>OY728153.1:1280917907-1283417907 GCA_963277665.1 Viscum album
GTCATGTGATCCAAATATGATGGGATTTAAGGTTGTGAAATGTACACAACCTATTCTTATTGGGATGCTCCAGTACATCTATCTTTTTTTTAAAAAATTTCATCATCTAAGAGTTTTTCGAAAATGGATATTCCTAGTGATGAAAATATGAACTCTATAGGAAGTGTCGCCTCAGTCCCATACACCAATGATTATGCAGTCACATGGGTAGTAGTACTCGTAGTGGTACAATAGGCTGATAAAGCTAGAGGAAGTTGTCTAGTAATGAATTCTTATTCTTGTTCACCAGATTCTATAATATATTTCACATAATATTATTGGAGGCCTCTATCTTCCCATTTCCCACAGCATGATAGTGAGTTGTGTGACAAGACTCAATGTTGTACTCCTGGAACAACTTCATTAACTTTATAGACCAAGCCTTAGTGTAGTTATCTTTCAATATTATGTGAGGGACCCTGATCATAGAGATGACATGGTACTTTTCGATGTTAATTATATTTCTTCATCTCAAAATCCATGAGGTTATTGTATTATCATACTTGGAAAAGAAGTTGGTAGCAGTAAGTATGTATATGAACTACTTAGTTATTCCTAGGGGATATAGCCCCCACAACATCCATTACCTAGATAGAAAATAGACATAAATAATTAGTTGTATGTAATATATTTGATGTTTGATTAATGAATTTCTCATGGATCTAGAAATAATTACATTTCATGATGAATTCCACAGGACCTTGTATCATGTTTTTCCATTAGTAAACTAGCATCCAGATTGTGTGGGAGTGCCCGGTCCAACACTGATAAGCATCATAAGAGCCCATATAGGATTCATCCATAATATAAGGAATCAATCATTACTTTATTAATATAAGGATTATTACTTTAAATCATCTATTTTAGATATATTTTTTCTCATATGTACCATCATGGAGAGTAAAGTTCATGGATCATCATCGAATTTGTTCCCTTATGGCTCTATATATTGGGAGAGTCCCATTGTGGATACAACCAATTATAGGCTCCAACCATCCAAGGATAGATATCAGTTCATCATGCTATGAGGATGTGATGACCTAATTTATTTCATCCATAATGCATATTATGATCAATGGGGCCATTATATTGTATTTTATATAGATTTTTTCTTCTCCCAGATGATGGTCTCCCAAGACCGTGTCTGCATTAGCCAATTGATGGAATGAGTATTCTATGATCAGGGAACATGATACCACATTAGTTCTAGGAGGAACTCTTTCATTGTTCCCCTAATGTATCTAGTGAGAGGGGAGAACTCTTCATTTTTATGTAATACTCTCCATTGATCTAATTTATCACAAGATCATAATCCCATTTGATATTTAGGCTGTCTATCTCTAGTTATAGGTCCAGTTCTAAGGAAGAAATGAGGCTTCAGAATTCTACATCATTACTCCTACAGCCTTTGGACAGTTAGAAATAGTAGGGAAGAATATTTCTTTGGGAGAAACAAATACAATCATTAATCAAGTCTAATTTTTCATTTTATTATACACACTTTTTCCGAAAGGAATATGGGAGGAACTAAAAAAATACATCTCACATGTCCAGGGAGTGTCATTGGAATAGAAAACCTACTCATTTGGATGTTCCGTGTCAACTACTATACTTTTTGAGGTGGGATGTCCTGTGAGTATATCTACTAGGAACTTCCCTTTTAATGTCTTTTTTGAGACTAACTAAATGTCGTATTATTATAAAATTACCACAGATTAGGATGGACACCCAAAAAATATGGGATCGACAAGGATGTACTTGAGAAAATCAATATGAGGGAAAAAATGGGATTGGTGGTGTTTCTTTTAATGCCTTAACATTTTTACTGCAAAGACGAGTGTGAAGAAACTTGTCTCGATATCATAATATTGGATGTCACTGCCTAGTTTCAAACGGCTAAGGTAGTAGAGACTATTATCCTTTCCCAGGTCAATATTCTATTTACAGAGAGCATCAATTGTTCATTCCACAAAGTCTATATATAAGATAATGTTCTTTACTTCAACTGGAGGAATTTAGACCAGTGGGTGAAGAAGGTACTCCTTGAAAATCAAAAAGGCTTCTTAGAAGTAATTTTCCCATCGATAGGTAATTCCCTTATTCACTTGGTAAGAGGGAGTGATTTACTTAATAGTATGTCTAATAAATACTGAGTTTAGGCGAGGTTACCTTTATGTACCCTTAGTTCATTGAGATTCCATGGGGGTGACACTTTTAAACTGGAACGGGTATTTATTGGGTTGACCTCAATGCCATGTTGGCATACCAAAAAGACAAGGAACATCCGTAATATTACTCTGAAAGAACATTTTAGTATATTCATCTTTAGACTACACATTCATTGCTTGTGGAAGACTCTTTGATGATTTGTGAAGTGATTAACTCACTATTGAAATTTGATAACCATGTCATTGACATAACATTTAGTAATTCTTCCCAAGAAGGAATTGAACATGTCATTCATGGCGCATTGATATGTTCTCCCGGTATTCATTAATCCAAAGGAAATGACCAAATAGAAAACGATATATTAGGGTGTTATAGAGGTTTTTTCTTATTCATCATCAGGGGACATCATTATTTGATTATACTATGAATACTCATCCATGATGTAAATGGATTGGAAGCTATGAGTTACATCGATCAAGAGTTTTGTGATTAGAAATGGGAAATAATCATTTTTAAAATGTTTATTAAGGTCACTAAAATCTATACAGACCCCAATATACCCATTCTTTTTCTTGATATAGACAATATTATCAATCGATCGTGGGTATTTCACTTTGAAAACAAATTTAGCTTTGACCAATCTTTCAACATATGACTCTACATTGGATGCTTGATAGGGTTCCATCCTTTTGGATACCTTTTTGGAGCCTTGTTGGTCATCGGGGAATCTTATATGGTCTGTGGCCACATTTCAATTCACTCTAGTAATTTCTATATAATTCTATGTGAACACAAATAACTTTCACTTTATAAATTTCATGTACATCAGTTTCACATTGTGGGTCATGGAAGGAATAATCAGTGTAGAATATGGGTATTCTTTCATTCCCATATTTACCTTTCTAAGGTCTTTAATGGTTGTGAATACACCTTAGTCGAATTTGGGAGGGTTTTTCTTATGTTCAACCTCTTCTTCTTCCTCATTAAAGTATGCTGAGGCATTTTCAGATGATGTTGAAAATTTTGGGGCATCTCTATAACCATCGTGATTGGAGAGGCCATTGGAAGAGACATCATCATCCTCTACTTCCATGTTTTTATATATATTTTCATACTAATTTTATCTTACATTGACATTAGGAATAGTAGGGGACATGACCTCTAAGATCATACCCATTTCATCTATGATATTTATGGAGAGTACATAGTCATTTTTGAGTATACTCTGGGGATTTAATGGGTGGCCCCATGACATTGGGGGATAAAACATGTATATCTTAATCCACTATTTTATTTTTTCCTTCCCACTTATAGTAACTTTTCTCAGCATATGTAGCTTATCATGTCTTAAAGGTGGCTCTGAAACCATGTAGTATGTTGGCCTTTCAATCAATGGGGTATTTCAAAAACTAATTGATTGTTGAGGGAACCTCCACATGGTTCTGAAGCTAAAGCCTTCCAAGTATGACATTATATTTTGTGTATTGATGGATAAACATAAACATAGTGTTATATTAAATATCCTAAAATTAATATTTGAGCTTGATCTTCCTAATAGGTCTTTTATCATGCTTATCATATAGCCGAATGGTTAGATTTGTTAGAGACAAATACCCTTCACATTACCCCAAACATAAGAGGGATCACATTAGGATGAGGGTGATCTAGGAACAATTTTAAATCAGAGCCAATTTGATATCAACATTAATGAGTCTACCCAAAACATATAGGGGTTTGATGTATCCCTGGATGACCCATTCTTAATACAAAACTCTAAATGATATGTGGATATGGAATTATACTAGAATGTTCTCCACTAGATAGACCTAAAAAAATATAAATTATGTCTCTAACTCATGTGGTATTTGGAGGGCTTCACCGAGTACCTCTATATGTTATTTTGAAAGTTGGATAACATCTAGGTTTGATTTTTTTTCTGGGATAACCACCAACTATTTCAGAATATCATAATTTTGGGCAAGGGGTTGACTCTTTTTGAGGTGGTGTTGATTCTTACTATATGGTTAACCATATGGGGAATGTCAATTAGATAGGCTTGGGGATTGTGTAATGATCAATGAGGAATCACCAGTAAGTGGTTCGAGTTGCATCTACCTTCCTCATTTCCTATGATGGTCAAATAACAACACCACCGCTAGGAGGTCATAAAAAATGACTAGGTGTGGATGACCATTATAGTTTTCTAAGGCACATCCATGTCTTTTTTTGGGGCTACTAGAGTGCTTTACAAGGTTTCTTAGCTATATATATAACTTCTGTGAGGTCATGACCAAAATATTGGGTCCTACTATGTTTTTTATCCCATGTATCTTTGTTTCCTGCACATGTGGACTCCTCTTCCCTAGTTAGGTGTGGGGAACCTATACTGAGAGGCATATTCGTAATCAGAGAAGGAGTTTTACTACTAAATACCATTAATAAAACCAAAGGTGAGATCCTCTTCTGATGAGGGTTCCATTCGGTGTGGCTATTCCCATTTAGTGGATGTTATAGGGAAAAGATCTGTGGGAGTTATAGATTGTGTTAGAGAAAAATATGACTCTTCCTCTTATGTCTCTTCTAGTGTCTGGTGGTCATATCCACCGATAAGAAATTTATTTGATGTAACCTCCAAAGGTTGTGGAACTGATGTGGGTTTATAAACCTATTCCTTTAGGGTGTCATGAGGTTAATCAACATTTTTTCGAGTTGTCCAGTTTTTGAACTTCTGTCTAGGCCTAGAAGAATCGTTATACCAATCACTAACATCTTCTGATTGGGAAATAGTTATGCAAGTCACCTAAACTGGGGAGTTATAAATCATCACATTTATAGATTAAAAAATTCTTCTGAAAATTTATTTGAAGATTATCTATACCTAGATTTTGTCACCTAACTTTCAATGGAATGTGAATTTGTGGGGAAAATTATTGATATTGACCCCTTTAAGATTCTAGGTATGTGGTAGCTTTACCAATCCATTATACATGGATAAAAGTAACGAATTATGGACTTGATCATTTTAAAATTAGAAGGACTTATTCATCAATTTCATCAATCTCAAGTGACCCTGGTCTCATTTCAATTCTGTCAAAGGGCGATTTTTTCATTATTACCATTTGGTAGGTGGAATTGGGATGTTCAGGGCCTAGTTATGGTTTTGTGTGGGAATTTTTTCATTATGGGTATTAACAATAGTAGTCTCTACATTGTTGATCCTTTTACCTTGTGCTTAAAGCATGAGTTGAAATTTATCTCAGGTCTCCTAAATGGTGTCTTCTAAACATTTTTTTTGTTTCTCTGAACTAATGGAACCCACCTAGATACTTCATTGGGATCATAGGTATTTTTAGATCATCCTATATATTTTCAACACATATCTCAATAATGTTATCCAATGAGAGATGTATTTTTATAAAATAGGATAAACACTTTAATTTGGCTATGAAGTTAAACCCCCTCTCATTTCCTTGTTACTTTCTATTCACTATATTAATGATTTTCATTTTCTATTGTGAAGAGTTAAATGGGTGTAGTAATTTAATATAAAGGTCTTACTATCCTAAAATAGATATTTCTATATAATGTTTATAACAAACAAATGTTACAACTATTATAGTATGTAAGAAACTACTCTTCTTGGTCACCTCATGCTGATATTAATGAACTATCATCGGACCACATTGTGATATGAAGTGAGTCAGATGTTGTTTGGGAGTTTTGACACCATCAATCACGGAGAAGGTTGTATTTCTCAAATCGAGTGTGGGAAATTGTTATCTACCCATTTAGAATATGGATTACTCTTAGGTTACACTCTGGTTTGTTTCCCTTCCATGGATTCCATTCGAGTAGCCAGGGATTTGATTGCATTGGGAAATTCTGGAGATATTTTTAATTGAGTCAACTCCCATATAGAGAGAGAATGTGGTTCGTGATGAGGTGGAAAAGTGATCATCTCTCACTAAATCATAGTTCTTGTGAAGGCTAAATCATATTACTAGTGAGAGAGAGGCTTTCATTGTAATGGAGGGAATTCATGATCATTTTTGACATCCCTATTTATGTAGACTGGTTACCTGGATGTGCAACCAGTCTAAAACATGGATACTGTATTTGTAGATGGATCATATCATTCCAAATGGATTCGATAGGGGATATTTTCTTCATTATAAAGATGATACTTAGTGGGAATGTTTCTCTTGAGTAACTGTACATTGATTTGTTTGAGATTTTGAATCTCATTCTCCTATTGTTCCATTTATTTCTCCATGGAAGGAACTTCAGCTCTTTGGGTCACTGATTGGGATATGGAAACACTGTTCCCTTTATCCTTACCAGTGTTCCACCATAGAGGTGGAAACTCAATATTTTGGGGTTCTACATTTTTGTATCCCCCTCTAGTTCTAGGTTTGTATATTCATAGTTGGTATATCCATATCCTTCTATCATGGTAATTTTTCATAATTTTGTACCTCTAAATCTATATTTAGACCAATTTTATCTGTTATATTGATGGTGATGACATTCATAGAGTTTAATTAGGAAATGGTGGTTGTCAAATTACTTTAAACATAGTATGATGATTCTACACTTCCTATATAAAGGACTTTTCTCGAACCCTTGACCATATTGAGACTTTTTTTCTTGTTCCAATAGTGATTTCTGATTTCTTTCTCTATATTATCCTCCCATATCAGCCTAATGGTAATAACCTAGAATGAGAATTTGGTTGTGATTACTAAATGTGCCCTAAATAGCAGAGGTTCTTCTTGTAGTGGGAGGAATAGATGAGATGTTGACCACTGATGTTTACTTTCCAACCTGGAGAAGACTGAATTCCTCTTTGGTGATGATGATAAGGGAAATGACCCCAATCCTATGGTCTAGGGACTATATGGGGAGGAATTAGAATTGATTGATCCGGGTGTTGAAGATTTGATGCTTCCAGTTGAGGATTTGATGATTCTTGCATAAAGAATTCAGATATATATTCTCCTATCCTAGAGGGTATTATTTTATCTAGAATTGCTATTATGTTCCCCATAGCCCAATTGGGGGATGAAAAAATTGGTGATGGCTATTGAGATATAAATTCCTCTATCCCATTGGGCTGGGGTTTGTTTTCTAGTAAAAATGATATGACTTGAATCATCTCAAAAATTGATGATCTGAAGGCTGGAGGTGGTTGTATATATCCCCTAAACCTGACAGTATGGATTCACTTCTTGATGGATTCTTTGGAAACTACTATTTTGAATTTTTTTGATTTGACACAGTTGTTCTTGTGTAGGTTTTTTGAGCAATAGAGGACCATAATGGGAGTCATTCATTATGGAAAATTTGTAGGTTTTTGGGAACTTCTGATTCCATGTGTGAAATGTGTTCCCATTTTTTAAGGGGTCCAGTTCCAAGATCTACTTGTTATTCTCTTAATTCATTCATGATATATTGGAATCATTGATATAGAGGAATTCTATTTTAGAGACCAAATGGATCTTGTAATACATGATCTCGTTGTTTTTCTAGAGGTTATGAAAATACAAGATTTTGTATCAGAGTGATTATATTGTTCCATGGGTGCGAAAAAGTTTAACTCTCTATACATTCCCAATACTCAAATATGGATAAATTAAGTGTCTTTGGATATAAATTGATGAATATCTGTAATGAAATGGAAGAAAGCATGATTCATATTTTCACTCTACTATTTTAGTTTTTGATCTCAGCCCATGGATATATAATCAATGTCTAGCTGAAAATCAGGTATCATGATTGTCTAAACATGACCTTTATATCCTGGGAAGGTTGGTTTCTATCCTTAAATCTATGATGGTTTTCCTACATATTTTGGTACATATAAGTCATTCACTCATTCTCTAGATAGTATGGGAACTTATTGTTATAAGTAGAAATGGGATAGAACACTGTGAAGAGGTCGTTTATAGAAAACTCTATTTATATGTCAATGTATCTCTCCTCTTTATAAAACATACACCCCTCCATATGATCAGACCATACGTCACGACCCGTCCTCGGAGCCCGTGCCGTGACTACCCAAAGCCCACCTTCCATAGGCCAGGGGCTGGCGACTAACACCAAAGGTGAATCCCGGATAAGAAAGGGAAGGCATTGCCTTTAAACCTACTTCCCAAAAAGACTAAATTCAAGAAGTAGAAGCAAAAAGTACTAAAATAGAAAGGAAAGATGTGCTGAAAGTAAGTGGGCCACTATACAAACCCAACTGAACAACAAGTACAAGTAAATAGGGGAAAACAACTCCTGGATCGTCCATCGGGGAATCCTACCGGAAGAGTAGGTACAGATCTTGAACAACTCATCCCTGAGGTACGTCCCGTCTCGTCTAACTCCGATAATCCTCTCGACCGTGACCCTCAGCCTCGATCACTACTAACCGTCGTCTGCACAGAACACAACAAGGTGTGGGAGAAACCCATACCGGGGTGAGTGTAACAATACTTAGTAGGAGACCCCAAGACCCCCAAAGGTCTCCAAGAATCCACGAAGGATAAACCACAGCAGTAAGATACAATAACGAAGTATCAACCATCCCTACTTATGTATATACCCATACATATACCTAAGTTACCAATCACAATCCAGCTCCAACACTCGAGCCCAAGCACAACCTATTCCACAAAAAAAGTAAAGTCAATCACCTCGATGATAAAAAATGAAATACAAGACTCAGATCACATAGGTATACAACTCATGTAGAGGGGTATAGATGATTCATGTGGCCACTGAATCATCTCCCTTATCGAACCCACGTAGGATCCTGAAACAGTATCAGTGTTGTCGAACCCACGGAGGATCCTGGTACAGATGTCTTCACTGTCGAAACCACGGAGGATCTCAATACAGTAGTCATTGATATCAAAACCATGGAGGATCCTGGTACAGAAGTCATCGCTGTTGAACCCACAGAGGATCATGTTATAGTATCGTCACTGTTGAACCCACAGAGGATCTTGTCACCTCGGTCGCAGCCAGCCATAGGGTTCCTGCACACAACACATTTGATTCCAAGAGGTTCTGCTCATAGAGCCAAGTGTCGATAGATCAACTACCATGAAGTCTCAAGTTGATGTATCTTGTAGTTCCGTCTGATCATACGGAACCCAACGCGACAGAAGACGCATCAATCAGACGACCGGTCTGTGAGTTATTGGCATTTCCATTCCAGGGGCCCGGTTGGTTTTTATGTTCAAACCAACCTGACTGTACCACAACTACATCCATACCTCAAGAGAGGTATGCCAAAAGAACTGTCCTTCTCTATGCCTTCCGTCTCCACAGACGGTACTTCGTCCGGACACCCGTAGCCCAAAACACATATGAAATTTTGATTTCGGATTAAACGGGTCCGGACAGGGGTCCAACCCGGTCCGTGGGTCCAACCCTATCCGATGGAGCAGCACAGCCCGATAGCGGTCTGGACCGATGGCCGCCTGACACGTTGGCGGCTTGACCCACAAGGGCGGCCCTGCCCGGCTGGCTGTGTGGCCTTGCCCGGCTAGCCCTGTGGCCTGGGCCGGCTGGCCCTATGGCCTGGCCCGGCTGGCCGCGTGGCCCAGCGACTGGCAGTGGGACCTGGCCAGCGGGCCACGTGGCCCAGCTAGCCCCGTCACAGGGGGGGGGGGGGGGTTCGTGCCCCCGACTTCCGAAGAAACCGCGGTGCCCTGCAGGTCCCGCCAGGTTGAGCACCGCTGGGGGCCGACATAGCTGGCCGCCCCCTTTTGACCGCCGCAGCCTTTGTTTGTGGTCCCTCTTCGGTGCGGCACGATGGCACCACACCCCTTGGCTGCGGCCCGCCCTGGTCACGGTTCTGCCCCTCCGGCACGGCACGACGCGATGGCGCCACACCTCTTCCGTTTTCTGCTTCCCTCTTGGCCGCGGTTCTTCTCTAGCGTGGTGCGACAGCACCGCGCCCTTTTGGCTCCACCGTGGACTGCCTGGCAGTGGATTTTCTTTACATGGCGCGATGACACCGCGCCCTTTCGGCGTTCTGGTGGCCCTTGCGCCACCGACTTCTCCCGCGATCCACCTCCGTCGTCAATAAAATAAATAGGAGCAACAAATGGGGGAGGTTCGGGCCATGTTCGTGTGGACCGATCCCTCCTCATTACATTGATAACAATCAGCTTCAAATAAACTGAGGTTTGAAGGATAAAGAACAAGAAAAGAATTTAACACAAACCCCCTACCTCGATTTGATGAACGTTGATGAAGGCACTGAAAAAGAATTGGAGTATTTCGTCGTATGTTGCACCTGTCACATGTCGCCAATCTCGGGCTCGAGCATCATCCTCATTCTCAACTGGAGATGGTGTGTTCTTTGTTAGAGAGGATTTCGTTCTCCAAGAATCTCCCAAGTCCTCTATCAAAGTTCCACCCCAAATGTAATTTTCCAACCAACCAAAATAAAATAATACGTTTTGTCTATTTTTTTATTGTTGGAAAGAATTTCAAAAGATTTCAAAACGATTAATCAATTGAGGGATTAATTAATCTTTAGGTGTGTTGGCACCATTATGGGGAAGTTCAAGAGTTTCCCCCATTTATGGGGAGCTCAAGGGGTTTAAAGGGGGGTTAGAGGTGTTAAAGTGTTCGGGTGGGCCCCACCTAAATACATCCTCCCAAGGGAGGTTAGGTGATGGTGGGCCCCACCACTAACCTACACTTGGTGGTTTTAAGCACCAATCAAATAGAAATGAGTTACACTCATTTTTATTTAATTTTATTTAGATACCCCAAAAATTAACTTCCATTCTCGTTAGAAGGCAACTGTGGTGAAATTCTCCTTAAGAGAATACCAATGTTGCGAGTTCAACAGTGCCCTCAGATTTCAATTCCATTCATCAGTTCAAAAGATTTAAAATCCCACTCGTACGTTTACTAAATGTACCCGAACAAAACATCAGAAATTGATTCTGGGCACACCGGGCCTCAGAATCAAGCTTTGTCAGAAACTCTAGAGTCGTAAAATTTCCATGATTTTTTTTAAAAAAATTCCACAGAATTTCAGGGTCTTTACATTCTCCCCACCTCAGGGATTATGTCCCCATAAGCTATAACTCACACTAAGGAAACAAATGGGGGTACTGAGCATGAATCTAAGCCTCCCGCTCCCATGTGCTGTCCTCGAGGTTCCCATGCTGCCAGCAAACGCGCACCAGAGGTATCGACCGTCCACAAAGGACCCGCTCCTATTGATCCTCAATCTATACTGGAACATCCATGAATTTCACCCCATCATCAATATCCAGCACCCCGTGGTCGATGATGTGGGACGACTGGTGCACGTATATCCTTAGCTAAGATATGTGGAAGACATCGTACACCCGGTGCAACTGAGGTGGAATAGATAAGCGGTAATCCACTTTTCCTACTTTGTTGATGACCTGGAAAGGCCCAATGAATCGCGAAGACAACTTTCCGCCTCAAACAAATCTCCGTAGACCTCATCAAGGTGAGACCCGTATAAAGACGTGGTTGACATCCTCAAACTCTAGTGATCACTATCTACTATCAGCATACGACTTTTTCCTGCTCTGTGCAGTCTTCATCTGCTCACTGATGATCTGCACATTCTCCGTCGTAGCCTGCACCATCTCTAGTACAATAAGTGCTGACTCCCCTGGGTCAGTCCAGCGCAGAGGCGATCTGCAAGTTCAGCTGTAAAGTGCCTCAAAAGGTGTCATCCCAATGGTGGAGTGGTAGCTGTTGTTATAAGAAAACACTACCAAGGGGAAATGATCCTCCCAGCTACGACCGAAGTTGAGGATGGATGCACAATGCATGTCCTTGAGTGTCTGAATGGTCCTCTCAGTCTGACTATTCGTCTGAGGATAGAAGATAGTGCTCAAGCAAAGCTGCGTCCCGAAAGCCTCCTGCAACTACTTCTAAATACAAGAAGTGAAACAAGCATCTCGATCGGAGAAGATTATCGATGCCACACCATGAATACGTAAGATCTTTTTTACGTAGAGGCATCCCAAGCTCTCTACTGAACCCTACTCCCAGATCGGTAGGAAGTGGGATGACTGGGTGAGCCAGTAGATAATCACCCAGATAGAGTCACGACTCTTGGATGTATGGGTAAGGCCCATAACAAAGCACATGGATATCCCATCCCAATTCTACTCTAGAACCTCTAAGGGATGAACCAAGCCTGTTGGAACCTGGTACTCCGCCTTCACTTGCTGACAAGTGAGTCATCATGAGACAAACTCTGATACTGCCTTCTTCATACCTGGCCACCAGTGCTGTCGCCAGAGGTCCTAATACATCTTCACCACTGTTGGATGTACTAATAAAGGAGATGTGAGGAACTCCCTCAACACATCCTCCTAAAGTGCAACTGGTACCATGGTATGTCCTCTGAATAGAATGACGTGCTCCCCACCTTCAAAAAAACCATCAGGTGCCTACCCTATGGATTTTTAAGCACGTTGAGCCTCGTAGTCAACATCACCATGTTGCGCCTCCATGACTCTCTGAAGAAGTGTGGGAGTGACTATGAGAGACTGTAGAAAGGCTACTCCATCTCTATCCACATAGGATATCTGCAATGTGGCCAGCTACTCCATCGCCTCTCCTAGTAGTTGAATGCCTGATCTCATACTGAGAGCACCTGCTACAAATTTCCCTTTCCCAAGAGTATAGACTATCTTGAAGTCATAGTCCTAGAGTAACTCAAGACATCACCACTGTCTCATATTCAGGTCCTTCTGCTATAAGATATACATGAGACTCTAGTGGTCAGAGTAGATTATAAAGCGTTCTCTCATAAGATATTTCCACCACATCATAAAGGTGAAGACCACTACTACTAACTCAAGGTCATTGGTAGCATTGTTCTACTCGTGCTGTCTCAACTGCCAAGAACCATACATGATCATTGATCACTCCTACATCAGGACACGCCCGAGTCCTGTCCCTGATGCATCGCAGAAAACTACATACCCAACGCCCTCCTCCAGTATCCTCAAGATGGGCGCACTAGTCAACCTCTGCCTCAGCTTCTGAAAGATCTATTGTCATCTCTCTAACTACATGATGGTTTTCCCCTTCTTCGTCAAAGCTAAATGTGGTACTGTAACTCTGGAGAAGTCTAGCAAAAATATTCGATAGTACCCATCTAGCCCCAGAAATCTCCTCACCTCCGTCACACTCCTGGGTGGCTCCCATGCAAGCACTGCCTTAATCATCACTGGATTCACTGCAACTCTAGCCTCTGAGATGACATGTCCCAAGAAGTGAACCTCTAAAATCCAAAACTGAAACTTAGAGAGATCACAAAAAATTCGGTTCTCTAGTTGTGTATCCAGTACTACCTACAAATGGTAGGCATGCTCCTCCTAAGTAGTCGAGTAGATCAGTATGTCGTCGATGAAGACTATGACAAATCGATTGAGGTAAGGCTGGAAGATCCTGTTCATGAGACTCATGAACACTGTTGGATCATTGGTTACATAGAATGGAATAACAAAGAACTCATAGTGGCCATACCGACACTTGAAGGCCATCTTCTACACATCCTTGTCTCGAACTCTAAGCTGGTGATATAATGACCTAAGTTCTATCTTTGAGAACTACTTCTCTCCCTTCAGTTGATCAAAGAGGTCATCAATCCTTGGGAGGGGGTACATGTTCTTCACGATCACCTGGTTCAGGTGCCAATAATCAATACACAGCTGTAAGCTCCCATCCGCCTTCTTAGAGAATAAAATCGGGGATGCCCGGGGTGAAACACTGGGTCGGATAAATTCCTTCTCCTGCAAATCCTCCAGCTGTACCCACAGCTCTCAAAGCCCGAAGAGAGACATCTAATATGCTGGAGTAGATATCGGTGTCATCCCAGGGTACATTCCAATATAGAATTCCACCTCTCTGTGAAGAGGTAGTCCTGGAACATCATCAGGGAAAACATCCGCATACTGATCCACCACAATAGGAAAACTCAGACTCTGCACATCAACTGCTCCGAGGATGAGACTATACAACTGATTGTGATCGGCTGCCCCCTCTTATGGTTAAGTCCATCATGTGCTGCAAAGGCTCCCTACTCGCCGGTGAAGGTAAAACTCATCCCATCCTCATAGACACACCACACTTTATGCCTAATACAGTCAATCTGAGCATGAACTGTGGATAACCAGTCCATACCCAAGATGATGTCCTAAGGCCTTGATGCCGCTACGAGGAGATCCCAGCCCAAGCTCTTACCTCCTAGAGTAAGCTCACATTTCCGACACCAGTGCGTAATCGTCGAGTATGCTCCCGTAGGATTCTCTAGTGGTAAGGACCGAGCCAATGGCTCTGTCGGAATCTACAAGCTCTGAACGAGGGCAGCGAAAATAAAAGAATGACTCATACCTGTTTCTATAAGTACTATATTAAGGGTGGAGTAGACATAGATAGTTCCTCGAAACATCATAGGTGCACTGTGGTCGTAGGCCTCGACTGCCTGGAGCTGAGCCCGCCTCCGTCCTCCACCTCCCTATGGTCGAGGTGGACCTCCTGGTGGTGGTGGTGGAAGGGCCTCAACACATCATCTACCACGTGCAGCTCGACCAGCTTCTCTACCACATCCTCCATCTCCTAATGGACCACCACGGTCAAACCTCTACCTCTTCTTATGAGATCCCTCTACTATCTTTTGCTCATCTGCATTGTGGGTCGGGCAGTCACGAGCCATATGACCCTACCTGCTGCATGCATAGCACTGCCTGCTCCTTGTATGGCTGGCTCTGTCTCATGTTCCCTGCACAACAGAACCTATATCCTGGGGTCGCCCACCTGATGGTTTGGTCCGCTTGAACCTCTACAACATCTGTCTATTTTCGGCTGTAGAAGACTCCACTACGTGTCTTCCGGTGGTGGGTCTCGCTGCTGGTGTCTTCTCAGCAAGAAAACACTCTACAACAAGGGCTCTCTCTATCACCCCTACTTACGTCGGGATGCTGAGGGAGATCATCGAAGACCTAATCTCATGCTTGAGTCCCTGCTCAAAGTTCTGGGCCCTAAAAAATGGGACTCGTACAATATCCATGGAGTAGCATGAGAGGTCAGTGAACCTCACTGAGTACTGAGCTACCGTCATGCTACCCTACTGTAGATGTAGTAACTCTCGTATTCGCACCGCACGAAGGGTGGCTGGAAAAAACTCTGACTGGAAGAGACTCTCGAAGTCTATCTAGAGTAGTAATGCCTCATCATTCACATGGAGCATATGGCTCCACCATCTGCCTACTAATGCATGCAGGAGACTCGTGGTAAGGATCACCATGAGGTCGGCTGGTGTCCCTACCAATCTGAAAACTCTCACAACATCCTCCAGCCTAGCCTCAGATGCATGTGGGTGTGTCTCTCCCTAGAACCTGGGCAGCCTCTGGAGATGGAACTCATGCAGTTCACTCAGGCGGCATGCACTCTCTACTGCTGGAGCTGGTGGTATTGGTGGCCTTGCAGGTAGTGGTACCGCTGGTACCTCTGCTGTGAGGGGGCCCGACACCAAGGCCTAATCTCTTAGTGGGCTA
Organism: Viscum album; assembly: GCA_963277665.1. Lineage (NCBI taxonomy): Eukaryota > Viridiplantae > Streptophyta > Magnoliopsida > Santalales > Viscaceae > Viscum > Viscum album. The sequence goes on from OY728153.1 coordinate 1,280,933,681, forward strand.
CCATCTCGTACAAAACTCAGAACCCTAGCTAGCTGCCTTCGTGGGGCCATCCAGAAAAGAAACAGGTGTTCCATGGTCAAAAAATATACATGGTGAGCTGACACAAATTTATCACGTAGAAAACTTTTAAATGGAAATACACACGCACTTAGTGTTCTCATGCACTGAGTCGGAAATTAGAAGTTTGAGTCCTAGTGTGTGGATACGTCGGCCGTTGCACCAACATCGGTTTCCCTAAACTGATAACCAAAACCAAAACAGTTAACACTATTTCAATTAGAAGAATTATCAGAGTCCTATGTTATGAGGTAGAACCGACTCCTTTGATACCAATTTGTCACGACCCGTCCTCGCAGCCTGTGACATGACTATCCCAAGCCCGCCTTCCATAGGCCAAGGGCTGGCAACTATCACAAAAGGTGAATCCTTGATAAGAAAGGGAAGGAATTTCCTTTAAAATTGTATCACACAAAAACTGAATGCAAGAAGTAGAAGCATCAAGTACTAAAATAGAAAATAAATGTGTGTTTAATGTAAGTGGGCCAGTATACAAACCCAACTGAACAGTAAGTAAAAGTAAAAAGGGGAAAACAGCTCCTGGATCGTCCACCAGGGAATCCTACCAGATGGGTAGGTATAGATCTTGAAAAACCCATCCCTAGGGTACATCCTGTCTAGTCCAACTCCGAGAAGACTCCCGACCATCACCCTCAGCCTCGATCACTACTGACTATCGTCTGCACAGAACACGACAAGGTGCGGGCGAAGCCCGTGGAGGGGTTAGTATAAGAATACTCAGTAGGGGAACCCAAGACCCCCAAAGGTCTCCCAGAATCTACTAAGGATAAACCACAGTAGTAAGATACAATCATGAAGTATCAACAATCCCTACTTAGGTATATGCCCATACATATACGTAAGTTACCCATCACAATCCAGCTCCAACACTCGAGCCCAAGTACAACCCATTCCACAAAGGAAGTAAAGTAAATCACCTCGATGATAAAAACTGAAAGAAAAGACTCAGCTCACATAGGTATAAAACTCATGTAGAGGGGGGATATGATTAGTGGAGCCACTGAATCATCTCATCTGTTGAACCCACATAGGATCCTGAAACAGTATCAGTGCTGTCGAACCCACAGAGGATCCTGGTACAGATGTCTTCGATGTCAAACCCACAAAGGATCCCAATATAGTAGTCATCGCTGTTGAAACCACAGAGGATCCCGATATAGAAGTCATCTTTGTCGAACCCATGGAGGATCTTGGTACAGTATCATCACTGTCGAACCTATGAAGGATCCTGTCATCCCAGTCGCAGCCAACCATAGGGTTACCACGCACAGCACGCTCGATTCCAGGAGGGTCTTCTCCTTGATCCAAGTTTTGATACATCAACTACCATGAAGTCTCAAGTTAATGTATCTCGTTGTTTTTCCTCATCAGAGGGGACCCAATGCGACAGATGACGCTTCAATCGGACACCCGGTCTATGAGTTATTGGCATTTCCGTTCCAGGGGCCCGATTGGTTTTTTGGTTCAAACCAACCTGACCATATCCCAACTACATCCAAACCTCAATCAGGGTATTCCAAAAGAGCTGTTCTACTCTAAGCCTATCATTTCTGTATATGGTTCTTCATTCAGACACCTGTATCCCAAAACACGGATTAAATGGTGATTTTGGGTTAAATGGGTCCAGATAGGGGTTTGATCCGATCCGCGGGTCTGACCCGGTCCGATGGAGCGACCCAACCCGATGGCGGTCCAGCCTGATGGTGGCCAGGCCTGGTGTCAGCCCAGCCCGCAAGGGCAGCACCGCCTGGTGGGGACCTGACCCGGCCCGGCGGGACGTGGGGCCTGGCCGGCCGGTCGCGGCAGGCTGGTCGCACGGCCCGGCTAGCCACGCCGGGGGGGGGGGGGGTGCAGTGCCCCCGACTTTTGAAGAAAATGCGGGACCCTTCGGGTCCCGCCTTGTGAAGCGCCACTGGCAGCTGGCTTATCCGGCCGCCCTCCTTCGACCACCGCGGCCTTTGGCCGTGGTCCCTCTACGGTGCGGTGTGAAGGCGCCACACCCCTTTTTTGCAGCCCACCCTAGCTGCCGTTCTGCGCCTCCAGCGCGACACGACACAATGGTGCCGCAACTCTTATGTCCCTCGCATCCCTCCTAGATGTAGTTCTTCTCTGGTGTGGTGCGACGACATTGCGCCCTTCCGGCTCTACTGCGGCTTGCCTGGCCGTGGCTTTTCTTTGCGGGGCACGATGGCGCCGTGCCCATCCGGCGGTCCGAAGGCCCTTGCGCCACTGGTTTCTCTCGTAACCCATGTCCATCGTCAATAAAATAAATAATATAAAAAAAGGGGGAGGGTCGGGCCATGTTCGTGTGGACTGAGCCCTCCTTGTTACGTTGATAACAAATGGCTTCAAATAATCTGAGGTTTGAATGATGAAGAAAAAGAAACGAATTCAACTGAAAACCATACCTCGATTCGATGAACATTGATAAAGGCATGGAAAAAGAATTTGAATATGTCATCGTACGTTGCACCCATCACACGTCGCTGATCTCGGGATCGAGCGTCATCCTCATTCTTCGTCGGAGATGGTGCGTTCTTCATTGGATATGATGTCATTATCCATGAATCTCCCAAGTCCTCTCTCAAAGTCCCACCCCAAATGAATGTTGTCAACCAACCAAAATAAGATAATAGGTTTTGTCTATTATTTTATTGTTGGAAAGAATTTCAAAAGATTTCAAAAACATTAATTAATTGAGGCATGAATTAATCTTTAGGTGTGTTGGCTCCATTATGGGGAAGTTCATGAGTTTCCCCCATTTATGGGGAGCGCAAGGGGTTTAAATGGGGGTAAGAGGAGTTAAAGGGTTTGGGTGGCCCCCACCTAAATACATCCTCTCAAGGAAGGTTAGGGGATGGTGGGCCCCACCACTAACCTCCACTTGGTGGTTTTAACCACCAATCAAATAAAAATGAGTTACACTCATTTTTAATTAATTTTATTTAGAAACCCCAAAAATTAACTTCCATTCTCGTTAGAACACAACTGTGGTGAAGGTCTCCTTAAGCGAATACTGGGGCTACGAGTTCAACGGTTCCCTCAGATTTCAATTCTGAGCATCAGTTAAAAAGATATAAAATTCCGCTCATAGGTTTACTGAACGTACCCAAACAAAACTTCAGAAATTGATGCCGGGCACACCGGGCCTCGGAATCAAGCGTCGTCAGAAACTGCAGGCTCGTAAAATTCCAATGAATATAAAAAAAAAATCCCATGAAATTTCCGAGTCTTTACACCATATATTATTTTTCTTGGGTTAACCTTCTTACTAGAGTGGAGTGCTGTTGTAAGTTGATGGAAAATTATATATGATTGGCCTGGATTATTCGATAACCTCTCCATAGAAAGACGCCTATGTTTTGAAAACCACAATATATGGAGGGTTCTGAGAAAGGGAAGGAATTCCTTATCTATGGGAAATATCACCTTGGGAAGGATGGCCACACTGGTTATCATAAGTAGAGTTCATGTGATCACTCTCAACACTACCATGAGGAGTACTATTGTAGAAATGATCACCTTATGCTCTATTTGATGAGTTGATGAACCCTAGGGGTTGATAATGTGCCTCAAAAAACTTAAAGGACACTAGAATTATGAATATTAGGGATACAAACCTATTACTTTATTACAGTAAAAGTATGTCAACTTTCCTTTTCAAATTATGCATGGATATGAGCCTACTATGTGATGTCTTCCATACATGTTGAAAACCATCTGGTGTCATAGGAGTATGATTCCATTGCTGAGAAGCGTATAGTATATTCCAATTATCTTATTAATTATTGATAATAACATGATCCATCCCAAATAATATTCCACTCTTACTTGGTGATCCCTATACAAAATGGGGATATGAGACCAATCTTGGACATTGGAATATGTCGTTGGTGTTTTTTTGATAGGGATATGAGCCTGCCCCATGGAATGTACTAATCTCACATGGTGAGACCCAATTGGATCCAAAATATGATCTTGGTACAAATATTCACTCCCCTCCGGTATATGATTAAGGAACTCTGGAATGAGAGAAGGAACATGAGCCTCCTCTAGTAATGCATTGTATGGATGACAAAGTAGTTGAATGTTAGTGGATGTAAAAATATGATCCTGACATCCATGAGCTACCAGAATATTCCACGCAGCTTCATTGAAAAAAATATGAGCCCCTCTCACGATGTGTTACACCCTAACTTGATGAGACCTAGCCAAATGGGGATATGAGCCCGATCTAGGTCATTTAGAGTATGCTAATAGTCTTCTTCAATAGTGATATGTGTAACGCCCCGACCCCAGCTACCCGGAGTCGGTGCATTATTACATAACATTGGCATGATCACAAGAAAGATCAAATCTCGAAAGACCGATTGGTTTAGTAGCCTTGGAAACACTAGATATAATCATAAAGTTTTACATTACATTTCAAAGTGAAAAACTACTACAACAACAATGTCTTCATATCCACACTATTAACCCCTCATAATATCCCTGCAAGTCATTCATAATTTACTTCTTCACTACCTGGGAAAAATAAAACATAGAAAAGGGGTGAGCTCAAATGCCCAGTAAGGATAAAAATATAGCGGAACATTCATAATAAGCATTAACATTTAAGGCAATGAATTACTAAAACAAAAGCCTTTTAAAATTGAACTTCAACATAGTATGGCAAAAATAAAAATGAAATAATGCCATTTACTTATTCACATGGATATTCTACTAATCGAATAATCACATGCAATATCAATAACCACTTTCATAATGTTGGAATGCATAATGCTAAACATTAATTTCTGTGTCTAGGCCTCATCCCAAGACCTAGGGGTTACTTCTAACCGGAACCCAACCCGGAGTGCCTCTAATAACCGGACACCAACCCGGAGTGCCTCTAATAACCGGACACCAACCCGGAGTGCCTCTAATAACCGGACACCAACCCGGAGGGCATACTTTTACCAGTCCCTAACCTGGAGGGCTTACTTTAACCAGTCCCCAACCTGGAGGGCTTACTTTTACCGGTCCCCAACCCGGAACATACTTGTTTAGCACATTCATCTGAAGAAAAGTTTGAAATATAACATAAACATTCGGATTAAAACTAGCATACGAAATGTCAATAATTTCACTATAAACTATGAATGGTATAAAAATAGCACATCCACAGTCAAACATATCACAAAACCTTCAATACAATATAGAAGTTTTGTATCATAATAAATCAACTTCAAATAATCTTAAAAACCATCAAAGGATGTTGACATAGATGAAATCAAAATTCTTTTTAAAGAAGTATCTCTTTTTATTTTTAAATCATTTAAGATCCATATAAAATAAAACATTTTCTTTGAAAATATTCTTATAAGCTTGTATGGAAAGCTTCGACGATTTTATAACGGCGGAAAATAACCGCACCCGCCGTATAAGTTAAAAAAAACATTCTTACCTCAATTCTATCGAAAAGGTTAAAAAGGACCTTGTTTTGAAAACGACGGAAAGATTCCTTTATAAAACTCTTATAAAAAGTCAAACAAGGGTATAAATGACTTTAAACCATATTCTTGTAAATAGTAAAAATGTTTTGAAATACATTTCGAAGAAACATGGATGTGGATGATAAAGAGATCCCAGTAGATTAATACGTATAAACAACCTCGGATAAAGAAGAGATTGTGAAATAACCCTTACCTTGTACTTTTCCTTGGTTGGAGTAGGTTAACCTCCTGTATAATGGTGAAATAGTTGTTATTAAATTATACAAGAATCATATACATTAATATGATATCATATATGATCTTTTAACATTGTTTTATTAATAATATCTTAGTATTATCGTCGTTTCGGGTGATAATCGATTCGTTCTTCTTAAATGTTTGGTTACGTAAGACATGTTTGTAATGGATAGATTATATCTTATTCATAATCAGAATGATATTAACATTATTTTTAACCCCAAAATGAGAATAAGACTTGAATGGGTATGATGGAGAATGAATCTTATCGCGTTCGTGGAGACGGTAGTCCGTACGTACGCACGAGCGACAATATCATTCTTTTGATATTAAAATAATATATAAATGGATGGTATATCATATATACAGAATCATTAACATGTTATATTTATTATTTACATGAGTTACACATCATTATTATACCCATCCAAATAATATTATATTGAATAACAATTACACCACGACGTGGAGACGGTAAGCCGTACGTACGCACGTATGGTGACATGTTATTCAAAGGGTGGATAGAATACTGAATATGATTGTACCATATTTATAATAACATCACAGTATATGTGAGATACTGGAGTTATTATTTCAGAATGGTAAGAACAAAGGAAGAAGAAGTGGAAGAAGAAATGAACTTAGAAAAGGGGTGGTGAAAACATTACCTCTTCTTCGGGTTCTTCCTTTTGATTTGATCAAAAGGGCTCCTTAGGTTGGCTTTCTGATCAAACTAAGGCCCCTAGGTTGTAGTGAGGGATGTTGGGAGAGTATTTGGGCAGAGTTTGGCCGAACCAAAAGGCTTTAGAGGTGTGAAGAAATGAGAAGGAGGAGTGCCCTTTTATAAGAGGGGTGAGGGGCACCTTTGGAAAAGCTAGAAATATTAATTTATAATAAATTCATATTCGGTTTCTAATGGCTCCAAAGTTGACTATTCAAAGGATGAGGTGGGGATAGGTCGAAAACAACTCATCCAATAGAATTTAGACAGGTTTGGGTACTTATATTAATCTTATCTTTAAGTATTAACTCTAAGTTAATTAGTTTCACTTTTACAATGTCTCTTTGTATTTTTATATAATATGGTTAATAAACTTACTATATACATCCAAGCGACCCCCAAGTGGTCCATTAATGATTAACCTATCATGATATAAGTCTCTTGGCCGAACCTTAGATTTTTAGGAATTTAATATCAATTAATAATATAATATTTGTTTTAAGAACTCTTTTATGTCAATTTTGATACTATTCAATAGTTGATTTTTTTGAAACTCATAACAGATTGATTACTTCGAACAAAGTCAATTAAATCAATCCTAATATATCATCTTATCATAGAAAATTAGTTTAATTCATTAAATATTTCATATTATAATTATTTGGGTATTTATAAGATCAATTATTTTTATTTTTCACTATTTTAGTAATTACTGCATCATCATTGTGTCATAAATAAAATAAATTATATAATGTCTAAAAATTATAAATAAAATATCATTATGTAGGAAATCTTTTTAGCTTTCTAATAAATATTTATAATCGAAAATCCAACATGTATAACCCTATGTAAAAAATTGTTGTTCTAAAAGATATATGCTTGTGTCATTTTTGTATTCATTTTGACTTAATTAAAATAAAGTGTCATTATCACTTACAAGTGGATCCATGGGGTCCCAAAATAGACCCAAAGATGCCCATGGTCGACCATGTATCAACCAATAGGGTTAAGACACGTTTTAGGGTAATTTAGTATTATTATAATATTATTTTTTTTAACCCTTATTTACCGGATTTACCCTTTAACCATGGTAAATAAAATATTTACCGTAGTAATTATTCAAAATGTGTAAAAATAAAAGTTACCTATTTACACAATTTGAACATCCTGATTCCAAATCTGGAATCCATTTTCCTAAATTCAAAACACAGAAGTGGCAGAAATTAATTTAAAATTAATTCCCGCTGTCAAAACAAAAAGCGTGTTTTTAAGAGATAATAACTATCAAAAGATTGACACTTGTTTATGTTCGGTTTAATTGTAAAATTATGTCCAATGACCAAAATTATATTAAATAGTAAAAATATATTCTAAATATACTTTAAAACCACTCAAATGCATAATTTATCACTATTAATTATTTTGATTAAAAAAGTTGTTTTTAATTAAAATTTAGTAATTTTCACTATTCATCAAAATATGAAAGTTATCCAAAAAGTACCAAAATTTCACCTTAGGCTAAATTTGATATTCCGAATCCAAAAATGAAGTCCATTTTAAAATATAAAATATATATAACTTCAAAAAGTAGGTATTACTATTCATAACAACTAGTTTGATTGGTTACGGTGTGTTAGAACTCGAAGTTGCGTACAACACACGCTACTGTTTTATCCAAAGGAATGCGTACCGTGGACGCTTGGGATGTTTCATTTTAAATTTTTTTTGATGTCTCCATTTAGTCAAAAAGTTTAAAATATTGTATTTAAAAAGGTTTCACTATCAAAAGTTGATAAAAGTGCAATACTGAAAATGAATCTGTTCTTGCATTATGACTAAGAAACTCATAATATGGATTATAAAATTATAAGGATTATATAAAGTTTAAAATTTAGTTAATACTATTCATGACCTCTTTTAATGGCTTTTTTTTTTGTAAGTCATGGTGCAATTGAACTCGGTGTTGCGTGTAGTGCAAGTTATTGAATTATTTTAAAGAAATAACACACTATGAAATCTTGGGGTGTTACATTCTCCCCTCCTTCAATAAATTGCGTCCTCGCAATTTGAAATTGTTTTTCGAAAATTAAAGGTTGAAAATAGAAAATATATTTTTGGGAAAACCCACATCGGAAATTGGGTTACTATAATTTAGTCTTAATATGAGGAAAAGAGAAATGAAAGGGTCACCACCAAATTATGATCTCGATTAGGAGAACATTGGTGGAAATTAGAGACATATAATTGGAGGAAAAACGTAAATATTTATAGGTAGTGATTGAGGTCATCAATCACAAACAAGTGTAAAATTGAGGTCCTTAAATTCATCAATCTATGATGATTTGAAATACCATCGGTTCAACAAAACATAGGGTATTAGGATAACACATTTTTGACGTTTCAAAATATCTTAGTTGAAATCCCACATCGAAAAATGAATTAATGAGACCTCTATTTAAAATAAAGAGTGGAGAGTATGAAGATTACCGAAAATAACACATACTAGGGTTCCATGTAGGAAAATATGGATATGGAAGAGAAATCTAACCATCAATTATCTGATGGAGAGTGGTAGAGAACATGGCTATGAAAAGGCCAAAAATCACAAAGCCATAAATTTGTGATGATTTAAGGTACCATCTAGGACAACATTTTTGTTCTAAGTTCCTTTTCTTAATGTTGTGGAATTTATTTATGAGATTGTATAAGATCATAAGGAGATATACTTACTTTATAATTAGAGTTTTATCCATTAATAAATTTATACCACAAACTCATATTTCACTCTAAAAGATAATAGAATTTAAAAAAAATTCTATTTACACTATTCATATAGGGTTCCAAAATAAACGAATTTATAATTCATCTACAAGATCATTTAATAAAAACTACATTATTTAATCCAGGACATCTCGTGGGCCAGTGGTAGGTGATACACCCTTGTCGCCCTTCGGTTGCGGGTTCAAGTCTCGCGGCCTTGTCGGACGCGACGGGTTGCCGCCCGACCTCCGGGTTGTCCTTTTATGGCCATCCAAAATTAATCTCAAACTAGAATTTATCCAAAATATTTCTGACCAAACTCACAGTCCAACATTTATAAGGAAGTTAAAAATAATGTGGATCCTTTTTACCACGTAATAGCATATGAATACCTTCATCATGTATTCTTTTAATACACTGAAACATCCTGAATTACCATATTCCTTATTGATTACATTCATGCTCCCTTATTCCATATAGAATGCTGGATATACCTCATCAATCCAAAAATGTTTTAAACCCCAACAATAATGGAATATACAGATCATTAATCAGTTCCAAGGTAGTCAAGAATATCCAACATAATTTATCCAAAACAATCACGTATTATTCCAAAATCACTAACTCGGTATCAGAACTATATTATGGTTTATCATTCTCTCAACCATATATTTTCCAAAAATTTATCCTGCTATTGAGTCATTTTTCTTTGTTCCACACAATCTCAAGTCCTTAATGAAATAGTACTACAATACAATCCTTATATACTCCATAATTATTATAATAAGTACATTGTTGATACAACACTCAATTGACATAATCAACATAAGAACTCTAATCATTCCTCTTCATCTGTGGTAGTATCATAACTTGATTATTATCCAATAGCATCATTTGCGGCATAGTCTGATGACTGGGGCATAGGTTCGCGTAGTGTCCAAACTCCTTGCAAATGAAGCATTGTACATTTGAAACCATTTTCTTACCCTTGCAGTCACGTACTTTGTGCCCTTTTCCTCCACACTTATAACAAACTCTCATTCCTTTTAGGCAAGTTCCAGGGTGTTTCTTTCCACAGTTACCACATATGGTAAAATTCTTCTTTTCCCTCTTCCCTTTATCCATCTTTCTCTCTTCCATCCTTTTCTTCTCTTGCTTCCCTTCAAATCCATATGACTCAGTAAACTCTTTACTTATCTTATCAACACATGATATTATTTCTTCACATGATGATAATACATGGGAGACTATTCCTCTTATAAATTCTAGCTTAAGACCATGAAAGATATGATCCTTCCTTCTCTTTGGATCATGTGCATTTCTGGAGTTCTCATTTCTTCTACTGGGCGCCATTTCTAAACAATGGCATACACTAGATCAGTTTATGAATCCAAATACATAATCCCATACTTTTAAAACACTTAACATAAATTGAACTATTTATGGATATAATCCATAATCATAAAAATGTTTTCTTTGAGGAAGTATATACTCATAAACCCTTCATAATGATTTGTAAAGAAAATAAGAGTTATCCTAAGCATATCCCCCGGGAGTGTCGTAACCAAGAGTGCAGCAAGGCCCGTTGTCGTGCACCAGTTCCCGTTCGAGTCTAGCTCAAAGCGGTGTTTTCGGGTTTTACCCCTAGGTACATCTGTGCCAGAGCCGCCTCTACCTGCTCGTATCCAGACAGGGATGTATTGCTCAGAAAACTCACAAAATCTCTACAATACCAAAATTCTAGGAAGTTCTTCTATACTAATCCTCAAAGTTCATCTTAGGTCTACGTGCTCTAATCAGAGTTTATATAAATCTAGCTTCCAAGGTTTGTACTAAACTTCCTCTGATACCAACTGTAACGCCCCGACCCCAGCTACCCAGAGTCGGTGCATTAATTCGTAACATTGGCATGATCACAAGAAAGATCAAATCTCGAAAGACCGATTGGTTTAGTAGCCTTGGAAACACTAGATATAATCATAAAGTTTTACATTACATTTCAAAGTGAAAAACTACTACAACAACAATGTCTTCATATCCACACTATTAACCCCTCATAATATCCCTGCAAGTCATTCATAATTTACTTCTTCACTACCTGGGAAAAATAAAACATAGAAAAGGGGTGAGCTCAAATGCCCAGTAAGGATAACAATATAGCGGAACATTCATAATAAGCATAAACATTTAAGGCAACGAATTACTAAAACAAAATCCTTTTAAAATTGAACTTCAACATAGTATGGCAAAAATAAAAATGAAATAATGCCATTTACTTATTCACATGGATATTCTACTAATCGAATAATCACATGCAATATCAATAACCACTTTCATAATGTTGGAATGCATAATGCTAAACATTAATTTCTGTGTCTAGGCCTCATCCCAAGACCTAGGGGTTACTTCTAACCGGAACCCAACCCGGAGTGCCTCTAATAACCGGACACCAACCCGGAGTGCCTCTAATAACCGGACACCAACCCGGAGTGCCTCTAATAACCGGACACCAACCCGGAGGGCATACTTTTACCAGTCCCTAACCTGGAGGGCTTACTTTAACCAGTCCCCAACCTGGAGGGCTTACTTTTACCGGTCCCCAACCCGGAACATACTTGTTTAGCACATTCATCTGAAGAAAAGTTTGAAATATAACATAAACATTCGGATTAAAACTAGCATACGAAATGTCAATAATTTCACTATAAACTATGAATGGTATAAAAATAGCACATCCACAGTCAAACATATCACAAAACCTTCAATACAATATAGAAGTTTTGTATCATAATAAATCAACTTCAAATAATCTTAAAAACCATCAAAGGATGTTGACATAGATGAAATCAAAATTCTTTTTAAAGAAGTATCTCTTTTTATTTTGAAATCATTTAAGATCCATATAAAATAAAACATTTTCTTTGAAAATATTCTTAGAAGCTTGTATGGAAAGCTTCGACGATTTTATAACGGCGGAAAATAACCGCACCCGCCGTATAAGTTAAAAAAAACATTCTTACCTCAATTCTATCGAAAAGGTTAAAAAGGACCTTGTTTTGAAAACGACGGAAAGATTCCTTTATAAAACTCTTATAAAAAGTCAAACAAGGGTATAAATGACTTTAAACCATATTCTTGTAAATAGTAAAAATGTTTTGAAATACATTTCGAAGAAACATGGATGTGGATGATAAAGAGATCCCAGTAGATTAATACGTATAAACAACCTCGGATAAAGAAGAGATTGTGAAATAACCCTTACCTTGTACTTTTCCTTGGTTGGAGTAGGTTAACCTCCTGTATAATGGTGAAATAGTTGTTATTAAATTATACAAGAATCATATACATTAATATGATATCATATATGATCTTTTAACATTGTTTTATTAATAATATCTTAGTATTATCGTCGTTTCGGGTGATAATCGATTCGTTCTTCTTAAATGTTTGGTTACGTAAGACATGTTTGTAATGGATAGATTATATCTTATTCATAATCAGAATGATATTAACATTATTTTTAACCCCAAAATGAGAATAAGACTTGAATGGGTATGATGGAGAATGAATCTTATCGCGTTCGTGGAGACGGTAGTCCGTACGTACGCACGAGCGACAATATCATTCTTTTGATATTAAAATAATATATAAATGGATGGTATATCATATATACAGAATCATTAACATGTTATATTTATTATTTACATGAGTTACACATCATTATTATACCCATCCAAATAATATTATATTGAATAACAATTACACCACGACGTGGAGACGGTAAGCCGTACGTACGCACGTATGGTGACATGTTATTCAAAGGGTGGATAGAATACTGAATATGATTGTACCATATTTATAATAACATCACAGTATATGTGAGATACTGGAGTTATTATTTCAGAATGGTAAGAACAAAGGAAGAAGAAGTGGAAGAAGAAATGAACTTAGAAAAGGGGTGGTGAAAACATTACCTCTTCTTCGGGTTCTTCCTTTTGATTTGATCAAAAGGGCTCCTTAGGTTGGCTTTCTGATCAAACTAAGGCCCCTAGGTTGTAGTGATGGATGTTGGGAGAGTATTTTGGCAGAGTTTGGCCGAACCAAAAGGCTTTAGAGGTGTGAAGAAATGAGAAGGAGGAGTGCCCTTTTATAAGAGGGGTGAGGGGCACCTTTGGAAAAGCTAGAAATATTAATTTATAATAAATTCATATTCGGTTTCTAATGGCTCCAAAGTTGACTATTCAAAGGATGAGGTGGGGATAGGTCGAAAACAACTCATCCAATAGAATTTAGACAGGTTTGGGTACTTATATTAACCTTATCTTTAAGTATTAACTCTAAGTTAATTAGTTTCACTTTTACAATGTCTCTTTGTATTTTTATATAATATGGTTAATAAACTTACTATATACATCCAAGCGACCCCCAAGTGGTCCATTAATGATTAACCTATCATGATATAAGTCTCTTGGCCTAACCATAGATTTTTAGGAATTTAATATCAATTAATAATATAATATTTGTTTTAAGAACTCTTTTATGTCAATTTTGATACTATTCAATAGTTGATTTTTGTGAAACTCATAACAGATTGATTACTTCGAACAAAGTCAATTAAATCAATCCTAATATATCATCTTATCATAGAAAATTAGTTTAATTCATTAAAAGTTTCATATTATAATTATTTGGGTATTTATAAGATCAATTATTTTTATTTTTCACTATTTTAGTAATTACTGCATCATCATTGTGTCATAAATAAAATAAATTATATAATGTCTAAAAATTATAAATAAAATATAATTATGTAGGAAATCTTTTTAGCTTTCTAATAAATATTTATAATCGAAAATCCAACATGTATAACCATATGTAAAAATTGTTGTTCTAAAAGATATATGCTTGTGTCATTTTTGTATTCATTTTGACTTAATTAAAATAAAGTGTCATTATCACTTACAAGTGGATCCATGGGGTCCCAAAATAGACCCAAAGATGCCCATGGTCGACCATGTATCAACCAATAGGGTTAAGACACGTTTTAGGGTAATTTAGTATTATTATAATATTATTTTTTTTAACCCTTATTTACCGGATTTACCCTTTAACCATGGTAAATAAAATATTTACCGCAGTAATTATTCAAAATGTGTAAAAATAAAAGTTACCTATTTACACAATTTGAACATCCTGATTCCAAATCTGGAATCCATTTTCCTAAATTCAAAACACAGAAGTGGCAGAAATTAATTTAAAATTAATTCCCGCTGTCAAAACAAAAAGCGTGTTTTTAAGAGATAATAACTATCAAAAGATTGACACTTGTTTATGTTCGGTTTAATTGTAAAATTATGTCCAATGACCAAAATTATATTAAATAGTAAAAATATATTCTAAATATACTTTAAAACCACTCAAATGCATAATTTATCACTATTAATTATTTTGATTAAAAAAGTTGTTTTTAATTAAAATTTAGTAATTTTCACTATTCATCAAAATATGAAAGTTATCCAAAAAGTACCAAAATTTCACCTTAGGCTAAATTTGATATTCCGAATCCAAAAATGAAGTCCATTTTAAAATATAAAATATATATAACTTCAAAAAGTAGGTATTACTATTCATAACAACTAGTTTGATTGGTTACGGTGTGTTAGAACTCGAAGTTGCGTACAACACACGCTACTGTTTTATCCAAAGGAAAGCGTACCGTGGACGCTTGGGATGTTTCATTTTAAATTTTTTTTGATGTCTCCATTTAGTCAAAAAGTTTAAAATATTGTATTTAAAAAGGTTTCACTATCAAAAGCTGATAAAAGTGCAATACTGAAAATGAATCTGTTCTTGCATTATGACTAAGAAACTCATAATATGGATTATAAAATTATAAGGATTATATAAAGTTTAAAATTTAGTTAATACTATTCATGACCTCTTTTAATGGCTTTTATTTGGTAAGTCATGGTGCAATTGAACTCAGTGTTGCGTGTAGTGCAAGTTATTGAATTATTTTAAAGAAATAACACACTATGAAATCTTGGGGTGTTACAATATGAGCCTATACCGAGGCATTTTCTACTCTCCCACAGTGATACCCTAATATCATGGGGATATGAGCATGATCCTAGGCCTTTGGAATATTTCTTTGGTGTTTTGAAGAAATGATATGAGAATCTCCCAAGGTATATTTTACTCTCACTTGGTGGTCCCCTATTGGAATGGGAATATGAGATTGGTTTGATGCCTTGTCTTTTAGGGATATAATCCTCATAGATGGATAATTTTGGAATATTTCTATAGACCTCAACCATGGAAGTGGGGGTGTAATACCACTTTTGGTTAACCATATCATTCCCCTCCTTATTTTTCTAAGTTATTTCCTATTCATGGCTGCCATAGGTGGAAGTGAGTTAGGTGGTACCCTTAGGAGGAAACTTATGTGTATATTTGGAATGCCACTGGTGATGGTAGTTGATTGGATCCTTCCTCAATTCCCCCCAAACTGAATGTGATTCCAAGATAACTCCTTGATCCACCTTAATCAGATACTATATGTGGTTATTTTTATGTTATGAGGATAGTCTCCCCACGAAGTTGGTAATGGAAACAAGAACCACTGGATTTACTTGATAATTTCTATGAAGATATAGACTTATTGGTTCTAGCATTAGGAGACCCTCATGGGTAGCCTCAAGGGCCAAGATTGTACCTTGTCGTTGTTATTCCTAGATCACTACATTTCCCCCTGAAGTTAAAGGTGTTGGGTAGGTGAAGACATTGAGAGTCCCACGAGGGTTGTATCTATAGCTAATATTCTAATATGGTCGTTGGATGAAGACATTATCTTAGGTTGGGTGTTGTTTTTTATATTATTATCTTCAATATTTAAGACAATAAGGAACAAGGTCATCAAATAGTGAATCATTGCATACATGATACATTATTAATTAGATATGCATGGGTAACAAAATATTTATTCCATATTACCAATCATGCCTTCCACATACATGGACTTATCATACAAAAGATGTAATTATTTAATGAGAACCATGACTCTAGAGGATTGTCTATAAGATCCTTATTAGGTTTTCCACTTTTCAATTGGATATGAAAACAAAATGTCTTAACGCAGAGTAGACTAATCACTTTGTTATTTCGGGGATTCACATCAGGTTCACAATTTTTTTAAAAAAAAAGTGGATAAAGAACCAACCATATGACAACAATAAAAAAGCTTTAATGTGAACTGGATAGACTATCCTTTTTATCTTGGGAATGAGATGTTGTAGTCATACGATTTCTCAATGGGTTCCCCATTTTTTTGAAATATGTGGTTGTCTTGGTCTGGTGGTTTGATTTTGGGTGGTTCAACATTTTTTCAAATTATTCATTTTTGGATTATCATTTGTTTATCTCTAATAAAAACTCCCAATAGATCCCACATCCATAACTGAGTATGGACCTTCTTTCCAAAGGATGGTGTTCCGTTAGTGTTTCAGAACATACGTTGCTTATGAACTCGCATTAGTAGAGATGAAGAGAGTACGGGCTCATCACACACATTTTTGGTGGAATTATTTCCACCCTAGGAAAATCTTATAGGCTTATGATATTTTCAAGAATCTCTTACTAATCTCGATATAGTACCAGTTACCCTAAAATTTATCATAGTTAAAATTCTTTTATATAAAATGGTTTAATCTTATTAGTGAATCCATTTCTATGTATATGAGGTTCTTCATCCATTTACCATTGTTGGGTAGCTTCTTATATGTTGAATTCATATAACCAGAAAAACCAGACTTTATTTTATTTCAGGGACATGGTTAATATTTCCAGGATGGGATTGATCCATTATGAGGCATCCAATGTATCCATATTTATAAAAAGAATCAAGAACCAACTATTTTGTTAAACTCATGAATTTTAATATAATATAGATATGAAATATATATAGAAACTTAGGTGTTAGATACATGATCTCAGAAATCATTGAGGCATCCTACCTATCCTAGTTATAGAATGAATTAAAGTTCTCGTAGTTAGGTTTGATAGAGGCTTACACAAAGGGGTAACCTATCCCTGTGGAAGGCTTATGATATGAATGAAGTGATCATTGAAACTCCCTAAGACCAGGTGATCTATTCTTGGTTTTTAAAATAAGGGATAATAAGTAATCAGTCTGACTACTTATTAATGTGGTACTTATATACTATGACATACTTTTGGATGTTTATTATGGGGATCAAACATTAGAATGGTTTCCTAGATAACATGGTTAGGGAAAGATTCTGATTCAACATAGTTTAGTTCACTTCTAAATCCACTATAGTATGAGGAGGGATAATCAATCCATGGAAGATATGTGGTCCTTATGGATGGAATGTCAGAGACATGTCAGGACATACACTGAGGTATATTTCTATTTGAGATTAGTCCATTAGGATGGTGTCCTGTGTATCCAGGTAATGGTAGGAATCATAGTTCTTTTAGTTCAATTGAGTCAGAGATTACACATGAAGGATTATCCTATATGGGGGATATATCCTATAATGCCTCTAAATGGGTCTTACATAGTGATGATGCCCTTAATTTTGGATTTTCATGATAAAAATAATATGATCCTTCAAACTCTATATGCCCACATGAGCTATGCCCAGTGCGATGAAGAAGGGATAGTAATGAATCAATACAAATGCATATGGGTGTGGGACTTATGTGATGGGACAAAACTTTTTTTGTTAGTATTAAGCTATGTACATTTTAAGGCATCCCATGTATCCTATTTATAGAAGGAATCATAGTTATCATAGTTCAATTAATATCTCAATCCACTAGTGGATGAGTAACGATACTCAACCCTTGGTTCCACAGGGTTGGAATGATAGAAAAATGTATGTAATTACAATGTGGTGGATGACCATTTGATATCAGGACTTACAAAGTCATTCAACAAGTCCTAGTTATAGAAGGAATCATAGTTCTCATAGTTTCATTCAATTAGGACTTAAAGACTGAGGATTATTTTATGTCGGGGGAATATCTTATCATTCCACTTATTAGGACATAAAAACTGGGGATTCCTTAGATGGTGTAAATTTATGATATGAATTAAATGATCATTGCAACTCCCTAAGGCCACATGATATATGATTGTTGTGAGAAACAAGGGATAACAAGTAACTAGTCTCACTGCATGTGGATGTGGGCCTTATATTATGTAATAGCCATTTGGTTGTTTAATATGGATCATGGGTCTAAGGAAGGAATCTTGCATATCATAGTGATTGAAGCAATCAAATTCATCATATTTCAATTGACTTATCAATCCATTGGTGGATGAGAATATATGATCATCCCATGGAAGATATTGGGTCATGATGGTTGAATGTCGTAGAAATGGCTGTCCATACACTATGATTGATTTCCATTTGAGCATTGGCCATTATAAATTCTTCCTACATATCGAGGTTATAGATGGAATCATAGTTCTCATTTTTCAATGGGGTTATTGAATACACACTATGGTTTCCATAACATGCACAATAGAAAATGTTATCATGTCCAATAATGTCTACATGATAGGGCGTAGCTGTCTACCTGACATGTCAATGGATTCCTAGACACGTGTAATACAAATCTCATGATCTAGTTTAAATTGTCTAGATGATATCACAAGACTAGGACTATGATGTTTGAAAATGATAGTATGATCTGAGCTTACACATCTGAATAGTGTTTCATAGCCTAGCTGGCTTAACTAGAGGATGTCAGATGATACACGTTGTCCTGTTCGGATGGTGACACCTGATCCTGGATGACATTCATTGGTGTCATTGTGAAACATGGATAACAATATTAGAGGGTTTCATAAGATCTGTTTGGAAATCCAATAGGGATTTTCAAGACCAAGAAGACATGTACTGGTGTTGTCGCATGACTTGGTTGACATTACTGAGGACATCACATGATTTGGATGGTGATCCTATAGGGCTTCATGATACATGAGTGGCATTCATGGATGATTTCATTGGACATACCTGACATTTCTGGAGGACACTTCATGATCGAAATGTTATTCCAAGAGGACATCACATGACTTAGGTGATAATTCCTAGTGATTTCGCCGGATCTTCTTGAGTCATGTGAAGTGTATGAGTATCATCATATATGTTCTTCACATAAGTCATATTACTTTTGGAATTTATTCTGGATTTTATATCATATGGGAATTTAATTTTTAGTGTTAATTTATTTAGGTTTCATATGATCTAGCCAACATGTCGGAATTCCTTTTCATAATCTGGCTCAATAGGCCAGAATTCCTTTACTTGATCTCAAGTGATTGCTGAAGTTTATATACATGTTTCATAATCCTCTAGGTAATTCCATTTATTTTATCCTATTAAATTACCTTGAGATCACATGATTATTCACTCCAAGTAGTATCTCTGGAACTATCATACATGAGGGACTATTGATTCAGTTTATGTTCTAAGGGGGTAGGTTTTATGTGCCTCTCCACCCTAATTATATGGATCCTTGTGTGGTGTGTGTCTCACATATTTGGGATATAGTAAGTGGTGGGCTTATGTGTCAAATGTTTCATGAGATCCTACCTTATGTCATTTGGTGTCGTTGCATGATTTTCAGTGACCAAAGTATCATCACATTATTGAACTATTTATTAGGCTTTTCTAATCAATGTGTTTTTTATTAATCATGTGGCTATTCCATGAGTTTTCTTCAAGGTTAGGCCGATGTGTATTGGGACCTTTAATAGATCTAGAATCATGTTGAAAGGCTATCATGTGACTTGTGTCATCTGGTATGTGGTCTTCTTCAAGAAAAAGGTGGCATGTGGGGGAGCCCTCAGGAGATCATGTTTCCATGCCTACTGGTCTTTCAGGACCAAGATGTCTTGTTGAGAGGGGTCTTGAATGATCAATAGTGATATCATAGGATTTATGACTCTTTTCAGATTAAATCATCATATATTACCATCATAATGATGGTCCCACCATTTACCCTATTAATTTTCTTCATTATTTTTCAAGGGATATGGATCTCATGAGTTTGTAAGATTGTTATCAATGAAAATCACTCTTCCAAATGGTGACATACCATGTGACCAATAAAGGTTCCTAGAGAGATGTGAGAGCATTATCATGGGAAACCCTTCTATTTGGCTTTAGATATTGAGGAGGATTGAAATTCCACATGGATATGTCTGAATCCCTTCGTATGGTGAAGGTTACATGCCAACAGGCTCAAACGTAACAAGGTGAACATTTCACCAGGGAATCCATAGTGTCTTATGAACCAAATGGGTTCTAGGTATGATGATTTATTACTATAAGAAACTTTCCCATTTTATATTTTTTATTATTATTTTGAAAATATTATTGGATGGGTTTTCAAGAACCTTGAGACCTAACAAGGATCATGAATTTGGGAGCACTTCTGGTCATCTCTACATGATCAACATGTATATTGGGTTCCTCTCCATGAATATGGTTTCTTTTTCAAAGAGGTTGTGTGTGATACTCCATAAAGTTATGTCCTCCACTTGTATTTTTTACATGACTTTTTGATGGTCATGTGATCACGTATCATTTCGAGGATTATGCGATTGGTGATTTATGGAAATTTTTTCTTCCCTTTATTTTTCGAGAAAATAATAAACATGTTTTGGATATTTCATCCCATGTAGGTGTTTTGATTCTCATATTACATGCATCAATAGATGGAGAATCTTTAATCATTATATAGTAGGCGGTATCCTGATTTTACTTATCATTATAGTGGTGTGTGTGTATATATATATATATTGAAATTTTTTTCCTGAGCCCAAATTTTCAAGCATCACCTATTTAAATGAAGTTATCTTAAATTAAAAACTATGGCCCTATGTTATAATAACTAAAGTCACCAATGAGGGATTATAACCTCAATTCAAACCACTCCTTCAGGGTTTGTTTCAACACTAATCAAAGAAACCATGTGTGTCTTACAAATTTTATTCACATTCTGAGGTGTGTTCTTTACCCATTATATTTGGGAGGTTCTAAATAATTAATAGAAATTTAGTAATTGAATAGGATGGATGGGTTGATCCCTTCATAGGAATTATATTCCTAGAAAATAAAATTGAACTACCTTCTTGGGTGACTTAAAATTATTCTATATAAATGAAGAATACAATCGAATTATATGATATGTTTAATGGTATAGTTATACTGATATCCCATGATCATTCATTATCCATGTATTGGGTGATAAATGGGTGATAACATAGAATTATATAGATTGAATCATCAGGTTTTTTAAATTTAAAAAAATTATTAAATATAATTAAATTAAAATGTCGGGACTCATGGGTTCTCATGTTAATTCCATGGATGGACACACATGGGAGGATCGATTTACTTTATAACATTAGATAAACATGGGTTCCTTACAGGTAATTACAATGGAATACTCTAAGTGAAATGCATTATATAATTCCATGAGTGAAACTTGAGTTCCGTACATGGAACTCTAAGGACTAACTCAGAGGGATATGACATTATACCACACATACCATAATACCTTGGTTATTATGAGGAATTTCATGGAGAGGATTATAGGGAGGTGGGTTCATATTGCAGCTATATTGATACATGTGTTCCTCATATGAGACACTATGGATGTGATTTGGTTTCCAATGAATTAATTGACAGATTAATTTAAATGATGCGTTTCCCATGTCAATGAACATACTTGGATTTTTTTCAGTACATTAAATACATGACCACATTACTGATTTAACATTTTATTTTGTAAATAATATGAGAATTGTTCAACCATTATACTAATATGACCCACAGGTGATTCTATGGATATGATTTAGTTACCAAGCCTCCTGTATATGTAATATCATAAATGAGTAATATTTTAGGGACATTTCGTCTTAGGTTAAAGAAGTTAGTAGCATATGGGTGTCCTATTCGAAATCTAGTTTGACATGTGATTGTGTATTTTCATTCATTGGTTATATTATAATGTACACACAACTTATATATATATATATTTAATGATGGGATGTAATTATACACAGTTGTTGTTGGATTACTAGGAATTCCCCACTCCTTTTTTGGACCTCCATTTGGTACCTGGAAAGAATTTATAGATAAATGTAAGGACATAGGGAAGCTTCCATCATTGAATTCCTGATTTATTATTGTATAATAGAGTATGAGAGTAGAGGGCCAAGATTATGCTCATTATTCTATTTGAGATATCTTTTGTATTTTTTTTATTTTTTATAGAATAAAATATATGTATTCTACTATTATTATATTTATTATATTTTTTATAGAATATAGACATGACATCATTTTTTATATCATATTGGTTTTGGTTTCTACCAATTTATTTATTGTATCTAGATGATTTGTTGATTCCATTACTAGTTATTTAATTCTTATTGTCCAATTATTTATTACTATTTTTTTCTTTTCATCCCTCTATTAATGAGGGTAAAGTCACTCTACTATCCTCTTACAAACCTAGACTACAAGTCGATAGACTCTATCATATAGGGAGGGTGATTAAGGTTATGTGGCCACTTAGTTTTGTTACTATTATTGACTATGCTAGGTCAGGATGCCAAAAATTTGTGTTAAATAACTATTTTCTTTTTGACATAGTATTTTGGGTCCTTAGATAGGAGACTAGGAATGATTTGGGATTTTTTAATGAGTCTGTTCCTAGGAGTAGCTAACCAACATACTGGGAAAATCCAAATTACCTATGATGGTAATTATTTTTAATGTTTTCCCCTTTTACAGTTGTATTGATTTCAATATTCGGTGATGCATGTGATTTGTGGAGTTTATTAGTACTAATATAGATATAATATTAGCCTTTTCACAGTATGGAAAGGAGGTATTGGACTCATCTACCATTATAGGCTGATAGAGATACTCCCGTCATGCATATTACATGCTACGTATATTGCATAGGTTGACTACCACATTATTTTCCATGATTATATGTGTGACATGTTTAAGTAAAGATTTATCATACTTAAATACCATTATTCTGGGATTATTTCCATTTTTACGGGTACTATTTATTATGATATCATGTCTTCATATATTTATGATACAAGATGGGTTATTACAGTTTTTTCATCAATATAAATGTTTTTGTCTTTTATAGCTTGATAGTGGCACCTTAATTAACCAATTGGGAATACTTGAGCGATATATCATTGGTTGAATGTTCCAAAACTTTTATGGTTTTGATTAAATGGGTGAAAATAAGTATTTATTAAGTGTATAGAACATTATAAATTTTGAAGGGTAACCCATATAGACAAACCATTCTATATATGAATTGGTCATCTTCTGAGTTCAAAACATAGATTAATGAAAATTTTAACTAAAATGGTTGTAATTCAATGGTGATTCAAATTTTAACATAAAGTATTTTTTACTTTATAATAATCAATTGTAAAATAGTATACTTAGACACATGATATGAAACACAGAGCAAGTCCTAGACCTCATCTTACAAGTAGGTAGTAGGTAGTATCTCTTGTTAATATTTATGGTCTCATACATTGCCCATACCTAGATTTAAGAGAATCCAGACGTGTGTGGATATTTTATTAGAAGTCTTGTACCTTTCTTATACTTTAGAGATATTCCACCATGAATTCCTCGAGTAATGTGCCAACATGGTGGTGACCACCATGGTCAAGAGGTGGTGGGTGTGGAGCCAACCATATATTCTCTAGTAGATCCACTATTAAAACATTCCAGTATACCCAACTAGGTAACTAATCCCATGTTTGAATAGGTATTCTTACAGATCATGAAAACTATACAGGGATCCCCATGGCCAACCCATACTATGGTGGAGTTGATGCCAGATTTTTTGCAGTAACATCGATCAATGTTTTTGTGGGATGGTGGTCTATAGGCTATGGAGTCAAGGATGCATGACATGCTTTCCATTTTCAGGAATTTTGAGAAATATCATGATAGGAGAGTGAATATGTCTATTTATATTCGTTGAGATTCTTCCAATCAATGGTGGGACTTCATTACCCAAACGATCGTCATTGGGATATGGTCTAGATATATTTCCAAATGGACTTCTATAATTATATTTATCTAGATACACTAATATCAAACATATCTAGAGATATTATTCACTTGACTAGAGAACTTGATCTATTATAGACTAGTCTACATGATTCACAGAGCTCCAATGATTCATACTGATCCTTCTAGGTGATAATATATATGTGTCCAGGAAATTCAAGGATGGTCTCAGGTATGATATTCGATCATAGGAGAATTTATTATGATTGAAAACTATATATGGGATATTGAATTTGTAATATATTATCCATAATTTCTTGAGAGATGTTCAAGATGTTCTCTAGGGAGATTCAGCTCCTGGAAGAAAGACATCCTCAATTAGTAAAATGAAGCAATATTTTGAGCCTTCTCATAGAAGTAGTAGCAGTAAGAGTGTAAATTCAGGCATCCTGGCGGTAAGTCATCAGTGTGGTGAGATATGAAATTTGAATATCCAGTGTATTAAGGAATATGTTCAGTAAAGGACTTTTGGTATTATGGGTGATCCTTAGCACTTTTATAGATATTTTCGTCCAGTTTCAGTTGATAGATATTCTTCATCGACTCCACATTCAAGTTTGGTGCTAGTTTCCCCTCTTATGGTAGGGATATGGGGTATTATCAGCCAAACATTATGATGACGTTTTCATGATTGGGGTAGTCAGACATCAGAATTAAAATGAAAACATAACATCTTGGAAAATGTCATCGAGCTATATCTAAGGGCTGTGAATAGGTCTAATACATTCAATGAATCCAATCCATGAGGGATATAGTTTTTTTCCATATATGGTTATAGCTACAACATTTTTATCCTCTTTTATCATTTATACATTATTTGATATATGAGGTTTAAACTCTTTTGTGTCGATTTCTATTGTGGAGATCCTTTGGATAAAGATTCAATACTTCTATTGTGCAATGAAACATGATACTTCATTGATATTTAATCAAAAGGTTTTAGCCTATGAAATTATTGAACCCGTGAAATTAGAGGGTGTCGTTTATTATGGGAACTAATCATCCTTGAGAATATGGGTTTCTACAACATTCATGAAATTGAATTATGGATTCCATAACATTCTTATACCAATTTATATCATCATATAATTTCATTTATATACCCTTAGGTTGGTATCTAAATTCATAATGGAGTATTTAATATCCAGGAATATAGTGTTGGACCATAGAATTGTGGTATAGGTAAGGTGATAGCCTAGATTTCCGGTATTTATGTAGATGGTCAAGGGAACTGATATAATGATTTCCAACCTGTAGTAGATCATTTCAGGGACATATTAAACATTTCATGACTACCTCTTGAGAGAGGGATTTATATTTTACTATTGATCTTGTTTCTTGAGAAAGACTATCAATTCCCCCATACAGGATGGCTGCTATAGAGTTGTAGTATCTCAAGAGGTAGGTATAGGACTTGGAAGCTAAGAGTTTTATACCGATCAATATTTCCTCACGAGGTGCACCAATCCTTTTATCCCAAAGTTTTGATGTTACCCTAAAAAATTTCATAGATTATAATCGGTTGAACCAATTTATGGTTAATAACTAATATCAATATCAATGTATATGTGACCTCTTCAAACATCTATGTGGAGTGAGGGTTTTCTCCATGATTTATTTCTGTTCATGCTACCATCAAGTGCATGTTAGACCATAAAATATACCATGGAAATAATTACATCGTATATATTGACTGAATGAGTATTTATAAATTCTATTAGGTTTAGATAAGATAGTAAAAGTATTCAAGGATTTAAGGAATTGAGTGTTCCACCTATATTTAGATTCATTTTTTTATTCTTCATAGAAGACATCTTGGTATTTTCACATACTCCACAAAATCATTCCAAAAATCTTGATATAATTCATAGAAGAATAAAAGACCATTATTTTTAGGATTAGATCACCACAATAAAATTTTGGATCCAAAAGGACCACTTATTGGGGTACATTGGAGATAGAAGTATCAGTTGACCCAGATAAGTTTATAGCCATAGTTTCCTAAGAGAATCCCCAAACCATCTTTGATATATGAAGTTTCATGGGGTATAATGGATACCATAGTTCCTTTTATAATGAGTTATTTGTTATTGAAACCCCACTCATAGGCATTAAAAAAAAGTTCAAAATGTTTACCAGGTTTGAAGAATGTGAGAAATCCATTCAAGTGGTCAAAAGAAGTTTTAATTAAATGTCAATCCTGATTTTACTTGATCCTAGTAGAGGGTACATAGGTTCTTTTGATTCATCATACAATGGGATTAGATCCAATATGATGTAGGTAGATCGATTCATCTCCCTTGGGTCTCTTCCTTTAAGGTCTCATGAGTGTGATTTCCCAATGCATGATCTCTAGCAATTAGTTTTGGTTCATGTCATGCATTGTTCATGGAATTTCATACTAGGAGTGAGTTTTGTAGTGAAAATTGACCAAAAAAACTCAAGTACATATTTATAGAGAATGAATAAAACCTCAGATAGTGGAGATGGGTTAAATACCTACATTAATTCATTTTCATTCTTACATATAAACTGTGTAATTGAAATTTAATTATTGATTCTATATTCATAAAGACTCAAACATAGGTAGTTCAAGAGGCAGGTATAGAGTGTATGTTGATGGAAATATTTTCCAATATGAACTTAGAGGTCCTAGAGGATCATGGGGAGTATATTATTAATGATTTATCCATGAACCCTTCAGTTATTTATAGATTGAAGATGTGGAATATTTTTTATCCCAGTGGATTAGTCCTATGGGGGAGTGTTTCAGGTGAGAATCCACCTCTTGGTTGGAAAGTTTATGAGGATGAGGTCTCATACACTCATGTGTGTGTTTCAATTATACCAGAAATATGAGATGAGTTAATTTGAGGGTCAAATGCCACTCTTTGGTCCATACATCCTGGCTTTATGGATATATACCATGATTTATGCATCTAAAACTAGTGGCCCTATATTAAAAGGGAAATAGCTAGTTTTGTTACTCATTATTCCAAAAATCAAAAGGTGAAGACCAAACACTAGTGACCAAAATAGATTTTACATTCATTAACTATTCCCATGTGGAAATGGGATGACATCATTAAGGATTTTGTGACAGTCATACCTAGTTTAACTCGATGTTGTTACATAGTATGGGTAGTCATATATATATTGAAAAAGGTATCTAACTTTATACTTATTAGATCAACCATTTTAGTGGATGAGTTAGGAAGGATATATTCCCAATAGATCATATGACTTAATTGAGTTCCACATACTATCATATCAAATAGACAAGCTCATTTTATGTCATGGTTCTAGAAAGGGTTTTAGAGGGAAATGGGTTCAAAGGTAATGATGAGTACAGAAAATCACCCATAGACTAACATCTAGTCTGAGTGTATGATACAAGTGTTGTAGGACATACTCTGATCATGTGTCCTTGTTTTAGATGATTCTTCTGATAAATTCCTAACAGATTTCAAATTTTATTATAATAATAGATTCCATGTGTCCATATAGATTGATTCATATGGGTATTTTTGTAGTAGGTTTTTCTGTCCACCCATGTGCTAGTTAGAGGGAGAAGAGGTAGCACTACTAGGAACCATCTCATTTGGGAAACATCAGAGTAGGTACAAATTTTCAGAAAGTGTTTGACTATAGATAATTACATGAAAAAGTATAATTTCTAACACATTTGATAACCTATAGTGTTCAAGGTTAGAGTTTATGTTTTCTAATGCATTTCACCTAAACTATGGTGTAGATGAATTTGAAGATAAGGTAGGATTCCACCCCATTATGTAGATCAATTTGAGATTTTGGGAGGAGGAGGATAGATAACTTATTAGTTGTAGTAAACTCTAAGGTGTTGTTTCATACAAGACCTCTTCCATGTATCTCATCTTCATCATTATTATTAATGAACATATCATATTCTTCATCCTAGTGAGTTTGAGTTATAAGTATATCTTTACTTCAAGGAGAAACCTATACATATCAATTATCATATCACATAGGTTATCTAGGTTTGGTTAGTTCCTCAATTATAGATGTTATGGAAGCAAGATCATGTACTGGATCAGACATAGGACTGAGTGGATGAGCTTTATTATTAGTGTCTAATGTTATTATTATATTATTCTTTACATCCCTTTGAAAGTAAAATATGATATGATTCAATTTAAGGAGGGTGATTTTAAGGTCTATATTTTTATCTTTACATATTGTTCTTAATTTCTAGTATAAATCTCTATTTGGGTTTGGTTAGGTTGGTTTGACCACTCTAAAGGGTCCTACATATTCTTTGGGAGTGTTTCTTGGATGATGTAATATTCTCACACAAGTATTACAGTTGTAAAATATATGGCATAAATTAGTGATTTATAAGATAAATAGTTATTTTATGGCATAAACACCTCTTTTTCCATAAATGGATAAGGAAGTCATCATAAAGAGAATGGATTTATGTAATTAATCACTTATTCAGGCTCTAAATATGTTGAGTATATTATGAAGACCAGGAAATCACCTTTTTACTCATCATCCCTTTTATCTCCTTCCTCCTTAAACATTTCCACAAAAAAAAGTAATGTATATGAGGAAACTATCTTCTTATTCTACTTATGTATTGTGTGATTTATTCCATCTTGAATCTAATTCCTATGTTGATGATCACATTGGTTTCAAAAAGGATTGTCTTAAACATTATTACCTTTACTTTTTTCATTTATCTTTCTATATGGAATGCTAAATCAATATAAGTACTTTTACTTTATTTTTAGGGATTTAATATATTTCCTCAATTTATAATGAACTTTAAAAAATCATAAGATGATATTGAAATGGTATTTTACTACCAGGCTATAATAGGTAGTATCATTATTTTCCCAAAAATTATAGTTGTATATATTGATTCGAACATTATATTGTACACCCTACATTCCTATCATCGCCTATTTAAATGATGATTCTTTAAATTAAATTATATAGGAATCATTTATAAGAACCACAATCACTAATGAGGGTTGACCTACCCAAGTAGATCCATCTCATAAGGTGTTTTGCTAAACTAGTTCATCAAATCATGTGTTGCTTATGAAATAGATTCACTTTATATGGTGTGTTCTTTATCCCTTTTATTACGGAGGATCTAAATAATTAAATGAAATAGATTAATTGAATATGATTTATGGGATGATCCCTCACAAGGCCTTAAAATCTATCTATAGAAAATTGAACAACATTAAAATGTGAGTTAGAATTATTCTTTATAAATGAAAAGAAAAATATTATTAAATGTGATGTTAAATGGTGTGGTTAAAATGAGGGCCCCTGAATTTTTTTTGTTATTCCAAGGTTGATGCATAGGTTAAAACTCGGAATTCCCTTGATGGAATCAAGAGTTACTTTCAATAAAATAAATTATTAAATTCAACTACATCACACAATGTGTGACACATAGGTTCACATACGAATTCATTGGACATGAATACTTGGGAGGATGTATATACATTATTCCACAAGTGACACTTTAGTTACTTACATGGAATACCAATGATAGACCCTAAGGGAATTAATTTAAATTATTCCATTAGTGAAACTTATGATCTGTATGTTGAATTCCATGGATGGACTTAGAGATAAATTACTTTACAACTTTCATAGAAATATAGTTGGGTTTCTATGAAAAATTCCATTTAGGGTGGTGGTTTTATATTACAACTAGACTGATACCGGGGTTCTTCATATAGAAATCCATGGATAGGATCATATTGGTAATAAATTAACTAATAAATTAATTTAAACAACATTTCTTCCTAGTCAAAGAACCTTCATGTATTCCTTCAACACATTAAATACATGATGGAATATCTTATTCCACATTCCATGTAGTAATTTCTCTTGTATATGTTCATCCCGTATAATAATATGACCCATGTAGTACACTGTTTCTATGATCCATGACATGGGTCTCTTTTATAAATAAAATTATAAATTGTTAATATTTCATAGAAATTTTGGATTAAGCTGAGTCATGTTGTTGCGGATGGGTGTCCTGTTCAGAAACCATTCTGTGGTCTAATTATGTATTTTCATTTAGAAATTATATTATTAATTGAACAAATAACCATTCAATATTAAAATATTGTTTGTAAATAGAAACCATTACTGGTGGCCTACTTACTATATCTGACACCTGGTTTGGGCCACCAGTTGGTACCTGAGAAGACTTTGTTGATCCGGTTGGGGGAAAAGGGAAGTTTCCATCTTTGGATGCATGATTTACTATAATAGGATAAAGTATGTTAGAAGAGTACCAATATTACACTAAATATGATATCAGAGATAGATTTTTTTCATTTTGATTTTCATGTTTTATATGAATTCCTTTTTACTTTTATGTATTCTAATTTTTTTATACCATGTAAACATGAACTCATTTTTTTATATGATATTGGTTTCTATTTCCACAAGTTTATATATGTTAAATGGATTATTTACTTATTACACTACTATTTATTTATTTTTATTATTAAATAGTTCATTAATATTATATTTTTATAATTTCACACTCTGATTATGAGGGTATATCCTCTACATTGTTCTCGTGTAGGCCCTTGCTTCTAGTTAGCAGCCTTTGGCATAAGAGGGTTCTGCTTGAGGCCATGTTTCCACCTTTTCAACTACTGTTATCATGTGAAAAATGCCAATACGTCATAAGATTTTTCATGGTAGAATGAGATATACTCATGTATTAAGTTTGAGATTTACTCATAGTATCTCATGATACTGTGAAGCTATGTGAATACTGAATGATTTTTATATGTGGTAGGTAAGATAGTTCACCTGTGTAAATCTCATTATGTTGGGGAGGAAGATGGACATGTGACATGCTTTTTTCGTGATTATTAAAACATATGAAAACAAATCATGTGTGACACCAGGTACTACATTGGCCTTAATCTCATACATCCATTCCTTAACAAGCCATCCTTTATATGTAATGAACAGATACAAACATAAACAAAAAACATTATCATTTCTTTAAGGTGATTATGAAATTATTATTGGGTCATTGGAATCACCCCTAACCATTTATATGACATGGGTTTCTATATACATTGGTAGAACCTCATGTTTACAGTCAGGAACATGAATCACATGGAGTTAGTTGCACGGTTATAGACTAGATGGTTGTGGATGTCAAAAATATGACAAATATGATTGTTTTCATTGGGACCAAGTCTATTATTGTTTACTTAAAGTTATAATAATTTTTATTTACTGACTCATGTTTCTGTATTTTATTTTTTAGATGATTTATGCAATAGATTTTAATTTTTTTATTATTATGTTATGTTATATTTATTAGTCCATTTGTTTACCACTATTATAGAATTTGGGGGCCCTTTTGGATCCAATTTTATGTCTGCATGTTTTGGGATGTCCCTTATATGGCTGATTCATACCGTTATTTTGATAGATTCAGGAATAACTATCCCTCATTAATTGCGAGGTAATAGTCTCGCAAATATAATTTTAGGATCTCACCAGTTTTCTGTAGAATCTAGTGTATGTGGAGGAATTATTGAGGTCTTCCAGTGACCCCAAATGAGTTCAATTTGGGTAGTAGGTGTCTAGGAATAATACTCTAATCATCCCATATAATGTCAATAAAATAATTAAATTTAATATCCTAGTCACCAAATTCCACTGAATGTGTTCCAATAAACACAAAAATTATATAGGTTTCTTTCATAAGGATATTCCTTCTAAAAAAGAAAATATTTCCTATTAATATAATCTCTCCCTATATCTAAAGAAAAAAATGAAGTAAATACATATCGATTTACACCAATTGGAATGCCTTTAATTGAACCAAAAGGATGAGATTTTAATATAAAGGTTAATTATAAGATTTTTTCTCAAAATAAATAGATACAAACATTCCATTAATAGAATTAAAAATAAATTCTCATAAAATTCACAAATGATCAAAAACTATTTAAATCAAATTTAAATTTTTAAATCCATATTTGGAATGGAACTTCAAAATTTCCCAGATTTTAACATT
Organism: Viscum album; assembly: GCA_963277665.1. Classification (NCBI taxonomy): domain Eukaryota; kingdom Viridiplantae; phylum Streptophyta; class Magnoliopsida; order Santalales; family Viscaceae; genus Viscum; species Viscum album. Next base: position 1,280,966,198 of record OY728153.1, read on the forward strand.
TTATCGGGATTCCGCAATGAAAAAAATTAAACTAATTTAAATTTTATTATATATTTATAAATATCATTAAAATATTTTCAAAGATAGAAACTGTTATACATCATATAATAGAGGAAAATTCCATTAATCCTTATTAAAAATATTAAGAAACTTATGTTCATGAATTCTTTTCATTTTATGATTTCTAAGGGCTTGATTGGAAGGGAAATATAAACTTTCCAAAAACGGTTTTAAAAATATTTCAGAAGGATATTTTTCAAGTTTCAAAATAAAAGGTTCATCAGGTTCTTTTTCCCATTCATTTTATATAATTGTATAATTTATTTTATTATTTATGTCGTTTTTAATAATTTTTTTGGGTCTAAAAATGTCATTATAGATATAATATTAATGATATTTACACGACCCAAAGTATTTTAAAGTGGTTAGGAAAATAGTTCAGCATTATTATTTATGATGTGTTTATTCAAAGTCAATAATCTTGATTCCACCATATTTAAAAAAATTTGTAGTATAATTATGATAATTTAAAATTTTTTTAATTATTTTTTTAACGTAGTATCTTGAATCTATTAATGGTTATTCTCTATAATTTTTTAACTTTAATTGATTATAATTTCATGAATATATATTATTTAGGATATAATTTTTCAGGTGCTTATTTCAAAAAAGGGGTTGTTAGTTTATTTATTAAATTGAAATGGGTATGATTTCTTTGAAATTGAGTACCCAAAGGTACATAAATTTTATTTTCGTTTTGGTACCACCATTGGGTTATTTTTTTATAAAAAATAAATCAAAATAATTAGAGCTAAAAAATTAAATTTTATATTAAAATTTTATTTTTTAAACTGAATATTATATAGAGGAAATTGGTTATTATTGTTAAATCCATTATGATTACATCATATATAGTTAAATTTTATTTCCCATTTTAAATATTGTTGTTAATAAGTATTACATTCCCATGATGATTAAAATTCCTAAATGATTGGGTATTTAATAATTGATCCCAAAATTGTGTATTGTTTTTTGGCCTAATTTTGTAAACTAATAGTCCAATAAATTAATTGATTATCATTAAATAATTCATATTGTGCTTAGTTAATATTATAGAATTATATGAGATTATATAGTGATGATGTATAATACAATTTCATGGTTATTATCATATAAACATTGATATATTTGAAATAGATTTGTTATGTATATATAAAAATATAGTTTTGAAACTCCATTCATAAAAAGAGACACCAATGAATTTCATTTAGAGAACTTATTTTACTGAAGGCTGGTTATAATGTGGAGAAATAAAGAGGATGTTAATGAACTAACTACTATATAAAATAGGTGGACGTGGAAACTATATATGTGTTATATAATATGGATGTTGATATTTCTAGAACTTTCTATTTTTTCCATTCATTAGAGTAAGATAAAAACTAATATTCTGGGTCATGTCTAGGTATACAAGTGAAGGCATTTTTATTCTCTATACAAAAACTATAATGAAAATGAGTGGATTCAAAATTAATATAACTAGATATATTTGATTATGAATAAATTTTTTTAAAAGATAAACTCTTATGCTCTATAATTTTAAAATATATAATAATTTAATTGTTAAATATTTTTTCATCAATAAAAACATAGACAAATACCCAATTTTTAGAATTTATTTATTACCAAATAAACTACATCATGGTTTTCTTAAAAACTAAAAATATTTATATTCTTATTAATATATGAAATGTTTTTATATATGAAGGTTTTATTCTAATTTTTTTAGTAAATATTAAAATATTATTTTAATATAGTTTAATGAGGAAATTTAATGTAATGGTCTATAAGTTGAATATCGTTAGTTTTCTATAACAGCATAGTGTTTTACTGTTTATGGTTTTTAAACCTAGTTATTCATAAATGCATATTTATGTACAAGTTATATTATTTTTTTCATTAATGAAATTTTTAATAAAATGTTATTTCTAATTACATTTTATGAATATATATATATAATGATATATATAGAGACTATGTTGGCTATATGATTATAGATCCTCTATCATATTAACACTATAAGATTATGGTTGTTAATGTAAATGGGTTAAAAATATTAGGGTTTCACTTTCCATTATATAATGTTCTAAATATCAATCAGGAAATACTGAATGTCTATGTTGGAGAATATTTTGACAATCTATGAAGGTGATTTGAATGTTAAAGAGGCCAAACATAAAATTTTGATGAATATACATAAAAACCTAATAATAATTATGGAAACCCAAGTAATTCTAATAATAAACCAATTTCATGACTTATTAATATTCATGACTATTTTTCATTTTACCACATTCACTATAATATTTGTATGTATTTTTTCAATAAAAAATAATAATTTTATTCAAATGGAATTATTTTCTGTGAATTAAATAGTTTTATTTTCATGTTAAAATTAAATATTTAGTAAATACTATTTTATTAAATTGAATTAATATTTTATATCATAATATTTTTATTTTCATTGGGTTATTTATTTTGGTATTTTTCTTATATGATTTTTTTTGTGAATAATTAAAAATATTTATTTTTATAAACACTCTAATTTATTTACAAGTATTTAAAAAATTATCGTTATATTATTTAATATTTTATACAAATTTTAGAACCATTTTAATAATAATAATTCAATTAATTACAAAGTAATCAAAATTATAAATTATTTTGGTGTAAAATAATTTTTAAGATTAAATTTTTAATTTTTTTAAAAGAAATCATTTCATTTTTAAAAATCATATTAAAATTAATTTCTCAAAATTATAGAAATTATATATTTAGAAATATATTCTATATTTTTAGTTTGGAGTTTCATATTTAGTAATCGGGTTAGTTTCATTTATGGTCATAATATATATTGACCACGGTAAAAACTGGCTCCCATGAAAAAGTGTAAAATTAGGTAATTATTGTAAAAAATATGTGATAAGGTTAGAAAATTAAATCTTAATTATTATTGTATGTGTTTATTTCAACACTTATCAAAATATATTAAATATTTGTTTTATTTAGTGCCACTTTTCTATTATCAATACATTTATAATATTTAAAATTTAAGGATATTTACAAATGTGTCACTCCACTCAGTTATAAAAGGGTGAATCCCCTCTTCACTTATTTATAGAATTTGAGCACCATAAGATGAAAAATAAAAACCCAAACCCCCTAATAAATTTTTTAACCATGTCTTATAGGTCTTTTTATCACCAAAATATATTTCTGATAGAGTTTATTGTGTAATCTAGTGGAGGTTTACCAAGGAAGAGGTATAACTTTTAACCGGGTTTTTAATATTTATTTATTCTCATAAATTATTAAAAAATATCATAATAATTATAATATAATAACATAAGTATCTCAAATATAGTTAAATTTTCTTATTTTTACTGTATTACCATTTTTAATCTTCATTGTATCCTATGAGAAATTAATACATCTCTCATATATACTTTTGAACTACCACCTCTTTAAGTAAATGTAATTCATTTTCTATAACTAGAAACATGGATGCTTATAAAGACTTAATTAATATATATATATATACTTTAAATTAAATTTTATGATTCTATATTGATAATATATTACATAAATTATTTACATTTCCATCTATTGGAAAATTGTAATGTTTCTCACGTGAATATGTGGGCTACCACCTTCGTGAAGTGATATGATATGTTTTTTATAACTGTATTACATAAGTGGTTTTAAAAGTTTATATAATTAATAAAAATGAATATTATAAATTTTTTTAAAATTTTTGATATAATTAAACCAAAAACCTTTTAATCATGTTGAATTCACCCAGTGTTATTTATAGGTTATAAATCAAATAACCTCAAAACATCCAATGTGAACATAAATAATTTGGTAACTCTATAAGAAATCATAATAAATAAAATATAAGGTATTTTAAGATAAGGGTTAAAAATATAAAATGTTATTCATCATTTATAAAATTAATATATTTTTAATTAGAAAATTAAATGATGTATGTAAAATGTCCAAAAATAAGTTAATGGAAATATCGGTTTAATTTCATATGTTTGACACTAACTCCAATTTCACCATATGTTTTATTATTTGTTTTTTATAAATTTCTATGTGGATTTACTTTATATTTCCTTTAATTAAATGATACTATATTAAAAATAATTTTCTTGTTCCCACATTCTATGTCTGTTTGAATAAAAAGTTTCCAAAGTAATGAGGTATTTTCCTCTAAAACAATATTTTAAATGTTTTATTCTCTTTCTCTTAAATATAAATGTTCTTTAAAATGTTTGAAATTTTTTATTTATCTGTAAAAAATTTTAAAATATGCTTTACTTTTTACAATGTTTTTAAAAATGAATCTTATGGATATTATCCATATAGATCACTTTTCATAATTTTTACCAAATTTAAAAAAGAATTCTACTTAACATATACCCAATTACTTCACTACCTTCCAACAGATATGTTATTCATTATCAATATTCCACTATATTATTCAATTTTTTCTAAAATAATATCATAATCTTGTTATTTTTTTATTTTTTAGTAAAAAATGTTTTCTCTAAATAAAAAGTCTATTTCTTTAAAATTTTTTGATATACCTATGTGTGGTTTTTCTTATGGGATTTCATGCTAAATGTTTTGTGTCTTATGATGGAAATACATATTTTATGTTTTTTTCTCATGATATGGTTCTTTATATGATGATTGAGGTAAGGGTAAATTATTTACTCTGAGGAGATCTGTACGTAATGGGTGGGTCTTTTAAATGCCTCCATTGTAATGGGTAAATTGAAAATGTTTACAGGAATTAGGTTACCTATAAGGGATATGTTATAATTAACCACAATTATTATTTCATTATTAATTTAGTTTTAAGATTAATTGTAAGGATACATTCCAAAGATACCTATATTATGTTTTAATTATTTCTATAGGTTTTAGAGTAAATATTTTGATTTCAAAATGCATAAAAATTATCTCATGATTAAAGTAATGTTTGTGATCATATAATGGGGAAAGGTTTGTTTTCATTAGCTCTCATGTCTTCCAAAGTAACATTCATAATTATTATTTTATCTTTATACCTATTACAAAAAATATATTAAAAAAGGGCTCTTAATTTTTATTTTATTTGTATTTAAATGATTATTTGAAGATCAAATATTATTATTTAGGAAGGAAACATTTTTTTTGGCTTTTCAAGATATTTCAAAAGGGATAAAGGTTTTTAAATTAATATTAAATTCCATAATGAGCTTTCTTTTTCTTTTTATATTATATAATAAAATTAAAATGGATTAATGGTGAGTAGGTATTATAGTAAGGGTATGCGTGACATGTTTCGAATAAATAAAGGTTTAAAAATGAATCAAAAGCATAACCCTAAGAACATTTTTTTTGGAAAAAAGTTATATGTGTTGAAATAACCATTGTGTTATGGAATTATTTTACTAATTTTATAAAAAACTAAACCTAATGTATCTTGGATATATAATAAATTGAATCACTTTTTATAAATCATATAATTATTGGGTGATTATGTTGCATGATGTTATATCTGGTATAAAATGGAAGGTTTAGATTAATTATAGGTTATGATTATACTAGAAGAAAATTTAAATATATTCTAATTTATTGTTATATTACAATTAGACATATTTTGTGGATTTCCATGTCGTTTCATCTAATCTATTTTTATTTATAATGTTTTTACACAGAGGAAATTTGGAATATAATGTTTGAAGGAAACAAGAAAATTATATCCTTCTAAATAAGTAATAAGTAATGGTTGGAGATAGAACATAGTATTGTAGTTAATTCAATTGATTCTAGATATAAATATTAGAACCTAACAAAGTGAAAACATAATTCTTCATAGAGTAATATGTCGATAGTTAAATATTTCATAAAATAGAACCCTCTATGTTCTAGAGGATATTCAGAACTAGTAGTAGTTAAAGGTTATATCAATTATTTAGAAAAGATGTTCAGTGATTTGGTGTATTCAATGAATTTGAAGTTAACTCTCAAAATTTATCACTTATAAGGTGAATTAGGCTAGCTATGGAATCTGAATATGAAAAGAATTATGGGGGATTATATTTATGGAATAAATTAGACAACATTCAAGGATATTTTCCTTGAAAAATATTTTCCTAAATAATTTAGGTTTATAATGGAATTATAATTATTGTAATTAATGAAGAATTTTGGTGAATTAATTACTACTTACGATAAATAATTGAATACATTTGAATGAAATGTATAGAATATGATTATAATACATGATAGTAAAATTAATTAATTTTACTGAGGATTGAAACTATTTTTTATAAGGTATTTGGTCACTTCTATGTTTAGAAGTTGGAATGAATTTTTTTCAATATGATAAGATAATTAAGGTGGATTTCTATGATTTCTAAATCAATAAGCAGAAGAAGTTGTTTATATAAATAGAAATAAGGAAGACTTCAATAAATAAATCAAAAGGTAAGAAAATTAAAATTTCCTCATATGATAATTGTGGTAAAAAATATTAGTAATATATTATGAGATCTAGAATATATTACAGGTGAGGTATGATAGCACATATGGATCATGTATATGAAGAGGAAAAAAATGATAATAGTAAGGCTAATCATGATAATCTTATTATAGAGTTTTTATATTTTAATTAGATGTCCTATTATAAATAATTGTTTCTAAAGAAAAATTTGAAGGATGGAGTTCATTAAGTGATGCAAGGTACAATACATGTTTAATTGGATTGTGGAATTTTTTTTTATTTCAGGTTATATCCATTCATTTATTTTAGGTTTGTTTTCTTGTAAAATGAAAATATAAATTTATGAAATATATGTAATTTGTTTTGGCAAAACACATAGTGTAAGTATTAAATCAATATTGATTTATAGGAACCTTTAAATCCTCATATGTGGATAGGATTTTCCTAACAACATAGTTGTATTTCCCTTAGTGGATTTTAATGTAATTTTGGGTATGTATTGAATTTTGGTATGGCAGCCAAAGAAAGATTACTGAGTTAAATAATTCATATTCAGTCCCTATGGTGAGTTTCAATTTTTATAAAAGAATGAGTTCATACCTTTGATATAATATCATGATACTGATAAATTTATTAAATATTTTGGTTAAGGTTATCTCGCACGTGTTATTAAAAAGATAGTAATTATTCATCTTAGTGATGCCCTTATGGTAAATGAATTTACATATGTATTTCATGCTCACCTAATGTGTGTTATTCCATATTGGTGGATTTAATTTATTATTTTCTTAGTTCATGAGGCTATACTAATTTCAATTTGATCATATCAAATAGATCTTGTGAAGCTATTGGAATTGAAATATATGTTAAAATAATTACTTAAGAATGGGTTCATCTTCCTTAATACATCACCTCAAGGAGCCCATATTTTTTATGTTAATAAGAAATATGTTTATATTAGGATTTTCATTGATTATAGAGAATACAATAACATAAATATTAAGAATAATAATTTATTGCCTCATATTGATGAGTTTTATGATCTGCTGAAGGGTGCCTAGTATCTTTCCATTTTTAACATCAGATCTTGTTTCCATCATTTTAAGTTAAAACAATGAGATGATTCAATGAAAGTATTTCATAAAATGAATGACCATCGCTAATTTTTGGTAATTCCTTTTAGGTGGAATATTATACCCATAATACTTATGGATCATATAAATAGATTTCTTCATGACTATTTAGATAATTTTGTGGTGCATTTCATCAAGGAAATTTATATACATTGTAAAACATATGAATATCATGAGTAATATCTAATTATTTTTTTTACAAACCATGAATGATAAAAATTTATAAATCAAATAAATGTAAATTTTGGCTACAAAATATTTCTTCCTTGGGAATATTTCTTCTAAACATGGAATAATTATTGATAATTTTATAACTAATGTGGTGGAAGAGATCTCAAGACATAAAAATGTCACTAAAAGTTAATGCTCAATTGGACTAATAGGAAACTACTAAAAGTTTTTTGGAAACATTGATGGGTCTCTATATCACTAACTAAGTTAAATTTAAAAGATGTTAAATTCCATTGGACTAAAGTATGTCATGAATATATTAAGGAATTCAAAAGGCAATTGGTTAATCCTCTAGTGTTGGCCTTTTAATATATAAATTGGGAGTTTTTTAGAGTGATACTTCATTGAAGGGTCTAGTTGTTTCTTAATACATGGTGATTAAGAGATTGAATTTATATGAAATCCAATGAATCTATATGATAATAATTATCCAACTCATGATATTGAGGTTTTTAGGGTCTATTTTTAGTGTAATATTTTGGAGGCATCTTTTATATAGTGAAAACTGTGAAATATATAATAACTATAAAATCATAAAGTATATATTTACTAAAAAATAATCGAAAAAATAGAAAATTAGATGACTACAACTGATAAAGTATTATGATAGCATGATTCACTATCATCAAGGTAAATAAAAAAAGCATTCCAATTTATTAGGTAAAAAAATATAACAAACCATTAGAGATTCCATTTTTGGAGCATTCTCGTTTAGTCGAGGATTTGATGAATTTGTTTTTAGAGGTTGTGAATATTAAATCATTTTATCCTTTGGTATATGTATTAATACAGTCATATATGTAAGCAATAATTAAGAAGGATTAGAAATGAAATGATATTTTTTCAAAGAAAGGTTGATTTTATTAAGTGAGGTAAATTGTGTCACATTAATTTTGAAAATAATATATTATTATACGTAGAAATAGGTTATGTATTCAATGTGATTTTTAGTTGAAGAATTTATTGTTGAGTTAGGCTCAGAGTTCTTAATTTTAAATTCATCCAGATGCAATAAAATTATCAAAGGAAAACAAGAATATTAATAGTGGGAAGGAATTTTAAAAGTTATTATTTATTTTACCATTAAATGTTTTACTTTTCAATAGGTTGAAGATTATAAACACTTTATAAGTGGGATGCATCATCCTTCTATAGTGGTTTTACTGAAATCAGAGAATATATTTTTTTATTTTATAGTGGGACCTCCAAAGACCTCTTGGGGTAATAATATAATTTTTGATACAATTGATTGTTTGACTACATCTATGTATTTTTTTCTATTATTTATAATATATATTTGGGTTATCTTGGTAAAAATTATGTTAAAGTAATATTCATGTTGCTTGGGGTCCCACTTTCTATAATATCTGATCAAGATCATATATTTTCTTCAAATTGTTTCAAAGGACTTCAAATTTTTTTGGGTATAAAATTAAATTTTAGCATATCTTTTGAACCATAATCTGATGAAAATATAGACTGAAAAATTCATACATTGGAGGATATTTTTTAGGATTACTAGGGATGATGGGATAAACAACTGTAATTTGTGTAATATTCTTATTGTAATAGTTTTCATTATAATATAAATTTTTTAAAAATTATGATATTATATAAAAATAAAGGTTAAACTATAGTATATTTGGATGAATTAATTCAAAATATGTTTTTAGGGCCGGGATTTCAAGAAGATATGGGCGGGAAGGTAAACAAGATTTAACACTATATATTGGAAAGCTCATACCTATAAGAGGAGTTATAAAAATAATTGAAGGAAATATCTCTCATTTAATGTAATATAATGTTTCTTTATAACATTATCTCCTTGGAAAGTTATTTTTCATTTTTTAAAGAAAGAAAAATTAAGTCCATATTATATTGGTCCATACGACATTATTGAAATACTTGTATCAGTTTCATAGAAAGTGGCCTTACAACCATGTTTTTTGGATAACCCAAATAATCATGGAAATAAATCAACATTATAATTTCAAAATATTCATTTTATAGATTTAAATTCATCATAGTTTTACAAATAATATTATAAATGTATTTAATTGAAAAAGGAATAGAATTATTTAACAAAAATTTTTTCAATGAATTATATAGTTCTATTTAAATAATAAATTTTGTAATTTTAGAAATTTAATTTTATAAAATGGTAATAATATTTTATATTATAGTTCCAAATATATATTTGAATGATTTAATTGTGTTTTTATATAAAATTATTTTTCTGAATAATTAAATTTCTAATTTTTTAAAACTATAATTCGTTTATTTAATTCCAAAAAATAAAAAATTAAAAATTTATTTTGGAATAGGATTTTATAAAACAATAACATCTATTTGATTAAAAATAATATAAATAATTATATAGGAATAAAAATAATATTTTAATTGGGAATTTGTTTATTTGTATGCTTAAAACACAGTATTCTAACAAATAAATACATTGTGTATCACACACTTCTATTAAAAGTAATTTCTTCCAATTAACAAAATTCAATTTTGAAAATGTATTAAATATTTTATATTATGAGGTCAAAATTTTGTAAGGATTTCAATTTCATTTTTATTGTTTTAAAAATTATGAATGGTATAGATCTTTCACCATGATAAAATGTAAATAGGGTTAATTAACAAAAATATTTTCTGATAAGGACAAAAAAATTCATATTATATTTTATTAGATAAGTTATTTAGACACTTATAAACATGCATCAAAATTTAGATAGTTTTTTATCCTATTATACATGATTAAAAAATTTATACTATTTAAATGTTTCTAAATATTATAAGTGTGTCACTCCCCTCACTTATAAAAGAGAACAATGTATCCTCTCATCCTCACACTTTTCGAAAATTCTACCTCACTTAAGACCTACCAAAATATATCACTAACATCCCTCAAAAAACATTACAAGTGATATCCTCAAAAACATAACAAACCATGGAGGGTTATATTTTAATAAATGGTTGGTTTTCCGATGAAAAATGTATATTGTATTACCGAGTATTTCATATTTATATATTCTTTTTTTTATTGAAACCATATTTTACCATTATAAAATAATAAAATTAGTATATACCATATACTATAATGTTATTATTATTTTGTAACTACAATTTTTGTCATCTTATTTTCCATGCCATGGGAAATGGTAACATCACTTGGGTGAACATATGGACAACCAACTCAATAAAAAAATGTTCTTCATTTTTTCTTAACAGATCATATAGATAGTTATAATGTTGTAATAAATTAATATGTATTGAATTTATAAAATAATTATGATTTTTAATGATAATATACTAATTTCTTTGTACACTTCCATCTTTGGAAAAATTATAATTTCTATCATGCATATTTGTGGACAAAAACTTCCTTAAAATGATGTGATCTGTTTTTCATCATCACCTTAATAGGATTTTCATAAAAAGGGATACAGTGAATAAATATGAAATTTATAAAATATTTATGGTTCTCTAAAATTATAATATTTTCTAATTTTTTAGTTTCTATGCATTTGAATAATGAAAAATTCATTCTTGTGTATGAATGGAATATCATCTCCCTCAAATTATGTGATTTATTTTTTATTAAAACCTTAAATTGTTGGTTTTAAAAGTGTATCCAATGCAATAATATTGTAATTATAAGAAAATTAGAAAATTTTGTTAATTAAACCATACTCCATTTTACAACACTCAATGCATTGATGTTATTTAGAGGTTATAAACTAAACATCCATAATATGTACATTGTGAACTAATCCATTTTAGTAGCTAAATAAAACAAGGAAGGGGTGAAATAAATTGAATAATAATAATGTAATGAAAATGAAAAAATATTTTTTCCAAGAATAAAACTAATAAATTTTATTTCACTTTTGGGATGAAATAAAAACGAAATTAGATGGGACTTGGGGTAATGAATTTTCCTTTAAAACATTTATTTTAAATGTTTTAAATATTTATCTTCCATATCCATATTCTTTTTAGTGCTTCAATAATGTTCTTATATAGTATTAAAATGTTGTTAAATTATATTTTAATCAATATTTTATGTTCCTTAAAAAAATTTCACAACAAATCTTTTCAATTTCTTCTTTATGGGTTATTTTCAACTTTTTTACAGAAGCAGAAAAATAATTCATTTATTAACATATGCAGATTAATCAAATCTTCATGGAATCTGAGATATTATTCATTATCTATATCCCTCTACACGTTAATATATTTTAAATGTAAATAATATTACCACCCTTATGGATGTTTTTTAATTTTATAGTTTTCAAATAAATGGTATATATCTCATTATGTCAATTCCATAATGGAAATTGTATTACTTATCTATTAAAATAAATTTTTAATGGGTTTTATGCTAAAAATTTGAAATCATATAAATTTTGTGTTCATGATATGGTATATTATCCTTATATCTATTGATGGGTGATCACAATATAGCTCATGATTGTGGTTGAGAAAGATATATCTCCCTAATATGATGAAGAATAAGTTAGTAATTGGATGTGAATAATGACAGAGATAACTAGGTAAGTTAGAAAAATAGAATTTACTAAGCTTTAGTTTTTTTAACATGGTTTAAAAATGAGTTAATAGAATTTATGAATATGAATCTCCATGATACATATATTATTCTTTCCAAAATTATTTTTATAGAAATGATTTTTTTTTCATGTGGTAAGGAATGTTTATAGATTTTCAAATGTTAATGTTTTTGAAATAAATTATTGATTTTTCACTTACTTAATTATGTTTTCCTGGTTTCCCAATGATTAATAGAGTTATAAAATTTCTAATTTGAGAAATGGTATATTTTCACATATGGAAACTTTTTAATTATATTTAAATTATTTATTGATAAAAAGGTAAACATACTCATGATTTTTCATATTTTTCACTATACTAACATGAATAATTTATTATTATATCCCTTAATGGGAATATTTTAGATCATACAAAATTTTAAATTATTTTTTATAGGATCTATGGATGAGTATAAATTTTAGCATGGTTAAGATTTTTACTAATATGAATCATTTAAAAAGAAGAAAATTTTTCTTCAATAAAATAGGGATATAGACTCCAAGCCCTATTTTTGAAGAAAAATGAACATTGTATGGAATTTACCTCTTATTTATGTAATTGTTTCCTAATTCTATAAAACATTAAACCAACATGTATTCTGAAATTTTTGGTTAGTGAAACTCTTATTATAAATCTTGAAATTATGGGTTGAATGTGTTATGGAGAATTATAATTGGTATTAGAGAAAATGATTAGATGCCTTTTGAGTTTAGGATAATTTTAAAAGACACCTTAAAATTAATATAATTTATAATTTTATTATCATGAGATAGAATTTGAATATATCTACTTTTATCCATCTAATCCAAGTGTGTTGATAATGGTTTTTTGTAGAGGAAAAACAGTAGCACAATTATGAAGGAATGAAGGGGATAATAATATTCTTGATTAGTAACACATGATCGTTGTAATGGAATAGTTTATGGTCATGTAAACATATCTAATATAAGAAATAAATGGTAGAACCTATGAAAGGGAAAAAATATATAATCCATTTAGGAACATCTCTATAGTGGATCATTTCATAAAAAATTACCATAGAGTTATTGATGGATATTCTGTCCTAGTGAAATATAATGGATTGATAAATTCACAGAAGAAGATAATTTATGTTTTAGAATTTAAAAAACATTAATAGTGAACTCTAATTATTTATCATTTTGAAGGTAATGTTTATTTATGGTTGTCTCGTTTTAAAATACTAATAAAAAATAAATGAGATTTATTCTATTTAGGGGATTCACATTAAAGATATTTTTCATTCTATGTTTTTTCTTAATGACAATTATATTATAGTTTTGGAGTAATTTTTGGAGTTGTATTAAAAGGAAGAAGACTCAGTAGACACTTATGAGGAAATTTTCACAAAACTATCTTGGTATACAAAAAATATTGTTTAGGACCATGAGAGTAAATTTGAAAGATTTTACAAAGGTACAATTCCAAATTAAAATGATATTTGACCTCTCATGAATTTAATATTTATGATTGTTTTTTTAATTGTAAACTAAAATTAGAGATTTATTTATTCAAAACATTTATAATTCATTAAAATAAGTGTAATAAGTGGTAAAGGTGTAAAATGGGGAGTAATATTAACAAAAAAATCTATAGGTAGGCCACCCAAATATTCCAAATGTGGTAAAAGAAATTTTATATAATTTTGTTCAGATCAACAATTTGATACTAATTTGGTATGTTAGATCATTTAGATCATGAAAGTAATGAAATGAGTTATAACCAAACTAGTAATGAGAAAAAATATATTCATCCAATAGTGATATTTTTTATCACAATGAGTTCAATCATTACTATAATTCATATATGATGTTAGTTGAACAATTTTTGAATCATTGATACTAAAAAAATAAATTTATGGAAAACACTTTTTCTACTACCATGATAGATAATGGACAATAAAATTATGTGGTGTCAGGTACATTAATTTTTATTCATATTATAATAATTTATTAATTGATTCATGATCCATATATTAATTTATTTCTATAAAATTTTTATGTAGACAATAAATACACTCCTAGGAAATGATGTTAGAATTCTATTAAAAACACATGGGGTAGTATTAATGAAATAAGAATTCATACAAAACTTCTTGTTATTATATTTGAATTGGGTTTCTAGAAAACCTTTTGATCATTCCTATATTATATTTTGAGGTTAATCTAGTAATAGATTGGATTGTTATATATTATAGTATAATAGATTAAGAAAATAATGAATAATTTTCTACATTTATATATCTTTTAAATTTACATATAATAAAGATTTAATTCCATTAATATTATATAAAGAAACTATGAAATTGAATAATTATGGGCATGAACATTATCTTTCACATATTGTTGAAAATAAAGAAGCTATTCAAATTAGTGATATATCAATAGTTAATAACTATATGGATATATATTTTTAATGATATTCCAAGTGTTTTCCTGATTTGGAGGTTGATTTTACTATTCTTCTACTATATGATGATATTCCTATTTCAAAACCCCTTATAAAATTCAATATGTTATGTTATTTCAATTTAAATAGTAGTCATAGTAGTTTCTTAAAAATGGTATCCTCCACCCTAGAACTTATCCTTATGGTGATCCTATTTGGTAAGAAAAAATTTAAATATTGTTTTATGAGACCTTGAATTGATTATAGAGCACTCAATATCATCACTTTTAGGAATATGTATGTGTTTCCTCATATTGATGATTTTATTGATTAGCTCTAGGGAGATCAATATTTTTTTAAGGTTGTTCACAATTCAACTTATCATTAGTTGAATGTGAAGGAGGAATACATTTAAAATATGTAATTTTTTACTAGTTATAGTTACTATGAGTTTTTCATTTTTTTGTATGAGTTAACACTTATGCCAACAATATTGATGGATTTTATAAATTGAGTTTTATATGGGTATTTGGATAAATTCATCTTGGTTTTCATTGAAAAATTTTATTTTTATTCTACGATCTATAAGGAACATTTGAAAAATATAATTTTATGTTTATAAACCATAAAATAATTGAATATGAATGCAAAATTTTAAAAATGTGAATTTTGGTGAGAATAGATTTCTTTTCTTTGGTATTTTGTTTATAAATATTTCGCAACTATTGATATTTTTAAATCCAATGTAGAGGATGAATGGAAATGACCCTAAAATGTAACTAATATTTGATAAATTCTTGGATTATAAAGTTAATTACGAAGTTTTGTTGAGATTTGTTCAAGGATATATATCCCAATAATTAATGAAACAGGAAAATATATTTAAATTTATTTAGATAATTGAATATGATGAATTATTTTACCAATTAGAATGAATATTGTTTAATACTCAAATGTTTGAACTACCAATAAGAAATGATGATTTTTCTTGCATTGATATTTCCTTAAAAGGAATTAGTTTTGGATTAGTTAATGATGATTGATAAATTTCATATGGTTCATATCAATTGAAACTCCATGAGTAGAATTACCCAATTAATGATCTTTTGTGTCATCTGTTGTTTTTTTATAAATTTAGAGCTGTGTTTTATATCTAATAAAATGTGAAATATATTCAAACCATAAATGTTTAAAGAATGTATTTACACTAATATATTTTAACACGAGATTTCGAAGATGGTTGGAAATGATAAAGGATTATGAATACATGATTCCTTATCATATAAGAAAATAAATCAAGGTAGTTGATTCCTTGAGTAAAAAATATAATGTTTCATTAACCATGCTGTGTTTGGAGAATGATCATTAATTAATGATTTAATGAATTCTATGAAATAAATTGGGAATGAATGCGATCCCATTATTTTTGTTCTTTTTTTATTATGTTCATCCTTTAAAGAAAGAAAAAATAAGGCTTATATGGAATACCTTTTCATGCATTAAAATATATAATTAGTTAGGGAAAGAAAATTTATGATCTTTAATGTTGGAAAATATTTTGATTTCAGGTTTTGAATGAGGTTGTGTTTGCAAAGAAATTTAATATTTAATTTATGTTTATTCTGGATGTACTATTATGTATAAAGACCTTTAGGAATATTACTAGTGAGAGTAAATGAAAAATGTTATTTCTGAATTTTCTGTGAAATGTTTGACTTTTAAATAGGTTATATTTGAAGAAAAAATAAATAGGTGATGCTTCATCATTTTTTAACTCATGAATATAAATGATATAATTAATACCTATATTTTGTGATCGGATAACCAAATACATATTTAGGTAAAACTGATACTTTGGTAATTTTTGATTGATTGACTAAAACTTTTCATTTTCTTCTAATTCAAGAATCTTTGTCTTTGGATCAACATTAATAACTTATCATAATTAACAAGTATAATTATGCATAGTCCATTTATTTATTCTATATCATCATGAGACCATATTTTCATAAAATATTTTAAAAAGGTAACAAAAGTAATTGAGTAATAAAATAAATTTTAACATGGCATTTTATCCTCAATCAGATGGATAACCAGAAAAAATTATTCATGCATTAGAAGATATTATTTGAAATTTCTCTGTGTATTATCATGGAATTTGATATCACCATAATTAATTAGTTGGATTTTCCTATTATAACCATTTCCATTACATTATAAAAAAATACACCTTTTGAGGTATTATATGGAAGTCAGTTCCAAAGATCATCTTATAGGAGTACATCTAGTCCTGAGATAATATGACATTAATGTTTGAATATATTTTTAATAGTGGATCCAAATACTCCAGTCAACAACATCTCATGGAAAATATTTAGATAGATTGAATATTGTAGTCTGTAATGTCACATCAATGGCTCGATAATATCCTTTGGTGCATGAAATTAGTTTCTCACCCTCTTCCTTAAAAGTGTTTGATAATAAAAAATTAATTTTGAGTGAGTGTCAAATTGCATCATCTTGGGATAAAGTCGACGAAAACAAGATTTCTAGACCATACATGAGAAAATAAATTGTTTAGAAGGTAAAGATGGTTCTACAACATAATATAGAAACTCATATCCAGAAAAAATGTTATTAATATTAAAATATAATAGAGATCTTTTTGAGTTAGGAGTGCATGTTATTTATAAGGTATGTCTTCAGAAAGGAGTTATTATTTTTGGAAAAAAGGAAAATTAATTTCATAATATATTTTTTCCTAAGAAATTCTATAATAAGTGGGATTGGTTTCATATGTAGTGGATTTTCCTCTCTGTTTATCTTAGGTACATCATGGGTTCCATGTTTCATTCCTATGAATGTGTGTACCTAATTCATATCATGTTCTGAGCCCTAAAGTAGTAAAATTAGAGTAAAATATCTCATATGAAGAAATTACAGATTAGAGTGAGGATTAAAAAGAGAAGGTATTATTAAATAACACAATTATCAAGGTTTTGGATTTGTGGAAGAATTTCATGATGGGTTATGTAACATGGTAATCAAAAAGTGTTATGAGGGAAAAATTACATCACTTGTTAAAGTAATGAAAAAATATAACG
This sequence comes from Viscum album, assembly GCA_963277665.1. Classification (NCBI taxonomy): domain Eukaryota; kingdom Viridiplantae; phylum Streptophyta; class Magnoliopsida; order Santalales; family Viscaceae; genus Viscum; species Viscum album. The sequence goes on from OY728153.1 coordinate 1,280,984,245, forward strand.
GATGAAATCTATTAAGGGGAGAAAAATGTGAAATCCAAGGTAATTATAAAAATAAAAATAACTTATTATTTATCACAATTAATTTTATAGATTGATATTCAACATATTTTTATAAATAATTTTTTTAATGTTTTTAATTAAAAAAATGATCAGTTTTATTTAAATATTGATTTCAATTAATTACAAGATTCTATTTAAGTGAAATTGTTTTAATTTTATAAAACAAAATTTATAAAATTTAATTACTTTTTTATATCATCATATCAAATATATAATATCATGAGTTTTTTAGATTATTCATAAACGAATGAATTTTTAGTGAATAGTGATAATGATGATTTTTTCAAAACTTTTATGTATTTTCTTCAGATCAAGTAATTTATAAAGTACTATTATATATTTTATTTGGTTTTAAAGAGAAATATGATCTATTTTGTTAAAAATTATATAAATAATTCCCTGTTAATCTAAAATATATTTTATATGGGTATATATTCATTTTTATGATTAAAACATAGTTTTCAAAAAATAAAATTGTCATTGAGTTTTTCAGACTTATATTAAAATTAATTCCTACTTATTATATAAATTTAATCTTAAAATTTGATTTAATATTTGGAATTAATATTTTAAAATTTAGTAATTTGTTCAATTTCTGTTTTATTCATTATGAATAGTAACCATAGAAAAAATGTGTAACCACGGTATAGGGTAAATCAGGTTAACAAAGGTAAATAAATTTTGATAAGGCCACATATTAAATCTTATTGGATAATGTAATTTTACACTTGTCACATTATATTATAAATTTTATAATTTTCGATCCACTTGATCATGACTAATATAATTACGGTATTTAATGCTTATGGATATTTACAAGTGTGTCACTCCCCTCACATATAAAACGTAACTCCTCTCATCTCTTCCTCGCACCATTTGAGTGCTCTACCTTATCCAAAACCTAACCATGTATCTCATAAAAATTCCAAATCACTTTCTATTGGTTTTTATCCCCAAAATATTGACTTAATAAGTCTTAAGGTGTAACCATAATTTATTTTTATCATGAACAGGGTATAATTCTAAAATGAGTGATTCATAATTATTTATTATTCTATATCCTTAATATATTATCTATCTAATTTCAAATAGTATCACAATTATATTATATAAAATAAAATTATATTAAAATTATTATTATTTTAAACCCCCTTCTTATCTTCATTCCCATCCTATGGGTAATTAAAAAATTTCATGTGTGTACATGTGGACTACCACCTCACCATAGTGTTGTATTTATTTTTTCATCATTTCTTTATATAGAAATTTAATATGATGAAAAAATAAAAAAATATTTTATTTATGGCATAATTATTATTTGTTAAATAGAAGGTCATATTTCTCTTCTTACCCAACCATCCATTTCAAAATGATAATGTGCTTGTCTGTATGTGTGGACTACTAACTTCACAAGGTGATGTGATTCACTTTTCATATCCACCATAAAGTTTATTTATATGCATATAACTAATAAATAAATATTAAATTTGTAACATGTTTTTGATTATGTGAATTTAAAATATTATCTACTTTATTTAATTTCCTCCCATTAAAAAATGAAAATATCATTCTTGGGTATGTACGGACTACTATCTCCATGAAATGATGTGGTTTACTTTTAATTATAAACTTATAATATTCATTTATAAACATTATATATTAAATATTTATGATAATTGTATCGTCATTAATAAATTATTATTTACATAATTATATCCCCATTCACTATTTTCAACAAACTGATGTTATTATATGGTTATAAATCAAAAGTCCTTAGAACATCCAACTTGAAATTAACAATTTAGTTAAATAAATAAATATATATAGAAAATTATACAATGGAATAATGATGAGTTAATGAATAATAAAATATCTCTTAAGTATGTACACTAGTGCATAAAACATTTTTTACATCACCATTTTTTACGTCGGTTATATATAACCGACGTAAAACATGCGGATAGTAGCTTTTAAACGTCGGTTATTTTCATAACCGACATTACAAATCACGCATGTTCGTTTTTTATGTCGGTTATCCTATAACCGACGTAAAAAACCAATGCACGTGGGGTTTTTTACGTCAATTATTTGGAAACCGACGTAAAAAACCCGATATCTACGCGTTTTTTATGTCGGCTATGTGATAACCGACGTAAAAAACCAAAGCACGGCGTTTTTTACGTTGGTTATTTTATAACTGACGTAAACCCCCCCCCCCCCCCCCGAGATTTGTTTTTTTACGTCGGTTATAGGATAACCGACGTAAAAAATGCGTAAATATCAGGTTTTTTACGTTGGTTTCCAAATAACCGACGTAAAAAACAAGATATCTAAGCATTTTTTATGTCGGTTATAAAAAAACCGACGTAAAAAACCAAAGCACGGGGGGGTTTTTTACTTCGGTTTAAAATTAACCGACGTAAAAAACCCGTACATAACTCGTTTTTTACGTCGGTTACAAAATAAAGGACGTAAAAAACCAACAAGCGGGGGGTTTTTTACGTCGGTTTTAAAATAACCAACGTTATAAATTAAAAAAATAGTTTATAACGTCGGTTATATAATAACCGACGTTAAATTTTTTTTAAAGAAATTAAAGCCCCGTGGACAGTCATTTATGATTTTTTGATTGACAGTCCGCCGGCTCGTCTCTCTCGTGCGGTAAACCCTAATCGGCTCGTCGATCGACCTACGTTAAACTCATTTTGGCTTCATTTTTTATCTTTTTCACTCCTATCATATCTATCATCTCATCTTGCAACATTCAATTAAGCCTTCCACGAATTTATTTCGTTCGTTCTTTTTCACGATTATTCTATAATTATGTTTTGTGATTTTTGATGTGCACCATTAGGTTGAGAATATGTACCTTATAATGTTTATGACATGTGCCTTGAAATAATGGTCTGTGGGGCACATAATCTCCAAGGCATGTATTGAAAATACTTTTGGATCTATCTACCTTAGTGTACATGGTATCAAAAAAGATACACACCTGTGTGTTGTTCCATATAGATCCAATGGTAATTACACCATGTACCCACCAAACTAACCAACTACGGTTCAAAAGGCATGTGGATTCATCACACGAAATATGGTATTTAACTCCATATAGACACCCTATCTTATCCATAGAGGGGACTACACAACCTATCTTCATCGGAATACACATCATGTATAGTATGATTTTGATAGAATATCTGGTTTCCCACACGGTTCCACTCATACTACCGATGCAAACTATCCGGCTACCAATATTTCCCATGAATCAATATCTTATTTTGACTATGAATTTTTCAGTAGTTTCTAGATTATATACATCCAATCTACTGGGGCATATATCCTCATTGCACTACATCATCAAAATCCATTCCTATGAACCATCATCATCAGATATATCACTTGATTGTACATCATCATTGTAAAACATGGATCACCCCAATGATCCTTATTTCAAACTCAATGTATCAATTTGTTTAATTGATTATTAGTTTCATAGAGATCATTCATTTTTTATTTTTTGAACAACTATTAAAAAAAATTGGTGACACATGTCCAATAAAGGAGGGATGAAATGAACAAATAATGTAGACTGGGAACAAACCTCAATAATTGAACATGTTGGCCTCAATAAATTTTTATTAAAATGAAAAATGAGTAATAAAAAAATTATCTTCAAAATCACAAACTATTTATTGAAATCCATATACCAAAAATCATCATTCAACCAATGAATTTTTTAAATAGTGGGTTCTCTCGACCCAACTATGTAATGTTTTTGATTACCATATCATGTTTACAGATTTCTGTAAATGATTTTTTTACCATTATATTTTATACTATTCTATGCCTACTATTGAAATGATAATTTTTATAGATTAATTATTTTGATTCCTTTTTTCATAGGGTTTTAGTGTGCTTCCTCAACATTTTCATGAGATGTTTTAGGGAGGATCTTACAATGTAAACATGTTATGCCCACCATATATAAATATAAACAATTTTTTTGGTTTTTAAAATCAATTTTTAGTTTTTATAGATGTTAGTAGCATGGAAGTGTTGTGGAGTAGTGCATTGGGGTGTGAGAGGAAAACTATTAGAGATGTGGTATCCGAGAACCTTAATTTTAATATATATATATATATATAATTTTTTATATGAAAACGTTTATTTATATGAATTATTTTGTGAGTGATCCATATTGAGTATATGAAACTATTTTTCCTTGTTTAGGTGATGATTTAGATTCCTTTTTTCATAGGGCTTTAGTGTGCTTCCTCAACATTTTCATGAGATGTTTTAGGGAGGATCATACTATGTATTCATGTTATGCCCACCATACATAAATATAAACAATTTTTTTGGTTTTCAAAAGCAATTTGTAGTTTTTTATAGATTTTAGTAGCATGGAAGTGTTGTGGAGTATCTTTCATGAGTATATAGAGTTTATTGTTTGTTTCTAGTTTTACTTTTAGTACTAATAATCTTCTTTTTGGTTTTATGTACAACAATACTTGTATGAATTCATGCATAATTATCTAAATTTATTCATTTCGAACTGAGGAGGGTTAATTTTGGTGGGAGTAGATCCTAAATGATATGGTATGAATTCATTCTATTATAACCATAAATAAAATATAGTTGTATTTTATTTATCATATACATAAACTTATACTCTTTTTTTTCATCACAAACCCTTTGAGAATAAAAAACCAAACTAAGGGCTTTGGTATCCACATTTCCATTTGTTATAGAATATGGGACATCAAAATCAAATGATTGAACATATTCCTCCCAAAAACACTTCCATTGATTTTTATAATTGTGTGAAAATATTTACCAAATGGATTTAGGGTCTACATAAACCATTAATAACATGTTAAATAGGTAGTTTATCTAATATATTAAAACATCAAAACCGCAATCAATATTAAACTATGTAGGCGTCATGGTTTTCTTTGATTCAATGAAATTTAAAACTGTTATATCTAACTATATTTTGTTTAAAAATAATATTCAAGCATATTTTTTTTAAAAACCTATAGATTTGTTTTATATTTTAAATTTTTTTACATTCAAATTATGATTTTTCTCATATAAACATATATTTATCTTATCTTAAAAATATATATTTTTTGTTGATATTTGTTATAGGTAATAAATTGTCGAATTTGGATTACGGCACATCGAATGAGAAATGAATTTGAGGAAGGTGTTGATGCCTTTTTTGAATTTTTAAAACGAAATGTTCCAAGTAGTGACATTTTTTTCTGCCCATGCCTGAAATGTTTGAATATGAAGAAGTTGAAAAGTAGAGAGATAAAAGATCATCTGATTTGTCATGGTTTTTAACCGAGTTACAACCCTTGGATTTGGCGTGGTGAAACTGGATGAAATGTCAATGATGATGATGATTCGCAAGATGGTAACTCCGATGGAATTGAAGAAATGATTCGCGATATTGTAGCAGAACAAATTGAGATAGAACCGACAGTTGCGCGTCTATATGGTGATGCTGAAAAACCATTATATCCTGGTTGTACAAATTTTACTGTTTTTTTGGCAGTGTTAAGATTGATTAACCTGAAGGTGAAGCATGGATGGAGTGATATAAGTTTTACAGAGATGCTATAATTGATGAAAGACATTCTTCCAAAAGATAACGATCTTCCAGATTCACATTACAAAGCCAAGAAAATATTATGCCCGATGGGATTGGGATACAAGAAAATACATGCATGTTCGAATGAATTCATTATATATAGGAAGGAATATGAATTTCTGTCAGAGTGTCCTAAATGTGGGACCTCACGGTATAAGGTGAAAGAAAAATCACAGGCTGATGTAGAGATTAAAAATCTCCCTTCAAAGATATTTTGGTATCTTCCTATAATTAATCATTTCAAACGTTTATTTGCTAATTCACATGATGCAAAAAGGTTAAGATGTCATGCTGAAGAGCGGGTATGTGATGGAAAAATACATCATCCAGCTGATTATCTACAATGGAAGAAATTGATGCGCAGTATTCTACATTTGGAAATGAAATTAGAAATCTCAGACTAGGGTTGTGCAAAGATGGAATGAATCCATACCAAACACTCAGTAGCACACATAGTTCATGGCCTGTTTTATTAGTAATTTACAACCTATGTCCTGCAGTTTGTATGAAGCGCAAATATGTCATGTTGAGTACAATGATCTCTGGTCCAAAGAAACCCGGTAGTGATATTGATGTTTAATTGTCACCGTTGATTGATGATTTGAAACTATTATGGGATGATGGTATTAGGGTGTATGATTCTTATAAAATGGAATATTTTCAACTGCATGTAGTGCTTCTGTTCACTATAAATGACTTCCCAGCGTATGGAAATTTGTCTAGATACAGTGTTAAAGGGCATAAAGCATGTCCAATTGGCGAACAACGGACGTCCTATTGTCAATTTCATCATGGGAGGAAAACAGTTTACATGTTTCATCGAAAGTTTTTGCCTATGGAACACCCTTATAGAAGACTAAAAAAGGCAATCAATGGCTCACAAGAATTTGATACTACTCCAAAACCTTTATCCCCTGATCTATATTTTGAGAGGGTGAAAATCCTTGACGTGACATTGGGAAAGACACAGAAATCTGGTAATGATAGACATATTTGGAAGAAAAGGTCAATTTTTTGAGCTACCATATTGGAGGTATCATGAAGTTAAACATAATATTGATGTCATGCACGTGGAGAAGAATATCTGTGATTCTTTTATTGGAACATTGTTAGATATTAAAGGAAAGTCTCAAGTTGGGTCGAATGCAAGATTAGACTTACTATCAATGGGAATACGTTTGGAGTTAGCTCCCACTCCTAATGGAAGAAGTTCATTTCTTCCCCAGGCATGTCATACATTATCAAAAGGGAGAATTTAGCTTCTGTCAGTGTCTTCATGATACCAAAGTGCCTCAAGGTTATTCTTCTAATGTAAAAAATTTTGTCTCATTGAAGGACTTGAAGTTGATAGGTATTAAATCACATGATTGTCACGTCATGATGCAACAAATTCTACCAGTTTCATTGTGTGGAATATTACCCATTCGTGTCAGAAAGACTATAATAAAGTTGTGTTATTTTTTCAATTCAATTTGTAACAAGGCGATTGATGTGAATACTTTGAACATTTTGTAAAAGGATGCAATTTTTATACTTTGTCAACTGGAAATGTATTTTCCTCCAACTTTTTTTGATATAATGGTGCATTTAATGATTCATCTAGTTCGAGAAATAAAGCTTTGTGGACCTGTATATCTTCTTTGGATGTATCCTTTTGAAAGGTATATGAAAATATTAAAGGGGTATTTTAAAAATCTATATCGACCTGAAGCCTCCATTATTGAAGAGTATTTTTCTGAGGAGGTAGCAGAGTTTTGTATGAGCTACTTGGTTGCAGCGCAACACATAGGTTTGCCTCCATCTAGCCATGAACGAGTTAATAATGAGGGAAAGGGGATTCATGGCTTGAAAGTCAAATCATTGTCAGCTGAAAAGATGAAGAAGTTAGAATCATACATCTTGAATAACATAGCTGATGCTCAACCGTATATCAAATTGCATATTAATGAGTTGAAATAATGTCATCCAAAGAAGAAAGAAATGTGGATTTTGAATGAGCACAACAAAACTTTTTTGTCATGGATTAAAAATACTTTGCTTGGTAGATCAGATGTATCAGAGACATTAAAATGGATAGTGGGTGGTCCATGTTTAAATGTGATAACATGGTCCGGTTATGACATTAATGGTTATACATTTCATACAAAATCTCATGACAACAGATGTGCAGTTCAGAATAGTGGTGTATTGGTGTTTGCAAAAGCAATGCATTTTTCGAGTGCTAAGGACAAAAACCCAATTTCTGCATCAAATGCATATTATGGAGTGATTGAAGACATATGGGAGGTTGATTACATTAAAATTAAAGTTCCTATTTTTAACTGTAAATGGTTTAACGGTAACAACAGTGTCAGACATGATGAATTTGGAATGACACTTGTTAATCTGAATAGATTGGAAGACATAGCTGATTATTTTGTAATGGAAACACATGCAAAAAAAATTTTCTATGTAGTAGATCAGTCAGATATGCAGTGGGATGTTGTTTTACCATCGAAAAAAAATATGTTGGTGAGGATGAACTTGATGAACATTCTGATTTATGTGAGATCCCTACATCCATGGAAATATTAACAGAACATAATGACGATCATGTTGAAGACATAGTTTGTGCCATAAGTAACGATCACGACAAAGGAATTTTGGAAAACAATCCATTTGTATATTCCTAAAATTACAGGTAACATATGTTTATTTCTTGTTTATATTTTTTTTTCCATAAATGTTAGATATTGTAAGTTTTTTATTTATTAAAACATGTTTTAAAATAAAATAAGTATATGTTTTTGTTTGTTTTAAGTTTGTTTAGTTTACTTTATCATGTTTATAACCATTTCATGTATTTTAAAATGCTTATTTTTGTTCACTGACAATTACTTTACCATGTTTACAATGTTTACCAAGTTTACCATTTTTACCATTTTTACCATCTTGACTATCTTGACCATCTTTGCCATCTTTACCATTGTTTAACATGCTTACCATATTACCAATGTTTACTATTATGTAACTTAGTACACTTTTTTATTATCTGATTACAGTAGTATTAAAATATTTGAATTTGTATATTTGTGAACTGACGTTTGTCTTTTTGATTTGAAGGATAATGATAGATCATTCAGATGATCAACCACATGATTCTAGAGAGGAGCATATTGCTGGTCATACCTCTGGGGATGAACATTCGCATACTCCTATTATGACAAAGACTTCAAAGGTTGGTAAACGTGGGTGCACATGTTTACCAAAATTATCACTTTCCCGTACGCAGGATCAGAGGATAGTAGTTGAGTTTGATGATGATGATATTCCTAGAGGTCCGAATGCCATAGATTTTAAGAGTTTTGTTGCAACTCAGGCTAAGACCAAAGTAAGCATTCTGTATGATGATTGGAGGGGTGTGGATAAAGCCATTATCTCTCAGTTGTGGGAGACAATTTTGGTAAGAACTTTTGTCATTGTTTGACCATTCTTTTAATGTTTCTAGAATACATAATATGTTTAACCTCTTCTTTATCAGATGACATTTGATATTCTTGACACTAGAGGAGTCAGGAAGAAATGCTTATCGTTGGCTGCCAGGAGATGGAGGGATTTCAAATCAACCCTCTCATCTGATTTAATTTATGGTCATAAGAGTCATGACAATCCATGTCTTATATATCCTTTTATAGATGAAGACACATGGAGACAGTTATTTGAAAGTAGAAAAAAGAGTCATTTCTGGTATGGGCAATGTAAAATTTTATAAACTTTCTTATATAAATGATTTTATTAATGTTTTGTTAATGATTTCTTATTCTTAAATTACAGAAAACAAGGAAATCTCATCAAGATATACAATCTAAAAATGTATACCCTCATAGTTTATCTCGGGGAGGGTATACATTATTGGAAGAAAAAATAATGGCGGAAAAATTTCAACAACTAAGAGTTGAGTCTTCAAGCTCTGGAGAGGTGGACCCTCCATCCCCTCCATCTAGACATGAAAAATGGAATAGATCTTGGAAGGGAAAAAAAGGGAAATATCTTTCAGAAGAATCGAGAATCGTAGCTGAGAGGATTGTAAGATATCTATTTAATTTATTTAAGTTAACTTTTTTCTTCATATAAGTTTAAATCATTACAGAAATGTTCAATTAATTAATACAGGACTCTCTTGAGGAGAAGAGTTCAGAGGGGACATTTACAGCTACTGGGAGGGAAGATATTTTATTTGCAGCATTGGGAAGGACCAAACATCCTGGTCATGTAAAAGGATATCCAGCAGGTGTATCGGTAAGAAAAGTGTTTCCACGTTCTTCAACTTCTAACATTGAGGGGGTTTATAAAAAATAGAATCCTTAGAGGCTGAAGTTCAAAATATTAATGGGACGATGGAGGACAAGATTAGAGATTCGGTGCAGTCTGTGTTTTTAGAAATGCAAAGACAATTTTAGACTGTAGCTCCAACTCCTACACCTCCCCCTGCAGACCACATTATTTATCCTCCACCTCCTCCAGTAGCTCCCACTCCCCCACCTCAGCCCGCGGACCCCACTTTTTATCCTACGCCTCCGCCGCATCTTCCTACATATTGCGAGTTGTATGTTGATGATTCTCAACATCATATAGTAGCATACGGGTTGGTATATTGTATAGGAGATACAGTTAATCGTCAACAATTAGAGGTAGAGAATCATAGGGTCACTCTATAGGATATTATAGATAGATCAGCTAGGGTACCAATACATACAGACGAGGTGGCGATAGTTGGACAGAGTATCGACCATTTTTTAGTTTTGCCATCCAGACTTCTTCGACTCATTACCATAGAGGTATGAATGTTATATCTTTTATTTTATTTTTTTATTAAATTTGTTTTATCATTTGAAAACTACTATATTTTTCAAAAAAAATTTCACAGGAATACTTCAATGGTAAAGAAATACTGTATAGACAACAACAAAGACAACATGCTATGACATCAGATACAGATTCCAGTGGTCTTGATAGATTATAAAGATATTCACATTTGTTGTTGGGTTTTTATGAGTTTCCAATGGAATCTCATGTTTGTGGACGTGAAATAAGTGTGGGGATTACAAAATCTGATATCATGGAGCTTGTTACTGGAGATAAGTTGGGCATCAACATGGTACAAATTTTTTACATGTAAGTCTTAACACCTTTTCCCTGTATTATATTTTTTAAAAATGTATACTGATGTATGTTTTTTATTAGGTATATTTATAAAATTTGTGAGAGGAATGAGCTGACAGAAGTATATGGATTCATGGACCCGCAATTGATTTCCCCTGAAGCATGTGCATTGAATTAGGAACAAAGAATGGTTTATTTTTCTGAAAGATTTGAAAAGAATATAATCACACAATGTTTGATGATGCCTTTTTGTGAGAGGTATGAAACACATTTCTCTCAAAGAGTTAGTTATCTTTTGACATAAAAAACCACTAACATTAAATTTCATTTTATCAGTGATCATTGGATGTTAGGGATTTTTTTCCCAAGGGAGAAATCTCTTTATTGGATATGCTCTGTTCATGGTGATGTGCGGGAAAGTTTTAAGAATATATTGGAAAAGTAAGTTTTAATTTCTCAATAGTTTTATATATTATAATGAATTTTAAATTTATCCCATTCATATTATTTTCTAACAGTGCATGGGTCTACTATTGAAAAAACACAATGAAAAGAAATGCAATGATCAAATATGTAAATGCGAAGGTAAATTTCCATTTATAATTTGTACTTTTTGATTTATTACATAAAAATAATATATTGAATTTACACTCATTCAAACATAATTTTCATGAACAACAAGGTGTCATCGAATACAGATATTATATCTTAAGATTTATGTATGAAATAATAACAACTGGGACAGTTGTGAATTTTGACCTGGTACGATTTCCTCTTAAACATTGCCATAATATTTCAGTTTGATTTATTCATTATTCACGTTAACTATCTTCTTTTTAATTTGTAGCTTTTTGATGACCGTCAACCCTATACTACTGAAGAAATCAAACACGTACAAGTGGAGTGGTCAAATTATTTTACAGGTTTGATTGAATTTTAGTAGTTTGTAATGTAAAATTTAATTTTGAATATTGTCATTTTAATTGTGTATATGGTAGTTGTTTAGGTTGGATTTAGTTTTCTTTGAAGTTGATAGTGTATGTTTTGAATGTTATATAAGTGAATGTTTAATTTTGCTCTACTTCTTGTTTTGGTCTACTTTTGATGGTTTTTCTAGTATGGATTTGGGTCTGTGGGGGAGGGGTTCCAAGGGTGTGGGGGTGTGTTCAGTGGGGTTGGGGGGTGTCCAGCGGTCTGGGAGAGCTGTCCGGTGGGGTGGGGGACAGTCCTGGGGGGTGGCAGGGATGTCCAGGGGTGTGGGAAGGCAGTCCAGGGGTGTGGGAGTGTTGTCCAGGGGTGGGGCGGTTGTCCAGGGGTGTTTGGGGCTATCCTGGGGTGTGGTGGGGGCTGTCAAGTGGGGTGAGGGGTTGAGGGGTGCTGTTCAGGTGGGTGGGGGTTGTCGAGGGGTGTTTGGGGGTGTCCGGGGGTTGGGGGAAGTCTAGGAGTGTGGTTGGGGATCCAATGGGGTGGGCGAGGGTTTTCCGAGGGGTATACATGAGGGTGGGAGCTCCAATGGGGTGGGGGAGGGCTGTCCAGGGGGTATACATGAGGGTGAGGGCTCCAACGAGGTGGGGGAGGGATGTCCATGGGGTATAAATTAGGGTGGGGGCTGTCTAGGGGGTAATTTTTATCCAATGGGGTGGCAGAGGGCTATCCAGGGGGTATACATGAGGGTAAGGTGGTGCTGTTCAGGCGGGTGGGGGGTTGTCGAGGGGTGTTTGGGGGTGTCCGGGGGTTGAGGGGTAGTCCAGGAGTGTGGTGGGGGCTCCAATGGGGTGGGCGAGGGTTGTCCAAGGGGTATACATGAGGGTGGGAGCTCCAATGGGGTGGGAGAGGGCTGTCCAGGGGGTATACATGAGGGTGAGGGCTCCAACGGGGTGGGGAGGGTTGTCCATGGAGTATAAATGAGGGTGGGGGTGTCTAGGGGGTAAGTTTTATCCAAAGGGGTGGGGGAGGGCTGTCCAGGGGGTATACATGAGGGTGAGGGCTCCAACGGGGTGGGGGAGGGCTGTCCATGGGGTATAAATGATGGTGGGGGCTGTCTAGGGGGTATGTTTTACCCAATGGGGTGGGGGAGGGCTGTCCAGGGGGTATACATGAGGGTGAGGTCTCCAACGGTGTGGGGGAGGGCTCTCCATGGGGTATAAATGAGGGTGGGTGTTGTCTAGGGGGTAAGTTTTATATGTTATCAATGTATATGCTTAAATTTGATCTACTTCTGTTTTTGTGGTATGATTTCTTGATTTGTTTTCAGGTTGATTCTAGTGGAGAGAAGATGATTGCGTTCTGTTTAAAAAAAATGGGTTTATCACATAGGTTATTAAATAACCGACCTGATAAAATGCCTGGAAAATAGTTTATCACGTCGGTTATTTAATAGCTGACGTGATAAAAGGCCTGGAGAATGGTTTATCATGTCGGTTATTTAATAACCGACGTGATAAAAGGCCTGGAGAATGGTTTATCACGTCGGTTATTTAATAACTGACATGATAAAAGGCCTGGTCAATGGTTTATCACATCGGTTATTGAATAACCGACGTGATAAAAGGCCTGGAAAATGGTTTATCACGTTGGTTATTCAATAACCGACGTGATAAACCGTCCTGGACAATGGTGTATCACGTTGGTTATTCAATAACCGATGTGATAAACTGCCGCCCCACCGGTTTATCACGGCGGTTATATAATAACCGACGTGATAAACCCCCCTCCCCTAGTTTTTTATGTCGGTTTTATAAGAACTGACGTGATAAACCACGCTCACCCCGGTTTATCACGTCGGTTCTATATGAACCTACGTGATAAACCCCCCTCACCCCTGTATATCACGTCGGTTGTTTAATAACGAACGTGATAAACCATTTTCCAGGCCTTTTATCACATCGGTTGTCAAATAACCGACGTGATAAACCATTTTCCAGGCCTTTTATCATGTCGGTTGTTAAATAACCGACGTGATAAACCCTTCTTATTTTCTTTATCACGTCGGTTATTTTAGAACCGACGTGATAAACATCGCGATTTTATGTTTCTGATGTCGGGTTTTAAATAACCGACGTAAAAACGTTTTCTACACTAGTGGTAGTAAAAAATATAATTTAATTTCTCAGGAAGGTATACATAGAAATCAAATAAGTTGGGACTCAACATATGGAATTTTCATTTAAAATGATGATTTAAATGTTTTAAAACCATTATTCTCCATATCCATGTACTTTTAAATGTAATAATAATGTTATTATTTATTATTATATGGTTAATAATGTTAATTTCCAACTACATTTTACTTTATTTACAACATTTCTAAAAGGAATATTTTTAATATTTTCTATAGGGGTTATTTTTTCTATTTTACAAAATTTAAAAAAGAATGGTTTTTAACATATATGACTTAAATAACGTTTCATATTATCATAGAAATTATTTTTTATCAATATTTGTCAACATTATTCTCATTTCACCATTCCATCACTCCTAGATCTTGTGATAATAAAATTATCTTTACATTTCTGTCTTTGATACTAATAAACATGGCACCATTTTTCCTTCTAAAACATACTACATCCCAAGGAAATATTATCTCACTTACATAACTAGGAATATTAAAGAATTATAGTTTTTGAGTAATAGTAAAAAACTATTCACATATTTTATATATAAATAATTTGTTTAAAAATATATTTTTTATCTCACACTATATTCATCATTTTATAATCCATAGGAATTCATAAAATCTCCAATGTAATTCTTCATAGTATAAACCTATTTATGTTAAAATTAATTAATATTTCACTTCATAACCTAAGGAAAATGAAACCTAGGAAGGATGATCTAAAATTCTTAGTAATGGTAAACATAAATATTAAAAAATGAATACCATCAGTAAGAATAATATAATCATAATGTTATTATAACATAATCAATGTTCATGATCATAACCTAAGATAAATAATATCCATAAATACTGGGATCATTAAACATGAAACATGGATTAAATATTTAATGACGTCAGTATTTATAAGATTCACTAATAATTACAAATTTGATGTCAATCTTGATAAAAAAACATCCATCCCTATATAAGTCATAAATAAAACTTATTAGTATCTTGGATCATTATACCCTAGGAAATGTAATAACCAATATTGTTATGTTTCATCTCTAGAGAACCCAAATCATTGGTGGTATAAAATAAACTCACCTACCCTAGGTTTATAACATAACCACCCACCGTTGTTTTATAATTTAACCACACATCCTTGTTTTATAAGTGAACACCCCATCCTTGGATTATAACACAACCACATGTAATTGGATTATAATAAAACCACCCATCATCATAAACAAAAACCGATAACAATATTATTAATAATGTACATAACATTTAAATTTATTCATAAAACACCTAGAAAAAATCATTACTCCTTCCATAACTTCATTAACCCATGTAAAATATATGGGTTCTATGAAAATATCTTGAAACAATCCTAACCCATTGAAATAATTAAAAAGTATTTTAACAATTAAACATATCCCAATAGATAATATGTAATATCAAGGGATTTAGACATTGATGAATGTAAATAACATTACATGATAATGAAAACTTTCTTGCTGAAAATAACCTTTTCAATTTGAGTAACATCAATGTATTTCATTTGAGATGGAAACTGATTTCGAAAAATCACATGGAACATTTCTTGATGTAAATATCCTTTTAATTTTGAATAAAAAATATTTAAAACCTAAAATGTTTTACAAAATTTAAATAAATAATTTTATTTTAAAATAAAATGTGTAAAAAACAATTATTTAAAACATTGAGTTGTCATGAGAGTGGGAAATTCGTTCATGCTGAGTATGTTAAAACAAAAAATCCTTTCAAATTTTTGATAAAAGTACGGCATTACCTTTTTCTAAATATTATTGGAATATAACTTTAAAAAATTTTAAAAAAATTAATTTTTTGTAATAATTATATTAAAATTATATTAACATTTTTATAAAACATTTATAGAAAACCTGGATTTAGAAGAAAATGATTTCAAACAGAAGAGAGAAATGGATTTGGATTTTCTTAAAAATATTTTCTCAACCATTTTAAGTACTGAAGAGTTGGAAATTGTAATATGAATTCAAAATTTAATGAATAACTAGAGAAAAATAAAATTAAATGATTATATTATATATTGATTAAACAATATTCTTCAAAAAAAACTCTACTATAATGAACCCCGATTAAAATGAAATTGAATCATAAATCTCTTTCCATTTTGGTAACATTTAAATAATAATTCTCTTTAAATTAATACAATCCAATATACCATAAAATACTATTAATATAAAGATATTTTTGATATATGATATCAATGGGGAAGAAGATACGCCTCATAAAATAATTTAGGTGTATATCATAACCAATATCCCAAAAAGATAATTTTAGATGAGACACCCTTACAATGATTGTAGTGTTGATTTAGGAGTCAATCAATCAATTTATTTTTTTGTCGAATATAAATCCTCCTATAAAAATATAATTAAAAAATTTCATAATCGATATTTATTACACATATAATCATGGAATATAAAAGATATTAAATAATTAATATAACCCATGAAAGAAATTGAGTAATGAAAATGATAAAAACTTTGAAATTCTCAAGTCAAATGCCCTAAGATGAAATAATTCAAATAAAATCATAAAATAAAATTAAGTATTAATTATTCATGATTTTACTTGTCAACTTGTTAGTATGTACACTATTTAAAATAAATAAGGTTCATAACATTACAATATGACTCAATAAAGGGAATGTAATATAAATTCACTTACTACTTTGGTAATATTTGGATCAAAACCTCCTAAAATTGATAACCACACATATATTCGTAAATATAAATAATTTTCATTAAAATAATAATAAAATAAATTCATGGGAAGTACATACACCACAAAATAAAAATATGTTGTTATTATGGGATTTGTCTCCTGGAAATAATAGTGGGATGAGGAACCCTTCCGTTGAGTCTAGAATCTCTATATATGTAAATTAACTCATATATAATAATATTCTGTAAATTATTTTATTTCATAATAACCTTCTATATAACAAAAAAACTTATTCATAAATCATATAAAAATTTCATATTTAAATACATCATCAGTGAATTCTACGTTGGGCCTTTTGTTGGCGTTCAGTCCATTATTCCTAAATGGATTTGGTGTGTTTCATATGGTCCAAGAGTTCATTGTCCCATAACCTACAGAAAATTAATAATTTAATAATTTTAAATTTTAAAAATAAATTATACTATTTAAATATTCCATGACTAATGTTTATGAAACAAGAATTATGTCATGATCATGGATACAGAGGGTCGTACGTACGCATTAGTAACACTTCCATTTTTAATTGATCATTAGAAAATGAATTGAAGTATTATTTTATCTTTCCAAAATTTAAATTATATCATAAATAACATACTATTTCAATAATTATACTCATATATATCATCAATTTTATTTTTTTATGGAAAAATAATCACACCACTTCATAAATGTGATGGTCCACACACATGCATAAATGATGTTATCATTTCTCTATGAATGAATGGGTAAAAAGTAAAAGATATACTATCTTTTAATAAAGATACATATTTCATTAATATAATAATTTTCTCAAATATAGATCACATATACTGATTAACATAATCCTTATTACCATTCATGAAAATCGTTAGTGATATATGAATCGCATCACTTCGCGAGGCGGTATTCTGATGTACACACGAGCGAAAATATCGTATCTCTCATGAAATTGAATCTAAAAATGTATAAGTGATAAAATAAATAAATTACTATAATTATGTTTGAAATAAAATATATATACTATAAATCCATTATTATAACAATATTTGAGAAGCGATGACGACAAATGAAATACATATGTTTGTGAGGCGGTAGCCCACCATACACATGAATGATGGGTTTTTTCCCAACTGATGGTAGGTGAGATTGAGATAAGTTATTACATTAAAAAATTAACATATAAGTATATTTTATATACCATTAATGCTAAATAATGATAATTTATGAATATTTTATGGAGGTGGAATAAGAAATAAAATAAAATAAATTATATGAGCATGATACCTCCTCTTCCAAAAACCTCATTACTCTAGAACCAAAATCCATTATAGGATGAGTTTACGATAAAATAGGATTTATAGGTACTATTTATTGAATTTAGGAATTTATTTGGATAATTAATTTCTTATCCAAAATTATTTTAAGGTGTTAAGAGGAGATGATATGGGGAAGCCTTTTATAAGTGCGGAATAGAACACAATTTGAATTTTTGAAAAGAAAAAGGTGTAACAAAACTTTTCACTTAATATTGGATCCAAAATGAGCCATTGTAGATAATTATATTATACATGTTTTATGGACATAAAATATTTTTTATACATGTTTCATGTCTTTTTAACTCTTTTTTTATTTTACCCCTGGTAAATATCTTATTACCCTAACAACTATAAAACATTTTTACTGGTTTCACTATTAATTATGACCAAAAATTGAAATGAAATTAATATATAATATGAATTATACCAATTAAAAAAAATATATATATCTTACCAAATTAAATTCATATAATTTGTAGAATTTATTTTAAAATAAAACCCACGCGCGTGATGAAAATCCATTTTTCAAGAGATGCGTTTTCAATCATAAAATGATTTTATATTTTCTCTATAACATTCCATCATCTTTAATTTATTTTTAATTGAAATTTATATATTTAAATAGTTTATAAATTTCATTTAAATTATTCTTCTTTTTCATTTTTTAAATTAATTAGTATCGATAAACATAATCTATTTTAAGACATTTTTCATAAAAATCACGTTTTAAATCCCGAAAATAAACTTATACTAAAACAAAGTATAATTATTTTTAAAATGTAATTAATTGGACTAAATTTAATTAAATAATAATTATGTGACATTAAATCAAATTCAAATCTTAATTCAAATTTTTATTTAGTTAATATATTTAAAATAATATGAAAGATTAAATGATCGGTTTTTTATAATTAACTAAAAAATAAATATTGTCCAAAAATAAAAGACTAACCCTAAGTTAATTTTGAAATGATGATTTCAAAAATTATTTTCATTTTACTAAAAAATAGTTATATTCTCTATAATCTCATTATAATATTTTATCAAAAAATATATTAATATTTTTTAAGAAAAAATATTTTTGAATAATAAAATTACATTACTAAAAAATAAATGATTATTCACAATGAATTTATAAATAAATTTATATAGAATTTCATATTTATATATATTTCATAAATATGATAATACTATTAATAACCACCTATTTAATGGCTATGTTATAACATTTATATATAACGTGGGTCATTTAAGCTTGGTCTTCTGTGTCGAATAAGCTTTCGAACAAAATGTTCTTGTTTCAAAATATAATGGTTTTTCATTCTACCCCCACCCATTTAATAAATTTTGTCCTTTAAATTTTAACATTATCTCAGTACTAAATATTTTTATATTTAAAAGTACTTTTCTTGAAATATCGCATCTTAGAAATTAGTTAATAAAATATTATCTTGACTAGAAAGAAAGAGAGGTATGAATGTCATATAGAATAACAAATAAATATTATTCCAAATATTTAAAAATTGGTTGGAAGTGAATATTTAGACATTTAAGAAATGATTGATTACTATATAATGAAGTAGAGTGAAGAAGATCATTTATCAATAGAAAGTTAATGATCATGATAAATTCATTATCCACAGACCTATAATGCAAATTTGCGTGAAAAAGACCATTATTTTCATCAAAGGTGATAGTAATTGGAAAAAATATTTTCTTTCAAGATCCAATATATATATATGAGTAATTATTTAACCATATAGAATTAAAATATTATTAAATATACTTAATTGATTTGTCAATTTTTGGCATAAATTTAATTTCCACCATAATATCATTTATTTCCCCAAACGATGAGTATTCAAGTTGAATTAAACATGACTAAAATAGAAAATAAACTTATAAAATATCTCATTATCCCAAAAGGTTATCTAGATATTTCTACAATATCTAGAAATTTTCCATAGTGAAAATGGTTATCATAAGGTATGATGTTTCCTAAAATTATAGTGTTTCTATTCCAAAATAGAATTAATCAAAAAAAACAAAATATCACTTTTCAATACCATATATATGTACATTATAAAACATGTGTTACAAAAATATACAAAAAAATTCTATTTAAAACTTGTTAATTAAAAAATTATGACATACTAACCATAACATCACATAGACCATTGGTAGGTGTTGCACCATTATCGCCTATCTGTTGTGAGTTCAGGCCCCACATCCATTACTATATGTGATGGGTTATCACCCATCATTTGAGTTGTCTTTTTTGAAAATTTACTATCATTATACAATTCCAATAAATATTAATAACATACATAAAAGAACTTTAATAATCAAGGATCACATAAAACCTAAATTATATCAATGCCTTTGAAATTTTGAAAATTAAAATCTTTCTAAAATAACACTTCATGATGAAACTTGGGGTTATGTATACACCGACCTAATGAAATGTGTCCCAAATATTCATTAATCCCCTAAAAAATTTAATTAAAACCTCTAATGGGGTGTCAACGACTTTGAAAAAAATGGTTAACCTTAAACATTTAAACTCATTATGTGTTCCATTAATCTTAATATAACTTCACATTAAAACATCCTAATATCAACATTTATCATAACTAGGCTATGATACCAACTATAATGGCCCCATTCCCACACACTATTATGTAATTCCAAAAACATTTATCTTTACATTTATGACTTTGATATAGATAAACATGACCTAATTTTTTCCATCCAAAATATTCAACTTCTAAAAGAAATATTGGGTCACTTATATACACAATGAACTATTAAATTTAGTTTTCATAAGAAATATGAAAAACACTTAAGAATATTAATTCATAAACAACTAGTTCATAAAGATTTCTATCATCTCTTGTCATATCCATATTTTTATATTCCATATTAATTCTTCAATATCACCCTCCAAATTTTATTAATTAGACTCATTCTTAGAAAAAAAAATTAACATAATTATTCATAAACCAGGGAAAAGGGAAAATAAGAAGGGTGAGATGAATTACTCAATAAGGTTAAAAAATCATTAAACATGATTTTCATCATTGATATTTAGATGAGAATATGTGTATGATGACATAATCATAGTGCATGGGCATTCCATGAGAAAAACAATACCCATAAATACTTGGATCATCAAACATGAAACATGTATTAAGGATTTAACAATGACTATAGTCATATCATTCAATAATAATGAGCCATATAATGTCAATATTGATAAATGAAACATCAAAACACAAAGAAATAATAAATAAAACATATGGATATCTTAAATTATTATATTCATATCACTCATACAAATGGAATAACCAATACTATTGACTTCCATATTCATAGAACCTAATGCATTAGAGGGATATAATAGACCCATAAATCCTTGTTTTATTATGAAACCATTTATCCTTTGCGTAAAAAAAATCACCCATCCATGGTTTATAATGAAGCCACAACTCCTGTGATTATAGTGTAACCACTTTTCCTTGGTTTATAACAGAACCCCCCAACATCATAAATAGTTTCCAAGAACTATATAAGAAATAATGTATATAAATCTTCATATTAATCATAAAAATCATAGATAAAATGATTACATTTTAATAACATCATTATCCCATGGAAAATAAATGTGTTCCATGAGAATCTATTAAAAAACATAATATATCCATTGAAAGAATAATGTTTTTATCAATTCAACATATGTTAGTAGAGTATACATAACATAGTGGGTTTTTTAAATTGATTAATGGAAATACCATTAAAATATTATTAAAAAAATTCTTAATGAAATTACCCTTTTCACATTGAGTAACATAAATGGTTGTCATCATATATTGCAGATGATGTTTAAAGATAATTGGAATCATTTCTTGAGGAAAATACACGTTCCATTTGGAAAAGACTAATTTAAAACCTAAAATAAAATTCAAACATTAAAGACCTCATTTTCCCTGGAAAAAACCATTGAAACATAAAAAATAATCTTCAAAACATTTATTGGTCGTGATGAGGGGAAAATATATTCTTTCCTATTACATTAAAAAAAATATTTTGTTCACTTTTATTATAAAATTAAAAAGTTCCTTTCTTGGAAAATAAAAAGTACATTCCTTTTGAATCATTTAGTTAAAATAAAACTATTAGTATGATTGAATTAAATAAATCATATAAAAATATTAATTATAACATATTTAAAAATCATGGATTTCGATGAAACGGGTTTTCAAACAGAAGAGAGAAGTGAAGTTAGTTTTCCAAAAAACATTCTATAAACCTTTTTAAGTACCAAAGAGAGAAAAATAGTACCATTTGATGAAAATTCATTTAATAAAAAGAGAGGTAAATGAAATATATTTATTATTAAATTATAAAATAATTTCCTTTAAAGGAAACTCAAACATAAATAATACCGATTAAATTGAGATTAAAACAAAAATATATTACCCATTAGTTAAATTTTGAATCGCCACCCCTGTGGTAGGATTTACAAAAAATGAACCATTAAATAACCTGTCCATAAAGAGATTATTGATATAACATACCAATGGGGTAGTAGATACACCTCATAAAAAATTATGTGTTGTAACATTTTGATTTTTTACAGTGTCATATATTTATTTGAATTCAATAAGACCATAAATAAGATTGTATTTTATGATTAAACACTATTAAAAGTTCCATAAGGATGATTAGTTTATTTTTCAAAGGGAGGTGGTAGGGGTATTGATCATAGATGGAGAACCAATTTAGTAAATAAATGAAATTAATAGCGTGATCAAAATTCACAACATGAATTTATCTGTTGAGACCCCATGAATTTAATTCAAGAAGTGAATGGTTTTTTCCCTTGAGATAAGGAATTCACAATTAAAATTCCACTCACATCATGAATATGGTGTATCCCTTTATAAAATATTCAAAAAACCCATCATTTAACTATATCACCTATTTTACACAATAACATTCCATTCCATCCTCCCTCAGCTAAACTATAAGCCTCCTCCTCCATATGAAAACTACTTCACTCATCGTTGGTAACATAGTATCTACATAGGAATTCTCTATATTCCAGTTGGTTCATTTATCACTTTATCTCAACATTTGGAATGCTAAATTGGTGTAGCCTAATATGCCCTATTTTCAAGTTGTTATTTACTCTTTTTATTTCTCCCCTTATACTCAAATCAAATGCTAATGAAATACATAGAGTTTTCTACTAAATTAAGGTAGGAGGTCTAGTACGTTTCCCTAAATATGATTTATTTTAGAACATACTATGTCAATTCACACATTTTAATTTATACGGATTACAATAAAATTAGTATTTTCCTTATTCTAAAATTTTACCCATCTTAGAAATGTCTCATATTAACTTTTTTATTGTTGTTGATCCCTTAAATAGACATGTTCCACCCCTTAGGTTATGATCATTCCTTTCCTTTTGAATTAGTATATGTTTATAAGGAAAAACCACACTCTTAGTGGACTTGGATTGATTCAAAAATGAAAAAAATGAATTTAATTTGTTAGAGTGGTTTGAAATATTTATGCGATTTTTTTATAACTAATGGATATTCCCCTACTTACATGGCATGAAATTTAGTTGTAATCCATCCTTTATCATGTAATAAATAATGTCTGACCCTTATTTATAAATGTGTTTTATGAGCATGATGCCCAAAATTACATGTGATAATTAGAAATGTTGTCTCTAATGTAGTGTAATATATTAGCTTTATGTCCCAAATAAAATGTGATAATAGGGAATTAAATCTCAAATGAAACGTGATAAAGTGGGTTTATATCCTTAATTTAATGTGATATATGATCATGGTGTCCCTAATTAATTATCATATATGGTAATGATTTCCTTAATTGAATGTGATATAGGGGTATTAAATCACTTATTAAATTTCTCATATGGGAATGAAATCCCTAATTAATGTGAAATAAAATCTTTAATACCATGATTAAATATGATATGCATGTAGGGAATTAAAAAAAATGTGATAAATGGTCATGGAATCCCATATTGTGATTAATGGGTCTAGCTACCCATATGATTCATGAAACCCAATCATCAGGTCCTGTCACAATCTATGATACTCACATTACTATACATGGTTTCAGGAGTCACACCTAAAATCCTTGGTAGTAGTAGTATCTATATATACGTCTATCAACATCACTCCATACATTGAACATATATATACATGCATATTTATTTTTATATACACACAATTACTTATTTATATATCTCAGGGTGTATACTAATGTTGAAAACATCTACCTCGTATCCTTTAAGAACCATAGATGACCCATTTTTTGTTAATATTTCTGCTAACATTGTTATAAATCCACACTTCTCATTTTATATTCCCTGGTTTGATTGTACTAAACACTAATATTGGTGGCCTACTGAGTGTAACTCACACCATTTTTGGGGTACTAGAAGGTACTCCAAAACCTCTCCTAGATTCATGTAAGTAAAAAATAGATGTTGCATACTGTGGATGATAGATTTTCTGTATAGGATGGTGTACAAGAGTAGAGGACTGTGTTTATGCTCACAATAGTAGTGGGGATAGATTTTTTCCTTTCTTTATTTTTTTATTTCCTGATATATTTTTATATACCCATTTTCTTCTATATATCACATGACTTAACAATTATTTTTTGCATGACAAAACATCTACTATGAAATTTTATTATATCAAGATGATTTATTATTTCATTACTATTTATTTATTACATTTTTTTCTGCATAACATCATTGTAAATAGGTTTCTTATACTATTTTAAAGAGGGTGAAGTCTCCCCACCATATCTTTATAGATACTAACTACTCTTAGGTAGCCTCCAGCATTTGGGGATTAATTCTGGATGTCATATACCTGACTAGATTCAGTTACTTATGATAAAACCGGGACCAATTGCTACAAAATAGGTATTACAACATCTTTTTTATCTTTTATTACTATTTTGGTATTTAGTACGATACTAGGATTGTGTTTTAATTTAGTAAGGAACCTATTCCAGGAAGTATATAATCAATGTATAAGGAAAATAAAAATTTCATGTGTTGGGATAATGATGTTTTGGTTTTTTCAAATATAATTAAACTAGTTCCATTTTTGGGTGACACGGATGATTTGTGTGGTTATTATTATTAATATTGTTATTATATATTTTCCTTTACCTTGGACCGAAGTGGCAAGGAGGTATCATCTCATGAATAATTATAGGAACTTTAGGATTCAAATTTCATGCATTATGTCATGCAATATAGGTGTATAATGTTTTTTTTGATTCCACGTATTGCTAAAAATTATTGTAGGTTCCTTGAAATTTGTATCTCAAAATGTACTAACATTTCATGTTGGGATAATATTATTGTATAAATTAAAGTTTCTTCATCATCTTAAATTAATTTTTCTCATATAGCTTGATGGTGGAACCTAAGGTAACTAATTATTCCATGTTTGAGCTATGGAACACTAGTTCTAGGTGATGTGACATTAGATTATTTTGATTATGTGGATGCCATTTATATTTTTTAAAAACATGTATTTATATATATTGTGAGTTGTAATTCTTTTAGACAAATAATTTTATATAAAATGTTTCATCTGGATACCATATATAAGGGTGATGGCATAGTTATGAGATATCCCAAATGAAATTTATAAATAGTATGTTCCTTTATATATTAGAAATAGTTACATGTCTAACTGGACAATGATATATACATATACCCATGAAACTAAATGTGTATGAAAATAAAATAATTTAACCTAAAAAATGAAATGGTTACCATTAAATGGGGATGATAATTAAAATTAATTTTTGTTTTCTTCTATATATTAGAATTGACACACCATTTACCATTACATCATCTATGTGATGTGATACCTGTACACTAACCCAACCATAGTAGTGGGGTAGTAGTGAGTTCCTCTTATGGCCTTTATGATGTTTCATATCACCTAGTACTAGTGTTAGGAGCAGGTTGAGAGGTGTGACTCATTTATAATAATATTATGTACTTATCCTATTGTGATATATTTGATCCTATATATTCATAAATCATTTTTGAGCTGTGTTCTTGGATGATGTTGAGCTATTCCAACATGATTTTATCGAGTCCTATTCTAGGAAGGTAATGATAATCGTGCTCTAGGGGTGTAGGCCATAAGAAATTATAATTAACTCTAGTAGTTACAATTTATCTACATCTTATTATTACTAATATATGAATCAATTATCATTCCCAAGAGATCTTCCCGCGGTTTATGAAGATTACCCAATGAGCTCTGAAATCAATCCTTTCTTTGACAGAGATTATGTGACAACATAAACAACAACATCCTCCTTCCTTGTTAGGGGATAGTGTCCCCTATAAGATTAGGTGTAGGAGGAAAATATGTCTATATTGGAGCTTCATGAGATTCCTATAGAGATTATCATCAATATAGAAAAATATATGATTCATTATTTCATCAACTATTGGTGGGACATGATTATCCATTCTAGTTATCATTATGGTATGATCTGGACGGAATTCTACATAGAATTATATGAATAATTATTTCCATAGATGATGATAGTGGATGGTGTTGGGGAATTTATGCATCTAAAGTTGGTTTCTATGTCTGTGATGGAATATTTGGGTCATTAAACTGAACATAAACACTTCCAACTAACACTTGTTTGTAATGATTTGATGAAAATGAGACATTTTTCGGATGGGTTCATATATTCCATCTAAACACAAGAAAAAATTTGGTTTAACAACATTTTAAGATAGTGAATCAGGACCACATCACTAAGTAGAACCTAAGGGAATCTTTTGGTGTGGATACGGTGGTTCTATACCTATATTGGGAGGTAGTAATTTTATCTTCAGGAAGGGTCTCTTAGAGTATGTACATGGGGGAATTATTATTCAAATAAAACCTACTGATAGTTATGTAGTGTGCCTACAATTCATAATTCTAGGGAATTTGTTGTCATAGTTTCCTAGAGATCCTGTTTAATGATGAGGCCATGGTAGGTTGTTTTATATTCAAAGATTATACAAGACTATCCCATTTGTTCCTAGTGTGATAGAATTTTCGTGAGTTACGCCTTTAGGAATACTAGCATTAGAACCTCACCAAGAAGGTAGATGGACTACTACTAGACAATTAGGACAATGAGGTTTGTGTAGTTGTGTTGTCTAGCATTCAGATATAAAATTCAAATGGAGCGTAAATTTCCATGTTAGTTAGGTTACATCACAGGTCCTCAAATCACTCTATATCTATCTAGAGTAGCATACTAATCAGGATAAATTTACATGGTCTTCTATAGTTCAAGGGACTACTCAAGTAGCATCTGCATTAATATATTCCTTATTTGACATAGGTTCTTCACACCCTTTTATGTTTGGGAAAAATATGGATATCCCTATCCTAGAGATAGATTACTTTTATGGTTTGATGAATCCTGACACACATTTTAGGGTTTGATCAGAGATTATATGTCAGTGAAAGGAGTTCCCCTTAAGATAGGTGGGTGTCACTTCTTATGGAACCTATTATTCCATTACATGATAATATTTTAAATCTTGATCTGGATAGAATTTTATTACCATATAATGCCCATATTGATTTTTATTGATGGATTATGTCCTTAATGTCACCTAAGGGTGGTACTTATATTCACAAGGGTGAATGGGACATCTGGGCATGTCAAGCTATATCAGATAATCCCGATATGGGTAGATTTAAATCCCATATTTTCTCTCTTTTTATGAGAGATAGGGGAATGGAACAAACATATTCCCCTAAAATTTTGAATAGTTTATTGGATGTATTCCCTAATAACATTTTTTGGTTGCCTCCTTCGAGATAAGTGGAGTTTCATGTAAAGGTAATTCTATGATCATAACTGGTTTCCATTAATCCATGTAGGATGGAACCTACTAGGAATTAGGAACATAATATAAAATAAGATTATTTGTAATTTAAGGGGTTCATATGACCCATTACTATGCTATGGTGTTAAATGGTCCTTTTCTCTAAGAAGAAATATTATACTTGTGGTATTTTCATATATTATCTCCAGATGAACCAACTTATGGTTAATAAATAGTATCTATATCCATGTATAATAAAACTCTTTGACCAACTTCGAGGAGTGATGTGATTCTCCCAGATCTATTTTACATCGAGCTAAAATCAGGTGCGTGTAAGGCTATCATAAAAAAAAACGTACAATATTCTAGAGTAGATATGGAATGCCTAAGTACTAGGTCATAATATTCGATATAATGAACACTCCCAAAATAATTATAGAATTAATTTGTTTGCTTTTTCACCCATATCTTGATTCATTTTTTTATTCTTCATGGATCATATATTTTTGTATTATCGTACCTGACACAACCATACCAAACATCTTGCTATCACACTAAATACACAGAGAAAACACCACTTGTTTTCTAATCTCATTGAATTCCACTTTTGGATAGCTAAGGTTAAATTCAATGGTCATATCATATGAGAGGAAGGAATATCTAGTGACCTAGAGAATGCGGGAGATATGGTTTCTAGGGAGTACTCTAAGAAAAGCAGGTCTGTACAGATGGATTTTTGATATCTAAAACACTATTTAATTTCAAATTATTGGATGGGAAAAATGTTTAAATGTTGCTATTAATGGAATTATAGTTATTATATAACATCATCGGAATGTTTTTGGACTTTTTATGTGTCTATGAAGGGTTATTGAGGTATATGTGGGCTTAGGAGTGGCAGGGTGGATACTACAGCCAAAATGATAGTAGAGATCATTGGTCATCCAGTGGTGTCTGGATGTAGCATTAGCTACTAGCCGCGGCCAGAGGACAGTAGGTGGAATTAAAAGTATCAAATTTTAATTTTCCCTCATTTTTCTTTTTAGGGAGAATCCCCTCCCCCCTTCCTTCTTTTTTTCTTGTAGAGCATAGGAATTCCAAATATTATTCTCTAATTCATTCCCTTTAAACAGGTTCTTTTGAGGGTGATTCTTAGTGAATTGAGTTATGTCTCCCCTCGATTGGACTCTTCCTTCTTTTTAATTCATTCTTATATTATTATAACTTCTGGGTTTAGGTATTTAGTGATGATTCAACAAGATCATGGTGGAATTATATGATTATCTAGGGGATGTGGTTCTACCTTATGAGAGGTTTTATTGAGATGATGTTTACTCACCACCAAGCATTGATTCGACAAATTTATTTCACATAAAGAGTTTTTATTTGGTTCTCAATTAGTATTAAAAAAATTATTTTAGAAAATTTAGTTGATGTTGGGGCCTTTTCCAGATTAATTACATGGATTTTCTGCAAGATATTTGAAAATGATGGTTGTTGTACTAGTACAATGGGATCAACCAGTGAGGATTTGGGACTTCCTAACTATTAATTAAAAATTGGATTAATAATTTGTAATTGATTATAATTAATGGTGTTTTGTGCCTTGATTTGTCATAGGTTCTTTTGAGTGAATGAGGTGACCAGTTGTGCTAAGGAGATCTTGGTTGAGGCTATAATGTGAGCTTTCGGGTGATGTAAACATTCAAAAAGTTATTCCAATGCTTAAGTTGGTCATTTTACTGTCCTTATGGATTTTGGATGATGATTATATTCTTGTTTATGTGATTCCATTCTATTAGGGTGGTGGATACTAATGTTATTATATTTTTTTTAATTTAAATGTAATTTAAATAGTAAAATTATATGGGCACTTCAAATTAAAGAGTCAAAGTGTGAAGGCCACTATGAATTATGGGAACTAGATTTGTGTTCTAAAAATCAGTATCCAAGGCTTGAAATCTAATAAGTGACCCAAATTTCATGACACCTCCAATATGGGGTGTGTTGTGGATGGATATTAACGGCCCTATCATGCCAAGTGAGGACCCTAGAGATGTGTGGAACTTAGGTGGATACGCCATAAGAAGATATTATACTATTTGGATGAGATAATTTTTCAATTGTGTCCCAACACATTGAGATTGGACTTGAAAAATATCTTGATATAGTCTCCAATGAGATGAGACCTAGAGGTCTAGAAGGCTAAATAGTTACA
Source organism: Viscum album (assembly GCA_963277665.1). Classification (NCBI taxonomy): domain Eukaryota; kingdom Viridiplantae; phylum Streptophyta; class Magnoliopsida; order Santalales; family Viscaceae; genus Viscum; species Viscum album. The sequence goes on from OY728153.1 coordinate 1,281,014,449, forward strand.
TGGTGATGTCTAAATATGATATTTTTTATGACTATTGAGCATTAGACCAATATAATACTTGAATTCAAGGATCCCATGTTGGATATCTCCTCTATGGGGATAACCTATGGTACCCTCTTGGGTGCCCCCTCATTAGATGACACTGAGTAGGTATAACTATCTATTGAAAAATATGATAGCATGTATCTCCAAGAACTCATGCCAAATGTATAAGAACAAGGGGTTATGGGATGATGAAAATGGTATTGAGAATTTGGAATGACCATGGTATGTTTTTTATATTTTTTATGTGATATGTGATTACATAGATTACATGGGAATAGACCATTTATCAAGGAATAACTTGATTTCCTAGGATTCCCAAGAATCACCAAATGCATTAGATGAGACCATGAGATTCTATGTATATTTGAGATCCGGTCTCACGATATATTGGGAGAAGATGTGTAGATTATTTATAAAATAGAGATTCAATTGATGTTTTATTGGATTCATTGAGTTAGTACCTTTGACCTAGCATTAGATATCATGTGTCACATATATTGTAATTCCTAGTATGGTAGGTATTCCAATGATATTGTGATGCCATTAAGAATACCCTAGTTCCAAGAATCAAATTGAAATACCATGAAGACATTGTGAATTCCCATGATACTCTGGATTTGAATATTTTATGAGAGTATGTGTTGTAATATATCCAAAATTACAGTTGTTGGATATTTTGAGGGTATCTTTTGATTCCGTCAATAAATGCCTTCTGACACCTCAATAGAATATGGTGGATGCAACATATATAGGTTAGATAAGGATCCATGATATATTCACTACCAAGGATATTATACATGGGAAGTTGGTAGGATATTCCATTTGACTTCCTAAGTTACTAAAGAATCGGTCCCACCTATAGTCATATTATTTCTTAGGACATTTTCCATCCATGGAATTATTCATCATCTTGAAATATATAATGCCTTGGGAAAACCATGGGGTTTAACCTAAAGGATTGAGCATGAAATATTATTAGTGATTCCCTAGGTTTTATTTTCATTTGGATAATTGTTTGTGCATGGGATCCTCGTTGGGTGGAAAATGGATCCCTAAAAGTGATGTTCATGCACACAGGTAATCATGAACTAGATAAGGTAGGTATGTTCGATTTAAGTAATGGACCTGAGGATTAATGATGGGTATTGGGATTGGAATGGTTATATAGATAATTTATTGTGGTGATTTACAAACTAGTTATCCTTTTCACTATGAGATTCTTAGATATATTCAAGCATCAGGTCAAAGAATATATTGAGGTAGATTATTTATTTATTTTAGTTATTTATTTATTTACTTTTTTAATGCCACAGGTATATATCAATAATTATTTTATAATATAGAACTGTGATAGTCATTCTCTAATGTGTTATGTGCTCGCACCCTAACAAAGCTACCATTTCATTGGGGTTCCCGAGAAGACTTCACTTGATTGTAATTTTAGGTTATGTTGAGGAATGGAATTTCCTAACCAAGATGCCTAAATTATATAGTTAACAGAATGGGAATATGTATTTATAGATCCTAAATCTGTTTAATTTTATGTTTTCATGACCATTTCAGTTTGTTTTTTACTCTTCATTTTATTATATAATGCTCTCATTTAGTTAAATTTCCTATGAAATTTATTAATTAGTTATCTATTTTAAGATCGTGCTTCCTAATACATCGTTATAGTCACCCTAAATTAACTTCATACACCCTAACTAATTTTTAAAAATATTTAGAGTACAGGGATTCATGATTGAAGTCATGTGGCAATTCGGTATGACTCTAATTTGTAGTGATCTTCATTGACGTGTTATAATGTGGCATCAAATAATGTTTTATTTTTTATCGCATTTGTGATATGGTAGTTGTGGGATAGTAATGTGTTAGAGAATTAAATGGATATCAACGTGGTTTTTCATGAACTCATACACCGATATGAAGTTAACATTTCTATGGATTTGATTGATGTTAGGGATTTTTTATGTTACATTCCATTTTATTTTTACTTTGGTTGATACACCTGATTTTTACATTTATGGGTTATTCATTTTCTGACTCTAACCCATTAGAAAGAGAATAGTTATGGATTTTACACATCGAATGTATATCCAATAGGCATATCATATATCATGACTGGTAATATAGGATTCAAATTGAATTTTGGGACCTTCTAGTGTGATTTCTTTCATGGATGTTAGGTTGAGTTTCTTAATGTGTGGAAACTACTAGTACGAAATTTTACTATATAAAAACTCGGTGGTATTCTACTTGATTGAACTGATAAGTATATTTTTCTTTCATATGGCAGATCATGTGGATTAATGGTGAAATTCTCATTTATGAAGTTAATAGAGCCTCATGAAGTATGCACCACGAAGTGGACCTAGTAGGACAAGGACGCATGTTGTTCCTTTGTGAGAATGCCAAGTGGGTTGTCAGTATTTTGTATATTTTACTTAAAGTTTCATTAACAACCTATGTAGTGTTTTCATGAATATCATGGAATAAAAATTTACTTGACTGAACCCTTTAAATGTGGTTCATTGGATATATATTTCATGTTGGGAAATGTCTCTTGGATGTACAATGTAGTTTCTGTTATATAACATTCCAGTAATAATAAATATATTTTTTTCCCAAATAGCTACGATTTGAAATATATCTATTTGAACCTCATTTTTCAGTTCTTGATATAGATTTTCAAAAGGTACTACAGGTTGAGTAAATATGTATTTGTGAAATGAAATGATTATTGTTTACTTAAAGTTATAGTAATAATCTATATGGTGTTTTCCCAAATATTATTGAATGACTTTGTATTTTCTTATGCCAGTGTAATTTTCATTGGTATGGATCATCTATGATAATTTTGATTTGTATTTATGGCCAAGGATATGATTTTAATTCTCAAGGGAATAGATACATGGGTGGATGATCATTTAGAATAATTTCCTAGATAGTTCATTAAGCTTGAATGGGTTGTCATTATTCTTATTTTACTCATGAGTGTGTGATTTGGTACATGTTTTTTAGGGATTTAGAAGATACATAGATGATGTTCCATGCGATATAACTTTTATTAAGACATAAACTTCGGTCTAGGTGGGATAAATGGATACTATGATATATGACTGCATGTTTAGTGTGTTGTATCTAATGCAATTATTGGGAGAAACCCCTGAGATGGGTTGAACTGGGTTGTGGGTACTATTGAGGTAAGAAGAAATGGTACATATTAGTTGTTGAGGTAGATGAACTTGGGTTACAATCATGTTTTTTGATTTGGTATGGTTATGACTGTGGATTTATATATGAAATAACATGGATTGATCATTCTTTGGAAGGTGATGCACTGAGAGTTCTGTGGTATAGGGGATGGTTTTGAAGGTTAGAGTCATTCAGGTTCCTAAACCAATTGATTTTGGATTCACATTAGTAGATTTGGGAATTATTGAAGAGAAACTTGTTTTTTTAATTACGATAGTAGTGTGAAGGAATTTATGTGGTCAGAAATTACACAGGTGAGGTGACCAATTTTTAAGATAACTGATTAGGTGGCTCTAGGATTGAGGACACTATATTTATTAAGTAGCATAGTAAGTGTTCGGGTGTGCATGCCTAATTCTGGTGATATATGGCTCAATGGATAGTGAGTTAGGATAATGATAGGATGGTTTAGGTGTGTACACCAACTATGTTTGAGTGGGATAATGATAACACATGTTTCATACTCACAGAACATGTTGAATTTCAAAATCAATGATGGTAGGGTGTGAGTTGAGTGACTATATGTTTTAGGAGGATCTTGTGTGATTTGGTTCCCATGTTTTGATGATGGTATGAATTACCCACCATGGTAGATGATACATTGAGTATGGATCGGTTTTAATGGAATGGTTGATCAGTGTTGAACCTAGATGGAAGTGTTAGAGGTTAGTGTTATATAGTACCTAACCATGGATTTAAGGATGTGACAAATGTGATTTTTTGGATGAACCCTTGATTTTTTTGATCAAAATGAGTGAGGTGGAATAATATATTTTTCATATTTGGAGATGGATGTGAAATTAGAAATAATTATTTTGAATCTTGTTTAGTATTGAAATAATAAGGATGCTCCAATGGTGGGGAGTATTTCATCAACTACAGGCCATACAATCCACATGTGGGTGGGTTCATTGTATTATGATGGGACGGGTGTTTAGATGAGTAGTTGGATCATTATAATTTGGTGAGCTATAAGAGTTAATTAAAATAGATTCTAGGGAGAATATTTGAAATTAATCAAGATGTATCTTCTATGGTGGACTTGAATTAGATTTAGACCTAGGGTATTTATGAAATGGTCCAAATGTGATATGATAAAGAATAAATTGGTTCTTGTGTTTAGAGCATGGTAACAAAATTTTATAATCAAGGAATAGATTGTGGAATCACATCAGTTTTCAATTTGAGGATTTCTAAGCTATATCAGGATGATCTAGGGATGCATCTTAAATTTATGACATCATGATCAGATAAATTAGTTGTATGTCAATGGGTGTAACCAAATGTTTTGAGACAGTTCATCCATAGGGTGTTCTACCGGGTGATTTTCTATGTTTTTATGGGTGTTCTACCGGGTGATTTTCTATGTTTTTACATGTGGTGACATGGAAACCACATTTGATGCATCATTTGAAATACGAAGAATGTGATTTAGACATTGGATAGGGTATTTTAAAGAAAATTCAATGTTCTCATGTCATTCATGGTTATTGGAGGAATGTATGTTTTGGATTGAAAAGGATAATTGATATTTACATTCATTATTGATGAGTTCTCTCATGTATATTGTGGTATGTTGTGTTGGGACTATGATGCTTGGGTCAGTGGAACACTGAAAATATAGTTCAAACAATGCTTTCAACAGTGGATGGAACCATGGTTCTATAATTGGTTATTGTGATTATTTCATTATGTTTAGATGCATGAAAAGTTACATAAGAAGATGAATGTTGAAAAGTGGGTGTCTCAATAGATAAGGATATAGTCAAGCACTGTATCAATTTTTTTGAAAAGTTTTAAACTGATTTCTAATGATTCTGTAGTTTGGGGAGTATATTTTTCGGTGGGATTTTAGAAGTGTATTTGGGAATTAAAATATGTACCATGATGTATTAGACAATAATTGGATATCCTAGTGGGTTAGGACCATTTAAATAATTTTAAATTATACTTATATTCGATGATAAGTTCTATGGTGTGGAGATTGTAAACCCTCATGTGTACAGACATGCTTTTGAATTCGATGGGACTATTGAATATTGAATTAGTGGAAAAGATATATTTTTACCATGGTTTTAAATGCGGTTCTATGGTTGGAATAGATAATAGGGTGTTTTTGACTTTTCATAAGGTTCATAAGGAGTGTCAGGGGCTTGGAGGATCCTCAATAAAGGCTAGGTTGATACTGCAAAAAGAACTATTATAGATCCACTGGCTTGCTAAAAGGAAACACCATACAGCAGGTCATGTATTGATATATAGTAGTAACAAACACTAGACACCAACTAAAAACTTTCCTTTTATGGGAGAAACATTAAAAAAAGTCTTGGGTTTTTGAGGGGAATCCCCTCTATCCTTCCTTGTTTGGTTTGCATGAACCGTGGGAATCCAACCTTTATTCTCCCCTTCAATCCCCTTCAATTTGGTTGATTTTTTGGTGATTATTGATGGATTGAGGTGTGCATCCACCTATTTTGGACTCCACCTTCATAATCCTTCATCCTATATTTATTTTATTTTTTGTGGTTAGCGTTTTGGTTCCAATTTCACTTGAGCTTGGTTGAATCAGCTAATTTTCTTGAGGCTTTGGTTCTTCCTAGTGAGAGGAATTCCCTTGATGATTACTTCTCGCAATCCTGAATTGATTTTTTAATTATATGTGTTGGTCAGAGTGGATACTCAAGAGGGGGGGTGAATTGAGTTCCAATTAAAATTTTCTATTAAAAACAATGTTGATTAAAATCCCCCTATTTCAAAAACAGATTAAACTGTAGTGAATTTATACAGATTATAAAGGTTCAATTAGTTTCTCAAAGATTGATTAGTTCTCAGTCAACTTAATCTTATGATTAAATTAACCTTTGAAACTAACTTACTGGTCTATAATAAATATAAACACTTGCGAGTTTAACTATCAAAGTAGTTTTGAAAATAAATTATATTTCAAAGTAATAGCAGCGGAGTATGAAATAAATAGGTAGTATGGATATAGTATGTAGCTTCAAACACAGAGAATTAACCAAGAGGTTCAGTCTCAAGACGACACTTAGTCCTCTCAAAAGTTTATATAAAAATGATCCACACCCTGGATCGGGGTTAACAACAGTGAACACACTGTCCAGGTCACAAGACCTCTACCACAGTTCTGTGTGGGAAAACAAACAATAGCTTAGAGCTGTCCAGGTCTCATACGACCTCTACCACTATCCACAGTGGGAAATGAAGTGAAGAAAGGTTTGATGAGGATTTGCAGATCCTCCAGTGAAAGTACAGGAGTCAGTGTGTGTTTAATACAGCAGATAACACACACTGCTCAAAATGTAAAACAAATGTATCACAGAGCAGAGATGTAGAGTTTAGAAATGGCTCTGATGATTTCAGTGTAGCTCTGGACTCTTTTTTATTTGGTCAGAATTTATTCTGAGTCCTCTTCTCATTTTGGATTGAGAAGAAGAGTGTTGTATGCTTCAGGCTTAAAGGCAGTGAGATGTAGTTGATGAAGTTCTTCAATGTTCTTTTGTAAGCACAGAACTCTTCTTGGGTAGGCTTGATTGTGTATGAAGTTCTGTTCTGATTGGTTCCTCCTTCTCTTTCTTTTCTCTGTATTCCTCTTGTGTTCTTCTATCGACTCTTCTATCTTCAGCAGAGTCTTCTTGTATTTATGTCACGTGCTTCGGAAGACAGAAAAAGTTTCCTTTCTGCAGGTACGAGGTACGGTTTCCTGACATCCGACAACCTTTATTAATAATTTGACAGAGCATTAAAATATACCTAATATGACCATTGGTCAGATTAAATAAAGATAAAGATAAAGAAATTCAAACAGTTGTTTATGATTATTGAAGAATCAAGTGATCGGTAAGTCATCATCATTAGTGAGTAATGATCGGTGACTCAGATTGATCAGCATCGGTGAATCAGACTGATCAGCATCGGTCTGTCATCTGATCGGTGAGTCAGTTTGATCAGCATCGGTCTGTCATCTGATCGGTGAGTCATTTGCATCGGTGAGTCATTTGATCTGTGGCTCATTTTCATCGGTGAGTCATTTGCATCGATGAGTCATTTGCATCGGTGAGTCATTTGATCGGTGGCTCATTTGCATCGGTGAGTCATTTGATCGGTGGCTCATTTGCATCGGCGAGTCATTTGATCAGCATCGGTGAGTCATTTGATCGGTGGCTCATTTGCATCGGTGAGTCATTTGATCATCATCGGTGAGTCATTTGATCAGCATCGGTGAGTCATTTGATCAGCATCGGTGAGTCATTTGCATCGGTGAGACCGTTGTCTTTTGATATGCGATCAGTGCTTCCGATGTCTGTTGATATTGAATCGGTGCTTCCAAAATACTTTGTACATCAATAAGCATAGACAAAAATGTTGTAACAGATTCATTAACAGATTGTAATTAAGTTTATGAGAAATCAAACCGGATTAAGCATTAATGGTATGTGATGATTTGTGATTTTTAAAACATCAATCATAGATATGAAATCAACAATCTTCCAGAGGGCTCAACAATCTCCCCCTTTTTGATAATCACAAATCTTTGTCATAGAATATAAATAATATGATATATCATTAATAAAAACATAATGAGAATTAAACCATAAGAAGAATAAAAATAAAGAGATATATAAATCTCCCCCTTAAGTTAGATTACCCATATATATTATACAGATATCTCCCCCTGAGATATATACATATTTTCTCCCCCATAAGGCATTCTTTTTCTTCTCCCATAAAGTATTCTTGTTCTTCTCCCCCTTTGGGATGATCAAAAAGGAGGGGAAAAACAGATAAGAGAAAGTGAAAGGAAAAGCAGTCAGCAGGGAGTATAGATAGAAAAAATATTTGAGAAAGTACAGACTATTACAAGTAGCACATTGTTCACACTATCAAAAACAATACACAACTATTTGTTGGGATACAAAGGGGCTTTGCCTTTGTCTTTGGGATCAATTGTGGGTAAGTTTGAAGGCTTGGAGGCAGGCTGGTCCTGGCGAATCTGAAGCGGTGGTAGGACAACTCGGGCAGGTGTAGGAGCAGGTACCACAGAGGGTTGTTGTTGAGAAACAGGAGCTGATTGAGAAGCTTGCTGAGGAACTGGTCTTAACTGAGAGAGAGCTTGAGCAACAGATAGCTGATTTGGAGCTACATCAGAGTCACTGAGAGGTTCAGAAGTAGGAAGTACTATTGCAGTGGCCTGTGCATACAAATAGGGCTTCAAAAGATGAATAAAGTCCTGAATGACTTCTGCTCCATACTTCATAGCTTTTTCAAAATCATCTTTATTCTCCATGAACTGTGCCAAGGAAGGGACAAAATCTTGCAACTGATGAACTTGAGTTTTGAAGGCCTGAGTGACTGGAGGTAATTTCAGATTCTCTGCCAACACCTTGAAGCTTGCAGTCATCTTATGTTTTGTATAAATCTTGGAAAAGTAATTATCAACTTTCTCTTTGATCTCTTGCAGGGCTTTCTTAGCATCTGCTGAATACACCAATGACATCTTATGAATGTTATCACAGAGCTCTTTAATCTTCCTCAAAGATTCTAAATCAAGAATTTGTCTTACAGAAGCTAACTCATCATTCACAACTTCTCTTAGAGCTTCTATCTCACGGGTAGTGATCTTGGTTACCTTGCCTGTACTGGCTTGGCTAACTATGTGAGTTAACTCAGCTTTCAACTTCCTCAGGTCAGAATTGTTGAGATGTTCAATCAAATTTCTCAAAACTTATATCATACCAGAGATGGTTGAACGAAATTCGCTTGATATAGATACCAGGACGGTGTGAAGATCCTTCATAGTCTGATTCAAAAAGGCTATTTGCCTGCCAATAAGTTCACCAGTATTGGCCAGGTCTGGCTTCACAGCATTAGATACTCTTTGTGAGAAGGCTTCCAATGAACGTTCAGAAACATGGAGAGACACTTGAGTAAGAGAATTAGAAATTTCTTCTCTAACTGTGGCTCTCACAGCGGTTAGAAATTCAATCTTAAACTTTTCAAGACCAGCTTGAGAGATTCCAGAACTAGGTAAATTATCATTTGTAGGATCAACAGCAGGAACCGACCTTGCTTCTCGTGGAAGGTTCCTCTTCACAACTGCAGCAGATTCTGCCATTGCTTCTTCGTCTTCAGAATATTCTATGCCCAACACAGCATAACCGGGGTAGTCATCCCAAACAGCAGCACACAGGGTGTATTTTGGTTTCTCATAGCTTGTTGTTCCACTGATTTTTGGTGAATCATCCTTGCCACTGATATGTATTTCTTGTACTGAATGAGGTGATTCTATTTGATCTTCAGAAAGACCATCCACTGGTCTGTTATCACCATCAACAGCAGCCTCAGCATCATTAGTACGTCCATCATCACTCTTCTCAGAAGCTTCACTGTGATATTCTTCAGTGTCAGAATCTTCTTCATCACCATGAATAGGTTCTGATTCTGGTAGGGCTAAGGGTGGACTAGCAGGTCCAAATTCTATTCTCCTTTTGGGACTGGCAGTGTTAGGATCACTCCTATCATTAGGAGATGACATACTTCCTTCCTCAGTCGCAGCTTCTTCTTCTTCTTGGGTTTTGGTGGCCTCATCCTTTCCTTCTTCTTGCTCATCATCATCAGAATAAACTGGTTCCTCATTTGGTTTCAAGCCAGGGTCTCTCAAATCCTTTGGCCTCTTGCCATGATCTATGGGATTGTAGGCTTCATAAAATTTATCTTCATCTGCAACCCAGCACTTCTTCCATGGATTCCAATTGATTTTCATCCCCTTGCAGATCAATTTGTTGAGACAGAAGGTATGATCTGTTTCATTAACTTCATCATATTCATCAATACAATCTAGATTCTTGAGCATGGTAGATATCATCTTTGAATAAAACAAGGCAGTGGATTTCTTGGACGGTTTTACCATTCCAGCTATGTGTACCATCACATATCTACACAAATTGATCTTCTCATGTGTTTTCAGAAGAAACAACAGGAAAACATCCTGGTACTTTACAGCAGCAGAAATCTCCTCTCCTAGGGCAAAGTTGGTGCGGAATAAACTTGAAAAGAAGTCTGCATTCACCATCTAATTCTGAAGCTGTGATTCTCCGTGATTCTATGTTTCCTGTCAGAAGCTCCAGAGTTAATTCATAAGAGAAGTAATCAGATGTTGGAGGAATATTCCCAGCATAATCCTCATACCGACCTTTATGAGGTACGTTCAAGCACTCATCCCACTGTTTAGATGAGAAGGATATTTTCTTTCCTTTTACCACAGATGACATCCTGGCAGCCTCCACACCATCTAAAGTGATTTCCAGATTCATATAGAACTCATGTACCATCTTTGGGTAGTCTATTCGAGAGTTGTCAGAAAACCAGTCTATCCATCCTTGCGATTCAAGAACTTGCAACAATAGTGACTTACTTGACAAAAGCCACGCAGAGCTGACTTCTTTTTCTACGGCAACAATCCGAGTTTCCAGGTTCGGATTTACTGATCGTTGAGAGGTACTACTCGACTCGCCTCGAGCACGCTTTGAAGGTACATGGCTATCCGGTCCTTTTCTCGGTCTCTTTTCCTTAGCCATTCGAGGATTTTGGGAAGGCAGGAGTTCGAAGGTTCGAAGTAGAGGGGAAGAGAGGTTGAAAGGTTCGACGGGAAATGAAAGGTCAAAGGTTTAGGGAGGATAAATAGCCGCGTATCATTTATTTTATCATTTAGGGTTCCCATAAAAAGTATAAAATAAATTTACTAATTAATTACAATATAAGAATAAAAAAAATATCGGTATGACAGATCGGTTGCACAGATCGGTTTCACAGATCAGTTTCACAGATCAGTTTCACAGATCAGTTTCACAGATCAGTTTCACAGATCAGTTTCACAGATCAGTTTCACAGATCAGTTTCACAGATCAGTTTCACAGATCGGTTTCACAGATCGGTTTCACAGATCGATCATACACAACTCTTGTTAAATGAATTTCATTCTTTCAGAGCATAAAGGCTTTGTGAAGATATCAGCTAATTGATGTTCAGAACTAATAAATTTCAAAGAAATATCACCTTTTTGATAATGATCTCTTAGAAAGTGATGTCTGACATCAATTTGCTTAGTTCTAGAGTGAGACACAGGGTTCTTAGATATACTTATTGCACTAGTATTTTCACAGTTAATTGAAACATGTTTAAGATCAAATCCATAATCCAATAGAGTGTGTTTCATCCACATAATTTGTGCACAGCAACTACCAGCAGCTATGTATTCTGCTTCGGCAGTAGACAATGCAACTGAGTTCTGTTTCTTACTACACCATGATACTAGGGATTTTCCAAGAAAATGACATGTTCCAGATGTGCTGTTCCTATCTAACTTACATCCAGCAAAGTCAGCATCTGAATAGCTAGTTAGGTTAAATGATTGTCCTTTTGGATAAAATAAACCAAAATTTATAGTATACATAAGATACTTAAAAATCCTTTTAACAGCCAGTAAGTGTGATTCTTTAGGATTAGCTTGAAATCTAGCACACATACATACACTGAACATAATGTCTGGTCGACTAGCAGTAAGATAAAGTAAGCTCCCAATCATACCTCTGTAATTGGTTTGATCCACTAGTTTCCCAGCTTCATCTGTATCCAATTTACAGGTAGTACTCATAGGTGTATCACTTTCCTTAATACTATCCAATCCAAAACGTTTTAAAAGATCTTTTGTATATTTACTTTGATTTAAAATAATTCCATCTTTAGTTTGAAGAATTTGAAAACCAAGAAAATACTTAAGTTCTCTCATTAAGCTCATTTCAAATTCATTTTGCATAACCTTTGAAAAATCAGTACATAAGGAATTTTTAGAATATCCAAAAATAATATTATCAATATAGATTTGTACTATTAATACATCTTTTGAAATCCTTTTTATAAAAAGAGTGGGATCAGCTACTCCTTTTGTAAATCCTTTTGAGATAAGAAAGTTTGAAAGCCTTTCATACCAAGCTCTTCGAGCTTGTTTTAAACCATATAAAGCTTCAGAAAGTTTAAAAACATGATTTGGAAAATGAGGATTTAAAAAACCAGGTGGTTGTTCTACAAAAACATCTTCAACAATAAAACCATTTAGAAAAGCACTTTAGACATCCATTTTATATAGCTTGAAATTCAGATGTGATGCATAGGCAAGTAAGATCCTAATAGTCTCTAATCTAGCTACAGGTGCAAAGGTTTCCTCATAGTCAATTCCTTCTTCTTGATTGTAACCTTGTGCAACTAGCCTAGCTTTATTTCTAATGATGTTTCCAGATTCATCAACTTTGTTTCTAAATACCCATTTTGTGCCTATGGTCAGAATGTCCTTAGATCTTTCTACTAATTTCCAGACTTTGTTTCTTTCAAATTGATTTAGTTCTTATTGAATAGCCATTACCCAAAACTCATCATTGATAGTATCATAGATATTTTTAGGTTCTGACTGTGAAAGAAAAGCTTGATGTTCAACCTGATTTCTTAGAGAAGCTATAGTCTGTGTTCCACTATCTAGATTTCCTACAACCGCATCTAAAGGATGGTTCTTTAGAGTCCTAGATGGTCTTGAAAAGATAGGGCTAGAGATTTCAAATTCATCTACAGATTGAGGTTCAACAGAAGAAGGTTCTGGAGAATTTCCAGAGATGGATGCTTTAACTATAGGTCCATTGTATTTATCATTGAGATTCAAACCATAGAGATCATCTTCAAGAGAGATTTTAGGTTCATGTGGATCAGTTTCATCAAATTTTATGTGAACAGATTCTTCCACACATTTGGTTCTTTTATTGAAAACTCTATAGGCTTTACTAGAGATAGAGTAACCTAGGAAAATTCCTTCATCACTCTTGGATGCAAATTTGTCAAGATTGTCTCTAGTATTGAGAATGAACACTTTGCAGCCAAAAACTTTGAAGTAGTTAACCTTAGGTATCCTATGGTTCCACAACTCATAAGGGGTCCTCTTAAGAACTGGTCTGATCAAGACTCTATTAATGACATAACAAGCTGTATTTACAGCTTCAGCCCAAAAGTAAATAGGCATTTCATATTCATTGAGCATGGTTCTAGCTATTTCTTGCAAGGTTCTATTCCTTCTCTCTACTACACCATTTTGTTGGGGTGTCCTAGGGGCAGAGAAATTGTGACTATAGCCATTGTGTGAGCAGTAAGAATCAAACTCATGATTTTCAAACTCACGACCATGATCACTTCTCAGGGTCTTAATCTTGAGTCCACTAAGATTTTCTACAGACTTGGAGTATTTAATAAAGTAAGAACAAGCTTCACTTTTGTGAGCTAGAAAATATACCCAAGTATATCTAGAAAAGTCATCTACAAGAACATAGACATAGTGCTTCCCATTTAAACTGGAAACGCTAGAAGGTCCAAATAAATCCATGTGAACCAACTCGAGAGGTTTAGAAGTTGACACTTCTTTCTTTAATTTAAAAGAAACTTTATGTTGCTTTCCTTTTTGACAGGGATTACAAACTTTGTCTACTGGAAATTCAAGTTTGGGTAAGTCTCTAACTAAGTTCTTCCTAGAAAGTTTTTTAAGTGAGTGTACATTGAAATGTCCTAATCTTCTATGCCAAAGCCAAGACTCTTTATGAAAATCATTTATGTAAGTAATATTCTGCTTAGCTAAGGAATCTAAATCAACAGCATAAACATTTTCATTTCTTAAAGCAGAAAATACTAGAACATTTTTAGAGTTAAAAACATTGCAAGAATCATTTTTAAATTTCACATAAAATCCATCATCACAAAATTGAGAAATGCTTAACAAGTTATATTTAAGTCCATCGACAAATAAAACTTCAGAAACCAAGATTGAATCAGTGTTACCAATCTGGCCTAAGCCGATGATTTTTCCTTTTGAATTATCACAAAAAGTGACAAAGCCTCCATCAACTTTTACTAAGCTCTTGAAACATGAAAAGTATCCTGACATATGTCTTGAACATCCACTATCTAAGTACCATATCTTCTTGTGACAGCTCTTCAAGCAGGTCTCCTACAAAACAGATTTAGATGGAAGATGATTTTGGTACCCAGATCTTCTTGGGTTCAGACATGTTAGCCAATGATACTTTAGGTACCCATATTTGTCTAATGGGTCTCATATAATTTGTAGAATTAACATTCTTTTAAAGATAAGCCTTATTAGATCCATAACTATGAATATAACTGGTTGAGGCATATGAAGTTCTATAATTAACTATCTTCTGTCCAGATTTAGGAATGAATCTAGTTTTGGCAACTTTTCTTTGTCCAGGTTGGTATCCTATACCAGTAGTATATCTAGGTGCAACTTGCTTTCCTAGCATTTGTGTTAGAGTATTTTATCCATTTGTGAACTTCTCTATGTCTTTTCTGAGTTGTTCATTAGACAATTTAATTCAGTATTCTCTTTAAGCAACTGATCATTCTTTTCTACTTCTATATCCAGATCAGATTTATGCTTAACTCTTAAAGCATACTGTTTCTTTAAACCTTTATATTTATCTTTAAGCTCATTACAGGTTTCTTCGAGAATATCACAATATTCAAACAGTTCAGATTTAGACATGTTATCACCTTCAGAATCATCTCCAGAATAATATGAATTTGAAGCAGGAGTTTCTGATGTTACCTCAGAAGTGTTTGTCATGAACCACATGTTGGCTCAATTCCTTTCAGAGTCTGAAGATTCAGCTTCACTTGTGCTGTCTTCTGAAGCACTCCAAGTAGCCTTCATGGCTTTCTTGTACTTGTTATCCTTGTATTCATACTTCTTTCTATATTTCAGCTTTGGACAGTCTGTTTTTATGTGTCCTTTTCTTTTGCATTCATAACAGACAACTTCATCTGAATTATCAGACTTCTTCCAATCCTTTTTCCAGTTTCCTTTGTTATCATACTGGCCTTTGTAGTTTGACTTTCTGAAAAAATTCTTTTTCCTATAGAATTTCATAAATCTTCTAGCAATGTGTGCCATCTCAGCATCACTATCAGAATCATTTTCACTTTCCTCACTACTTAAAATTTCATTGATAGCTTGAGGCTTTTCCTTATCCTTATTCTTTGAGGTTGTAGTCTTGAAGGCAATAGACTTACTTTTAGGTTCATCATCTTCTTCTTTATTTACTTTATGATCTTCTTCATACATCATCAGCTTACCAATTAACTCCTTGACAGGCAGTGTTCCAATGTCACAGGATTCTCTAATGGAGACAGAGGTTCCTCTCCATCTTTCAGGTAGACATCTCAAAATTCTCATGATTTTCTCCTTTGCTGGAACATCCTTTCCCAGAGAAGTCATTGTGTTGACGATTTCATTGAACCTGAGATACATATCAGAAATGGGTTCATCATGCTTCATCTTAAAATTATCATACTTAATAGTAGAGGTATTCAATCTCATCTCCTTAACATTATTTGTTCCTTCATGAGAAACAGCTAAGGTATCCCAAATTTCATATGCAGTTTTACATGCAGAAATTCTATTAAATTCTTCATCTCCTAGAGCACAGTACAGAGCATTCATAGCTTTACAATTATTATTGTAAGCAGTCTTTGTAGGTTCATCCCAAGTAGATCTATCAGTGCTGGGAATTTTATATTCAGCTTCAAAGACAGTCCAAATATCAAAGCCCATACTTTATAAGTGAATTTTCATTTTTAGCTTCCACTGAGCATAGTTGTTTCCATTAAAGAAAGGTGGTCGGTTAGTAGCAGCACCCTCAAGTCTATTATCCATGATATTACAAAAATAATTTTAATGAGATAAATATTTAGAAGTAACAGAAATTTTAAGAACTTTAAAATACAACTAAAATCACAGTTGAAAAACAGAGTACTTTTAGAAAATATTAACAACCTCTGATACCAAGTGTTGGTCGGAGTGGATACTCAAGAGGGGGGGTGAATTGAGTTCCAATTAAAATTTTATGTTAAAAACAATGTTGATTAAAATCCCCCTATTTCAAAAACAGATTAAACTGTAGTGAATTTATACAGATTATAAAGGTTCAATTAGTTTCTCAAAGATTGATTAGTTCTCAGTTAACTTAATCTTATGATTAAATTAACCTTTGAAACTAACTTACTGGTCTATAATAAATATAAACACTTGCGAGTTTAACTATCAAAGTAGCTTTGAAAATAAATTATATTTCAAAGTAATAGCAGCGGTGTATGAAATAAATAGGTAGTATGGATATAGTATGTAGCTACAAACACAGAGAATTAACCAAGAGGTTCAGTCTCAAGCCGAGACTTAGTCCTCTCAAAAGTTTATATAAAAATGATCCACACCCTGGATCGGAGTTAACAACAGTGAACACACTGTCCAGGTTACAAGACCTCTACCACAGTTCTGTGTGGGAAAACAAACAACAGCTTAGAGCTGTCCAGGTCTCATATGACCTCTACCACTATCCATAGTGGGAAATGAAGTGAAGAAAGGTTTGCTGAGGATTTACAGATCCTCCAGTGAAAGTACAGGAGTCAGTGTGTGTGTTTAATATAGCAGATAACACACACTGCTCAAAATGTAAAACAAATGTATCACATAGCAGAGATGTAGAGTTTAGAAATGGCTCTGATGATTTCAGTGTAGCTCTGGACTCTTTTGTATTTGGTCAGAATTTATTCTGAGTCCTCTTCTCGTTTTGGTTTGAGAAGAAGAGTGTCGTATGCTTCAGGCTTAAAGGCAGTGAGATGTAGTTGATGAATTTCTTCAATGTTCTTTTGTAAGCACAAAACTCTTCTTGGGTAGGCTTGATTGTGTATGAAGTTCTGTTCTGATTGGTTCTTCCTTCTCTTTCTTTTCTCTGTATTCCTCTTGTGTTCTTCTATCGACTCTTCTATCTTCAGCAGAGTCTTCTTGTATTCATGTCACGTGCTTCGGAAGACAGAAAAAGTTTCCTTTCCGCAGGTATGAGGTACGGTTTCCTGACATCCGACAACCTTTATTAATAATTTGACAGAGCATTAAAATATACCTAATATGACCGTTGGTTAGATTAAATAATGATAAATATAAAGAAATTCAAACAGTTGTTTATGATTATTGAAGAATCAAGTGATCCGTAGGTCATCAGCATTAGTGAGTAATGATCGGTGACTCAGATAGATCAGCATCTGTGAATCAGACTGATCAGCATCGGTCTGTCATCTGATCGGTGAGTCAGTTTGATCAGCATCGGTCTGTCATCTGATCGGTGAGTCATTTGCATCGGTGAGTCATTTGATCAGTGGCTCATTTGCATCGGTGAGTCATTTGCATCGGTGAGTCATTTGCATCGGTGAGTCATTTGATCGGTGGCTCATTTGCATCGGTGAGTCATTTGATCGGTGGCTCATTTTCATCGGTGAGTCATTTGATCAGCATCGGTGAGTCATTTGATCGGTGGCTCATTTGCATCGGTGAGTCATTTGATCAGCATCGGTGAGTCATTTGATCAGCATCGGTGAGTCATTTTCATTGGTGAGACCGTTGTCTTTTGATATGCGATCAGTGCTCCCGATGTCTGTTGATAATGAATCGGTGCTTCCAAAATACTTTGTACATCAATAAGCATAGACAAAAATGTGGTAACAGATTCATTAACAGATTGTAATTAAGTTTATGAGAAATCAAACCAGATTAAGCATTAATGGTATGTGATGATTTGTGATTATTAAAACATCAATCATAGATATGAAATCAACAATATTTCAGAGGGCTCAACAATATTTTGTTCGATTAATTTTCATTTCAATTTATATAAAAAATAAATAAAATAAAATATGGAATAATGATGAAGTGTGAGGTTTTCTCTTATAATTGCGATGGTTTTATGTTGTATGATTTTAGAAATCATTTATCATGTTACAAGTGTGATATGTTCAACTAGTGTGGATTTGGGGGTATTATACCAATTTTTTAAAAAACATTATCATTTAGAAATGATTATTATTAATTTTTATGGTACCATATTGTGTCATATGTTCCCTAGAGTGCATTCGGTAATCGATTAATATGAGGTTGTGTAACACCACAATATTTTATAATATGTATATCATATTCCACAACATCTATGACACGCAACACCAAGTGTGTAAAATAATATAACATCTTGAGTCTTTATTATATATTTACTATTTTAAATAAATTCAATAAATTATATTTCATACAATGAATGAAACATTGATTTTGACTTTAATTATATGCAACAATAAGTTTTTTTTGATATCATGTGTTACATGCATGATCATGTTTTACCGAACAACAAAAAACCATTAACATTATTATTTAATATGGAAATTATTTCCTAGAATATGGAATGGAAGGTAAGAATAGAAATAACTATTTGATGAAAATATATAGTATAAACACATTTATTGGTTATATATTTATAATAAATGATAATACTAATTATTTAAAAGAAAAATAAATGTTTTTGGAGAAACTATACTTTCCTAAAAATGGGATAGTCTTATATGGGTCACATAAGTTAAAAGTAATTTTTCACACATTTAGAAAATTTATATTAAAATAAAATATTTTTTTAATAATAATACCAAAATTATCTATGGGTGAATTTTTGGGATTTTTATGAGAAGTTTCATTTTTTGATGAATTAAAAAAAATACTGGATTTTAATTGGAAATTGATTTTTCCCCTATATAATTTGTAACGTGAAATTATATTTCTATTTGGATTTAAATTCAAAATAGTTCAATAATAAATATATTAATAAAATTTATGTTGTTATAATAATTTTAATATTGAGTTCTGATAGAAAATCATTGTCAACATTTGAACGTTTTCACTTTTAAACCCTGCTTTCTCACAACATATATGGGATTACTTCTAAATTAAATTATCCCACTAAGGATAATTGAATTTAAAAAACTGGATTCAATATTTTGAATTATCATAATTTATATTATCTAATATGATTAACCCTTTTATCATAATTATTAGCTAAAATAATTGAAATTAATTAATATGATTAAGGTTAAAATAGGGGTTTTCAAATTACATGATTCTATTTTAAAATCAATTTTACAAAAAAAAACTGGATTTTTATTAAATTAATTGGATTTTATATTTAGAATTAGTGGGGATAAATTAAATAGTAAAACTAATTTTTTTTTGTATTCTTAAAGGATAAATTACTTATTAAAATAAAAATACACAAGTTACCATGGTAAAAACGTAAAGGGCAATATTTAGTAAATAAAAAGACTAAGAAAAAAAATATAAAAATGTATTTATTTTGAATGTTGGAGTAGTTACCTGATCAAAGAAACACTCACCTAATTTTTTATTCAATTTTTGATCCAAAAGTGCAAAGGGAGACCACATAATTGTGAATAACTTTGGGTATATACAAGAATGAAACATCTACTAAATTATAAAGTGGCACTCACACTCACTCTTCTTCACACCTATAAGGTCATTTGGTTCTGAAATCCTTTTCCCAAATCACTTAAATAATTAGTAACCTCGTCTTAGTAGAATTATTTCAGTTATAAATCAAAAAATATATGGATTTAGTGTCAACTTAAGGATCATACCCAAATGATAGGTAATGTTATTCAATAAGCGTCTTCCTTTTCTTTTCTCCTCCAACACTTTAAATTATTTTCAAACGATTATTATATAAAATATTAAATATATTCAATATACATAGGTGTTTTTATGTTAATGGTGTGACCTAAAAAAATCACAATCGTCCATTAAATTGGTTATGAAATCAGCATTTGTTTGTACAACGGACTATCACCTCGTGAACAGATGTAGTACATTTTCCATTACCACCTTTCTCAATTAAGAATAATTCTATATTTTTAGTTAATATATAATATATATTATATTTAAAACATATTAATAGGTCTGGATTCATTATATCATATATAAATATATATATAAATATATTTATTTATTTATAAGCACCTACTATTCCATATGATAAATGATAATGTCTCTTGTGTGTACGATGGGCTATAGCCTCGCGAAGCAATGTGATTAGTCTTTCAATAATTCTTCACAATGAAGGTGGTATGGATATATTTAAAGATTATATGTGATATAGATGAAATAGTTATGATCTTCTACAAATATCTATAATTATGGAAATAATATATATATATATATATATATATATCATTTCATGTTTTTCCATTTCACTTATGTAAAGGTGATAATATCGTTCATTTACATGTCGACTACCGCCTCCACGAAGCAACGTGGCTATATTTTCATCACCAAATGAAATGGATGATATATGTGTATAATGAAAGAATAAATATGAAAATTATTTCATGATTATTTTTTGTTATATTATAGAAACAAATAATATGTGCAACAGTCATAACTTTCATAATGAAAAATACATGATAAATTAAGGCAATTAACACACGAACCAATAACAATATTAAATGATTATTAACGAATGTGTAATAATATGTTATAAAAGGATTATATATGATATAATACATATTAATATGGTTCATAAATAATTTAATAACATTTTTAAAACTACTATACATGATGTTAAATCACATTCAACCAAAAGGAACTATAATAAAAAGGATTTGACCTCAATTGACATTCTATTGAGACTTGTTTTTTATTATACACCGA
This sequence comes from Viscum album, assembly GCA_963277665.1. Taxonomy (NCBI): domain Eukaryota; kingdom Viridiplantae; phylum Streptophyta; class Magnoliopsida; order Santalales; family Viscaceae; genus Viscum; species Viscum album. The sequence goes on from OY728153.1 coordinate 1,281,035,411, forward strand.
TTAAATTTTATGTGGGGTGTATAATTCCCATATGATATGTAATATCATTAAAAAATTATTATTCAAGGTATTTTAATATTGAATTTTTATTATTTCATCTATGGGTATTTGAACTTAATGCTATGAAGTGGTAGATAAATTTCATCATTCAATTTCCTTCTAATGGGTTATATTAATTCTTCATTGTCATAGGTATTCTATGATTATGTTTGTAATGAATTTTTTACTATCTATTGTTTTATTTAAATTTTTTTTATATCGATGTATAGTTCGTATATTTAATTGATTCATTTCTTAATTATCATATCAATGTTATGATCATTTTAAGGGCTTATCTCTAAATATTATTCTAATCAAGATTATTTATTATTTTATTTCAATTAAAAGAAATTATATGATAATTTTTTAAATAAATACTTTCATTCTATTATCCTTTGTTTATTCAGGATCTTTAAAAATTCATTATCCCATTTTCCACTCATTAGTACTTAAAATTACTGAGAAAATGTTTCAATAAAATCAAACTTAATTTCTCTCTTTAGTGAGAAATTGGTTCTCAAACAAAAAAAAATGTTTTCATTAACATATTTAAAAATTATTTATTAATAAAAAAATTACAATATTTTCTTTTTACAAAATAATCAATGGAATATTCTAGTCTCTTTCCAAACAAGGAACTTTTATAATCCTTTTTATCATCAAATAGGATGGTTCTTTACAACATGTGATGAACTATCCTTTGTGAGGAAAATCATTTTATTAAAGAGACCATTTCAATTTTATTATTATATATTTAATTCATATGCTTTAAAAATTTATTATCTAAAAAAAATTCCAAAATTTTTGTAATGTAAAAATTATATTGTACTCATGCATTTTTTTTCAAATATCTATTTATGGTGTATTTATTCATCTACAACAATAACCCAGGTTTTACATATACTCCACTAGGTATATGTTGTACTAATATAGTACTTATTTTCCATATGGATTCTTTATTATCATTTTTATAAGGAAATTATTGACATTAAATCCCATGATCCATTTTTATATTCAATAACATTCCATTAAAATGGTTACATTCCTATGATAATTGGAAATAAATTTACTCTAAATATACATATTATATAAAATGGATTTGTTTCTTATAGAAATTTTATTTTATTTTAACATGTTTTGTACTACACTAAGAGTAATTCCTTATCTAGGGAAATATTGATAAATCAATATCCTTTACTTGATAAGTATAGCTAATGATAAGGAATATTGTTTATGAATTAAATCAATCATTCGATATATAAGTAATGATTTGAAAATGTAGTGATGGGTGGGGAATAGACATTATGTAGCCCCAAATGCAAGAGAATGTCTCATGAGACTAATCTATTATACAAATTAAGTAGATTTATACATATAGTTTTAAACTATATGGATGATATATTTTGGCAGTAGTGAATTTTAGGTTCCTAAGAACCTAATGTATAATAATTAAGAATTTACTTCATTTAAAATTCAATTATCATTAACCATGACTTTTTTTCAGTGATTTAATCTATGGACTAATTTCCTTCTCTATTTATTTATTTAGTGTAATGTGTTTTTTATTTACCATTCCATATTTACTATTTAGAAACCAATTATTTAAATATCATGTTTGTTCTTGTATTTACCTTTAAAAATTGATTATTTATTTTTGATTTATGATACCAGCCACTGTACTTATCCCTTACTCGGAATTTGAGATCAACCTTATTTTGTTTCATTTCCCCAAGATTACATAGACATTACTATGACTGATATTCATGGGCATTTTATTTGGAATTATGATACTCTTGAATGAAAATAAAAAAATTATGTTGTAATTTGTGTATTCAATTGTAATGTAACACTGGATTATTTATCAAGTTTACTAAGACTAGTTAACTATTTAGTTCTTTGGGATGAAATTCCTTGTATGTTGTTCCAATGTAAAAAATTATGGTACTAAATCTAGGCTACTGGGGTTGGAGTTATATTGTTGGAATAAAATAATGTATAGTTGAAACCATGGAAACTATATTTAGGACAAAATAGATTAGGAACATAACACTAAGACATTGAAGGTATGTATAGAAGAATTTTATAATGTTTTGGTAAGGTATAAATTATACTATCTTTCATTGAATTACATACTTATAAAGATACTACACATTCATGTGGTTCTAACACATATGTACGTATGGTTAATAGATCAAAAAAGGGTGCACCTATGTTGACTTCATTGTTACCTGGTACACAAAAACATTCCATATTGCACACATGGATTGACAGTCTCATGGGATATTCTTAGGAGTATTCACAATTTAATTAAAAGAAATTATGAAGTATTTTAATAGATAATGACAATGAATGACATATGTAAAACCCTATACCTAGGAATAATATAAATTGAAATAACATTATTAATGTATTTGATTATTTTGATCAAGAATTAGATTGTATAATTATTATACCAATGATATTTTAGTTATAAGAATCATGATGCATCTAAGGATTTTTTTTTGATATTTAAAAAACATTTATCTATTCAATAACATGTGATTTATGGGTATAGTAATGGGTTAATGATTTTATGATTGATCATATGTTCAAAATCATAAAATCCCCTTTTTAGTAATCTACCAAGACTAAGGTTATGACCCGACCATAACTGGATCTCAAGAAACAACCACCCCAAGCCTACCTCTATAGGCTAGGGGATAAAAATAAATGTTGAAGAAATAACTAACATGAGGACGCCTTTTCAAATGTACATGTATGCACACACACATTCACGATGATGCATATGTGAAGAGGGAAATAAAGTAAATAATATGAAACATATAGAAATTCAACCAAGTAGTCTCAACCACTGTGATGTACAAGTGTAAAATAGGGAAAAATGAATAGTAAAGGGGAAAAATAAATTCCCAACCTGAAATATGTCCCAAACTAAAAAAACAGTAATGTAAACTACTGAGACAGTCAAGATCCTAATCTAAATTCTATCACCACCATATGCAGTCCCATGAACCATGTATCTCTAAGCTCTACTGAATTCATTTCCAACCTCTCTATCATCTACATAAGAGAATACACGTGAGGGGAAATCCCCTAAAGGGGTTAGTATATACATACACAGTAGGACACGACAAAATATGAAGGGGTTTGTGAGAGATACAATAGGAATAGAAAGACAATAAATAGTAAATAGGTTCTAGCTCAACAAGAAGCAAGAGAATGAGTAACCTCATCCAAGCATAAGATGATCAACACAGTGTGTAGTTGAACTACATATTTTTTCATTTCCACCCATAGTATGATATTAACCTCATCCAACCATGAGAATCTAATCATGAAAATATGATGGAATAACTTATGTGTCAACACAACCCATGGATGGAGAGTTACACAATCCAATGGTATGGATACATATGTATATATATATATATATATATATTCTAAGTAGAAGTCCCATAAATGAGAGAGAAAGGGAATATCTATATCACATCCGAGACCAAGAAAATAGTTTCATCAGTTAAATAAGTACAACAATGAATCGATTCATCTCACACATCTTCCAAGTATATCCCATACATGTCAATAAATGCCTCTTTACTCTGTTTCATTGCTGACGGGCCACAATCTCTTGGTAGAGGAAACATTCCCTGGTAAAAATTAAGGATTCCACTCAGGGGATAGATAGAGTACCATATCCTATTCCAAAAATAGGGTTCTGTTAAAAACAATTATAGAGGATCCAGGATCTACCTATCATTAGGGTTCCACTCTGATGGCAGAGGTCCCATTCCTGGCCCAGCTAGAGGGTTCCACTCTAGATGTCTTTAGAGGACCCATGACCTTCCCATCTCAAGGGTTCCACATTAGTAGTCTATGGAGGACTCATACCCATCCTATATTGAGGGGTCCACTCTATTCATCAAGGACTCATTCCCTTCCCAGTAGGAGGGTTACACTCTGATGGTAGAGGAATCATGCCCAACCTAGTTGGACGGTCCCATCCTAGAGGTCGACAGAGGACCCATTCTATGTTCTAAGATGAGGTTTCCACTTAGATGGTAGAGGAACCATACCAAGTCCAGGTAGTGGGTTCCACTATAGATGTCTGTAGAGAACCCATTCCCATCCTCACTGGAGGGTTCCAATATATTCATTAAGGACCAACGACCAGCATAGTTGGAGGGTTCCACTCAAAATTACATTGGTGATATTGCATGATCACTTCCATCTTCAAGAATCACTTAAACAAGATTCATTCCAAGAAATATCTCACATATTATCACAAAAGGCACAACTAATTTTTCTATCACGTTCTACATGGGAAACAATCTGGATAGTCTCCTCATATGCCAAAATATGATTCTAAAGGAAGGAGATGTGGGAGACTGAAGTTCCCTCAAATCAAACCAAGGGGTACACAGTGTGTGATAGTACCCACATAGTGTGTGGTCCCACTCCATCACATGTCCGTCTTCTTATAGGTATACGACACTCCAACAATGGTGGATACAGAGTGTGTGGGGGACCTCCATGGGGTTCCCATGCCACTCAGGGCCCTCCCATGTGCTTGGTTGTGTCTTTGTTTTCAATACAATGTATATGTACTTTAGTATGTAGTATTCCACATAAAAAGGGGTTCCCCCAAGTATCTAGTTATCCCCGTGCACCGTTTACATGATCATATACTTCAGTACATAGTTGTGTGCATGTCCATGTATTTTCACATGTGGCCTGGTTCTTTTTCTCCACCATATGGATTGACCACCTAAGGATGGGGTAAATAGTATGTAGGGAGTCTACATGGGGATCCATACTAATATATTCCCAAAAACCAAGTCACTGTAGTAGAAGGGCTACAAACCGTGTGTCTATCACAGTATATATCTTGTAGTCATGATTTTTATAGAACATTAGAACCACATACCATACCTCAGATCTAATATTCTTCCCTTTATGTCAACCCTATCTCCGCCTAATATTAGACGATTTGTCACTTTCTATTGTATTCTGTCTATATGGTGGTCGAAAAAGTAATTTTCAAACCATGTCATTCATCGTCTTGCACCACACATGCTCGAGTACTTCCATTTTTGAGGATTTGATTTCCAATCATGTAAATGGTCACCCAAAACCTATAGTATATCTATAAAATCTCTAGATTTTCAATCCTTTACTATCACATGGATTCACTATGATTTTGGGGTCCAACCATGCTCGGTTCCACCCGTAAAATTCAAAACAAGACCGTGGGTCAAATTAGTGAAGAAACTCAAAGAATTTGTTGGAAGAAGGCACAAGAACTTATTTTTAACAATCATTATCTAGAAGTTCTTATCCAATGGTCATTAATGGGGATATCTATATTCATATACAAGAATAAACAATTAAATTTCAACATCTGGGTGTATGAAAATTCCATAATTAGTGCTAATAAATGAAAGGGATCGATCTACTCAATTAATTTAATCAAAATGGGCGTAATCAAAAAATTGATGCAACCTACCTAGATAATAGAACATTTTTCACCGAAGAATGTTCTTTACAATTATTTAAGGATATCATTATGTTTACTTCTCCCTAATCTTCTCTGATCCATCGATTTGTTGTCATCTGATATGATCTTCCAATAGAAGGAGGAAATAGAGACTCTTGAATCCTCCTAGGTTTATTCAACTAAACATGGAGAATTCCCCATAGAAGATATAATATAAATATTTATATTAGGTTAAAATAACAATTTAATTGTATTAATTTAATTAATTAACCAACTAGACGCATCGACCATAGGCAAGATATTGAAACTCCTTGAAAGAACCTATTTTATGTCTCTCTTAGGTAAACATCATGTCCCTGACTCAATTGTGGTCTAATATTTCACATTCAATATTACTTTTAAGGGGAATACCATGTTATGTAATAAACGGGGAACTCTCAACATAGATTATATTTAACATTTTTATAAAAAATATTATGGGAACACCATGCCTTAGAATCACACGTCTTCTCTGCGCCTTGCCTGGGTAATATATGTTCAATTATTTTAAAGTCATAAAAGGGAAAATTTGGGTGTCTACATTATTCCATGATTTCATTATTTCATCCATGATTATAAAAACTAAATAAACCTCTCAAGATACTAATCCACCATTTGTCTCTCTCGCTCCCAGGATCCCTCCCACACATTCTTGTGCTGCCACAACATGTGAACCAAGGGGATGGTCTATCCACATAGGGTCATCTTCTATCAATCCTCTATCACCATTTCATTCACTACAAAGGTGGCTCCAACCTCGATGACTAGGTTAAAACCTTTGATTACATGCATGGGTTCATGCATGTATATCCTCAGTTATGACACATAGAAGAGGGAGTTCACCTTCTCTAGCTATAGAGAGTTGGGTTAGGTGGTATAAAAGCTCACTAAACCTCTAAATGGTCTTGATTACCCTAATGAATCCAAGGGATAGCTTGAATCCCCAAACAGAACTCCTCAATCCTCATCATGGGGTGAATCTCAAAAAAATATTATATCCCTAATAAAACATAAAAGTCCTATAATGATTATATGTGTATGATTTATCATGCTCTTAGTCATCCTCTTCCACTCACAGATGACCTATATCTTCTCTTTCATCACTTCCACCAACTTTGGACCCCCAAAAGATTTATCTACCATATATTTATAGCACTAGAGTATCCTAAAGGGTCTCTTCTATAGAGCCTCAAAAGGTTTCAAGATGATGGGAGAGTGGTAAATGTTTTTGTATGAAATCCCTACAAAGGGAAAGTGATTCTCCCAACTTCGGATGAAGTCTAACCTGAAATCCCCAACATATCCTCCAAAACTAGGATAGTGTGCTCGGTCTGTCCATATTTCTAGGGGTGACATTAATACCCAACCTCATCTGTGTCTAGATTCCTTCTATTGTACTACCCAAAACCATGACATAAAGTATGCATTAGTACTGGGGGAAATCATCGAGGTCACCCCTTGAAGGTGACCAAATTTCTTGTATGTACATCTTCCCCAAGATATCATTTTAACTGTACTCCCTCATATCAAGGAAGTATTATGATTTCATGAGTTGGTCAAAAATCTACCCAATGAAATCACGGACCTTCTCTATCATAAGAATCCCTATTACAAATTCCATGGATTTGTCATCCCACTTCCAATTTTGGATGTCAATGGACTGTAAGATACTTATCAAATCCTGGTGCTCATACATCACCTACTAATAAGTGAGTAATTGACTAAAATCAGTCTCATATCAGTTACAAACTAAAACTGAAGGTCTCTGTATGTCTTCCCTATACCATGGTGTATAGCTAGGGGAGAAGTGTGGAACTCTTGCATCAACTCCTCTCACATCGTGATTGGAAACACCATCTATCCCTAGAAAAGGTTGTCATGATTTCCTCCATATTAATATCCATATGGTTAATAACCTATGAATATATATACATGAATGATCTCATATTCAATGTCTCCTAGGTGGGAATTCGTTACATACTTGAGAAGAGAAAGAGTCAAAACTATTAACTGAGGAAAAAATATACCCTTATAGTCTACTAGGGTCAGCTGGAAGGAATTCAACTGCTCAGAAGCCTCTTTTAATAAGAGATCCCAAGACTTAATCATAAAGTAAAATTCTACTACATTACCCTTCCATGTGGTATAGACTATCTGGAGTACATAGTCCAACAAGAACTCTATAAATCACTGTAGTTTCCAGTTCATGTCACTCTTCCGGAAGACTTACCTGAGACTATGATGGTCTGAGAAAACCATAAAGAACTCTCCCAGTTGGTAGTTTCTCCACATCCTTGTAGAGAATACTAAAAATTCTAGATCTATGATTGTGGGGCCTCAAATTCCATGACCGATATGGGATATTTGTTTTCTACTACATCAATATGCATCTGAGACCATCTCCTAATCCACCACAATACACTACATACATTATGCCACGCTTTGGAAATCTCAACAAAATAGAACACTTTAGCCTCAACCTCAACTCTTTGACGTCCCTATAGAACTAATCAGTCTAGGTAAAATGATATATTTTCCACATCAGGGAAAAAAGCGGCTGAAATCATATATCTATCATCCACAAACCACCTGTATTACCCTTCCAAGGAACGAAAACATTATACCACTCACACAATCTTGGTTGGATCCAATGAAAGTAATGCATCAATGTACACTGGGTCCATGGATAAATCACAATAATATTTAACATTCACCATAACATGAACCTCATGAATCTAGAATAGGTACTTCGAGAGCTTACCATAAAGTTGGTGCTCTTGAAAAAAAATCTTGAACCATACACAAGTTTTCTTCGTGCTCATCATCTGATGCCAAGTAGATTCGTATGTATTCAATTAATAAAACCACAAAATGATCAATTTATTTCTGTATGATATGTTTCATCAAAAATATAAACATGTATTGGGACGTCATCATACCATAGAAAATCACCACAAACTCATAATTGTTATAAAAACATTAGAATTTCATATTTGGAATATCAGCCACATGAACCCTAAACTAGTTGTATTAGGACCATATATTGAAATTCCAATACCATATTACATGTCACATCTTCTCATAGAGTTATTAAATCCATAAAATGGGTACATTTTATTTATCATGTTCAGGTTCAGGTGATGATAATCCACACAAAGCTGCAAGATCTCATCCACCTTTTCAAGAACACAACTGGAGTTTCACAAGGGGACACATTTGACCTGATCAAAACCTTATCTTGAAGGAACTCTATATGAAACCACATCTCTCAGAGGTTGACTGGGGCCATTTGATATGAATCATAAGATATCATAGTGATCTTAGGATGTGTGTTAATAAAAAACTCAATCTTTTCCTCGAAGGTATTCATGGAACATCCTTGGGCAGTACATCTATACAATCCTCCACAACTCAAGGAATACAGATGATAGAAGAGCCTTATACACCAAGGGCTATACTTGAAAAATTATGGATCATGGGTTTCATAATCCTACCCAAAAACCCACATTCCATTTCATTAGATCTCCCTCACCTGAAATGGTGAATCTCAACCCATCAGGGTGAAGGAATCTGACTCTTTTATAGTGACAATCAATCTAGTCTTGTACCTAGAAAAGTAATTGATACCCACGATGATGTAATTGGGAACCATCATGATGACCAAAAGTTCCCACATGATCCTCTCTCCTCTAAAAGATATCTTGTAAAACTGATATAAAAATATAAAAAAATCAATCCATGTTTGAACCTCATGATGGATCTATTGGGTAACACCTAAAATGGCAGCTCCAACTCTCAAACAAAGAATTTAGATATGAAAGATGAAATGGAAATTATTAATACATATACTGAGAAAATATTATAAAACAAAAATATTGTACCTCTGATCATCTCAGGAAATTCAGGATTATATGTCTCAAGAGCCTACAGTTTTCCATAGCTCCAACAACCAGCTCCATGATCCTGACTTGGGATGCATGGTGGTGGTGGTGGAAGGGTCTCATAGCATCGCCCACCACCTGCATATCCTCCCCCTCCTCTAAAATCCACACCTCCCTAGGGGTCTCCCACCCCTATTCTAAGAGTCCTATTATCATGGTGTTGTCTCTACCATGATGGTACATCAACTATCTATATATACTCCATAATGTGTCTGGTTAGTCATTTGCTTTCTATGATACATTTCCCACCACAAACAATACACCAACCCTCTCTGGACTTACCTAGAGGTCTATTCTATCCTAGTTCCACCTGACTTCATATCTGAGTCATATCATGATTGGATATTTTGTTTCCATATCTAATTGAATAATTCCTGCAAGTTGGTGAAGATGACCGAACTTTGTGGTGGCCACTAGAAACTCAAACTACCTCAATACCTACTGAAAAAAATATCATTTTCACTCATGTTTTCTCAAACTCTCTGAAATATGTGTTAATGCACAAGGGAACCACAATATCACCAATATATCTACAAAGTACCTACTAACAAATATCTTCTCAGAAGTATCCATCACAGATCAAGTCAAGTGAGTACCATTTAACATCTATGAACCTCATAACGTACTCATTCATTGTCATCCCTCCCTAAGGTTGTTCCAAAATCTCATGAATCTGAACTGAGCACAGAATGTATGGATATTAATGATCATGTAATCACTGGTATAAATTGGTCCATGAGACTATCTACCCATTATGAATTTAGGTAATAAGAATCCACCAGTGTCTGACTACTCCATGGAAAATAATAGCTGTCAACGCAACTACCGGATCCGATGGTGTCTGGATAATCCCAAAGACATGTCCTACTAAATATAACTTAATATTTTATTCCTAGTGATGTGTATTGTCATGGAACCTTAGTGGAATCTTGTGCTGGAACTCGTGGTGTGAACTAATTCTAATCTCACCCTCATCTTGCTATGCTATAATGATCTACTACTCGATTGGTGGTAGTTCAACTACCTTCCCCCTTGAGGAATAATATCATGAGACAAACCTTGAACTAAGGCCTCATCACTCTTCAAATCTTCTTCATTATCCATAGTAGGTATAATGGATGGATGTTATCATATAGGCTTCATAAAAGTTATCAAGACATACCATAGTCATATGAGAATGTATATATATGTATAATAATGGGGTGGTGAATCAAGAAGTATGGTAAAAGTCTCAATCCTATATGATGCCTGTATAATTTATCCTTGAAACCAATGTATTGGTATGCTAAATTAATAAGAATGCAGTATAGTTCCTATTGAATGGATACATTAGTTGGTCATACCATCACTAGATTTCCTATCCTGAAAGCCACACTCGAGACACATTGAAATTTTTATAGTAATCCGAAAAATATCCTCTTAAAGGGACTACTCCAAGCATAATTCTACGGATCGACCAAAATTTTATTCCATTATATCATGACCTGACCATAACTAGGGCTCAAACCGAAACTACCACAAGCCTCCCTCTATATTCTAGGGGATGTCAACCATAGATGAAGGAATAACTAACACGGGGATACATTTTCCTATGAACATGTATGTACACATATAGCCATATCAATACCAAAGTGTGGAGGGAAAAGAAGTAAAAAAATATGTAACATATATAGAGGTAACCAATCATGAAAAACCTATAAGGGGTACAATAATATGATAGTGAAAACTAAAAAGTGAAGGGGAAAAATAATCACCAAACCAAAAATATGTCCCAATGAGAAAATATTCAAAATAAACTTCTAAGAGTTCCCAACACCTGGTCTATAAGATAAGACCACATTATGAGGTCTTAAGCACCAATTATTCATAAGCCTCTATGAAGTCACCACCAACCTATCCATAATTTTCATAAGACAAGACACATGTAGGAAAATCCCATGTAGGGGTGAATATATTCATGCCTATTAAGACACCACAAAAGATTAAGGGGGATAATAAGTGATATAATAAAAATATAAATATGGTATATAGTGAAGAGGATGAATATTAACTCAAAGAAATAGAAATTGTAACATCATCCAATCTGAAAGGGCCCAACATGGGGTGTATAATAATTAAGATTGAGTCCTTTCCAACCATATTAAGAGAATAACCACATCCATCTAAAAGAATCTAAACACAGAAATCATGTGGCATACCCTATCTATCTTCACAGCCCATGGAACGAGAGTAACCAAATCCAATGGTATGGATACATATGTCTGTATATATATATATATATGATTATTAAAAGTATATCATAAACAATAAAAAGGGATCTCCATCTCATCGCCTAGCCTAAGAAAAGAGTTCCACTAGTTTTAGAAGACCAACATTGATGCTCAGAATCTCGTACATCTTCCCTATAGAAACCATCCAAGTCGATCCATGCCTTGTCCCAATGCTAAATAGTCATGGGGACATGATCTATAGCTAGAGGACCCATGCCCTAGTATAATTGGAGGATTCCACGTATTATATAAATAAAGGACCCATACCCTTTTCTAATAGGAGGGTTACACTTTAAAAATTTATAGAGGACCAATACCTTAGCCAGATGGAGGGTTCCACTCTGATGGTGGAGGACCCATGCTCATCCCACAAGGAGGGTTCCACTAAAAGAGTCTATAGAGGACCCATGCCCAACTCATATCAAGGATTACACTCTAAGAGTCTATAGAGAACCCATACCTAGTTGAGCTAGAGGGTTTCAATCTTGTCCTTAAGGAACCATGCTCTACCAAGAAATAGGGTTCCACTCTAATGGTATATGATCCATGCCCAGTCCAACTAGAGGATTATACACTTGAACTCAATAGGGGACCCAAGCTTGGTTCTGACATGAGGTTACACTATTATAATAGAGGATCCATACTCAACCTAGTTGGAAGGTTCCACTTTAGGAGTATGTAGTAGACCCATGAATAGCCTCAATGGGGGTTTCCTCTCTAGTAATCAAGGACCCATGCCCATCCTAGTTGGATGGTCCCACTCAAAATACCTCTTGTGATCCTTCATGATCACTATCATCATAGAGTGTCACCTAAAAAGTATCATTCCCATAAAAATCATACATCTAATCCAAAAATCCACAACTGAAGGAACCATTATGTCAAATATAGAAATACACTTAGGATAATCTATTCGAGGGTCAAAATCCAAGTCCAAACAAAGGATATATGAGATATTGAAGTTTCCTCAAAGGAAATGAGGGGTAAATGGTGTGTAAGAGGGACCCACATGATGTGTACTTCTATTGCATCACCTAGATGGGCCTCTAGAGGTACAAATATTACCAGCCATGTATGATACATAGCGTTTGGGGAACCCACACTGTGTTCCCTTTACACTCTAGGGTTTTCTGTGTGTATGAACATGTTGGTGTATTCTATCTCATGTCTATATACATTAGTACACAATAAACTCTTCAAAAATGGTCTCACCATTGTCTCTAGATGTGCCTATAAAGCGTGGTCATGTTTGTGTACTTCGGTATATAATCATGTGCCTGTCCTTGAATTTACACGTGTGGTACTATCTTTGTCCTCTACCATATATCTCAACCTCCCATGGAAGGGGTACATGGTGTGTAGGGATTCTACACGGTGTGTCATCAAAAAAATATTTCAAAACCCTATATAAGGCAGGATAGGGGCTACATACTATGTGTTCATCATGGTACATGGCATGTAGTTATATTTTTACAGAACATCAGATCCACATTCCATGCATTTGATAATGTCTTTTGCCTTTGATTTTGGCCATGTATCTGGTTGAGATTAGTGGTTTTATCTCCGTCCACTAGATCACATCAATCTAATGGTTAGAAAGACAATTCATGAACCTTCACACACATATTCTCATCTGTTGTTGAGGATTTGATTTCAAATTGTCAATACAATCACCCAAACCCAGCAATCTATCCAAAAACATCCATGGATGGTTTATCAATTCCTCCCATTTAACTAGTTTGCACCAAGTGTTCCTTGAGAACTATAAAAATAGGGAATATCTTGGTAATAAAACACGAATAAAAAATTATAATTTCAATATGTTAGTACTTGAAAAGGCCATAATTGATGTTTATTAAAGAAAGGGATCAATCCACTAAATCAATCTAATAAAAATGAGTGTAATCCAAAAATTAATGAGTCTTACCTAGAGATTGGATCATTCATCATCAAAGAACATTATCTCCAATGATTTATGGAAGTAATTTTGTTTTCTATACTTCTTTCTACTCGAATATAGAGATTTATCATCATCTAATATGAATCTCCAATAGAAGGAGGAAGGAGAAGCTTTGGAATCCTCCTAGGGTTTATGTGGCTGACTTTAGAAGATTCTCTATAACATAGATCTTATAGATATTTCAGTATGGAAAAATTAATAAATTGATTTAATTAATTAAATTAATTAACCACCTAAACACACCGCCAATAGGAGGGATATATGAACATCCATTCCATCCTATTTTATATCATGCATAAGTAAACATCATGTTCTAGACTCAACTATGGTCTCACAATTATGATCTGAGCTTATGTTTAAGATTCATCCCATTCTCCTTAAGAAAATGTGTATTCACAATATAAATTATATTTAAAATTTCTATAATATTAATTCTTGGAACATTGGGTGTTGGAATTGCATGTCATCTTAATCCCTAGATCTATAAATATATTTATAATTATTTCGAATAATTACAAGGAAAAAATATTAGTATAAAACTAAGATAAATTTGGATAAATTCATGGATAATATATGTTTTAGTGGAAAAATTATTCTAGGTGTAACGAATTTAAATTTTATTGGAATATGATTAATGGTACTGATATCATTTTCATATTAATATTATTATTAATTAAATTGGAATCATAGTCAAATAAGATTATTAGACATCCTGAAAAAGATATAAGTTTTTTTAAAACCCTATTAAAAAATTTATTTAACAATTAATTTTATTTCAAGGATGTTCATCATATTTCATTTTGGAACTTTATAGGAATTATATTAGTATAATTTATATAAATTAAAACTCACAAACATGGTGACATCCTTTCTCTCCTAGTAATGTGGTGGGGCTTGAACTCATGACTGAAGGATAATAAGGGTTTCACACAAACCACAAGCCTACATGATTTCCTAGTTAATATGTCATTATTTTACATTAATAATTTTGATGAATAAATAATAACGATGAACTAGTAGTATTAATTTTGAGGTTTATATATTAATGTGTTAACCATATTTGTTTAGGAAAATAGTTAGAGACATACAAAAATACTTTTCACTCTTTATGGATCTTATGATCTATTAAAAATTATTTTTAGTTCATAAAGCATAAAAATTATATTTTTGGATATTCATTTATTGTAAAAAAAGATGAATTGGAAATTAATCAAAGACCAAAAAAGGATGAAATGTTCCATATGAAATAGAAATTTATCAAGAATGTATATTTTTTTATAATCATAGATAGTAAAATAATTTCTCATCATTATGAAAAGGATCTTGAAACAAAAATTAAATCACGTTACATTCATATGTGATGAATTATTTGTTATTTTAAATCATCGAATATTTAAGTATTTGAGTCCCTAAACATTCCATTGATCATTCACTTTATTATGATCAATGACCTCAATCACTATCAATAAATATTTACAACTCTCCTCTATGTCCATATCATTGCTTTCCAGAAATTCTCTCTTATATAGAAACCGAGTTGTATGTTAATTCATAAGACCTTTCATTATAGATTTTCTCTCTTATTAAATTGATATTTAATTAAACCTTTTATGATGTGGGTTTTCATAAATTGTATTTAAAAATTTTAAGGTCAGGATTTCCATGTTAAAGTTTAAATTATGAGGACATAATTTATTTATGTTAGGGAGAATGTAAAACCCTGATATTTTAAAATATGAACATCATATTCAATAGTATGTATGTCATTCAACAAGAATAATAGAATGGAATATAAAATACTTATAATTTATTATATTTTTACTATATTAAATAAATTAAATAAATTTCATAGCTTATAATGAATAGAAAACCTAGTTTATCTTTAATTAGTTTCAACAACAAGTTTCATAAATAGATTGGTTTACACAAAGGGGAAAATTTTATTGAACAACAAAATACTATAATTATTATTATTTCTTATGAAAATTATATCCTTACTATTAGCATGGGAGGTAATAATATGATTAAATATATTTTAATCATATTTATTTTAATCATATTTATTTGTCATATATTGATATAATAAAAAATAATAATCATTCAAAATAAAAAATAAACGTTTTTTTGGAGAAAAATGTATTTTCCTAAAAGACAGTTTCATCATGATTAGAGAACATAATTTAATTTTTTTTAATAATTTTATAAAATTTATGTTTTCAAATAGGAGTATAAAAATTATCTAATGGTGAATGTTTGGGATTTATTCTGATAAATTTAATTTTTTATGATTATTGAAAAATACATGATTTTAATTGAAAACTGCCCTTCCATCTAAATAATATATATTCTTAAATTTTATTTTGAATTGAATTTTAATTAAAAAATAGTTAAATTATATATAGAATAATCTAAATTTTTTTTTCATTGGAATCATTTTCATATAGAATTTTAATATAAAAGTATTCTAAAATTTTGAACATTTTCACTTTAAAACCTATCTTTCTAACAATATTTTCCTGATTAATTTAAAACTAAATTCGACTAGTTATATAAATTTTATTTGATAAAAAATAATACATATATTGACTTATAATAATTTATATTATCTAACAATGTAAAATTAATTTTTTAACTTAATGATTAGTGAATAAAGTTAAAATAAATTACCAAAATTATGGTTAGAACATGGTTTTGCGAATAACATGTGTTTGTGTTAAATTTAAATTTACACACACGTTAGATTTTTATTAAATAAATTAGTTTCTAAATTTATATTAATTGGGTAAAAATTATATAGAAATAATAATTTAAATTTAGTCACATGGTTAAATTACCTTGGATAATAAAAATACACAAGTTCCCATGGTAAAAACTAGAAGTGTTAAATTGATTAAACCTGAAAACTACATAATAAAATTATTAAAATATATTTATTTGGAGTTATGGAGGATTTTATCTCACCACATAAACCCTCCCCTCAATTATTATTCAATTTTAGAGTTTCATGAGGTAATGGATAACTCAAAATGGTTAATATTGATCTGTATTTACAAGAATGCCACTTCACTATAGTTATAAAAGGGCACCCACTCACCCAATTCTTCACACATCTCATGATATTTGGTTTTCCCCAACCCTACCCAACTAACTTCCCAACATCACTACCATAATATTATAAGCCTTATTTTCTTCAAAAATACATCTTTTTAAGGATACTATAAAATCCTGAGGAAGTTACCCAAAGGAGAGGTAATGTTTTTCCCCAAGAATATTAATTTTATTTTCTTCTCCAACTCCTTCAAATATTTTAAAAACATTATTATATAATAAAATGAGTATCCACTACATAATGAGATATTTTTAGTTAAGGAGTACAACCTAAAACCCCACACACATCCATTAAATGGTTTATGAAATCCTCATTCATGTGTAATGTTGACCACCGCCTCATGAACTTATGTCTTTCTTTTTCCCATTACAACCTCTTCAAGGATGAAAATAAAGATATATTTATAGTTTATATATGATATATATTATATTTATAAAATATTAAAACCTTTTGAGTCATCATAATATATATATATATATATATATATATATCTTCATACCTTCCATTCCATATGATACAAGATAACATCTCTTGTGTGTATGATGCACTGCCACCTCGTGAAGTGTTGTTATTTGTCTTTCACCAATACATCACATGGAAGGTGATAAATATAAAATTAATTATTATATGTGATATAAATGAAATAATTATGTTATTAATGACATATTTATCATTCTTGAAATACAATATATATATATATATCATTCTCATTTATCCCGTTTTACTCATGTCATGGTGATAACATCATTTGTGTATGTATAGACTACCGACTTCATGGAGCTATGTGACTATATTTTCCTCATGAAACCAAATGGATGATATATAACTATAATTAAGTAAATATGTTTTTTATTTTTTCATTATTATTATTATGGAGATGATAGAACCATATATTATGTTCTTTTCCCATAACTTTCATAATGAATCACACATGAGAAAACGCAACAATTAATAACTAAAACAATAAAATTAATGAATAAATAATCAATAATGGGAAATAATATGTTATAAAGGGATAATATATCATATTATAAATATTATTATGGATTTTTATTGAGTTAATAAAATTTTTTAAACTAATATACAAGAATTTAAATCCCATTCAACCAAAATGAATCATATAGTAAAGAATTTTGTCTCAATTTACATTCCATTGAGACTTATTTGTTATAATGCAAAAATTCAATTTTATGTGATATATATACATCCTCATTTACATTTAGTATCATGAATACTTAATTCTTCATGGTATTTTCTATTCTAATTTTTATTGTTTCATATAAATGAATATGAACTTATACTTAAAACGTGGTAGACAAATTTTATAACTCAATTTCATTTTATTAGGTTAAGTTACTACTTCATTATCGTGGATATTATATGATTATTTGAATAAAGAATTTAGACTATATATTATAATTTTACAACTCTTTTTATGTGCATTTATAGTTTATACACATAATCATTTAATTTAATAAATATCACCTCAATGTTATGGTCTTTTAAGGTTTTCTATCACAATATATCTCTAATAGAAATTGTTTATTATTGAATTTCCATTAAAGGAAATTATATTTTAATTTATTAAAAATCCATTTAATTTTTTTCATCATTGGTTATTAATGATCATTTTCATGTTATAGTACTATTTCCCCACTCAATGGTACTTAAATGTTTTGAGAAAATTTTTTAATAAAATACTACTTCATTTCTCTCTTTAGTGTGAAATCCATTTTACTAAAAAACTATGTTTTCAATGAAATTGTTTTCAAAAAATTTCACTTTATCCTTTTAAAAATGGTTCATTAATATAATTTTTTACTAATTTTTTTATTTTATAAAATTTATTCAAATGAATATTCATTTCTTTTTTTGGGAAAGGCACTTTTCTAACCTTCTTACTGTGAAAAATGAATGTTCATTACAGTATGTACGAAATTACCCTCCTTTATAACCGTCATTTCATAGAATATTCCTTTACATGTTTATGAGGATAATTTAAAAGAAAAAAAATCAATGTGATTTTCAAAGAAAATATTTTCAATATAATTTTCAAAATGAAAAGAATATTTTCCCGAATAATATTTTTAACAATATTTTTATGGTATTAATATTCATCAATGAAAGCAAACATTATTTTAAATATACATAACTAAAGATATATTGTATTTATACCATCATTATTCTTCTTCTGGAGGGTTTATGATAAATTTTTCTATGTAAAGTATTTACATTCACTTTCAGGATTCATTTTTATTAACCATAATGTTCCCTTGCAATGTTCACATTCTAATGGTCATTGGACATTAAATTTCCCATAAATATTTATATTATTTATCTTAGATATTTTTATTAATTAAAATTTATATAATTTCAACATACGGGGTAATAAATTGAAATTGTTTCATTACCTATGGAAATAATGGTAAATATGTATCCTTTACTCAATGTGGATATTTGATTATAAGGAATATTGATCATGAATTAAATTGATTATTTAATATATGAGGAATTATTTGGGCGTGTAGAGATGGGTGTGGTATAAAAATTATATAGCCACTCAATTCAATAACAGTTCTCAAGGGAAAAATAAGTTGGCCAACATAAACAGGTTTCTACCTATTGTTTTAAACAATATCAAGGATAGACCTTGATAGTGGATTTTTTCTTGTTTCAGAGACATGACGTCCCATAATTAATAATTTTCTTTATTTAGAACCCAATTATCATTATCCAGGATATTTTCACTATGATATTATCTATGGGTGCATTTAATTAGCAGATTATTTATTTAATAGAGTGTTTTTTCAGTTATTTAACATTCAGTTTTAATTATTCCTTATCTTGTTATTTTAATGGCATGCATGTCTAATTATTTTTCATTCCATATTGATAAATCATTTTTGATTCATTAAAACATTTGTTATACATAACCCTTGATAATAATTTGAGTTCACCCTTATTTTGTTTCATTTCCCCATGATTCTGTGAATTTTACTATGACTCATATGTAGGGATATTCTAGATGGAATAATTATATTTTCTAAGAAAAATATTTTTTTTCCAAATTTTTGTATATAAATGTATTGTAAGAATCAATCATGTGTCTAGTTTACCAAGAATTCTAAACTATTCAATACTTCCAGATGTGATTTCTTAGACCTTTTTCCAATGTAATAATTTATGGAAGAATCTGTGGGCTTCTGGGGTTGGGGTCACTATAGGTTGTCTTGGGAGAGAACAGATAATGAGATCTCAGCCATTATATAAATGACAAACATGCATTCAAGGAGGTAGGTCATCAGGGTACAATATCTATGGATTATTCGTGATAATTAGATTCATGTGGTGGTTTAGACCCAGTAGTAAGATGATGGACCAAATTTTTATTATAATTTTTTAATTTAATTTTAATAGTATAATTTAAATTTAATTGTTGAATTATATGAGAAACTGAAATTAAAAAGACAAAGTGTTATGGCCGCTATAAACCTTGGGAACTAGAAGGACACCATATCAACTGATGGACAATGTCACAACTCTAAGATTATATAGAATCACTAAGACAACTCCAATAGGGGTATAGGATGGTTCGAGATGGGAAACAATGGTAGGTTGACTAACAAGACTTGAGAGGAGTGAAAACTAGGTGGCTAGACCGTATCCTGATAATATATGGGTTAGGTGAGTTGACCTGTATTCAGTGACCCAAGACTAAGATATGGGACTTTAATCATCTCTTGAGTGATTATCTAGTGATATGAGAACTTCAGGCCTATGTGGCAAAATGGTGACTACAAAATGTGCATGGATGGGATTTCCTCTAAGCATTGGGAGATGGCCAGAGAGGCTAGCAGTGTTTGAGGATCCTGATGGTGATTCCTCTTCTATAACTATTACCAAGGGGACCCGTATGAGTTCCCCATTATAAGATGACCCTAGTAAGGTGTATTTGGATATTGGTAGAGATGGTAGAGGGTGTCACCGAGAACCCATATTGAACATGGATTCTCTAGGGGTAGAGGATGATGAGGATGGGCGTGGGTGTTCATCCATTACCTAATATGTTTTGATTTTATTTTTGACATGATATGATATTTTTGAAGATGACATGGAATCTTCCAATAGATCAGAAAAAACTATTATTTCATGAGACACCATGAAATCACCTAATGAGAGTGATAATCCATGGGATTCAGAGTATTTTCATAATCTGATCTCATGGTATACTAGGGGAGAATTCCTAGATGGATAGAATCAAGATATTTTATTGATACAATAGTTTGTACCTAAAGGTGGTATCTATGATCCTAATTCATATATTGTGTGATCATGTATGTAGTAATACCCAAGATTATAGAGATACCTATGATATTGGTATAAAATTATGAATGCCCGGGTGCTGGTATTGGAATGGTGATGCGGCTAGAATGTTGTGAATTCCCATGATACTCCGGATCTAAATGGTGTTATGATATTATTTGTGGGTTTTCATCCCAATGAATGGATTTTGGAAATCCTAATGGTGAATATAGATACCCTCAATTGATATATATGATACCCCACTAGTATTGGGTAGATTCACTCTTGATAGTTTAGTTAAATATCTATGAGATATTAGTTTCCCATTATATTGTCTATGGAATATATGGAGGGAATTCTTTTTTATTTCAAAGATCACCCCAAGAATTAGTCAGGCTCAATTGAATAGTATTTATTTAGATCATTCTCCTCTTTGTAATCAATCACCATCCATACATTAAGAAAACATAGGTACTATAATGGGGATTATCAAGAGATCATGGGGATGAGTGATGCATGGTGATTCCCTATGGTCGACTAATCATTCAGATAGAGGTGTGGATGTGGGATATCTAGTAAGCGGGAAGATTTTCTACATAGGTCTGGTTTATTCATAGAGACATATCAATATTGTCCAAGATGGGTATGGTTAATCAGGGTATCATACCTAAGAATCCACAATGGAAATTGGCAATGGCTTGATCATATGGATATTCATTTGTGAAAATTTGAAACTAGTTCAGACATTTATTGTGACATTATCAAGGATATTATAGAATCAACATGAATTAGGTATTGAGGTTTTATTAATTTTTTCATTCATCGTTGTATTTATTTACATTCATCATGTCACATGAACATATCACTAAATTTTTTGTATAGTATGAAACCGTGTTGGTGGTTCCCTACATTTTTATGTACACAAACCACACTCAGTAATCCATTTAAATGGGTACCTATGAGCCTTTAACATGGTTACAATTTTAGGTTGATACTATTTTTGGTATTTCCTAACAGAGGAGGATAACATAGATATTAAAGATATTGGGATGGGGTATTTTTGGATCCTTGGTGAATATTAGTTTACATGAGAATAATCATTCGGGTTTCTAGGTTTCATTAAATTTTTTATGTCATTGCCTCGTTTACTTTTGTTTCATGTTTACTTTTTTAGTTAGTTGTTACATCTATGATTAAGAACGTAAATATAGGGGTTATTGCCTCCCCACTATTACTATATAGACTATCCCTACTAGTTACAATACTAATACATATGATGTGGTAAAAACTAGGTCACCCAATGTTCTGGTACAACAACTATTCAGATTGAACCAGGGTAGGGTGTTACAGAATGAATAATGATTTGTGTAACTGATAGATCATTAAAGAAAAAATGACATGAAAATAGTGAAATTAAAGAAGATGAAATTAAAAACATGTAAGCTATTCTGGTGAATTGTTTGAAGTAAAATCTCTTCAATGTGATAAAACTATGTGACATTAATTTTAATGGAAATTTGATCATGGAGTATGTTTTATCATAAAAAAATCTACACACTCTCTAATGAAGGTATAGAGGATAGTTGGGAATATCAATTAAGTCGATAGTATGGAAAACCAATACTTTATTATTGTAAATGAATAAAATTATATATAGAACAAGATTCTAAGACATATAAATAACCAAATAATAAAGAATCTATTTAAAATAAATACAGTAAACAATATTCCCAACCTAAAGACAGATAGTTTACATATGTGTGATGATTATATGATCGGAGAAAAGGTAACTAATCCTCAAAAAATATAAAATGAAAAGGGTTTAAAATATTACTAACCTAGTGCACATAGATGTGTGTGGTATAATAAAAACATCAGAAATATATGGAGAAACAATTCAAGGAGTCTCATTTTATAAGGTGATATTTAAAGAATATACTAAACATATTGAAAATAGATAAGTTGTGCATGGTTTTTCAAAATAAGAGGTCTGGGAGGCTAAGTTAGAAGAGGAATCTACTCTATAAGAAACCCATCCTACACCTAAAAGTATAAATAGGAGGTTGAAAATTGTTCCATGAAATATTATTAGTGATAAATATGCAGCTACTCAATCACAAGGATGATTTATTTAGAGAATTATATTTTTTATCCATAATGGAACAAAAAATGTTTGAATATACTTAAAGGATAAGGCTATGCTGAAATCCCTAAATATCAAGATGGTTAAAATTGGTAAAAAAATAAATTTTGGGAGCCTTTTGAGATACCTGAACGTCACAATATTATTGGGACTAAACAATTTTTTTAAATATATTAGATGAACATGGTTCAATAGTTCAAAATAATATCATATGGTTTTTACATGGTATGTTAAAATTAAAGGAATCAATATGGAGGAATGTTTTTATATAATGACATAGATCATATAAATTTTATTATTATTTTTAGTTTCTAAACAAAGAGACTATAAAATATTTTAAATGGATAAAAAAAAATTCTTCGTGACTGGAGTCATTCAGGAGTAGGTATATAATGATAAATAAATGAGTTTTTTTATTATTAGTAATGAAAATAATTTATGTAAGTTGTAGAATGAAATTTAGGGATTGAAATAGACATCGGTTTCATGGTAATACAAAAACAATTCACACCTAAGGAATATGATGTTTAGAAGAGGTACATATGATCAAAACTTATATCTATTTTTTGAAAGAACTGTTCATAGTTTTGGTATATGTGGATAAAATTTTATTTAGAGCGAATAAATATAATCCATTATATGAGTTTATCAATATGATGAAATCATATTATTATTTGTATATGATAGGTGAGATCACTTATTTTCTTGTTTGTTATGTGATTTAAAAAATTAATACATTTGTCTCAAAGGAAACTTATGTTAGTAAATTACATAAGATATTGGTAATGCCAGATTAAAAAGAAATTTCAATCACTATCATAGTTAAAACTAATCATTGGGAATGTAAGTATGGGATGTTAGTTGATTCTTCCATGAATAGGAAAATGATTGGGGGGATTTACAATATCTGATATCCACTAAAATTAATATAGATTTTATAACCAGTTTGGCCACCCATTTTCAAAGTAGTCCCAAGGAAGGGAACATGGAATTAGTGAAAATAGAAAAGATATGCATCCAAGGAATATAGTGATTTTTTATTAATTTATATAATAGAATAGGGATGAGACTTTATATCTAATTCTGATATTGGTTGTGTTGGATATACAATTGATATACAATCCTCTACTGAAGCCAAGTTATTTATTCGGCCTAAGTGTGTGGTATGGATGAGAAAAAACAATGAAATTTATTATAAAATTTCCTTTATAGGTTTTTTATTGTATTTGTAGAAAATTATATGTGTAAGATATTTTCGAGAGAGTTTTTTGGTGAAAAGGGATGAATAAAAATATTTTTCATGTATTAGGTGGATTTATACTAGTATAATATGAATCATATTGTGAGACCTAGAGATTCTCCATGACTTGAGATGATAAGGATTGTACTATGATAGTGGAATCAATCATAGAATTTCTCAAAGAATTAATTAAGATTTAATTTCATCGTAAATGGAAATTTCATTCCTTGAATGTGAATTTTGAAATAGACGTTTCTGGACAAGGAACATCAGAACGAGTATTTATGTCTTGAAGGAAATGATGACTTCAAAAACTACACTTCACTTATGTTGTAAATAGGAGTAACACACCGAAAATACCTAGGTTTGATCCGGATATTATAATTAGGTCCAAATCATTTTTTAAATAATTTGGTCACTGAGCAATGGTTTTTATTCATATTTCAATTGTTTTTTCAAAAGAAATATCCCATCATAATGTTCATTATCATGTCGTGATAAGTTAAATTATAATTTTTTTTAATTTTTTTTGAATATATTACAATAAATTAATGATATGAATCATAAATTGAATGGAATTTATTCATCTATTAATTATGGATATGAAAATTTTAGGGAGAGAAAACATTTTTGGGGGGCACCCTATCTATTCCATTGGATGGATATAGAAAGCACTCCATACAATGAAAGGAGATGTTTTTACGGTCACCTTTTCCTATGAAATAGAAATGTCTAAATTAATATCTACAATAAGTTTGTAAGATATAATTCTTCCCCAAGACTATGTAATGAAAGTATAATGAATTCCCATTTAATCCCAAAAAAATACAATGAAAATTCCATAAAATATAGTTAAAAAAATGGTAGAACTAGTTTTATATGGTCTATAAAAATTTCATAGATCTATGGGATAAGACATGAATAATTTTCATTACTAGAGTTATATATAAATAAAACACTCTCCTCTCTCACTCTCTATACTTAACAAAGTAAAAAAAATATGTTATAAACACTCATCATTATTTCATTATCATACGTTATATGGATAAGGGACACTATCTATCAATATATAGATTTCTTCAATCAGTGAACGGATTACACAAGCCTTAAAGATTCACGGTCATACTATAATTTACATAGGAACCACAAATACATTGCTGAATTGTTTGATAAAATTTCAAACATCCAGTACTAATGCAAGAATCCAAATCCTGGAGAATTCAATTGGATTTAATTCATCTAGTAAAACTGAATAATTTATTCAAAAAACCTACAATCTCCCACTCGGAAATTTGTTTAGGATTTCAACCTTCCTCCAGAATCCACCCAAGAACATCCTCTATCTAATTAAAATAGTGTTATCCTCATATTTTTATTAGGTAGGTCCCAATGAGGAACATTGTTGCCTCAAATATTCATAGTCTATCACCTTTATAAATATATTCCTAGGATTTTTCATTAAAATTATCTTTAGAATATCAATCACTTTATTATATTGCATACATTAAATAACATGACATTTCAGGTCAATATATTTCATTCTTAAATGAAGAACATTTTTTCTAGAAAAATTTATAGCACTCTCAATATCATAAAATAAAACTCCTATGTTCAATTCCTTTCTGAGTTCCTTTATCAAGTAAAAAAATCATATAAAATTTTTACCTACATCAGTAGTAGAAACCCACTCTTTTCTGTTGTAGACAAATTAAAAAATGATGAAACTAAGATATCTTTTAATCATTTTTCCTCTAAAATTAAATTGAAAAACAATACTAATATTCTATAAATCTAGGTATCTAACAAAATCTGTATCAAAAATAACCTTCATCTGAACCTGGTCTCTAAAACATAAATATGTTTCCTATAAACACGACAAGTATCTAATGACCTATTTCATAGTTTCCCATTTTTTCCTTGAAGGATTCGATAAGAAATGTCTATCACCTCCAACTCAAAAAGTAATATCTGGTTATGTACAAACCATTGAATATGTCAAACTTCTATTAGATGATGAATAAGAAACCTTCTCCATGTCATGAACATATCTACCCATAGATGGTGAATATAATTTATAAAGTATGAAGTTTCAAGTGAGGCGGTGAGTAATGTTTACAAACATTAATTCATAATCCTTCAATAAATAGTATAATATATCATACATTATCTCATTGATTCTCATAATAAAAAATATTGCAATCACATCAACTAAAACATTAATCAATTATGAAAGTATCAAGAATCCATCTATAAAACATTATATATTAAATCAAGCCATAATGAAATTTTTTCAACTTAGAAACAATATCATCTTTTTGATGATCTTCATAACCATTTGTCTATATCTTTTAAATTTCATCCTCCAAATCCCTAGGATGAAAATTTGTCTTTACAACCATCTTATCCAAGTGTAGATCATCAAAATATGATAAACCATATCTTTAATTCACTAGAATTCATAATTTATTACATAAAATGACATATAATACAATCCTAGAAGATCATGAGGCATGTTATCTTTGGGAAGTTATGTACAAATTACATTAACATGAAACATAGTGAAACTATAATTTGAAAACAACCAAAACCTGATATTATATTCCATTGAACTTATAAAACATCAAGAGAGAACCTGGGGATGTACGTCATATCTGGGTGAGATATAATGTAACAAACTGACCTGGATATTCTCTCAAATTGTTACATGACCGTACAGGTCACATACTAAAAGGGTGTCCTTGATCCCCATGAGCTAGCGACTTGAAACCAAGCATCCAACAAATACCAAGGGAATGAATTCTACCAACCTAAAGCCAAGACATGAAATAATATATATATATATATATATATATTATAGAAAAAAATTGAAGTGATAAACACATGTCATAACTGAATATAAAATATAGAAACTAAACAACACCAGATAAGAACCAATATCCTAGTATTGGTCCAACCACAAAGGACCACCAAAAAAGGAAAAACATCCAACTACTCCACGTGAAACCATGAGGAGAGTCCCACTTTCTCACAATCATCTTCTAATACCAATTGACTAGGAAACTCACAACACCATTATAGTGCCTTTCAATTCCATATATAAGTCATACAATGGTCTACACAACACCAAATAAGTGCACATGGTGTGAGAAAATATACGCAATAGGATCCCACATTGGTGTTCCATAACAAGTATCAATAAAAAATCTCAAGTGTTCCATTTTCATATAAAAAATGCCATGATAATAAATAAATATTTTATCTGAAAATAATGGTTAATATTTCCTTTTTTTGATAAATATAAAAATAGAGGTAGGTATATCTGTTTCAATAATAATTTCCATTATTATTTAGCAACATCAAAATCATGCATATCAAAGAAAAAGCAGTATAAATTCCAGCACATGTAACTAAATCCAAGGAACTCAATAGGTCAGGCTAGAAGAATACTCATACCATAATATTGACTATTTCAAAATAAGTCCTTATAACATTGAACTATGGAGAAGAGGAACAACCCTTGAGTGAAACCCCCAATAATGTTAATGACATTCCCCTTGAAAAAGGAGCATATGGATTAAATATAATCACCATGTGAAATCCTTTTGAAGGTAATATGGATGATTTCTCAAAGTTAATCCTTCCACCCTCATTCCAAAGGCTTCCTGTGAGATATATTTCATGAATCGTTTCAATTTTTTCAAACTAAAACCTTTTTTATTTACCAAAAACCAGGGAAAACCACCTATTATACCAAATCCTTTTAAAAAAAACAATAATTCCAAGTTTTTTATATATTAGTTTATAAGAATAGGTGCAATACAGTTTCATCGACAAAAGATATAGACAAAACCAACAAACTCAAGCCTTAGGGTCACACATGACCACAAAGGATCCTCCAACAAGAGAATGAAAAAAATTAACATAGAGGCCCTATAATCAAAATACACCTCTTTGATTTTAACTTGTTTAAAAAAATGATTGTTATAAATGAAGAACCAACACATACCTTAGAATAAACTCCAGCTGCACCACAACCCACAAAGGAAACAACCCCTGGACTAATATGACACCAATTATCTAGAAGGAAACAATAAAAACATCATAACAGATCAAAAAATCCATTAACACAAAGCCACATCCATACCATGATCAAATCAATGAAGAATAATAAATACTCACTCATCCAGAGAGATTAAAATTCACTTACACAGTTATCAATCACCAAACAGATCAGTATTGATCGAATTAAGACTCTTGAAATCACAAGAGAAGGGTTCTAGGTTAGAATCCAAGAGATATGTGGGAGTGTGAATGAATTATTTCCCATACAGCACCCTAAAACTTGACCTCCTAATCGTTACAATACTAGTAAGTCCTTTACCCATTTTTTAATCCATGATGATCAAGTACATTGGAAACCCTATCTCCTTTTTAGGAAAAATTAATATTTTTTTATTACACATCATGTAACCTTTACACGACATGTACTCCTTTCACTCATAGTGTACAACTCATGAATTTTTTGTGAACACAAAGTACACATTGTGTAAACCCTTTACATGTCATGTTAGCACCCAAAATATAGTAGAAAACCCATATTCTTACACAAAAAATCAAAACACATCTGGAGTTCTCAAAACTCTAGGATAGATCTACCAATACATTAACATAATTATACATAGATTCTATTAATTCAAAAAAAAACATCCATTTCTGAAATTTAATTCATTTTTATTAAGAAAATTTCTCTGTCCCCATGAGTCCAAAGATGAAAGTAGTTAAAGATGAAAATAACCAAAGAGGGGAGAATTACATGAAGTAAGGTAATGAGATGATACAAACTCCCCATAATAAGACTTTACATCCCTGATATGTCATGTGGGAGAACTAAATCTAGTAAAGAGATGATACAACTTCTCTTTTTTCATTGAATTAGGATCCCATGTATCATGAGAATCTGATATGTTATTATAGAACACTATCATTAATGGAATTGACCTCCCCTAAAAGAATTCCACTTAAGAGTAAAAGATCTCAACTGTATAGTCAACAATTAAAATAATTGTCTCTAACTCACTCTCTACCCAACATAGAATATGAGAGGGATCATGATTATATTATCTAAGATGTGATATGTGGAAAACTCCATGAATTCATTTCAACTTAGCTGGTAATTTTAAATGATAAGAAGCCTTCTCATGCTGCTCAATGACCTCAAATGGTCGAATAGAACATGTAGACAACTTTACAACCTTCATAAGTATATGGTGACATAATTGAGGAGAAAATTTCAAGAAAACATGGTCACTTAGGAAAAAATATAAAGGAAAACATAATTATTATTTTTTATAATTATGTCAAATCTATGGTGCAACTAGATGTCGATGTATTTTCTAAATCCGTGAAGATGTCTCCTAAAACAAACTTAGTCCTACCAAAGAGGCTTCACCCACCTCTACCAAACAATGGGGTGATCTGCAAGGGAGACCATACAAATACTCAAGGGGAGCCATTCAGATCGAAGTCTAATAATTGTTGTTATAGGAAAACTCAACCAGTCCTAATTGGCGATCCCAATATCCACCAAAGTCCAAGACAAATGCATGGATAATATCCTATTGGATATGAATAGAATGTTGTATCTGACAATATATCTATGGATGATAAGTTGTACTCAATCTAACATGAGTCCCCAACATCTCATAGAGACTTCTCCAGAACCTTGAATTAAAACTATGATCCCTGTCTAAAACAACAACTGAAGGAACCCCATGAGACCTCACAACATCATACACATACAAGTTACCCAGATCATTAAATCATGTGGTGTCTTTGTTTGTAAGAAAAGAGGTGACATTGTCAACAAATTAGTCACCACACAGATAGCATTCCTCCATCAAAGAGTTCATGGTAATATGAAAACTAAATCTATGGATTCCTCATTCCATTAACAAACTGGAATAAGAATAGACTCATACAAACTAGAAGGTTTCAAATGCTCTACCATAATCTTTAGGTAGGTGTAATAGTGGGACACAAAATCAGAAATTCCATTATTCATACCCATGCACCATAATCATCATTTAATTTCATAATACATCTTCACATAGATTGGATGAATGGAACATGATGAACTATGAAAATTAGAGAAAATTGAGATCCTCAAGAAATGTTGGGACAAAAAATCGATCCCCAAAACTGATAATACCATCTGAAGGGAGTGACCAATTTAAAACAGTCTTCCAACCATATATGTTTTCTAGAATTCCTCCAAACTCATCATCCTACTGCTAATTCTGTAGAATAGACTCCAGGAGAGATGATGATAACTGAAAACTGGTTAAACCATTCATAAATCATCCTTCAAAACATCTAGATGCAACTGATAAAACATCAGCATAAGGTTCTCCTCTTCCTTTGATTCTTGAATAGATCATGATGGATATTTCGAGCTAAGAGCATCACCAGTGACATTCCCCTTACTTATGGTGTAGGTGATATTGAATTAAAATATATCAAGGAATTTCACCCACCACCTCAGTCTAACATTCATATACTTATGAGAAAATATAAATCTCAAAATCTTATGGTAAAAAATTATTGTGAATAAATCCCTGAAAGGTAATTCTACCAACACATAAGTGTATTCATAACAGTGGTAAGATCTAAATCGTGAGTGGGGTAATTCATACCATGTGGTTTAATATTTTGAGATACATAATATAGCACATGATCATCATGCATGAGAACACAACCAAAACAAGCACCAAAAGAACCACAAAAACACATGTTTCCTTTACCAGGATTGGGTAAGATCATAAAACGATAAATTTTTAGATGTCAGTTCAGATTGTCGAAATAAGAAAGATGTTTTTTATCTCATGTAAATTTTACCCCTTTCTTGTTTAGAGTAATCAAAGGTGACGCCAAAATTCAAAAATAATTTAAAACTCATAGATAGTATCCAAAAAGACTAAGGAAGGTCTAAATCTCAATGACATTATATGGTTCATCCCATGAAAAGGCATCCTTTACCGTCTTAGGATCAATTAATAATCTATTCATAGAAATCATGTGCCCCATGAATTTAAATTCTTGAATCCAATAGATTCATTTAGAAATATTTCCTTGAAAAGTGTGATTTTAAAGGATTTCCAAAACCAAAATCAATTATTTCTCATGATCACGATCCAATCTAGAATAATCCAACATATTGTCAAAAAACATTGTAAAAAAATTTCTAAGATACTAGTGGAATATTTGATTATCTAAATCTATAAAAACTATTGGTCTATTAGTCAGACCATATGGTGTCATAATATATTCATAATGGACAAACATCCTCCAGAAATCCATATTTAGTGTATCACACTCTAAATACAGTAGATAATGATAACCTGGCTAACAATCATTCTCATAAAACCACATTTCTTATATTAAATAATAAAATAATAATAATAAAATCAAGGTAAAGGATACTTGTTCTCAATTTTTATCTAGTTCAACTTATGATTGTCCATAAAAAACAGAGTAAACTATATACATTTTTAGAAAAATCACCAAAGTTTCCCAAGGAAAAACAAGAGGAAAAAACCATTTCCACAAAGTCATCGAACTGAAACATAACCAATTTCAGTTGTTCTGGTTCTATAAGATAAGAAGCTATCAATATCGACTACATTCTTGGGACACAATCAATCATAAACTCTAGATAACTATCTAAAAGAATACTGGTGAAATAATATGGGGAAACATAAGGAAAATCCTAAAATAGTGGGAAGATCAACAATCTAATAATCACCATCGGGATCAATGGCAACACTAGACAACAATATACTCAGTTGAAGGTTTGAAGGTCCTACAAGATTACACCACTGATCCCACTATCTTGAAAATTCCCATGAGCTCGAATTGGATGAAATAAATGAGACACATTGAGGAAAACAATAAACCACCGATCGATGAGAGAAAATACAATCTGTACCAATGATGATGTATAACAGATCCAGTTCAACAGAAATAAAATCTCATCCCAACTCTGTATCAGATATTGACAACACATGAGAAGGAAACTAAAACCTATGCTCTTTCAACTCCCCAAAAGGTGTCTCTGTTTCCATAAAAATGTACATGAGTTCCATTAGAAAATTAACCAAATCAAAAAAACTAATAGATATAAATGAGTGGGAAGCACCAGTATCAATTAATGAAACCACAACTAAGGATGAAATAAATATAGTACCTCTCACTATCAGTATACCTTCATCTAAATATCCAAAAATATTATATACTTCATGAAGTTAAATCAACCATAAGGCTTATGGATAGATCCCTATAGTCTTTAAATAATCTTACTATTCCATAATATCCTTTGGTGCATACTATCTCTCGTCAAATTGAGGTTAAGACCTATCCTGATAGAAACCCTATAGATGACCATAACTTCCAAATCAATTACATATCTTTGTGGAAGAATTATAAGAAAATACATGTCTATTAGACCATTCCACACTAATAGAAAGTCATTGGCACACTGATAACAATAATTGGAGGTGCTGAAGAGGCCTTCAATAAAGAACTACAACCACCACACCAGTGATAATCCTCTCGCATTCTCTTCATTTCTAGCATGCCACGGAAGCTACCAATATATAAAAGATAAGGGGTATATTTTCCAACATTGCATAAAATATTAATTTTATCCATCGTATCCCTCTCCACTCTCTCTATTTGGTTAAAATATTCAATATAAATATTTATAATCTGATATCCATTCACCAACCCTATAGGTACTTCTGAACCATCAGCTTATCAATATTCACTACCTCTAGTGTCAAATAATCAACTCATCCAACTGATTGGTGTTTTATGACCCCTTAAGATATCCCTAATATATTGATATAAAATCTTGAGACTTCTCTATCATTAGGGTCTCTAGAAAAAATAGCAAGAAGAAGAGTTTCTTCAAACCCTTCTATTCCATGCTCAGGTTCTTATCATTCTGTACCATGGAATCGCACCAATTCTTGTGAGGACCCTCATGTAACATCCCATCACCGTTTTATCCAGAACACAATTAAACACATCTATTTTTCCTGTCCTTTGATATTAAAAGGATACCTACAATGATGAAGTCATATATTTTTAGGAATTTAATCTTTAACAACCATTTTCTAGAGGATGCAGGAGGACTTTCCACCATGTAACTAGGTTACACACCATTTAATTTCTACTGGGTAAAAGCTGTTAATGTGGAATCATGCTATCAAATACTACACATATTGAATTGTGGTTTCACATTGTGAATGTTATAAATAATGGATTTTTAATACAAGGTAATGGGTTTTTTATCATACTTATCTTGCATGGGCTCTACAACTTGAATTGGAGTTTCACGCTGTAAAACAGCCCTCATCTAGTTTTAAAACATGCAATGGACAATTTTTCATAGTCCCTTCCTTCTAGACTCTTTCACCCTTAACCTAGAGTATCTAATATGTGTTTTCTAGAGGAATCACTCCTCCATGAATGGTATGTTCAATTTTGGATCTCCATTGCGAATGTAGTGCATCTATTAGGGTAAGAGACCATCCTGCTTCTTCATTGCTTTGTAATAAGATATCACTTTTGGGGAGGTATATTTGGATTTTTTTGGGTATATATGGTGTTTATTCTTGGTTTCTTCTAGATCTGTTGTGATACCTCATTAAGGATACCGTTTCTTAGTTAGTTGGGGTGCGACAGACATTTGTTATTGAGGTATGTGGTGTTTTCCTTTTTTGCTGACCACATTTTTTCTAAATTGGATCAATCCTAGTATATTTTGATTTTATTATAGGTACTTAATTTACATTCTTTGGTTTCATTGATTTTGTATTCCATTACAGGAATGTGAAACATGATTTATGAGTTATGTGGTTACATCTCCATCCTATGATAATGGATCTTGTTTTTTCTTACAAACTAATTCAAAATGAATGATTGAAATGATTGTTTTGTGTGTGTTGAAAAGGGTTTTAAATGAAAAATGGGTTTCGCCTAGATATTGATAAAAGGACAGAAATTTTTTATTTTCAAATCATTGAAATGGAATTTATGAAATGGTTTTTAAATGGATTTCAATGCATCAGAATGAATTGTGAAAAAAATGGGTGACCTTGGGTACGTAGGTGGATAGATTATCTTGGGGACATCATCAGTATTTTTGTGATTATCAAGGAGGTTTTCCTTAAATATTTCCTCTATTTCCTAGGCCTATTATTCTACTGATATTTAAATTGTTGCGAGGTTTACTCAAGGGGAGTTCCTCTACTTCTAGGGACCATTTTCCATGGAACTATTTTGTGCACTTAATTATTATGGTACAAGTAGTCTACATACTGGACCTATAGTATTCCTTGGTGTTGTGATACATGTGCTTCTATTTTGTATTTCTTTTATTTCTGAGTTATCTTTAAAATTCATTTTTATTCTTGTAAAAGATGATATGTAAACTGTTCTTTGAAATTGATATACCTACTTTTTTTATAATTGTAGAAAAATGGAAATGTGTAGCATCTTTTCTATAAAAATTATTTACTTCTTATCATGCCATGTTTTTACCTAAAATCTACACATGAGAATTTTTATATAGAGACATGGTATGGAACAGCTATGTAGGATCCTACTGATCTTGTACTCTCACACCCTTTTCACCTCTTTGGCGGCATGTATTCCTTTGTTTGTCATTTAGTGTAGGGCAAGGAAAGGCATCACAATGAGTTGGAGTGGTTTGTGTTTTCTGGTGGGGTAACTAGTGGTGGGATAGTGGGAGTTTGTCCATGAAATAATTTTGAGTAACTATTTTGTTTGGGGTCCTTTGTAGTTAGGATTATACTTTGAAGTTATTAGTTAATTTTTTTATTCATTATTTCCACAATTTTCTTACAGTTATGGCATATATATCTTAATTTTATTCTGTTGTTCCTTTTTTATTACATATATTCCATGTGGTGTTTCACGTTGGGAGAAATCATTCTCTTTGTTGTGTTGTTCAATACCCAGGTGCTTATCACCAGCTTGTGAGGATGGGGAACTCCCTTTGGGTATGTGACAGAATGAATCGAGTGACGGGTTTGAGGGAAATCCAAGGTGGTTCATTACAATTTGAAATCAGAGTAGGTATTTCTTCAAGTGTCCATGTCCTTGGACATTTGATAGACTAGAGATAGAATTTTCAAGGCATGAGAGGTATATTTTGATAAGTTCCTGGATATCTCTTGTCATGAATGAGACTCATGTTTCCCTGGGATATTGGGATGTGTGACTCTAATGTTGGGTTTGTGTTTTAAAATATCAGTTTCTTCTCATTGGTTTTCTATTTGAATTGATATTTGTTCTATGTTCTGATAAATTTTATTTTTTGTTGTGAAACAGTATACCACTAAGACATCTTCCATTAGTTCCATAGGAAGGTGCAACTAATGATCTACAAGGGAACCCACCTATATATCAAAATCTCATCGAAAATTCCTTTTGGGATGTCAATGTTATTGATCAGGATGTACCATGGGTTCAGAATGCGATTGTTGAGGTAAAATCAGGAACAAGAGGAAGGATAGATTGATCATGGTAATTACTGCATGAGAAACCACATTTCATTAAAGGGAATATTGAATGTAAATAGGTGGAGGAATAACTAGATAAGATCGATAAAATATTCAACATTATAGAGACACCTAATAAAATTAGGGTGATGCTTGTAGAATTTATACACGAGGGTTCTAGTATGTGATGGTTGGATTCTATGTTCTATGTAAATAGACACATGGATTTAGATTTTAAGGGTCCCAAAAGCCTATTTTCACTAGTTTTTTCAAGAGTGAATCATGCTAGAATTGTCTCTGGATTTCATTTCATTACAATCAGGAGAGAAGTCGGTGTCGGTATACACAAACTATTTTTCTGAGATTGTCTGTTTTTCCATGCATGTGGTGAAGAATGATCAACTGAAGGCTAAGAAGTACATTTAGGGTATATAATTGGATGTAAAATTATATATTCTTATGTTTAATATTTCAACCTATGTAGAGATAGTGGATGGAACTATGATGGAGGATATCACTATGGTCAGAATGGTTGGCTTTTTCACATCTTCTCTTCCATCCAGTGTCAGCTTCAATGGTGCACACGGGAAGAAGAGATGGTGTAAGGATAATCGTAGAAGTGGTGGAGGTGGTTCTTAGAATCAAGCCTTATCTTCACCATCCATTGCAGATGGAAGTGTGCCATTGACTTGATATTACTATGGCAGGGGAGGAAACACCAGATTTTATTGTCCAATAACCGTGAATACATTAAATAGCGATGGACGTAGTGGCCACTTACAGTGCTTCTATAAGGCTATGACTACGCCTCGTTATGTTCAGTCTTCATCGGCTCAAAAGGCTACTATAGTGCATTCAAAATAATAAAAGACTACATGGATCTAAACACATGCCTCATTAGTGAAGCATTTTCATAGAGTAGATTATTGTACAACGGAATTTGATGTAGGCCTGGCCACATTGAGATGTACTTTCCTTATTTTATCTTTATTATCAATTTCTTTATTTGATAACGGTTCCTCCCGGTCATTTATTTCTGCACATTGTTTGTTGATATTCTAAAACATCCAATGGAACTTATGTCCTTTGAAATGGAGTTACTAACACATCTTGGTAAGAGGAAAAAGAATGGGTTCATATGTCCTTATTTTTCATTAATTATAGCTAATATTGTGTTGGTCTGGGATTTTCTAATTCTTGATCTAGATCTGATTGAAATCGTTATCTATATGGATTGGCTTGTCACTCATTGATCTGAAGTTGATTTTTATAATCGGTGCAACTCATTTGTTACTATCAATGGGATATCCCGTGTGTTTTAGGGGAAGTGCGACCTGAGGTCAAGTCGTGCAGGACCTTCCCTCCCGTAGATCAAGAGTTTTCTATGTGTTATTTTTTTGATCCTGATAATGTATCCACTTTAGTTTCTTTTACCATTGTTGTTTGGTACATTCCTGATGTTTTCCTTTAAAGTTTCTCTAGTCTTCCTCTAGAAATAACGCTAGTGATTAAGATTTATCTGGTGCCAGGTACACATCTGGTATTGATTCCTTCTTATCGTATGGTAGTAGTGGATCTAAAAGATCTCAATATTTAGTTTGGAGACCTGAAGGAAAATGTTTTTGTTCTCCATAGTGTTTTTCCATGGTCAACCCCTGTGATCGTTTCCATGAAAGTGGATGGTTCACTTCAGTTATGTGTAGGCAGTCTGATTTTAAACATGTTAATGGTTAATAAAAAATATCCTTTTCCATGGGTGGATGATTTGTTTGATCAGTTAGAGGGGGAAAAGTGGTTCTCAAAGATTGATCTTCAGTGGGGCTATCATCAGCTCAAATTTTGGGAGTTTGATATATTAAAGACGGAAATTAGGTGTAGGTATAGACATTATGAGTAAATTTTGATGCATTTTGGTCTAACTAATGCTCTTATAGTTTTTATGGATTTGATGAATTATATCTTCCACCAATATCTCAACACTTTATTGGTACTTTCCCTAGATTATATTCTTTTTTATTCATAATCCGAGTGTGACCATATGCACCATATGAGTTTGGTTTTGCAAATTATGAGAATTCACCACTTGTATGGAAAGCATTCAAAATGTAGTTTCAGGATTCAATAAGTGAAGTTCATGGGGCAAAAACTTCTATGAATGGATTATCTATTAATCTAGAGAAGGTAAAGGTTTTTCTATCACGGAAGAAGGAAAAAATGTCATTGAAATTTAGTATTTCCATTGTCTTGTTGGATACTACCAACGTGTTGTTCAGGATTTATCTAAGATACTGTTACCTTTAATAGTTCTTACGAAGAAAGTGGTAAAATTCACATGGGATGTGATGTTTATGTCTTATTTCGATCAAATTAAATGAATTCTGACATCATCTTTTATTCTGATCTTACCTGAGCCCGATAACGGGTACATTGTGTTTTGCGATGATACTAGTGCTGGTTTGGGATGTGTTCTTATACAGGATAACCATGTCATAGTATAAGGCTCTCTTCATCTTTGACCACATGAAAATAATTAACCAACTCATCATTTAGATATTTCTACAGTTATGAATGCACTAAATTGTTGGTGGCACTATCTCTTTGGGGATAAGTTTCTTGTCTTCTCAGAACGTAAGAGTTAGAGTTATACCATTTATCATAAGCACACGAATCTCACGCATAGATGTTGTGTAGAATACCATCGGATTATTGACTTATATATCTTCTACACCCCAAGGATGGGACATGACTTTGAATTCGCTTTTAGTTGGAAAGTACCATCACAGGTTGTTCTAGAATTGAAGGAGTAGAACCTTATAGAAATTTTCACATAGTTAGACTTGGATGCTCATGAGGATTCTTCAAAAATGTTTCTAAAAAGTTTTTAGTTATCATCATCTTTCCTCGAGTCTATTTGGCATAGTTACTAGTAGGATGATGAGTTTTATAAAACTTGAGAATGCCTTTATGGTGGGGATACTGTTTCTGATTTTTCTCATTCTTCAAATGGTATGCTCCAATTTTGGAATCAGGTTATTTTACTAGGATACATGATGAGTTAAGTCTTGTTTTATTGTTAAATATACTTGTCGGTTGTTCATCTAGTCACTAAGAATATTTATTATGATGTGAAATGAAAATTATAGTGGTTGGGTAAGAAGCACGACATCGCGGAGTTTGTGTATCACTGCTACACCTGCCAACAGATAAAGATAGAGCACTTGAGAACTTCGGGTTTTCTTAGTCCTCTTCTGGTGCTTATCCGTAAGTGGGACGACATATCCATGGATTTTGTTTTGTTGAATAACCCTGGATTCTATAAGATAATAATGTTATCTAGGTGGTTTTTGATTTGTTGATGAAGTCTACACATTTCATTATGATCAAAAAAACCACTATGGTTGATGATATGGGTAAAATGATACACAAGTGATTGTGAGGTTACATAGGATTCCTTCATCCGTTGTTTTAGATAAGGATCTTAGGTTTAAATTAATGTTCTGGATGAGTATCCAAGAGGAAATGTGAACATAGGTTGAGTTAATTACAACTTACTATCCACATATAGATGGTAAAATAGATCAAGTGATTTAGATAATGGAGGATATGATCTGCACATGTGTCTTAGATTTAATAGGAACATGGGATAGCCGTCTGGGACTGGTTGAGTTTTTTTACAACAATAGTTATCAGTCGGTGATATGAATGTATCCCACTGAGGAGTTGTATCTTCTCTCGTGTAGATCACCTCTTTGTTGGGTTGAGGTGGGTAAAGTATCTTTTGTTGGACCAAATTTGGTTCAGTAAACATCCACAAATATTACATAAGTACATCGACATCTGGGTACATCCTAGAGTTGAAATAAATCATATACAGACCTACAACATCAACCTTCGGAGTATTCCATAGGTGAATAGGTTTTCATGAAATATTCTCCTTAGTTGGTTCACCGTCTATTTGGAAAGACAGGAAAGTTGTCTTTGAGATATGATAGACTATTTGAGGTCACTAAGTGGCTCAGAAAGTTTGGTTATCGGTTTAATTCATAGTATAGTTGACAGGTATTCATGATGTTTTCCATATATCACACCTCAAGAAGTATCACCCTGATCATGCTCACATTCCAAGTGGGGATGAAATTGAGTTACATCTAGATGTTTTTATTTTGGAAAAAGCAGTTGTGACTTTCGACTCTAAATTCAAAGTCTTTCATGGGAATTCAATTTCGTTTGTCAGAATTCTATGGAAACATAGATCACATTCTCATGAGACATTGGAACATGAATCATTAATGTTGAACTAGTGGACTAATCTCTTTTTGTGGGTTTTATCTTCTACATGAATTCTTAGAGATATAAAGTCATTATGGTGGTGGAGTTTGTAACATCCCATTCTATTTTATCAATCACTACTATAACCTCATCATGGTTTCCACCTCCTTTGATATTGGGAGGATACCTAAAATGGAGAAGTAAGAGATTTTTTTGAAATTTCAACATTAACTTGATTTTTTTCAGGATGCAATAGGATATCATACCAGGTAAAAGGGTTACACACCATATAATTTCTGCTAGGTATAGGCCATGAAAAGGGATTCATGATTTGAGAGATTACACATCATGAATGGTGGTTTCAAGTCATAAATGTTTTATATAATTGATTTTTAATCCGAGACAATGGGTTTTTGGTATACGTACCCAGCATGGACTTCAGGACGTGAATGGGAGCTTCACACCATGAAATAAACCACAACACTTTTTAAAAAAATTTCTTGGTAGTTTTTATCCATCAATTCTTTTTGGACTCCTTCACCCTCACCTAGGTTTTCTGCTAGGCATTTTTTGGAGACAACGCTCCTCCTAGAACGATATGTTCGTCATTGGATCTCTATTTCGATTGTGGTGTTTCTCTCTAGGTAAGTGAGCCTTCCACTTAATCATATATTTTGATCATAGAATAACTTTTTGGTGGAATCTTTGGATCTGTTGGGTTAAGATGGAGTTTCTTCTTGGTTAGTTTTGCATATTTTGTGAGATATTGTTTCAAAGACCATTTCTTGGTTACTTGTGTTGCGACAAACATCCATTATTGAGGTATGTGGTGTTTCCTTTTTCCCTAGACCCATGTTTTCTAAATTGGATAAATCCAAATATGTGAGGATTTTATTATATGGAATTTTTTTGATGTTTTAGGGTTTTGTTGATTTTAGATTCCATTTTTAGCATTTTCGACCCGAGCATTGATGTCGGTGGTTCCGTCTCTAGCCTATGATAACAGATCTTGTTTTTTTGATTTATAATCTGATTCATAATGAAATATTAGCATGATTTTTTTTGTGTTGAAAAGTGTTTTTAATGAAAAATGGATTTTCCCAGGTTTTTGATAAATGGGGAGAAAATGGTTACTTTCAATGCACTGAAATGGAATTTGTGAAATGGTTTTGAAATGGTTTTCGAAGTTTCAAAATGAATTGTAAAAAACATAACATAGTTTACCTTGGGTAATTAGGTGAAAGGTTTTACTGGGGTCCATAGTCCATTGTTTTTTTATTATAAAAGTGGTTTATCTTGGGTATTTCCTTTGTTCCCTAGGCATGTTGTTCTTGGGGGCCGATATTGACATTATTGGGGGGTTTACTCATGGGGTATTCCTTTTCTTTCTAGGACCATTGTTCTAAGAATTGTTTTGTGCACATGATTATTATGGTGCGAGTATTCTAAGGCTTGGACCTATAGTATTCCTCAGTGTTTTGATACATATGCTTATATTTTTTATTTCTTGTCTTTATGAGTTTTCCTTGATATGCATGTTTTTTTGTGAAAAATTATATGGAAAATGTTCATTGAAATTGATATAGATAATCTTTTTTAGAACTGTGGAAAAAGGAAAATGTTTACCATTTTTTATAAAACTTCTACATTACTTATCATGCCATGTTTGTTTCAAAAATGTGAATACATGAAATTTTATACAGATACTTGATATAGAACACCTGGGTGTGATCATACTAATCTTATTAGATGAAACCCTATGCACCACTTATATGGTGCGTAGACCATTGTTTGTCTTCCATATAGGGAAACAAAAGGAACTATAATGAGGCGGTGAGCTTCGAGTCAGCTGGTCTGGTAGCTGGTGGTGAGATGATGGGAGTTGGTCCAAGACATCATTTGGAGTAGCTGTTTTTTTTTCTGGGTCATTTGAAGTTGGACTTGTCCTTTAGATTTTTTATATACTTTTGTGGTTGTCTATTTATATTTTTTTCCTTATAGTTATGGTACATATATATACTTAATCCTCATTTGTTCATTTTTTATTACATATATGGCATCAGGTTGTTTGGGATGGGAGAAATCATTCTTTAGGTTGTGTTGTTTGATTCTAGGGTGGTTGTCCCCAGCTCATGGGGATCGGGAACACCCTTTCTATATGTGATAGAACTACATGGGTTACAGGTTTGAGGGTAACCCAAATCAGTTTGTTACACCTCATTTTTTAACATTTCACACTTCACCTTGATATTATTATATGTATCTTGGATGTCAAAGATATAATCGATCATTTCAAGGAAATCCTTTTTGTAAGAACCCAATTTTTATTTGAGATATGGATTGTGATTTTTCTATCTATTACTAGTTTAATTTCATCAATATGGATTAATGTAGATGTTTTTTGGGGTAATAAAAGGGCTATTTTGGGTTCGGTGCTGGTACAGATCTCAGAACACATGTTTTGGGTGAAAAGAGGAGGTCACACGGTTAGTTAAAACCATGCATATTGGGGCGCAAAGGCATGTGGGAATGTATATAGTTTTAGAAGACATTATACAGGTGTCTGTATGTTTACCACATGGTTAGTTAAACCCTGTGGGGGGTAACCATGCGATGTCCCCAAACATCTAATGGGATGAGCATGGTTTCTACATGGTTAGGTAGACTATGCACAGAAATCGTGCGACCCATATATTTTGAGTAAATTTAACATTTTCCCTAAAATATTTCTAAGTTAAATTTCCATATTCCCCTTCACTAAAATGTAGCTAAACATGTTTTTGGATCCCCTTTGAATCCTATTCTCCCATTTCATATCTACTCTTTGTTTGTTGTCTGTTTTAACATGTGTTCTTCTCCTTGGATCAGAAATGATAATTCCTTGATTCCATTTTAGATGTGTTAGATTCTTGTGGATATCAATTCAGATATTTGGATTTAGTCTCATGTGCCCTAATATACCATTATTCACCAATTATTTAGATTTCTCCCAAATCAGGGCAAATCATAGATTGATACTGAACGAGCTATCTAGTATGAGGATAAGGTAGTTGATCTTGTTATTTTCAATGAATGCCGAGTTGATTATATATGTTGGAGTGTCGCGTGAAAATTTATGGGGTCTAAACTTTAATTATAAATCATTCATATTTATTCCTATCAATTTTTAGGTTTTTATTATGATGTTTCAAAGCATTTTGTAGGTTTAATTCTCTTATTAAGGGCCACCCTAAGGGTGACTACCCGTTTTGACCACTTTATGGCCATTTGGCCTAGGATACCTATGTGTTGTTCTTAGAATCCCATTTTAGGGTTAATTAAAATTTAATTTCCTATCTATATGTTTTTTCCATGTTGTTAGATGGTTTTCTAATTGTCTAGGGTTTGAGAGAAATGATTTTCTCATTTGACTCATGTTATGCCCATGCTTGATAAAGCATATCTGGGTTGTTTTTCTCCAACTGTGAACTTGCCCATGTGAGTAAATAAAATTTAAATCCATGTGATAGTTTAATTTTCATTTGTTCCTGGTTATATGATTTTTTCTCATATGAGTAATGATAGGCCTAGCCTTTGAGGATGGCCCTAATTGAGACACCCTTAGTGGTAAATGAATATTTGATGCTTTTGGTTTTATCCCTAGCATGTATGATAAATTTTTTAAATGAACCTGTTATGGTAAAATGGTAAATAGAATTGTGTAAAACATGGATTCCATATAATTCATTGGATGGGATCAATGGGTTTGTTAATTATTGTTATACTATGAGTGAACCATGGATGCCATGGATGGGCTCACATAGGTTATATAAATTCAGAGTGAATCATGGATACTTATAGGATTACATGAATGGGTTCAAGATTCATGGTTAATGTCATGGGTGATACTTGTGATCCCTATAGGACCGCCAAGGATGGGCCCGGTGGAAAATTATATACCACACCTAGAGTGATACTAGGTTACATTATGAGGGTCACTAGGGATGAACTTGTAGGGTGTTTGTAGATTTTCACCTAGAGTGACACCTAAATTAAACTATAGTAATTTTAAGGATGTTCTCAAGGGAAATTATATATTTAATGGGTTATGATGCATATGCCAAGACAAATAACGAGCTTTCTTTCAGTCATTGCCTACTCTTCCCCAAATGGCCTTCTAAGGAATCTGTGGTGCTTACTATTATACTAGGTATTTTCGGGCTTAGGCCAGATATTGAGACTTATACAATCAGTGTAATTGAATTTTTTA
Organism: Viscum album; assembly: GCA_963277665.1. Classification (NCBI taxonomy): domain Eukaryota; kingdom Viridiplantae; phylum Streptophyta; class Magnoliopsida; order Santalales; family Viscaceae; genus Viscum; species Viscum album. Next base: position 1,281,080,051 of record OY728153.1, read on the forward strand.
TTAAATGGAAATTGAATGTAAATGGAATCTAGTGATTTTGGTACTATTTACTTTTGAGTACTTCCTAGCATAGTGCTTTCACTTTTTCACACTACCTGTTATATATACTCACTAACAGATTGGAACAGACCATGGGTGGTCACCTATTGGGATATAAACTCACATCCTGTTTGGGTAATGATTTGGGTCCAAATATATTATACGTTTTTAAGTTTTGATAAGGGAAACAAACCGCTAATTGTTACATGATATGCTACTTAGGAGAAGCAGAGATTTGGACCAAGACTAGGCGTGCGATGCTACTTGGATAATTTTTTTTCATTTTGTTTTTTTGGATCATGTAATTTATTTGATATTCCTATGTTCATTTTATCAATTTTCATAGAAACATGTGACTTTCATCATTCTTATATAATATGACATCCGGTTATTTGTATTATCAATCTTCCATTGTATACTTCTTTTGTATGGTATTACTGCTTTCACTAGATGTAAGTTATTTCCTCTTTGTTCTACTCTACCAATAAGGTCACAGTATCCCCATGAACATCCCATTATCCCTCAATTCTAGTCAGCAGCCTCTAGTGTTTGGGGATCTATGCTTGAGGCCATGTGGAAAACCGAGCTCGGAGCAATGTTTGGTGGAATTGGGAACCTGAATGTTACAAAGTTGTATAAGATGAGTCTTTTTTTATTATCATCACTATTTGGAAACAATATAAAGGGATATTAAGGTAAAGATATATAGTAATTTATTTTTCCCAAGAGTAGCTACTCCACATACAGGGAAAAGAAAAATTTCCTCTAATTGAATTGTGAATTTTGGATTTTGATTTATTAAAGTTGAATCGATTTCACCGTTGGGTGAGACACTTATGTTGTGATGTTATTGTTGATATGATTTTGGATCTATGGTGTTCAAACCTGATGAGATGATGGTATTCCATCTCATGAATCATGCATGCACTTGTTATAAATTACAAGCTATACATTCCTTTCATACCACATAGGAGAATTACTGATTCAATGTTGTCGTGATAGGTACCATGATATATATTCCTACTATTGTGATAGGTGTATTGGTATGTGCTATGGTTTGAAGTGAATGGAATCCAAGCCTTGGTACTAGAGGTGTATGTGCCCTATTTTATCTAGATTTGGATGATCATGTTTTGGCCTGATATTAAAATTTTCTACTATATTCTATACTGGGATTCTAGGGTTTGATTCATGGGGAGTATGGGCCCCCTGGATTGGAATTAGGCATACCATTCAGGATACCCTTCGAGAAGGGAATGTAATAATAATTAAATGAGTGACAATTATAGTTTTGAAAGTGGAATCATCCATAAACATGGAATGAATGTGAAAATAATGTGAACTGAAATTTCATTTTGATTGAGAACATAACCAAACCTGACCTTTTAGTGCACTCTAAGTAGTGGATCTTGTTATTTTTCACCCTAACTAGACCCTTGGGTAAGATATAGGGATGTTTGTTTAGAGGAAGGTTTTTTGAATTATCATGTTTGTTCTATGCTTTAGATCTATGACCTTGTTTGATTTGGAACTATGGTGTGTGCTTGACCATGTAGAGTCATTCCAGCCCAATTACCTATAGCTTTACACCGGGAGGGTGGTCACGATCATTCCCCAAAGGTGGTAGGAAATAGGCTACCAGGGGATCCTCTAATCATTCTAGTTGTAGCAACAGCTATTATACTAGATTTAGGTGTTGATTCATGGTTCGATGAAGGATTTACGGGGTTCAATAAAACCTTTTCGGGTGCACAATAACCTATAATGTCTATAGTTGAGATGAAACATGTGGTCTAGCATCAGTATCTGCCCATTTTTCTAGGGATATTGGACCACATGTTGTAAATTCATGACTAGAGGCTATGTTGTTGATCTTTACGAATCTGGAGATGCCTCTAGATTGAAGGGTAAAGATCATGACATATATGTTGCATAATTTCTCCAAGAGATGGTGGGATATGACTACTCAGGCATATCATTATCAGGATATGGATTAGGCATATTTCTAGAAAATTCATTATGACTACTTCTCTCTCGAGACATTGAGAGCTGATAAAGCCTTGGAATTTATGCATCTGGATAACGGAGCTTTGTCAATGATAGACTAATCAACCAGTTTTACTGAGCTTCACTAATTCTCACCATTCTTGATGGGTAGAGATTTATCAAAGGCTTTGAATATTAAGGATTTTCTTATATAAGACATATGAGGTCAGATAAATTTCATGATGTTGACATATGTATCTGCTATAAAGAATTAGGCGCTGATCACAGAGCACAACATAAGGGAATCTGGAAGTGCAATCTAGGGTGTTTCGTCCACTTGATCTAATATTGTATCGACATGTAGTAGGAAACATCATATATAACTTCCATTTAGTGATGTGAGTAGTTATAACGTATCTTCTGGTAGTGAGGTGAGATGCTACCAGTGCGTCTGGCTATGGCATACCAGACCATAGTGTTTACAGAACCCATTTGAGTGATTATCTTGTACTAAGATGGTATTTTTCAATGCTTTTAAGGCTTTTATTCCATCAGCTAGTGCAAGAGGATCTATTCCATCTCCACATTTAGGAGAGGGGTCTGCAGCTTATGACCAATTAAGGAACTAGAATGCATCAGGCCATCAAGGCCAAAGTGGTGGTCATAGTCGCAGTAGCCAGACCCAAAGTTCACAATGGTAGCAGGGTGGATCTGCTCAGGGTAGCAAGGCAATGTCTCAGGGTCATGGTAGAGGCCAGACTATTGCAGTGAAATAGGCCCAATAAGAGCAGGATCCCATACCATATACAATCAAATAAACTATTCTAGTAAACTCAATTTTTTATTCCACGCTTTTTCATACTGGGGATTCACATAGTTTAATAAATATTCCCATTATAGAGATCCTTTGGATTTGTGTTTTGCTTCTGATGATCATGATTATTAACACTCTGTTAAGATTTTTAATGGTATGTGTTCATCAGTGCAAGGAGTTCCCCTAGAGGTTGGTAGGTGTCACTTCTTTTGGGATCTCTATATCCTAAAAATGAAAAGTTTTGAGTTCATTCTTCTGATGGACTGACTAGATACCTTTCAGGAATTTTTCTATTACTACTGATGCAGGGTGAGTTTCACATCACCATATAGAGATCGTTTCTATACAAAGGTGATGGGGATGTAAAGGTAAGCCAAGCTATACTCGAGCATCATGGGATGGAACAAATGACAGCATAGATTGCGAGTTTGTTTTTGGATGACCAAGGAACACATCAGATGGATTTCTCTCCAGTGGTTTATCATTTTAGGGATGTCTTCTCGAAGTATTTTTCATGTTTGCCTCTGGTAATAGGTAAAATTTTCTATTGAGATAGTTCTAGCAGATGCACAGGTATCCATTCATCTTTATTGGATTGCTACAGTAGAGTTGCAAGAGCTCAAGAGGAAGCTAGAGGACATGGAAGATAAGGGTTTCATCTGGCCCAATACTTCTCCATGGGGTTCACCGAACCTTTTGTGAAAAATGGAGGATGGTACCCTTAGGCATTGAGTTGATTATTAGAAACTAAACTTGTTGATGGTTAAGAATCGGTATCCTTTTCCATGAATTGATGATCACTTCGATTGGATTTGTGGGGCTCGATTTTTCTAAAAGATTGACCTGATATCCGATTATCATCATGTGTGTGTTAGATCATCATAAATACTATGCACATAATTTCATAGAAGGTATGGTCTTTATGAGTATCTTTCTATGCCATTCGGTATCACGAACTCACTAGAAATTTTATGGCATTGATGAACTTTGTGTTCCATCCTTATCTTGACTCATTTGTCATGGTTTGTGTGGATGATATCTTGGTGTATTATCATAATCAACATGACCAAGCCAAATATTTTGTGACCATAATTAGTATTCTGAGATTGATTAATTTATATGATAATATCACTAAATTCCCCTTCTAGATGGATCAGATTCACTTTCTAGGTCACATCATCTCATGGATAAGACTATTAGTGGAGCCAGAGAAGCTGATAGTAGTAGTTTCTTGGGAGCAGCCCAATAATATCTTTATGTTGAAAAGTTTTGTTGGAATGACTGATTATATAGATGTTTCATACTAAACTTCTGACATTTAGCAGCATTATTAATAAGCATTACTTAAAATGGTATGAAGTATGATTGGACAAATTCCATCAAGATCGCATTTCAAGAGCAGAAAGGGAGATTAACTTCAGCACTGAAACTAAATTTTCTATAGTTTTGAAGGTGTAAAAATGTTTACTATAAACCATTACTTATCAGTCTAGGATCAGTTCTTATGTAGGGGGATCAAGTCATTGCATACGAGTCTTGAAAGTTGAGGCATCATGAGCGGAATTACCTAATACACGATCTTGAGTAAGTTGTGGTTGTTCATGATTTACAATTTTGGAGACATTAATTATTGGGAGAGCATTTTATGGTCTTCATGGACCAAAAAATCCTCAAGTACATATTTACTCTATGTGATCTGATTTTGAGACAGAGAATTTTGGTGGAGTACCTTCAATCTTATGACTTTGAGCTTGCCTACAAGCGTAGTAATGGTAATGTACTAGTCAATTAATTAAGCTGGAGGACTCTGTTGTAGGAAGTAAAGCAAGCCAGCAGAGAGTGGAAACATATGGTGTCATTCTCTTAGATGCATCTGGAGGTGCCCAATAATCAGGGATTGACGTTTCTTTCATCCTTAGTTGTTTCCTCCACCCTTCTGGATTGAGTAATAATGAGGAAGCTATTGGATTTGGAAGGACTTGTTATATTATAGAGTATATAAGGTTAGGACCCTCCTCCTATTTGGACCATAGGTGAAGATGAGATCCGGTGTTTACATGGTCTCGTATGAGTTTCTACAGACATGCATGAGGAGTTGATGAAGGATTTTTTGGCCTCTATATGGGATGAGCATCTTGGTGTTACCACGGTTTATTGGGATTTACATAGTCAATATTAGTGGCCATGTGTGAAAAAGTATGTAGATTTTTTTGTCATATGGTGTTCCTGATGTTATCAGGTGAAGGTGGAACACTGGTAACAAGATATACTTTTACAGTAGCTACCCATTCGTGAGTGTAAATGGAATGATGTCACGATGAATTTCATGATGGGTTTACTAAGGTCGCCTTGTGGTAATGATTTCACTAGGGTTTTTTATTGGATCACGAAGGTTGCACATTTCCTACCAATCAAAGAAACCTTCAGTGTTAATGGGTTTGGCATGTTGTACATCTAGGAGGTTTTACGGTTTCATGGGGTCATGAATTCTATTATTTTAGATATTCATTCCCAGTTTACTTCACGATTTTGTAATAGTATAAAAATGTTTTTGGGTACACCGGTACTTCTAAGCACAGCTTACCACCCCCAAATAGATGGATAGTTAGATCACATGATTTGGGTGTTTGAGGACATGCTTTAGACATGTTTACTAGATTTTGGGGGTTATTGGTAGAACCATATACCCCTGGTGAAGTTAGCCTATAATAATATATTTTAGGATACTATTATAATGGATCAATAAGAGGATTTATATGGAAGTAAATTCCAATCACCCTTGTGTTGGTTGGAGGTAGGAGAGGCATCTCTGTTGGGACCTCGTCTGGTCTACGAGACCACTGAACATGTTCAGTTGATTCAGAAGCATATGACTACAACACATTCGCATCAAAAAATGTATGTCTATCATTGTAGATGAACATTAGAGTTTGAGTTTAGGCATCGTGTTTTCATACATGTTGCACCGAGGCTGGGATACAAGAGCATTAAGAGACAGGGTAAGCTTTCACCGAGATACGTCGGGCCATTCGAGATTCTAGAGAGGGTTGGTCTAGTTGCCTATCGGTTGTACTTACCCTAGAGGTATTGGAAAATGCATGATTTCTTCCATGTTTTGGAGTTATGATGTTACTATCCAGACCCATTTCATTATTTTTTTCCTGGGGATGATGAGTTGCAGGTAGATGCATCATTTGAGGAAAATCTTATACGTATTGTCGATCGTAGCACGAAGGTTCTCCTGGGCTGATATATTCCTTTGGTATGGGTTATATGGAATAATATCCAAGTATAGAATAATAACTAAGAGAGGGAGGTCAATGATAGATTGTTTTGGCAAGAGTTTTTCTCAAAAACTTCCACACCACCATTGGAAGGGAAATTTTGGAGCGAATTACTTTAAGAGGATGTGTGTAAGAACCTAGTTCTTCGTTGAGTTATAGATTGTTATTTTTATTTTTATTCCTTGTTTAATTTATTAAGTATGGTTTAATTTGGATTCCTATTGGGTCCATATAGGGCTCTGGGATGTTTTTGGGGCTAGTCCGGAGCCTGGAACCCAAATTTTTTTTGAAAAAGAGGAGGCTGCATGGTTAGTTCAAACTATGCAGATTGGGGCCACGACTCTGTGGAAATGTCTGCAGTTTTTGAAAACTTTACAAAGGAATATTCATGGTTACTTCATAGTTAGTCAAAACATGTGGGGTAACCATGTTATTTTCCCTAGTCATCCAGGCAGATGAGAATGGTTTCAATATGGTTATGTAAACCGTGTGCAAAAACCATAAGACTCAAATATTTTAGGTATATTTTCCATTTTTTCTTAAAATGTATTTAAGTTAAATTTCATTCTTCTACTTAGTTTCACTGTAGATCCTCAGGTTTTTTGATCCCCTTTGAAGCATATTCTCCCATTTCAGATCTATTATCCTTCCATTATCTATTTTGACTATCGTTTGTCTCCTTGGATCTGTAACAATAATGCCTTGATTCCTTTTTATCTATATTCAATTCACTGGATATTTATTTAACTATTTGGATTTAGGCTCATGTTCCTTAACATTACATTATTCATACATTAATCATATTTTTCTTAAACCAGTTTGAATCAATGCTTGGAACTGGATGAGCTATCTAGCATTTCCATATAGTAATTGGTCTCATGATTTTCATTGAATATCAGGTTGATTATATATGTTGGAGTGTCACACACCCATTTTTGGGGTCTTTCATTGAATTATAAATCATGAATGTTATTTCATATCATTTTTTAGGTATTTAATTCACTGTTTCAATGGATCTTGTAGGTTTAATATGGGGATTAAGGGTCGCCCAATGGGTAAGTGCCCGTTTTGATCACTTTATGGCCGTTTAACCTAGGATACATATGTGGAGTTCCTTGAATTCCTTTTAAGGGTTAATTAAAATGTAATTGATTATCTATATTTGTTTTCAATGTGGTTATATGGTTTTATAATTGGCTGGGGTGAGAGATAGATAAGTTTCCCCTTTGACCCAAGTTGTACCCATTCTTGATAAAGCATGTTTAAGTGGTTTTTCTCCAACTGTGTACATTCCCACGTGAGTTAATAAATTTTAACTCCTTGTAATATTTTTATTTTTTTGTTTTCCTATTATAAGTGTTTTTTACATGGGATCAATGCTCGAACTATCCTTTGAGGTTTCTCCTAGTTGAGACACCCTTAACGGTAAATGAATATTAGATGCTTCTGGTGTTGATCCTAGCATGTCTACTAAAATTGTTTAATGAACCTGCTATGGTTAAATGGTAAATTGTATTGAGTGAAAATTGGATTCCTTGTAATTCCTTAGATGGGATCAATGGGTTTTTTAATTATTTTTATGCCTTGAGGGAACTATGAATTCCATGAACAAGATCATAGAGGTTGTGTAAATGCCGAGTGAATCGTGGGTCCTTAATGGATTCCACAAACATGCTTAAGAGGCATGGTTTATTCCATGGGTGATATTTTGTCTCTCTATAGGACATCCAAGGATGGGCTCAGTGACATAGGATATACCAAACTTAGAGTGATACTGGGTTCCTTTATGAGTGTCTCTGGGGATGGACTCATATGGTGTTAGTATATTTTCTCCTGGAGTGATACTTGAATTTTACTTTTGTAATGTAAAGGGCATGATTGAGCTAAGTTTAATGTTGAATGGGTTATGGCGCGTCTTCCAAGACAAATCACAAGATTTCTTTTGGTAATTTTCCATACATTCCTAGATGACCTTATAAGGCATCTATGGTGCTTACTACAATACGAGGATCGCCGAGCATAGGTCAGAACTCCATACTTATACAATAAATATAAATAAATTGTTAATTAAATGGAAATGTAATGTAAACGGAAACCAATTATTGTGGTACTGTTTACTTTTGATTACTTCCTAGATTATTGCTTTCACTTTTTCACACTAACTATTATATATACTCACTGATAGATTTTTATATACCTTGGGTGGTTGCATACTGGGATTTAGTGTCACACCATATATTGGTCATGCTTTGGGCCCAAACAGATTATATGTTTTTACATGTTGATAAGGTAAAGACCCCTCATACTAGTACATGATATACATCTTAGGAGTTAGAGAGCATTGCACTAAGCCTAGGCTTGCGATGCGGCTGTGATACTTTTGGTATTTTTGTTCCTTTCTTGATATTTTATTGTATGTGATAGCTTTGTGACTTATTTGGATGTTTTGTTAGAAACATGTGACATGTATCATTTTTATATGATATGACATCAGGTAATTTGTATTATCAGTCCTCTGATGTTTACTTATACGATTGGGTATTACTGATTTTGCTATTTTTTTGTTGTTTCTACAATGTTATAATCAACCAATGAGGGCATAGTCTGCCCAAAAAAATCACCTTAGACCTCACTTCTAGTCGGCAGCCTCTGGCATTTGGGAAGATTCTATTTAGGTAATGTAGCAAACTAGGCTCAAAGCACTGTTGTGTGGAATCTGGACCTAGGACGTTACACTCTGCCTCTTGAGGTACATTCATTCCCATAAATTAGAATCGCTACAACTACAAAAGAATCACCTTTTAGCGGCGGTTTAAACCGCCGCGACATAGTTTGGCAGTGGTTTCTGGAAACCGCTGCCTAATACGACATCACCAGTCTATTCACGACGGGTTTTTCCGTTTAGCAGCGGTTTAAGGAAAGCATCATAGTTGCCTCATTTCACGGCGGTTTTTAGGAATTTAGCTGTAGTTTTTACGATCCCTGGATATCAATTTATTCACGGAGGTTATAACCGCTGTGAATAAATGCAAATCTAGAAATTTTAAAACCACCGCTGAAGTCACGGGAACTTCCACGAAATGAGGAAGCAACGATTCGTCTATTTCTTGGCAGTTAAAACCGCCGCTAAAAGTACGAAAAAATTTACGCTTAGTGGCAGTTTTCACAGTTTAGCAGCAGTTTATACCACCGCCCATATAAATGTTGCGGTGGTTAGAACCGCCGCTAAATGTTGACCAGAAAAAAAATTTCTTCTTCTGCTGCACCACTTCCATGAAAAACAAATCAAACCAGAAATATAAATCAACTAAGATACATTATAGACCTCCTACCATGCATAACCCACATCATGTATCTTCATCACCAGCCCTCCTCCTTCACTATATCACATTCCCACAATCACTTCCTCAATATCAAAAATAACAACATGACAATCACACACCAAAACATCACTTTCCACCAAAAAATCATCACCGACAACATAATAAAATCCACAAGAGAAGAAAACCCCACAATCAAAAACTTTACATTTTCTACATCATTTTCAAATCTCATTATTCACTATTTACCGGCCTCATTAAGATTATTATTCCGTTAATTTACCCATTCCATACCATTCACAATCCAACATCCCACTTTAATCATTTTCATAAATTATAAAAACAAGAAGTAATCCATATCATCAATTATCAATCAATAATATTCAACACATAGTAATATCCTGAAAATTCATAAAGTACAAGCGAGTCACTTTTCCCTTCTAATTTAATCTTAACCAGTTTACTATATTTATTTAGTTTGTTCTTCTTTAAAGAGTGTTCCCCCATGTTCCCATTCCTCATAACCATGAGTAATAAAGTAGTCATAACCAAACACATATAAGTAGAATAATATAGGACCCTTGGAAGTAAACTCATATTTAGTGGTCTAGTTTTCCATCAACTTATACTCTTTGATAAACTCCATTATTTAATTTCATTTCCCTTCCAATTATGGTTCTATAAAGGAAGCCTCAATTGAATATTGGGCATCACAAGAATAACAGGAGGCATTAAAAATTGAAATTTGGATTAGATGTGTGATGAATGATGATCAATAGTGGGAAAATGATGGTTCATATGACTAGTGGATTTTCAGATGTGGTTTTGAGAAATGGTTTGATGGAAATAGATGAAAATAATTGTGGATTACTAGAAATGATATAGTGAACAATGATGTTGATTCTACAAGCATCAAGTCTAAAAATTTGAGGTGGCATGACTAGTATTGGTGGATTCAAAGTATTTGATGTCATGATATGTAGAGGAGAAGCATGTACCAGATATGAAATCCAAAACTACATGATGTGTAGTCCTCTAGGTTACATGTCATGTATCATAGGCCCCATTAGGGGTTATGTGATTTTAAAAATATCATTCTCCATGTAAATTTGGGCCACATTCTATATACCATGTTACCAATATATTCTGTGTGTACTCCATATACATGAAAATTCAACACATTAGAGACCCACATTGTGCACACATCCCTACAAGATGTGTATCTAGAGAAAGTCAGTTTAGTGTGTACATCTTGTACATGAAAAGTACCTGCATTTACCCCACATTCCATGTACCTTATTGAACACACCATGTAGATCAACTTCACGTACATTGGGTGGTGAAATTACATGAAAATTATTCTAGAGTGACTTACACACTGTGTACCCTATAGGGTCCTGTGTGATAGATATATTCTAGTAATTTATATATCTTCTCACTAGAGTGTTAGTTTGGGACATATGAGTAGTCCATTCTAATAATTTTTCAATATATAACATGATGCTACACATGCATTCATAATCTGGGGTTTATATTGATAACATACAAGTAGATGGTACTTTATAGCTTTGTAGGGTTTATGATAGGTGTGGGTGGACAATTGGAGCATCCATCGGGTCGATAAACCTCCTGGTAGCATAATGGATCCAAGTAATGAGTCCTCTATTTATTTTTTGGATTATGTAACCCTATCATACTGACAGGACATGGGCCCTCCATTAGTAGAGTTGGTAACCCTCTCAGTTGATGCACACAATGCACATTGAGGCATAGATCATTCATTGCAGCCAGTAACCCTCTTGAATAACAAAGTATTTAATGTTTAATGAGTCCATTATTACTTATTCTATTGAGGGAGGATGAAGAAGTGATTGATGTGTGATAGTATGGGTGAAGGTTAGGACATGAAAATGTGTTGTGTCAACGACCAATTCAAACACAGGCCTACAAGGAATGATGTATACCACACTCGAGAAATCAAGACATAAAAAGAAACATCAGAAACCAATAAAATGCATAAAAATAAACATGAGAAATCAAGGAAATTTTAGGACATGAAAATGTGTGGTGGAAACTATGTGCTACAAATTTTATATATACAAACCAACTGTTCCCATATTTGTTCAACACATCAACAATACAACTACTAAGGGTTCGATGATGCATCATCACCCTTTCCACCTTCATCTCCACTTTCTGTTGTCACCTGTAAGAACATCATATTGAAAATTAAATAAGGTTTCATATTTATATTAAAACTTAAAACCAAAGAAAGTAATAAAACTATATGAATTTTATTTTTTTGTGATTTACCTACATACCACCAGTCAATGCACTACCACCGGGGGAAAATATGCTCATCTGCTGATTTATTTCAGTTAACTCTTTCGGGAGAGCAGATATCTGATCCCCCTACTACTGAACTATGTTTCATAAAGAAATAATATCTTTCATATAATATCTAGGTATGGGCTGAGTAAATTCAAGAGTAGATGCAGTTTCCATCCCCGGTGGCCTGCTAAAAACATCAGATGGTACGGGTCCCAAACTCATCACGCGCACTCACCCAGGATTCACCTTCCCAAGGACTTTAACAACCGGGTCGTCCTGGGAGATTGAGTAGGACTGCGCAAGATTGGCATCCCATAGTTCTTTAATTTTTACCTATAAATCAAATATCAATATATATTAACACAGTAAAAACTGATAATAAGTTATTATGATAAAAAATTGACTTCATACCCCAACTTCTTTAGAAGTCTCATTAACAAAGCTTCCATCTGATTTCTTGTGAACATCCAACCACAGTTCATTTCTGGATGCTTCATGCCCTAAACTCTGGGACTGCATTAAGCAAAGATAACTCATCAATTCAATATATTAAACAGATAATATTTTCTTATAAATATTTATAATAATTAAAACTTTACCATTTTCATTCGGCTTATAGAAAGACTTTTTGAGCCCACAGTGTGCGGGATGACTTGCTTAGCCCGGTTTGATGCATTCTGCCTTGAGAGATCATAAAATAAATAAAAATAAGTTTAATACTAATGTATTTAATGTCATTTACTTTTCATATACAAGTATAAATGTAAAATGAGGATAATATAATAATATACATTTCAATACCATCTGCTTCTGATCACGATGTCTGTCAACAAACACTTTCCATTGTTCTTTCAGTACCCCACTGGGTAGCTTCTCATACATTTGATGCACGGTCAACAAAGTGTCATTAACATCACAACAAAATCTCCATTTGAAATCTTTCCACTTCTTACCTAGATTTTTCAATGTCCACTTCCATGCTATCACATCAGTAACGGTAAAGTGGAAGAACAGTTGTATACAGAAATTCATTTTGAACATATTAGTAACATGACATTAAATTAAACCATAATGTAATAAATTTACCTTTATTTGAGAATAATAAACATCATTTTTCCAGTTTGGAGGCATATGTCTCCAATCATAATATGAAATGGGAATGGGAAACAGGTTATGCTGCCAGCTGGCCTAAAATCTGGCCAAGTAACCCCGTGGTGTCAGCTGTAGGGACCCCATAAGAATCAAATGGCACGACTATCTTCTCACCAATCATATTCCAAACAGCTAAAATTTTTATTTTTTCCTCCACTATTGAATTTTTTTCATCTTCAATGGGCAAACAATTAGTATAAACAAAAAGAAATAAATTTATTTAATTAAAATTTGTACCTATAACAGTGACACTCGAGTATGCCCGGGATGAACTGGAAGGAGTGTGTTGCTGCCCCACTATTGAGGCTCTTGAAGGGGGAGTCGATGACTCACCCTCTAAAGGGACATCCAAATATGGTGTGAGAGATGGTGTAGGGGGAGATGGTGTAGGGGTGTCGGCAACTGGTGTCTCAGATATCGTGGGGGGGGGGGGAGCCAAGTAGATCACCATCTGTCGTTGAACTAGATGAAATAGTGTACCACTTCCTCCTTGGCATTCCTGTCATTTAATTAAATAAAATTAAGTTCAGAATATATATTTCAAAAAAATTATGCAGAAAAACAAAATTAAAAATGATAATAGATGCCCAGTACTAATAGAAAAAATATATATAACAATGATAATGAATGACTGTAGAAATGAAACAAGTGGTTGCTGAATAAATAAATAATTGTACATACAATCATTTTACCCTTCAATAATATTGGTTTCCTACTCCATTGACTCATCCACTTCATTCATCCTTGCTAGACTAATATTTTCAATATCATCATGGACAAATAATTTTGCTTCCTGTTGCTGATTAACTTCAATTTTAGAGGTCAAATTTTCCACTTCATCACCCATATCATACAAGTCTCTTTGTATTACGTGAGAAACTACACTCCACCCTTCATCGGAAACATCATTCACATAATATACCATTTTTTTGCGATGATAAGATATATGGATCATGCAGTTCATGATCCCCAACATCCATCAAGCGAGAGAAGTTCACATAAGTAAATTGCAAGGAATCTCTTTTAACACCTCTAATAATATCTACCCATTTTCATTTGAATAAAACTACCAAAAAATTTCCATGGTAGTTTAATTAAATAATATCATGCAGCTTTCTATAGTATTCCACTTCAGAAAATGTAAATATACCACTATTTTATGTTTTCAAACCCACTTCTCGATCGACTGTATGAAATCAAAAGCCATTCACATTATAAGTGTCGAACTTTCTAACTTGTTTTAGAGGACCTCTAGCAAGAAACATCAAATCTTCTGACACCTCTGCTCGAGTATCAATATTCATGATCTGAAAAAAGAAATATACTTTATTATATTTTCAAAATGTATGTGTCAAACTGATATTCGTATTTATTGCAATATTTATGAACTTACACGTCATGCAAACCATTCTACAAGCTCTTTATTAACTGCGTTCATTATATATTTCTCATTTCCTGTTTGGCCACTCATTAGTCTCTTTGTTTGTATCCTCAAATATTCAATAAATGGAATTTCAATTTCACTATTCATCAGCACATATCTATGTGCCTGTAATAATTCCAATTCAGTCAATGTCACATTTGAGGTCCTCTCAACTGATTGGCCAATAACAGGAAATATTTTGGATTTCTGATGTATTTGAGATTGAGTTGATGTGTCGTCAACACGTCCAACTTGATTAAATCTTGTCTCAATATCATCCAAGTATCAAGAACAAAAGGTCAGACACTACTCAGCCAAATAGCTTTCAGCAATAGAGCCTTCTGGTTGAGCTTTATTTCTCACGTATGATTTCAAATGCCCAAGATATATTTGAAATAAAATAAACATAATTATGCATTTAATTAAGTACCAAAAATTGTTTACTTAACTAGAAAACATATAAATAAAGTACCTCTCAATTGGATACATCCATCGATAATGACTGGGGCCTCCTAATTTAGCTTCCTCAACCAAATTCACAGTTAAATGCATCATTACAGTAAAAAATGATGGAGGAAAGATCATCTCCATTGCACAAAGGGTCAATACAAACCACTCCTGGAGGTTGTCAAGAATAAATGTATATAGATATTTCTCACATAGTTGTTTGAAAAATGTGCAGAACTGGAGTACACCAATAGTAATTGTTTTAGGTAATAATGTATGCAATGCCAATTGTAGTAAGATTTGTAACAAAATAAGTGAATTGTGACTTTTCAATCCATGTAACTTACGATTATTCAAGTCAACACACCTCGAGATGTTACTTGAATACCCATAAGATACCTTAAAATTATTTAGCATTCGAAGGAATGTATCTTTATCACTATTTTTCATTGCAAAAATTGCCGGAGGATAATTTTCTTTCTCATCTGGCTAGAGATCGCGTTTTATGTTCATTGCTTGTAAGTCTTTGAAAGCATTGAGATGATCCTTTGACTTTCCATGCTCATTAAGCAATGTGAATATCAAATTGTCACATAAAGTCTTCTCAATATGCATCAAATCAAGATTATGTCGCAACAAATTAAATTCCCAATACAGAAGTTTGAAAAATATAATTTTTTTCTTCCATTGTTGCGTTCCGGTTTCACTTGATGATGCACTTCGGACCCGTTTTCCGCTATCATTCAAATGATGAAACTTAAAAAATTCTATTTCAAAATGTTCAAGCTGTGTCAATATTTTAGAACTAGTTAACCACTTTAGAGGTGGTCTACGATCAATGGAACCATTAAATTTTGATCTGTTAAGCTGAAATCTATGATATGCATCGAGAAATATTCGATGACACAAGAAGCACCATTTTCTACGGTGAGGTAGTCGTTTGGGCCCAAAATCAACGTTATAAACGGGACAATCCAAACCCAAGTAAGTGTTCCAACCAGATAAATTACAAAGCCCAGGGAAGTCACTAATGGTCCACATTAAAGTAGCATGCATTTTGAACATTTTTTTTAGAAGAAGCATCAAATGTCTCAACACCATTGCTCCATAACTTCTGCAATTCGTCAGTCAAAGGCTGCAAGTATACATCAATATCATTTCCAGGCATTTGTTTTCCAATAATAATCATCAAAAGGATAAAAGATGTTTGTTGCATACACATCCATGGAGGAATATTATAAGGGATCAAAACAACTGGCCAAATTCTATAACTGGTACTCAAAGTCCCAAATGGGTTGAATCCATCGGCATCCAATCCCAATCGAACATTCCTAGGATCAGCTGGGAAATCAAGATGTAATGAATCAAATGTCTTCCACTATTGAGAATATCATGGATGTCTCATTAACCCATCATTGTTATTATCTACAGAATTCCACTTCATGTATTCAGCGGTTTTCTATGACATGAATAATCTTTGTAATCGAGGCTTCAAATGAAAGTAACGCAAAACCTTTGTAGGTGTGTTCCTTTTCATCTTCTCCATGAAATTATGTTCATTCAGCCTTCCAACATCACCCTTTTCCTACCATCTAGAAGAAGAAAATTTCTTGCAATTCTATCTACTTGAATCCTCTCCCCAATAAAGCATACAATCATTGGGACACGCATATATTTTTGTATAATTCGGACCAAGCTTGTTAACAACTTTTTTCATATCATAAAAAGATTTTGGGATTTTTGCTTCAGGAAATGCATCACGAATCAATTCCAATATCGTGGACATTGCCTTATTTGTAATTCCACATAGGCATTTGATAAGGTAGAACTTCAGCAGAAATGAAAGATTTGAATATTTCAAACACCCACTATACAACTCTTGATTTCCATCATCAACTAAATCATGAAACACATTTTCCTCAGTGAAGTTTTCTCTTACATTTGGCTCCAAAAAATCAAGAGGAGAATCTAATGATATGTTATAATCTTGATCTGCCTGTGTTACAGTCTCAGAAACATCACTTGTCACGTTGCAATTTGTAGCACCCTCTTCTGGTTGTTCTGATATGTTTTGATGTTGATAGTGGTGTCTTGCAGTGCCGAATGCATCATTTATGAGGTTTTGCATTTCATTTTCCATTGTCGACGAACTTGGGAACTCATTCTACGGATTAACATCAGTGCTCAATATTTCTGTAACATTCTATTATCCATTCCAAATCCAACACAAATATTGACCAGAGAATTGCTTCAGTATTAAATGTTCATAAACCTCATCTCTCTTCAAACATTATCTAAATTTACATTTAGGACATGGACATTTTATTCTCCCTTCAACGGATCGATTATAAATTGCAAAATATAAAAACTCATTCAAACCCTTAACATACTAAGGTGTGTTCCTTGGTAATGTGATCCAGATTTTATCCATGTATATCACAATGTGTCTACACAATAATAAAAATAATTAAAACACATAGTTACTACTAAATATAGAAATAGATTCATATATACGATAGTGAAACATTATAGAAAAATAGTATAATAAAGATGAGCCCCTGAGTTTGATATGAACCCTCTAGTGTTTGGGATAGGGGAAGCTTCTTTGGTAAAGAAAAACAGTGTTCTAACAACATGGTAACTACTTTACCATGAAAACCAAAGCATATTGTTAATTTGGAATAACCCCAACCTAAGTTCTCTATAGAGTCTTCATATAAAACTCTAATATCGAATAAATCTATTATAAATAATGTTTAGGGAAAACCTTATGATGCTTACAAAACTTATCACATTGTTAATTTGGAGTGGAAAGAACCACGTGAGGGATAGTCTTGAGGCATGATAAGTGGTGGTGTTCATGGAAATTCATGATCAAATATTTAATCAATAAAGATCAATGAACATTATATAACATCAAAACAAGAAAATTATTAGAGGGGGTGACACATATGAAAGGAATCACCTTCTTAAATTCCTATGTATAAAAATAGAACCTCCAATAAACTTAAAATATATATATTTATATATATAAAATAAAATAAATAAAGAATATCATACAACTTAAAATCTATATAATAATGAATATAATTCATCAAGAATAATGAACAAAGTCATCTTAAGATCTCATCTGGATTCCCAAATTGTATCATCTAAAATCTCTAATGATTTGTCTAGAAAAACCACTTAAGAACACTATAGAGGGGGTGAACACTTGGGAGTACTCAGTAGGAATATATTTCTAAGTAGTTCTATATCCATTCCAAAAAAACTGCCACTAAATGGTGATTCTATTGTAGTGATTGAAAATAAATAGAGGCCTCAACTCATTCTATCATAACAAATATGAGTCACTAAGAGAAGCATGAGAGAGATGAAAGGATATGCGACCACATTTTCCTCATCATGGGAAAAAGTTATAAAACTGGTTTCAAACTTTCTACTATGGAAATTGACTTAAGAGTAAGTTATAGATCAACATAGCTACTGGAAATGCGTTTTGGAAAATGGATCTGGAATAAATTGTCACGTTAATAAAAAATATGGGAAAACAAAATTCCAAGTGGGTGAAATATTTTTTATTAAGAATATAAGGAGTGATTCAAGTAAATTATCAATTATTAATATCTATATAATTTGAATCTATCAATATCAGGATAGAAAACATGTCAATAAGTTTGGATAAGCCAGTCCATGCAGTCAATGTGGAACATTTCCCACACTGTGCATGTCGTCATGATTATCAAATGTCTCCATATAACATTTTTGACCATATCATGTCTGAATTTTAGTTTTCCATTTTCATAATAGGAAATTTTAAAAAAAAAAATTAAAACCCAAACTGGTGAAACAATAACATAAAAAATTATTTATAAGGAACAAGTGTCTACTCAATTAATGAACTAGAACATGGGTCTAATTGGGTTCCCTACTCAATGTGATTTTAAAACTACATCACAATCACAAGGATATATATATCAAACAACACACCAATTACCTCATAATCAATAAAAAATTCCATGGATGAAAAACAAACACAAACTATGCTTCTTCAGCATCCTAGATTCAACTATATTGGGGAAAAATTATATAAAAATTAATGATGTCTAATCAATCATGGTTACATTCACAAGGGATGATAACAGAAAATTTAAATTATTCAAATATAAATGGAAAATCATCCATGAGAAAAACTAAAAAAAATATTTTAGTTATCCACACAAATGCACGACCAACAATATAGAACTATACTCGGAAACAGAAGAATAAACCCAAGAGATAAAGAAAAATATTTCACATTAAGGAATAGTATACAATTGTTAGAGCTCCAAATTTCAACTATTAATCCAGTAGAAGAAATATCTAATATCAAAACAACAAAAAATATTAGAAATCAAATCCTAGGGTTCGTATAGGTCACTGGGGAAGCAGGGTCGTTGGGGTCGCGGGGTCGTCGGGGTCGCGGGGGGCCGGGGTCGCCGAGGTCATGGGGTCGTCGGGGTCACCGGGGTCGCGGAGTCACCGGGGTCGCGGAGGTCAGGGTCGCGGAGGAAGCAAGGTGCCGGGGGAATCACGGTCGCTGGGTGAGAAAGAGGGTCAGGGTGGGGGGAAGGGTCGGGGCTGTTAAAAAAATGTTTTGCGATGGTTTGTTATAAACCACCGTGAAACCTTTTAAAAAAAGGTTTAGCGGTGGTTATAAGAACCGCCGCTAAACGACACATTTTTTGTAGTGTACTCATGTAATAACTCCCATGATCGATCCATTTCTCCTATAAAACCATGATTTATATCAATGAATACATTCTAAACATTCTATAAATCATGATCAACAACATTAAATGCATGAATGATAGCCTCAATCAGATTCTGATCTATCATAATATTTCTTTGAGGGGAATCAGTTATACCCTCATGAGGTACTCCCAGAACATATCTCTAAGGCATACTGCTAAACACCGAAATTAAATAAATTGTTAAGAAACACAACAATCTCAGTTAAAACATGAAAATCATATGAAAAAACAATGATTAAGATCCAAACTCAAAACTAGTTACACACTTCCCAACATCCCATGGTAACTTGAGTCTCATCGAAATAATAGTTGTCCAGGAACTCACCAAAACATACCTCAAAAATCTCTAAAACACTATCTACCCTCTAAAAATCATCACAATATATGAAAAACCCCCAAAACGTGGCTCTAATACCATTTTTTTTGTAATGAAACAACCTAGATACCTCTCAAACTAGTAGCCAACCTAACACATCACATTCCCAAAGGGCATTCCGGATCCCCACTAGCATGCAACTAGATCCTAAGCATCAAATAGAAGAGGGAATGATTTATAACAACCTCAATAAAAGACATGGAATATATATATATATATATATATATATATATAATTGAGACAAAAATGGAAGTGATAAACATAATCTATAAATAAAAAAATCATAAAATAAGTAAATCAAGAAAATAACACTTCTCCAAGTTATGGTTCGAACATAAAGGACCACAAACACTTAAAAAATAGTCAATTACTCCATGTGAAAGTGTGGTAATACACCCACTATCTCACAACCTACTACCCATCACATATGATAGAGAAAATCTACTCCTCGTTAAGGCCCATTTCCATTCCCTACATCTAAATATATATAACGGTATACACACCAATGAATAAGTACATTGGGAGTGATCTAATAGGACCAGTAGGATCCCACCTAGGTGTTCCATAAGAAGGAATTATACAATAACTCAAGTATGATCTTTTTAAATAAAACATGTAGTGACAATCAATAAATAATTTATATCAAGAACGTGTTCAATACTTATCATTTTATCAATTTTTTTTAAAAATGTATATCAGTAATATGAATAATTATCATTTTCATTTTCCAATAGTCAAAGCATGCATATCAAATCCCAACCAGTATAAATTCAAGCTCATTTTTCTCATAGTAGGGAACACAAAAGGTTATACTAGTATACTACTCATTCTATAATAATGACCAGGGCACAACCATTCCATAAAACATAGACCTATGGAGGAAAGGAACACCCCATGAGTGACTCCCCTAACAATATTAAGGACATGGCCTTAGAACAACATGAATAGGGAGTAGAGATAAGACCCATGATAAATCCTTCCAATGGTATTATGGATGATGGACATAATCTAAACATTCCACCCTCATACCCAAGACATCCCATGTTCTTCATTTTATAAATAATTTCAATGTTTTAAAAATACCCATTTTCCATTAATCATAAACTACAGAAACAACACCTTTCATCAAGAATGATTTTAACACCCAAAAACATCATAATAAATTCGTTTATAAATCTATTTATAAAAAAGAGTAATATAGTTCCATCAACATTGGATAGAGATAGAACCACCAACCTCAAAAATAAGGTTTGCACAGGCACATGAAGTATCTAGAAACAAGAGAACACAAAAAGACCATGGAATCCCATGAATCAATATACAAATATTAGAGTTTATCCATTTCAACAAAAAGGGTCGAAAGATAAGAGTAAATGACACTTACCTCAGAATGTAATCCCATCGCACCACAACCAATAAAAGGGAATGGATCTTAGAATGAGATCACACCATGTATTGAGAAGGAAATAAGAAGAAACATCATAATAGGTAAATGGATCTGATAATTTTATTCCATGGGGATATTATGATCAAATATATGAAGAAGCAGAAGTACTCACTCACTTAAAGAGACTCATGTCCACCCCCACAGTGATCAATGGCTGAAAAGATCAATCTTGGTCAAATAGAGACTCCAAAAATCATAAGAGAAGGGCTCTAGATAAAGTGACAATAAATTTGTAGGACAATGAATGAAATTATTTCCTGTACGATGCCTAAAACCCGATCTCATGATAGGTATATAATATGAAACAAATTTACACGTCATGTAACCTACAATGATCAAGACAACAAAAAATCATCTCATTTTTAATAATACCCAATATTTTATTATTACACATCCTACAAATATTAAACATCATGTACTAAAATAAATATTTTAAAAAAGTTTATATATTGTGTCTGGTGACCATGCACATGTTCTGTAACCCATTTTACGTCATGTAAGCACCCACGTACAATAGAAAACACATATTTTTACACAAAAACATTGAATAGCCCATGAATTCTATGAACTCAGGGAGAAACCTGAAAAAACATTAAAACAATTATACATAGATTACATTTATTTAAAAAGAACCCATCTCTGAACATTAATATTTTTCATCAAAAAATTTTCTCCATCCTTGAGAGTCCCATGATACACCCAATTAAAGTGGAAAACAAGAAATGATGGGAGAATTTCTTGAAAGATATTTAAATGAGGTTACATATAATGATGAGTAAGGGAATAATAAACGAATAAAATGATGAAAGTATTACAAGTTAGTTAAGTGGTGTACCAAGGTGACCTAAAATGGGTGATAATAAAAGACATGAATATTGAATCATGATATAAGATAACCTCATTAACACAATATTGGAATGTGGAAACAACATAACAAATGACATCATAATCCTAGGTCAAGGTTAACCATTGAGAAATCATATCATATTATTCTTTGTATAACCTTGTGTGCACCATACATGGTATATCATTAGATAAAATATATTACTCAATGCATTGGAGGGCTATATAATTTCATGCCCACCTGTCACACCCATATTATATACATGAATTTGTGTTCCACATAGATCATACAATATAAAAATTCTTTTTATCACTTTTAATAGAAAAATTAATGAGTTTGGGTTATATTCATGTAATCCTTTAATAAATTAATGATAGGTATATATAGGTAAATACCCTTGAGTTAAAATGTGTATGGGTGTTCGCCACAAAAATTTTTGGCATCAAAAAATTAGAGGATAATTTCGACAAACTAATGGAGGAATATAAGGGTTCAAATGATAGTTTAATGAGAGTTAAATGTTGCCAATAATTACATTAGAATCATACAGATATTAAAGGTATGTGTAAAATCACATTATAACAAAAAACTTTGGAAATAAAAAAGGCTTAGTACAAAGAAAGTTTTCAAACTAACGAGAAATGGGATAGGATCCCTTACCTTGAGAGGATGATTCAAAATGCATTTAATGATATTATTCATATTTGGGTAAAAATTACTTAGGGGTCTAGAGAGGGAGATTGAAGTGGACTTTGTTCTTAATGAGTTTATAGTGAAGAGAATTGGGAGGATGAGTTATTTATATTGTTTCAGTTAAGGAGGACTAGTTTTCAATATTTTATAATACTAAGTATCGAATGTTGGATCATCATTTAAGGAAATATGAATAGTGGAAGATGAATAGTCTCTTTTGAAATATAAATAAAAACAATCATAGTTTATAAAGTTATAATTGTAGTGAGTGTTGTGTTCTTGAGTCAATTTGTAGTGGAAATAAAAATGAAATAGCACAAGATTTATAGCATTTGGGATCATAAATATCACAGTACACTCCTCAACATACTCTAATAATTAAGAATATTGATAACAACTAAGAAATCACATTTAAAGGGTTGAAAATGTTATTATCCACCATTCCTTTTGAACAAAATAGAGGCACACCAATGTCTTTGATATAGTAGACTAACCTTGTCTTCTTACCTAAAATTTGATCACGAGTCACAGCCCTGACTTCCTTTTATAGGGGTGGAATAACCAGAGGAAATAAAATACTTACTTTTGAGGGGAGAATCATAAAATAGACATGAGAAATTAAAAATTTTAAAGAATAAAGAATACACAGATAAAAAAAATACAATATAAGGACCCGACATTAATACACTACAAAATATTGAATTAAATGAATAATTCACATTGATGATATTTTCAGGTATTGAGTATTAGAGGATTAGGACATAACTATTTCATGTCAACTTGGATATTACAAGGTAAACACATCTACTCTGTTTCCATTTTTCCACAAAATAAAAACTCTTGAACAAAAGAGTCATGTCTAGTTCCATGTTTTAGACAGCATGACATTTCCTTGATCCCATCCTTGACCTATTCCACTTTATATCCTATGAAAAACATTTCAAAAACATGGGATGAGCATAAAAATCCCATTAATGGATACAAAAAAAAAATAAAACATTATATAATCAATATATACAAAACATAATCTTTTTAACATACTTCATTAAATCATAAGATTTGTGAAATACACATAGAAATCATAATACATAAAGTTAACTTGATGCATTCATAATATTCTTACGTAGGGAGTAACCCTCATGGTTACATTTGGAATACCCATCATAATATATTCCATAAATCTCTTCGGAGAAACCATAAAGTTTAAATCCTTCATGTTACCCAAAGCATTAGAGAGCTATCTTGGGCTCACCCTCCCTTATTTTATCATGGAACCACACGACTTCATAAACAATACCCAAGAACCATAATATAATCATATCATATAAAACATGCATAAAGGAAACATAATATTTCATCATTTCAATTACAAGATATAAATAAAACACATTGATATAATCAAAATATTATCAGAACCATTTTCAATACCAAAATAAATGAAAAGTAAAACATGGTATTTATTTTTCATTTAAAAAAATTTCTGGCTTGTAGAGGAAGCTGAAACTCAAATAATGGTCATGGCGGTGGAGAAGTCGTTGTCACCGCATATGTAAGAAAAAAACATTCCTTTGGTCGTTTAGTAAAATGGTTCTTGTAAAAATATTCATTTTTAATGAAATTAAAATTCAAAAGGGTTTTATACACCGTATAAAATAAATTCGTTTAGAAATAAAAAGACGCCTTCATGAAAGGAGATTGAGACGAAGTCCCGTACAGAGACGATATCCTTAGATTAAGGATAAATCAATTAAATAATTGTGTGTAAAAAATATAAATACCCTAAATATAAGTGTATATTAAGTGTAAAACAATAAGAGTTCATCCAAACATATTCATATAATGACATAATCAGGAAGTAGATATTTAACCCAAAGAATTGAAATTGGGTTAAGAAGTTTCCTTGCTGAAATTCGACAGCCTAACGGGGTCACTTAAAAATTCAGAAAATGAGTTGCTAAGACATAAAAAGGGTATCTATTCACTTGGACATAAAATTTACATCAATAAGGATATATAAGATCATATCCCAACATAATAAGATTTAAATTAAAAGACCTAATAAAAAGAAGTCTTTTAAAAAGAGGAGGGTGAAAGGTTCCCTTACCGATTTAGGAAACTTTCGAAACATACACCCCATGAAAGAAAGAATATAAAATTTTGATGTAAATACCCATAAATGAAATTATATTACTCAAAGAGTATAATAATGGGCAGTAAATACACCACTCAAAGGAGATAGTGACAAATATAGCATGAATCTCAAGGGAATAAATAGTGAGATAAAAACCCCTTACCTCGTTGTAATAAATCAAGTCATATGACCAAAAGATAATAAAAAACAAATAAATCACATAATACCATGAATATAAATAGAATAATTATAATATATATCAAATGGAATCTCACAATAAACAACATGCAATAAATAAATGGTGAACAATGGAAATATCACGGAATTAAAAGTGAGATAAGAAATCCCCTTACCTCAAGTCCAACTTGTCTAGTTCGTTTCTTTATATTCCTGTATAATAAACATTGGTCAATTTATAATTGATTAAGGACATAATTTAAAGTTTATTATTCAATTCATGTCACATATTATCATGTTATAATAATTAGTTAATTATGTGAGTTCATATCTTACGTTTTGTCAATGTTCAGTACATGAGTCAACAATGAACTTGTTTGAAGAGAATTCTCCATGTAGTTATAAGTACATCATCTCTGGAATGGTGTTGATAATTTAAATATCATATATATCCATTAAATATGTATTTAATAATATTCAATAATTTTTGTAGATAATAAATGAAATGTACAGTTCATGGAGACGGTAGTACGTACGTACGCATGAACGCTACTTTCATTTTTTGTCATATTAATGGACTTTTAAAATAAATGAGACATATATATATATTATAATTATAGTATAATATATATGATATATAGGTAATATAAGTTTATTAATTACATTATCTATAAATTCCATGTTTGGCATGAACGAGTCACATCACTTGAGGGGGCGGTAGTCCACACTTCCTCATATGAAATTATCGTATTTGCACAACATGCAAAGCATAAAGGTATATTCCAAATATAAAATAAAGAAGAATTTAGAGGACATAAATATAATATATATCATATATAAATATAGTTCCATCATAATGGACACCATTAAAGGTGTTAAATGAATATTGAACAATCATCGTTTCGTGAGGCAGTAATTCGCCACCCACAAAAATAGTATGTTCTTTAACCATTAGATGGGTGTGTGTGTAAGTGTAGGTAGAATCCTTATCATAAAAACATCCTCGTATATTGAGGATAATTTTTTTATTATGGGATAAAATAATAATAAGATAGTGGTGAGTTAATAAGGAAAATAAAAGAAAGAAACTCGAGAGAAGACATTACCACTAAATCGGGCAACTCTTTTTGATTTGAGCCAAAGGCTTCCTTCAAAAGACTTCTACCCAATGTGAGGATTCTAGGAGTAAGAGAGGGATGTGGGGAGATAATATGAGTATGTTTTGGATTATCCAAGGGCCTGATAGGTGTGGGTAGGGGTTAGAGGTGGGGGCCTTTTATAAGAGGGAGGAGGGTCACTTTTGGAAAGTCTTGAAATCTTACTTTATTATAAAATGATTTTCAGATTTTAAAGGTCCCACAATGATATATTTTGAGTATATGGTGATAAGGGTTATAAATCTACCCATCCAATATGTTTTAGATAAGTGTAAGTCCTATATTTTACCTTAATGTTTCATTTTATTTAAATCGTTCATTAATGAGGAAATCACTACATCATCATGGGATCATAAATAAATTTATTTATTTAATGTCTAAAAATTATAAAAAAATACCATGATGTATGAAATAATTTTAGATTTACAATTACTATTTATAGTTTAAAATATCATTTTTAAACAATATTAATATTTTTTTACTTAGGTGTTACATAGTTTGGTTATATTTTCCTTTCTTTAAAAATAATATGATAAAAGGTCACTACCACACAAAAGTGATTCCATGGGGTCCCTAAGTTGGAAAAAGGAATACCCTATTCATGCATGACATAGCAAAGAGAATTTGGAAACATTTTGGGGTCATTTTATATTATTATGATATTATTTTATTACCCTTAACTACCCGATTACTAATTAATCATGATAATTAAAGATAATTGTCGACGTTACTATTAATAATGTCAAAAAACAAAATGGTCTTAATTAAATAATTTGGACCTTCTGATTTCAAATATGGAATCCATTTTACCAAATTCCAAACCCATAAATTTCAGTAATTAATTTAAAAATAATTCTCGTTGTCACAACCAAATATGGGTTTTTAAGAAGTAAAATTTATCAAAAGATTGACTTGTTTTTACATCCAATTGAAAAGTGAAATTACTTCCAATGAACAAAATTGTATTAAGTGATAAAAACTTAATTAAATTTCACTTTAAAACAAATTAAAAGGACAATCGGACTACATAATTAAATTAGATGAAAAAGCAGTTTTGAAGTAAAATGCAGTATTTTTCACTATTCATTAAAAATGAACATTTGTCAGAAAAATACCAAAAATTTATCCAAAGTTTATTTGATATTACAAATTCAAAAATGATTTCCATTTTACCAAATTCAAAAATAGAATTTTCATTAATTAATTTTATAATTAATTCCCACTATCAAAATAAATAGCATGTTTTTAAGAAACAATATCTTTCAAAGATTGACAATTGTTTATGTCTAATTTCAAAGTGAAATTAATTCCAACGACCACCATTAGATTAAATGGTAAAAATATATTTCAACTAAACTTTAAACCCAATAAAAAATAATAATCTAACCATATAAATAAATTAGATTAAAAGGAGGTTTTGAATTAAAATACAACATTTTCACCATTCATAAAAAAATGAACTTTATCGGAAAAATAACAAAAATTTACAAAGAGTAAATTTTGATGTCCCGATTCTAAAGAAGAATTTTATTTTTTCAAATATAACATATAAAATTGACAAAAAGTAGTTTTAAAAAGGGTTCTCCATTAAAAGGTGGTTAATCAACCTTTTAAATAACATTAGAATATTTATGCTTAAAATCAGATTATTTTCATATTTTAAGCCTCTAACTTTTGTTGGATAAATGTAAAACTATTTAACAAACATATATAATCATTTTGTAGTTTGTTCTCTTCATTCCTTCCATTACAACGGCTAGGCGTTAACTACCATTTAATATAATATTATTATATTATTAGTGTCCAATGTAAGATTTCAAAGAAACTCGTTGTTGCGTATTGGGTATGCCATCGAACGTAGCATTACCTATAAAGTAATATTAACATTTTATTAAAAAATATTAATAAATATGAAAATATCATATTCTTTATTTACCTGGGATGTTACATCCTTCCCCCCTTTTGAGAATTTCTTCCTCGCAATTTTAAAATTGGGCTCGGAAACTTCATTGAAAGCCCCATATCAGAAAAGGATTAAATTAAAATATCACTTTAAAATAAGGAAAGAAAATTACAAAGGTCACTCGAGACAACAGATACTATGATTCAATGATAACATGGATAGGGAGGAGAAAACAAACCATCATGTTCTGATGGAGAGTGATAGAAAATATGTCTAGGAGAAAGTTAACCACCAGAAAATCACAAACATTTGATGGGTAAAACGGTATTTGATTCCCTAGTAGGAAAAGTTAACAGACAACATTTTTGTTTTATGTTACATTTCATTGAGTAATTTATTTATGATCTTAACTAAATCATAAGGAAGCATACTTAATTGTCATGTATACTTTCATCTCTTACTAGATTTCTTACACAAAATCATATGTTCTCCAAAATATGAGTATTTAGGATGACTTGTTCACATTAAGAGCACTATAATCAACTTCTTGAGAATCACCTAATCCGAAAAGGATGAACTATATATTTCCCATGTCTTTAGAACTTAACCAAAACCAAAAATTGTTAGTACAAGATCAGATAATCCCCAAAATGATAATATTTTATAAAAAGAAATACTACTCTTAATCTCCAAAATTCAACAAAAAGAACTCAAGGTTCAAGAAAGACCATTAAATAAACATCTATCCATAAAATTCTTCAAATTAATAAAAACTATGATTGAAACCCAAATCTCTACTTGATTTAATCAAAGAGTCTTCCAATGTAAATCATAACATTTATCTTTAAATAACACCAATTACTCTTAAAGTCTCATAATGAAAAGTAATTAACCTAATCACATATCATCTATGGTAGGTTAACCATTTCCATAGATAACCCAAAATCATCTTATTCCTAATTCATATGATCATCTAACTAAAAATAATTAGTCATAATAACCATGAACTTCACGTAGTCCAGTGGTAGGCGATACATACCATTCATACTTTGGGTGTGGGTTTGATTCCCGTAGCTTCGTCTGACGCGATGGGTTGTCACACAGTTTGCGTGTTGTCCCTTTTAAAAAACAACATAATTTTATAACATTCACAAAAATAGATAAATTCATCAAAAACAACCATAACATATTTTAACCACAAAGGTTATCTAATAACATTCGTTTTTCATCCCAAAATGTATTAACTGGTAATTACCTCAAATTCAAGGATCATATAATCCAAAATGGTTATTTATAACTATATCCACAAAAGAAAAGATAATTATCCCTTGAATAAAATTTTCATATATTAAACATCAGGGATACACATACTATAAAAAATTCTTCTAATGTAATCTCATCATCAAAATAGCTTTAATACTTTTAGGAATTTCACCATCCTAAAATATACCATAACTCTTGAATCCCTTATATGTTGACTTCTTACTCATTCAACATTATTCTTGATCAATTAACCATTCCTTTCCAACTTATTCTGAAATAATTCATTCCTATAAAAAATCATGAATCATATCATAAGATCTCAATAATAGGAAAACATATGTTAAGAAATAATTCACACCTTTCATTAGTCATTAGCAGTTTCTTCATCCTCAATCAGAATGAAATTAGGTATTGGTAAATGAATACTTGTACGATCTTGGTGATCCCATTTCTGAAACTTCTTTGTAGGACATGTGTTTGCATAATGACAATGTACACCACATTTAAAACATTCAATTGATCCTTCAGAAATAACATCTTTCCCTTTCATAGAGTCAACTAGATGATTCCTTTTTCCATGGAAGGTTCTTCCTTTATGACCTTCATTTCCACATCTATAGAATCTTTCTGTCCCTTTGAAAAATTTTACTATTTTTTTCTTTCCACATATTTGACACATAGGTTTTTTAACATTCTTACCTTTATGATTATTAACTGAACTTCCGTAGGGATTTGTTTCTCGCATATATGATTCCTTATAAATATAACTAAGGTTCAGGTGTTCAATCATGACTCCAGGTAGTTGGTTGAGAATAACCACAAGAGTTCTCATTGCAGATCCCATATAATTCAGTTGCTCATTCAGAAAACTTTCACACTTTCCATCACATACACGGTTACTTTGGTGCCTGATAGATCCAGCCATTTACTAAAACCAAAATTGCTAGTGTGAGTATATCAGTAAAATCATCATATAATATCTTATGAGGGGGGTAATTACTAATATATACTTATTCATGTTATCTTAAACTCATTAACTTTATAAAAATAACTATGAATCATTCTAAAATCTTAACCATTATGGTAATGTCACTTGTGATTAAAGAATACCCTAACATCTAAAGTTATCTAAACCGACCTCTGATACCAACTATAAGGACCCGAACATAAAACATTACAAAATATTAAAGTAAATGAATTATTCACATTGAGAATCTTTTCAGGTTTAGAGTTTTAGAGAATTAGGACATAACTATTTCACGTCAACTTGGATATTACAATGTAGACACATTTACTCAGTTTCCATTTGTTCACGAAATAAAAACTCTTGAACAAAATATTCATGTCTAGTTCCTGTTTTAGACATCATGACATTTCCTTGATCCCATCCTTGACCCTATTCTACTTTATGTCCTATGAAAAACATTTCAAAAACTTAGGATGAGCATAAAAAGCTCAGTAAGTGACACAAAAAGAAAGAAAACATTAGATCATCAATACATACATAACATAACCTTTTTAACATACCTAACGAAATCATAAGATTTGTGAAATAAACATAGGAATCATAAAACATAAAGGTAACTTGAGGCATTCATAGCATTCTTACGTAGGGAGTAACCCTCATGGTTACGTTTGGAATGTACATCACAGTATATTCCTTAAATATCTTCAGAGAAACCTTAGAATTTAACTCCTTCAGATTACCCAATGCATTAGAGATCTATCTTGGGCTCACCCGTCCTTAGTTTATCACGGAACCACACGACTTCATAAACAATTCCCAAGAACCATAACATAATCATATCACATAAAACATGCATAAAGGAAACATAACATTTACACATTTCAATAACAAGATATAAATACAACACATTGATATAATCAAAATATTATCAGAACTATTTTCAATAACAAAATAAAAGAAAAGTAAAACATGGTATTTATTTTTCATTTAAAAAAAGTTATGGCTTGTAGAGGAAGCTGAAACTCAAATAATGGCCACGGCAGTAGAGAAGTCGTTGTCACCACATACGTAAGTCAAAAACATTCCTTTTGTCATTTAGTAAAATGCTTCATGTAAAAATGTTCATTTTTAATGAAATTAAAATTCAAAAGGGTTTTATACACCTTATAAAATAATGTCTTGTTGAAATCATAATACGCCTCAATGAAAAGAGATTGAGACGAAGTCCCGTACAAAGACGGTATCCTCAGATTAAGGATAAATCAATTACATAATTATGTGTGACAAATATAAATACACTAAAAATAAGTGGATATTCAATGTAAATCAATCAGAGGTCATCCACACATATTCTTAGCACAACATAACCAAGAAGTATATGTTTAACCCAAATAATTCCAATTGGGTTAAAAAGTTCACTTACAGAAATTCGATAGCCAAACATCGTCACTTTAAAATTAAAAAAATGAGTTGATGAGAGATAAAATGGGTATCTCACCACTTAGACATAAAATTTACAGCAATAAGGATATATAAGAACATATCCCATCATAAGAAGATGTAAATTAAAAGACCTAACAAAAAGAAGTCTTTTAAAAAGAGGATGGTGAAAGGTTCCCTTACCGATTTGGGTAACTTTCGAAACGTACACCCCATGAAAGAATGAATATACAATGTTGATGTAAATACCCATAAAAAAATTATATTACACAAAGACTATAATAATGGCAGTACATACACCACTCAAAGGAGATAGTGAAAAATATAGCATGAATCTCACGGGAATAAATAGTGAGATAAAATCCCCTTACCTCGTTGTAATAAATTGAGTCATATGAACAAAAGATAATAAAGAACAAAATGAATCACATAATACCATGAATATAAATAGTATCATGATAATATATATTAAATTGAATTACACAATACACCACATGTAATAAATAATTGGCGAATAAATGAAATCTCATGGAATTAAAAGTGAGATAAGAAATCCCATTACCTCAAGTCCGACTTGACTTGTTCAATTCATTATATTCCTGAATAATAAATTGTGGTCAATTTATAATTGCTTAATGAATTCCTTTAAATTTTATTATTCAATTGATATCACATATTATCTTGTTATAATAATTAGTTAATTATGTGAGTTCATATCATATGTTTTGTCGATGTTCAATACATGAGTCAACAATGAACTTGTTTGAAGAGAATTGTCCATGTAGTTATAAATACATCATCTCAGAAATGGTTTTCATGATTTAAATATAATATATATCCAGTATATATGTATTTAATAACATTCCATAATGTTTGGAGATAATAAATTAAATGTACCATTCATGGAGACGGTAGGCCGTAGGTACCCATGAACGCTACATTCATTTTTTGTCATATTAATGGACTTTAAAAACAAATGAGACATAGATATATTATAATTACAGTATAATATATATGTTATATAGGTAAAATAATTTCATTAATTACATTATTTATAAGTTCCATTTTTGGCATGAACGAGTCACATCACTTGAGGGGGCGGTAGTCCACACTTCCTTAAATGAAACTATCGTATTTGCACAACATGAAAAGCATCAAGGTATGTTTTAAATATAAAATACAGAAGAATATAGAGGAAATAAATATAATATATATCATATATAAATATAGTTCTATCATAATGGCCACCATGAAAGGTGTTGAAAGAAGATTGAACAATCATCGTTTCGTGAGGCAGTAATTCACCACCCACAGAAACAGTATGTTTTTTAACCATTAGACGGGGGTGTGTGTAAGTGTAGGTAGAATCCATTTCATAAAAACATCCCAGTATATTTAGGATACTTTTTTTATTGTAGGATCAAATAATAATAATATTTTGGTGAGTGATGAAGGAAAATAAAAGAATGAAACTCGAGATAAGACATTACCTCTAAATCGGGCAACTCTTTCTGATTTGAGACAAAGGATTCCTTGGAAAGTCTTCTGCCCAAAGGGATGCTTCAAGGAGTAAGAGAGGGATTTGTATAGATAATATGAATAGAGGGTGGAAGAGGCAAGGGATTGATATGTGTGGGTAAGGGGTAGAGGTTGGGGCCTTTTATAAGAGGGAGCATGGTCAGTTTTGGAAAGTCTTGAAATGTTACTTTATTATAAAATGATTTTCGGAATTTAAAGGTCCCAAAATGATATATTTTGAGTTTAAGGTGATAAGGGTTCTAAATACACCCATCCAATAGGTTTTTGATAAGTGTATGTCTTATATTTTACCTTATCTTTTCATTTCATTTAAATCGTTCATTAATGAGGTAATCACTGTATCATCATCATGTCATAAATAAATTTATTTATTTAATGTCTAAAAATTATAAAAAAATAACATGATATAGGATTTTATTTAGATTTATAATGACTATTTATTGTATAATAGATCATTTATGTAAACAAAATTAAAATTGTTTTACTTAGATGTTATATAGTTTGGTTATATTTTCCTTTCTTTAGAAATAATATGCTAAAAGGTCACTATCACACAAAAGTGATTCCATGGGGTCCCTAAGTTGGCACAAGGCATCCCAAGGTCGGCCATGAGAAAACAAAAAGGATTTTTACACATGTTGGTGTCATTTTATATTATTATGATATTATTTTATGACCCTTAACTACCCGATTACTAATTAATCATGATAATTAAAGATAATTGTCGTCGTTACTATTCATACTGTCCAAAAACAACAGTCTTAATTACATAATTGGGACCGTCTGATTCCAAATATGGAATCCGTTTTACCACATTACAAACTCATAAATATCAGTAATTAATTTAAAAATAATTCCCATTGTCACAACCAATGAATGGTTTTTAAGAAGTAAAATTTATCAAAAGATTGACTTGTTCTTACATCCAATTTAAAAGTGAAATAACTTCCAATGAAAAAATTGTATTAAGTGGTAAAAAAATAATTCAATTACACTTTAAATCCAATTAAAAGTAAAATCTGACAATATAATTAAATTTGATGAAAAGCAGTTTTGAAGTAAAATTCATAATTTTTCACTTTCATTAAAAATGAACATTTGTCAGAAAAATAAAAAAAATTATCCAAAGATGATATTACAAATTCAAAAATTATTTTCATTTTACCAAATTCAAAACTTATAAATTGAGTTAATTAATTTAATAATTAATTCCCACTGTCAAAATAAATAGCGTGTTTTTAATAAACAATATCTATCAAAAGATTGACACTTGTTTATTTAAAATTACAAAGTGAAATTAATTCCAATGACCACCATTGGATTAAATGGTAAAAATATATTTCAAATAAACTTTAAACCCAATTAAAAATATAATCTAACCATATAAATAAATTATATTAAAATGAGATTTTGAATTAAAATACAGCATTTTCACTATTCATAAAAAATGAACTTTATCAGAAAAATAACAACAATTTACACAAAGTAAATTTTGATGTCTCAATTCTAAAGAAGGATATTATTTTGTCACATATATCATATAAAATTGAAAAAAAGTAGTTTTAAAAAGGATTCTCCATCAAAAGTCAGTTAATCGACCTTTTAAAGAACATTAGAATATTTATGCTTAAAATCGAATTCTTTTTCTTATTTTAATCCTCTAAATTTTATTGGATAAATGTAAAAATATTTAACAAACATATATGATCATTTCGTAGTTATTTCTGTTCAATCCCTCCATTACAACGGCTAGGCATTAACTACCATTTAAAATAATATTATTATTTATTACTGTGCAACATAAGATTTCAAAGAAACTCATTGTTGCCTATTGGGTATGCCATCAAACATATCATTCCCTTTAAAGTAATATTAAAATTTTATTCAAAAATATTAATAGATATGCAAATTTCATATTCTTTATTTTCCTGGGATGTTACATACAAGAAATTCCATAGATGTTCAGAATGTCGAAGACGTTTAAACTCAATGATATTTGATCAATAGGAAGAAACATATGTAGAATATGGATTCCTTTAGTGATCACAACAATAGTGTAGTTGTTTTAAAAGTTCATGAACATTTGATAGAGTAAGAATCCTGAAGATATATCACACCATATCTATCAAATGATCACAGTCATAATATTTTTATTCCATGAAGATGTATCCCAGATCATTAAAAAATAATTTTGGATCATGTATGTGTCCAATATCGACATGAATCATGTTAATTAATGACAATTTAATAATATTACCATTGTCTTTATTTGTTAAAGTTTAACTTTAATAACATTTAATACATTCAGGATTTACATTTCTTCTTGAAATATTAGTATTAATCTATTAAAATGTTATGTAAATAAATTTAAAAAATCAATTATAAAAAAATTAAGAATATATATATATAATTATTTTGATTATTTAAAAAAACATTATAAAATAATAGCATGTCATGAAACATAATTTGTATGTATAAAAAAATTATTAAATAATGATACAGTTATTTTTAACACTATATAATTATATTTAAACTTTTAATAACAATAATTTTAACAAAATAGTTATTTTTTACAACATTAATTTAAATAAGAAATAATGATTTAGAAAGATAAAATTTTTTCTAATAGTGACTCTTGACCCAATGTTAGGTTCCAACGGTGGATAAAAAATCAAGACCTACTATTGCGATTATAAAAAAATAATGTAAGTTAATAAAAATTAAATTCATCCCAATAATCTATGTAGTTAAAGGCTTATAGATAGGTAATAAAAAGAATTTTTGCCCTAGGTAATCCAATATTGACTCATTACCTACCATTGCATGAAGCCATTGGTGGCTCATGGAAAACCATTAGGTTACACGAGTGACTTATGAAAATTATTTCTAGAAAAAATGATGAAACATCATATCAAGACATCAATTTATAAATTATAAAATATATCTACATTGTAAGAATAAAAATACTATGAACATATTTCTAATGAAATTTATTACAACAATATAAATACATAATAAATAATAGAAGATTAAGAGATGAATAATTTTTTTATTAAATAACAATGAAAATTTTAAAAAAATACTAAAATAGTAAGAATCATGAACTGAATAAAAAATAAAAAATATTTTCTAGTAGTAAATAGAAAGAAAATAAAATTGAAGAAATATTGAAGTATAAGGATAACTTATATTATATCTTTAACATGATTCCATCATGGATCCATAAGGTAAAGATAAAACACCAACAAACTTAAAGAATAAAATATATACAGCTAATGAATCTAAGGTGATATATGTTTGGATATTGATAGACCTACTGGGAAGATTCTATAAAAAAAATAAATTATTATGTATAATATCACCCACCATTTATGTCCATTTGTAGGTAAAATTTCCCATTGTTGATGTCCAATTATAGGTAAAATGACCCACTATCGATATCCAATGGTGGGTGAAATGGCCCACTGTTGGAAAAAACCAACATAAAATTGAAAACCAACCCACAGTGGAAGGAGAGTCAAACAATAATTATAAAAAGATATGATAGAAGGAATATAGTAAATATTGATGATAAAAATGTCACTTTTGAAAAATGAACAATAATACCAAAATATTAACAAACACTATGTGAGATAGACTTATAGGATTAAAGAGAAAATGAACCAGTATTTCATAATTTTGAACGTGAAAGGAAGAGAAGGGAAGATGGCCCATAGTACAAACTCCAGTGATTTAAATGAAGAGGGACAACTGAGAAGATGATAAATAGGGAAATGTGGGATTTCAAAAGAATTTAGTGAGATTAAATAAAAACATAAGATTTCGAAAAGAACAAATAACTAGATTCAATAAGTGCATATCATACAGTGTAAAGTGTATACGATATTTCTTACATGGATCCCATGTATAATTAAAAACATGTAGGCCAAATAATATATCAACGAGGATGCATGGAGGCTTGGTTAAAATTAAAACACACAACATAAATGGGCATGCAGACCCATAAACCGACCTAGACAAACCCTATATGCCTTTTGGGGGGGCTCTGAGGGCCTCATACATGGACCCACATGCCTAAATCACGGACTATGAAAATTTAAATCCAAGTATCCAGCTTGTGGGGATTTTTTTGGATGTCCTTCCCCTGGGGTTGACCCTAAGGGGGGCCTATGTGGTTGAGGGCTAACTAGGTTCCTCCAAAATATGGTATAATCTTTTACTCAAACAAAATTAAAAATAAGAAAATAAAAATAACATGGAGTAACATTAAAACATTTGAATAAATAAAATTAGTAAAAATATATATATTTACTAGAACATTATAATTAAATAAAATTAATTAATTAAAACATATAGAATCTATTAGACTTAATAATATTAGAAATAGTTAATAGGGTAAACAAATAATATATAAAACTTATTAAGTTAATTTCAAATACTAAAATCTCCCCCTCTTTTTAAATTATAATTTAAAAGTATTGTTAAATTCTCTACAAAAAAACTCCCTATTTTTGAAATTTATAAAAAATTACATTAAAATTAATATAAAAAAGCTGACTAAAAATAAGATACTGTTATTTTTTAACAAATAATTTTTTGAATATAGTTAACTAATTATTATTTAATAAAATGGTAAAATGATATTCTCACTTAAAGAAGATATTCAAAAAATATATATTTAAAAATAGTGATCGTACTAACCAACTGTTTAGGATTCTAACATACCCAATTCAAATTTCATCCTTCCAAATTTAATTGAATCTAAAGGTTTTGTAAATATTTCAGCTTATGTTTTATCAATATTAACAAATTATAATAATATATCTCCTTTATTTACCCGATCTCCTAGAATGTTAAATCATAAATTAATGTGGTTAGTTGTAGAATGTTGAAGAGGGTTCTTAGAAATTTAAATAGCTATTGAGTTATCACAGTAAATAGGAATTTTATCAAAAATAATATTGAAATCAGTCGGTGTTTTTTTAATCCAAATGCTTTACGAATTTCTGCTATTAGTAGAAAAATATTCATCATCAATTATTGATAGTGTTTCTGATAGTTCTTTCTTGGATCTCCAGGGAATTAAATATTTTCCTAAAAATTACACATACCAGTTGAGATTTTTTGGTTGAGTCTACAACCTCATATTTTAGAGTTAGAGTAAGATAGTTATGTAAAATAGTTCTCATTTGAATATAATAGTCTAGTATAAACAGTACCCTTTATGTATATAATTACCATTTTAACATCATTAAATTTACTTTATTTGGGATCTCACTAAAACCTTGCACATAATAAAACTGAGAACATTATGTCTAGTCTAGAAGCAGTGAGATATAATATTCTACTTATCATTCCTTATATTTTTTAATATCAACAAACTTAAAATATTCATCTAAGTAAAATTTTTAGTTAA
Organism: Viscum album; assembly: GCA_963277665.1. Lineage (NCBI taxonomy): Eukaryota > Viridiplantae > Streptophyta > Magnoliopsida > Santalales > Viscaceae > Viscum > Viscum album. The sequence goes on from OY728153.1 coordinate 1,281,118,993, forward strand.
TAATCATAGGTGTTTTTATACTTTTACTAGAATCAAGTCCAACCATTTCACAATTTCATTAGAATATTTTTCTTGAATAATAAAATGCAATATTTCCTTGGATTAATTTGTAAACCGAGGAAAAAATTTAGTCCTCCCATTAATATCATGTCAAATTTACTTTTCATATTCATAGAAAAATAAATACACATAGAATAATTTTTTGAGCCAAATATTATATCATCAATATATATCTGTATAATCTGTACGTTATTTGAAACTCTTTTTGTATGATAACCCTTCTTTTTAATACAACTTAAACATGATTTATTACATAAAGCATCACTTGATACAACAAAGAAGATTGATATTTTTAGTGTCTTTGGGTCTTAGGATCATTACATAAAAACATAAAACATGAAATACAACATCTTTATTGAAAACTTTCTTTACATGACCACTACATTCCCTCGTACTTAGCATCGCATGGGATAACCTGAGGACATGAATAAGAAAAGGGTGAGCTATAAAGTTGAGTTAGAGAGTACAAATGGAATAACATGAGGAGTAAAATACATGTTAGACAATAGGAATATCAATAGAGCATAAAAGAAACATGAACATAAAGGCGTGATAAAGCATGATAATCATAACATGGAAATTTGGCAACAACACTTAACATTGAATTAGAATGAGCCAAGGCTCATTGCACATGGAGCATGAGTAAACCCTCATTGCACATGAAGCACAAGTAAACCCTCATTGCACTTGAATTATCATGAGTCAACAATCATTGCACATGATGTATCATGATACTATACTTTACACAATGCATTGGAGCGCTATAAGGGCGCACCCTTCTTAAACATTTCATTTCATGCATAAGTGTGCCACATGGATCATAAAACATGGATTCATAAAACATAATCATTTATTACACGATAAAAGAATGTATAATTAATACATAAATCTTTAAAATAAATAAGTAAATGTGCATAAAGGTGAATACCCTTGATGGAGAAATGGGCATGGTATTCACTACACAATGACATTGGCTTAGAAAATCGGTGTGATTGCGGCAGCGTAACGGCGTGACATAAGAATTCATAAAAAATGGTTGATGAGACAGAAAGGTGTTCCTCATCATATTTACATGTAATGGATATTATTGAGGTCATATAGATACATGTCCCAACAATTGAAAATCAATTTCGATTCATGATACAAAATTATTGCTTGAATGTAAAAGAAGAGAGAGAAGTTCCTTTCGGAATTTCGGGATAGTAATGGGTGTACATGGGAGGAATTTAATGAGAGATAAAGGGGTCTCCCATCATTAAAACAATAAGAGGGTGGTATGGGGGAGGTGGAAAACCATACCCCAACATTCATAATTGAAATTAAAATGGCAATACAACTTAAAGAAAATTGACAAAAATGAGAAAGGAAGAAAAAACCATTACTTGGAAGTGTGCTTCCAAAGGCTAGAGAGAGGCTTGTGAGAGGCTTCTTGGGAGCTTGGGGCACCTTGGAAGGATTCTAGAGATATTAGGTCATAGGTTGGACGAACTCCAAAGGATTTTAGTAAGGAGGAAGTGGGATCTTGGGTGGGTTTATATAGGAAAGGTGGGAGAATTCTTTATTATTTAGGTTTTGGACCCCTTATATTAAACTAATCCAAACCACAAACCATCCCATGGTTTTTGCCAATGGTTTCTGGAAAATTAAAGAGAAAAAAAATATTTTATTAGGACCAAGTCCGAACTTATTAAAATATTAGGGTTGCTTATGTGGAGGTGAGTCACACTCCCATGGAAATTAATTTAAAAAGGTAAAGTGTTGAATATGTCTTGAGGGGTTCAATAATTCTTTGAAAAGTAAGTCAAACAAACCCAAAACCTCATTATTTTAATTATAAAACATATATTGGTCGAAAATAAGGATTATGGTACTTTATTACGTCACCATTGGGTCATTATGATGTCCTAAAACACATTATATATTTAAAAGGTATTTAATTTTTACCCAAAAATTTGACTGTTTCAGAAAATTATGAAAAATTCACCGTTGGATAATTTAAACATCCTGATTCCAAAAAGAACATTTATTTTATCTAAATAATTTTCTAAATATGTGAATTTTTACTTTTAAAATAAAAACTGACATTTATCAAAAATTCACGGGTTTTGACAGAAATGGATTTCAAACCGTAATAAAAATTTTAATTGCATTCATAAAATTATAAGATCATTTATATTTAATAAAAATTAATTTCATAATAATAATATTATATTATTAAAATATTATTTAATTCAAAAATCTTTTAATTTAATAAAATAGATTTCTTAATTAAATAATAACTAAAAACACCATTTGTACTTTAAAAACTATCTACAATGTATCAAAAATGACTAGAAATTATATTCATTGTTATATACAAAAAAAATAATGTACATGAACATAGTACTACTTGTTTGTTACATAACCCCTTAAAACAGCCGCATAAGACCTAAGGGTAATGTGAGCGATGGTGACAGACTCTTGGCGTGGCTCGGATTACATCGCTCGAGTGGTAATCTCTATCAACTTCCACTTTTCCCGTAGACGGTCCCGTTTGAGCTTGACATGGTGAAGCGCATCTTGGGCTTGGTCAAGGGCGAAGCCCAAGGATGCCACCTCTTTTCCAAGCTCCAACAAATGGGCTTTGTATGGGACAATTCTACTAGATGAGGCCATCGCTTCCTTTGTCTGAGTAAAATTGGGTTCGTTAAAGCCTTATATTTATACTAATCATGTGATCACTATTCAACGGCTATAAAAGTAATGGTCACAACTCTTATGATAAAACCAAAGAAGTTAACATCTTATAAAAACATTTTTTATAAAGATACATTTAACTTGATCAAGAGGGATTTTCCATTAATGAAACTTTGGGTCATTACAATATTCCCCCCTTAAGAAATTTCACCCTTGAAATTTTCCTTTTCCCATACAAAAATAGATGTGGGTAACTCAGCTTCATCATATCCTCTGATTCCCAAGTTTCTTCTTCAAACTTGTGGTTTCTCTACAACACCTTGACGAGGGGCACTGTCTTATTTCATAGAACGTTTTCTCTACGATCTAATATCTTCACTGGTTTCTCCTCATAAGAAAGATCATCTTCCAATTGTACCACATCGGAAGAGAGTACATGTGAAGGGTCCGGTATGTACTTCCTTAAGAGGGATACAAGAAAGACATCATGCACCTTGGACATAATAGGTGGAAGTGCTAGTTGATAGGCCATAGCCCCAACACGATCAAGAATCTCGAAGGCGTTGATGTACCTTGGACCTAACTTCCCTTTCTTTCCAAACCTCATGACCTTCTTCCATAGAGATATGCGTAAAAACACCATGTCTCCAACTATAAATTCAAGGTCTCGTGACGATTATCTCCATAACTCTTCTGTCGACTCTGGGCTGCCTTGATATGCTGTTGAATGGTTTTCACCTTCTTCACCATTTCTTCGACCATTTCTGGTCCAAGCAGCTTACGTTCACCGACCTCATCCCAACATGCTGGTGTTCTGCACCTTTTCCCATAAAGGGCTTCATATGGTGCCATTTGGATGCTCAAGTGGAAACTGTTATTATAAGAGAACTCAACCAGAGGAAGATGTTGATCTCCATCCTCCTTTAAAGTCCATTGAGCACGCTCTCAACATATCCTCAAGTGTTTGGATAGTACTCTCTGATTGGCCATCAATTTGAGTTTGATAGGCAGTACTAAAGTTCAGTTCAGTATTCAGAGCATGTTGAAGACTCTTCCAAAACATAGAGGTGAATCTTAGATCTTGGTCAGACACAATAGATAGTGGTACTCCATAAAATCTTACCACTTCCTTGATATATATCCGTGCCAGTTGATCCAAAGATAAATCCTCCCGAATAGCAATGACGTGTGTAGTCTTTTTAAGACGGTCCACAACAACCTAGATTGCATTTTTGCCTTTGGATGTCCTTGGAAGTCCAGTGACAAAGTCTATGGTGATGTTTTCCCATTTCCATTCTGGTATGGGAAATGGTTGCATCATCCCCTTAGACTTCCGCCTCTCTACCTTCACTTGCTGACACACCATGAAATTTGATGTATATTTGGAGATCTCCTTCTTTATATTATCCCACCAAAAGTTTTCTCAGAGATCTTGATACATCTTTCTGCTCCCTCGGTGAATAGAGAAATTTAAACTATGTGCATCATCCAAAAGTTCCTTCTTCAACTCCGGACTTGATGGAACACATAGTCTTTTCCCAAACCGCACAATTCCTTCCTCATTAACATTAAACTCTAAGGATTTTTACTTTTTGATAGCTTCCACTTTTCCTTGAATTCTTACATCATCCTTTGGAGCATCCTTTAACCTTTCCAAAAGAGATGGTTGAGCAATCATTTGTGAAAGGATTGATTATGTTCCCTTCTTTTTGATTCCCACGTCCATCTTCATCAATTCTAAGAAGATTGGATCCTTCTCAATTCTCATTATTGATAGAATTGTTGGATCCTTTCTACTTAGGGCATCTGCCACCTTGTTCTCTTTCCCATGGTGGTAATGTATTGAACAGTCATAATCCTTGATGATATCTATCCATCTTCTCTGGCACATATTAAGCTCTTTCTGTGTGAATATATATTTAAGACTCTTGTGGTCAGTATATATCTCACATTTCTCTCCATAGAGATAATGCCGTCAGATTTTCAAGGAAAAGATCACAGCTGCCAACTCTAGATCATGCATTGGATAGTTTCACTCATGGATTTTCAACTACCTTGAGGAATATCATATCACTTTATCATTCTGCTCAGCACACATCATAATCCCTTCTTCAAAGCATCACTGAATACCACAAAATGCTCCCCACTTATGGGTAAAGTGAGCATGGGTGCAGTGATAATCCTCCTTTTCAACTCCTTGAAGATTTCTTCGCATTCATCACTCCAAGAAAACTTTACTCCCTTTCAGGTTAGCTTGGTAAGAGGGTTGGACAATCGTGAGAAATTCCTCACAAATCGTCGATAATATCCAGCTAACCCCAAGAAGCTACGGATATCGGTTACCGATGTTGGCCTCAGCCATCCCTCAATTGCATATATTTTGGAGGGATCCACATATATCCCATTTCTTTTGATGATATGGCCAAAGAATGAGACCTCCTTCAACCAGAAGTCACACTTGCTGTACTTTGCATAGATCTTCTCCTTGCGCAAAGTCTCTAGTACAGTTCTTAAATGCTCCTCATGATTCTCCTTGGTTTTGGAGTATATTAGAATATCATCTATAAAGACTACCACAAATTTGTCAAGGTAATCTCTAAAGACTCTATTCATCAAGTCCATGAATATTTCTGGAGCATTGGTGAGTCCGAAAGGCATTACTATGAATTCAAAGTGCCCATACCTTGTATGAAAAGCAGTCTTGGGGACATCTTCCTTCTTCACCCTTACTTGATAATATTCCGACCGAAAATCCACCTTGGAGAAGTATTGTGCTCCACGTAGCTGATCAAACAAGTCATAGATTCTTGGGAGAGGATACTTGTTCTTTACCGTTATTTTGTTAAGTTCACGATAATCGATGCAAAGCCGCATTGACCCATCCTTCTTCTTGACGAAGAGGACTGGTCCACCCCATGGTGAAGCACTTGGGTATATAAACCCTTTATCCAGATTCTCCTGTAGTTGTTTTTTCAGATCTTCAAGCTCAACAACATCCATTCTATATGGAGTCGTGGATATTGGTAACGCCCCAGGTATAAGTTCAATTGATAACTTAAAATCTATTCTAGGAGGAAGACCAGGCAGCTCCTCGGGAAACACTTCCGCGAATTCCCTCACAAGAGGCATTTCTTCAAGTATGGTTTCTTCCTTGGACTCAATCATCTGATCTAGATACGCATGCTCATAGGGCAGTAATATCCATGCTTGAGATGATGGAGCTAAAGTAGATTCATCTTCCTCTTGACACTTGTAAAGAATTGGGGGTCGATTCTTCTTATGGAGTGTGATTTCCCTCTCCCGACAATTTATGTTGGCTCTATATAAGGAAAGCCAATCCATGCCAAGAATTGCATAAAATTCTACCAGAGGGAGTATGATGAGGTTCGGCAGGAAATTCAATCCACAGATTATAACAGTGGAGGACTTATATTCATGGGATGCAATGATTTCCCCATTTGTCATGCTCACCGACATCTTTACTTCCATGATTTGTGGTGGTGCTGGGATTGTTCTACTAAACTTTCGAGATATAAAAGAATGTGTAGAACCTGAATCAAAAAGTATGTTTGCTATTATTTAATGAATAACTAGCATACCTGTCACCACTTTGTTTTCGGGGTTCATTTCGGCAGAAGTCATGGCAAAAGCTCTTCCTTGTTATCTTGGAGGTTGTTGGTTGCCTCTGATAACCCTTGGATTAGGGAACTGATTTCCAAAATGACCCGGTTATTTGAATTCATATCATTGAACAATGCATTGAGGTTTGAACAGAGTGTTCCTCTCCTCTGTCGTAGCCGTTGTTCCTTCTTGCTGACAGTTAATAGCTAGGTTCCCTTCTCTTCCACACTTGAAGCATTTTCTCGTCCCCTTAGGCAATTTCCAGGGTGCTTCTTCCCACACTTTTTGAAAGTGGGGTGCTGGAACTTCTTAGCACCGTTGGATTTATCCATCGGCCCACCAGCATTGAATTCCACCTTATGCTTTTTTTCCCCATGATACCCCTGTGATTCCCCAATATCCATTTCAACCTTGAGGGCACATCGGACAATTTCCTCATAGTTGCCGAAGTCACGAATCACTAATTCTTTCCGAAAGCAAGGATTCAGCCCACCAAAGAAGCGGTCAACCTTGCATTTGGGGTTAATGACAAAGCTGGAAGCATATCATGCAAGCCTTGTGATGTTTGACTCGTACGCTCCAACAGATTCCTCATCTTTTTGCTTGAGGGAAAGTAAGTCCCTTTACATCTTAAGCCTAAGGGTGAGAGGAAAATATTTATCGAAAAACATCTTCTGGAATTCCTACCATTCCAAAGCCTCGATCTCATCCTCAGGCTTTATATTTTTTATCAACGTCCACCATTGATTAGCTTAACCCTCCATACGATAATCATCCAGGAGAACCTTCTCTTGTTCAGAACATTGAAGGATGGAGAAGATCTTTTCAATGGAGTTGATCCATTGTTCAGGGATCGTGGGATCAGATGATCCAATAAATGTAGGAGGCCTTTGCCTCATGAAGCTCTCGATAGCGACTTGTTCCTTCTTAGGGGGGTTTGGACGTTCCTCTTGACCCGTGTTTCTATTCAAAACGTGAGTTAGCTGTGAGAGAAGAGTGACAAAGTTCGCGATTCCCGCTCCCATTGGATTGGGCATCTCATTAGTACAATCATCACACTGATCCTCACAACAGTTGTTAGCCCGAGTCCTCCTATTACCAGCCATTGGTTGGAATAAAAGGAAAGTTAGGGGTAACACATAAAGGGTAATCCAAAGACAAAAGTTGATGACTAAAAAATAAACTTTTATTTCCTTAACTCGTGAGTCTATAGGCTTCAATATAGGCTTTTCATGATCTACTTTCTAACATATATTCTTAGGGGCATTTTTCCCTTAATAAGGGTTCATACCAAGATTGTGAATTTATCAAAACATATCCCCCAGGAGTGTTGTAACCAAGAGTGCAGCAAGGCCCGTTGTCGTGCACCAGTTCCCATTAGAGTCTCGCTCAAAGCGGTGTTTTCGGGTTTTACCCCTAGGATACATCTGTGCCAGAGCCGCCTCTACCTGCTCGTATCCAGACAGGGATGTATTTATTGGATATACCACTTACTTAGCACTTACCAAAACTTAGGGATGTTTTTATTATACTTAGTCTTGTATCTAAGGCTTTACTAGGGTTTCCTAATCCCAAAAATAACTAAACCTATCCTCTGATACCAACTATGACAACCCTTTTTTTTAATACAACTTAAACATGATTTATTACATAAATCTTCACTTGATACAACAAAGAATATTGAGAGGTTTAGTGTCTTTGGGGCTTAGGATCATTACATAAAAACTTAAAACATTAAATATAACATCTTTATTGAAAACTTCCTTTACATGACCACTACATTCCCTCGTACTTAGCATTGCATGGGATAACCTGAGGACATGCATAAGAAAAGGGTGAGCTACAAAGCCCAGTAAGGGAGTACACATGGAATAACATGAGGAGTACAATACATGTTAGACAATAGGAAAATCAATAGAGAATAAAAGAAACATGAATATAAAGGCATGATAAAGCATGATAATCATAACATGGAAATGTGGCAACAACACTTAACATTGAATTAGCATGAGCTAAGGCTCATTGCACATGGAGCCTGAGTAAACCCTCATTTCATATGAAGCACGAGTAAACCATAATTTCACTTGAATTAGCATGAGTCAAAACTCATTTCACATGATGTATCATGATACTATACTTTACCCAATGCATTGGAGCGCTATAAGGGCACACCCTTCTTAAACATTTCATTTCATGCATAAGTGTGTCACATGGATCATAAAACATGGATTCATAAAACATAATAATTTATTCCATGATAAAGTAATGTGTAATTAATACATGAATCTTTACAATCAATAAGTAAACGTGCATAAATATGAATACCCATGATGGAGAAATGGGCATGGTATTCACCATACAATGACATTGGCTTAGAAAATCGGTGTGATTTCAGCAGCGTAACGGTGTGACATAAGAATTCATAAAAAATGGTTGATGAGAGAGAAAGGGGTTCCTCATCATATTTACATGTAATGGACAGTAAGGAGTTCATATAGATACATGTCCCAAAAATTGAAAATGAATTTAGATTCATGATACAAAAGTATTGCTTGAATGTAAAAGAAGAGAGAGAAGTTCCTTTCAGAATTTCGGCATAGTAACGGGTGTACATGGGAGGCATTTAATGAGAGATAAATGGGTGTCCCATAATTAAAACAATAATAGGGAAATATGGGGGAGGTGTGAAACCATACCCCAACATTCATAATTGAAATTAAAAGGGCAATACAACTTAAAGAAAATTGACGAAAATGAGAAAGGAAGAAAAAACCCTTACTTGGAAGTGTGCTTACAAAGGCTATAGAGAGGCTTGTGAGAGGCTTCTTGGGAGCTTGGGGAACCTTGGGAGGATTCTAGAGAGAGTAGGGCAGAGGTTGGACGAACTCCAAAGGATTTTAGTAAAGAGGAAGTGGGATCTTGGGTGGGTTTATGTAGGAAAGGTGGGAGAATTCTTTATTATTTCGGTTTGGGACCTCTTATATTAAACTAATCCAAACCACAAACCATCCCATGGTTTTTGCCCATGGTTTCTAGAAAAGGAAATAGGAAAACAATATTTTATAAGGCCCAAGTCCGAATCTTATTAAAATATTAGGGTAGATTATGTGGAGGTGAGTCACACTCCCATGGAAATTAATTTAAAAAGGCAAAGTGTTGAATATGTCTTGAGGGGTTCATTAATGCTTTGAAAAGTAAGTCAAAAAAACCCAAAACCTCATTAATTTAATGATAAAACATATATTTTCCGAACATAAGGATTATGGTACTTTATTACTTCACCATTGGGTCATTATGATGTCATAAAACACATTATATATTTATAACGTATTTAATTTTTACCCAAATATTTGACTGTCTCAGAAAATTATGAAAAATTCACCGTTGGATAATTTCGACATCCTGATTCCAAAAATAACATTTATTTTATCTAATAAATTTTCTAAAATTGTGAATTTTCAGTTTTAAAATAAAAACTGACATTTATCGAAAATTCACGGGTTTTGACAGAAATGGCTTTCAAACCTTAAAAAAAATTAAATTGCATTCATAAAATTATAAGATCATTTATATTTAATAAAAAATAATTTAATAATAATAATATTATATTATTAAAATATTATTTAATTCAAAAATCCCTTAATTTAATAAAATAGATTTCATAATTAAATAATAACTAAAAACACCATTTGTACTTCAAAAACTATTTACAATGTATCAAAAATGACTAGAAATTATATTCATTATTATATACCAAAAAATAATGTACATGAACATAGTACTACTTGTTTGTTACATAACCCCTTAAAATATCCGCATAAGACCTAAGGGTAAGGTGAGCGATGGTGACAGATTCTTGGGTAGCTCAGATAACATCGCTCGAGTGGTAATCTCTATCAACTTCCACTTTTCCCGTAGACGGTCCCGTTCGAGCTTGACATGGTGAAGCTCAGCTTGGTCTTGGTAAAGGGTGAGGCCCAAGGATGCCACCTCTTTTCCGAACTCTGACAAATGGGCTTTGTATGGGGAAATTCTACTGGATGAGGTCATCGCTTCCTTTGTCTGAGTAAAATTGGGTTCGTTAAAGCCTTATATTTATACTAATCATGTGATCACTGTTCAACGGCTATAAAAGTAACGGTCACAACTCTTATCATAAAACCAAAGAAGTTAAAATCTTATAAAAACCTTTTTTATAAAGTGACATTTAACTAGATCAAGAGGGATTTTCCATTAATGAAACTTAGGGTCGTTACATTTTGTAAATAAGGTTGGATCAACGTTGCATTTAATAAAATATTTTTTCAATAAAAATTGTACAAGTATTTCATACCAAGCTATTATAGACTGTTTAAGACCATATAAGTATTTATTATGTAGAAAAACAAGATTTGGTAAATTATCATTTTCAAATCTATGGGGTTTTTCAGAATAGACATCTTTTAAAATAATTCCACTTAAAAATGAGATTTTACATATATTTGAAATAATTTTATGTTTCAAAAAATATAAACGGCTAATAGAATTATAAATACTTCCATCATATAAATGGGATCAAAATAATTTTCGAAGTTAATCCCCTCTTTATAGGAAAAACCATGAGCAATAAGTCTTTCTTTTTTAACAATTTATCTACATTCATCATGTTTGTTATGAATAATCTATTTAGTTCCTATAAAATATTTTTATTTTTGGAAAATAACCGCAAACCCATAATTTATTATTTCTAAATTGATTTAATTCATCATGAAAAACACTAATAAAAATTTAATCAATTAAGGTATTTTAAACATTGACAGGATAAATTCAACTATAGAAGTAGAATTGGAACATTAAATGAAAAAATATTTCTTGGTTTGAAATATATATTCTACATTTCTAATTATATTTTAAATAGTTTTATATTTAAGAGATTTTAATTCATTTGGATTAGTTTGATGGTAAATATTATCCCACTCAACTGATGCATTCTCTATATTATAATCATTATCTTCACCCAAGATAATTTCTCTAAACTCTTCATTATCATTGATATATTAATAATCCTGGTCATTAAAAATGTTTTCAATAAAATCAACATGAACATATTCTTCAAATAATATTTTTTTCTTATTGAAAACATTATTGGATTTACTGGTATTTGAATATCCAAATAATATCCATATATTGGACGTAGAATAAAAGTTTTATAAATTATCATTTGTATTTGAGATGAACACTTTACAACCAAAGACCCTGAAGTAAACAACTTCATGTTTAAATCCTTTTAGAAATGTATAAGGGGTATTTTTTAGGAAATTTCTAATTCAAAATCTATTTAAAAAATGGAAATATATATTTTAAGCATTTGCTAAAAAATATTTTGGTGCACTAAATTCCATTATCATAGACGTATCCATTTCATGAATCTACAATTAGAAAAACATATCATTTTCCACCAAAACTAAAAGGTTTTATAGGTCCAAAAAATTCATGATTTAATAATTATAAACATATATAATTGCTTACGTCATTTATAGATTTTAATATTTCTTTATGTTGTTTACCTTTCAAACAGAAATCCCATGTGAGAAACCAACTTTTATGTAACTTGTCCAATTTCAGTACGAGTTCATGTTTTGATATTTTATGCATAAATATGAGGATTTAATACCCTAGACTCATATTCCATATATTTTCACCCATTTATATATCATTCAGACACATAACCTTTTTTTAGTACAAATAAATCAATATTCTATACATTTTCATTTCTATTTATAGAAAGTAAAATTATTTATTTTTCAGAATAGTACATTTACTATTTTTAAAAATAACTTATAATACATCATCACATAATTTAGATATACATATAATATTATGTTTTAAACCATGTATAAATAATATTTTCATTATAATATTTATATTAGAAAAACCAACTTCGCATATTCCTTTTATCTATCCATTAGAATTGTCACCAAATGTGACATGGCCACCATCACCTGAGTTAAATTATAAAAGAATTTAAATATCACATTTTAGGTGCCTATAATAGCCATTTTATAGGTACCATGAGCCATTGATACTTATATGTTATATTTCCTAACATTAAACAATCAAATAGACTATTTTTGTATCCATTCAAACTTCTGTCTAGCAGGATTAGTAGCAGAAAACATAGTCACCCAATTTGATATAAAGAATCTTTTGGGTGTTTTTAGATAAAAATATATTTTTAATGAAAGTTCTAGTATTCCCGAAAGAATTTTGAAAATATTAATGAACCACCATTTTCATAATTACCTTTAATTATACACCTAAAATATGTTAAACTTTAAAGGATTACTTTTGATCTTTTGATAAACTTAGTTTATTTTATCTTGGAGAAGTACTATTGTATCCAAACCCAATTTTTTGGTCTTTTGTTTCATTAAATAAATCAAATTATCAAATTGTTTTTTAATTTTTACAAAAGTATATAATCCCACTTTGTGATTGAGAAATTCTATTTTGAAATCTATATTTTCTTTTTTTATAGTTTATAAATCTATTAATACATTTTCATTTTATTCAGAAAATGTGTTTCATTATATTTTATTTTATTGATTTAATATCATACATCAATCTTCTACTTTATATAGATCATTAACCACAATATTAACTCTCCTATCTTGATATATATCATTTACATACAAAAAATTTAATAATTCCATTTTAAACTATTTTTAGTAATTAATAATTATAATACTTTTTAGTTTTATCAGTCTAGGTAACAAAAAATTTAAAATTATTACATTCCCTTTTCATTTTTTTCATTTTCATTGATCCTATTATTATATTCTATTTAGAAATCATTATAAGTTTCAATTATTTTAACTCCATTATATTTTTATACTTCATTTTCTTTGAGTATATGGTTATGTTTTGAATTTACAAAATCAGAATCAGACCATGAATCAAAAATAATTTCAATTTCATTTAAAGATAAAGAATTATGATCTAATTTATCAGAGTTATCAATCAAGTAATTATAGAATCATTTCCCTCACATATAGAACCCATCAGGTAAATATTCCTTATAACACACCAAGATTTCATAGTACGTTATTTCTTCAAAATAATTCAATAACTTTCACAACATGCAACACCGAGTTCAAGCGCACCACAACTTACCAAACTAGTCGTTCAAAAGAGGTTATGAATAGTACTAAACTTTTTTTGAACTTTATATAATCTTTATAATTTTTGAATCCATATTATGAGTTTCTTACACATAATGAAAAAAATTCATTTTTTCAGATAAAAGAAGTATTTTTTTTAAATGCAATTTTACTGCCTTTTAACGGCGAAACCTTTTTAAATCTAGTATTTGAAAATTTAATATTTTTAATTTAACAAAATAAACTAATTCTTTAGAATATGGACATAAGAATTCAGTTTCTATAAATTTTTGTTGTTTTTCTAATAACTTTCATATTTGGGTGAATAGTGAAAAATACTATATTTTAACTGAAAAAAACTTTTTTAACCAAAATAATTTGTAGTGTTAAATTATCAATTTTAATGGTTTGAAAGTATAAATAGATTATATTTTTATCATTTAATCCAATGTTATTCATTGGAAATAATTTCACTTTGAAGTTGAACAAAAACAAGTATCAATCTTTTGTTAGTTATTATTTCGTAAAAACACACTTTTTTGGTTTTGACAACGGGAATTAATTTTAAATTAATAAATGAAACTTATATGTTTTTGAATTTGTTAAAATAGAATTTATTTCTGAATTAAGAATATCAAAATTATCTTAGGGTTAAATTTTGGTATTTTTTTGAAAACTTTCAATTTTTGATGAATAGTGAAAAACACTGAGTTATTGGTTAAAACCGACTTTTTATTTAAATAATTATTTATTTTATTTAAATTTATTTTAAGCCATAATAGATACATAATACTTATATAAGTTCAATTTAATTTATTTGAGTCACTTTATAATTATTTTAGATAAATAAAAAGTTTATTGAACTTTTTTACCGTCTTTTACCCACCTCCTAGGAGTATTTGAAAATTTACATAAAACTTAATTTTACCACTTCTGTGAGTTGGATTTCAAAAATCTGAGAGATACGGTAGATATCATTAAGTAAAATATGGTTCAATAAGATTAAAATAATTTTTGTTGAATAGTAACTTTTTTCTTTTATTTACCATAGTTAAAAGTAAATAGAGTAATTAAGGGTAAAAATGATATTATTATTACCCTAACACGTGTCCTAATTATATTAAATAAGTTTAATTCAACCAAAAATAAACTTAGGAACAAAATATTATCCTTTAGTTCTACTTGGATTAGATTAGGACATTTATTTTTATTTAATTCAAAAAAAGAGTTAAAAGTGTTAAATTCAAAGTTTAATAACTAAACCATTTTTAATATAGGGTTACCCATAAGATATATATGACTATAAATATTTATTACAATTCTAATAAGATTTAATAAATAATATTATTTTATTTATATTTTTTAGACAATAAATAATTTAATTTATGTATGACACAATGATGATGCAGTAATTACCTAATTAATGAAATATTAAAATAATTGATATTATAAAATTCCAAATAAAAGTAATTTGAGACTTTTTATGAATTACACTAATTCTATAGGTTAATATGACATGTTAGTGTTGGATAGATAATTTTTTCTAAGTAATAATTCTGTTATCAATTTAGCAAAAACAAAATACCAAATAGTGTCAAAATCAACATAAAAGAGTTTTTAAAACAGATATTATATTATTAATTGATATTTTATTCGTAAAAATATAATTTTCAGCAAAAAGACTTATATAATGATATTTTTATCATTAATTAACCACTTGGGTTTATCTCAGAAGTTTATAGTAAGTTTATTAACCATATAATATAGAAATACAAAGAGACATGGTAAATGTCAAACTATTTAACTAAGAGTTAAATCTAAAAGATAAAGTCAATATAGTGACACAAACCTGTCTAAAACCTATTTGTTGAGTGGTTTTCAACCCATACCAACCTTATACTTTAAATTATTCATTTTGGAGCCATTAGAAACCGAAAATGATTTTATTATAAAATAATATTTCAATCTTTTCCTAAGGTTCCCCTAACTCCTCTTATAAAAGGGCGCTTCCCCTTCACTCAAATTCACACCATAAAAGCCATTTGGATTGGCAAAACCTGGAAAAAATATCCTCCCAACTCTCCTAAATTCTTCACAGAGGCCTTACTTTTGTCATAAACCCATCCTAGGGAGCCCTTTTGATAAAATGAAAAGGAATAACCCGAAGAAGAGGTAAATATTTCATCACCTCTTTCAAGTTCTTTTATTCTTCCACTACCTCTTTATTTATTGTTAATATTATAAAATAATAAATCAAGTATATTATATATAATTTGATGTTATTATAAATATGGTACAACCATATTCATTATTTTATCCATAATATGAATGACATGTTACCATATGTGCGTATGTACGGCTTACCATCCCCACATCGTGGTGTAGTTTGTTATTCAAACACTTAATCATTTGGATGGGTATAATAATGATTATAAATAATTAAGATAATAAATATAACATGATAAATATTCTTTATGTATGATATTTAATCCAATTATATATGATTTTAATATCAAAATAATGATATTGTTGCTCATGCGTACGTAGGGAATATCGTCTCCACGAACGCGATGAGATTCATTCCCCATCATATCCATTCAAGACTTATATTCATTTTATGATTAAAAATAATTTTTAAAGACTTGATATCATTCTTAATATGAATAAGATACATTCCATCCATAAAAAATATGACTCACATAACAAATAATATAAAGGAAAATGAATCATTTAACACCCAAAACGATGACACTACTAAAATATTATTAACAAAGAAATATTAGAGGATCATATATGATATCATATTTATGTATATAGTTCTTTTATAAATTAATAACAATGATTCAACTATTATACAGGAGGTTAACGTAACCTTGACCAATTAAAAGTACAGGGTAAAGAGTTTCTTATTTCACTTTTAATTTTGTGAGACTTCCATTGTTCACCACTTATTTATTGCATGTGGTGTATTGTGTACTTAAATTTCATATATATTATAATTATTCTCTTTATATTCATGGTATTATGTGATCCATTTTGTGGTTATTAACTTTTGTGCATATGACTCGGTTGATTACAATGAGGTAAGGGTTAATTTTACAATCTCTTTATTATCCGAGGTTCTTTTTACGTAAGTATCTACAGGGACATATTTGTTATCCATGTCCATGTTTCATGAATGAGTTTTATAATTGATTATTTTAAGGTAATTTTTACTAAAAATTCATTTTTAATGTTTTAAATATTTATTCCTCTAAATCATTCTCATTAATGTCCATGTTTTCAAAATAGTTTATAAGGATTTATCTATATGGACATGAATGGTTTTTAAATGTTAATTACTTTCAAAAGATTAAAATGGTATTGGAAAATTTGATTCAAAAATGTCTTTATATGTCTTCCTTTCTAAATTGTATTACTTTTAAATGTTTTCATGAAAAAGGATATTTCTCTCAAATATTTTTACAAATCATTTTCATCTATACCAACATCCTTTGATGTATTTTAAACTTGTTTGAAGTTGATTTATTATGAGAAAAATCTTCCATATTATATTTAAGGTTTTGTGATATGTTTGACTATGGATGTGTTATTTTTATACCATTCATGGTTTATGAATAAATTATTGTCATTTAGTATGCTATTTTTAATACTAATGTTTATGTTATGTTTAAAAATTTTCATTTGAGGATTTCATTGGACTTAGTAAGTGATGGGTGGAGCCCTCTATAGCTCCTCGATGCATCAGTAGGTCTCATGAGACTAACTAGTGTCTTGGAACAAAGGCTTGAAAAAATCTTATTTTTATTCTTGGCACAAGGCCTTGACTATGTGGTTATGAAATTCTGGCATTATGCATTCTATAATTATGAAAGTAGCTATTGATATTGCATGTGATTATTCGATTTTTTGAATATCCATTTGAATAAGTAAATAAAATTATTTGATTTTATCTTTTCCATATTATGTTGTATTTCAAGTTTAAAAGGCTTTTTTTTTAGTCTTATAAATTGTATTAAATTTTTACGCTTATTTATGAAAGTCTCCGCTATATTGTTATCCTTACTAAGCATCTGAGATCACCCCTTTCTTTGTTTTATTTTCCCAGGATCCCATGATGTGTTTTATGTTTGAGATGTAGGGTTAATCTATGGGAACAATGACATTCTCAAAAGGATTATTTTATGGTTTCTTATGTTAGAAAGTGTAATGTAACGTTCATGTATGTAATCTATTTTCCAAGACTGCTAAACTGGACGGTCTTTCAGGACTTAATTCCTTATAATCATGCTAATGTATTAAAATAATGCACCAACTCTAGGATCCTAGGTTCGGTGAGTTACAGTTGGTATCAAAAGAAGTTTTTTACAAACCTTGGAAACTGTATTTAGATAAACTCTGATTAGAGCACATGGCCCTAAGATAGAATTTGAGGATTAGTATAGAAGAAATTCCTAGAATTTTGGTATTTTATAGATTTTGTGAGTTTTCCAAGTGATACATTCATGTTTGGATACGAGCTTGTAGATGCAGATCTAGCACAGATGTACCTAGGGGTAAAACCTGAAAACACCGCTTTGAGCTAGACTCGAATGAGAAATGCTGCATGACAACAGGCCTCGTTGCACTCTTGGTTACGACACTCCTCAAGGATACTCTTAGGATAAATTCTCATCTTCTTTACAAATAATTATAAAGGATTTACAATTATATACCTACTCAAAGAAAATATTTTTATTGTTATGGATTATATCCACAAACTGTTCAATTTATGTTAGGTATTTTACAGGTTTGGAATTATTAATTACAATTCATAAACTGACCTATTATATACCATTTTATAGAAATGTTGCCGAGTAAAAGGAATGTGCACTCCCGCAATACGTATGATCCAAAGAGAAAGAAGGATCATATCATTCATGATATTAAGCCAACATTTAAAAGGGAAATAGTTTCCCATATATTCTCAACATATGAAGAAATAGTATCATGTGTTAACAAGATAAGTAAATAATTCTTTGAGTCCTATGGCTTTGAAGGGATGCAAGAGAATAAAAGGATGGAAGAGAGAAAGATGGATAAAGGGAAGAGGGAAAAGAAGGGTTTTCCCATATGTGATAACTGTGGAAGGAATCACCTTGGTAAATGCTTGAAGGGAATGGGAGATTTTTCTAAGTGTGGAGAAAAAGGACACCAAGTACGTGATTGCAAGGGTAAGAAAAAATTCTCAAATGTACAATGCTTCATCTGTAAGGAGTTGGGACTCTAAGCGAATCAATGTCCAAATAATCAGAGTATACCCCAAATGCCGCTATTGGATAATAATAATGTTATGATACTACCGAAGATGAAGAGGAATGATTATATTTCTTACGTTGTTGTTAAAGTATTGTGTCATTTGAGTGTTGTATTAATGATGTACATGTTATAAAAATTATAGAGTATAAAAGGATTGTACAGCAGTACTATTTCATTAAGGACTTGAGATTGTGTCGATCCAAGAAAAGTGACTCAATAACAGGTTAAATTTTTGTAAAATATATGGTTGAGAGAAAGATAGACCATAATATGGTTCTGATATAGAGGTAGTGATTTTTGGAATAATAAATGATTGATTTAGATAAATTATATTTGATATTCTTGACTACCATGAAACTGATTAATGATTTGTATATTCTATCAGTGTTGGAGGTTACAACATTTTTGGATAGAAGGAATATATCCTGTATTCTATAAGGAATAAGGGAGCGTGAATGTAATCAATAAGGTTTTATGGTAATACAAGATTTTGCAGTGTTTTAAAAGAATACATGATTAAGGTGTTCACATGTTGTTATGTAGAAAAAAGGATCTTCATTATGTTTACCTTACTTATAAATTTTGGACAGTGAGTTTGGAAAGAAGTATTTTGGATAAGTCTAGTTTGAGATTATTTTTGGATTTCCATAAAAAAGGAAAACCCGGAGGTCGGGCGGCAACCCGTCGTGTCCGGCAAGGCCGCAAGACTAGAACCAGCAACCGAAGGGCAGAAAGTGTGTATCACCTACCACTGGCCAACGTGATGTCCTAGATTGAAAAATGTAGTTTTTTAAAAGGTTTGGTAGATGAATTATAAATTCATTTTTAGAACCCTATACTAATAGGTTAAATAGAATATATTTTTTACGTTCTATTATCTTTTAGAGAGAAATATGAGTTTGTGGTAGAAATTAGTTAAAGGATGGAACTCTACTTATCATGTATATATTTTTTTATTGTCTTATTCTATGAAGAAATTAATTCTTAAACTTTAGGTAATGGATCTTAAAACTAAAAATGTGTTATCCTAATTCCTTATGTTTTGTTGAACCATGATATTTTAAATCATCATAGAATTATGGATTTGAGGCCCACAATTCTACAATTGTTTGTCATTGATGACCTCAATCACTCCCTATAAATATTTACATTTTTTCTCCAATTATGTGTCTCTAATTTCTTCCAATGTTCTTTTAGTCGAGATCATAATTTGGTGGTGAGTTTTTCATTCCCCTTTTCCTCTTAATAAGACTAAATTTTATTAACCCAATTTCCAATGTGGGTTTTCCCACAAAGGTGTTTTCTATTTAAAAACTTTTATTTTTGAAGAACAATTTAAAATTACATGGATTCAATTTATTGAAAGAGGGAAGAATGTAACACCCCATGATTTCATAGTACATTATTTCTTCAAAGTAATTCAATAACTTGCACTACACACAACACTGAGTTCAAGCTCACCACGACTTACCAAACTAGCCATTCAAAAGAGGTTATGAATAGTATTAACTAAATTTTGAACTTTATATAATCCTTATAATTTTAGAATCCATATTATTAGTTTCTTAGAGATAATGAAAAAAACAAATTCATTTTTTAGACAAAAGAAGTGTTTTTTAATGCAATTTTACCACCTTTTAAGGGAGAACCCTTTTTAAATCCAATATTTGAAACTTTTATATTTTCAATTTGACAAAATAAACTTCTTCTTTTGAATCGGGACATAATAATTCCATTTCAATAATTTTTTGGTGTTTTTCTAATAACTTTCATATTTGGGTGAATAGTGAAAAATACTATATTTTAACTAAAAAAAACTTTTTTAACCAAAATAATTTGTAGTGTTAAATTAGAAATTTTAATAGTTTTGAAGTATAAATAGATTATATTTTTACCATTTAATCCAATGTTATTCATTGGAAATAATTTCACTTTGAAATTAAACCAAAACAAGTATAAATCTTTTGTTAGTTATTATTTCTTAAAAACACGCTTTTTGATTTTGTCAACGGGAATTAATTATAAATTAATAAATGAAATTTATATGTTTTTGAATTTGGTAAAACTAACTTAATTTTTGGATTCAGAATATCAAAATTCACTTAGGGTGAAATTTTGGTATTTTTCTAAAAACTTTCAATTGTTGATAAATAGTGAAAAAACACTGAGTTATTGGTTAAGACCGAATTTTTATTTAAATAATTATTTATTTTATTTAAATTTATTTTAGGTCAAAATAGATACATAATACCTATATTTTTTAAATTTAATTCATTGGATTCAGTTTATAATAATTTTAGATATATAAAAATTTTATTGAACTTATTTACTATCTTTTAACCACCTCCTAGGAGCATTTTTAAATTTACATAAAACTTAATTTTACTGCTTCTATGTGTTGAATTTTCAAAATCCGAGAGACACGGTTGATATCATTAAGTAAAATTTTGTTCAATAAGATAAAATTAATTTTTGGGGAATAGTGACTTTTTACTTATATTTACCACGGTTAAAAGTAAATAGGGTAATTAAGGGTAAAAATGATATTACTATTACCCTAAAACATGTAATAATTCTATTTGATAAGTGTAATTAGAAAAAAAATGTCCTTAGTAATAAAATATGATCCTTTAGCTCCACTTGGATTAGACTAGAACATTTATTATTATTTAATTCAAATAAGAGTTAAAAGTTTTAAATTCAAAGTTTAATAACTAAACCAAATTTAATATAGGGTTAAACATACGATAAATTTGACTATAAATATTAATTATAAAGATAGAAATATTTCCTACATAATTGTATTTTATTTATATTTTTTAGACATTAAATAACTTAATTTATTTGTGACATAATGATGATGCAGTAATTACCAAATTAATGAAATATTAAAATAATTGATATTATAAATATACAAATAAAATTAATTTGAGACTTTTTATGAATTACACTAATTTTATAGGTTAATATCACATCTTAGGGTTGGTTAGATGAATTGTTTTTGAAGTAATAATGATGTTATGAATTTAGCAAAAACAAAATACCAAATAGTGTCAAAATTGACATAAAATAGTTTTTAAAACAAATATTATATTATTAATTGATATTCTATTACTAAAAATCTAAAGTTCAGAAAAAGGACTTATATAATGATATATGTATCATTAATGAACCACTTGGAGTTCTCCTGGAAGTGTATTGTAAGTCTATTAACCATATAATATAGAAATACAAAGAGACATGGTAAATGTCAAATTATTTAAATAACTGTTAAATCGAAAAGATAATATTAATATAGTGACACAAACCTGTCTAAAACATATTGGGTGAGTGTTTTTCTACACATCCCCACCTTATAATATAAATAATTCATTTTGAGCAATTATAAACCGAACATTATTTTATTATAAAATAATATTTCAATCTTTTCCTAAGGTGCCCCTCACTCCTCTTATAAAAGGGCACTTCCCCTTCTCTCAAATTCACACATTCAAAGCCATTATTATCATCCAACCTCGGCCTAAATATCCTCCCCACTCTCCTCCCATAATCATAGAGGCCTTAATTTAGTCATAAATCCAACCTAAGGTTCCCTTTTTATCAAATCAAAAGGAAGAACCCAAAGAAGAGGTAAATATTTCATCACCTCTTTCAAGTTCTTTTCTTTTTTGACTTTCTCTTTCTTAGTTTTTTCTATTCTAAAATAATAACACCAGTATATTCTATATACAGTGATGTTATTATAAATATGTTACAACCATACTCATTATTTTTTCCATCCTATGAATGACATGTCACCATACGTGCGTATGTACGACTTACCGTCTCCACGTTGTGGTGTAGTTTGTTATTCATACACTTCATCATTTGGATGGGTATAATAATGATTATAAATGACTCAAATAATAAATTTAAAATAATTATTATTCTTTATATATGATATTCCATCCAATTATATACGACTTTAATATCAAAATAATGATATTGTCGCTCGTGCATAGGTACGGAATACTGTCTCCACGAACACGATGAGATTCATTCCCCATCATATCCATTCAAGACTAATTTTCATTTTATGATTAAAAATAATGTTTAAATACTTGATAATATTCTTAATATGAATAATATACATCCCATCCATAACAAATATGAGTCACATAACAAATAATATAAAGTAAAATGAATCCGTTAACACCCAAAACAATGATACTACTAAAATATTATTAACAAAGAAATATTAGAGGATCATATATGATGTCATATTTATATATATAGTTCTTTTATAATTTAATAATAATGATTTAACTATTATAAAGGAGGTTAATGTACCCTCGACCAAGGAAAATTACAAGGTAAGGGGTTTCTTATCTCACTTTTAATTTCGCGAGATTTCCATTTTTTACCACTTATTTATTGCATGTGCTGTATTGGGTACTTCCATCTGATATATATTATAATGATTATTTTTATATCCATGGTATTATGTGATCCATTTTTTGGTTATTAACTTTTTTCATATGACTCGGTTGATTACAACGAAGTAAGTGTTAATTTCACAATCTCTTTATTATCTGAGGTTGTTTTTACGTAAGAATCTAATGGGACATATTTATTATCCATGTCCATGATTCATGAAAGAGTTTTAAAATGGATTATATTAAGGTACTTTTTAATAAAACATCATTTTAAATGTGTTAAATATTTATTCTTCTAAATCATTCTCATTAATTTCCGTGTTTTCAATATGGTTTTTTACGGATTTATCTATATGGACATGAATGCTTTTAAAATGTTAATTCCTTTCAAAAGGTTCAAAGTTGTATGGGACACTTTGATTCAAAAATGTCTTTAAATGTCTTCCTTTCTAAATTTTGTGACTTTTAAATGTTTTCATGAAAAATGGATATTTCCCTCAAAGAGTTTTACAAATCATTTTCATATATGTCAACATCGTTTGATGGATTTTAAACTTTCTTGAAGTTTATTTATTATGATACAAAGCTTCCATATTGTATTGAAGGTTTTGTGATATGTTTGACAATGGATGTGTTATTTTCATACCATTCATGGTTTATGGATAATGTATTGACATTTCATATTCTAGTTTTAATATGAATGTTTATGTTATGTTTAAACCTTTTCATATGAGGAATGAATTGGACTTAGTAAGTGACGGGTGGAGCCTGTTATAGATCCTCGATGTATCGGTAGGCCTCATGATACAAAATAGTGTCTTGGTAAAAGGCCTCGACAAATTCTTATTTGTAGTCTTGGCACAAGGCCTTGACTATGTGGTTATGAATGTCTTGAATTATGCATTCTATCATTATGAAAGTGGATATTGATATTGCATGTAATTATTCAACTAGTAGAATATCAATGTGAATAAGTATATGGAATTATTTGATTTTATCTTTTCCATATTATTCTGAAGTTCAAGTTTAAAAGGCTTTTGTTTTAATCTTATACATTGCCTTAAATGTTTATGCGTATTTATGAATGTTTCCGTTATATTGTTATCCTTACTGAGCATCTGAGCTCACCCCTTTCTATGTTTTATTTTCCTAGGATCCCAAGAAATGTTTTATGTTTGAGATGAATGTTTAAGAAAAGGAAAAAATGGCATTCGCAAAAGGATTTTTTGTGTTTTGTATGTTAAAAAGTGTATTGTAACATTCATGTATGTAATCTATTTTCCAAGACTGCTAAACTGGTCAGTCTTTCGGGACTTGACTCCTTGTAATCATGCCAACGTATTAAAATAATGCACCGACTCTAGGATTCTGGGGTCGGGGAGTTATATTCCTTGTCTTTTATTCACTTCCATAATCACAACTAGAGTCTGAACAGTTTGAGCGGCCCCAACCTCTAAACAAATTTTTTTCC
Source organism: Viscum album (assembly GCA_963277665.1). Lineage (NCBI taxonomy): Eukaryota > Viridiplantae > Streptophyta > Magnoliopsida > Santalales > Viscaceae > Viscum > Viscum album. The sequence continues at coordinate 1,281,143,673 of OY728153.1, forward strand.
TTTTATCCATTTATATATATATTTCATTTGATGTTTGAGTTTAGTAAATTCAGTCCTTATTTGACCATGCTTTCAACACTCATAACAAGTTAATTCTAAAAAATCATTATTATTATTAGTATTACCATTCTTATAGTTCTTTCTAGACATCCTATTGTATTATCTCTTCCCATATTTTTTTTAGGAACTTGAAAATGTCATACTGAAGTGGTCCATATCCTTAGAAGTTTAATGATAATCATATTTAAAGACATTAGAGGGATCAATAAAATTTTATTTAAGTGAAATACCGTTTCTTCTAGAGGACTCCTCATCGGAAATATTCTTCATCTACAACTTATACTGTAGTAAATATCCTATTAGTTCATCAAAATTATACTCCAAAAAATTCATACTCCCATCGATGGACACTTTCTTTGTATTATTTCGATTTGGAAGAGCTCTCATTTCTATTTCCACTTGATTTGCATTGTCCAAGACTTATCCAAGAGAACTCATAACATTGGTGATACTGGTGAACTTATGTGAAATCTTATTTATAGATCCTCCATCTCCCATCATGATGTCTTGGTGTTCTACTTCGAGCATTTCCATGCTTGGTTCTCTTCAAATTATATGTTCCATAATGAGTCACTTGCATTATCCCATATCTTCAATGGGCTATCTTATAAGTTGGAACATAGATATAGAAACTTTTATATATAGAACAGTATAAACTATTTTTAATATTTTAATTAAAAACATATTTTACCATATCGTGACCAAATCGAGTCTCAATATCATCCTTGGGTAACTCATATGTATTTTCAAAGATATCCCAACGATCCACACTCAGTTGTATCATATTGGTTTCCATTATATCATTATATAATCTTAATTATATCTCATTAATGAATGGGGGTTTTTGTCAATTTAATTTATCACTAGAATTGACACCAACCAACTCAATGAAAGAACTCTTCTTTTGTTCCTTAGACTATTATTTCAAGTATATTAGGTTAGTAAAAAAGATAAAAATATTTATAAATATAAAGACTATATTATTAGAGAAAATTATTTGATATCAATTTTCTTATATCAGATTAAAATATTGAGGGACCAACCTATCAGATACTTTTCTCTAATACTAATTATGCGATTGTTATTTAAGGAATATATGATAAGAGGAAGTTAATAGTCTCCTTAAAAATTTAAAGAAAAAAATAAGAGTTTAAAAAAATATTAATATGTAGTGAGTATAGTGTTCTTGAGTTGATTTGAAATAGAAATATAAATTAATGAACAAAATATTTATATTGGTTTGGGTCACAATGATCCTAGTCCACTCTTAAATCTTCTTTACTTCTAGAGGATACTGGTATCCACTTGGAAACTCACTTTTAAATATGTGAGAATCTTGTTACAATAACTTGATTTTGAATAACCTAGAGGCACAACCTAGTCATTGATAGAGGATACCAAACATATCTTCATACCAAAATTTTTATCAAGAGTCAGAGCCCCGATTTCCCTTTAGGTGGTTGAGTTACCCGAGAAATTAAAAAATTTCTTTTGATGGGAAATTAATAATCCAGACATAAGAAATTACTAATAGAAAGAAACGATATTACATGAGTAAAATGAATACATAAAATGTAGCAGATGATCATAATGTTACTAAAGATTATGTTTGATGACTGCTGATCACTAGTACAGAATAGATGTCGAAGATAGAGTACTCTAGTGTTTACAATAGGAGTGCAGAAGTTGCAAAATATTGTAAAAAAATTAGAGGAGAAAGAATATTGATGATGTATCACACCAAATTTGTCAAAGTTTCTATAGTGGTAACCATTTTATTCATTGAATATATGTTTTGGATCATTAAAAATCATCTTGGGACATTTATGTGTCCAATATCTACATGAAACATTTTGATATATAACAATATAATTATATTAATGTTGTATTGTTTTCTTAAATCTACACATGAATAACATATAATTCATTAGGTATTTTACATTTATTCATGAAATATTAATATAAAACAATTAAAATATAAATTATATTATTTGTTAAAAATCAAAATTATAAAACAATTGAAAATAAATATAATTTTTTAGATTATTCATTCAGAAAAAGATTCAGAAATGTAGAGAATGTTTTGAAACATTATATTAATATATATAATATCATAAAATAATGATTAAACTATTTTAAACACTCTAAAAATGTACTTTATCTTAAAATAAAAATTATTTTAAAAAATGATTTATTTTTCAGAACATTTATTAAAATAAGAAGTAAAATTTTAAGAATATTAAATTATAACTAATGGTGAATCATGACCCACTATTGGGTTCTAATGGTGGATAAACCAATAATGACCTACCATTTAAATTTAAGAAAAAATAAAAAGGGATAATTAAACTAAATTCATTCGAAGCTAGTATTCAACCAAAGGCTTCAAGAGAGGTAATAAAACATTTCTACCATTGGATGTCCAATAGTGACTCTTGTCCTATAATGGCATGGATCCTATGGTGGATCATGATCTACCATTGGGTTCCAACAGTGAATTTTGAAAATTATTATGAGCCAATGTGTTGAAACATCATATTAAGAAATAAACTGAAAAAATATAAAATATCTTTAATAAAAAAGAATAAATTGACTACAAACATATTACTGAAGAACCAAATTTAGACATTAAAAATACGCAAAAAAATAGAAGATTAATATATAAATAATTTTTTGTTTAAAATATTTATTAAAATTAAAAACAAATTTAAATAGTAAGAATCAAGAAGTGAATAAAAATAGAAAACATTATCTAGTAGTAAATAGAATGAATAAATTTATAGTAACCAATGAGGAGTGGGATATCACTTATAGGAACATGAATATGCTTATTCTCGGGATATGAGCAATAAAATAAACACAACCACAAAAATAAGGAATAAAATAGATACACCTAATGGATGTAATGAGATATCCTATTGGATATTGATAGATAAACTGAGAAGATTCTGTATAGAAAAAAATGAATCAATTAGAGGGTAAATAATACCCCACCATAGATGTCCAATGGTGGGTAAATTGACATAGTGTCGATTTCCAACAATGAGTAAAATGACCCACCATTGAGAATAAATAACATCTACATGAAATCCTACCAATAGGGGAAGGTGAGTTAAATAATAAGAACAAAAATCATGAAGTAATGTATAGTGGAATTCTTGATGATTAAAAGATTAATATTGAAAAATGAATAAATATATAAAAAGAATAAATGATACTAAGTGAGGTAGACACATTATATTGAAGTGATGAAAACCCAATATCTCATTGTTTTTTAATTGAAATGATGTTAAGGGAAGATGATCACAGGTGCAAGCGTCAATGATATGGATAAAGATTGATAGATGATAATATGATGAATAAGTAACTACAGGGTTTCAAAATAGTGTGGGAGATCAAATAAAAATGTATGATTTCAAAAATAATGAATGACTTAATTTGAGGACAATATATTAGGAAGTGGAGATCGTTTATAATACTTTTAACTTAGATCCCACATCAAATTCAAACCACAGAGGCTAAGTGGTATATCAATGAGGATACATGGAGGGTCTATTCAGATTAACAATCATAGTAATCATGGGATTATGGGCCTAGTAGATGACCTAACCCTACTATATGCACATGCGACCACACTTTAAGGGCCCTGACCACAGACTCGTACTCAAAGGTATGCACTATGCACATTTTAAGCCCAACAACCAACTTGTGGGGATTCCATCAACTGGAATTACCATGGGTTGATCCTAAGGGGTCCCCTATATGGTTTATGGATAGCTAGGTTCCTCCCAATGATGGAACAATTTTCTAATTAATCGAAATTTAACATTTTTAAATAAAAATAAATAGACGTAACATAAAAACATTTTAATAAATAACACTATTAAAATAAATACATATCATTAATTAGAAATTTATAATTAAAAATATTAATTAATTATAACAATTATAATTTAATAGACATAATAATTTAATAAACATTTAATAGATTAATTTATTAAAACGTATAATATATAAAATGTGTTAAATAAATTTCAAATACTAACATCGAAATCCTAAAAATCATACCCTTTTTGAAATGGAAGAGGGCCAGGAATGTAAAAAAATTGATTTTAAAACCATAAAATATAATATAGGTTTTTGAGGAACCATTAAGGTTTAATGAATTAACAAAATAACTTAAAAACACATTATTTTAAATGATAAACATATTTTTTGTCAAGGATTCCATTTACAAAATTTATTGCATTAATTTTAGGATATTATGATGTTACAATACTTAATGTATATTTTTACCATATTTAATTTTTAATCATAAATTTTATTATTTCAAAAAATTATGATACATTCACTATTATTTAATTTAAACATTCTTATGTCAAAAATATTATTTATTTTATCAAAAACAATCTTTTAATATGAGAATTTTCATTTTTAAATCAAAATTAAAATTTATTGAATTTTTTTCCTACATTAATAATTTTATTGACCACAATGAATATTATAATAGAATTCACTAAATTATTTAATCATTGGTATATAAAACTTATTTAATAATAATACTATATTAAAATAACTTTCACTTCAAAATTCTGTAATATATCAAAAAAACAGTTTTAAATAAAACTGTATATTTTAATAAAATAATATTTTGGTTTCTTCATATACAAATATTATTTTAATCAACTCATATAAAATTTCAATATTTAAATTTATTAAATATAGTAATTATTTTATTAACAAAGAAAATATAAAAATCAAACTACTAGGGTATAAATACATAATGAATTATTACACTAGTATACACCCCAAGGGTATGGTCAGCAGTAGTGTGACATTATTTGGGTTGTTCAACAAAAATTGTTTGGGTCTTGATCTCAATAAGAGTTATGTTTTCCCAAAAATGGGTTCTTCCATGCTTCAATTCTTTAATTTCCTATTGGGAATGATCGAATTAAAATTTTAGGGATGTTATCTCCCTCAAGAACTCTGACTAATGGGCTTCATAGGGTATAATCCTACTGGTTATGACAATACTTTCTTCCATTTGTGAAAATTATACTTTAACATAACCCTTATTATATACTTATCACAAAAATCCTTTTAAAATGTCTATATTATCAATGGTTAATATGCATACTATTATTTTAAACACAACATTCCATATTTTATAATTAATCCAAAAAAAAGTAGTGAATGTGTTTTCTCTAAATCTATTACATAATAATATATTTATTTATTCAAAAGTGAATTTCATTTAAAAACATTTAGGTCATTACATTCTTATACCATTCATAAATTTCACCTTCAAAATCTCATCACATACACTAAAACTAATGATGATAATTTTGTTTCATTGTCTCTTGGTTTTCATGTTGCTTCCTCAAAATTCTATATTCACCACAACACTTCAACTAAATAGGTTTTCATATATCATAGAACTTTATCTCTATGATCTTTGATCTTCACTGGTTTCACTTTGTATTAAAAATCATTCAAAAAAACAAACCACCTCTGGATTCTGTACATGTGAGGGGTTTGTTACTCGCTTCCTCAAGAGGGATACAAAAAACACATTTTTTAATTGAGATAGGTTATGTGGAACTTATATTAAATATAACACAACTATGAAGAAATCAAGGTCATAAAAGTGGATAGTGTTTATAGGACTAAGATTCCCCTCTTTCACAAAACACATGACTTTATTGCATGGTGATATAAAAAGTAACACTTATTCTCTAACCTCAAACTATTGGTTTTATAATAAAATTTCTGAATAGATTTTAATTTAAATCTGTTTGTATTTCATTTTATATTGACTGGTTTTAACCTTTTATTTCATCTATTAGGTAGTATCATTTCCTACAAACTTATTCTCTCTAACTTTATCCCAGTATGATAGAGTCCAACTACTCTTACAATACATATCCTTATAAGTTATCTACTGAATACTAGAATGGATATTTTTATTATATGATAACCTTTCTAGGTGATGTTGTTGACCCCAACATACTTTAAATTCCATTAAAAAATATCTTGGAATATCCTCTAGAGTATTTATAGTTCTCCCTATCTAACTATCCTTTTATGGGAGAGTAGCAGTTCTGAATCTCAACACTGTATCCAATGTTCCCTAATGCTTTCTCTAGAACCTCTTAGTAAACCTATAATCTTGATTAGATACAAAAAATAGGGAAAATACATTTTTCTTTAATACTTACCTTTAATTTATCATAGATTTGTTTTCAAGAGATAAGTATCCCTCAATAGAAATGAAATATACTAAATTTTTATGTAAATCAACTACCACCCAAATGTTGTTATTACCTTTAGATGTCATGGGAAGGACAATGATAAAATTTATGGTAATGTTTTATCATTTCCATTGAGGTATGGAAATTAGATGCATCACACCCACAGACTTCTATCATACAACCTTTACTTTTTGGAATACAATACATCAAGATAAAAATTATGAAATCTCTATCTTCATGTTATCCCACTAGAATTTTTTCTTCAGATAATTATAAATATTATTAATTTTTAGATGAATTTAGTAGTATAATCTATGGGGTCTTCAAAAATATAACACTTCATTTCTATGTTTTATGGGACACATATTTGGATCAAACATTATGATTCTATCTTCAGTATAGTAGAAATTCAGAATATTCGCTACCTTTTTCAAAAGAACATCATCGCCTTTTTTGGGAGTCATTTATCCTCTAAAGAATTGATTTTTGAGTAGTTATTTGAGAAAATTAATATGAAAACACATTTATTATTCACATTTCGATCCATTTAATTCCTAATAAGATATGATCCCCTTCAACCCTCATCATGGATTAGGTTGTAGGATCCTTTATGATTAGAGCATATGTGACTTTGTTTAACTTCCCAATATGATATTAGATTGAAATATCTTATTTTGTTACCAGATATTACCACTTTATTTGGTTCATATTGATCACATTTTTGGAGAATATGCACATGAGTCTTTTATGATCAATATATATGTAACAATTCTCCCCATATTGATTAGTTTTTCAAATTTTCTAGGTACAAATCATTGCAGCCAATTCCAGATACCATGTTCTTTATTTACACTCATCGATCATTAATTAGTGAGATTAATAGGTCATTACATGGTCATATTACACGAGTACACAACCTAATACCATTTTTTAAATATCATTTTTTGTCAAAAATAATTCACCACTATTTTTAATGTGAGTGCAGGTATAGTGATTAGCTTCTCTTTAACTATTTAAATATCACCTCGCATTCAACTATGTAGAAGAATATAAATCTTTTATCAATTATCTCCATTAGTGGGATATAAAATAATGATATTTTTCTCAAACTTTGATGATATTACCCAGATTTTACAAGGAATCTAGGGATATCTATCACTAATTTTGGTATGTGTGCTCCTTAAATAGCTTATTTTTTCTTAGGATCCACATATATCTCTTTACCGGTGATAACATTATTAAATATATTTTCATTCCCTATAAAAAACATGAATTTGTTATAACTTTCTTAAAACTCTTCCTTTTACAAGGTATTTAGTATATCATTCAAATTCTCTATGTGCACATCCCTTCTTTTTCAAAAGAAAATAATATCCTTTATAAATACTACCAAATATTTTTAGGTAATACTTAAATAATTATATTCATTAGGTCTCATAACATATCTAGAGAATTATTGATTCGAAATGTAATTCCTATAAACTTTTAGTAACATTTATTTATATCCAAATCAGTCTCAGTGATATCAAACTTATTTATTTTTACTTGATAATATCCCAACTGAATATTTATCCAATAGAAGTACATGGATCCAAGTAACTAATTGAACAAGTCATTAATATATGGTAGAGGATACCTATTATTTAATCTAATCTTGTTGAGATCATGAATAATCAATAAAGTGTGAATTGACCAATCATTCTTCCTAATGAATATGATATGTGCACTTCATGGTGAACCACTTTGGCATATGAACCCTTCATCCAGATCATACTATAGTTACTTATTTATCTTGTAATGTTCAACAAAGTACATTAAATATAGAGTATTGGATATTGGAAAAGTGTTTGTTCCATGATCAATTAAGAATTCAACATAATGTATTGAAGGAAGACAAGGAATTAATTCAAGAAACACATCAGTGTATTCCCTTACAGTGGGAATGTCATCATGAATGGCCTTTTCATTATAATAAATCAGTTGATCTAGATATGCTTTCTCACACGGAAAAAATATCCATACTTAAGATAATGTTATAAAAGGATATTTTACTTCCTCCTTACAAATTTCAATAATTGGATGGTGATTCATGATATGGAGGGTGATTTCTGTATCTTATAAATTTAGGTAAGAATAATATATTAAAATCAATTCCATATCTAAAATATAATAAAATAATTATTATGGAGTATCATAAGGTTTGTTAGGATGTTAAAGCTAAAAATATAGAAATTAGAGATGTTATATACTTAGGGTGAAAAAAATTCCCCATTTTCCATATTCATATATAGTTCAACTTCCATATTCTGAGGTGTCTTTTGAATAGTTCTAAAAAATTAACATTATATTAAAGAATCCATAGAACCAGAATCAAATAGTATGTTTTCTATTCCTGAATGAATAACCTGTTATCCTTTCTCCACAACATTCTTGGGATCCCCCTCAATAGTTTTGATGAAAAAATATCACCCTTTATTTATATGACATGGAGGTTTTCGGTATCATTTATCATCGAACACCCTTGGAATAGTGAATTAATTCACATAGTTTCATTATTCCTTCTAGTTTAATCATTCTATAGTAAGATAAGGGTTGGATAGATCATTGTTGTATTTTATCACATTGGTGGGTTTTTCTTGTCTTCATTAACTTGATAGTTACCCTAATTTCTAACACATTAAGAAATTATTTGTCTCCTTCAACAAATTTCATGGATACGTCTTCTTAAACTTTTTTCAAGTGGGATTTTGGAATTTTTCTCCCCCATGAGACTTCTCCATTACACAAGAATTAAAAAATATTTTCCCATTTATTTCTATTGGTCGATGCCACCTTTGATATTCATATATATCCATTTCATTCTTATAGGAAAATAAAAATATTCCTAAAATATTTCAACACCTCTGGCTTCATATTATTTATGAGTGCCCCCAATTTATCTAATTCTCACTTTAAATTATAAAGAAGTGTGGGTTATAGACAAGGAATGCCCATAATTTATGAGTGATGGTTACATACATGGAATAAAAAAATAAATGAATGAAATGTAAATTTAACCTAATTAACATGAGTAGAAATTTGGGTGGTTATTCACTACATATATGTTCGGAATTGAAAAAACATAGTATAATTTTGGTAGCATAATGGGTGCACATAAAGGTTCAATGGAGGGTTTAATGAGAGTGAAAGGTACCCTATAATTACTTTTGAATCATAATAAGAGTAAAAGGATGTGTAAGAACACACTATAAAATAAAAAAACTATAAATATAAAGGCTAAGTACAAATAATGTTCTCGAAATAAAGAGGAAGAGGAGAGGATCCCTTACCTTGAGATGGTTCCTACAAAAGTTTAAGAGGATCTTATTAAGGGTCTGGTAACACTGTGAGAAAAATTTAGAGAGGGATAGAGATGGTAAATTCATGATCAATGAGTTTTTTGTGAATAGATGTGGATGTTTTGGTGGGTATTTATAGAAAAAAGGGTGAATTATTCTTATTTTCTAAAGATAGGTTTGGGGCTCTATATAATGAAATAATAAAAAACACAAACATTATAATGGTTTTTTCATGTGGTTTCTTCCCAAGAGAAGTAATTTTATATATTTTATAAGTTCATGAACCAAACTACTTAAATTAATACACTTGGTGATTTCGATGTCAGTCATGTATATAAGGAATTGATTATAAAACCATAAATTATAATAATCGTTTTATAAGATTAATTAAGAATTTATAAAATTAATCAAATATCTTTAATACATATTATTTTAAGGGGAAAAATATTTTTAGTGAGGGTACCATTTATACTGTTAATTACATCACTTTTCGGCTATTATAATTTCATAATACATTTTATATATTCATACTGTATTTATTTTTTACCCAAAAATTCGAATGTGACATAAAATTATGAAAAATTCATAATTGGATAATTTAAATGAGGTGATTTAAAAAATTATATTTATTTTATAAAAGTAATTATCTAAAAATGATATCTTTTATTTTTTAATCAAAATTCATATTTATTGAAATATAAATTTTTATGGCCACAATTTTTTATGTCCCTTACAATGATATATTAGATATCACTAAATTATTTTATCATTTGTATACAAATATTATTATACAAGAATATTATATGAAGATAAAATTATTTCAAAAATCCCTAATTTATTAAAAATTTTGTTTTAAAATAAAATTTTATATTTTATTAATTTACAATTTTGGTTTCTTTGTATCAAAATATAATTTTTATCAACTCATATTAAATTATAATAATGATAAGTGATATATATAATCATTTCTTATTAAAAAAATATCAAAATTCGTATTATTATAGTATAGATATATAAACACTTATCTCACCGGTGTATGGCCTAAGGGTAAGGTGTGTGATGTTGGGACTTTCTTGGGGTGTTCAATTAGTGTGGTTTCTGCCATGATCCTGATAAGCATGTAATTATCCTATAAACAGTTTCTTTTAAACTTTAGTTGGTAAATTTCATCTTAGACTAATCCTAGAGAAAATATTAGTGATGTCATCTCCAATGGATGTCCTAAAATATAGGATTCCAAGGGTATGGTCCTACTAGTATAGGCCATCCCTCTTTTTACCAATGAATATTATACTTTATAATAATCATTATTATGTTCTAATCTGATTGGTAACTATAAATAAATTATATTTCCAATGGTTAATATTCTCATCCATGTTTTAAATCTGATGCGTTATATTTTATAATTTTTCTAAAATTACCCAAATTGAGTATCTATTTTCTATAACTATATAACTAAATAATTCAACTTTTTATTCAAAATGGAATTCCATTTATAAATTTTTTGGTCATTACATAGAGGATAAAATGTTTTGTATTCTCTGAATGGTTGTGGGATTCACCACTATTGAAAAAAAATTAAAAGACAATTTCTTTTTTTGTAAACCCTTTACCACCATCCTTATTTAATACCTCATAATTCTCTCATCTTACTCTTTTAAATAAAAACCTATATTTTTTATGTCTCATTTCTCTTCCTGTGGTTCAGATAAATATTTTTTATTTTTGAGATTTAAGGAATTTATTTCTTATTTCATGGGTGAATCCCACTATATCGATTCATTAATAGTACTATATTCTTCCAAACATTAGGCTTCCCTTATTTTCATTATTGGTAGAAATTTAATATCATCTCCAAACCTTGTAATTAGTTTCTAATATGAGAATATCACCTCAACACAACCATAGGTTTGTCTAGTCGAACCTTTCTATATGATATCCTTATATCTAAATTTTATCAATCCAATATAGATCTATCTTATCTTCCTCTATATGGTAGAGTTATGTTTTTAAATTCTATATTTAGTTAAAAAAATTATGAGTATCCTCCATCGAGTACATTGAATATCAGAGTAGTGGCCTCTAAAATCATTCATGATGTTTATGGTTGAAAATTATATTTCGTAACCTCTATATATTTTCATTTAGTTTCAACATTTTATCTATCCTATAAAATCTTATCAAACATTTTTATACTTCCACATAAGTTTTTAATTGAAAAAAAATAAACATCTATAATTTAGAGTAATTTTTTATTTTCATCATCCCATGGGTGGTATCTATATTTCTCATCAATATATCTGAAGAGAAACAAGGCCTTGGATTTCACAACCATCTTACCTCTATCTATATCTTCAATATGAATAAACATGATTTTTATAAAGTCATTGAGATGGTTCACCTCTAGATTCCATTTGGTATAGGGTTCCTCTAGATGTTCTTGTCCCACTGATCTAGTTGGGATATGATTAAACAAATAAACCATTGTATTTATAAACTCTACCAAAAATCCATTATTAATTAATAGTGAAGCCTCATGCTTCTAGATTTCCCTTAGAAATTATAATTCAACCATTAAAATATTCCATTTTTTCTAATTCTTAGAACAATATTGTAATTTTTTATTCCCCTTTTTTCACATAAATTATGAATTTTGTTTCTCATGTACTCCCCACCATTGTTTTTATAAGGACATTTCAACATACATTCAAAATATTTTATTGAAAAAACCTCCCATTTATTAAATATTTGATACAATTCAAATTTATTCATCCGGACGTAAACCCAAACCTTTTAGGTATCATCATCAATGAAGGTAACATTGTGAAATGATCCACCAATGAAATTAATAGGGGAAGGTCCCTAAACAAGGATATGAACAATTTATAGATTCTGGTTCCTTAATTTTATAACATCCAAGTTAAAGTAATCTCACTTTCTTCCCTGGTATACAAATCTCATATATTCTTGCATCTATGAGTTTGATTTTAAGTATTATTTTTAATGATGAAAATTTTAATTTCATGTCATTGAGGTGACCAGACCACAAGTGAAAAAAATTTAGACTATCTGATCAATTGTTTCATATTACAGAAACATCAACATTTTATTTGTTCATGTATAAGGTTCCATTATTTACTACATAAGTAATCAACACAGATCCTTTGTTGATTTTATAGACCCTAGTAAGAATAATTTTTTGGAAACCTGCTACATCAATTTATTCTACTAATATGAGGTTATTCTGGAGACCTAGAATATATCTATTTTCTTTTAGTACAAATATACTTCTATTTTTGAATTGAATGTTAAAATATCCCTTCCCAACTATATCTAGTGCATAATTAATGAGAAATATATACTCTACCCAATATTACCGACACATAATCATCCATGCCCCTATCCTCTCATGTTTAAAAAAATAATTCTCTAGAGTCAATAAATAAGAAATATTATGTAATAATCATACTCAATAACAAACTAGATCCTCTATCCATTATATAAACTTATTCAATATATTTGTAAGTGTAATACTTTATCTGATTCCTACAGTCATTCTTGATATAACCCTTATTTCCACAAATCCAATAAGTATGACATAGATCATTCTATGTACCTAATTATATTATTTAGGACTTATCAAATGAATATTTATTCTTCTGATGGTTCTTCATTGAGTTGAAATTCTATATCTCATATCACTGAGAACACTTCTAGAATAGAATGAACTTCTTTACACATAAACTCCTCATTTAAGATGACGTTATGAATATCATCAAACACATGATTTGTCTTACCCATGGATTTTCTTGTTGTTTTCACTATGGAATCCAAACATTATGTAATTTAGAAAACTATAAGAAAATACAAACAAAATATTCTATGAATGTTTCCTATATTGATTTAGGAATCCCTATTATTACATAGAAGTCACTAACATGGTTATTTGATTGTATTTTTTTGATAACCACATGATAAATGATTTATACACCATAAAAAACATTGTTGAATGTTTCCATCTTCTTATAAATTTCATTCAATTCATTAAAAATATCCTAAATAGTTTTCCTATCATGAATGTTGAAAATAATATTTTGAACAAGTGACATCCTAAACAATGAAAAAACCCTCGTATCTAACCACTCCTAGTTTTTAATATACATTATTTGGTGAAATTTACTAGACAATGGATCACTAATATCTTTATGTATCTAATTATCCTCAAATTTTATTCCCAAAAATAAAAATTCTATGACCACAAAATTTTAAATATGAACACTCCCTTCATCAAAAGTCATTATTCCTAATAATTGTAGAAACTACTAAAATCAAAATAGCTTACAAGAATATAATAGGATAACCTAGGATGGTGTTGGTAAAGTAGAACTAATCATCCAATACCACTTGTGAGGAGAGTAACTACTATGGAGGATCACTCTATCAGTTCCACTAGATCAATACAACAACCACTTCACACACCAAATGTAGATCTTTTTCTAATAAACTTTTCCTGTGGAGATAAAAACTCCACAATACTATCAAACAAATATTTTTCAATAATATTCATCCCCAGTTCTATGAACTATATCTATGATTAAATTCCTCTTAATAACTAGACAATCATTCTACAAAAGTTTCACATAAAATAGGAAACCCAATAGAAAAACAATATTTATATATTTCAGAGTGATGTATTATATTTATGCGACAACAATACAAACATTTCATCACTATAGATATAAGTGAATAAAAAACTCGTCCTTATCACTATCTATACTTTACAAATTCTCAACCAATTATGTTAGAAACTATAATGTTATTTTTATTATAGAATACTCATAAGAGATGGGATATCACTTATCTATATATAGAGATGTATTAAAATAGTGAACAGGTTTTACATACCTAGTAGATCCATGATAAACTTCAAATTTTATTGGTTAACCTCTCATAAACATTTAAACCATCAAGGGAAACTGTCAATAGCTATTACACATGAATGAATCCCAAGGAGAATTCAATGTGATGGGATTCATCCAATGGACAACATTCGGTGAAACTAAATAATTTCCACACAAAAACCTAACAGAGATCATGTCCTGAAGGATGAGGTCACACCATAAATGAATCTAAGTTTTCATGGGCCACACCCCAGCAATCAGACTACACAATGAAGAATTATTTCCAGAAAACCTATAAATTCAATGGGGAATTGAAATGATAGTTATGTATCAAATTTAAATGGGATTAATGGAACATAATTACAAAATTAAATTGTGTCTGACACATGGAATGATCTCATAATGATATAATATGAATATTTGATTACAACCCTTATACCAAAAAGGATAGTTCAATCTTAAATATTAAACAATTCCATTATTGTAATGGGATAGATAAATAGTCTATATTTATAAAATAAGAAATAGGGATCTCAAATAAAAATTAAAATAAATATATTTAGTTCAACCTAGATTTAAAATGAGAGATATGATGGCTTATGCATTGGATGGTTGAAGTCATTTATGAAGGATATTTTAGTGATTTTCTTATTAGAATTTCTTATTTCTATGTAGAATTAATATACCATTTATGGGGTAATTTATTTTGTTACACTTTTAGAGAAGAGGAACATCATGGAAGGATAAATTATTTCCTATCTCTGGAGAAGAACAATGGTCCTTTCATAGTTTTTTTGAATGGTGAGTCCAGACATTTAGTCAGAACACTCTATTTTTTTTAATCCCCTATCAAGAAGTGTTCTTAGAGTCTCAAACGGACTAGAAAATTTCCCAAAATTCCCCTTGGATTTTACCATTTGGTTGAACCAACTAAATTTTTTCATGTTATTATACTAGTTTACTCACTCAAAAGTGATCATGAGGGAGAGAATATTGTTTCTAAAATGGGAGAACAAACCCATGATCAAGGATAATCATTTAAACTGTAATAAGGTAATTTATTTCGGACATTCATCCTAACTCTAAAGGTATATTCATTTGTTAGTGAGTAAAAATTTGTATCAAATCGATGGTTTTTGGGCATTGTATTATCTCTCTCAAATATACATTAATAATAGTAGTTTTCAATCACAATGTGTTCCCATTCATTGAAACCACTAATTTTTAGTTTTGAAAAAATAGAATGAAATATTTATTTAATTCATTAGGAATATATTTTTTCACAACCAATATGCATAGAATATTGGATTTTATAGATATTGGATCCCTATTAGAAAGGGTTCACAGGTAATTGGATATTGATTCAAGGGAAACAATTGCATTATATGGAGATTCGGCCAACCCTATCTACACCATGGTACTATTATTAAAATTCCCTCATGAAATGTGGTACAAACATTTAAATATTTATAAACGTGATACTAAAGTATGAGAGGTAAATTTTAAAGTTTTATGGAATAAGTATGATGACTTGAGTAGGAGACCAACAGAAATCATTGATGCATTTTTTGAACCACCAAATATATTTCTAGATGACATGAGTTGTCTTAGAGAGATCATTGATAATTTCATAGTCATTAAATGGATTCTGAGATGATTGTACCCTTATTTTAATGTAATGGTCTTGATGCTCAAGGAAAAGGATATGAAGGATGTATCTCTAGGTTTCCTACATATTAATCTTGTTGTATGGGAATTAAGTAATAAAAAATGAATTCAAATCAATGAATAACTCATAGGAAGTATCCTTCTATGCTATGAAGAAGATATCATAAAAGGAGGATCCAAATGATGAAGTAGTTGATGATGTAATGTCCATTCATACCTTCAATTTTAAAGGAGATAAATTTAAATTTAAACACAATGTAAAACTCACATAATTTAGGTGTGAAAATGTTTGACACCACAAAAATAAGTGTCCCATGATGTAATTTGACAATGATGATGTTAAAACTCCTTCTAGGAATCCCTCAAAGGAAGTGAAAGGAAATAAAATCTCTCAGAGTAAGCTCTTTAGGGAAAAGTATATTCTTTATAAAAAGGATAAATGTTTATAATAATCCAATGTGAGTAGGTTTAGGACTCTAGATACCATGGTGAAGATGATAGGGTGGTTACTATGGACAAGTCATAAGTTGATGATAGTTGTGAAATTTTCTTTAAATCAAGGGAAGAATTGATCTCTTCGTTGAGATTTAAGTATCCTTTCATGAAAATAACATATAGAGATCCAGAAATAATAAATAATTTTTTTGGGATTTTAATATATATATGAAATAATAGTTATAGGAAAATTCATAACAAAAATCATAGATTGATAAAATTGAGACTGTAATTTCAGAAAAACAAAAAAAATAAATTTATCGTAATATAAATGTTTAAGGAAAACCTGGATCATAGATGTCCTAACTAGTCCCATTAAATAAAAGATCAAAATAATTTATGAACTCAAAGGTGAAGTTATGTAATTAATAGGTAAGTGTAATGATCAAGAAAAAATCATCAATCTTTATATGAAATATTGAATTTCAAAGATAGTGTCCCTAATTCAAGATAAAGATGCTCTTTTGGATTATAATAAAAAAATTGTTATCCCACAAGTGAAGCAGTTCAGGAACAAAGTAAAAAATTATTATGAAGAATAATTACAACAAGAATACATCCATGATTAATGTTAAACATCAATAGTTTACACCATATAGGGTGGAGGTCTTATGTTGAAATCAAAATACAACTAGTAAAATAGAAAATGTTGAGAAGAAATAACTAAAAATTATGTATTATTAATATGAAAAATGAGGTACATTTAAAAAGTATTTCTTATATTATAAATGTTTATATAGGAAAATAACTCTAAATACAAGAAATAAGTCTTCAATTTTCTTTTACTATTTTAATAGTCAGAGATTTTGGTCTATAAGATTTGAGAATAAGGAAACTAATTAAACATTGAGGGTGAAATTTATGGTGTTATAGGAAACCCAAAAAGGGGACAAAAAATTAGTTCCCACATCATCATGTAACATGAAAAATCAAAACATATTTTATATTTTTCAAGATAATAAGGATGTAATTGTAATAATGAATCAAAATGATTATCCACCATATTATTAAGTGACTCAATGGTCATTGGTAAATAAAATTAATATTAATAAGTCAAACATAGATGAAAAAAATCATGGAAATGGATAGGTATAGAACATGGATTATGAATAGAGAGTGTAAATCGCATATAACCTAAAATGATAACATAATAACTGGCATAAAATATGACGAATAAAGAGTTTTTCATTTTAGTAATGATGATGGACTCTTAATTATTTTATTACAGAAGGCAGATTTTGGTGGAAAATAATTAAGACAAATGGATTTTATTTTAGTTGAAATCCTTACTCAGAATATACTATGTGTAATACAATTTGGTGGCACATAAATTTCATTGAAATTCAATAATAATATTTGCAACATCAATAGGGTAGATATTTTTTATTGTGTTGAAATATCATTGAATAAAAGGGAATCATTACCTTAATGTTGATGAAAGATGGTGTATGAGGTCCAATGGATAGAATAATTATCTATGGCTCAAGAAAAATGTACATTGGTACCAATGATCAAGGGAAAACTTAGGGAAGAAAAAAGGTACCTGAGACCTCCACAATATCGCATGTGATCAAACTCTTACATCTAATTGCTATCAATAAGGGAATATTACACAAAAACGAAAATCAAAATAATAGGGAATTGGAATAAAAATTCAATGATAACGAACCGAAATGTTATTGAAACAAAATAGGTTTTCCAAAAATAGTTTAATAATAATTTAATGGTTATAAGGAACTCATGGATCCCAAGTCTTGTGAAGCGTAAAAAATATTAATCTTAAAATTTCAGGTATAAATTTATACCAAAATATAAATATTATATATACCATCCCATATTCATCCATATATCATGCACAAATTTATTAAGAGTGAAGAATGAAAAATAAAAAATAAATAGATTTCATACTTCATCTAGTTTCGATTAGGAACACATTTCACTAGTCATCGGAGTTCATCACTGAAATGAACTAATACTAGAACCCTCTATATCATTCACTCATATTATTGATGATTTATTGATCACTTGTCTATGAAAAACATGTTTTCCTCTAATAATTGAATTCTTTTCAATGTTATCACGTTCATGGGAATAAAATTATTGATTATCTATCCTGGATCACAAAAACATTGATATTCCTTTTTGTTTCCCTCTCTGATAATTGAGTGGGATTTAGAGAAGA
Source organism: Viscum album (assembly GCA_963277665.1). Lineage (NCBI taxonomy): Eukaryota > Viridiplantae > Streptophyta > Magnoliopsida > Santalales > Viscaceae > Viscum > Viscum album. The sequence continues at coordinate 1,281,162,571 of OY728153.1, forward strand.
GATATAATTCAAGTAATTTATTTTCACTAATGTTTTTGGCATTAAAAATACTTAAATTCTTAGGTTATAACATTATAAAATTCATTTTAGGTCCTTATAAAAGATAAACCTTCAAAAACCCCTAAAACAAAATGAACAACACTTAAAACATGTTGAAAATATTATGGATATTTTATCACATACATAAAACACATTAAATTTAATACATGATAAAACATAATTCATTAACATGACTATCATTTACCATAAATATTAAACAATCGATTAATATAAAATATTTAATATTTGTTTAAAAACTTCTTTCACTATATTTACATAATAACTCAATAATATAGTATGTAAATAAATTAAATGGTCATTATTCTACACATTAATAATACTGAATATATTTATTTCCTTTTCAATCATATAAATGTGGAAATTACCAAGCCACCACTATGAGTACCACCATGTCCAAATCCCGAATTCACCCTAATTGGAACATATTAATTTTCTATGTTTGTGGCCCTTATCTTAATAGTAGTGAATAATATGAATAAGATATGAGATGATTTTGAAAACCCAACAATAACCCTATGAAAATATTTTTTTTCATATAAATGGAACCCACCTATGAACATATGTCATGTAATATGATATCATTAAATCATGATATCTCATAAAAAAGGACATATGCTTCATTGAATCATAATTTCATTCTTTATTAATTTATTACCATACACCATTTACTTACCTTTAATAACCATGTTAATTTATTTAATAAGGGTATATCATCCTTCTCAACTAGGCCTTAGAAATCTCATCCATTCATATGTTAAAAAACCATTCTAGAGTATTCATCCAATGTCATACCATTAAAGATGAACCAAATGCAAGTTACTTCACCAAAACATAAATTTCATTCTTTTTTCTTGAATCTAATTACAAGATAAAATTGTATGGATTTATAATGATCCATAGTCTTGAAAAAAATACGTGTGATCATAAATGGGAATAAGAAATATCACCGAAAAAATGTGGTGATCCTATTGGCAGGTTAGTCCTCATTTTCTCCCCTATATGAGATTGAAAAGTGGGAACTTCATGAGAACAATATTCAATGCTTATGATATCACAAAACCTGATAGTCATACATCATCTATTTCATGTTAGTATGATGTTTCTAGACTATAGAAAAAATTATTAATTTTAATTTTCTAGTATCTCTAGTTCCTCATCATAGATAGGGCCTCCTATAACCTATTAAAATTAAAAATAATCTTCGAGGATTACTATGTAAATAGTGGAAATAGATGTCTCAACACTATTATAGTAAGTATTCAAGATGCATTACTCTATATATAAAATGATTTGGTAATCAGAAATTAATTTTCATGTTAGGACTAGGGTTCCAAATTTTAAAACCAGAACAATGTATATTTGGTTTGAAAAGATTATTCTCTATTTAAAGGCATTGAAATTGAGGATATGTTTTCACATATGGGTAACTTGGAGTATATACTTTTATTCATTGATATGGAAGTGAATTTTTTTTTAAAATTTTATCAAATCGATGTAATGTAATATTCCCTCAATAGAGATCTTGATTAAGAAGTATATATTTCGAATCAAGATGATTTTATTATTAATGAAGGTCAAAATAAGGATTAATGATTAAATAAATTCTTATAGGAATAATAAGTGAACCATGGGAATATTAATCACAGTTGGATCAATACATTAAGGGCATAAGTTTTCAAACAGAAGGGATTGATCAAAACCTATACCTCAAGATGTAGAAATAGTATAGGATAATTGTTCTTATTTACTTGTATGATATCATTTTCTATCTCTATAATACTTCATAATTCCAAAAAATTAGAATGCATGGGGTGTTAATTTAAAATTTAACGGATTAGGGACATTTTATTTTTCCTTAGCCTATGGGCTATTTGAAAAGAGTATGGTATGATTATTTATTGCACTAAATATTCCAAGGTGGTTCTAATATGGTTTCTCATGGAGGATTCCGAGACAATTTCTACACAAATGTACACCCATATAAAACTACAAAAAGATGAAGAATGCAAAGAAGTTCATGCGACACCTTATATGAAGACCATTTGGGAGTTCTTGGTACTTCATAACCACTCTATAAAAAATTATAATTTTCAAATATCGTGAAACCCACTACCAAATATTTCTTCATGAATGTCATATTGAAGATGTGAGATAAAATTTTTGATTTACCAATAATACAGTGTCATTTTGGTTGATTTATCATAGTAAATCATATAAGAAACACATGGGATATATTGATTAATATTGGGTTGGTTTTTTGGATGATTGGAAGTGAAATTATAGCATTTTTTTCAATCTTAGTATCTCTTTAAGTTATCTTCTAAAAAGAATTAATTTTTCATCTCTTTTATAACTTTAGAGGATGAATGGATATCATCCATTTAAGCATTTTCCCATTGATATGGATGAAGAAGAAACTTGATGGAATTGGTTTTGGCATGATATCTAATATTCTTATCTAGTGTGACAAGTAATGATTTATAAATCCAAGTAAAAATATCATTCACCACTATATGAAAAATAAAATTGAGATCAAGTATGATTTTATAAGGTGGAAATTGGATTAATAAGTTGTAAATACAGATTATATGACAACTCAAGATCATGTAGGAAACACATTTTATAATCCTAACATTTATACTTCCTCTTTTCTTAAGATGTTTTTGTAGGAAACACATTTTATTGATTAGAGAATATCAATTCCCATTAAAAGAACATTTTAAGGCTTTTTGAATTGAGTATATCTGATAGAACATACCTATAGGAAAAACATCTACTTTTTATATTGGATGGAAAAAAAATCACTAAATATAGGATTATAAATTCAATAGGATACTGTATAAAAAATTCACACGAGATGATGTCATACAGAATCCATCGAACATACTTTATCGAATAGAGGTAGACGTGAATTCCCGATGAATTATTATAAGTTCTACCAGATTAAGAATCCAAAAATTCCATCATATGGAGATATTAATTCTTTTAGATAGATCATACAAGTATTGTAATGGTTCCAAAACAAGTATACTATCGAACATAGAATTTGAGCAAAAAATTCTAAGTAATGAAGTTCGTAAAATTCTCTTGAGACCACCTCTAAGATATGAGAAATATAAAAATGGGAAAATATAAATAATGGTATATTAATGGAGGAATAAATTTTTTAAAAATATAATAATATAATGTTACTTTGAGGATTTTGTAACATCATGTAACTTGAGTGTTCTCCATTATAAATTTTGGAGAGTCTCTTTCTATAGGCTTCAATTGTGAGGATTACATTTTAAAATTCCATAAATTCTTTGTTTTTTTAATATATTATGTTTGGATTGGTTTGATTGAGGGCTTCTTTTGTTATGTAATTTTAATAAATCTCTGATCTTAAGATTTTAGGTTCTCGAGGCTAGGAAAATAGAGGCTTCAATTTTTCTTTATATCGAGGCTTCAATGGCTAAGAAGGAAGATATTTATGGTAAGAATAATATAATGGATACCTTGAGTCTGGTAAATTATTTTTTAACACATAATGATAAAATCTATATATATTCTTATAAAGGATTATTTTAGTTATTTTTATATAAATTTTATATGTTTTTCATTATTTGTTTTTCATGTTCTTATTATACTATGTAATTTTATAAGAAATGTTTTATAAAGATTGTTAAAAACATTTATAACATTGATTATAATGTTTTTCTATAGAATATATGTCCGATAAACTTCATTAAATGGGTTTTTAAAATTTATATCTTTTATTTTATAAACTAAAACTCCCCTCTTCTAGTAAATCAAATACTCTTTCAATACTAAAATTGGTATCATAGAAAGTTTATACTTCTTATAAACTATTATACTTATGTCACGACCCCCTACCCACAAACTGTACCCCTCCTAGGCCGGAAATGTGAAAAGGGAGATAATGACCTCCATGTCCCGCCTCTAGTAGGCCCCGGGTTGGCGACTTGCACCAACGGTATAATAAACACACAGATGGGAGGCATTACCCTCTAAGAGAACACGTGTGAAAGAGAGAGATAAGATAGATACCAACCAAATCCAACTCAGAACTGAAATATAAAAGAAATCCATTTACATATATTAAATGTCATACAAAAGTACTACAACTGAAAGGGAAAACTAAAAGTACCCAAAAGAAAGTAAATGGAAGCGACCAGAAGCCCGAATAGCTCCTCCAACCACAAGCTATTAGTAACCATATTGATCTCCAACCTGCTCCAAGTGACCTAAAAAATAGTTTATATATGCATAGGGTGAGTATAGCAGTATACTCAGTAGGATCCTCCCTGAATCCTCTCGTGCAAATGTAAAGAAATCATGCTAAAACACAGTGAACAACAGTGAAACTAACTCGTCCCCTAAGTAGGTATACTATGTTCCCAACCTCATCATGGATACTATCACCAGGTAACGCATAAAAGAATATATCATATAGAAAATGATATCAAGGTTACCCTGATACTACTTCCCCAATGGTTTGCTGCTTTTCCCCCATGACATACGTCCTGTGCATCACTCTCCAAAGGCTTTTTCGTATACACCTGGCCTAAGCTCCACAATCTGCACCACATGCACCACGAGGCTTGCCCACAGACACCTAGGCTAAGCAGCACATCATCCTCACAACCAATAGTAACCAGGTAGTTTCCGGGAGCCACCACAGCCCGCATAACGTGTATCATACATCGGGTATTATACCTCAAGCAATTATAGCCAATACTCCGAGTAAGGATCCTCAAGCCATCACAGCCTGTACACGTTACACCTATAGTAGTCCATAGGATACTATATCCAGAATATATGTGTGCAAACAACCACAAGCCATTACAGCCCTCTATACACATATATGGGAAAAACTAACTGATGTGCCAATGGAACTAGTATCTACCAAGAGAAGAGAGTAGGGCCAAAGGGGGTAGTCATCCATTCAACCACCCATAAGAATGTGGGGAAACCCCCCCCCCCCAATGCTCTGAATCCCCGGGGTTTTAGTTTCCCTTACTGACAGGGTGGAGTAGCATATAGAAACACAAAAAGTACAGAATAAATAACTCAGAACCACACTATGGGAATAACCTAGTCTTAGTCTCAACTGCAGCTAATGTCTCTCAGACTCTGGGTTTCTATTTCTAAGACTAGGTATCCTATAATCACACAACCAATTAAAGAACTTCATTAGGTTACTTCATTCCACTTTTCATCAGTTCCACTTTACATTAATTAATCCTATGCACATTAATTAGCCATGAACACAACCACATTAAACTTCATTGGCATCAAATTCAAAAACAAATGTTCCTTTAAAGATTTAACATCACCTTTAAATTCCAGCATCTCCATCCTTGTGGATCATCACCATTTAATAAAACTTTCATTACAGAAATTACTTTCCCATATTCCCAGGCATTCTAGAAAAGAAACCTATGCTACTAAACACAAGGGGGCTCAACACGATGAGTAGATGTACTACCTGTCGTGTCTTTTCTGCCTATAGCAAGAGCGTAGACCCATCCTTACTCGATAAGCTAGATATGGAAAGCACGTGGAAAACCCCACGCGTCTTCACCTCATTCGTAAGAAGGGTAAGCAAGACCAGCTGCCTTGAGCAGTGGGGAAAATTAATGAAGATAAACATTCAATCAAAGTCACCACGCATCCAACAAACACATCCATCCCATTCTATCATCACTTGTGTCCTCCCTGACACCCACATGCATAAACTGGTGCATCTCACAACTCTAGACATCATCTGCTGCCACAACCACAAGGTCTCCATGCCTCCACATATCACAACACCCTCCCAGGGTCACAGCATGACACAAGATATCACAACACCCCTCCAGGGTCACAGCACAGCACAAGAAGTAGGAAAACAAACATCACATCAAATGGGCTCTTGTCCCTTTAACAAGTCATCCAATCTTCATACGTAATGAGCACTCATGGCTCCAAATCACAAGGCACTAAACCTTATGAACAAGAGGGTAACTAAGAACCCTACCAGGCCTTACCTTTTATCAACCAACCAGTTCTTTAATCCCTCTTGAATTAACCGATTCAATTCATAGTTTCCAATTCTAGGAAACCTAATCAGTAAGCTATCAAAAAAGATTTAACATTCTTTCTATGCCAATTTTATTAACATCAAAATAGAACAACTACAACAATGGAAACAACCAGATTCATTTACATGCCTCATTATCTTTAGAAAATTGATTATCAATTAATTCCATCTTTACGTTCTTTATCAATTTACATAAAGAATGGAAAACTGAACAATGAAAGCATAGATATCACTCCATCTAGCAAAACATGAGGCAAACTGTTATCATGGTACAAAGCAACAACAACAAACGATCAAACCAATTCTGTTAATCTTGTTCAAGTATTTAATTAGGTCAATTCCATTGTGATCTAAAGGGATAAATCATGTTAACTCTATGATTGCACATAAACAATTAGAGAAGCCATGAATCCCCTACATCAATGGTTTTCAGGGAAACCCACAACGGTTGAAGAACGCCCAAGGAGACCGGGCTGATTCACCAAGGATCCTCCCTATATATCTTCTCCTAACACAACCAAGACCAAATATCATCACAAACTTCATCCACAAAATTAGATCTACCCATAATGGGAATAGATATAAGATCCAGAGAGAAAAGGAGGAGTAGATCTAGGTAGATCTAAGAATCCAAACAAAAATGATCACTTATCTCGAGAAACCAGCTTCGATTCATGAAGAGAAGCCTATGGATCGCCTCCAAAATGCTTGGGAGAGGTTCTTCCACCTCCAAGTAAGGGTAATCCAGAGTTATGGAAGCTTAGGGGATTAAACGAGGTGATTAAAGGAAAAATGAGTTAGATCCAAAATTTTAGGATCTAACTTTAAGTGAGTGCATGGTTAGGTTGCACGGTTTAACAAACCGTGCGATAACCATTTGTTAGATTCTACCTCAACAACCCCTCCTCACACGGTTAGTCCGAATAGTTAGGCAAACCGTGCTCTAACCATGTGTTAGCCCCTGCTCGCAACACCATCCTTGCACGGTTTGGCCGCAGGGTTTAGGAAAATCGGGCGCCAACTGTGTGAAAACTATTACCCTCTAACATTCCTCAAAAGTCCACCCAAACGTACCCCCATGACACCTTGACTTCCTGTAACACCTCTAGTACTGAATTTTCACAATGTAATGGACCAGAGAGGTCTATGCCATTACATCAGATACCTATCAAAACATTCTCGCCCATGAGAATCTAAAACCCACCTAAAGAGAAAACGAAATAGGGTCTGAACAACCACCCACTGGGATACCTCTAAAAAGAGAGAAGTCCACCAAATAAATGAAGGGAGTCATCTCATAAACATGAAGTTTTCCTAACCACATAAGTAATTGTCATTACATGAAAGAGTTAAACATTAAACAACCCTGGGTACTGAGCATGTATCTGTGACTCATGTTCCCATGTACTCTCCTCTGTGCCACTATGTCACCAAAAGACACGAACTAAGGGGATGGAACGCCCACACAACACCTTCTCGTTGTGCTCTTGGATCCCCACAGGTCGCTCCTCAAAGGTGGCATCATCATCAACATCGATCTCTCCGCAGTCGATGATGTGGGAGTTGTCATGAAGATAACTACGTAGCTGCGATACATGGAAAAAGAAATGCATCTGACTCATCTGAGGGGGAATTGCTACTCGATACACCACAGCTCCAACACGAGCTAACACCTCGAAAGGCCCAACAATGTGGGGAGAAAGCTTACTCAGAGGACCAAACCATCGCTGCCAATGATGGGGAGTCACCTTCAGAAACACATGATCCCCAACATTAAAATCTAAGGGTCTCCTTCTTTGACTGGAATTGGATTTATGATGATCTTGTGCTGCCTTCATCCTCTCACGAATCACCCAAACCATCTCTGTTGTATTCTCCACTAGTTTCGGTCCGAGAATTGATGACTCTCTGACCCTAGTCCAGCACAATAGAGAACAGCAAGGTCGGCCATACAAGGCTTCAAATGGTGCCATAATGATGTTGGAGTGGAAACTATTATTGTAAGAAAACTCCACCAAGTGTAAGTGCCTCATCCATGAACCTCCAAAGTCTAGAACACAAGAGCGTAACATGTCTTCAAGAGTCTGGATGGTTCGCTCTGTCTGGGCATTCGTTTGAGGATGAAAAGTAGTGATAAGGCATAGTTGAGAACTAAAAGCATACTGGAGACCTCTCCACACACTGGAGGTAAAATGATAATCTCGATTAGAAATGATCATCTTGGGACTCCATGAAGTCTCACCACCTCCTCCAGAAACTGCCTCGACAAAACTTCCACTAAGCTCGACTCCTTGATCGCTATGAAGTGGGCTGATTTTGTTAAACGATCCACTACCACCCAAATAGAATAATGTCCTCCCGGAGATCGAGGTAGACCTGTAACAAAGTCCATTGAGATGTCCTCCCACTTCCACTGAGGAATATATAATGGTTGGAGAAGACCACATGGAACACGGTGTTCGGACTTCACCTTCTGGAAGACTAAACATCGAGACACAATCTCTAAAACTGCATGCTTCATCCCAGGCCACCAAAACTGACTCCTCAAGGATTGTTACATATTGTCACACCAGGATTTACTGCTAAAGGCGAACTGTGGAACTCTCTAAGAACCATCTCTCACATTTCCAAGCGAACAAAAAGCCTTCCATGATACAACACTCTGTTTTGTTCATCCTCAGACCAACCATCAGGGGCCTCACCACAAACTACTTGGTCTCTCCAGACCTCCTCCTCATGATCCCCCAGTTGGGACTCTTCCACCTTCTCCACCAGGGATCACTGTACCGTCATCTGAAAAAGACAACCTCTACCACCGACTTCACCCATATCAAGATGCAATGCGGACAGTTCTTCCATTACTCTCCAGGAATCACTAGATTCACACACAGCATCACTACGTGACTTTCGGCTCAGCGCATCAACTAAAACATTCCCCTTTCCAGGTGTATACGATATTTTGAAGTCGTATTCCTGCAAGAACTCCATCCACCGACGTTGTCGTAAGTTCAAGTCATGCTGGGAGAAAACACTCCACAAACTCTTATGATTGGTGAAAACCACAAAGCGCTCACCAATGAGGTAATGTCTCCACAACTTCAGAGAAAACACCACCGCTGCTAACTCGAGATCATGGGTGGCATAGTTGCGTTCATGGGGACGTAACTGCTGATACCCATAAGAAACAACTGACCTCTGCTGCATAAGAACACAGCCTAACCCCAGATGTGAAGCATTGCAGAAAACATCAAACTGAACTCCTTCAGCTGGAAGACAAAGGACTGGAGCACTTAATAACTTCTCCTATAGATACTCGAAATCTGCCTGACACGAATCAGTCCATATGAATGGCTGATCCTTCTTGGACAAAGATTTCATAGGAGTCGCAACCCGTGAGAAATTGTCCACGAACCTCCTATAGTAGCCTGCGAGACTAAGGAAACTTCTCACCTTTGAAACTGTCTTGGGGGCTGCCCAAGACACAACTACTTCTATCTTCGATGGATCCACAGCTACTCCCTGTTGGGACACAACATTCCCCAAGAAACAGACTTCTTGAGCCAAAAACTCACACTTTGACAACTTCCCGAACAACTGATGTCGACGAAGAACTCTGAAAATGGATCGTAGATGCTCTGTATGCTCCTCTTCAGATGTGGAGTAAACAAGGATTTTGTCAATAAAGACTACCAAGAACTTGTCTAGGAACTCACGAAACACAGCTTTCATCAATCCCATGAACATAGCTGGTGCATTCATCACGCCGAACGACATTACAACGAACTCATAATGCCCATGACGACAACAAAAAGTAGTCTTCAGAATATCCTCATCTTTCACACGCATCTGATGATATCCTGACCCTAAGTCGATCTTTGAGAACCAACTTTCACCCTTCATTTGATCAAATAAATCATCAATCCATGGAATTGGATGGCGGTTCTTTATTTTCACTTTGTTTAAGTGATGATAATCGACACACAACCGCAAACTGCCATCAGCCTTCTTTACAAACACAACTGGTGCACCCCATGGGGACACACTTGGTCGAACAAAACTGCACTACAACAGACCATAAACCTATATACACAGCTCTCGTAACTCATAAGGGGCCATCCTATAAGGATACATAGAGATAGGAGACACTCCTGGCTATAGCTCAATCCCAAACTTGATCTCTCGTCGAGGGGGTAATGCTGCAACCTCTTCTGGATAGACATCAGGGTACTCCTATACAACCCTAGGAAATGCCAACTACCGAACCTCTAAAGAACCCAACATCATCTCAGCCACCATGGATGATAAGGATGGAATGCGCCTATGACCCATACGAGGATCTCGCTAACCAAAAAACACCACCTACTCTCTATCTGCACCGATGAAGATGACTTTTTTCCTGAATCAATCCACGATAGCCTGCACCAAATACAACCAATACATGATGAGGATGGCATCATATGGTTGTATCTGTAAACATAATAAATCTCCCCAAGAGCGGTGTTTCCCCAACACTAGCTCACAGTCTCTACATACTTCAAACAAGTCAGCTCGACCTCCAATTAGCATAGTCAACGCCAAGGGCCCTGGAAGCCTCTCTACCTCAAGTCCCAAAGCATGGACAAGGGTAGATGATATTAAGGAGTGTGTCACTCCTGAATCAAACAAGGAATACACTAAGGTAGAAAACAAACAAAGGGTACCTCGAACGACATCTGGCTCGCCTGGTGCTGGCAACACTAGATCATGAAGATGACCACGACCTCCTCCACGACCTCTCTAACCCTGATGACGACCACCACCACTACCACGATATACTCTCTAAGGATGAGGGGCATCTTTGAGTTGTCCTCTACTTGCCCCATCTCCCCTCTTGTAATCTAATGCTGGTGCAACTGGCTGCTACTGCCTAGGTGCAAACTGCCTCAACGGAGGATCCTGGAGTGTAGTTCCTGGTGCAAGATGACCTCTCTGAAAGGTTGGTAACTCCCACTACTAATGACCATGACCACCACAAGAAAAACAAGTGCATGTTCCCTTGGAATAGGCCGGAGAGTTGCCGCCTCCAGAGAAACGAGACGTGAAGGGCTGGGACCTAGCCCCGATTGAACGGAAACTCTTCTGCCCAGAAAATCGGGAACCCCTGACCATAGACTTGCTTCGTGAGGGATCATGAAGATCACATTGTCATGATGATACGGTCCTAGCCAAAGTCCTCTAAACAACCTCTGCCCTCACCAACACCTCGAGATATGTATTCAGCATAAATGGGGTGACCTAACACTGGATCTTTGGATGCAAGGCCTCCTCTAAATGCCTCGCCCTAGCCTCCTCATCTGGTAACAGATCCAAATCATATCGTAAAAGGTTCTTGAAACAGATTCCAAACTCCCAAACACTGGATCTCCCCTTTCTAAGGGTAAGAAGCTCCTTGCGACTAGACACCTTTTCAATTGAGGAAAGGAAGTAGACTCTAAACTTGTCTCGAAACTCCTCCCATGTGATCGCTGACTCCTCACAATCCCTAAGGAACAAGAACCACCGCTGCCTTGCTTCTCCATGAAGCATCGTCACAGCTAAGGACACTCAGTGCTCCTTCCGAGCATGTATCGAATTGTAGCATATCTCTTCCTCCTCCAACCAGTATTCTGTGACTGTATCTGAAACGGAGCCCTTGTACTACTACAGACTTTGGCGCTAAAACTCTCAGTGTGTCATCCTCAACGTTTCGTCTTCATCAACCTCTACCCTGCGGCAAGCTATTGGAAGAGCCTTCTGGACAACTTCTATGCAAACCTGACGAGGACGTCGACCTGGAGCCATACCTGCAAAATAACAAACACTTAGAGCTCCTAAACCTATAATATGGAACACTCAACATTAATTAAATAGTTGTATTCTTTCATTCGTTTTAGGTTAACCTATCCCAAGGTTGACCCATTCACACACAGGAACAAAGAAGAATGATTCATGATCCTTTCCTAGGTATCTTCCCTGTAACTAGTATCATCATGTTTAGTAGCCATGGTAAACGTAAAGGTCCACACATCAGATCATAGGGGGCCCTAAACGCCTATTTCTTAGCCAGTTTCTAGTGTTTACCGCACTTACTAAACATGAATGACACTATTTCCCTACCAACCGATGCAACCTCACATGTTCCTAACTCAAAAATACATCTTATCCCTCAACCAGACCTCTAATACCACTCTGTCACGACCCCCTCCCCACAAAGTGTACCCATCCTGGGCTGGCAAAGTGAAAAGGGAGGTAATGACCCCCGAGTCCTGCCTCTAGTAGGCCCCGGGTTGGCGACTAGCACTGAGGGTATAATAAACACACAGATCAGAGGCATTACCCTCTAAGAGAACACATGCAGAAGAGAGAGATAAGATAGATACCAACCAACTCCAACTTAGAACTGAAATATAAAATAAACCCATGTACATATATGAAATGTCATGAAAAAGTACTAAAACTGAAAGGGAAAACTACAAGTACCAAAAAGAAAGTAAAACGGTAGCGACCACAATCCCAAACAGCTCCTCAAACCACAAGCTAGTAGTAACCATCTTGATCTCAAACCTTCTCGAAGTGACCTGAATAATAGTTTATATATGCATAGGGTGAGTATAACAGTATACTACGTAGGATCCTCCCCGAAGCCTCTCATGCAAAAGTAAAGAAATCATGCTAAAGCACAGTGAACAATGTTCCCAGCCTCACCATGGCTACTCTCACCAAGTAACGCATAAAATAATATATCATAGAGAAAAGGATTTCAAGGGTACCCCGCTACTACTTCCCACTGGTTTTCCTCTTTCCCCAATGACATACGTCATGTGCATCTCTCTCCAAAGGCTTGCCCGTATACACCTGGGCTAAGCTCCACAATCTGCACCATGTGCACCACAAGGCTTGCCCGTAGACACCTGTGCTAAGCACCACACCATCCTCACAACAAATAGTAACCAGGTAGTTTCCGGGAGCCACCACAGCCCGCATAACATTTATCATACGTCAGGTATTATACCTCACGCCATTACATCCCATAAGCTGAGTAAGGATCCTCAAGCCATCACGGCCTATACACGTTACACCTATAGTAGTCCATAGGATACAATATCCAGAATATATGTGTGGAAACAACCACAAGCCATTACAGCCCTCTACACACATATATTGGGAAAACTAATCTTTCAGCCAATGGCACTAGTATCTACCAAGAGAAGAGAGCGGGGCTAAAGGGGGTAGTCAGCCATTCAACCTCCCATCAGAATGTTGGGGAAAACATCCCCCAGGGCTCATAATCCTCAGGGTGCCAGTTTCCCTTACTAACAGGGTGGATTAGCATATAGAAACACAAAAAGTACAGAATATATAACTCACAACCACACTATGGGAATAACCTAGTCTTAGTCTCAACTACAGCTAATGTCTCTCGGACTCCGGGCTACTATTTCTAAGACTATGTATCCTATAAGAACCCAACCAATTAAAGAACTTAATTAGGTTACTTCATTCCCCTTTTCATCAGTTCCACTTTACATTAATTAATTCGTTGCACATTAATTAACCATGAACAAAACCACATTAAAATTCATTGGCATCACATTCAAAAACAATTGTTCCTTTAAATATTCAGCATCACCTTTAAATTCCAGCATCTCCATCCCTGCGGATCGTCACCATTTAATCAAAATTTAATTATAGAAATTACTTTCCCATATTCCCATGCATTCTAGAAAAGAAACCTATGCTACTAAACACAAGGGGGATCAACAAGGTGAGTAGATGTACTACCCGTCGAGTCTTTTCTGCCTATAGAAAGTGCATATACCCATCCTCCCTTGAGAATCTAGACACGAAAATCACGTGGCAGACCCCGCACATCTTCACCTCCTTCAGAAGAAATGTAAGCAAGACTAGCTGCCTTGAGCAGTGGGGAAATGTAAAGCAGATAAACATTCTATCAATGTCACCATGCATCCAACCACTACCACAAAACAGGGCAAGGGCAGCGCTGCCCTTTATCAGCGCTAAACAGAATGCACTGATAATGAGGTATGCCTTTATCAGTTCTATATAAAAGTGCTGATATATTTTACATTTATCGGTGCATTTTTTAGCGCTGATAAAGGTATATCTTTATCAGCGCTAAAAAAGTTCTGATAAATGAATGTTTTATCATTGATTTTATTTTAGCACTGATAAAACATACCTTTATCAACGCTTTTAATGAGTGCTGATAATGGTTCTATCGGTTTTTATTTAATAACCCTCACAGGCCATCCTCTCTTGCACACGGTCAAGATCTCGCGGAAGCTGAACCAGGACCCTCACCGCGCGACCTCATCCTCCTCTTCATCCTCCTCCTTCCTCCTCCTTCCCACTCCTCATCCTCCTCTTCCTCCTCCTTCTCCGCCGCAGCCGCCGCCTCCACCCTCGCTCCTGCTACCGCGACCGCCTCTGGCTCTGCCACCTCCACCTTCCCTGCTGCGACCGCCGCTGCTGCCGCCTTCACCTCTACCGCCGCCGTCGCCGCCGCCTCCACCCTCGCTTCCACGACTGCTGCCGCCTCGTCCTCCTCCTCCTCGTGCTCTCAAGGTTGGAGGTGATTTCCATGGATGGTATTCCCTTCGTATATTATTTATATATTGTGTGTGTGAGGACCAAATAGTGAATATAGATGTGAGATAGGAATAATACCATATCTTGAGCCTAATTACAGTAAGGATTTCCATAATAGATAGTGTGGTCTTAATGTGATTATGATTATGTCTAGGGATGTGATTCATAATTAGTGATGAGTGTTGAAATAAGAGATTTTATTGATATTTAGCAACACAAGTGGGTTGTTTGTGAATGATGTGGAATTAGATACCCTATAGGTTCTATAGGGATATCTTGACTCTAAGATGAAGTATATGGTAATTTTTTAGTTATGACGGTTCACATGTGTGAGAGGTCTACCAAGGTTATGTGTGATGACTTCTGTGGATAACCAACCCTTGTTTTCATTTTTTTTATTTTGAGTTACCATGGGCGGTAAGTTCTACCCCTTTGAGTTGAATATTTATATATGAGATACAAAGGAAATAGTTTTTAATCTTATGGTTATATGGATTCCCAAAGATTATCCCAATGTAAATGATGATGGATCCATATTAATTTTCATCACATAGCATAATCTCATAGTTATATGATTAGACAAATATGAACCCATAATACAAAACATATCACCTAGTATGTATGTCACATATATGAATAAATAAATTAGAAAAAAACATGCTACAAAGCATAAAGGTATCATTAAATACTTACATTGGTTAACTTGTTTTATAAATTGTTTATCTTCATCCGTGCCTTGTACATGCACCCATGAATTTGAAGGTGAGTATGTGTACATGATAGTTGACCTTCTTAGAGAAGAGTTTCTGGAAGAGAATAAGAGACATGGTGCAATGAAGATCATTAGAGTGTTGGAGAAAAATGTGGTTGCTACAAACAATGTGGCAATCGGCTTGTGCAATGCGGCAGAAGTTACAACTTGCAGGTATTGTAACTTAGGCCACGTTGTACAAGCCGATTGCCATAATGAATAGCAAGATCTTCATTGATTCATGTCTCTTATACCCTTCCAGAAACTCTTCTCTAAGAAGTTCAACTATCATGTATGCATACTCACCTTCAAATTCATGGGTGCAAGTACAAGGCACAGATGAAGATAAACAATTTCTAAAACATGTTGACCTATGTAAGTATTTAATGGTACCATTATGCTTTGTAGCATGTTTTTTTCTAATTAATTTTTTTGTATATGTGACAGACATACTAGGTGATATGTTTTGTATTATGGGTTTATCAGGAGTCTCTATGATTTCCTATTTCCAAATTTCATTTTAAATAACATGTTATAATTATATATTTACTCTACCCTAATGGCTCAAATAGTCAGGCATATTGTAGATGTTTCTAGAAGGATGTAGGATTCTTTTTCCCCAATGGTAGAACATTTTTAGGATGTTTTCACTGATGAGGTATAAAATTTACTTCTTAATAAAGAGATAAACATTATAATCTAGTTAGTTTTGGGGGAAAATTCAGTTTCTATCACAATTTCTAAAATAACACCAAAAGAGCATCAGCTATTTGAATTAAAATTTGATGATATAGAATATAATGGTTCCATATGGCATAGTACTTTACCATGGGGTTTTATAGTTCTCTAAAATAGATGGTTGATTGGTATTTATTATTTTTTTGGACTATTGGAGATTGAACCTGATGAGAGTCATGAATATGTATCCTCATCCACGCATTGAAAGTCACATTGATCATCTATGAGGTTCTATGATCTTCTCCAAGATAGATTTGACATTAGGATACCATTAGATGAGTTGTACATCGATGGACCTACCATGGACTGCTTTTAGGAGTAGTTATGGCCTGTATGATTTTTTTGCGATGATTTTTGGTTTAACTAATGCATTGGTTGTATTAAGGGACTTGATTAATAGGATATTTCATCCTTTTTTGGATTAGTTTTTAGTAGTTTTTTTCAATTAAATATTATTATACTCCCAACCCATAGTTGAACTTGACCAACATCTTATCATCACCTTGAGTACATTGAGATAGCATCATATTTATTACTGTTTTCTCCTATTACTCATTGGTTTCCTCTTGTTCGCATGTCATGTATTTTCTAAGGCGTCATTCAGTCTTTGTAATACTAACATGGAATAAATTTGATATAGGTCAGATTAAATCAGGTATCTTATACATACACGATGTTCACCCTACTGGACACACCATGTATATGGATTTCACATGTGTTTAAAGGAATTTGTACCATGATTTGTTTTTATAAAACCCTAACAATGCTACCTGATTAATTAAAACATAATATTAGGAAAGTTCTCAAGATCGAACCCATAAAGATGATGAATATGAATAAAGAATGGATGAATGACAATCGGTTGACAATAGGAGTATGAAGATGGCGTGAAATAGTTTATCATGTTTGCAGAAGATCATGCATGTGACCCTTCTCAAATCCTTTGTTCGTGTTTACGCTGTTGTTATTCAAGAAAAATTAGTCCAGAGGAGTTGGAAGAACACCTGATCTGTCATGGAATAGATCGAAGTTATACATGTTGGAATAAACATGGGAAAAAAACCAATGTAGGTAGTGACTCAGAGAACATGACATTTTATAGATCATCTGATATAATTAGAAGCATGAACATTGAAGACGGTCGTATGGAGGGAGTGATTACAGATGTGAACGATGATGAAGATCATATTGAGGAAATGACAAGGGAAGTTGAAGATGAACTTCGTGATTGCCCAAAATTGTTTGAGAAGTTAAAGAGTTGTGAAAAAACGCCATTTTATGCTGGTTGCACTAAATATACAGCATTTTCAGCCATATTGAAGCTGTATAATTTGAAAGCAGGCAATGGGTGGAGTGATTCCAGTTTTATAGAACTACTTTCTCTCCTAAATCACATGCTCCCAGAAGATAATGAACTCCCAAGCCGAACATATGATGCCAAAAAAATGCTACGATCGATGGGTATGATCTCTGAAAGAATACATGCTTTCCCGAATTACTGTATATTGTTTTGCAAGGACCACAAATCACTTAAAGAATACCCAAAGTGTGGTGCTTCCCGATACAAGAAAGATGACTCTAGTCCTACGAAAGTTATATGGTACTTTCCAATCTTTCCTATGTTTAGACGCCTATATCGAAGTGAGGATACTGCAAGACAATTGACATGGCATGAAGATACAAGAATTAAAGATGGGAAACAACGTCACCCTACAGACTCTCCTCAGTGGAAGAGAATTGATCATGGGTATACTAAATTTGGGAACGAGCCGAGAAACCTTCGTCTGGCATTATCTACAGATGGGGTGAATCCTTTTGGTTTTCAAAGCAGTAGTCACAGTACATGGCCAGTTATGTTGGTAAATTATAATTTACCACCATGGTTATGCATGAAATGAAAATACATCATGTTATCTATGCTTATATCAAGACCAAAACAACCAGATAATGATATTGATGTTTATTTGGCCACATTAATCGAGGATTTGAAAATATTGTAGGATTCAGGTGTAACGATGTATGATACATACAAAAATGAACAGTTCACTTTGAAATCCATGTTGTACAGGACGATAAATGACTTTCTTGCTTATAGAAATTTTTCAGGAAAGAGCATTAAAGGAACTCAAGGGTGTCCAATTTGTGAACAAGGTACACAGTCAATTAGGTTGAAACATTCATCGAAAACCGTGTTTCTAGGACATCGCAGATTTCTACCCTGACGACATAAGTACCGATCTTGGACGACATCATTTGACGGAAGTTCAGAGGAACGTATAGCACCGTATCCACTAATAGGTGATCAATTCTTTGAGAAAGTGAAATATTTGGACACTACTTTTGGTAAACCATTTTCGAAAAACCTTACAAAAACTGGTTGGAAAAAGAGATCAGTTTTTTTTAAATTACCATACTGGAATTGTCTGTATGTCAGAAATTTTCTTGATGTTATGCATGTTGAAAACTATGTATGTGATAGTGTCATCGACACGTTGCTAAATGCACCCGGAAAAACAAAGGATGGAATTAAATCTAGATTGGACATGGTTGACATGGGAATACAAGAAGAGTTGGCACCAGTGAAGGGTGAAAAACAAACATTTCTTCCTCCTGCTGCTTACACTCTTTCCGGGCAGGAGAGATATCAATTTTGCAACTTCTTGAATGACGTAATGGTTCCAGAGGGGTATTCATCAAATATAAAGAACATAGTGTCAATGGGATATTTAAAATTAAAGGGTATGAAATCACATAACTGCCATGTTTTGATGTAAGATATAATTCCTATATCTTTACGTTGCATTTTTTCCAAGAATTTCCGCCATACATTAACGAAGCTCTGTTTCTTCTTCAAAGCTATATGCAGCAAAGTTATATACCCAACGAAATTGCCAACTATGGAAAGAGAAATTTCTGTCATGTTATGTGAATTGGAAATGTTCTTCCCACTGACATTTTTTGATATGATGGTTCATTTGATGGTTCATTTGGTGAGAGAGATTCGACTATGTGGTCTTGTACATTATAGATGGATGTACCCCATTGAACGGTATATGAAGATTTTGAAAGGGTATATCAAAAATCGAATTCGGCCAAAGGGTTGTATTGTGGAGGAATATATTGTTGAGGAAGCAGTTGAATTTTGTACCGAATACCTGTCTGGTGTGGAAATCGTTGGCCTACCAAAATCTCGTCACACTGAGTGGCTTGAGGGTGAAGGAATTTCTGGAAGATAGGTTGTCACAATCAATATTACAGATCGGGAGCAGGCCCACCTTTACGTTTTCCATAACAGATTCGATGTTTACCCATATGTTTAAACCCACAAATAAATTCTTAGGAATTTGAATCCTTTTAGGGATGAAAAATGGGTATCAGATACACATAATTGACAGTTTATAAGATGGTTTCGAGGCCATATTTTTAAGCAGTTAGATGAAAATCCAGAGTCAATTTCAGAACGACTTCGATGGCTGGCCGGAGGAGCAAGTGTGTATGTATTATCTTACAATGCTTATGTAGTTAACGGTTATACATTCTATACTAATGAACATGATGAAGACAGTACCATGCAGAATAGTGGGGTTACACTTGTGGATGAGGCGATGCATGTTTACGGTGCTAAGGACAAATATCCAATTTATGCGAATATTTCATACTTTGGCATCATCAAATGAATATGGGAGTTGGATTATACGGAATTCAAAGTGCCGATTTTTCAATGCAAGTGGGTTGATAACAGGACCACTGTTAAAATAGATGAATTAGGATTCGTGAAAGTTTATTTCATTAAGGAAGGGGAGAAAGATGAACCATTTATAATGGCATCACAGGCAGTACAAGTATTTTATGTTCCAAACCCTGCAAACCGAATTTGGTCAATTGTTCTGTTATCGAGCAAAAAAACTAAAGGGTCAGATGAAAGATCAATAGAGGTTGACCCTTTTATAGGGACTTCACAATCATTTCACAGTGGTCCAAATGTAGACGGCGTTTTGTATGTCAGAGGAGACCACAATGAAGGAATTTACATAGTCAATAGAGGAGTCAAATCACTTCAGCCTTTAAATAAAGAAAGAGAGTAAAATAATTAGGTTATTTGTTTATTGTAACATACATTGTGTTACGTTGTGTTATTATTTGTTTGCTTCCATTTTTATGTAATCTAAATTAAATATTAAACCACTTCTGAAGATAATGAATTCTACACCTGCTGATGCGCCCAATCCCGAGGCACAAAAGGTCTCTCAACCAGTAGATGGTGGTCCCACTGCAGAGCAACAACAGGTTTCTCAACCAAATGCTGGTGGTCCCAGTGCAGAGAAACAACAGGTTTCTCCACCTGTTGTTGTTGGTCCCAGTGCTGAGGTACAATAGGTTTCTCAACCTCTTCCTCTTGGTCCCATTGCTGATGATAGCGCTCTGGGAGAAGATATTGATGTTACTTCTGAGGAAATGGTAGGAAATGAAACCCTAAAAGCACAAAAAAAAGAGTGTCGTAGTTTGACAGTGTTGGCCAAAATCCTTAAGGAAAAAGTAAAAGGCATCAAATTTGAGGTGGGATGGAATAAGAGAGGCCAACATGTTAACCCCAACAAATCCATCTTTAGTAGCTACATTGGAATCGTCACTCGGCAACGCGTGCCGATTGATGTACAGTTGTGGAACCATGTTGTCATCAGGATTAAGAAACTAACGTGGGAAGAGATTACGGTAACATTATGATATCATTTTTTTAATTTATTAAAATAAAATAAAATACCAAAACATTGACTTACTCTTCATCATCCATTGCAAAGTGCATTTATAGTAGATGTCTCAAACAAGGAATATGTATTAAGAGTTTCAGGAAGGATTCATAGAGGTTTCCGCACAATTTTAATGAAATATCATCTTAAAGATGCAGAAGGGAAAATCAAGCCGCACCCACCTCCTCTTTACGCACACTTGATATCCAAAGGAGCATGGGATGCGTTTAGCAACCGTCGTGGGGAGAGTACTTTTCAGGTACATTGTGTGGGGTAATAAGTTGTTTGATGTTTACTTGTATTCATCACTCTGAATGACAGTTTTTTATTTATGAAACAGCTACTGAGTGCTGAAAATAAAAAACGTGCAACAGAACCAGCGTACCCTTACCGTAAAGCAAGGATGGGGTACACTGAACTTCATAAAAAATTGGTACGTCTTTTAAATCTACCATACTACTAGTATGTGACATAAAACAACACCATAACCATGTTTCTCTGTTTATATGTAGATTGATGAATCGAAATCGAAAGCCATATCCATCCCATGCCATGTGCTATGGAAGGAGGCTTGTGTAAATAAAGAGGGGACATTGATAGATGAAAACACACAAAAAGTGTGGGAAACATGTGTAAGTATAACATAATGTAAATTTGAGTTTCTTTAAATAGCTATTACATTAAAATAACTACTTATTTTTCTATATTTTCTATCTGAAATAGTCACAAGAATCAAGAACAACTCCACCAGATGCAGACAGACTTTTAGAAGCCTTGAAGCAGCCAGAAAAGTATGGCCGCGTCAGAGGTGCGGGTTTTGGAGTGACACCCCGAACATATTTTCAAAAACAAAAACAAATAGAGGATTAAAATGAAAAAATGGAAAAGCTGCAAGAACAATTATCTATTTTTCAAGAATAATTACAATACCAGAGAGAGATGATAGCAAAATTGATGGGGGAGAGGAAAAGAGAAGAAACAACTCAACAACAACCTGTGTGTGACGATCTCACCCCACCCCCAAAAGCTTTGAGGTGATCCATTCCCCTAAAAAACCTGACTTAGATGAGATAATAAATGTTTTAATAATTGTTTCTATGAAATGTGATTTACATAGACACTGATACCTTTCCTATAATAATATTCCATAGGGTGAAAATGACTGTGATTTATATTTATCAACTCCCACCTATCGCCTTGTAGTGAGGGATACGGTGTTCAATATGCAAAACGACATGCTACACAACAGACAACTTCCAAAAGATCATCTTAAAGTGTCAATTAACATAACTAATGAGCCGAGTGCCGAGCTACCTATTCCAAATGATGATGACAACATTAATACGGTTGAACAAGCTGTTGGAACATTCGTTGCATGGCCGACAGTTCTTGTAAAAGAACATGTCAACAAAAAGGTATCCACTTCTTATTTATTTTTCAAGTTGGACCTTTAACATTTAATGAAAAAAGGTCTGAACCAATGACTGTTATTACAGAATGACAAAGACTATGGGGTGAAACGAAATATCAGCTCAAAACTCTCTCAAGGATCAACCAACCGATGGAAACGGTCTACTGAGAGCACCTTCACCCCACCTGTTCTATATCAACAGTAAATATCATTTTAGGCTCATGTGGAAACAATGTTGAAAGACGGCAGTACTCACATAGTTGCTTTCAAAAAATATATGTATGGAGAGGAGATATCAGATTTCATTAGTGCTGAAAATATAAATGAACTCCTCAAGTATGAATGGTTAGGCGCCTAAGTTGTAAATGTATACATGAGGTAAGGTTTCATTATTTGATTTTGCAAAAGCTGATATACTCTGATAATTTTGACTAAATACATTTTATATTTGTCACATACGTATATATGAAAAACAATTGAAGAGATTTCCCCATGAACAAAAATTTTGACTCGTTAGTCCTCACACCACATCTTCAAAAGACGAAATAGATTCTGTTAAAGAGGCTGCAATAATGTCATCCCTACTCAAATCGATTGAAAACAAAATTACGGATGACAGACTCTTTTTAATACCAATGATGCAGGGGTAAAACTCTACAATTTAATCATATCAACTATATTTTCATTTCCTTCTTTACTTACTCTTTTTTGTATTTTTAGGGAGAATTGGATGCTGATTGCAGTCAATTTGGATACTCCAAAGATTTATTTTCTAGATTCAACGCATGGATATCCAACAAACCAACCACGCATGATGGCGTTTGTTAATTTGTAATACACTAGATCCAAAATTTTAAAACTAAACATCTAGTAATATAATTTATTTTATATTTTAATGAAGATTCTGTTATGATAGGGCAGTGTATCAATATCGTCTAATGCATGGAATGAATTCAGGGCATAAGGATAAGCACGCCTACAAGATCTACAACTGGAAAAGTATCTCGGTATATATAATAACATTTCACTATCCAAACACATATCAAAACAAATTACTTATTGTTATCGATGTTTCTTTAGTGTCCAAAGGACTATGGTTATTATGTTTGTAAATTTATGAAATAGATCGTATTTCATCGACAAACTAGCATCCTTGATGAGGTATTTTTGAAAATAATTATGAGTTCATTTTAAATATTTATTAATCCTTTATGTATTTATATTTTTTCAGTACTACCATGACTGTCGCAAAAACTCATACTCAGAAGATGATATACATGTGTTTAGAAACGAATGGGCAACATACTTGATGGAAGATTGTACACAAATAGGATAAAGGTGAATTCCTACCACTTATGTTATCTATATATGATCATTGATTATCCTCCAACCTTCTTTGGTGAATTGAGAATGCCCCGATGTATTGAAATCTTAACTTATTACTCAATGTTTTCTATCCTCGGATTCATATTATTGATCTTTGAACAAATCTATATTGAAGTAAGGAATGATGGTGTGCAGTGTGTATGGGGTGAATGAAGAAACCACCGAGGATCAACAAAATCCATTTTATGTATCTCATTTGTTTGAACTTGTATTTGAGAACATGTGTTGTTTTTTGACATGCGCAATTATTTCTAGGTAGATGCATGAGATAATCAGTATCGTTGAGGGATTTTTTAGAACCAAAATACGTGTCCCAGGATAATTCAAGTAAGGGAAAGGCTGGTTGAGATGAAATCCAAGCTCAAACAACCAGTACATCATCAAAAGAATCAACCATGTGATGCACCATCAAGTATAATCTGGTCCTCGTGATGTTTTGATGTGTTTATGGAATATATGGGGAGTCTGATAAGCCCCATGGACACCATAAATAATGTTTACAGATAGATCCACATGTTTTTTGTGCCTCATGCCTCTTTACAAGGATCACACCATTCACATGGTCCATCTTAGCACGTATGTCCCATTTATCCCATTGCTACTCTTGGAAGAACCTAAGAATCTGACAATGCATAAGCCCCACAAGACCCATACTCATCCAACCAATAGTATTCCTATTGTGAAGGGAAGATAACCATGGGTAATACCCACAACAAACCTCTTTTAAATATATGGGTTTTGATCCTTGTATTCTAAATAGGGTACGTAGGAAGCCTCCATGAGGTTAAATCCCAACCAATGGTAAACCATGGTGACCCCCTCACTAGGCTACACCTTCGCTTATTTTCCCTATTGTATTTCCCTTAGTGGCGTCCGAATAATTCTTCAAAATGAGAAACCTTACCTTTATGGGATGCACCACACTTGGGTCAGACCTCATTGGGAGTTTTGATCCATCTATTAGGTAAACATTCCCGGTGCTCCCTCCTAGAGATGTACCTACCTAATCCACCTTTATAAGTGTTTTGATCCACCCAGGTCTTACATCTCTGTAAGACATTAAATCAAGACCCTCTATCCTTGTGGAATGTTAAACTCATGGAATACCACAAGTTAAACATGGGTTTCCATTAATATATTCAATATTAATGTTTAATCATTCCTTATTAAGGTATTTTGGAGGTGTGGTTTTATGTTTTCCAGCAAATTTCGGAAGATTCCACACTTTGTGTAGGTGATTCCATGATTTTACATTATATGATGATTTTATTATCCAATATTTGCTTGCTAAGTGTACTATATGAAATGTTTGTGTGGTTAAAAATGTGTTATCAAAGGAATTTTGGGTGTGTATCAACATGAAAGTTATTTTTAAAATGAATGCAGTTGTATTTCTTGTGGATTTTCATGCTTAAGTCCTTTAAATGTGTTTGAAGAAATGAGATAGTTGTGTGATGGGTGTTTTCAAATGGATTTAATGTGTTTGTGAATTTTAAAGAGGGTTTTTTTATGAGATGTAGAGATTATATATATGTGTATTTACATTGAATGAAAGTACATGAGAATGTGTTGATATATATGATGTGTATAATGTAAATTGAGCACAATTTCCATACAAGGTATTTTCATTATGATGTGTAGGGGACAGGGTGAGAGGGAAGGGTGGTTTTCTAGGGGAGGGAGAAGGGGGAAAAGTGGTAGGGGGAAGGGGTAGGGGGTGTGCTGGGTTCTGTTGAAATATATAGGGGGCGGGAAGGGGGGTGTACAATGGGCAGGGGGAAGTGCAGTGGGCATGGGTGTGCTGGGGAAGGGGGGAGGGGGTGTTTAGGGGGCAGGGAGTGTGTAGGGGTAGGGGGTGTGCTCGGGGGTGGGCAGTGTGTAGGGGTGTGCTGGGGAAGGGGGCATGGGTGATTCTTTGTTATGGAATGGGGGACATAATATTTGTTTTATGTTTTGTGCCTCACTAGTATAATTGCTTATTTTATGTTTTGTGCCTCACTAGTATAATTACATTTAGCAACCCCATTCTTTATTTAATTATTGTATTACTAACATAATATTTGTTTTATTATGTAGGTGAAATATTTTTCCTTAGTTCGAATGCTTTGTTCAGAAACCGCTGCCATGGATGACAATTTTTTAGAGTGGATGGATGCAAAAAGGATGGAACATCATTGTTTTTAACTGTTTTTTGGATAAATGTAATTGTAACCAAATTAAAAATTGTTTGAAAAGTATATAGAAGTGTGTTGTTTTGTATTCATGATTTCAAGTAAATGTATGTATCATTTTTTGTTCTTATGTGCTTTGTGTGTGGGTGTTGTGTGCAGGTTTTGTTTGGACTATGCAGGTGTTGTAATGTGTGCAGGTGCTGAGTAGGTTCTGTGCAGGTCCTGGATTTGGATAGGATCTTTGGCCTTTATCAGCGCTAGTTAAGCGCTGATAAATGGATCATATATCAGCGCTATTTTGAGCGCTGATAAAGGTAGTTTTTATCAGCGGTAAAAATAGCGCTGATATATTATATATTTATCAGTGCTGAAAATATCGCTGATAAATACTACCATTATCAGCGCTCACTTAGCGCTGATAAAGGGGCACTTTTATCAGCGCTATTTTTAGCGCTAATAAAGGGGACCCCCCTTTATCTTTTCCGAGATTAATAGCGCTTTTTTAGCACTGTTCAAGGCTATTTTTAGCACAATTATAAGCCATATTTGTAGTAGTGAACAAACACATCAATCCCATTCCATCATCACTTGTGTCCTCCCTGACACCCACATGCATAAACTGATGCATCTCGCCACTCTAGGCATCATTCGCTACAAAAACCACAAGGCCTCCATGCCTCAACATATCACAACACCCTCTCAGGGTCACAAGACAACACAAGATATCACAACACCCATCTAGGGTCACAGCATAGCACAAGAAGCAGGAAAACAAACATCACATCAAATGGGCTCTTGGCCCTTTAACAAGGCATCCAGCCTTCATACGTAATGAGCACTCATGGCTCTAAAGCACAAGGCACTTGGATTTACGAACAAGAGGGTAACTAAGAACCCTACCAGGAATTATCTTTTATCAACCAACCAGTTCTTTAATCCCTCTAGAATTAACAAATTCAATTCATAGGTTCCAATTTTGGGAAACCTAATCAGTAATCTATCACAAAAGATTTAACATGCTTACTATGCCAATTTGATTAACATCAAAATAGAACAACTACAACAACGACAACAACCAGATTCATTTACATGCCACATTATCTTTAGCCAATTAATTGTCAATTAAATCTGGCTTTACGTTCTTTATCAATTTCCATCAAGAATGAAAAACTGAACAACACAAGCATAGATATCACTCCATCTAGCAAAACATTAGGCAAACCGTTATCATGGTATAAAGCAACAACAACAAGCGATCAAACCAATTCTTTTAATCTAGTTCAGGTATTTAATTAGGTCAATTCTATTGTGATCCAAAGGGGTAAATCATGAAAACTCTATGATTGCACCTAAACAATTAGAGAAGCCATGAATCCCGTACCTCAAAGGTTTTCAAGGAAACCCACAACGGTCGAAGAACGCCCAAGGAGACCGGGCTGATTCACCAAGGATCCTCCTTATATCTCCTCTCCTAACCTAACCAAGACCAAATATCTTTAAAAATATCATCCAAACACTTAGATCTACCCATAATAGGCGTAGATCTAAGATCTCGGGAGAAAAGGAGTAGTAGATCTTGGTAGATCTAAGAAACCAAAAAAAAGGATCACTTACCTCAAGAAACCGGCTTCGATTCGTGAAGAGAATCCCTAGGATCGCCTCCAAAATTCTTGGGAGAGGTTCTTCGACCTCCTAGGAAGGGTAATCCCGAGTTATGGATGCTTAGGGGCTTAAATGAGGTGATTAAAGGAAAAACGGGTTAGATACAAAATTTTAGGATCTAACTTTATGTGCCTGCATGATTAGTTCACATGGTTTAACAAACTATGCACTAACCGTGCATTAGATTCTTCCTTGACAACACCTCCTCGCACAATTAGTCTGCACGGTTAGGCAAACCATGCACTAACTGTGAGTTAGCCACTTCCCTCAAGATCAGCCTTGCACGGTTTGGCCACACGGTTTAGGAAAACTATGTGCCAACCGTGTGCAAGCTATTACCCTTTAACTTTCCTCAAAATTCCACCCAAACGCACCCCCAAGTCACCTTGACTTCCTAGAACACCTCTAATACAGCATTTTCACAATGGAATGGACCGAAGAGGTCCGGGCCATTACACCTTACATGTTTAGTAGAAAGAGAAACCATGTTTTTATGATGAAAGTTTTTTCCATTCTGACGTTATGAAATCTTAACCATAGAATACCACCTATATTTGATTGTACTGATTATAAATTTTGGATTTCTCACATGAAGAATTATACTATTAATATTGTAGTTGTTTATTTTTTTTATTTAATTAAATCTATCATATTCCATAAAAATAAATTTTTAATTTTTTTATAAAAGGAAAAGTGGGAATATCAATAATATTTTCGAGTTAAAAATACTCTATTGTGCTTAATAACTAGAAATGTCTACAATCAAATTTCATCATGTTAAACTATGAATAATTAATAAAAGAAAATTGATGTTAATATCATTATAGCTATTAAAAAAATTGAAAACAACATATCAATGTTAAGAGTGGATTTTTTTAATTTTTAATTTTTATATAACCCTAACCCCAATAACTCAAAAATTGGTGTCTACTTTATTATATTTCCATAAGATATTGGTAAATGCACCCCAATGGAAAAATAGTTTCAAATAATTTAAGAACCATATATAGAAAATAAACCTATTTTGAATTTATAATAAAATATAAGATATAATACATAACAAAAAATGGTATCTATCCTTGGAACTATTATGTTTGAATGTCTTATATGAAGACACAATAAGGGTGAATTTTTTCATTAAAAAAAGATTAAAAAATTTAAAATATCCCACTTGATATAAAGTGTGCCTTATATCCAAATAAAAGTATCCAGAAGAAGTAAATAATGAAAATAACATGGCGATATATAGTGGTTCAGGGAAAAGAAAACACCCAGTCCACTCCACTAATGATCCCTCTACGAGATCAGTGATTTTCACTGGTAATCCCTTTTGTTAGGGACAACTGCAATTGAGTACATTAAATTGAGACCTTCATAATAAATCTATTTAAGGAATTATTTTTCTTCAAAAAGGAACAAAAATATCCACATATTATTCCAAGAATCATACACTCCACCACAACTTAGTCCGAGTAGCCAATACTCTAATAAATCAATAGAGATTTATTTGAATGAGAAAAGAGATTTCCCTTATAGTTTCAGTAGCAATTGGAAATGTATTTTAATCATCAATAATAGACAAAAGCAGTAATATAACATTCAATTTATCTCTGACTTCTTCCAAATATTGACATATAAAACACCAGAGAATGTGAAGACATGTATATGTCTCTAATTTGTAATTATAAAAAAAATTTGTCATGTTGTAGAATAGGATTTAACAATAAGATATAGTAGCAGTAATATAAAGTTTTACAATTGAAAAAATAGGTTTGTCTCCAAGTTTCTATGAATCCAATGATATAGTACTATTTCAATGCACACAACTCATTCTTGAGAATAATATATGTATCTTTTGAACATGAATATCTCAATATTTATCATTGTGGTAAAAAAAACATGTTAAATAACTCTAGAAATTATGCATAATAAATAAACAATATTTAAATATAATCATTCAAATTGTGTAATAATATCCCTCAGAAATATAAATGATTTAATCCATTGAGAAGGAGCATTTAAATTAGTCTTTAAATAGTTTTAAAGAGAAATTTACTTTTGGTGAGACTATTTTAGAAAACATGTAAAATATACTAAATGAAAACCTCCATAGTTGACTAATTCAATAATAGGGTTCCTTCATATAGTAATAAAATCAAGAAGTTTCGTTGAAAATTTATGATTTATTGCAACAATAGGGTTTATGAACCATACGTTTATTATTAAAATGTAGCATTTCTTCAAAATGTAGGGTTTTTGATCAATACATTTCTAATAGCATTGGATTAATGATCCATGCATTTTATTCCAAACAGATGTTTTTTCAACAATATCTTCTTTTTACAAATTTTTCATATGAACAATATTTCTAGATTAATTTTTACCAACACCTCCAATGAATCATTTTCAGGCATGCTCTCAAAATATTTATAAATATGTCCAGCAAGGGGGATGACCTAGGTTGTTTCCTTGAGGATCTATCGTGGTTAAGCACTCACTAATTATAGTTCAAATTTTCTTTTTTTACATTTTTATATTGAATAAAAGTACATTAAATTAGGTTTGAGAATTGAATACAAAAATTAAACATGAAAAATCAATGAAAATAGAATGAATGATAACAGATAGAAAAGAGATCCTCTCAGGAGAACATATAGAGTTGTCCGTCATCGTCTCTATATTAGTTTCAAATCTACATATTGGACATGCTCTATCATATACATGAATATCCTCTATGTACCATGTTTTGAATATAAGGTACACTCAATGATAATTTAATGACCACACATCCCCCACCTTGATCGAGGGGGAATATTACAGAAAGATGAAGATAAGCCTCATGTGGAAAGTAGTGACACAAAGGAATAGTTCCCAAAAGTATCCCCCTCAGCCTAAATATAATAAAATAATAATCATTGAAAACAAATTTCTAATTACTTGGGTTCAACACTAGATTGATCCACTGAAAACTTCCTCATGTTAGTAACTCATGATCATCAGCACAAGTGATCACAATAGAGAATAAAATGAGGTAGAAACCGAAAAGATAAAAAATATGAGAATGAGATAAAGAAACTGACTAAAATATACTAAAAATTCATAATACTATTATGAAATTAAGGTAACTATAAAACTATAGAAAATGGCCAACAAAGGCTACCCCTAAGTTTCCAAACCTTTGAAATGAAAATGAAGCTCATTTCTATAGGGAGAGGGGATAAAACATTTAGCTCCTAATCATCCTCTGAAAGATCACACAAGGGAAAAATATTTAATTTATGGATGAGAATATTTGGAATTCTTCAAAAAAATCTCTATTTTATTCATTTCCATTTAATATATTTCATATTTTTTTCCATTGGATGTAGAAGTTATAGATGTTTTACTCGATGAATTTATTCTACATAGGTGACTCTTCATATTCAAATTGTCCACTTTACCATGCATTAATTACCTTGAACATGGATGAATAATATGGGATGAATGTTAAATAATATTTTCATCCAGATGTCTTCTTCCTCCATGTTTAATTAAATATACTTTTTATCAACCCTTTATAAGATTTGGGTGCGACATAAAAAATCTCCTGATCTATGCATAGTTTTGAGGCAAAAAATGAGGTGGTTTTGGGGCCTCAAATTGTGGATTGTGCTTTGGGTACATAATAATAAAATAATACCAAAATGTATCTAATAATTACGAAATTTATTTCAATATTTCAATTAGTGATGAAAATTTTATGGTCAAAATACTGAAATAAATTAAAACTGTTAAAATCGAAAATATGTCATTTTTTTAACTAAACTAAAAATCCTTATAAAACAGTAAAATATGAGAATTTACCATAAAATAAAATAATGGTTGGATTAAAAACATTAAAATTGAGATTAAATAAATTTAAAATATTTTTTCTATCAATTCCCCGATAATTAAACATTGCACATTTGGGCAATCAGAAAATACGAATGTCCAAACAAACATCATAAAGAATAAATAAAAACACAACTAAATTATCATATCAAGGAAAATATAATAACTCATACATGGGTAAAAATTTCTTAAATCATAAAAAATAATAAGAATCCATTCAATATCATGTTAATCCTCACATTCATGTTGTAACAACCTCCCTATAAAAAAGTTTCTCTATTCAATCAATGATATTTTTATAGAAAGTTTCTCAATATTAAGAACATTTATGATCTCTATAATATTTATTTACTCCTTGGATGTCCACTACATATATTCACAATTGTGTTAATCATGAGTTATTTTTCATGGTTTATTATGAATCTGATGGTTGGAAGCTTTTAAATGTAAAAATATTATAGGTGTGATTAAGAGGGTTAAGCTCTAATGTGAATTAAATACAAGAAAACATCTTTTCCCCAAGAATGGTGTGATCCTCAATCATATCAAAAATAATTCACCTCAAAAAACCTCTTGATATTATTGGGATGTTCACACTTGGAATTTTAGAATAAATGAAAAATATCTTCCCCCATTTAACTAATTTGTGGAATTATTATAGCATGAATGCATATTAGGATTTCTCTTTAGAATCATTTTTTTAAGAAAAGTGTAAAGACTTGACCCCAATTTCCTAGATAAAGTGCCTTAATACATTACATGAGCATGATTACAAGAAATTCATATCCCAAATAAAAAAAAAATAGTTTAGTATATTTGGAAGGACAGATACATACATAAGTTCAACATTTCAACTTGAAATAAAAAACAACATAAAAGTTCTATTGGGAACATCCACCTCTCTAAATTATCCCTGCAATTCAATCATAATATAAATATTCATGTCATGGGACAAATGAAACATAATAAAGGGTGAGCTTAGATGCTTAGTAAGGGTAAATAATACAGTGTAAGATGTCATAAACATAAACATTATACATGGTGAATAATTGAAGACACATGCCTTTAAAAATAATAAACTTCAATGCATTATGGAAGGAATATAAGTGGAGTAAACATTGTAATAATTAAATATAATCAAGGGTATTCTAGTAGTTGAATAACCACATCAACTATGAATTTATAGCTTCATAATAAGGGAAATACATATGTTTGACATTATGAAACATGACATCAAGGACTAGACCAATACATCTAAAAAAGACTATGGCCTTGGCCAAAACCATATCTAAAAATGATGGGCAAAGCCTCGACCATGTCCATATCTATTTGTCTCATGAGACCTACCAATTTATCGAGGGGATATAGTGGGTCCCACCCATCACATAATAAGTCCTATGAATTCCTTTTATGAATGGGTATAAACATAAATAACATATATATTCATATTCATACTTACCTAATAAATGTAAATAACTTTCCTCAAACATTAAACATAAATACTAACCATTTAGAGTAATTTGGTGAATTGTATCAAAAAATTATATCCACCATAAAACTAATCAGAACCCATTCAATAAATTATGGTGGATGATATCATACAACATTAATTCCATTTAAACATAAGAATCAGAAAGGGTGTCAAATATGTTAAAATAAATATATAAAATAACTGAGTAATTTTTGAGATAAATACCCTTTAATTTGAAAGGAAGATTTATTTGAGAAAAATATTTTTATAAAACCAGAAGTGAATTAAGTTATATTTATCATATTAAAATGATTTTTTATGAGAATAATTGTTTATAAAACCCAATTATAGAGTGCCCCTTAAAATAGGTAAAAATATGATAAATTACCTTGAATCAGACTTGTATTTCAAAAATAATTTTAAAAGATAATTTTAAAATGGTAACACCATGTAAAATAAAGTATTATGGTTTGTAAGCATATATAGAACACTCAAACATAATTTACAATTATTACATAGTAATACATAAGAATTTAATTGAGGTACGTAGAGAGTAATAGTAACCCGAATGAAAATGCAGGCTTTGTAGAAACCCATTACCTTATGTCTGAAGGTGTTCCTCGCCAGATCTTAATAACCTGAATAATTAAAATTAGGTTCATAAATTTATTATTCTATGACCTCTTATAATTTAAATAGATTTAGTATAACCTTATTAGGTTAATTCATGGATTTTTTATGGGTTAAGATATTCAATTTAATTGCATGGGAGCATTTTCATCCTTGGTTTTAGTGATTGGTTTACTTATATTCATGCAGGCATAAAAATTTAAAATTAGAATGGTTGTCCAAAATTAAATCTATATGTGACCATTGAATATACCAAATAATACATAGTTATAAAATTAATTTGGTTATTTTTATTGAAGATGAGTCATTCTATAAAACATTATTGATAATTGTTTGGGTTATTTGGCAATTTTTTATCATAATGAACTCATTTGATCCATAAATTAATAAAATTTTTACAAAATAAGAATTCAGAACATTAAATAGGATATATTAATTATATACTAATCTGATTCAATCATAAAAATGGTTATATGACTAGAATTGAAGATGTTAATAGAAATTGAAAACCCGTCGTCCTTGAATGTGATAATTTCACACATCTCAAATGGTGTTTTAATTTTTAATATAAAAAAGGGGAAAGAATAGATGATGATGAATTATTAAATTATCATAAAAAAATTCCAGTACATTTAAGGTAATAAATTTATCATAAAATATATATTAGGAGAGGTGAGGAATGAAAAAGAAAAGAAATGAACTCGAAATAAATGAAATGAGAATTGGGATTTACCTCTTGAAATTATCTTCCTTCAGAGCCTCTTTAGGGTAGAGGTTTTTGATTTTTTATAAGGCCAAAGGCATATGTATGTGGTGGATGTTCTTTGGAAGACATTAGGGTGGAATTTAGTCAAGTAAACGGTCTAGAGAGAAGTGAAGAGAAGAGGGGGTGAGGGGGGTTTATAGTGGAGGAGAGGAATCATTTTTGATTATCTTATTCATTATTTTGTTATTTTTCTCAAGACAAGAAATAGTATTGATTATTGTGACCATGAATATTAATATGTGCATGTGGGATCTCATAGATGGTTTCCTACATCATACATGGTTCATGGAATTTTGTATTTAACCTATAGTGTATATATATGGTAAATTACCATATTTCACATTTCACTAAAATTTCAAATATTTCAGAAAAATCCAAAAAATCCACCATTGAAATTTTTCAGAATGAAAAATCAAAAAATGGACTCTATTTTATCAAAATAATTTTCTAAATATAAGAAATTTAATTTTTAATTAAAATCATTATTTACTCAAAAAATACAGTTTTTAAACCAAAACTAACTTTATAATACCCTAAAATTTTAACTAAGTTATTATTAAATTATTCTAAAGTACAAAAAAATATTTATTTAATAACCCATTTTTTGAAATTTAATTAATTTATTAATTTAAAATTTTATTTAAATATGCATCACATATATAAATACAAATACATAATTAATAATTTATAAAATATTATACTTCATTTAAAAGGTACCTAAATTTTATTCACACAATAATGGGTGATGCTACTATTCATAAGGTCATTATTACTATTCATAAAGGTATTACTATTAAAAAGGGTACATTTTTATTCACCAAAAGTTATGTTGATTCTATCAGACTCCAAATATTACCTTGAACGTAATGGTGTTTGTCAAGTTTTCAAAATTCAAATCACCGAAGTGGAAAAATTATGTTTATTGTCTAGGTTATAATAAGTCTTTTTTTATAGAGACTCGGTGTTTCATGAATTCAATATTAAATTTATTTTCAAATCCATAGGGTGTTACATTCTCCCCAACTTCCAAAAATTTCATCCTCTAAATTCACATAATGTTACCTCATAAAAATATTTGGGTAGGTCATCATGATAAGATCCTCAAGATCCCATATTGCCTTTTCAATTTTATGATTTTTCCGAAGTATCATAACCGATCAAGTTATCTGATTTCTAAAAACATGTTCTTTAGTTTCTAGAATCTGGATAGGATCTTCAATGAATTATATGTCAGGTTCCAATTCTATTCCTTCGAAAGTGAGAACATATGTTTGGTCTGTCATGAACATTCTCAACAATGAGACATGGACCACATTGTGTACATTAGACAAACTAGGATGTATTACCAAATGATATGAAATATCTCCAATTATCTCTAGGATTTAAAAAAGCCTAATGTACCCAGGGCTCAGTTTCACTTTATGCCAAAATATTATAACACCTTTCCATTGAGATACCTTTACAAAAACATGATCTCCAAATTGAAATTCCAAATCCTTCCTTCGATTATCAATATAGCTCATTTTCCATTATTGAGATGATTTTATATGGGTTTGAATAGTTTTAACTTTACTGTTGTTTCCTTCACAAGATCTAGGTCCACAATCTTTCTTTCTCCAACTTCATCCCAACAATTTAGTGTACGACATCTCTTTCCATACAGTGCTCTACATGTTGCCATTTGAATACTTTAATGAAAACTATTATTGTAGGAAAACTCCACTAAAAGGTAGGTATTGATCCCATATACCTCTAAATTCATGTGAACGTGATCTCAACATGTCCTCTAATATTTGGACCATCCCCTATGATTTCCCATTAGTTTTAGGGTGATAAGCAGTACTCAATCGAAACTCACTATCCAAAACATTTTGAATATATTTCCATAATTCTGATGTGAATTGTGGATCATGATCAGACAAAATTGAGAGAGGTTCCCATGAACTCTCACAAAATCATTCATATAGAGTCATTCTATGAGCTCTAGTGGAAAATCCTCCCTTATAGCGAGGAAATTTACAGATTACATAAGTCAATAAACAACTACCCATATCGTATCATTCTTCATTCCAAATTTGGTAAATCCAATGAAAAAATTCAAACAATGTCATCCAATTTCAATGTAGGAATTTGTAGAGGTCTCATGAATCCTATTGGATGATGTGTTTTGGCCTTGACTTGTTGACATACTTAACATCTTGATACATAATCACCAATTTCGTGCTTAGTTTTGTTCCACTAGATATTTTCCTTCAAATCTCTATACATTTTAGTTCTACCATGGTGTATAGAGAAAGTCAAGCTATGAACATAATCCAATAACTCCTTATCCAACACGATTATTGATGTAAAACATATAATCTTCCCAAATGTCATAATTACATCTTCACAGATGAAGTCATCAGACTTCCCATCATTTACACCTATAATTTTCTGTGTAAGATTCTCAACATTAGACTGATAAGTTTTAATCCATTCCAACAAAGATGGATAGGAAACCAAATGAAAAAGGTAGTGATATTTAACCATCTTTGATAATTCCCATATTTGTATTTACTATATCCATAAACATTGGATCCCTTTAAATACTCATTTTGTTTAGGACTCCATGAACCATCCTACTCAATGCATCAGCTACATTATTTTCCTTTTCTTTCTTGTTGTGTATGGAACAATTATATTGAGTTGTTCAAGCCATCAACATTTACTCATGATGATTTTTTTGGGTGAGAAGATATATTTCAATCTCTTGTGATCTGTATATTTCTTACATATTTTACCATATAAATAATTTCTAAATATCTTCAAAGTAAATATTACAACTGCTAACTCAAGATCATGACTATTATAGTTTTGTTCATGGATTATTAACTTCCTTGATGCATAGCAATAACTCTATAAATCTAT
Source organism: Viscum album (assembly GCA_963277665.1). NCBI lineage: Eukaryota > Viridiplantae > Streptophyta > Magnoliopsida > Santalales > Viscaceae > Viscum > Viscum album. The sequence continues at coordinate 1,281,199,855 of OY728153.1, forward strand.
ATAAGTACACAACCAAGTCCTTTCATTGATTCATCACAATAGATCAAAAATTCACCATTACCCAATGGTAGAGTCCAGATTGGAGGCTTCACTAATATCCTCTTCAATTCATCAAAACATTCCTCACATTATTTTTTCCATACGAACTTAACCCCTTTATATTTATGCTTTGTCATTGGGTTGGCTAAATGAGTGACGTTTTTAATGAAATGCTGATAATAACCTACTAAACCTATAAAATCATGCACCTCAGTTATGTTTATTAGAGTAGTCCATTCTTTCAGAACATTTTTCTTCGCTGGATCAACTGATATTCCATCTATAGAGACAACGTGTCTGAGAAATGAAATTTATTTAATCCAAAATTCACACATACTAAACTACCCAAATAATTCATTTCTTATACCAGTATTCAGAATATTGCGAAAGTGATTTTCATGATCTTTGTAGATTTTAGAGTATAACAATATATCATAATTAAAAAACACCAAAAATTCATTAAGATATTCCTTGAAGACTCTATTCATTAGATCCATGAAAATAGAGGGTGCATTAGTCAGTCCAAAAGGCATTACGGTAAACTCATAATACCCATACCAGGATTGACATATTGTCTTTAGAATATCTTCCTTCTTCACTTTCAATTAATTATATCTAGATAGAAAGTAAGTCTTTGAAAAATATTAGGATCCATGAAGTTGATCAAAAAAATCATCTATGTGAGGTAGGGTAAACTTGTTCTTTATTATTATAGCATTGATCGCCTTGTATTCAATGCGCAAACTCATAGATCCATCTTTCTTATTAATGAAAAGAACAGGGTCTCTGCATAGAGAAACACTTGGGTGAATAAATCTTTTATCACTCAATTCCTCTAGTTGTTTCTTTAGTTATACAAATTCTGTAGTGTCCATTCTATAAGGAGTATTTGACGTTGGTCTTGAACCATGAATAAAATCAAGTGAGAATTCAACTTCCTGCTCTAAAGTATGTCCAATTAAATCATCGGAAAATACATCAATATATTCATGCACAATAGGTACATCCTCAATTTAAATATTTCATTCCTTCCACATTGATATTTTACTCTAATTCTTTACAAGAATTATATTATGTAGAGCTATTAGGGTAGGATCTAAATAAGAGCGAGATGATGATGTTTCTGATCTAAATATAATGGATTCCACATCATTTTCAAACTTTGTAACATCCTTATTATAACTATATATTTTTTCATCATGATTTAAAGGAAATATAATTCTAAGGATTATATAAAATTCAATCATGGGTATGATAATAAAATCAGCTGATAAACCACATTTTTATACTTTAATATGGACTTCATGACACATATTTTTATCAATGATACTTCCCTTTAGAGTTTTGACTGATAACGCCCTTATTATATAAAATTGGAAATATATAATTTTCTTGGAAAACCTAGATGATATGAAAGAATTCGATGATCCAGAATCAAATAATGAATTGGCTAAGTTTTAAGAAACAAGTAAAAATTCAACCACCGTGTCATTTGAATAGTGTCCCATATCCCTATGATTATAGCAATGAACATTAATATCTTCATTAATCCCCTTGAAATCACCGGTATGATGGACTTTCTGTCCATACTTGTAGCACACCCCTTTTCCTTTTAAGTAGGCACAAGGGTGTTTCCTTTCACAACTATCACATGTTGGAAAGTCAAATATTCCCTTATTACCGATTTCATTATTTCCTTTTCTAGAGTTTTCACCACCCCTATTCTTCTCTTTATTTCCTTTACAGTAATAAGACTTGGAGAACTCCTTTTCTATCTTGATAGTATATGAGACTATGTCATTGTATAGTGAGAAATTTAGGCAGACTGGTGCCCGTCATACGATTGCCTTTAGTCCATCAAGGAATCGATCAATAATGATCAATGGATTACATATATAGTCCACAATATTCTTTGATAACCTTGTGAAGATAGATTCATACTTTGCAACATTACCATCTTCCTTTTTCCTCAAATTCAGAAACTACCTTTCCATATCCCCTTATTGTTCATGAGGAAAGTATTTCATTGAGAAATTTTCATAAAATTCACTCCATTATATTGATTATATTTCTTCTCCCTCCTTTGTGATTTGAATTAGTGACCCCAATTGATCAGCATCTCCTGGTAGAAGATAAACTACCATAACAACCTTCTCCATTTCGTTACTTCCCAAGGCATGAAATATATTCTCTATTGAACTTATCCATTGTTCCTCTATTAATGGGTTTGTAATCCCATTAAATTATGGAGGTTGTTTTCGTATAAAGTGATCTAGCATCGCTCCTCCACATTGCATATCTGGATACTCCATACAGGTAAGTTTATTGTTCATTACATGAGTATGATATCCTAGTATAGCTCTAAGTCACTATACACCAGTCTCATTTCTAGATCCAACATCATTATATTACAGAGGATAGAAATCCCAACATGGTATGGGTGCATTCATATGGTTTCCATTAATTCCATGAGGTTCCATTTCTAAAAAATGGCGTATAGTAAATTAGGTTATGAGTCATAATGTACTATCTCAAAGTAGAAAAAAATACTTAACATAGATTGAAATCCTATGCATGGATAATTGAATAATCATAAACATGGTTTCTCTGAGGAAAAATTTACATTTAAATCCTTCATGATGGATTCTAATGAAAATTTGAATTATCCTAAGCATATCCCCCAAGAGTGTCAAACCAGGTGCACATTAAGGCCTGTTATCGTGTACCAAGATACCCCACATCAAGTCCAGAACTTTTGTAATAGTTTTCACTCCTAGGTATATTTTTTCTTGAACAACGTCTAGTAATAGTATCGAGACAAGGATGTATTTCCTTGAAATATACACATAATATATTACATACCCATATTCCAGTATATTCTTGTATACTTACCCACAAGTACTATCTTAGAGTTTGTTTCTCTAATATAGATTTTCTAAATCTGGTATCCATGTTTTCTATTAAACTTCCTTTAATACCAACTATAAAGATCTGGCCCAAGTTGTCCAGAGCTAGTGCCTTAATATACAACATTGGAATGATTACATGAAATTTGTATCTTTAATGAACAAATAGTTTAGAATATTTGGAAAAATAGTTATAAACATAAGTTCAACATTACTACTTGAAATTAAAAGCAACATAAAAGTTCCACGGGGAACGTCCACCACTCTAAGATTATTTGTACAAATCAATCATAATATACCTCTTCATGTCTAGGGAAAAATGAAAACAAAGAAGGGGTGAGGCCAGATACTCATTAAGGGTAAACAATACATGCCTTCAAAAATAATAAACATGAACACATTATAGAAGGAATATGAGCTGAGTAAACATTTTCCTAATAAAACATAATCATGGGTATTCTACTAGTAGAGTAACCACATGAACTATAAATTTATAGATTCATAATGAGGGAAATTCATATTCTAGAAATTCTGAAACATACCATCAAGTCCTTGACCAATACATCTAAAAATGATTAAGGCCTCCTCCAAAACCATATCTACAAAAATGAGAAAGGCCTCAGCCAAGTCCATATCTATTTGTCTCATGAGACCTACTAATACATCAAGGGGATATCAATACAAACACATCACATAATAAGTATAATTAATTCCACTTATGAAAGGGTATAAACATAAAAACATATAAATTCATATTGAAAATAACATATGAAATTTAAATAACTTTCCCCAAATATTAAACCTAACCACTAACCATTCAGATTAATTTGGTAAATGCTATCAGGAAATAATATACACCATTAAAATAAAAATAAACAATTAAAAAATATATGGTGGATGATATCATAAAACATGAACCCCATTTAAGCATAATGATCAACAAAAGTGTTGAAATAAGAGAAAATACACTTATAAAATCATTGATTAGTTTTTGAGATAAATACTATTTACCTTGAAATGATGAGTTATTTAGGAAAACTCTTTTTATAAACCAGAAGTTAATTATCTTAGTTTTATCATAATAAAATGAGTGGTTTTATGAAAATAATGGTTTCTAAAATATATTATAGAGGTCCCATGAAATAGATGAATATTTGATAAATTTCCTTCAATCAGTCTTTTATTTCATAAATAATTTGAAATGTTATTTTTAAAACATTTATCTCCCATATAATAATAAAGGATTACGTTTGGTAAACAAATATATAGCACTCACACATAATTTATTTGGAATACTTAATAATAATTTGTAATTTCATTGAGGGAAGTATACAATAAAATTTACTCGAATGAAAATGAATGGTTTGGGTGGAAAACCCTTACCATAAGTCCAAAGTTGTTCCTCACTTGATATAGTGACCTGAATAATCAAATTTATGTTCATAAATTCATTTTTCCAGAAACTACTCAACATTTTTTTTATAATCCTATTGTTTTCATTCTTGGCCTTTTGATGGGTTAAGAGATTAAAATTCATTGTTTGGGAACATTTTCTTCCTTGGTTTTCATGATTGGCTTACTTATATTCATTTATAGATAAACATGTAGAACGAGAATGGTTGTACAGAATTGAAGATATATATGATTATTGAAAATAACTAAGAATACATTGTTATAAAATTAATTTGGTTATTTGGAGTGAATATTAATCATTATATGAAACTTTAATCCTAACATTTTGGGTTATTTGGCGATTCGTGATCACAAGGAACTCATTTGATCAATAAATTAATACCATTTTTACAAAAAAGATTACATAACCTTACATCAGATATATTAATTTTATAACAATCTGTTTCAACCATAAAAATGGTTGTATGACCATAATTGAAGATGTCAATACAAATTGAAAACTCTTCGTCCTTGAATGTGATAAATTAACTTATCTTGGATGGTGTTTTCATTTCATGTATAAAAGAAGGATAAATGAGAGATGGGTATTAATTATTACATCATCACAAAAAATTTGTAGTAAATTTAAGGTACTCGAGTTATCACAATAGATGGATTAGGATAGGTGAGAAATGAAAAAGAAATGAAAGGAACTCAAAATAAGAGAAACAAGAAGAGGAATTTTCCTCTTAAAGTTATCTTCATTAAGAGCCTCTATAGGGTAGATTTTTTGGTTTTTTCATTAGACAAAGGGATTTTGGGGGTAGGACGGAGCTTGGGAGGAGATTTGGAAAAAATTTAGATAGTTCTAAAGGCTTGAGAGGAGTTAATAGAGAGGGAGTGATGGGGGTTATATAGGAAGAGAAGAGTGATTTTTTATTATCGTATTCATTATTTTATTATTTTCCTCAAGATAAGCAATAATATTTATTCTTATGAAAAAGAATAGTAATAGGTGCGTGTGATTTTGAACTAATGGTTTCTCACATCATCCATGATGCAAGTAATAGTGTATTTATCCTAGAATGTATATATATGGTAAATTACGGTATTTCTCTATTCACTAAAATTAAAATATTTTAGAAATATACAAAAACATCAGCATAGACATTTTTCAATGTATAGAATCCAAAAATGGACTCTATTTTATGAAAAGAATTTTCTAAATATGAGAAATTTAATTTTTGTTTAAAATAATTATTTACTTTAAAAATATTTTTTTAAAACCAAAATTAATTTTATAGCACCTAGAAAAATTAACTAAGGTCTTATTAAATTATTCTAAAATCATAAGAGAACAAAAATTTATTTATGAACCCATTTTCTGAAAATTAATTAATTAATTTATTTAAAATAGTAATTAAATATTTACCACTTACAAAAATATGAATACATAATTAATAATTTATAAAATATTCTAGTTCATTTATAAGGTGCCTAAATTTTATTTATAAAATAATGGGTGAGGTTACTATTCAAAAGCTTCATATAAATATTCAGAAGGGTACATTAATATCCATATGGGTACATTATTATTCACCAAAATTTATGTTGATTCTATCAGACTCCAAATATCACCATGAACTCAATTTTATATGTCGTTTTTTTTCGAAATTCAAATCACATAAGTGGAAAATTATGTATATTGGATAGGTTATAATAAGTATTTTTTAGAGACTCAGTGTTTCATGAATTAAATATTAAATTTATTTTCAAATTCTTGGGGTCTTATAAAATAGAGGTATCTTTTTATATTTAATTATTGGTGAACTCCCATGCTATATGATTACTGGTATTATGGGCTACACAACCATTTTTTCATCATGAAATTTCATCCACTCGATCAGAAATAAATACTAAAACACTTTTTTCATTTTATCTCAAACTGATTCTTCAGGAAATCATAATATAAATCATCTTCGCCCTACCCCACCCATGATTTCAACAATAATAATGCATTTAACTTCTCAAGAAGGTTTTAAAGATATTAATGGATTGTAATGTGGCTTCCTAATAATTAATTTCAAGGATACTAGGGTTTTAATAATGTTATTATGAAAATCTAGGTCAAAATAAGAGTTCAATGCAAAAAGGGATATCAAAGTAGTTCTTAATCATACATGACACATTCCATAAACTCTAATAGTTTTGAAAAGGTGAAAAAATAGGTTCTAGATCATACCAAATGTCATGATACTCTTAAGAAAAATTGAAATCTAATAATTAGTAAGAACTGGTTTTGAATCCTCTAAGGTTGAGAAATGTTTTCAGTTTAGGAAATACTAGTGAACATGAGTTTCAGAATCAAGCAAACTTCATCAGGTTAAATGATTAGAAATCAAGAAAACAATCCATTTATAAATAATTTAAATCCAAAAATATTCAAATAAATTAGTTTTCCAAAAAACACTAATATCTATTTAATTTTACAAACTATATAATTCAGATCAAGGATCACAAAAACACACCAAAAAATGAAAAGGGGAAAAAGTAAAATTCATAAAAACTTCAGAAGATAAAATGGGAGCACAAATAAAATTCATAAAAACAAATTGAAATCCCTCCACCAAAATTATTATATCCAACACACTATTTTTAGTTAAAATTTAATAAATATTTTTTTACAAATAGAATTTTAATTTGGAATCAAATAAGATAATGAAAAGGAATGACACAACCATGCTTATTTTTTAGTGGTAGACTTGAGTTAAACTCATAACTACTATCACATTAAAACTACATCAAAGAAATAAACCAAACACAGGAAATATAAATAAAAATAAATTTAAAGGAGATATAAGAGGTATAATTATTGTTTTAGACCCCCAAGTGGATGATTGGTTTTTACTGCCCCTAGTCAGGTAGTTGTAATGGATTGTCCCCAATCAGAAGGTGGGTTTGATTTTCATGAGATGAACAACAACATGTAAATTTTCTTAGTGTCCATGAGTATAAATTGAGAATGGAGAAACCCAATGAAGTTAGAAAATTACAAACCCCCAATAAATAAGTAATATATAATTAAAGGTCCATATTGGGAGGTAAAAGAAAATAGGGGTGCTCCATGTTGACTTTCATTATTTCCTCCTCTGTATGGTATGTAAATTGTCATTAACAAGGTAGTTGCACCACCACAAGATTTTAAAAATATTCTTCGTCAATATCCACCACATGGATGGTCACTTCCTTAACATACAAAGCATGATACACTTTTTTTGTATAAAAAAACTCATAAAAAAGTGATTTCATAAAACAATTCAACTTAGATAATATTAAAACATGACGTATCAATAACGAAATCTTCCCTTTCAAGTAATTCATCTTGGTAGTTGATCTCTAATGGAATAAACATTGGTAACCCAATATTAGTTGTTTAATATTAGTCATAATATTCAAAAGTAAGATATCGGTATAGTGGTTTTGGTTTTTCATTATCAGGGATGGGAGGTTCATGTTTCATCACCTCTTCAACAATGTGATTTCAAGATTTTCCAAAAACATGTTGATCTCCCATGAGTATATCAGCTGGTATAATTTCTTCTAGGACCTCCTTGAGAAATGGTTGATAATAGGATTAAGTGACAAATTCCTTTAGAATATCCTTACCAACCACATATGGTTATTTAACATAAAAATGATCAACGAATTCTCTTCTACAAGTCATTCCGGTACAGGTTTTAATCATGGTTTAGGTTTCTATTGATATGAATGTACATATTCTATTTTCTATATAATTTTTTATCTTGTCCCTATATTTCATATCAATGTTCTTTTATATGAGATTTTTTAATTTATTCTTTGTGCTTCACCTGAGATTAGTTTTTCCATGAATAACAATCAAAATATAATAAAATCATGAACAAATAAGTTTTTTTGAAATTTTTTCATTTTTTGTTTGTTTTTTAAATGAATGAAAAAGAAAATATTTAAAAAATGTGAATAAAAACATGATTTAATTCCACCTTCCTACATATAAAAGCCTATAATTTTGACGAATCATTTTTTTGTGTTCTCTCAATATAATTATCCATATGTCTAGAATATGGGATGACCTAGGTTGTTATATCAAGGAGCTATTTTGGTCAGTCCATCACTAATTAAAATTCACATTTTTTATATTTCTTTATATTTTTTATTTATGAAGTAAAATTTATAAAATGATGTTTGAGAATCCAATAAAAAATAACACATGAAAATGCAATGCAAACACAATCAATAGAGACAGAATGAATGATGTTTGACAAAAAGGAAATCTCCCAAAATAACAACCACAGTGAACTTTCATAGTCTCTTTATTAGTTTCAAATCTACATAATGAACATGATCTACCATATTTAGGAAAATCCTCCCCTTCCCAAGTTTTGAATATAAGATATAATCAATGATCGTTGATATATCGCTAATCCGCCTCCTCGGTTGAGGGAGAATATTAGAGATAGAAGAAGTTAAGCCTTGTGTGAAAAGTGGATACAAATAGGTGTATTTCTCACTAATATCCACCAAACCTAACTCTAACAAAATGAAAAACATTAAAATTAAATGTGAAATGACTTGTTTCAATAGTGGATTGATACCCTAGGATCTTCCATGGTTTAGTTACCCATGATCATGAGTATATGATATCAAAGTGGAGAAGAAAATTAGGTGGAGACACAAAAGATAAAAAATATGACAATGAGATGAAAAAAGTTAAAAAATATACTAAAAAAGAAGAATAATATCAAAAATGATAATGAAATAATAACTAATGAAAATAGACAATAAAGGTTATCCTTATGTTATCAACCCTTGGAGATGAAGATGAAGAATATTTTTATAAGAAGAGGGGAGAGAAATTTTGACTCCAAATCATCATCTAATAGATTACATTTGGTAGACAACTTTAAATGATGAATTGAAAAACATTGATATTATTTAAATTTGTTCCACTAAATTAGACATATCCACCCTCAAAATGTTAAATTTATTAGAAACGTTATGGAGGAGTTACTGTTGTTTGTCTCCATGAATCTAATTCTAGAGAGGTGACTCTTCATATTCCAATAATCCACTTTCCCATGCATTAATGACATTGATGAAGTCCAGCTAAGGTAGGGGAAAAGTTAAGTGATATGTTCCTCCTAATGTATTGTTTCTCCATATTTAATTTAAGCTACTTGGAAACATCCCATTGTGATATATGGTGTAATTTCCTAGAAATTTCATGTAATTTTGTTTTAATTATATGAGATTATTTTGAGACTAGGTTCTCATACTGCACTTGATTCTGATGTATGGTGATCTCTGAATATGTGTTTGAATTTTTTTAAAGTTTATCTAAAATAGTGCATGTGAGAGGTTTTTGAAACTTATAAATGGGTTCCCGAATTAAAATTTTGAGGGCATAGTTGTGTCTGGAATGACAACTTTACATATGGAATGACCTAACATCGACTGGAAAGGGTTGGGGGAAAATTTTAATTTTCATATATTTTAATAATATTATTATAAAAATATCTTAAGGAAAAATAAAATAATCATTTAGATTATTTTATTTGAATTTACAAATTTCGTTGCAATGTGATGAAATTACAACCTGGGTGTAACAAAAATGGTGTTTCATAAATAAAACAGTGTAACAATACTACGACTCAACGTAACAAAAATGATAAAACATGTTTTCCATATTTAATGGGTTAATTAAATATGGGATCATTGGCACAATCCAATATTTCTATGAACATGGAGATTGACATTATTTAGTTATGATCAATGAATATCCTATGATGATGAAAACGCTTCTACATTACTCCATCCATATAAGGATCTCCAACAATAACGGTGATCTACAGATAAAGGAACGACGAACGACAGCGATGCGATCTTCACCAACGAATAATATAACCTTGAGGTAAGGGGATTAATTCTAGTTATATTCCATTACCCCATTCTTCCATTAATAAACGATGAATGTGGATTGACTCAGTAATCAAATGATTTGTGGGTCAATTGTTATTGTGGGTTTGGGAACTCTTTAGCTGGTATTGAAAAAGGGGGATATGAATTAATAATTATACATTGTCGTCCCTTTTTCAAATGCGATGAAAGATGGAAAAATGAAAAAAAACTAAATTTGTCCCTTTGTGTGTTCTTTGTGACTCTCCTTCTCCTCTTGTTCTTCACAGATGGACAAACATGGTCACGTTAGACTTTTCCAATAAGTTTCAAGCACGACCGGACCCCCGGATCGATGATAAAATGAGTTAGAGCCTACAGAAGGCCAGACGATGATCTGAGGACTCTGGAAAACCCTCCTAATCAAAGAACAGACCACTAGAGCAAGTCTGGTGGCCCTCAGAAGAAACCATCAGTTTCAGTCGTCTACCAGATGTGATGTGCACCACATCGGAGGAGACTGCTTCCAGCGGGCCGCTATAGTGCGGAACGGCGGTGCCAGTGGGGCACCGCATCAGGCCAGCAGGCCACGATGGTTCAAAACCACATCGCCAGCAAACTCCATGTCAGTATGGGAGACCCACGTCCATGTTCCTATTTGGTGATAGTACATGGTGAATAGGACCACATGCGTGGGAGGCAGCTGACCACATGTCGGTCACAAGACACGGAGGGGATGCAGCCGTCGACGTGTCTGGTGGAGGCCGAACCGACCCACAACAGCATGTCAGGCAAGAGAATATGGGCCACCCCGAGCGGTCCATCAGGTTGGACCCACGGGCCAGTGGTCCAGACTAGCCCCAGCCAGTTTTGGTCCGTCCTATCGGGGAAAACTAGGCCTAGACCTGATCAAACCCGTTTTACTAGAACATGCATAATTTTCAAACTATGCGTCCAATTTAAAATCCGTTTGCGGAATTAGGACCCTTGTGAAGAGAATTTACTTTTGGAATACTCCATGTGAGTTTAAATGGTGGTTGATATAAGATTGATGGATTGATTATTATATTCTCTTGGAATCAAGTGCGCTACAAATGGATGTCCTGCAATTGGATAGGATGAGAAGGAAGTAACAAGCATACCTCAGTGGCCTGGAAGATGATAAGACCTTAGTGGCCCAGTAGATGAGAGAATATTAGCGGTCTAAAAAATGAGCATAGTAGACCTTAGTTGTTCAACAGATGAGTGGACATCATTGGATTGGGAGACGAGCATACCTCAATGGCTAGGCAGACGATTGGACCTCAGTGGCCCAACATACCTCAGTGACTAACGGACATTGGTAGCCTAGTGGACAACTGGAACATAGTGGCCTGAAGTACCTTAGTTACTCATTGGGGATGTGTTCCTAAATAGTAAAAGATGTTCCTATTTACAACTGATAATCTTTCTTTCAATACTTTAGGTTATACCTATGTGATTTTTCCATTACTTCATATGTACTTTTCTATATGGTTTTTGGTTCCTATTGAGTATTGTGTGACTCAACCCTTCATGGACTTCACCCACACCTGCCGTGTCTTGTGATGATGGCAGGAGTTTGGATAGGGACCTTGGGGGTCCAGGACTAGGAAGTGCCCAGTGAGATCATTCAGTGGAGGCGTACTCGTACAACCTTCGGGAATTTCTCTACAACTACCATTTAGGTAGGTTTTTTTGTGGATGGATTATTAGAGACCTTGTACTCCCTTTTTTATAGCTTGTCTTTTATGGGTTTTTATTCTAGAACTTTTAACATACAAATGGTACCTATAATCTCAGTTGTTTCCTTAGTGGTATGAATGTTTTCCTTTTCAACATTATGGGCTAGGGTTGTGAGTGTGTGTGTGCACAGGTACTCAAAAAATGCCACCCATATGAAGCATAATTCCTTTGGTGCTAGTTTCCATCCCCTGGATTTTGGGAGGTAGGCTTGGGGTAGTTGCAGCATGGACCCTAGGAGGTCAGTTCTACCTTCATGACCGAGATTCTGTGGCTTTGTTTTTGGGAAAAAGTGTTTTATGTTTCAATTTTGAATTTCAGGCCCAAGGATTCTAGTGTTGGTGTGACGACCGACATATTCATACACTAGAACCCTGAATTCTGGTTTTTTTAACTCGACACTAAAAAATAATGGTTGAATGCATCATATAGGAATTGATTTTTTCTTCATGTTCATCTTGAGTCACAGTCAGCTCACCATGTCTAACCTATTTACCAGGGTTCATCTTGATCTGTTTTAGGATGCTTCCATAAAGACAGAAAATGAGGATTTCAGTCCATGACCATGAGGGTGTTACACCCAGCGATGAGGCATCCGTATATGTACCAATATTGGAGACATCATTACTAGGGGTTTCACCATCGTTTCCACCACCCAATGATCAGTATTTTCTACTGGCACTATTGGTAGAGGATGCACGTAGGCTCAGTGCCTTACACATGATCTATAGTTAGATACAATCTTGGTTCAGGGGTGATACTCAGCCCCAGGTAGCTAAGTATTGGCATGAGGTGGTTACTCAAGTCTTTCATCTAGTGAGGATTCCTCTTGATTAGATAGTGATCTTAGTTGTGACCCTTCTTCAATGCTCGGTGGAGAGATGATGGAGCTTAAATATCTAGACACATGATGAGGTGAAATTCACCTGGAGTGACTTTGAGCACCTCTTCAGATATGATTTATTTCCAACGATGTTGCACTTAGTGAGCATACAGGACCTACTACACTTATAGTAGTGTAGCATGAATGTACTAGAGTAATCAGAGATATTCACTGAGGACTCTAGCTACTCCACAAACATGGTGTGAGATATTTTATTCCATGCTCGAGCCTTTGATAAGGGAATACACAGGGAGATCAGGGTTTCCATGATATTTCATAGCATCCCTACTCAGGCTGTGGTGCTGGAGTGAGCCCTACTTATGGAGAGCTTCCTGGCAGTGTAGCCTCCAGCAATAGGAGCTACCAGTAGACACTGAGCAGTAGAGTATTCATTCGTGGATGGGAGGCATATAAAATGGGGGACCAATATGTATAGGAATTTTAGATGATGGCCATGGGATGTTTGATTGGTAGAACAAGACAGCCTAGTAATAGGGAGTCATCAGAGGAGTAGGGTTTTATACTCAAGTGGCGGGCAGGGGAAAATGGCTCGTAATTTCTCGACTCATCATGCAGACAATCAGTAGAGGTTGAGGGACCTCTGAGGGAGAGGAAGAGGGTGAGAGTCGTGTTATATAGGGAGGTGGACATGGAATGGGATCAGTAAGAGTTGAAGGAGTTTGGAAGAGGTTCGAGGTGCTACCACTGAAGGACCCTGGGACACCCTGAGAGGGGAGGGGTGAATCAGGGTGACAAATTTTTATTTTAATATGATGGATCTTGTTCCCACATTGGTAGGAACTTGTTGAACCTGTATGATGAAAAAGATCAGAAAGCAAACATTCACATGCATAGAGAAGACACATCAATTTTTACTTGGTTCACCACTAAGGGCTACGTCCAAGGAGCATACGCCGACAGGTTGTTGGTCGTACCTAATTCCACTAAAATTCAGTAGATGTGGATTAAAAGGTTCGATAATAGTCACTCTGTCCCATGATCACTACCTTTTCAATTGTTTATGGATATCTCACTACGTCCCTCGGGTCACTCCCATTGACTCCCCTGGCTCACAGCCTTTGGTGTAGTCCCAATTAGTTTATAGACTTGATGGTCACTTCAATAGATTTTCATTGAAGTATTTGTCTCTACATAGAACAAAAATCTTCTTGCATCGAAGTCCAAAAATGATGCACATGTATGCACTGAACTGGATAACCAGAATGAGCAAAAAAGTTTCTCTGACAATTGCATGCAACTCCAAACCTTTGCGTGCAAAACCTTACTATTTCGTGCAAAATTTCCTTTTCACGCGGAACAATATTTCACGCAAAAACACCCTTTTTCACACACCTGAATATTTTACGCGATGTCTCAATTTTTACGCGCAACTCTTCCTTTTTCGTGCATCCCGTAATTTTTCACGCAATCTAGAATATTTCACATAGGCCCCTTTACGCGATCCATTTTCGCACATCAGACCTCAGATCTTCTCTAAGTCTTCAACCATACAGAATGAGGGGGGTCACCTCTTATTTATAGGCATCTAAGACCCCCATGCGCAAAACCCCTTTTGGCGTGAAAAACTTCTCATCTGGCATGTAATCTTTTTCTCCAGTATCGTTTTTCGCGCACAACATCAAATATTTCACGCAGCCCATGCCTTTTCCATTTTTCGTCGTTCTGATTCTGAAACACTATTTGTGTGGAAAACCTCGATCCTCTATTTTGCGCATCCTGATGTTTTTCACGCCAAATTCAAATATTTCACGCACAACCATTCTTTTTCGTGCACCACGTTTTACCAACAATCCATGTCTTAATTTTCCGATTTTGAGGCCCAAAAATTTGGCAAACACTGGGAAATAGTGCGACCTTCAATACTGTTGTCTACTTGAACTATATGATCACTTTGCTGGCACACATTCTAAACTTCCACTGAGTATTTACAACAAACATAAACCAAACTCCAATTCCTGTATAGAACAGCCATGGTTCCAACAACCACCACCACCCCCATGTATCCCACCATGTCCTCTGGGAGCCAGTGGATATGGGTGAGTATAGATTCAAGCAAAATAGTCATATTAACACAGTGATCTAGAGATGATTAGAGGTATGATTTGTGTCTTCTCCACCTTATATGTAATTATTATAGACATATGTTCTAGTGACTCTTTCATTTCCATGGACCTTGTTCGGAGCTCAGAGATTTCGATGGATCCATTAGCTCAATCTATATAATTAATGACTCTTACGAGAGGGGATTCGATGATTAAACACTGGTTCTGGTAGTTTTTTCTTACTCTTGGAGGTGAGAGATTTGGTTGGGATCTCCTAGTAGCAGTGTAGAGGCCTTACAGTGTCATCTTGCATATCGACTAGTTATCAACAGTTCATCCGCAGATTAACTATTTTCAGGGCAGAATGCGGTGTGTCTGCAGTGATGGGGACGGGTTATCCTTTACTAGAAAAAAGTGATTTCTTATAGTGTAGGAAATACATTCACAGAATAGTGTATAGTTGATCACTCACAAGTTGTCTATCCTTACCCTCAGTGCATTGAATGAGAGGTGTCCCCAATTTCCTGCAGTGGTGGATGAGTACAAGGACATCTTCCTGGAGGATTTTTTGGAATTAAATCCTCACAGAGAGGATGAATTTTTAATCAGAATGTACACTGAAGTGGATCTAATATCCTCATCAGCATATCAGATGGATCCCATAGAACTTCATGAGTTAAGGGTAAAACTAGAGGACCTGCAAAGGAAGATCTTTGTGAGGCCCAGTGGTTCACCTTGGGTGGCCCCAATATTGTTTATCAAGATGGGAGACATAATCATGAGGATGTGTGGGTACTATATGCACCTAAATAAGGTGACCGTAAAGAAAAAATATCCACTACTAAGGATTGAATACCTATTCGGTCAGCTGAAGAGAGAGAGGTAGTTCTCAATGATATACCTTTGGAATGGATATCATCAGCTTCGTGTATGGGATGAGGAGGTACCAAACATATCCATTAGATTTCATTATAGGAACTTTGATTTCATGTTTATGTCGTTCAACATGAACAATGCTCCTGCATTGTTCATGGGACTCATGAATAGGATCTTTCTACCTTACCTTGATCGGTTCATTGTGGTCTTCATTGGTGATATCCTGGTGTACTCATCTTCTGAGTAGTAGCATGCGACATGCCTACAGAGAGTCGTAGATACACTATAAGAGCATCGGTTTTATGGGAAGCTCTCCAAGTGTCCGTTATATATTTGGGAGGTCCACTTTATAGGACACATCATTATAGAGGATGATGTTTTGGTAGATCCATCCAAGATAGAGGTAGTGCATTCTTGGGAGCCACCCAGGATTGTGACTAAGGTGATGATTTTCTCATTATTGGATGGATAATACTAGAGGTTTGTCTCTGAATTCTCTATGGTATCAGCACTGTTATCGGAATTGAAAAGGAAGGGATATCCCATCGTGTGTATGGAGAAGTATTAGTAGAGTTTTTAGGAGATGAGGTAGTGATTGATGAGTGCCCCCCATCTTGAGACTACCATAGGAGAACATTGGGTATCTAGTAATCTATGAAGCATCAAGTATGAGATTGGGGTATGTCCTAATGCATGGAAAACTAGTGATATCCTACGTTTCATTAAAATATAGACAAAACAATAATAATTATGTAACACATGACCTATAGCTAGTAGTTGTGGTCTTTGTTTTGAAGATGTGGTGGCACTACATGATGGGTGAGTGGTTTGCCATCTACTCCAACCAGAAAAGTTTCAGGTATATCTTCTCCCATAAGGATCTGAACTTAAGATAGCGATGGTGGATAGCTTTCCTCCTAGACTATGACTTCTACATAGTCTATACTCTTAGGTTGGGGAATGTGGTAGCAGATGCAATTAGAAGGAGATCCGATTTTCAGTTACTGAGTGAGGCATCAGAGAAGTTAGCTGTGATGATGATATCATTCATGGATAGTGATGGATCAACTCATCTTCAGTCGATGGATTTTAATCTCCAACTCTTACAGTGAGTTATGGAGCCACAGCTTGTGGGTGTTGACTGTGAGGCCTGACATGCTCAGTTATCCTCAAGATAAGATCCTGAAGGATATTTGATAGGTGGGTAGAATGCCATTATTTTCAAAGGACACACCATTTTTCTAGTGGAATCGTGGGAGGAGGTTAAGAGGTAGTTACACACCTCCCCTTTGGTAGTACATCTTGGAGTGGAAAAAATGTACCCAGACCACTGACATCAGTACCAGTGGTCAGTGATGAAGAAGGCAGTAGCGAAGTTTGTTTCACGGTGCCCCACCTATCAGTAAGTGAAGGTAGAGCGTCAGGTTCCAGCAGGCTGGACTCATCCAGTTGAGGTGGCATATTGGAAGTGGGATGGTATCTCGATGGACTTCGTGAAGGGTTTTCCCCACACATCTAGGGGTCATGAAACCATATGGGTGTTTATTGACAGAGTCAGCAAGTTGTCCCCATTCCTTCCCATCTGGGATCTCGGTTTACTAGAGGGCTTGAAACACCTCTATATATATGAGATAGATTGACTCCCCGGAGTCCCAACAATGATAGTCTAAGATCGAGACACACACTTTGCATCCCAGTTTTGGAAGGTATTACATGAATCATTTGGGACTCAACTACGCTTGAGCATAGCTTTCCACCCCCAGACAAATGTTCAGATGGAGAGGACTATCTAGGTTTTAGAGGACATGCTATATGTTGGTATCTTTTACTTCGGTTGTAGTTGAAAATATTACATACCACTAGTGGAGTTCATGTACAATAACAGATTCCACTCAACCATTGGTATGGAACCATTTGAGGTGATGAATGGGTGACCTTGTAGGTCACTATTATGCTAGACAGACCTAGGGGAGTCTACACTCATGGGTCTAGAGATGGTATGAGATACCAATGAGAAGGTTAATATTGTCTAGGAGTGGATTAGGACTACACATAGCAAGAAAAAATCTTATGTTGACATGATATAGAGGCCCTTGGAATTTTTGGAGGGAGACCATGTCTTCCATTGGGTCTCACCATGATGGGTATTTCAGAGATTTTTCTTATTGGAAAGCTATATTCGAGGTTTATCAGACCTCTTAAGATTCTAATATGAGTTAGTGTGGTGGCATGCCACTTAGATCACCCCCCACAGATGAACTAGGTTCATAATGTCTTTAATGTATCATAGCTGAGGAGGTACATGCATGACCCACCGCATATCATTTACTAGGGTGAGTTGGGTATTAACGATGGATAGATGTTTGTGGAGTTCCTATTAGAGACTGAGGATCGAAATGATCTAGTCCTTCATGGATGGTCGATTCCTCTTATGCACATTCAGTGGCAGCACATTAATCTCATGGAGATCCCTTGGGAGTGGGAGGCTCATATTTGTGCTCAGTATCCCCATTTTTTTTTACCCTTGTTTTTTCAAACGAGGACGTAAATCCCTAAAGGTGGGGTAATGTAATGTCCGATAAATTCCAGGTATTTTTCTTAATTATATGGGATTATTTTGAGACCCAGGGCTTAGATGGTACTTGATTCTGAGGCCATGTGATCCCAGAATTATTGTTCGAACTTTTCTAATGTTTATTTAAGATAACACACTTGAGTGGTTTAGGAAACAATTTCAAAGGTGATAAAATTAAAAATATGAGGGATTCTTTGTGCCTGGATTGATGACTTTACCAAAGAAGGAACCTAACCTCGACTGGTTCGAGTCGACGGAAAAGGTTATTTTTTAGAATTTTTAAGAAAAACATAATAAAAAATCTTAATGAAAAAAACAAACTTTTATTTTATTTTATTTGAATTACCTAATTTCATTTCAATGTTACGACGTTGCAAACTAAGTGTAACTGAAATTTTGATTCATAAATGAAGCAGTGTAATGATGTTGTGACTCAGCATAACAAAAATTTGGAAACATGTTTTCCCCATTTAATGGGTTAATAGAATATGGGATCTTTGGCACAATATTGTATTGCTCAAAAAATGGAGATCGGTAATTGGTGAGAGAATATTGATGAATCACCCACAATGATGAGAACATTTCTCCTTTCTTCCATAATTCAAAGGATTTCCATCAACAACAGTGAGATGCAGATCAAGGAATGACGAACAGTAGTGGTGTGATCTTTACCAACGAATGATCCAACCTCAAAGTAAAGGGTTTAATTTTAGTGATTTTACTTTTTTCAATTATTCCTTTAATAAATGAAAAATGTGGATAAACTCGCTAACATGTTGATCTGCAGGTCAATCGTTCTTATAGGTTTGAGAACTCTTCCACAAGGATTAAATAAATGGGGGTATTAATTAATTATTGTTTATTTTATACCCATTTTATAAGGTGATGAATGAAGGCCAAATGAATAGGGCCAACGTTCTTTACTTTGGGTGTTCCTTGTGATCTCTCCCACTCCTCGTGTTCTTCTCCGACGGACCCATGTGGTCACTTCAGACTTTTCTTATAGATTCTGAGAATGACCAGACCCTCGGATTGATGAAAAGTTGAGTTGGAGCCTATGATAAGAAAGGAGATTAACCAAGGACTCCAAAGTACCCTCTTTATTGAAGAACGGACTACTAGAGAAAGTCTGGTGGCCCGTGGAAGAAACCAATAGTGTGCCGGTCATAGCAGCTGGCGGCCCACAATGATAGTCTTGCGCTAGAGGTGGCATATACTAGCGGCATGCCGCAATGGAGGATACCACAATGGTGCTGAACTTTGGCACCAAAGTGGAACTGCATCCGGCTAGGAGGCCACAAACGTTGCCAGTGGGGCACCATGTAAGGATGGGAGAACTGTGACCAGCCCGTAGGTCGGTGATAGCTCGTGGTATGTGGAAATACATGTGGGGGAGGTATCCTACCACCTATCTGCCACATGACACAAAGGGTATGTAGCCATCGCCGTGTCTAGTAGAGGTCGAACTGGTTCACAGTGGTAGGCTGGACTAGACCTGGACCCACCAAACCATTTTTATGAAAATGGGAATAACATTTAAATTGTGCGTCTGATTGACGAAATGTTTGCAGCCTTAGGACCCTTGCGGTTAGACGGTATTTGTGAATACTTCAATTGCATTTTTGTGGAGGTTGAGATATGACCGATTTCTTCAGGATTAGATTCAAATATAATCAAGTGGGCTACATGTGGAAATCATGTGACTGGCTATTATGATAATGAATTGACAAGATGACCTCAGTGGTCCCGCATGATGAGCATACCATAGTGTCCCAGCAAACCCTAGTAACGAACGAACCATAGTAGCTTGGTGGATGAGCGGGCCTTAGTGGCCCTGAAGACCTCAGTGACTCATCAGGGATGAGTCCCTCAGCAGTACAAGATGTTCATCTTTACGAATGATAATATTTCATTCAATACATTAGGTTATGCATATGTGATATTTCCATTACTTCATGTGTACTTTTCATTGTGGTTTGGGGTCCCTACTAAGTATTTTTTTACTCACAACTACATGGGATTTTCCCTCACATATCATGTATTGTGAAGAAAAATTATGTTTTGACTGAGACCATGGTGGTCTAGCACTGGGTGGGGCCCAATGTGATCGGCCAGGTGAGGCGTACTTCTGTAGCTTCCGGCAGCTACTCTTCACCTACACTTTATATAGTATTTTCTGTCGGTAGATTATCAAAGACCTTTTACTCCCTTTTTTATGACATTATTTTTTTGGGTTTGTATTCTAGAACATCTTACATACAGCTTGTAACACTGCTCTTTGTGGTTGTCTTATTGGTAGCATGTTTTCCTTTTCTGCATTTTGGGCTGGGTTTTTGAGTGTCTGTGGGTACATGTACTTGGAAAATACCTCCCACATGTAGGATAATGCCTTCGGTTCTAGTCTCCAGCTCCTGACCGTTAGGAGGTGACCATGGGGTAGTTTTGGTATGGGCCTTGGTTGACGGGTCATGACATATGGTCCCAATATATAAAATCTCCATATATGTGAACCATTTTTTGGGCCAGACATGTGAGTTGATTTTGGGCATTCAAATAGTGGATTGGGCTTTGGTTCAATAATATTTTAATTAATAAAAACATTTATGTGATCCTAAAAAATGAATTTGATAATTAAAATCAATGATGAAATTTTTATGGCCGAAATATAGAAAGTAAATTAAAACTGTTAAATTCCAAAAATATTCCATTTTTGAAATTAATATCATAATACATCTAAACCCATAATGGGTCACAATTTCCCATAAAATACTACATTGGTGAGATTTAAAAAAAATATTCATAATAAAACTATAAAAAATATTTTCTCTATCAATTCCACCACACATAATCATTTCACTCCTACAAAATCATCTAATATAAATGTCAAAACAAACATCATAAATCATAAATGACAACACAACTCAATTATCATATCAAGGATAATATCATACCTCCTATGTGTCTAATAATTTCATAAATCCTTAAAAATCAAAATAAATCATTAAATATCATGTTAATCCTCACTTTCATGTCATACCTACCTCCCTATAAAAATATTTGTCTCTTCACTCAAGGATATTTTTATAGTGTTTTTCTCATTCTCAAGAATATGTTTGATCTCCATATTATTTGTTTCCTCCTAGTATATTCACATAAATGAGTCAAAAAATTTATTAATGAGTTCCTTTTCATGGGTTGTTCTAAGGTTGAGGGTTGGTCGGTTTTAAATGTAAAAATAGTAGAGGTTCAATGATAAGGATTAAACTCTAAAGTGAAGTAAATGCTAGAAAATATTTTTCTGCAGAATGGTGCGCTCCTTGAAATGGTCAAAAATTATTCACCTTCTAACACCAATTTGATATTATAGGTAAGACCACACAAGGAATTACAGAATTGATGGAAAATTTAGTCTCTATTTTCCCGGTTTGTGGCATTGTTTTAGTTTG
Source organism: Viscum album (assembly GCA_963277665.1). NCBI lineage: Eukaryota > Viridiplantae > Streptophyta > Magnoliopsida > Santalales > Viscaceae > Viscum > Viscum album. The sequence goes on from OY728153.1 coordinate 1,281,221,730, forward strand.
AATTCATTTATACATTTCTCTTTAGAATCATGTTTTTTACGGGATGAGATGTGAATTTTGATCTTGAATTATTAGTGGATAATCATACAATATGTGTAATGATATTTTAGTCTACCCATACATCATTACATCATGAAATTTATTACACCCTAACATCTGTATGTATGGAAACACTTTTTCCATTTCAATTGAAATAGATTCATCAGGAAAAAATAAAAAGATTCATCTTCTCCCTCTCCCACACTTGAGTTCAATAATATTTATTCGTTTGACTTATAGAGAGGGTAGTAAATGGATATAAGGATTTGTTTTGTTGAAAACATCATACATTATGGATACTGAGGGATTAGTAAAGTTCATAGGAAAAGGTATGAAAAAATAATAGATAAATACAAAACAAGATTTCTAAGTGATGTATCAATCACACTTGATAGATTCCATGAACTCCAAAACCCTTAAAAAGAGAAACAAAAACATTTATAGATCACGAAAAAATTCTCAAAACCCTTAATAATAATATAAATGTAAAAAATATGTCAAAATGTTTTAGAAACCTCTCAGGTTGGGTAATATTATTAATTTGATAGTACTTGTGCACATGAGTTTCACAATAAAAAAACATCATCAGATGAAAAGATTAGAAACCAAGAAGAATAATCCATTTAAAAATAACTTAAAACATAAAAAATTCAAATTATGTAATGTGATAAAAATAATAATATGGTTTTAATTTTCCAAAGTATTCGATTCACATCAAGAATCTTGAAAACAAATTAGAAAATGAAAAATGAAAACATGATAAAATCCGAAAAATACATGAAATATAAAATGAAAGGACACAAACAAACATAAAACTAAATTGAAATCCCTCCCCCAGACTTATTCCACTTACTACCCTATTATTAATTTAAATTAGATAAAGAAATATTTTTATACATAATTTTAATTGGGCATCAAATAAAATAATGAAAAGGAAAGACACAACCTAGTTTATTTTTCATTGGAAGCCTTGAGTTAATCTCCTAGAATCTACCACTTAAAAAAGAAATAAAGAAACAAAAAATAATAAAAAATAGATAAAAATAAATATAAAGTGGATATAAATGGGATAATTCTTGTTTTATATCCCCAAGAGAGTGATAGGTTTTTATTTCCCCTTATCATGAATTTGCGGTGGATTATCGCCAATCAGATGGCGGGTTTGGTTTCATTGAGATGAACAACCGCATGTGAAATTTCCTGGTGCCCATGAGTAGAAATTGATAATGGAGAACCCCAAAGAAGTTATCAAAATTACAATCCCCAAAGAAATAATAAATATATCTTTTAATGTACTAGGTGGGAGGGGAAATAAAATAGGGGTGATCCCTATTTACTTCCACAGTTTCTTATTCTATATGGAATGAAAATTATTGTTGAGGATGTATTCTCACCACCACAAGCTTGTGCATCTCTTCTAATTCGATCATCGCAACTTGGGTGGTCTCATATTTAACACCCAAGGCTTTATCCATTTGTTTTTTCTTAAACATTCAGTAAAATAGAAGTAAAAAACAATTTATCTTGAATAAGATTAAAACATGACAAATTTATAAGTAAATCCTCCATTTGATGTAAGTCGTCTTGGAAGTGTGCTTCCAAAGGCTTGAGAGAGGCTTCTTGGGAGCTTGGGGCACCTTGGTAGGATCCTATAGAGAGGAGGGAAGATTTTGGAAGAACTAAAAAGGATATGAATGAGGATGAAGTGGGATATTGGGTTGGTTTATATAGGAAATGTGAGGGAATTGTTTATTATTTAGGTTTGGGACACCTCACATTAAACTAATTCAAACCACAAACTAGCCCATGGTTTTTGGCAATGGTTTTGGGAAAAGGGAATTGGAAAAAAAAATTATAAGGCCAAATTCCTAACTTCTTAAAATAATGGGGTTGCTTATGTAGAGGTGAGTCACACTCCAAAGGAAAACAATTTAAAAGGATAAAATGTTTAATAAGTCTTGAAGGGTACGCTAAAGCTTTGAAAAATAAATGAAACAAACCCAAAATCACATTATTTTAAGGGAAAAACATATATTGGTCGATCATAATTTTTATAGTATTTCATTACATCACTATTGGGTCATTATGATGTCATGAAATACAATATATATTTAAACGTTATTTAATTTTTACCCAAAACTTTGACTGTCTCAAAAAATTGTAAAAAATTCACCCTTGGAAAATTTTGATGTCTTGATTCCAGAAATAATATTCATTTTATCTAAATAATATTCAAAATATGTTAATTTTCACTTTTAAAATAAAAACCTACATTTATTGAAAATTCATGGGTTTTGACAAAAATGGATTTCAAACCTAAATAAAAATTACAATTGTATTAATAAAATTATTCCATACTTTATATTTAATAAATATTAATTAAATAATAATAATAATAATATTTTATTAAAATATTATTTAATTCAAAAATCCATTAATTCATCAAAATAGATTACTTAGTTGAACATTTACTAGAATACTATTTGTGCTTGAACAACTATTTACAAGGTAACAATAATAAAATGAAAGTATATTCATTATTATATACCAAAATAATTTACATAACCATAGTGCTAAGGTCTTGTTACATATACCCTTATAACACCCACATAAGACCGAAGAGTAAGGTGTGTGATGGTGACAGACTCTTGGGGTGGATCCGATAATATTGCTTGGCTGGGAATCTCTATCTACTTCTACTTCTCTCATAGGTGGTTCTGCTCAAGCTTAACATGTTCAAACGTGGCTTGACCTTGGCCAAGAGTGAAGCCCAATGATGCCACCTCCATTCCGAGCTCTGTAAAATGGGGTTAGTTTGGGGCACGTATAGTGGATGAGGCCATTGCTTCCTTTTTCTGAGTAAATTGGATTTGTTAAAGCCATATATTTATACTAATAATGTTATCACTATTCAGAAACTATATTATAAATGATCACAATTATTAACATTATTTTAAAATCCAAAAACATAAAACCAAATAAGTTGAAATTTTTTATAAACATTTTACATAAGGATACATTTAATTAGATCAAGTGGGATTTCCATTAATGAAAGTTTAGATCATTACAATTTCCCCCCTTAAGAAATTTTGCCCTAAAAATTTCCTTTTCCCACACTAAAACAGATGTGGGTAACTCTACTTCATCATTTCCTCTGATTCCCACATCGCTTCATCAAACTTTCGGTTTCACCACAACACCTTGATGAGGGGCATTGTCTTATTTCGTAGAAACTCTCTCTATGATATAATATCTTCACTAGTTTCTCCTCATAAGAAAGATCATCCTCTAACTATACCACCTCTAAATAGAGTACATGTGAAGGGTCTGGTATGTACTTCCTTAAAATGGATACATGAAAGACATCATGTACTTTGGCCATGGTAGGTGTAAGTGCTAGTCGATAGGCCAAAACCCCGACACGATCAAGAATCTAAAAGGGGCCGATGTACCTTGTACTTAACTTCCCTTTCTTTCCAAACCACATGACCTTATTCCATGGAGATATGCATAGAAATACCTTGTCTCTATCTTTAAACTCAAGGTCTCATTGATGGTTATCTGTATAAGTCTTCTGTCGACTCTAGGCTACCTCGATATGCTGCTGAATGGTTTTCACCTTCTCCACCATTTATTTGACCATTTCTGGTCCAAGCAGCTTACGCTCACCGACCTCATCCCAACACGTCGGTATTCTTCACCTTTTCCCATAAAGGTATTCTTATGGTGCCATTTGGATGCTCGAGTGGAAACTATTATTATAAGATAACTCAACCAAAGGAAGATGTTGATCCCATCAACCATTAAATTCCATTGATCATGTTATCAACATGTCCTCAAGTGTTTGGATCGTCTGCTCAGATTGGCCATTAGTTAGAGGATGATAGTTTGTACTGAAGTTCAGTTCAGTATTCAGAGCTTGTTGAAGACTCTTATAAAACATAGAGGTGAATCTTGGATCTCGATCAGACACAATAGATAGTGGTACTCCATGTAGCCTTTCCACTTCCCTGATATATATCTATTCCAAATGATCCAATGAGAAATCCTCCTGAATAGAAAAGAAGTGTGTTGCCTTTGTAAGATGATCCACAACAACCCAGATTGGATTGTTTCCTTTGGATGTCTTTGGAATTCCTGTGACAAAGTCCATGGGGATGTTCTCCCATTTTCATTTTGGTATGGGAAATGGTTGCATTATCCCCTTAGACTTCTACCTCTCTGCTTTCACTTGTTGAAACCCCAGATACTTTGATGTATATTCAGCGATATATTTCTTTATATTATCCCACCAATAATGATCTTGGAGATCTCGGTACATATTTGTGTTTCCTGGGTGAGTAGAGAAATTTGAACTATGTGTATCATCCAAAATTTCCTTCTTCAGCTCCGAACTTGAGGGAACACATAGTCTCTCCTCAAAACTCACAATTCCTTCTTCATTAACATGAATCTCCGAGGATTTACCTTTTCTGATAGCTTCCACTTCTTCCAGAATTCCCAGATCATCCTTTTAAGTGTCCTTTAACCTTTCTAAAAGTGATGGTTGAGCAATAATTTGTGAAAGGATTGATGATGTTACCTTCTTTATGAATCCCATGTCCATATTCATTAAATCTAAGAAGATTGGATCCTTTTAAATTCTCATCAATGATAGAATTGTTGGGTCTTTCTACTTAGGGAATATGCCACCTTGTTCGCTTTCCCAGTGTGGTAATGGATTGAGCAGTCATAGTTTTTTATCATATCTAACCATCTCTATTGGCTTATGTTCAACTATTTCTATGTGAATATATACTTGAGGATTTTGCAGTCCATATATATTTCATACTTCTCCCCAAAAAGATAATGCCACAAAATTTTCAAAGTGAAGATCACTATAGCCTACTCAAGGTCATGTGTTGGATAGTTCTGTTCATGAGCATTCAATTGTCTTGAAGCATAGGGAATGAATTTTTCATTTTGCATCAACACACATCCCAATCCTTCTTCTAAGCATCACTGAATACCACAAAAAGTTCTCCACTTGTGGGTAAAGTGAGCACGGGCACAGTAATAATCCACTTTTTTAATTCCTTGAAACTTTATTCGCATTCATCCCTCTAAGAAAACTTTACTCCCTTTCGAGTTAGCTTGGTAAGAGGGTTGGACAATCATGAGAAATTTCACAAAAATCGTCGATATATAATATCCACCTATCCCAAGAAGCTACGTATATTCATTACCGATGTTGGCCTCTTCTATCCCTCAATTGAATCTATTATGGAGGGATCCACAAATATCCCATTTCTTGTGATGATATGACCCAAGAATGAGACCTCCTTCAACCAAAACTCACACTTGTTGTACTTTTCATAGAGCTTCTCCTTCTGCAAGGTCTCCAGTACAGTTCTTAGATACTCCTCATGATCCTCCATGGTTTTGGATTATATCACAATATCATCTATAAAGACTACCAAAAAATTTTTAAGGTAATTCATCAAGACTCTGTTCATCAATTCCATGAAAATTTCTGAAGCATTAGTGAGTCCGAAAAGAATTACTATGAATTCATAGTGCCCGTATCATGTACAAAAATCAGTCTTGGGGATATATTTTTTCTTTACGCTTACTTGATAATATCCCGACTGCAAATCCACCTTGGAGAAGTATTGTTCTCCATACAGCTGATCGAACAAGTCATCAATTCGTGGTAGAGGATATTTTTTCTTTATCATATTTTTTTTAAGTTCATGATAATCGATTCAAACGGCGCACTGACCCATCCTTTTTCTTGACGAATAGGACTGGTGCACCCCATGGTGAAGCACTTGGGTGTATAAACCCTTAATCTAGATTCTCATGTAGTTGATTTTTAGCTCTTAATTCTCCACAACAGCCATTCTATACGGAGTCTGGGATATTGGCAACGCCCCAGGTATAAGATCATTTGAGAATTCAATATCACTTCTAAGAGGATGACCAGGAAATTCCTTAGGAAACACTTTAGCAATTTCCTCACAATAGGCATGTCTTCTGGGATGGTTGCCTTCTTAGACTCAATCATCTAAGCCAGATACATGTGCTCATAGGGCAGTAATATCTACACTTGAGATGATGGAGCTAAAGAAGTTTCATCTTCCTCCTTGCACTTGTAAAGAATTGGGGGTCGATTCTCCACATGGAGAGTGATTTCCCTCTCAGGGAAATTTATGTTGGATCTATATATGGAAAGCCAATCCATGGCAAGAAATGAATAAAATTCCACCAGATGTAGTATGATGAGGATCATTGGGAAGTTAAATCCATAGATTATGACAGGGGAGGTTTTATATTCATGGGATGCAATGATTTCCCAATTTTCCATACTCACCGACATCTTTAGTTCCATGATTTGTGGCGGTGCTGGAATTTTTCTACTAAAATTTAGAGATATAAAATAATGTGTAGAATCTGAATCAAAAATTATGTTCACTATTCTTGAATGAATAACTAGCATACCTATCACCAATTTTTTTTGGTTTTCACTTCGGTAGTAGTGATGGAAAAATCTCACCCTTTCTACCTTGGAAGTTGTTGGTTGCCTCTGAAAACCCTTATCTTAGGGAACTGATTTGAAAGATTCCCTAGTTCTTTGCAGTTGTAGCAATGAACCACGAGTTAAAATTCAAACGAAGTGTTCCTCTCCTCTGTCACAGCCGTGGGTCTTTCTTTCCAATAGTTAATAGCCAGGTTCCCTTCTCTTATATACCTAATGCATTTCCTTGTCCCTTTCAGGAAGTTTTCGGGGTGCGTCTTTCAGCACCTTCGGCAAGTGGGGTGATGGATCTTCTTAGCACCATTGGATTTATCCATCAGACCACTATAATTGAATTCCACCTTAAACTTCTTATCCACATTATACCCCTAAGATTCTCCGATCTCCATTTCAAACTTGAGGGCACATCAGTCAATTTCCTCATAGCTATTGAAGTCACGGATTGCCAGCACTTTCCGCAGGCTAGGTTTCATCCCACCAAAGAATTCGTCAACCTTGCATTCGGAGGTAACGACAAAGCCAAAGTCATATAATTCAATCCTTGTGAAGATTTACTCATACTCTTCGACAAATTCGTCGTCTTTTTTCTTGAGGGAAATGAAATCCCTTTTCATCTTAAGCAGGAGGGTGCGTGAAAAATATTTATCGAAAAATATCTTCTAGAAATCCCTCCATTCCAATGAATAAATCTCCTCCCCGGGCTTTGTATTTTTTATCAATGCCCACCATTGATCAGTTTCACCCTCGATACGATAAGCATCTAGGACTCTTATTCAGAACATTAAAGGATGTAAGTGATCTTTTCAATGGATTTTATCCATTGTTCAGGGACTAAAGGATCAGATGATCCATTAAAAGTAGGAGGCCTTTATCTCATGAAGCTCTCGATAGCGAATTTTTCTTTCTTATGGGGGTTGGACGTTCCTCTAGACCCATGTTTCTATTCAAAGCTTTAATTGGCTAAGAGAGAAGTGTGACAAAGCTTGCGATTCCCACTCCCATTGGATTGGGAATCTAATTAGAACAATCATCACATTGATGTTTACATCGGTTGTTATCCTGAGTCCTCCTATCACCAGCCATTGGATGGAATAAAATGAAAGTTAAGGGTAACACATAAAGCATAATCCAAGGAAAAAACTGATGCCTTATAAATAAATTTTATTTCCTTAACATATGAATCTATTGGCTTCAGTGTATGTTATCCATGATCTACTTTCTAAAATATATCCTTAGGGCATTTTTTGTCCCTTAATAATAGTTCATACTAAGTTTGTGAATTTATGAAAGCATATCCTCTGGGAGTTTCATAACCAAGAGTGCAAAAGGGCCCGTTGTCGAGCACCAGTTCTCATTTGAGTCTAGCTCAAAACGGTGTTTTTTGGTTTTACCCTTAGGATACATCTGTCCCAGATCTTCCACTACCTACTCGTATCCACACAGGGATGCATTTTCTTGATAAATGACTTACTAAATACTCACAAAAACTTAGAGATGTTGTTATTATACTTAGTCATGTCTCTAAGGCTTTACTAGGGTTTTCTAATCCTAATCCCAAAAATAACTAAACCTATCCTCTGATACCCACTATGACATCTCCGCTTTTTATTACACAATTAAACATAATTTATTACATAAACTTCTATTGATACAACATAAAAGATCGAGAGGTATAGTGATTAGAAACTAAATGAGGATAATATTCATTGTTAATGTATATAATATTCATGTGCTTTATTATTCATAAACACCATTTTTAGTGCATTTTACACTTTGAACATCATTTCACATTATGATTGTAATTCTTTCTTAAAACACACTTTTATGTGGTACATTTTTTAACATCATTTAAAGTACCCAATGATCTTGATTTTATTTTAATATTTGATTTTCAGGTTTATAATTATATTGGGAACAATTCATACTTGTGGAGTGTTGGAAGATTCACATTGGAAGACCACCAAAATGGGATTTCATGCAAACAATTCTAGAGAAGGTAGATTGGACACATCCTAGTGATGAGAATGTGGGGCCCAACATACAGGCCCCACGAATCCCAAAATTAATGGGATTCTAAAAAAATATATAAGAAAAAATCATTATTCAAGAGATAGTGCTAATTCGGCCTCCGTTGTGGTTATTTTGGCGGCCCAATTTGAAGATAACATTCTGGGCCAGATTCTGTGGCCCATACAAACAGCCCACCATTTTATACATATCTCGTTACCCATAAACTATTTTGTTCTGAAACTTTATATAAGGTTAGTGGACATCCGTAGATTCATATTTGTCTTCTATGTCCCACTCTAAATCTATCATCTAGAATGTATTCATGGAACATCTATTCGGTGGAAGCATGATGGCTTCCACCTCGGGTCAACGGTGGAAAAGTCTCATCTCCCTTACTTTCCACCAGCCTAGGCCTACCATAATCAAGTGGGATTTTTTAATAGTTGGATCTCGACCCAAGACTCTAGAAATTCCAATGTAAGGAAGTGATGGTAGAGGAGTTTATCATCTTTTGAGCTTTCATTCATTGTAATGTTATGCTGCGATTTTGTTGTCTCAAGTTTGTCTTCCACATGTAAGTTGTTTTAATTTATCCTTGTTTCTTAATAAAAGTTCTTCTTCTCTTATTATTCTGTTCTTCTCCATCTCACTTTGATACCATTTCCTAAAGGTGTAAATTTATTTACACCAATCCTTGTGAAATTATTCACACAATGGTGGAGTGATCATTTTATTTTTATTGGTTTCTTTACTTTTTCATTTCCTCCCTTATGAGTCTACTTTCCGCTTCCATTGAAACCATAGCATCAATGGAGGGATAACCCACTTATGGGTTGATCCAAGGGAGTATAGATGGTCTGTATTTGATGTTATTTATCACCCCATTAATGTCTAATCACTTCTGTAATTGAGATTTTTATTTGATGATTTTTAAACTCTATCATCCTTGTTGAATTTAAGGCCACACACTTCAAGTGCTAATACGAACCTTTACCTTGAAGTGCTCAAAACTTTGATCCTAAAAGTGTATAGGTTATTAGTATTAAAGGGTGTAGGTATTAAACCAGTAAGTGCTGATGTTTTTTTATCTTCTTTAAGAAACCCATCTCAAATATAAGAAATTAAAATCATTAAAAAAGTAATTCATTCAATCCACCCCAAGCGATAACCTAGGATCAACTCATTATCTTAATTTTAATTAACATAAATTTTTTAGTGATAACATAAACCCAAATAAAATCAAACCATTTTTGGCACTTCATATCCAAAAACAATCCATAGAATGTACGTGTCTGTAGGTTACTTATTAGGTCTCTGAGGATTCGATAACCCAATCTAAACTACAAGGATCATTCTACCTTTATCTCTTGGGTAAATTTGAGCGTGAATCAAATTTTGGTGCTCATTTCTGAGCACCCAAGTAAGTCATTTAAAAAACCATTATATTCTCCCCCATTTCTTCCTTTCTCATCCAAATTCTCTTATCTTGTCCCTTTCTCATTTTTTCTTTTGGTGCATGTCCGCCTACACCTGCGATCAATAAAACCATCTAGTTAGAGTGGATATTCCTAGATTTAGGGATTCAAGTGCACCAAGGGAACTCCTTCCATTAGATCCTAATATTCCTAATACTATAGAGTCAAAAATTGAGCCTATTTTAATGGAAGGTCTTCAAGAAAACCAACTTATAAACTCAGATGGGAACCAAAATGGAAACCCAAATGAGGCAGCCCCAAACATGGGGAATGAAGTTGACCAAACAATGGATGACTACCTCGCACCTTCCTAGACTAGTGACCCATCATGCATTAGACACAATTCCCTAGGAGATTCCAACTACATCTTTAAACCCCAAGTCCTAAACCACCTTCCCACATTCCATGGAATGGAGTCTGAGATGCCCTACCTTCACATTAAGGAATTCAATGAAATTGTAGAAACCATGTGTCCCCCACATCAACTATAATTATCTAAGATGAGGCTATTTAATTTTCTTTAAAGGATTGAGACAACAATTGGCTAAACAATTTGAGAACATCATCAATAAAATCTTGGGACCAACTACAAAGATAATTGTACAAAAAATACTTTCCCCACCACAAAATAATGGCACTTAAAAAGAGAATTCAAAACTTTTTTGAAAAAGAGGGAGAGTCATTCTATGAAACATGAGAGAGGTTCAAAGACAACCTAAACATGGTTCCACACCATGGTTTTTTCTATTCTTGAACAAGTGAGAATTTTCTATGAAGGGTTGGGTCCGGGGAACAAAAAATCCATTGACATGACGTGTAATGGAACGTTTAAAAACAAATCCCCAAATAATGCTTACGAGTATCTGGAAATCCTCGCTGAACAAAAACAAACATTGGGAACTTCACCTTATTCTTAAAATCCACAAATAACTAATGGAATTCATTCACTTAGAGAAGATGAAATCCTTAGGGCTAAACTCGCAGCACTCTCTAAGAAGGATGAAGAGATATACCTTAAGAAAGTCCATGAAATCAAAACTATAGACCCTGTATGCACAATTTGTGAAAAAAATTACCATAAGACAGACAACTGCCCAACCATTCCATCCATCAAGGATGTTATTTTAGGAGGACCCCCAGTAGAAGTAAATTCTATGAACTTTCAAAATCCTCAATACCGAAACACCTTCAACCCAAGGTATAATGACCACCCAGGCGTCCGCTGGAAAGATAACCAACAACCTCACCAACCACAAGGACAAAATACTTACCCCCATTAGAACTACCTAACCCATAACCAATTCTAAACCCAACCTATCCAATACCAACATCCATCAGTCCATTTTCAACAAACCATCCCACCACTAAAATATCCCCTGGGATAAACCAATCTTCTCAAGCACCAACCCAAACTGTTCCACAAATCCTACTAGAACAACTGTGCAAACAAATGGAAAGGATGAACTCAGAAGTCTCTTCCCTAAAACAAGAACTTAAAACCATCAAAACTAGAAAGGAACTCATGCCTACTCAGGAAGTACCATCCTCAACTTCAAGGGGTAAGTCAAGTTGTACTCAAACAACTCATGAAAAACTAAATGTTGTGACTATTTTAAGAAGAGGGAAATCAATTGAGAAACCAGAACAACTAATTCAGAACACATATGAAGATTCAAACTTGGATGAAAATTCAAATTAACCAAATGATCCAAAAGGAAAACACTATAACATTGTCAAAGAAACAACTCTTTAATAAACAAACTCATAACCTTCACCATTTCCTCAATGCATGAGGGGGAAAACCAAGCCTGAATTGAGTGAAACATTTAGGGAAATCTTCTCACAAGTCTAGTTGAACATTACTCTTCTCGATTCCATCTAAACCATACCTACCTAATCAAAGTACCTTAAGGACTTGTGCACTTTTAAAAGAAAATTTTCACATAAAAACCAAGTCCTTTTGCCTGCTAATGTGAGTACCACAATTCAGGGGACCATTCCTCCTAAGTTGAAAGACCTGTGTTTTCTTTACATTAATGTTGAACTAGGAGAGAGAAAATTTGTCAAGGACTTGTGTGATCTAGGTGATAGTGTCAATATCATCCCATATTTTGTGTACTGCTAGTTAGGCCTAGAAGAGATCCTACCCACATCTTTCACACTTCAACATGTTGATCATAGCATTAGGGTTCCAAAGGGGATTTTAAAGGGCATTCTAGTAAAGGTTGAAAACATCATCTACCCTGCTAAATTCGTTTTCTTTGGAAACCATACAAACATAGGAAATAAGGAACAAACCCCAATCATCCTTGGTTGTCCTTTCCTTGCAACAATCAGCTCTGTTATCTAAGTCCTAAACAAGAACATGACCATCACCTTTGGAAACATGAGTCTGTACTTTAAATATATAATTCAAGATCACAAATAGGAGATGATGAGGACATTCATCAAGTAAACATGATAGGAAGCAATGATAATGAATCCATATAACATAAATGAATATTTGATGGATGTTTAAGTCAGGATGAGATTGATTTCCTTTGTTCACATGATGGAAGTTTATCTCCTTGGATTGAATAATTTTAGAATTAATCTTATGATGATATCTTGGGTCCAACAATCAGTGAAACCTATTAGGAAACCACATTCATGGAGACCAATCAAACTTCCTTCCTTAAATCTGATAAAACCATTCTTGTAGCTGAAACTTCTATATGTGTGGCATCGATCCTATTTGAAACTTTAAAAAAAGAAATTGATATTGATCCAATGTCCCAATATTATGCTGAAATTCTAAACCAACCTGATCTTGAATTGAAGGAACTTCCCACATCACGCAATTATGACTTCTTAGGGTACAATCAAACACATCCTATTGTCATTTATTCTTCTCTTGAATACAATCATGAGAGGATTCTTCTAGATGTCCTTAGGAAACATAAGAAATCCATTGGTTGGACCTTGTTTAATATTCTTGGGATTAGCTCACTTATTGGGACTTATAGGATTGTTCTGGAATCTGATTCAAATCCATGTTGTCAACCTCAACGGAGACTCAATCCTAATCTCATGGATGTAGTTAGAAAAGAACTTCTGAAATTTTAAAATCTGGTATCATATATCCCATAGCTGAGAGTGAGGGGGTCATCCCAATCCAAGTGGTTCCCAAGAAGACAGGAATCACAGTGATTACCAATAAGGATGGAGAGATTATTCCAACTAGGGTGAGCAGTGGGAGGAGGGTCTGCATTGACTATAGGAAGCTAAGCTCATTCACCAAGAAGGACCATTTCCCCTTACCATTAACTGACCAAGTCCTTGAGAGAGTGGCAGGTCATGACTTCTACTGTTTCTTAGATGGGTACTTGGGGTACCATCAGATTGAGGTATCCCTAGTGGATCAAGGGAAGACTACATTCACTTATCCATTTGGAACCTTTGCCTTCAAACACATTCCCTTAGGGTTATGAAATTCCCCTAGAACCTTCCATCGGTGCATGATGGGAATATTCTCAGACATGGTAGGGGATTTTCTTTAGGTCTCCATGGATGATTTATCTGTGTTTGGGGATACATTTGAGGGATGTCTGAGGAATGTGGAGAGAGTCTTGTCAAGATGTGAAGAAAATAATATGGCCCTAAACTAAGAAAAATGTCATTTCATGGTTAAATAGGGACTAGTTCTAGGCCATCTATTCTTAGGTAGGGGGATTGAAGTTGATAAATCAAATGTTGATATCATTCGCCCCCTTCCATCACCCAAAACTATCATGGAAGCGAGGCCTTTCTTAGGAAATTTTGGTTTCTATAAAAGATTCATCAAGGACATTAGTTCAATCTTACGTCCACTTTGTGCTCTCCTAGGAATGGATGCTCCATTTTTTTGGACAGAAAATCGTGAGGGTTCATTCTCAACCCTCAAATCCTCTCTCACCTCTCCTCCCATTATGAAATATCCAAATTGGAACCTTATATTCGAACTTATGTGTGATGCCAGTGACTTTTCTATAGGAGCTGTGTTAGGACAACATTGTGATAAAACTCATTATATCATTGCTTATGCAAGAAAATCTTTAAATGATGCCCAAATCATCTACACCACTACTGAAAATTAGTTACTTGGTATTGTGTTTTCCTTAGAGATGTTTAGGTCCTACCTCTTAGGATCCCCCATCATTGTGTTCACTAACCATTCCGCACTAAAAGACCTCTTCCAAAAACAAGATGCTAAGGCTAGACTGATTAGTGGTTCCTTCTATTACAAGAATTTGACCTCACTATCAAGGATAAAAAGGGTGTTGAAAACGTTGAAGCTGATCACCTCTCTAGGATAGAATTTGAAGACAACTCAAATCACCTTTCTCTGTCTGATCCATTTCCTGATGAACACCTATACTTTGTGAGTGACTACTCTTGGTATGCTGACATAGACAACTTCTTTGTTACATGAGTAATTCCAAAATTCTTAGGGACTAAAGCTCGAAGGAAATTCATTTATGATGTTAGAAACTATGTGTTTGATGATTTATACCTCTATAAGTCCTGCCCTGACCAAGTCATTAAGAGGTGTGTCCTAGAATCTAAATAAGAGTCTATCCTAAAATTCTGTCATAGTGAGGCATGTGGAGGTCACTTTTCCTCTAAGAAAACATCTACTAAAATTTTCCAGTGTTGTCTCTTCTGGACCACCCTCTCAAGGGACTACTACAAATTTTGTCAAAGATGTCCTAAATGTCAACAAGTAGAGTAAATCAAAAAATGTAATCAAATGACACTCACTCCCATATTAGTGATTGAAATCTTTGACTGATGGGGAATCCATTTCATGGGACCCTTACCAAACTCTAGGGGATACCTCTACATTATCTTATCTATTTATTATGTCTCAATATGAGTTGAATCCATTCCCACCAAGTCTAATGACCATCATGTTGTGGTCTGATTTCTAAAAGAGCACATATTTTCTCGATTTAGAATTCCCAGGGCTATAATCGGTGATCAGGGAACCCATTTCTGCAACCATCCATTATCTTCACTCATGTATGAGTATTGGATTTCTCATAAAGTTTCCACTGCGTACCATCCTCAAACCAATGGTCAAGATGAGTTAGAAATTAGGGAGATTAAGAATATTCTTGAAAAAACTGTTATTCCTTCTAGGAAATATTGGTCCGAGAAACTCTTGGATGCTCTTTAGGGCCTATCAAACCGCATATAAATCCATTTTAAGAATTTCCCCATATAGGTTGGTTTATGGTAAATCATGCCATTTTCCAGTGGAGATTGAACATATGTTTTTTCAGGAAATTAAGAAAATAAATTATGACCACTCATTGGCCAGAACAAAAAAGGAAATTAGATCTCAATGAACTTGAGGAACTAAGGATAGAGGCTTATAAAAATTCAAGGATCAATAAATCTAGAGTTCAAGCCTACCAATCTAGGAATATCAAATTCCAACATTTTGAACTAGGAAAATTTGTGCTCTTGGGTAGTTCAAAACTTCATTTACACCTAGGAAAGTTAAGGTCTAGATGGTCAAGTCCTTTCATAGTGCATCATGTGTACCCCCATGGGGAAGTAGAGATTCAAGATCCCACTAGTGGTCACATTTTCAATGAAAATGGTCCTAGGTTAAAACCATTCATTGAATCATTCAATAAACATGAAATAGAGGTTGAGTTAACTGATCCAACCTATGAACTCGGAAAAACTGATAGATTTAGGATCCATGTCGGTCTAACGACATTGAAAAAAGCACTTCATGGGAGGCAACCCATGGTTTTCATGTTTCCAATATTTTTGGAATCAAATTTATATTTTAAATAGGATTAATGAATCATTTTGATATTTAAAAATAAAAAAATAGACTGTTGACCTTTTATTCAATTATGAGTATGGATGGGTATGAAAGAGGAGCACCATATTCATCTATGTCACTTAGTGTGATCCTTGAGTAAAACCTTACCCAAAAATTTAAAAAGAATACAATTTATCATCAGTTCATTTTATTTTAATGTGTTTGTAGATTAATATATATATATATATATATATATATATTCACAAATAAATAAAAAGGACACTTCATAGGTCATGGGTTAAACCCCGTCAAACTGGTGAAGCCGTGGGAAATCGAACCCGAGGCCGATGGGAGACAGGGGCATGCGCTTACCACTGACCTACAACTTTTTGTGATTTCTTATTCTATAATTTATATATATATATTTATATTTTAATTTTTCTATTATATATATATATGTATAGTTTTTTTGTTTGTTTTTCTTTTTTCCACTAGGGAATTCTGAGAGTGACATCTAGATCAAGGGATTAAAAGGGAGCAACAAGAATTTCAACTTCAACCACAAGGTGACTTCATTCCATGATCCTCATTTTCGATTTCCTTTTTGAACTCTCATTCTATACCTATACTCCTTCTAAATTTTCATTTCATCAAACACTAGGGAAATTTTTATTTTAATTTGTGGGGGGAGATAAAATAAAAAATACTTTTGGGTCAAAAAATGAATTATTTTAAAAATAAACTGTGTAAATAGAAGGAAAAGTTCCTTTAACTTTGAACATGGTAATACACATTGCACATTTTAAAACTAAGTATAAAATAATTCAGCATGCCCCGATTCTGATTTTAATCCTTTTATAATTTCATGAGCATTGATTTTGGAATGTGTGGCTATCCAATGTGATATTTCATCGTTTATATTTTCGTCAAAATAAAAAAAGTTCACAATACACGTCCTTTGGATAGTGGGGTATTAGTTTGAGTTCATGGGGTCCCCAAATAAATAGCATAGGTTTGGTGATAATTTTAGTTTTAATATGGGTATTCAATAATAATAAAACAATAAATTTGTGCGTAGATAAATTAAACGACCTAATACGTGGCTTTCGGAACATGGGGATCGTGACTCCATAGTTGTCTAGCCCAGAGTTAGTAATCTTATCTCTATTTTTGTTAGTTTGAATTTGTTTTTGACTGAGTTAACTCGAGATGATTCCCGAGTATGTGGTCTTCACTTTGTGCCCTAAGGTCTTTGATTCTAAGAGTCATCGGCATAGTCTCGCTATAGGGGTTGACTTTTTTGAGTGCAATTCCAATTACCATGGAAAAATTGAAAAAAATACAAAAAATAAAAAATAAAAAAATAAAAAAATACAACAATTTTTTTGAATACTTATCTTAATATTGAAATGTGATTCCACCTAGTGCTTCCATCATTTCCCCCTTGAATAAAGATTAACCACCATGTCTATTGTGATACACAACACATCCACATACAAAATTGATATTGGATGAAATATGGAAATGAATTTGAACAAAGGAATGGGCTTGGTATTGGGATCTACTGATGAAAATATCTTGTATTAAAATATTTGTGATGGGTTTCATGATTTTTCAGTATAATGGTTTTTGGTGATCATTGTGTATTAACATGTTTTTGGAAATGGGAATTAGTATTTCATATTGTTGAGATATATTTTGCTTGGGAATATCAAAACTCAAGTTGGGGGTGTGATTAGCCACTAAATGAGGATAACATTCATTGTTAATATATATAATATTCATGTGATTTATTATTCATAAACTCCATTTTAAGTGCATTTTACACTTTGAACATCATTTCACATTACGATTGTAATTCCTTCCTAAAACACACTAATATGTGGTACATTTTTTAACATCATTTAAAGTAAAAAATTATCTTGATTTTATTTTAATATTTAATTTTCAGGTTTATAATTATATTGGGAACAATTCATACCTGTGGAGTGTTGGAAGATTCACATTGGAAGACCACCAAAATGGGATTTCATGCCAACAATTCTTGAGATGGAAGATTGGACATCATCCCACTGATGAGAATGTGGGGCCCAAAATACAGGCCTAATGAATCCCAAATCTCGTGGGAGGCTAGAAGAAATATATAGTAACAAATCATTTTTCAAGAACTAGTGATAATCTGGCTTCCATTGTGCTTATTCAGGCGGCCCAAGTTGACGATAAAAGTATGGGCCAGATTCTGCAGTCCAGAAAAACATCCCACCCTTTTACTCATATCTCGTTAACCATAAACTCTTTTAGGATGAAACATTATAGAAGGTTAGGGGACATCCGGAGATTAATTTTTGTATTCTATGGCCCACCGTAATTGGGCTATCAAGATTGTCTTACATGCTCATCTGTTCGTTGGAAGCAAGTTGGCCGCCACCTCAGGTCAAGGGTTGAAAAGTCTCCTCTCCCTTACTTTCCACCACCCTAGGCCTACCATAATCAAGTGGGATATTTTGTAATATTGGGAGCTCAACAAAAGCCTCTATAAATTCCTATTTAAGGTAGTGTTCGTAGAGGAGTTGTTCATCTTTTGATCTTTCTTTCATTGTAATTTTATGCTACAATTTTGTTGTCTCAAGTTTGTCTTCCACATGTAAGTTGTTTTAATTCATCCTTGTTTCTTAATAAAAGTTATTATTATCTTATTATTATTTTATTATCCATCTCACTTTGATACCATTGCCTCAAGGTGTTAATTTATTCACACAAAACCTTGTGAAATTATTCACACAGTGGTGGAGTGATCATTTTCTTTTTATTGTTTTCTTTACTTCTTCAATTCATCCCTCATGAGTCAACTTCCCACTTCCATTGAAACTATAGCATCAATGGAGGGATGACCCACTTATTGGTTGATCCAAGGGAGTATCAAGGGGCTGGATTGGATTTTATTTATCACCCCATTAATGTCTAATCACTTCTTTAATTGATATTTTTATTTGATGACTTTTAAACTCCATCGTCCTTGTTGAATTTAAGGCCACACACTTCATGTTCTAGTACAAACCTTTACCGTGAAGTGCACAAAACATTGATCCTTCAAGTGTATAGGATATTAGTATTAAAGGGTGTAGGTATTAAACCATAAAGTGATGATGTTGTTTTATCTTCTTAAATGTACCCATCTCAAATATAAGAAATTAAAATCATTAAAAACGGAATTCATCCAATCCCCCCCAAGTGATAACCTAGGATCAACTCATTATATTAATTTGAATTAACTTAAATCTGTTATTGATACCTTAAAACCATCTAAAATCAACCCAATTTGGCCAATTCATAGAAAAAAACAATCCATATAATGTATATTTCTTTAGGTTACTTCTTAGGTCTCTAAGGATTCGATAACCCAAGCTAAACTATAAGGACCATTCTACCTTCATCTCTTGGGTAAAGTTGAGCGTGAATCATATAGTGTATTTTGGGATTAGGATCATTACATAACAAATTAAAGCATGAAATAAAAATTTTTTATTGAAAACTTCCTTTACATGACCACTACATTCCCTCGTACTTAGCATTCCATGGGATAACCTGAGGACATGTATAAGAAAAGGGTGAGCAATAAAGCGCAGTAAGGGAATAATCATGGAATAACATAAGGAATACAATAAATGTTAGAAAATATGCATATCAATAGAGAAAAAGAGAATCATAAACATAAAGGCATGATAAATCATGATAATAATAACATGGAAAAGTGGCAACAACACTTAACATGGAATTTTCAAGAGCCAAGGCTCATTGCACATAGAGCATGAGTAAACCCTCATTGCACAAGAAGTACGAGTAAACCATTTTTGAACGTGAATTAGCATGATTAAACACCCATTGTACATGAAGTATCATGATACTATACTTTTTCCAATGCATTGTAGCGCTATCAGGGTGCACCCTTCTTAAACATATCATTTCATGCATAAGTGTGCCCCATGGATCATAAAACATTGAATCATTCGACATAATCTTTTATTCCACGATAAATGAATGTGGAATACATACATGAAGCTATTTAAACACTTAATAAATGTTCATAAAGGTGAATACCCTTGATAGATAAATGGGTATGGTATTCACTACACACTGGCTTTGGCTTGGAAAAGCATGGTGCAATTTCAGCATCACAATGGTGTGACATAAAAACTCATAAAAATTGTTGATGAGAGATAAAGGGTTGTCTCGTCATATTTACATGACATGGACAGTATATGGGTCATATAGATACATGTTCCAATAAATTTAATGGAATTTAGATTCATGATACAAAATAATTTCTTGAATGTAAATGGGGAGAGAGAAATTCCTTTCGGAATTTCGGCATAGTAACGGGTGTACATGGGAGGAATTTAATGATATATAAATGGGTATCCCATCATTAAAACATAAACAGGGAAGTATGGGGGAGGTTAGAAACCATACCACAACATTTAAAAATTGAAATTAAAATGGCATAATAATTTAAAGATATTGGACAATGTTGAGAAAGGAAGAAAACCCCTTACTTGGAAGTGTGCTTCCAAAGGCTTGAGAGAGGCATGAGAGAGACTTCTTGGGGATTGGGGAACCTTTAGAGGATCCTAGGGATATTAGGGAAGAGGTTGGAAGAACTCCAAAGTATTTTAGTGAGGAGGAAGTGGGAGATTGGGTGGGTTTATATAAGAAAGGTGAGGGAATTCTTTAATATTTACATTTGGGACACCTCACATTAAACTAATCCAAACCACAAACCAGCGCATGGATTTTTCCCATGGTTTTTAGAAAAGGTAATTGGAAAAAATATTTTATAATTAAAAAGTCTGAACTTCTTAAAATAATTGGGTTTATTATGTGGAGGTGAGTCACACTCCTAAGAAAAACAATTTGAAAATAAAAAATGTTTAATAAGTCTTGAAGGGTCCACTAAAATTTTTTAAAATAAATCAAACAAACCCCAAATCACATTATTTTAATGGTAAAAAATATATTGGGCGAACATAAAGTTTATAGTATTTTATTACATCTCTATTGGGTCATTATGATGTCATAAAACACATTATATATTTAAGTGGTATTTAATTTTTACACAAAAATTTTACTATCTCAGAAAATTATGAAAAATTTACCGTTGGATAATTTTGACGTCCTGATTCCAGAAATAATATTAATTTTATCTAAATAATTTTATAAATATGTTACTTTTTTCTTTTAAAATAAAAACCGACATTTATAAAAAATTCATGGGTTTTGACAAAAATGGCTTTCAAACCTTAATAAAAATTACAATTGCATTCATAAAATTATATGATCATTTATATATAATAAAAATTAATTTAATAATAAAAATAATAATAAAATTTTATTAAAATATTATTTAATTCCAAAATCTATTAATTCATCAAAATAGATTTCATAGTTGAACATTAACTAAAAATACTATTTGTGCTTTAAAAACTATTTACAAGGTAACAATAATAAAATGAAAGTATATTAATTATTATATACCAAAATGATGTACATAACTATAGTTCTAAGGTCTTGTTACATAACCTCTTATAACACCTACATAAGACCGAAGAGTAAGGTGTGTGATGGTGACAAACTCTTGGGGTGGCTCGGATAACATTGCTCGGGTGATAATCTCTATCAACTTCCAGTTCTCTCATAGATGATTCTGCTCAAGCTTACATGTTCAATTTCGGATTGAGCTTGGTCAAGATCTAATCCCAATGAAGCCACCTCCTTTCTGAGCTCTGACAAATGGGCTTCGTATGGGGCACGTCTACTGGATGAGGCCATTGCTTCCTTTGTTTGAGTAAATTGGAATTGTTAAAGCCTTATATTTATAATAATCATGTGATGATTTTTCAATGACTATATTATCAAAGTTCACAATTCATTACATTATTTTAAAATCAAAAATATAAAACCAAAGAAGTTGACATTTTATATAATCATTTTACCTAAAGAGGCATTTAATTAGATCAATGGGGATTTCCATTAATGAAAGTTTGGGTTGTTATAATTTCCCATTCTAGAAATATATATATCATGAGATATATATATTTATCTAATTAATTGTTGGGATATATAGGTCCTCCCATCACATAATTAAAACTATACCTATGTGTTCCACAATTTCATAAATCATTCATCATATCAGATCCCATGAAATTAAATGGGTTTCATAAGCATCATTCAATCATAACATAACCCATGGAATGAAATGGGATTCATAAATCTCATTAAATCCTAACCAAAAACAAATGATATTAATAATAGGTATAAAATCCTTGCAAAATATCCACATTAACACATAATTATCATTTGAGATATCAGTTGAAAATAATTCTTGAGGAAAATATCCTTTCTTCTTTAAAAATATTATCTTTTCCTAAAATGTTGTGCAATTTTAAAAGAAAAATTCTTCATTTAAAATAACATTGTATTATGGTAAGGTAATATTAAATTAATTAAGTTTTCATGAAAGCATAAAAATTCATTTATTCCATATATATTTAAATAAATATTCTCCTCGTACTTTTTTGAAATATCAAAAAAAGTACCTCATAAGAAAAACAACAAAAAAATTTCATTCAAACCATTTATTAAAAATTCCAAAATGAGTAAAAATGATTTTAAACAATTATAGGATAATAGTAAAAATGTATTTGAATAAATTTCTAAGAAACATGTACCCTGAATATAAATATACCCCAGTAAATACATACATATAAAGAATCTTGGATACTGAGGAGACTGTAAAATTAACCCTTACTACTTTATAATCATTCCAATAATATGAACCATGAAATAAATAAACTTATATGGATATTTAAATACCATAATAATTATAATAAAACTTATAAAAACATTAATGGGAATTATATACACCACAAAAAACTAGCAGGTATGGTATAAGGCATGTGTCTGATAAAAATAATATTGCGAAAAATACCTTACCTTAGGTATGATTTCCTCTGTACTTATAAAAAATTGTTGTATATTTGTATAAAAGATTGTATTAACTTCTTCAACCCCATATTCATATTTTTTATATCATATATGATAATCTTAGACCCTATTTATTAATAACAAATCATTATTACTCTTCTTTCGGGTGTAAACTAGTTCATTTTAATTTTCATCGGTTGTCGTGTATTTCCTGGTTCATGTGCATAATCTATAGTTATTTAATTTAAAAAATAATATTAAGGTAATTGATAAAATATCTTTTCATTATATAAATTTATATATTTATTACTTATTGGTAACAATGTATAATGAATCAAATCGCGTTGTGGAGACGATAGGTCATACGTATTCTTGAGCGACAATATCATTCACTTAATTGTGTAATGGTATGGAAGCAGATGGTATATTTTGTCTTCCAAAATAATTATCATATTATAATTTCCATAAATATTTATTATTTCCATCACTACATCCATCCAATTGTGGTGGTGATAAAAAATAGATTTCACCACATCATGTAGATGGTAAGTCCTACATACGCACGCATGATACTTTTGTTTTTCATAGGATATATAAAAGCTGGAATTTGGTTATTCTGTAATCATATAAAAATCGTATCATAAATTTCCTAATTTAGTTATTATTTTATAATAGAAACAACACATTATGATTAAGTAGAAGAAGAAATAATTTTGAAAGAGTCGGTGAAGGAGATTACATTTTATTCAGAGATCTCCATCAAAATCTTCTCATTGTGACACTAGAGTTGGCATTTGGAGAAGACCATAATATCAATAATATACATATGTAATTTTACTAGAGAAAGTTTTGAGTTATATTTGATATTTAAGGCTAAAATTAATGTGAAGATGTGAGTAATGAGGTTCCATTTTATAATTGAAGTGTGGGGGAACTTTCAGAATATCAAAAACTATTAGTTTATGATAAATTCAATTTTAATCCAAATAACTCCAAAAGGATATGAATTATAATAAATGATTATATAATGTATAAATATCATCATCAAATATATTTTATATATGTTTGGTTATTTTTTAAACCTTATTATTTTGAGTAACCCTTAGTTAACATATTTTAATTTTAAGTTAAAAACTTTTTCCATTTTAAAAGATTGTAACATTTACATTTTTCATGTTAATTAAATTTTTGGACATAGTAGGACACTCATCAGATGGTTGAATTAGGTTCCTATAAAAATTCAGTCTTATACATATATTTAAAAGTTTCCCAAATTGAAATACAAAATGTCCCCTTTAACCAAAGTAACATATTTATAAATGTTTTGATCTTTTGAAACACTTATCAAAGAGTGATTAGTTCTCAGACAAAGTAATATTGATTATTATATTAATTTTTGTTAAATCAATCTGATAAATCAAATTCTAATATAAAAAATTCTATTATTAACTATGAAATTCAAGTAATATTTTTTATTTAAATAAAATAATGAAAGCAGAACATTGAAAGGCATTGTAGATTTAAACCAAGTTGTTTAGTTCCAAGCTAAGACCTAGTCCTCTCCACATGGTGATCAACTAACACCAAGAAATTTATATATAAATAAACTCTTATCCATACCCTGGATCAGGGTACAAAAGAGAACACATAGCTATCAAAGTTAGTAGACCTCTTCCAAAATATCTAGGGGAGTGAAAATTACAACAGTCCATTTAGGGACGTCTTCCACTGTTAATAGTGGGTTGTGTAAGGTGTTAAAAGTTAGGTTTGTGAAGATATAAATGCATCTTCCACTTTAGAATATTATTCAGTGTGTGTTACTAATACAAATAGTCACACACTACTGGAAATATAAAATATTACACAATTAGAGCATAAATAATGCGAGAAGAGTTAGAAGGCCATGTGTGTTTGTTTATGTAGCACGTGACTCCTCAAACTTGTGTTGAAATGAATCTTGAGTAAATTTTTGGAAACATTCAGGAAAACAAAGTATCATGAGAGATTATATATTCTACTTCCAATGAGGTAATGATGTGTTCGATGAATGTTCTCCTCTTTTTGTGTTATGCTGCAAATGTTCATCAATTTTGGTTCTCAACAATGTCTTCATGTATACATAGTAGGCAGTTCTTCCTATGTGTTTATTGTATGTGAGACTTTATATATTATTTTCCTCTCTCTCTTTGTATTTTAGATCATGTTCTTTCATTATAAACTGTAGGGTCAATAGGAAGCATGATCTTGATTGTGTTCTTATACCTCATACATCATACTCTGACATCGATATTTATGTTGTAAAAGGCAGACAAATACATTAAAATAAATAGGGGTACTAAGTTTCAAAAATATGACTGTTAATAATAAATAAAAATTTAATTGACAAAGGGAATATTTATGGTGTCTCAGGATTGGTAGCTTAGTAATGGTGATTCAGGATTGGTAGGTTTCTCTATTGGTAGGTTTACATGAAGGTGACTCATCTATTTGTAGGTCATTCGGACGGTATGTCCGCTTGACGGTTGGTTAACTATTGGTAGCTCATGATTAGAAATAATTAGGAACATCAATGTGTCCTTATATCGGTAGCTTGAGCTGACAGTGACCCATTCCATCGATAACTCATCGAGAACAGTGACTTGTCCTTAGCAAAAATTCTAAAAAATATTTCAATGGCACAATGAAATGGGGACTCGATGCATCAATAGGTCAGGCATCAGTGAATCATATCTATATATTTTCCATTTCCACTATTTTGTGTCCATGTTATCAGTGAGAAAAATGACTGTGAGACTCATCATTGGTAGGTCAAACAATGAGTCCACCCTAATGGTGACTCAACCTAAGTTGTGACTTATCCTCAACAGTGACTTATACTTATCCAAAAAAATTTAACCAATCTTATGTAGTATTACACTAACAGAATAGGTTAATCATATACGTAAACATAATTAAACTTAGATAAACATAACTAAACATGATCACACATAATAAAACATGATTTTTGAGAATTGAAATAAAAGATTCAAACACTTTCCACCATTTTGATGATAACAAATCAAGGAATTAACAAACCATTCATAATGATTCTCCCATTTATTAGATTTATTTCTATTTTCATGGTACCTCTAAAATCCATAATGATTCTATATTTTAGTTAAATTCCATCTTAGATTTCTCCACACATTAGGATTATATAAAAGGGAAAAATAATAAGAGATAACTAACATAACATGGATGAGAAGGCAATACATTTCATGATCAATAGAATGTATAAGGGAGTAAAATAGACAAAATGAAATCCCTATCGAATATCATTACAATCAATTATTATCCAAAAAAGGACCCATCCCTCATTTTCCCTTATCAGAAGAAGAAACATGTGGATGAATAGTAGGGACAGAAGGATCATAAGTATACAACTGATGAATTGAAACTCTATAGGGTGCTATAGGTGTTAGACTCTGAGTAGAAGACTGAGGATATGTGAGATCCATATAGATCAAAATTCTTAGATGAATGAGAACCTATGCTGAAGACCTGATGAATTCTTAAGGGGTTCAAGAAAAATACTAAAATGATTTCTAGTCATTGCATCTCGGAATTGAGAATCAATTGACCGGTAGATTTATCCTAAAGGAAAACTCTCATTCACTAGTTGAATGGGGAATGCTTATAGTTCTTCAATAGTAGTAGTATGATGACATATATAAGTATTAAAAAGGTTTTTAAGGTCTATGATTATATTCCCATATTTCTTTATAACCATTATTAAATCATCATTACTATACATAAACATTTGATGAGTGGGTGTTAACTCTTTGTGTTGTTTCACTTGTTCCCTAAAGTCTTGAGTAACATGAGGTATCATTAGATTTTAAACCAATTACATGAAATAATTATCCAACTGATGTTTGGTATAGATCATTTTAATGTTGTAATCTACTTTCTTTTTAATTTATTCTTGAGCATTAATGGCCCCTTTTATATAAAAGATAACCATGTCATGTATATGGCCATAGTTATGTCGAATTTTTCTTAGGATCCCCTGATTCGTGCCACCCATCATGGTATGAAACTCTTCTCTAACCACTTTTATGATCCTTCCAACATCTAGAGTCTGAATTGCAGGCCCCAATGAGGTTGAGTCATTTGTAATATAATCTTTGAAAATTGATCATAAAATAGACAGATCATTAGTTACAGGATAATGAGAATTATCCTCAGAAGACTCAGAAGAGCTGTCTCAAAGATATCTCAAGAACATGTATAAAGATTCAATATATTCAATGTTCAAACTCTTAATGGATGAAACTATCATGACCTGTCCTCGGGGCTCTTGCCGTGACTACCCCAAGCCTGCCTTCCATAGGCCAGGGGCTGGCGACTAGCACCAAAGGCATAAATCCTGATGAAAGGGAAGGCATTGCCTTTATATAAGAAAACAAACACCATAGAGTACGCAAGATGAAGTAAACACTAAGTAACTGAGTACAAAAGTATGTGCTGGAAAGTAAATGGGCCAGTATAAAAACCCAACTAAAAGTGCAGTACAACTGGAAGGAAAGTACAACAACTATAAAGTAAAGAATAAACCATGAAGTCGTCCTCCAGAACTCCCACATTAAGGGTGATTACAGAAAATCTAGTCGGCTCCTTGAGTCTGGAAATCCTCTCCGTGTACGTCCCACCTGATAGACCACCTCTGGGTACCGTCCCGCTCCTCAAGCCTTAACCATGATCAGCGATGTCCGTCATCTGCCACCAACACAATGTAGTACGGGCGTAGCCCATGCAGGGGTGAGTATAAGATACTCAGTAGGGACCCCGAGACTCCTGAAGGTCTCCTAGAATCCACAAAGGATAACCCACAAAGGAAATATACAATCACAAAGTATCAACCAACTCTACTTAGGTATATGCCCATACATATTCCTAAGTCATCAATTCCAATTCTTCTCCAACTCACAAGCCCAAATTCAACCCAGTCCACATAGGAAAGCACAACTAAATCCACAAAGGGAAGTACGTCCCAATCCACACAGGAAAAGAAGTCAATCATATCGAAGATAAAGATTGAAAGTCAAGACTCAGCTCACACAGGTATACACTTCGTATGGCGATAGAGATGATCAGATGTAGCCATTGATTCATCTAAGCTATTGGACCCACATAAGATACAAGACCAGCTAAGTTGTTAGACCCACAAAGGATACAAGACTAGCTACTCTACTGGACCCACATAGGATACAAGTATAAAGTCAAATACTATCGGACCCACATAGGATACATGAATAGTAGTCATCATCGTTGAACCCACGGAGGATCTCAGTACGTTCATCATCACTACCGAACCCACGGAGAATCCAAGTACAGTCATCCTCGATGCCGAACCCACGTAGGATCCAAGTACAGTTATCATCACTGCCGAACCCGCGTAGGATCCAAGTACAGTCGCATCGTCGTCACAGTCGCAACCAGCTCTAGGGTTCCCGCACACAGCACGCTCGATTCCAAGAGGGTCCGCTCCACGAGCCAAGGGGGTCAATTCATCAACTGTCACGAAGTCCAAAGTTGATGTATCATAATGTTCTGTCTCATCAAAAGGAACTCAACATGACAGACGGTGCGTCAATCGGACGCCCGGTCTGAGAATTATTGGCTTTTTCGTCCTAGGGGCCTGGTTGGTTTTTAGGCTAAAACAAACCCGACCATACTCCAACTATGTTAAAACCTCAGGTAGAGTAATCCAAAATAACCATCTCACTAAGAGGAATCCAACAAAGTCGACGAAACATCAATCGGACGTCCGGAGCTCAAGTTATAAGTGTTTCCGCTCCGAGGGCCCGATTGGTTTCATGTTCAAATCATCCCATCCTTACCAAATTTACTTTGAAACCTTGAGTTTAATATACCAAAACGACCGCCTAGATCCAAGGATCCCAATGAGACTGACGGTGCGTCGATCGGAGGTCTGTAGCCCAAGTTAGGGGTGTTTGAACGGATCTGTCCAAAAACAGGGTGTCTTGGCCCGGTCCGACCATGACCAATACACCCTAGGTCGGCCCGGCCCAACCAGCGCGGCCCGGTCCGGTGCGGGGATCTGGCCCAACGAGGGCGGCCCGGCCCGGTGCAGGTGGTCCAACCCAGCGCGGGTGGCGGACCCAGCACGGGTGGACGCGGAAGGGGGGGCTCGTTTTGAAACGGCGACCCCCTTTTGTGGGGCCCACCCTTTCCAACTGTCGGGGGTTACAACACCCGAACATCCCGAAAAACGGCTGGCCGTAATGGCCAGCTGGAGAGCCACCGCGGGACCCACCGGTCCCGCCTTCTGGAGCGGCGGCGGCCGGAAGTCCGGCTGCCCCCTTGCTAAACCATCGCGACCAAAGGCCCCGGCCCCTGTCCGAACGGTGCGGTGCGATGACGCCACACCCCTCCACCACGGCCCACCCTAGCCTCGACCCCCTGGTGCTCCGGCACATCATGACGGCATTGCGCTCCTCCATCATGGCCCACTCCGGCCGTGGTTCTCTCGATCTCGCGCGGTGCAATGGCACTGCCTCCATTTCAAGCCATGAAGAAAATCAACAACAAAATGGGGAGGAGGTTTGGTCGTGTTCATGCAGTATGTCCTCCTCCCGTTATATTGATTACATGCGGCCAAAAATTAACGAAGAACGTCAAATTAATCTCAAATGTAAAATCAACCCCTATCTCAACAACGGTGACAAAATTCGGCATCATGGGGGTGATTTTGATGATAGTGCTGGCGTGCATCCAAGGAGGGGACGAAATCTCACACGGGCTGTAGAGAGGTTAAGAACGGCATGTCGTCTCTCCTTGGTGTCGACGTTCTTCATCGGTGGGCAGTGTTCTTCAATGAAGGAGACGTCCTTCGTGGGAAGATAAAGTTCTTCCAAAAACTAGAACTCTCCCAAAAACATAACACAACAAACTCAACCCCAAATAAAATAAGACACCTCTTATTTTATTACTCAATCCATGCATTTAAAAAACCCAAATTCAATACCAAAAAAACTTTATTAATTAACCTTAAGTTGTCATATTAATTAGGTGTTTAGTTGGCATGAATTAAAGTGGGAGGTGAGGAGGGGTGGAGTCACTTAATTAAAAAGGGGTTTAGAGGAGTTAGGGAATTTGAAAAGGTGGGGGCTTGCGTGGGCCCCACCTCACCTTTAATCCTATCATGGGAATTTAACGATCAGTGGTTCCCACTCCAACTCCCACACCTAGTATCTAACACTTAGAAAAGAGAAATAAAATTTGTAACACAATTTTATTTCTCTTTACACTTAAACCACATTTTTAAACAACTGTTCCCAAGAAAATGCAACTCTAGAAAAGGTATTATTAAGAAATTATTGGTGCTGCGGTTTCATCAGTGTCCTTGGATTTCGATTCCGAACACCGGTTCAAAAGTTAGAAGAACCTGCTCGTTCGTTCACTGAACATACCCGAGCTAAACTTCAGAAATTGATTCCGGGCACACCGGGCCTCGGAAGCAAGTGCAGTCAGAAATTGCATACTCGTAAAATCCCTTAGAATTTAAGAAAAAAATTTCCTTGAAATTTACGGGTCTTTACCTTACTCCCACCTCAGGGCTTTACATCCCCATAAAGATACATCATAAACTAGGGAAACAAATGAGGGTATTGTGCACGCATCTGAGCCTCCCGCTCCCATGTGCTCTACTGGAGGTTCTCGTGCTGCCACCTGATGCACACTAGAGGAATCAACCGTCCACATAGGACCCTCTCCTATCGATCCTCGATCTCCACTGGAACCTCCGCAAATTTCGCCCCGTCATCGATGTCCAGCTCCCTATGATCAATGATATGTGTCGGGTCATGCATGTATCTCCTCAGCTAAGATACGTGGAAGACGTCGTGAACCTCGTGCAACTGAGGTGGAAGATCCAGGTGATAAGCCACCTCACCTATCCTACTGAGAACCTGGAATGGTCCGATGAACCGTGGAGATAACTTTTCGTCCCGGCCAAATCTCTGTAATCCACATCGAGGTGAGACCCATAAGAAAACGTGGTCCCCATCCTTGAACTCTAATGGTCTTCACCTCTTGTCAGCATAGGACTTTTGTCACATCTGAGCAGTCCTCATCCTCTCCCAGATGATCTGTACCTTCTCCGTCATGGCTTGAACCATCTCTGGTCCTACAATTTCCGACTCCCCATGGTCTTTCTAGCATAGAGGTGATCTTCAAAGTTGGCCATAAAATGCCTCGTATGGTCTCATCCCGATGGTGGAGTGGTAGTTGTTGTTGTACGCAAACTCCACCAAGGGTAGGTGATCCTCCCACCTGCGACCAAAGTCGAGGACCCATGCACAGAGCATGTCCTCGAAAGTCTGAATGGTCCTCTCCATCTGACCATCCATCTAAGGGTGAAAGGCAGTTCTCAGGCGTAGCTACGTCCCAAATTCCTCTTGCAACCCCTTGCAATGCCGGGAAGTAAAACGAGCATCTCGATCGGAGACGATAGACGATGGCACACCATGAAGCCGTACGATCTCTTGAATGTAGAGGCATCCCAAACTCTCAACTGACCCCTACTCTATGATAGGTAAGAAGTGGTCCGACTTGGTGAGTCGGTCTACGATCACCCAGATGGAGTCGTGTCCTCTAGAAGTACGTGGAATCCCTGTCACGAAATCTATAGATATCATGTCCCACTTCCACTCCAGGACCACCAAGGGATGTACCAAGCCTGCTAGTACCTGGTGCTCCACCTTCACCTACTGGCAGGTGAGACATCGTGAAATGAACTCTGCCACAGCCTTCTTCATACCTGGCCACCAATGCTGTTGTCTGAGATCCTGGTACATCTTCGCTACTCGTGGATGTACCACGAATAGGGAAGTGTGAAACTCTCTCAACACCTCCCCTTGTAATGAAACTGGTACCATGGTATGTCCTCTGAAAAGAACAATGTGCTCTCCTCCTACAGAGAATCCATCAGGTGTCTGTCCTGAGGATATCTGTTCACGTCGTGTCTCATAGTCAAAGTCCCCACACTATGCCTCTCTATCCCACTAAAGTAGTGGAGGAGTGACTATAGAAAGGCTGCCCCATCTCTATCCACGAAGGATATCTGCAATGCGGATAGCTTCTCCATCGACTCTCTATGTAGCTGGATGCACATCCTCTTGTTGAGAGCATCAGCTACTTTGTTCCCCTTTCCAGGAGTATAGACAATCTCAAATTCATAGTCTTGGAGGAACTCGAGCAATCGTCGCTACCTCAGGTTCAGGTCCTTCTGCGAGAAGATGTACCTGAGACTCTGGTGGTCAGAGTAGACTGTAAATCACTCATCCATCAGATAGTTCCACCACATCTTCAAGGCAAAGACCACTACTACTAACTCTAGGTCATGGGTAGCATAGTTCTGTTCATGCTGGCTCAACTATCATGAAATCTAAGCGATCAATGCCTGCTTCTACATCGGGACACACCCGAGTCTGGTCCCTGATGCATCATAGTAAACTACGTACCCTACTCCCTCCTCCAGTAGCCTCAAGATGGGTGCACTGTTCAATCTCTGTCTCGGCTCCTGGAAGCTCTGTTGACATCTATCTGACCACATGAAGGGCTTCCCATTCTTCATCAAAGTTCTGCAAAGCTGTAATGATTTCTCCTTTTCCAAAAAGAGAAATCCTATCTAATCCCCTGGATGAACCATGTTCCTTGCCTAATACAGTCAATCTTGACATGAGTAGTTGTAATTCATGCCATAGATGACGTCGTAAGGCCTCGACGTTGCTACTAAGAGGTCCAACCATTACTCTCGCCTCTAAGGGTTGAGTCAAACTGTCGGCATCAGTGTGTGGTCAGTGGTTCTCCTCCAGTAGAAATCTCATATGTGAGGTTCAATTCAATTATTTTTAACCAGAGCCTCTTAGTATTATCATACAAAAGACAAGAAAGAAAATGTCACTATTGCAAGTGTCTTTTATTACTGCAACTCAAAGTTCATAGACACAAAGCAACACCAACAACAATGTCTACGAAGATAGAAGCATTATGGACGAAGGCCTCCATGCCTGTAGCTATTCCCACACTTGTAAAACTTCATCTGGAGCTCCATGATCGTAAGCTTCAGCTGCCTAAAGTTGTGCTCTCCCCTGTCCACCTGTTCCTTGTATTTGGGGTGGAACTTCTAGTGGTGGTGGTGGTAGATCCTCGAGACGTCGTCCACCACCATCTGGTCGGCCAGATCCTCTGCCACATCCTCCTGCACCTAGAGGACCACCACGATCAAACCTCTACCACTATCAGTGAGGTCCCTCTATGGTATTCTGCTCATCTACAGGGTGGGTCGGGCAGTCACGAGCCATGTGGCCCTACCCGTTGCATGCATAGCACTGCCTGCCTCTCATATGAATGGATCTACTGTGTGTGCCCCGCACATCCAAACTAGTATCCTGAGGTCTCCCACCTGATGGCCTGGTCCGCTTGGACCTCTGTGACATCTGTCTACTGTCGGATACAGAAGACTCCGCTACGTGTCGCCCTGCGGTAGGCCTTGCTGCTGGTGTAGGCTCAGCAGGAAAGCTCTCCACAAGAAGGGCTCGCTCCAGTACTCCTGCCTACGTCATAATATTGAGGGAGATCATAGAAGACCTGATCTCATGCCTCAGTCCCTTCTCGAAGGTCCAGGCCCGGAAAAATGGGTCTCGTACCATATGCGTGGAATAACGTGAGAGATCGGTAAATCTCACCGACTACTGGGCTACTGTCATGCTGCCATGCCGCAGCGGTAGTAACTCTTGGATGTGCACCGCACGGAGGGTGGCTGGAACGAACTCTGAGTGGAAGAGGCTCTTGAAGTCCTTCCAAAGTAATGATGCCTTGTCGTCAACTTGGAGCATCAGGCTCCACCATCTACCTATTGTTGCGTGCAGGAGACTCGCCGCAAGGGTCACCATGAGGTCAGCTGGTGTTCCTACTAATCTAAAGACACAGACAACAGCTCATCAGGTATACTGTATTGACCGTGGCGCACCTGTTTCTTTTCAGGATGGCCCCACGATGGTAGCCAGCTAGGGTTCCGAGCTTTGTGCGAGATGGTAGCCCACCGAGTGATGAGGCCTCGATGCAGGGCCCCATTACAGTAGAGGCATCGGCGATACCTGTACCCAAAAAGCCACTGATGCCACCAGCCCTAGAAGTTGAGAGTGCACATCGCCTTAGTGAACTGCATGAGTTTCAGCATCAGAGGCCGACCAGGTTCTACAGAGAGACGGACCCTCAGGCAGCCGAGGATTGGCTGGAGGCTATTGTTTAAGTCTTCAGATTAGTAGGAACACCATCTGACCTCATGGTGATAATTGCGGTGAGTCTCCTGCACACAGCAGCAGGTAGATGGTGGAGCCTAAGTATCCAAGTTCATGACAAGGCATCATTACTTTGGATGGACTTTGAGAGCCTCTTCCGCTCGGAGTTCATTCCAGCCTCCCTCTGTGTGGTGCGCATCCAGGAGTTACTACAGCTGCAGCAGGGCAGCATGACAGTAGCCCAGTACTCGGTGAGATTTACCAACCTCTCACGCTATTCCACAGACATGGTACGTGACTCATTCTTCCGGGCCCAAACCTTCGAGCAGGGATTGAGGCATGAGATCAGGGCTTCGATGAATTCCCTCAGTATTTTGATGTGGCCAGAAGTACTAGAGCGAGCCATTCTTGTGGAGAGATTTCTTGTTGATATTACGCCAACAACGAGGCCTACCGTAGGGAAACACATAGCAGAGTCTTCTACAGCCGGCTGTAGACAGATATTGTAGAGGTCCAAGCATACCAGTCCATCAGGAGGGCAACCTCAATATACTGGTTCGGATGTGCGGGGAACACATTGCAGAGCCAGTCATACTAGAGGCAGGTAGTGCTATGCATGCGGTGGGCAGGGCCACATGGCTCCTGACTGCCCGACTCGCCCTGTAGATGAGCAGTAGACCGTAGTGGGACCTCCTAGGCAGTGAAAGAGGTTCGATCATGGTGGTCCGCTGGGAGCAGGTAGACGTGGCAGAGGAGCTAGCCGACAAGCGGGTTGTAGGCAACGTTTCGGGGCTCTACCACCACCACCACTAGAAGGTCCACCCTGACCACAAGGAACAGGTGGACAGGGGAGAGAATAGCTTCAGGCAGCTGAAGCATACGACCATGGATCTTCAAAAGCAGTTGGACAATAGCGGGACTAGCTCCAAGCATGGAGGCCTTTGTCCATAATGCTTCTAGGTTCGTAGACATCGTTGTTGGTGTTTCATTGTGTCATTGTACATTGAGTTTCAGTAATAAAAGACACTTTTAATAGTGATGTTTGATTTCTTTTCTTTTGTATGATAATACTAAGAGGTTCCAGTTAAAAACCATTGACTTGACCCTCACATATGAGATTCCTACTGGAGGAGACCCAGTGACCACACACTGATGCCGATAGTGTAACTCAACCCTTGGAGGCAAGAGTAACGGTTGGACCTCTTGGTAGCAGCGTTAATGCCTTACGACGTCATCCATGGAATGAATTACAATTGTTCATGTCAGGATTGACTATATTAGGCAAGGAACATGGTTCATCCAGAGGATGAGATAAGATTTCTCTTTTCGGCAAAGGAGAAATCTTTGCAGCTTTGCAGAACGTTGATGAAGAAGGAGAAACCCTTTGTGTGGTCAGATAGATGTCTGGAGAGCTTCAAGGAGATGAGACAGAGATTGACCAGTGCACCCATCTTGAGGCTACTGGAGGAGGTAGTAGGGTACGTAGTTTACTGCGATGCATCAGGGACCAGACTCAGGTGTGTCCTGATGCAGGAGTAGGAACTGATCGCTTACGGTTCACGATATTTGAGCCAGCATGAGCAGAACTATGCAACCCATGACCTGGAGTTAGCAGTAGTGGTCTTCACCTTGATGATGTGGTGGCACTATCTGATGGGTGAGTGCTTCACAGTCTACTCTGACCACCAGAGTCTCAGGTACATCTTCTCGTAGAAGGACCTAAACCTGAGACAGCGGCAATCAATTGAGTTCCTCCAGGACTAGGACTTTGAGATAGTCTTTGTCGCCTCTCCATGTAGTTGGATTCCCTTCCTCCTGCTGAGGGTCTATCTCTCCACGGAACCTAGGCAGCCTCTGACGCTGAAACTCATGTAGTGCACTAAGGCGATGTCCACTCTCAGCTACTGGGGCTATTGGAATCAGTGGCTCGGTGGGTAGAGGTACCGCCGGTGCCTCCGCTGTAATGGGGCCCTACAATGAGGCCTCGTCACTCAGTGGGCTTCCGTCTCGCACAAATCTCGGAACCCTAGCTGGCTGTCGTGGTGGGGACATCTTGAAAAGAAACAGGTGCGCCACGGTCAATACAGTATACTAGGTGAGATGACACAAAGTAATCACAATGAAAACTTTTGAAACACACATGCAATCAATGTTTTCATGAACTGAGTCGGAAATCAGAAGTCAGGGTCCTGGTGTATGGATACGTTGACTGCCGCACCAACACTGGACTCCCTAGACTGATAACCACACTCAATACCCTTAACATTATTTCTTCACATAGAAGAAAGATCATAGTCCTAAGTTCTGCGGTAGAACCGAACTCCTCTGATACCAATTTGTCACGAACCCTCCTCAGGGCTCATGTCGTGACTACCCCAAGCCCGACTTCCATAGGCCAGGGGCTGGCGACTAGCACCAAAGGCGTAAATCCCGTTGAAAGGGAAAAAATTTCCTTTATATAAGAAAACAAATACCATAGAGTTCGCAAGCTGGAGTAAATAGTAAGTAACTGAGTACAAAAGTAAGTGCTGGAAAGTAAATGGGCCAGTATACAAACCCAACTGAAAGTGCAGTACAACTGGAAGGAATGCACAACAACTGTAAAGTAAAGCAGCAACCACGAAGTCATCCTCCGGAACTCCCACCTAAAGGGTGAGTACAGACAGTCTCATCGGCTCCTCAAGTCTAGCCGTCCTCTCCATGTACGTCCCGCCTGATAGACCACCTCCAGGTACCGTCCCGCTCCTCAAGCCTCAACCACGATCAGCATTGTATGTCTTCTGTAACCAACACAATGTAGTGCGGGTGTAGCCCGTGTAGGTGTGATTATAAGATACTCATTATGGACCCCGAGACTCCCGAAGTTCTCCCAAAATCCACAAAGGATAAACCACAAAGGAAAGATACAATCACAAAGTATCAACCAACTCTACTAATGTATATTCCCATACATATACCAAAGTCATCAATTCCAGTTCTGATCCAACTCACGAGCCCAAGTTCGTCCTAGTCCACACAGGAAAACACAAAGCAATCCACACAGGAAAGTACGTCCCAATCCACACAGGAAAGCAAGTCAATCATATCGATGGTAAATATTGAAAGTCAAGACTCAGCTCACACAGGTATACACTTCGTAAGGCGATAGAGATGATCAGATGTAGCCACAGATTCATCTAAGCTGTCGGACCCACATAGGATACAAGACCAGCTAAGCTGTCGTACCCACAAAGGATACAAGACCAGCTACTCTGCCAGACCCACATAGGATACAAGTACAGAGTCAAATACTACCATACCCACATAGGATACAAGAACAGTAGTCATTGTCGTCGAACCCACGGAGGATCCCAGTACGGTCATCATCGCTACCAAACCAACAGAGGATCCAAGTATAGTCGTCTTC
Source organism: Viscum album (assembly GCA_963277665.1). Lineage (NCBI taxonomy): Eukaryota > Viridiplantae > Streptophyta > Magnoliopsida > Santalales > Viscaceae > Viscum > Viscum album. The sequence continues at coordinate 1,281,259,267 of OY728153.1, forward strand.
ACTACCGAACCCATGTAGGATCCAAGTACATTCGTCATCACTGTCGAACCCACGTAGGATCCAAGTACAGTTGCATCGTCGTCGCAGTCGCAGCCATCTCTAGGGTTCCCGCACACAGCACGCTCGATTTCAGGAGGGTCCACTCCACGAGCCAAGGGGGTCGATACATCAACTGTCACGAAGTCCAGAGTTGATGTATCACAATGTTCTTTCTCATCAAAAGGAACTCAACACGACCGAAGGCGCGTCAATCGGACGCCCGGTCTGAGAGTTATTGTCTTTTTCATCCTAGGGGCCCGGTTGGTTTTTAGGCTAAAACCAACCCAACCATACTCCAGCTACATCCAAACCTCGAGAGAAGTAATCCAAAAGAACTGTCTCACTAAGAGGAATCCAACAAAGTCGACGGCACGTCAATCAGACGTCCGAAGCTCAAGTTATAAGTGTTTCCACTCCGAGGGCCCGGTTAGTTTTGTGTTCGAACCAACCTGGCCATACACAAAGTTCTCAGAAACCTTGAGTGTAATATACCGGTACTACCGTCTCGATCCAAGGATCCCAACACAATTGACGGTGCGTCGATCGCAGGTCTGTAGCCCATGTTATGGGAGTTTTAACGGATCTGTCTGAAAACATTGGGTTTGGGCCCGGTCCAACCCGGCCCAATACCCCCTGGGTCGGCCCGAACCGGGTCCGAGTCCGGCCCGGCAATTGCGGCCCGGCCCGGCGCAGGCGGTCCGACCCGGTGCGGGCGGTCCGACCCAGCGCGAGTTGTCGAACCAACGCGGGCGGACGCGGAAGGGGGGGTGGGGGAGTGGTCCCCTCATTTTGTAATGGCGGCCCCTTTTTGTGGGTCCCATACTTGCCAGCTGTCGGGGGTTACAACCCTCAGACTTCACGGAAAACGGCCGGTCATAATTGCCGGCATGAGAGCTGCCGCGGGACCCGCCGGTCCCGCTTCCTGGAGCACCAGCGACCCCCTTGCTGAACCACTGCGGCCAAAGGCCGCGCGAAGGCATTGCGCCCCTCCGTCGGGGCCCGCCTCGGCTGCGGCCTGCTGGTGCTCCGGCACGGCGCGATGGCGTCGCGCTCCTCTGCCGCGGCCCAGCTCCATCCGCGGTTCTCTCGATCTCGCGCGGTGCAACGACACCACCTCCATTTCAAGCCACGAAGAAAATCAACAACAAAATGGGGAGAAGGTTTGGCCATGTTCGTGTGGTCCGTCCTCCTCCCGTTATATTGGTAACAGGAGGCCAAAAATTAATGAAGAACTTCAAATTAATCTCGAACGTAAAATCAACCCCTACATCAACAATGGTGATGATAGTCTGCATCGCGGGGGTGATTTTGATGACGGCGCTGGCGTGTGTCCAAGGAGGGGACGACGTCTCACACGGGCTGTGGAGAGGGTAAGAACGACACGTCTTCTCTCTTTGGTGTCCGCATTCTTCGTCGGATGGTGGCGTTCTTCAACGAAGGATACTTCCTTCATGGGAAGATAATGTTCCTCCAAACACTAGAACTCTCCCAAAAACATAACACAACAAGCTCAAACCCAAATAAATTAAGACACCTCTTATTTTATTACTCAAGCCATGCATTTCAAAAACCCAAATTCAAAACCAAACAAACTTAATTAATTAACCTTAAGTTTTCATATTAATTAGGTGTTTATTTGGCATGCATTAAAGTGGGAGCTGAGGAGGGGAGGAGTCACTTAATTAAAAATGGGTTTAGAGGAGTTAGGGAATTTGAAATGGTGGGGAATCATGTAGGCCCCACCTCACCTTTAATCCTCTCATAGGAAGTTAATGACCAGTGGGTCCCACTCCAACTCCCACACCTAGGATCTATCACTTAGAAAAGAGAAATAAAATTTGTAACACAATTTTATTTCTCTTTACACTTAAACCACATTTTTAAACAACTCTTCCCGAGCAAACACAACTCCAGAAAAGGACTTCTTAAGCAATTAACGGTGCTACGACTTCATCGGTGCCCTTGGATTTCGATTCTGAACACCGGTTCAAAAGTTAGAAAAACCCGCTCGTTTGTTCACTGAACATACCCGAGCTAAACTTTGGAAATTGATTCTGGGCACACCAGGCCTCGGAATCAGGTTCCATTAGAAACTGCGTACTCATAAAATCCCTTAGAATTTAAGAAAAAAATTTCCTTGAAATTTATGGGTATTTACAGAACAAGAGAAACTAAACCCCTAATCAACATCTTATTGTGTTTTAAAATTGCATGAAGCACTACAATTATGTGAGGTTGAATCTGAGAAAAAACCTTTTCTGAAAGAATAACTGCATCAGTTTCACTGAAAATTGCAACATGAGATAGTTGACATGGAAGGAAATATGTAACTACTAAGCATAAAACTTCATCAACCATTTTGAAATAATTTTGGGTAACTTAATATATATGTACCCATGCAATATGAGGATTAGAAATAGGAGTAGGAACTACCTTTAGAGTAGGAGAAATTTCCATAGTTGTTCCAACTTGAACACATTGAGAAGGACCGACTTCTTCAGCCAATGATCCCTTAAGATCAGAGGCCTCATCATCTTAAACTTGATATTCTAATCCAATAGTGAAATACCTAGGATATTTTTCTCATTCTTCAGTTGTCACATCAAAAAGAATGATAGTATCAACTCTTACCCTTTTTTATGTTGCTCCCCCTAAATATATACTTCCTATTCAACTTATGATTCCATCTCAATAAGAGAATTATTCCTGTAATAAATAAGTTATTAGACTTGAGAAATGGGAACATATTATTCAACATGACCTTAATTGTATATATGAATATATGGAGTTCTTTCCTCTACTATAACCAACTCAGGAGCTTCATGGGATTCCAAAACTAATTCTTCTTCTACTAAATCAATATCTGTAGGACTTGAAGGCTAAACAAGATCTAGAGTAAGATTAGTATGTTCAACAATAGTACCTTGATCATCCTTAGGATGGCCTGATCCTCTCTCATATTTACCACTTCATTCTTTTTCCACTTCATTTGCAGCATCTGCATTTTCTTCACCAGATTATTCTCCTTCATCTTCATCTTAATCTTCTTCCTCTTCATCACCAATATCCTATTATTTATCCTCATTTTTTACTTTCTTAATTTTATTCATTATCTTATTAATCTCTTTCACTACCACTTTTAAAAATATATTTATCATTTTATGATTCTTCAGTATTTTCATCAACAATATCTGGTAGGAGAGGTTATTTTTTAGGAAGAGACTAAAGAATCATAAGGGAAGTAGTTCGGGAGATAAGAATGTAAGATCAGAAGTGTGAGAGTGAGAAAGTGAGATGGATAGATTTTATTATTATCCTTTAGGGATTTATAAATTAAAAATAGAAAAAAGTAGATTAAATGAAATTGAAACAAACAAATAGTGACTTTATTACTTCCAAATAGAAAAATAACAAAGTAAAGAATGATGTGACACAACGATGAGACATCAATGATGATACACAAGGTGAGACATTAATGGTGAGACACAATATTTAGTTATCAATGGAGAGACACAACGATTAGTCCCCAATGATGGGTCATAAATGGTTATTCATCAACTTTGAGACATTAATGGTGAGACATAATGATGAGTCATGAATGGTAAGATATCAATGATGAGTCATCAACAATGATATATCAATATTGATTCATCAATAGTTAGTCACTAAAAATTTATCATCCATAACTCTTGTCGTATGTAACTCATTCTCTTAGTATTTAATGGATTAGTAAAACTATTATCATGATGATGTTCAAAGCTAATGAATTATAAAGTTATATTACCATTTTTATAATGATATCTCTAAAAGTGAAGTCTTATGTCAATACATTTCATTAATGAATGAGAAAATAGATTCTTAAAAATTTTAATATCACTTGTGTTATCATAATTTATAGGGGAATGTCTAAAGTTATAGGCATTATAAGGCCCCATATGTAAACGTTTCATAATATTGAGATATGTCAAAAAATACATTAATTTATAATGAGGATATTTTCAGGTTTTGAGTTTTATAGAATTAGGTCATAGATCAAACATAAAAACTTAAATATTAAAAGTAGACACTTTTTTCACTATCCAATTTTTTTTATAAAATAGAAAAATTTACAAAAAACATGGTTTGTTTCATTTTTAAACAATATTACTTTTCCTTGATCCCATCTTTCACTCTATTATTATTTAAGTCCTTTCAAAAACATTTAAAAACATGGGATAAGAATAAAAAGCTCAGTAAGGGTTACATACTGTATGAAATCTATTATTATTATGAAAACATGTAAACTATGAATACATTATCATAAATTAATACTTTTCACCTTTAATAAGTATCAAAAACACTCCACTTAATATAAGCTCATTTCTTAGCCTTTTTTTAACCAAAATATCACCATCAAGCCCATAGAAAGAAACAAATAACATATAAATTTATCTTGGGACATAAACATACTTAATTAGAATAATTATATAGTTTAATTACACACATATCACTAAATAGAATATCCATATGGAATACTTCCATACCCAATGCATTGGAGGTTATAATGTAACCATACATCCTTGGTTTATCATGAAACCACTCGTATTTGGTTTATAATGTAACCACCCATATTTTTTTATCATGTAACAACCCGTCTTTGGTTTATCACGTAACCACCCATCAAATGTCTATGTATCATTATATTATAATAATACACAAAAATTGAAATTATCAATATTTCCCTCATAAAATTTCTTTTGAATTCAGAAGAAATCAATTCCTGATTTTGAAATAGTAAATCCATTTAAAAAAAAATCAATACAAAAACACCCAAAAATGGAATAATGGAGTTTTTTTCTTTTTAAAAACATTAATTATTATTGAGGAAGCTGGATCTCAAATATCAGTTACGGCGGTGGAGGAGTCATTGTCACCACATAAGTTAAAAAATTCATTTTTTTCATTTAGTAAAATTCTTTGATGAATGAATATTACCTTTGAATGGAATTAAAATTCAAAAGGATTTATTATACACCGTATAATGATGGTATTTTATAAATTATAATATGCCTCAATGAAAAGAGATTGAGATGAAGTACCTTACCTTTAGTCTGACTTGTCTCCTTCATTTTATAATTTCTTAAATAATAAATGTAGGTTAATTTTTAATTTAATTATAACATTTTAAAATATTATTATTCATATTATATCAATTATTACAATTTTATAACAATTAGTTAATTATTTGAGTTTATATTGAATGTTTTGTTGTTGTTCGGTACTTGAGTAAAAATTGAAATTGTTTTGATGAAAATTATCAATGTGGCCATCAGAACATTATCTCCAGAATACTATTTAGGATTTAAATATCATATATATCTAGTATATATGTATTTAGAACAGTATATATCTTTGGGAGAAAATAAATTAAATGCACCATAAATGGAGACGGTAGGTTGTATGTATGCATGAATGATACTTCTATTTCATTTTCATATTAAAGAAATGAAAACAAAATGATACATAGATATATTATAATTTCAATATAATATATATTTTATATAAGTTACATATTCTCATTAATTCAATCTTTTATACGTTCCATGTATAGTATGAATGAGTCATATCACTTTGAGGGGGCAGTAGTTCACACTTCCTCAAATGAAATTAGCGTATTTACATTATATAAAGCAAAAGAATTATTTTGTAAATAAAAATTACAGAAGAATAGATAAAATATAAATATAATATATATCATATATAAATATGGTTCCATCATAATTTCTACCATGATAGGTGGTAAGAGAAAATTTTAACAATAATCGTTTCGAGCGGCAGTAATTTTCCATACAGAGAAACAATATGTTTTATATCTATTAGATGGAGGTGTGTGTAAGTGTAGGTCAAAACCATATCATAAAAACATACTAGTATATTTAATATACTTTTGTTTTTATAATATAATGTAATAAAGTTAGTTTAGTGGGTTTGAGAAGGAAAATAAATGAAAGGAGTTTGAGAGAATATGTTACCTCTAAATTGAGTAACTCTTTTTGATTTGATCCAAAAGGATTCCCTGAGTTTCCATATGAAAAACTTAAGGATTATCGGAGCAAATGAGGTATGTTGGGATATTATTTGAGAAGATTTTGGATTAGTTAAGGGGCTTGAGTGGTGTGAGTAAGTGGTTAGAGGTGGCGTCCTTTTATAAGAGGAAGGAAGGGAACTTTAGGAAAGTCATGAAAATTATTTTATTAAAAAATTTATTTTCGAATTATAATACTTAAAAAGGGATATATTACAAGGTTAAAATGATTATGGGTATAAATCGTCTAAAAAATTGGTTCTATTCAATTTTATGTCACAAACATAACCTTATCTGTTATCTTTAACCCTTAGATAAAAACATTAACTTTTACCATGTCTTCTTGTATTTTCATAATATATGGTTTCTATAGTTACTATAAAATGCCAAAGGATTTTCAAGTGGTTAATTAATGACATTGGTAACCTTATTTATGTCATTTTTTCGAATCATGGTTTTTTAGGACTATTATATAATTTAATAAAATAGTATTTTTTTTAAACTCATTTATGTATATTTTGACTCTATTTAGTAATTGATTTTTGTTAGAGTAATAAAAACATGATTCCTTTGAACCAAATGCATTAACTCATCACTCACATGTTAATTAAATTCAAAAAACTTCATTTATTGTATCAAAATGATAAAATTTAATTTATTTTAATATTTATAATATCATTTATTTTAATATTTCATTAATAACGTAATCATTTCATCAAAATTGTGACATAAATAAAGTTATTTATTTAAAGTCTAAAAATTATAAATAAAATATTATAATGTAGGAAATATTATTAAATTTCTAATTAATATTTATAGTCATTAATATCTATTATATAAACCTATATTAAAATTCTTTTATTAAAAAGATACATGTTTATGTTATATTTCTCTTTACTTTAAATTACATGTCATTATCACACCCAAGCAGCTCTGTGGAGGACTAAAATAAACCCAAGTATGATAATGGTCAGACATATCTCATAAAATAGTATTAGTACAATTTTTAGGGTATTTTTATAGTATCATAATATTATTTTTTACCCTTTTTACCATATTTACCCTTTAACAATGGTAATTGGAAATTATTACTGAAGCTACTATTCTTAATGACCAAAAAAAGGGACCTATTTACATAACATAGATATTTTGATTCCAAATATTGAATCCACATTTAAAAATTCAAAACAAATAAATTTTAGTAATTAATTTAAAATTAATTCCCATTTTCTAAACCAGAAAGAAGGTTTTTAAGAAGTAAACACTTTTAAAACATTGATATGTGTTTATCTCCAATTTTGATGTGAAGTTATTTATAATGACCAAAATTGGATTAAATGATAAATAAATAATCAAATTACACTTTAAACCCAATTAAAAAGAAAAAATAACTATATAAATTAATTAGATGAAAAGGCAATTTTAAATTAAAATGCACTAGTTTTCACTATTCATTACAATAAGGATTTTATCATAAAAATACAAAAATTTCAACCAAAGTAAATTTTGATGTCCTCCTTAAAAAAAGTTTTATTTTGTCAAAAATAACATATACAATTGACGAAAACTATATTTTAAAGTGTTCTTCATCAAAAGGCGGTAAAAGGACATTTTAAAAATATTATGGTATTTTATGCTTAAAATTGGATTCATTATCATTTTAAGCCTCTAAAATTTATTGGATAAATGTAAGAGCATTTGAAAAACATGTATAATCATATTTTAATTAGTTTTTTCATTCCTATCAATACAACGGAAAGGTGTTAACTACCATATAAATAATTATACTATTATTGTATTATTTTTCAGTATAACTCTATGTTGTGGGAAACATAAGATTTTGGAGAAACCCTTTGTTTTGTATTGAGTATTCTTTTAGAAAACATATCCCCTTTAACATAAAATTAATATATTATTTAGAAATATGAATATATATGAAAATGTATTATTCTATAAATACCTAGGAAGTTAGATCCTTCCACCCTTTTTAAAATTGTGTCCCAACAATTTTATTTACCTATTCTTCCTCATAGAAACTTTTGATTCCAAGTATTAATCTTCAAAAATATGAGCTTTCCTAAACAAGTTAACTAATGAATCACCTTATTCTTCATCTCTTTCTCTATGTGTTCAAGAATATGTAATGGTTGTTCCTCATAAGAATGATTTTCTTCCAACTACACTACCACTGAACTCCAAACATGAGATGGATCAAAAATATACTTTCCCAGCATTGAAACATGAAAAATATTGTGTACCTGGGGTAAACATGAATGTAAATCCACCATATAGTTAACTTATCCCACTTTCTCTAGGATTTCATAGGGTCTAATAAACCAAAGCCACAACTTTCCCTTCTTCGAAAAACACATCAAACGTTTCTATAGAGAAACGTCAAAAAAGATATGATCACCTACCTAGAAAGAAGGATCCTTCCACTAGTTATCCACATAACTTTCATGCCTTATCTAAGCTATCCTCAGGTTCTTCCAAATAAACTTAACTTTTTTCCCATCTATTCTACCAATTCTAGTCCCATCAACATCCTTTCACCTACTTCATTCCAAAAATCTGGAGTTTGACACCACTTTTTGTATAATGATTCAAATGGTGCTATCTGTATACTGAAATGAAAATGATTATTATAAGAAAACACAACCAAAGAAAATTTTTGATCCTATCTTCCCAAGTAATCCATTGAACAAGCATGTAGTGTGTCATCTAAGGTTAGAATTCTTCATTCTGACTTCCCATCGAATTGTGGATGAAAAGATGTACTGGAATTTAATTCAACTACCAATGACTTTTGATGAACATTCCAAATGTTTGAAGTGAACCTTCCATCACTATTAGATATAATGAAGAGGTTAACTCTAGGTAACCTGATTATCCCATTAATATACAGTTGAGAAATTATATCTAGAGTAAGAGTATCTCGAAATAGAAGAAAATGAGAATATTTAGTCAATCGATCAATAATAAACCCACATTACATTATTACCTCAAGAATCCTTTATTAATACCACTACGAAATCCATGAATATATTTTCCAATTTTCACTCTAGAATAGGTAATGGTTGAAGCATACCTTTTGGTAACTTTCATTCTTCTTTTACCCATTGAAAAGTCAAACACATCGTAGTAAAGTCAAAAATATCTCTTTTCATTTTATCCCACCAGTAATACTCTTGAAGATCTTTGTACATCTTAGTACTAAAAGGATGAACTAAAAATGAAGAACTATGAATTTTACATAATAACTCATTATTCAACTATAAATCACAAGGAACACATAATCTATTTCCAAACCTCAAAAGAAAATCTTTATCAATGATAAATTCAATTAACATACCATTCTGATCTAATTCTACCTTTTTCTACAACTCACTATCTTCATTATGTTCTTCCTTAATTTCGATTGATGCAGATGATTTTACTACCACCTGAAACAAAATAGAGTAATTCCCCACCCCAAATTCTTTCAATACAAAATTTTTCAACTCATAAACCAAAGAATCTCATTCCAAATGTATCATGGTTAATGTTGCATTACTCTTTCGACTAAAAGTGTCGTCAACTTAATGTTGCTTTCCTAAATTGTAATGAATCTTTCAATAATAATCCTTGATTAATTCTATCCATCTCCTCTATCTCATGTTTAATTATTTATAACTAAAAATATACTTTAAACCTTTGTGATCAGTATATATTTCATTCTATACACTATACAAATGATGCCTCCATATTTTTAATGAAAAAATAATGTCAGCTAATTCCAAATCATATGTAGGGTAATTTAATTAATGAGGCATAAACATACATGAAACATAAACAATTACCTGATAATTTTTCATTAGAACACAACCATGTCCTTTCAATGATAAATAACTATAGATAATAAATCCACATTTACTGGAAGGTAGGGCCAAACTAGAGCATTTACCAATCTTCTTTTCAGTTTCTGGAAAGAATCATCACATTCTTTTGTCCATATGAACTTAACCCCCTTACGTTTTAGTTTAGTTAGTGGGCTAGATAACTGATAAATGTTTCAAAAACTTTTGGTAATAACATGATAATCCAATAAAATTATGAATATCATTGATATTGGTAGGTATTGGACACTGTTCCACAACATTTTCTTTAGAAGGGTCAACAGTTATGACATCCTTAGAAATAATATAACCAAGTAAATATTTTTTTTGCAACCAAAATTCACTCTTAAAAAAAATTACATATAGTTTATTTTATTTTAAGGTTTTAAAAATAATCCTTAAGAGACTTTCATGTACCACCCAACTTTTAGAATATACCAAAATGTATCCTATAAACACAACAAAAAACTGATCCAGATACTGATGAATGACTCCATTCATGAGATTCATAAATATAGTAGGTTCATTAGATAACCCAAAGGGAAAAACTACAAACTCATAATTCCCTTATCTTGTTTATAAATCTCTATTAGTAATGTCATCCTCATTCGACTTTAGATGATGGTACCCTGACCTCAAATCATTCTTCGACAAATACTATGCTCCCTGGAGCTGATCAAAGAAATTATCAATACAAGGCTACAAGTACTTGTTCTTAATGGAGATGTTATTCATGGCTATGTAATAGATACATAGTCTCATAGAACCATGAATTTTTCACAAATAAAATTGGATCACCCCATGGTGAAGTGCTAGGTCAAATGAAACATTTATCAAATAATTCTTGAAACAATTTTTTCATTCCACTAGTTCTAATTGAACCATTAGATAATTGGGTTTAGAAATAGTCTTGGAATTAGGCACTAAATCAATAGTAAATTCAACCTTCCGATTGGGAACTATACCAGAAAATTCCTCAGGAAAAACATCTGTGAATTCATTCACTACTATAATGTTACTAATCAAAACTATTTATTTCTTTTCCATAGCATGAGCCAGATAACTTTAACTTCTATCATTGACCCATCTTGCAACTTATAGGAATGTTATCAAAGGTAAGGAATCATTGAATAAATTTTTATTACCTTTAAAGTCTATTTTAGCATGATAAACTGAAAGCCAATCCATACCCAAAATGATATCAAATTCCACTATGTAAAGTTCAACAAGATTTTCTGAAAAGACCATACCACTAATGATAATAGAAAAATTCTATAAATCATGGTTTCTATAATACATACACCAAGAGTCTTTACCAAAAGTTCTATATTACATTCCTGAGGTGATATTTCCAATTTACTTGTAATGCTATCGGAAATACAATAATATGAAGATCTAGAGTCAAATCGATTATTGGAGTATTTTGATGAAAATTGTAACATACCTATCACCACTTTATTTTACAGTCCCACATTAACTGTAGTAGTAGAAAATAATTTTTACAAGAAATTATCATTTTGATCTTGCTAGTTTCTACCATGGGTAATCATCATTTGACACACATCAACATAATGCCATATCTCATTACAACTAAACCATCTTACTGATGGGGTTTCATTTCCCACCTGATCAACTTCCTTACAGTTATGATCAATATTACCTATCATAACACATTAGAAGAACTTATTAGACATTGAGAGGCATTATCTAGGATGTTTTTTTACCAAACTTCTCACATGTTGGAAGTTTAGTTTTCTTACCTTTAGACATTATTGATGAATTCATTCCCATTACCTGCCAACTGGATCACTTCTTTTGTATTCTCTCATGGAGAACATGCTCATAAGAAAAATCCATTTCTACATTCTCATCACATTATAAAATATTCTCATCACTTTTTAACTCATGATAAAATAATTCCCTTTGATATTTTAGCCTTAGTTCTGAGTAAAACTGATTTATCTTACTATAGATATCCCAAATAAAATTTGGGACGTACCATGAAAAACTGAGAAATTGACTTCATATGCAGCCACATAATCTTCCTACTTTTGGGTCAATTACAAGAACTTCTTTTCCATCCTATGTTGAACATCTTTAGGAAAATATTTCTCAGTTAGTATATTATTAAATTCATCTCATTCCATGGTGTCAATCTCTTCACTTCCTCTAATATTTTTAATCACTAGTCACTACTGGTCAAATTCACCTTCAAAATGAAAAATAAAAGGAATAACCTTTTGATTGTATGAACACCCCATTATATTGAAAATCTTTTCTAGTTTTCTAATCCACCCTTCAGTATGCACAGGTTCAGATGATCCTTTGAATGATGGGGATATTGCTTCATGAAATTCTCTATGATTGACATATGCCTCAGTAGTTGGTCTAGTTGATCTCGTTCATGGACACCACTGCCATTTATCGCCTGGGTTAACTAAGACATCACTGCAATAAATTGTTCAGTTCCAATTATGACTGTATCAGGAAGTTGATTTTGATGTTTATTTCCCTCTGTATGCCTTCCCAACACAGCTTCACTATTCCATCTGTAGAAAATCTTTCTGAACAAACATATCATAGATGAAGATTCGTGGTAATATTCAAATGATATATCATTTTTTTCATAAAGTAAAAATATTTTATATATATTCTATTAACAATACTCTAACTTCTATTTTTATCTAAACTGATATCTGATACCAACTATAAGGCCCCAATCATAAAAGTTACTTAATCTTGAGATAAGTCAACAATTTGACTTTAAATCACATTGAGGATCTTTTTAGGCTTTGATATTTATATAATTAGTTCATAACTCATACAAAACAACATAAATATTACAATTAGACACTTCTACTCACTATCCATTTTTTTCATAAAACAGATACTTTTAAAAACACATTGTTCATTTCATTTTTAAACTGCATGAATTCTCCATGATCCCATATGTGATTCTATTTTTATTTAAGTCCTATGAATAACATTTCAAAACATGAGATTAGCATAAAAACTTCAATAAGGGGAACATAATGAATGAAAACTATTAGTCTTTAGAAAACATGTAAACCATTAATAATTTATCATAAATTAAAACTTTTCACCTTTAAGATGTATCAAAAACTCTTAAATGAATATAAGATCGTTGATTAAAATTTTTTTAACCAAAATATTTCCATAAAGCCTACAGAAAGAAACATATAACAAATAAAGGTAACTTGGTTCTTAAAAAATAATTTAATGGAATAACCATACTTTCAACTTCCATACATATTAATAAATTTTATAACCATATAGATGAATTTTATACCCAATGGATTGGATGTTATAACATAACCACCCATTCTTGGTTCATCACAGAACCATATATCGTTGGTTTATCATGTAACCAACCATATCTGGTTTATCACATAACCAACCATATATGGATTATCACGTGACCACCTTTCAAATATATTAGTACCATTATATAATAATAACACATAAAATATTGAAATTATTAATATTTCAATCATAATATTTCATTTTCAATCACAAGAAATAATTTAAAGATATTAAAATAGTAAATCCACTTTGAAAACCATTTTCAATACCAAAACACCCAAAAATGGAATAAGGGATTTCTTTTCCTTCTACATACATTAAGTCTTATAGAGGAATACAAATATCAAATAATAGTTATAGTGGTGGCGGAGTAGTCATTGTCGACGAATATGTTAAAAACAATAATTTTAGTAATTTAATAAAACGTTTTGAAGAAAAAACATTCCCTTTGAATGAAATTAAAATTCAAAGGGGTTTATTATACACCGTATAAATAAGGTTGTATATAAATTAAAAAATTCCTCAATGAAAGGAGATTGAGATGAAGTCCCTTACCTTTAGTATGACTTGTCTCGTTCATTATTTTATTTCCCCAATAATAAACTTTAGTTAGTTTATACTTTCATTATAACCTTTTTAATGTTTTTATTCAATTTGATTCATTTATTACCATGTTATAACAATTATTTAATTATTTTAGTTTATAGTGGACATTTGGTCAATGTTCAGTGCTTGAGTCAAAAATGAACATGTTTTGATACAAATCATCCATGTGGTTATCAGTACATTATTTATAGAATATTATTAATGATTTACTTATCATATATATATATATATTATATTTGTATTTAGAATAGTCTATAACTTTTGGAGATAATAAAGGAAATGCATCGTTCATGGAGATAGTAGGTCGCACTTATGCATGAACGCTACTTTCATTCCTCTGTCATATTAAAGGAATGAAAACTAAATGATACTTATATATATTATAATTTCTGTATAATATCTATTTTATATAAGTTACATAATTTCATTAACATAATCCTTTATGTGTTCCATGAATTTCATGAATGAGACATATCACTTTAAGGGGGTGGTAGTCCACACTTCCTCAAATGAAATTATTGCATTTACATATTATGGAAATCGTAAAGGTATGTTGTAAATAAAAAATAAAGAATAATAGAGACAATATAAATACACTATATATTATATATAAATATAATTCCGTCATAATGGACACCATTAGAGGTGGTAGGATAAAATTTGAACCATCATCCTTTCGTGAGGCAGTAGTTCTCTATACACAGAAGTATTATGTTCTATATCCATTAGATTGAGGTGTGTGTAAGTTTACGTTGAACCATTATCATAATAAAATCCTATTATATTATGGATAATATTTTTTTATAATATAATGAAATAAATAAAGGTTAGGGGTTGTAGAAGGAAAATAAATGAAAGGAGTTTGAAAGAAGATTTTACCTCTAAATCGGTTAACTCTTTTTGATTTGAGCCAAAAGGATTCCTTAGGTTTCATTATATCCAAGGTAAGGTTTATAAGATTAAATGCGGGATTTTGTAAGCTTATTTGAGACTAATATAGATGATACAAGGGTCCTGAGAGGTTTGATATATGGGTAGAGGTGGTGGCCTTTATAAGAGGGAGGAGGGGCACTTTAGGAAAGTCTTGAAATTTTATTTCATTAAAAATTTGATTTTAGAATTATAATAGTTCCAAAGTGATATATTTATAAGATAAGATTAGGATGTGTAGAAATCCTTTAAACCTATAGGGTTTAGACATATTTAGGACATAAAATTAACCTTTTCTTTGAGCTTTAACCATTAGTTAAAAACATTAACTCTTACCACGTCTTCTTGTATTTCATAATATATGGTTACTATAGCTACTATAAAATTACAAGAGATCAAAAAGTGAATAATTAATGAATTTTTTTACATTATATAAGTCATTTTACCTAATTGTTCATTTTTAGGACAATTATATCATTTAATAAAATTGTATTTGTTCTAAAAACTCATTTATGTCAATTTTGAAACTATTTAGTAATTGATTTTTGTTAATGTCATGAAAACTTGATTAATTAAAAAAATGCATTAAATCATCCCTAACATGTTAATGTAATTAAAAAATCATGTATGGTTTAAAATGTTCGAATTACATTTATTTTAATATTTATAATATAATATATTTGAATATTTCATTAATATAGTAATCACCACATCATCATTATGTCATACATAATGTTATTTATTTAATGTCTAAAAATTGTAAATAAAATATAATGATGTATTAAATATTTTTATATTTATGATTAATATTTATAGTCATAGATATTAGTTATATAACCTTATATTAAAATTTATTTTGTAAAAATATACAAGTTTATGTTATATTTCTCTTTACTTTAAATTACATGTCATTATCACACTCATGTGGCTCCATGGGGTCCTAAAATATACCCAGGAATTATAATGGTCAGAAATATCTCATAATATAGGATTATGATATGTTTTTGGGTAGTTTTATATTATTATAATATTATTTGGCAACATTATTTACCTGATTTACCTTTTAACCGTGGTAAATAAAAATAATTATTGAAGTTACAATTCATAATGTCCAAAAATATAGGGGACTTATTTAAATAATTTGGTACTTCTTATTCAAAAAATGGAATAAATTTTTACAAATTAAAATCATAGAAATTGTAGTGATTAATTTAAAATTAATACCCATTTTCAAAACCAAAAAACATGTTTTGAAGAATTAAAAACTATCAAAAGATCGACACGTGTTTGTGTCCAATTTAAATGTGAAATTACTTCTAATGACAAAAATTGGTTTAAATGATAAAAAAATAATCCAATTACACTTTAAAACCAATTACAATGATATTATATATGTATATATAAATTATATGAAAATGTATTTTTGAATTAAAATGCAGTATTTTTCACTATTCCTTAAAATATGGATTTTCTCATAAAAATGCCACAATTTCAAGCAAAGTAAATTTCGATGCCTGCTTCTAAATAAGATATTTATTTTTTAAAATTTAACATATAGTAGTGACAAAATCAGGATTTAAAAAGGGTTCTCCATCAAAAGGCTATAAAATGACTTTAAAAAGATATTAGTGTATTTGATGTTTAAAATTGGATTCATTCTCATTTTATGCCTCTAAAATTTATTTCATAAATGTAAAAACATTTAATAAACATGTATAATCATATTTAAGTTATTTTTTTTCCTTCTCACAAATATAACTTCTAGGCATTAAGTACCATTTAAAACAATAATAATATTATTGTATTATTTTTCATTATAAATCAGTGTTGTGTGCAACGTAAGATTTCAAAGAAACCCTTTGTTGCGTGCCAAGTACACTATCAGAAAGTTTCCTATTTAATGTAAAATTAATATCTTATTAATAAATATTAATATATATGAAAATTTATTATTTTATAAATACCTTGGATGTTATAGGAGTATCTAGTAAAGTTGGTTTCATCCAAAAAATTTATGCACACAAAGTACCACAAACTATGTATCCATCTTTGGTAATGGATAGTATTTTTATTAATACACCTTGTAAGTAGAGAATTTTCTAAAAAGTGATATGTTCTATAGGTTCATTTTCTATCTAACCTGGATCCACCAATGTCAACATCATAATAATCAACTAAGTCAAATATTTGTCCTCTAGGATTGAAGAGTCCTAAGTTGGTAGTATATTAAGGGTATTTGAAAAAAATTACAATAAGTAGATGTGAATATTTAGTGTTTTCCTAAAAATGGGCACACATACATACACTAAACATAATATCAGGTCAGCTATTTATCATGTAGAGAAGACATTCAATCATACCTATGTAATTGGTTTGATTGACTGATTTTCCATTTTCATCAAGATCTAATTTACATGTGGTACTCATTGGACACTAGTACAAAACCCTTTTTTGTTGGTTTTTTAGCCTTTTAACGTCGATTTTGAGGCCATGTTATTGCAAGAGATTTAGAAAATACGATTTTTTATGTCCGTTATTTAATAACCAAAGTTAAAATGAGTTTTTATGGTTTTTAATTGCAGTTTTTAAAAAACTGATGTGAAAGTCCTTTTGGAAATGTCGTTAAAAACCCATTTTTTGTTGGTTTAAAAAAACCAACGTGAAAAGTCATTTTTTACATCGGTTATTCAAAAACTGACATTTAAAATGAATTTTGACATCAGTTTTCAAATATTAGAGGTAAAAAATATTTACCATCTTATAGATAATTTTGTATTCTTTGATTTTATAGGTCGTAGTGCTCAAACGGAGTTGCAAGTCAAATGTTATGACTATCAGAAGTTTGATATATTTTTTTTCAAAGAAAGATCAAATGAACCAATCGTAGCTTTGTATTAGATGAAATTTAAGAATCTGGAGGAGGATTTGTAGTTTTACCATAATATAAATAATTATACATCATTATAATAAAATAATAATCCTTAAATGGTATATCAATTAAGAAAACTACTCATAAAAATATAAATCATGAAAAAATAATTATAAATACCTTGATGAGATCACAGAAAGAAGAAATAGTGGCTTCACATAGAAGATCAAACAAGTTTCATTAGTGTAATGATGATTCTTGAAATAAATTATTGTTAAATGGTATATAAATTAAGAAAAAAAATCATAGAAACCCTAAAGCATAGATAAAAAATTTAAAATACCTTGGCAAGATCATGGAAAGAAGAATTAATTGATTCATGTTGAAGATCAATCGAGTCTAGTTGGTGGAATTATGATGGTTGAAAGAAATTATCGTTAAATTAGGATATGTGTATAATTAAAACTTATAATTTATTTGATAAAAGAAAATACAGTATTAAAAATTTCAGGAGGCAATTGTAAATGTAAGTGTCGCGATGTAAAAAAATTGAAATTTCACATTGGCGAGATATAAAAATTATCTTTCACGTTGGTTTTATAATAACCATCAAGAAATGGTATTAAAAATTTCAATTATTTTTCAGATTGGTTTTCAAATAACCGAGGTGAAAAATAAATTTTTATCTCTTTTTCACATCGGTTATTAAATAACGGACGTGAAAAATCAATTTTCAAGGCTATTTCACATGGGTTATTTAATAACCTAGAATAAAAGGTATTTTTCACGTTTTTTATTAAAAAACAACATTAAAAATGTTATAAAAATATGTATTTCATTTCCCAAGATTCGATTTGATAGGTCACAGAGCTCAAACGGAGTTATGGATTAAAATTTGTGGCCTTAGGAAATTGGCCTTCCCAAAGACTTCGTTTAGAGATGATCAACTTCCGATGCTCATAACGTTTGATCCATAAATTCGTTTGAGCTTCGTGACCTATCAAATCGATGTTTCCAAAATGATCTACATTCCTGTAAACTTTTTTCACATAATTTATTAAATAATCGACGTGAAAAATCAATTTTTATCTCTTTTTACATCAGTTATTAAATAACTGATGTGAAAATTCATTTTTCATGGCATTTTCATGTCGGTTATTTAATAACTGACGTTAAAATGTATTTTTTATGTAGTTTATTAAATAACCGACATAAATTTTTTTGGAAAACATTTATTTAATTTCCCAATCTTAAATTTGATAGGTCACAGAGCTCAAATGGAGTTACGGATTAAAAATTATGGCCTTCAGAAATTGGCATTCCCTAAGACTTTGTTTAGAGATGATCAATTTATGATGCCCATAATGTTTGATCCATAACCCCGTTTGAGCTCTTTGACCTATAAAATCAAAGTTTGGGAAATAATCTACTTATTTGTAAACCTTTTTCACATTGGTTATTAAATTACTGACTTCATTAAAATTGATTTGTCACGTAGGTTATTTAGAACCGATGTGACATGGTCTGGAAAATAGATTTTTCGTGTCAGTTATTATATAACAGACATGAAAAATCAACAAAAATTTATTTTTCATGCCGGTTCTTATATAACCAACATGAAAAATCAAAGAAAATGTATTTTCACATCAGTTATATAATAATTGACATGTTAAATCGATTTTCATATATTTTCATGATGATTCTAATAAACCGACATGAAAAATGGTGATGTTAAAAATAGTTTTCTATAATAGTGGGAGTATCACTTATTTTATTTATACCCACATTAAAAACTTTTTAAAATATATTTAATATATTTACTTTGATTTAATATAATTCATTCCTTATTTTGAAAATTGTTTAATCCAAGAAATAATTTGAGTTCACCCATTAAACTCATTTCAAACTCATTGTAGGTCATTTTTGAAAAATAAATAAATAATGAATTTTTTTTAAGATTAAAAAATAATATCATCAAAATATATTTAAACAACTAAAAAATCTTTTGAAATTGTTTTTATGAAAATATTAGGATCAACTAAACCTTTAGTAAAACCATTAGAAATGAGAAAAGTGTTGAGCCTATCATACCAAGCTCTAGGAGCCTTTTGTAGACCATACAATGTTTTTTTAATTTTAAAACCCGATTTGTAAAAATTGGATTGGTAAAACAAGGGGATTGTTCAACAAAAAAAATCCTCAACTAAAAATTTTGGAATGCACAGTTGACCTCCGTTTGATAAATTTTGAAATTTAGATGTGCTGCATAAGCTAATAGTTTTCTAAAGGATTCATGTAGAGAAACAAGTGTAATGGTTTCTTTATTGTCTATCCCTTAATCATGAAAATATCCTGGTCCAACTAGTATAGATTTATTTCTTACGATTATACCATATTCATTCACTTTGTTTCTAAAAATCAACTTTGTGCCTATTATCAAGGTTCCTTTGGGGCTATCAAAAAGTATTCAAACATTGTTTCTTTCATACTCGTTTAATTCATCCAGTGTAACAATCATCCAAAATTTATCATTGATTGAATCATTTATGTTTTTAGGTTCAAGTTGTGACAAAAGGACTTGATGATAAATGTGGTTTCTCAGAGAAGCTCTAGTCTGTGTTCCCTTATCTAATTCTATAACTACATTATCTAAAGGATAGTTTTTATGGTTTATAATAGATCTAGAAACAGAAGGTTGGTTTACTTATGCATCATCTACAAGATCAGTTTCCCCTTGGTCAGAATCATTAGAAATTCCAAAATCGGATTTTTTTGCTTCATTAATATAAGAATAAAAAGATTAAGTATTTAAGTTTAGATTCAACAAATTTCCC
This sequence comes from Viscum album, assembly GCA_963277665.1. NCBI lineage: Eukaryota > Viridiplantae > Streptophyta > Magnoliopsida > Santalales > Viscaceae > Viscum > Viscum album. Next base: position 1,281,279,808 of record OY728153.1, read on the forward strand.
TCAATATTTTTTAGGGAGGTTTTGGACTCATATGGATCTATTTCATCAAACTTGATATGCCCAAATTCTTCCACACACTTATATAACATATTAAATACTATATAAGATTTACCATAGATTTAATAGCCTAGGAAAATCCCTTTATCAGTTTTGTAGAAACAATTATTCTGATTGTCTTTTTTATTGAAAATAAATACTTTTTAAACAAAAACATTGATATAATTAATCAATTGGTTACTATTATTCCACATCTCATAAGGTTTCATCATTAGGATAAATCTAATTAAAACTCTATTTGTTATGTATCATGTTGTATTCACAACATCTACCCAAAACTGAATAGGTAGATCATATTCATTAAAAATAGTCTAAGCTATTTTATATAATGTTATATTTCTCCATTCAAAAACTCCATTCTGCTGGGGTGTCCTAGGAGAAAAGAAGTTTTGACTATATCCATTTTGAGAGAAAAAATATTCAAATTCTTGATTGTTAATCTCATGAACATTATCAATTTTCAAGGATTTGATTCTAATTCAACTTAATTTTCCTATAGATCTATAATACTTAGTAAAATAAGAGAAACCCTCACTTTTATGAGCTAAAAAGAAGGTCCATGTACACCTTGAAAATTAATATACTATAACAGAGACATAGTTCTTCCCATTTAATCTTGGAACTCCATAAGGTCTAAAATAATCAATGTGAACCAACTCAAGAGGTTGAGAAGTTGAAACTTCTTTATTTGGTTTGAAATATATTTTATGTTTTTTCCTTTTTGATAAGGATTTTATCCTTTATCATTTGGAAATGATAGTCTAGGTAGATCCTTGACTAATCCTTTTATAGTAATATTTTTATGTGAGTGAATGTTACGGTGTCCTAGACCCCAGTGATAGAGCCAAGACTCTTTTTCAAAGGAACATTAGAAAGAAACATTCTTAGAAACTAAAGAATCTATATTTATAGCATATACATTTTTATTTCTAAAAGTACTAAATACTGAATTAGTCTTAAAAATGAAGACATTACAAGTATATTAATAAAATTTAACATGAAATCCATCATCACATAATTGTAAAATGATAAGAAGATTTAACATATGATGATCAATATAATGGTCTTTAGAAATTACAACCATGTTAGTGTTACTAATTTGGATAAGGAAAATAATTTTTCCTTTTTCATTTTCACCAATAGTGACATGTCCCCCGTGAATCTTGATAAGGTTCTTGAAAATACAGTATTCCCCTATCATGTGTCTTAAACACCCATTATAAAAAGTACTATAAGATTTTTCAAGATCTCTTCAAGAACCTTTATTACAAAAATAGATCAAACAAGAAAAGTATTTGGTACCTGAACTTTCTTGGATCTAGTAATATTAGTAATTAAAAAAATATGGGTTTCCTATAGGAATTTTGTAATGTCTTAAAAAAACACTATTAGGTCTAGAAAAAATAAGTATCGTTAAAAGATGTTTCAGCACTGGAACTTATAGAAATGTTTCTAGAATAGGGCATAAAACCAGATATTCTAGAATTGGATAAAAAGTTAAATTTTAAAAAATATCTTTTTCAGGTTGACAATAAATACCAGTAGTATATTTAGGAGAAATATAATTTCCAAGAATTTTAAATAGGGTATCATTACCATTTTTAAAATTCTCAATATCCTTTTTTAATTTCTTATTGTTTTGGATATGTATTTTCTTTGAGTTTTTAATCATTATTTACCCTTTCTATAGTTAGTTTAGAAATAACTAAAGTATAAATAGAATGTTGTTTCTTTATTGAATTATATTTATCCATCCTGTCATTGCAAGTATCCTATTTAATTTTACAATTTCAAACAATTATTCATTACTCATATTTTCAGAGTCAGATTCACATTCATCTCTAGAATAAAAAGAGTTTTGTGCAGAAGATGCTATGGTTTCTTCAGATGTATTTTTAATAAATCTCATGTTGGCTAGGTCATAATTTTCATCATGATATGATTCTGATTCCCTGGGGATAATCTCAGAAGCACTCGAGGTAGCCTTCATATCCTTCTTGTACTATCTATCTTTATTCTTGTACTTAAGTTTTGGATAGTCACCCTTAACAAGTCCTCTTATTTTACATTCATAGAATATTATCTCATTGGTATTATTATTAATTTTCCAATCATTTTTCAAATTACATTTGTTGTCATACTTCCCTCTATAGCTATTCTTCATAAAAAAATTATTCATTATGTGTAATTTCTTAAATCTTTTAGCTAATTGATCCATTTCCTCATCCCTGTCAATTGAAGTCTCTTCACTATGGGAACATTCATCAGGAACATGAATTTTCTAATTTTTTGGATTTAGTGGTATTGAAATCCATTGTATTTGTTTTAGGTTCATGATCTTCTTCTTTGTTAACATTCAGTTCTTCCTCTTACATCATCAACTTATATATCAGCTCCTTTAAAGGTAGAGAATCGATGTCATAAGATTTTATAAAGGATATTGATGTCACTCTTCATATTTATAGAATAAATATCAACATTTACATGATTTTTTCCTTTGAAGTGATTGTATTTTCTAGTGATATCATTGTATTCAAAATCTCACTGGTCACAAAGCATCTTAGGTCAACCCTGAACTGATTACTCGATCTGATCTGTAAAAAGGCCCGGGATGTGTTCTTGGTCCTCCTGGGCTTGCAGCAAATTATAAGGGAATCGACATAGTGACAATGTGAATGATTTTTTCTAATAAATAGATAAAAAAGAAATATAATAAATAAAAGAGGAAACCAAACTCAAAGATATTTCTAAACATTAAATTATTTACATTAAAAATGAAAAAAAAACTAAGAAACAACTACACAAGAAAACTCAAACTAAACCTACAACCCAACATTTATATGTGAACTTGAAGATCACTCTCCAATCCACAACCAACTATCACCCAAGCCAATTGAACCCAAGCTGGATCCTGTAGTAGAAACTAAAAATAAGGAAACACAATAGGAATGAGTATAAAAACTCAGCAGGTAGGCCCAAATAATTTGATTCCTAATGCACGTTCTTTAAATAATGAAAAATAGATTAACTGTTTGGAAATTAAATTTATAAAAATAGAGTTTTCCACACTTTATATTTTAAAGAAAATAAATCGTAATCACAATCAATTTCCCTTATTCATTAAAAAATGTTTAAGGGGAGAAGGACGTCAAGGCAACCAAATAAGAAATGTTTATTTTTAAAAAAGTGAAAATGGTAAATTATTTTTCATTGCAAACAATTTTCTTGAAAACAATTTTAAAAATCCTCACATTCACCATTTTCAAGAAAACACCAAAACCAAGTACCATTAATTTAATTCTACACAATTAGGGTAATGAGACAAACCATACTAATATCATAAAAAAATGGGAATACTAAGGAACCTAGAGGATAACCAAAACATACAAATACATAACACCACGTACCTAGTAGCATGCCACAAATGATGAAATGAAAACAACCAAATTACCAACCACCCTAACTTAGGACATACCGAGGGGACCCATCCCATAGTAATAAACCCAAATATCCACCTATTATGGGCTATTGGTGAGTGTGTGAACTACCAGTGTGGAAAACGTTCTTAGAATTTCTATTTTTTATGCTAGGTTCCCATGCTATGTTCAAAAAGGGGTGTTCCACACATTCTAAACAACAAGCCATATATATATATATATATATACCACCACACACATCACAAAAATCGGCACCACCCCAACCACCTCAAGGAGTAGTCCTTGCCGTAAAACAATTATTAAATAAGGTAGGTCAGATACCGAGGAAACTCCCATCACATGGTCAGAAAACAAGGCATGTGACTCACCCCCAGAAGGGTTTTCCAAACACTCCATTTAGAAAATTTCAAACATGCATTAAAAGTTTTTAACATATCAAAACTTTCTTTAAGAACTACACACAAGCCAGTTCCATGACAAATCAATTTAAAAATACATTTTATGAAAAATGAAAAACATGACTCATGAAAATTTCCCAAATAAAATATTTTATAAAAAATGCACAGAATTTATTTTTAATACCAAAATATCATCAAAAAACTCAAACCACACCTTTAGAAAATTTAAAATTTCTTTAAAAATCCAACCAAGTAATTTTATAAGAATTCAGTGTGAAAAACCCACTAAATCCACATTACACGTTCAAATTCCTTAAGAAAAACAATTTATTTCACCCAGAATAATCATTATAATCATGAAAAATTACTATTAAATAATTAAGAGAGGTTTTAAAATCATGAAATCAATAAAATATTAACTTTAAAGGAGAGGTGAAAAGGGATACTACATCAAAAGATGATGAAACTTACAGAATCTGGTGTGAAGCCTCATTTACACCACAACCGCACCAAAGGGAGGTTTGATCCCACATCAAGGAACCATAAGAGATAAAAAAACCCTAAAAATGAGCAGCCCTATCCATTAAATTCTTCTATCATAGCCACTCGGATTAGGGAATAATATAAAAATAGAGAGAAAGTGAGAAGGAGGAATAATGGAGCCCTAACCTTTCGATCTTGGTGGAGAAACACCAAGAAAACCCCTTAGATCCATCATGGATGGTCTTGAAGGTGGACAAATCCTCAATGGGAGGAGCCTTTGTTGGAGGAGGATAAAAGGGGAAAAAAGAGGGGTTAGGATATAAATATTAGGGTGAGTGAAATAGTTTTTAAAAAGTTGGACATCATGCACAGTTACTCCGCATAGTCTATCAAACCGTGCAGATACTGTGTGACTGATACTTCCAAGAAACAAATCGACTGCATGGCCTACCAGCATGATATAACTGACTGTGTGGTAGTTTTGTGGTAGCTATTATCTCACCCATGAGATTCTTCACAGTTACCTTGGTCAAGGTGCATGATTACTACTAATTGTACACTAATTGTGCGTGAAGGCCTTCCCACCCCAAAACACCCATTTACACCAAAACCCATGGGGAAACCCACAGTGGAAGGAAAGGCCAAGAATGGGAGGAACGAACAACTAAAAAAATCAAACCTTTTACACCTATTTCCTAAGGAAACAACAAAAAATCCATACCAAACTGGGTTCGAAGATTAATTTCAAAACCCGAGTGTAATAATTCTCCCCACCATAACGCTTTCCACCCCCAGAAATCCACCTAAATCATAAAAACAAAATCATGATCACCACTTCTTTAAAACTCTCGGAGGTTCCTCATGAATAAAAAATTATTTAATTACAAAAACACTACCAACCCGATAAGGATATCATATTGAAGGTGGGAGGCTGACACAGACTCCTTGCCAAGTGCCACCCACCCCAAAAAGAGAACACACCTCCAATTGATTGTTTCCAAAAGACATATATTTTCCACGTTGCTCAAACCATCCTCCCAAACAACAAACATTTTCCAACAACATCATACAAATACCTCTATAACCATACTTATACTAAACCAATAGAACACTCCCTTTCCAACATCTCTATACGAGACCACCAATCATCATAATGACACTAGAATGAACCCAATATACTAACATGGGATACATGATCAGACATACTAATCCTAGAAACAACCCATAACTCGAGATAAATCGGAGTGCCAACATGGGGGAGGCCTGAAAGAACTCCCCACCATACGAGCTATCGAGATTAAACAGACTCGAGAACGTTCCAACAAGAACTAAAAAACCCACAATAATGGGAGGGGAGGTAAGGTCCCAACTAATGGACCACGAAAACCACAACTGAAAACACATGAACACTTCACATACTCGAATAATCACAACACATCCACACTCGTTTCACATATACATGCCACACAAGGGCCATAAAAAGGGAAACTCACACTCAGTGGGATATAACCACTAAAATTATAAGAAGAAGAAACAACTACACCTCCCCATAACCCAAGGAAAACATGTACACCCAAATGGGTTACATCGTGTAAATGAGGTTACCACACCATTTTCCACTAAACAGAACCATTAAAACCAGAATAGATACACTGGAGGCTTAAAATGCCTCCCTCATCTGCACTAAGGACAGAGATGAAACCTAGGCCTTTCACACAACTAGGGTTCTCCTGATTATGCGCTAGATCTCTGATGGTTGACACATCTCCCGCCTCATGGTGAGGATTTAGAAACCCCCAAATGAAACTTCTAATTCTTGTTCCATTGGAAACCACACATCATTCTCGGCTAAACCAACAGACCTCAACACACACTGAGACTCACTCTGTCTCAACATGGCACTTTACTACAACTGGGAATCTGAAGATGCACATGCATCATCATTTTCACCTAAAACAGGGAACACTGGAAGAAAGAAAACAAGGAGAAAATATCTCATCTAAAACCAATAATATCATAATTCCCTAGGGAAAGATACACTTTTGTCAAAACAGAAGTCCCAAAAAGGATACACAACATTAACCTTGTCACTTAAAAGAGAATGCAACACTCTCAGCCATTATCGAACATGACCCTTTCAAATGAGGGAAACATTATATGGAGATGGATATTAACCCAGGTCCCAATCATCACATGCATCTTATAAGTGGCTATAACAGCATATTATAACCAAAATCACAACCTTATTAACCTAGAATATCCATATCTTGGAGGAACTGAAGACAGAACCATAGATCATTCTTAAGAAAGCAGCTATCACTAACAACTTTAGATCATGTTTCCTCACTTATTAACTAAAAGATTCTCTTTACTAGCTCCATATTAAACCATCAAACACTATAGTTTCCAATCCTTCCCTCAATAACACATTCTAATCAAGAAGCTAAAGATTCCTTCCACCTCTCTCACATATGCACTCCCACTACAAGATTATCTACTCGATTGAAAAAGAAAATAGGTCGATTTGAGTTCTCAATTCCAAGATAAAAATCCTTTCATTTATCAACTAGAGGATTTACCATTAGGGAGGTCACCCTTGACGAAATTCTGATCATACATTGACTCTTCATGGGGGTGCACTATAAACAATGTGGGAGAAACCAAGGACCCAACCGAATTGGTACATTGGACAAAAAAAACCACAAACTAACACAAAAAACACAAAGCAATCCACCACCATGGTTTCTTGAAACACTTTTCCGAAAACCCACCAACAAGAATACAAACTATCAACACTAATAGACAATGAAGAATCCTCATGATCAAATTCCTCACAACCAACATTCTCAAAAAGACAAGAAGACACACCAAAACACTTATTTAAAATAAATAACCTTTCAAATTAAATCATGATTTGTGGGTTAAACACTCACAGATGGTATCCCATGAAGCCTCAGTCATGAATATCCTTGTTTCAAACCGGTCACCCATTCACATTCTCACCCATTCTCATGAATGTGGTAACCCACATAAACAAAAACATTTAAACAAATTCTATTTCTACCTTTTAAAGAAATTAATTCAACCCATATCTCCATTTCAAAACTCTTAAAGCCTCTTTTCAAAAACATCTAACCCCAAAAATTAAAAACCCAATTCAAAAATCGCAAAAAATAATTCTAGAAAAATAATTCTCACCATACAACTTAAAACCCATTTCTAGACCTCACACATCCCTTCCAAAACATTTACTCAATTATAATATTTTGGAAACTTCACAAAAATCACTAACAATATAACCAAAACCATTTCTTGAACTCCACACCTTTATTTTTAAAGCATCACGTCCCATTGAAAACCATTTCCAAATTCCAATTTTCTCAATTTCAAGCATCTTTCTATAGTTCGACATGTCCCTTTAAACCACTTCTATATCACCACAAAAAAATCATTTAAAAATACCCAATTTCCCAAAACCTCTTTAAAATAGGTCATGAAAATACATTTTCCAATAGAAAAGACAAATTCATTACCATTTTAATTTTTTTTACAATTCCAAAATAGAAATTTTGAAAACAATTTCCAGAATTGTGGAAATGCTAGAAGATTCACAGAAGGAAAACTAGAGTTTATGGGTGACTTGGCCATATGGTTTGTGGCCATATGCCAATCACTCCACCATCACGAGGAGTATTATTGGGTAATTCCCCAGCTCCACATGGTTTTACAAGCCCTGAAACCCCACAAAGGGTACTTTCCCAACTCAATTTTCATTTCCCAACAACACAAAATCCAAAAAACCAAAACACACCAATATACCCATGAATCCCATGGTAACCTGAGGTTCAGAATGAGAAAGGGTTCCTAACATCCTTCCCATTCCTACACCCTGATCCCAAAATACTATTCCTTTTGCCATGACATTCCCAAATAAGAATCGGTAATCTAAAAATAAAGGTCCCCAAAAGATCTATCCTCCCATTGATACCTTTTTTCATGAACCAACTCTAGTCGACCACAAATTGGTCACCCGAGCCAATCTATGACAATGTGCGAGAGGTGTTCCTGATCCCCCCTGGGCTGGAAAAAAATTCCATGTATGTGAATAATGTATTACTGGGAATGATGTTTCCTAGTAAATAGATATAAAAAATCATCCTAATAAATAAAAGAGGAAACCACACTCAAATATTTTTCCAAACATTTCATTATTTACATTACAAATGAAAATAAGAAAAAATGAGCAACATCTACAGAAGAAAAATCAAACTATACATGACAACACAACACCTCCATGTGAACCAAAAGATCACTCTCCAATACAAAACAAACTATCACCCAAGGTTATTGATCCAAAACAAGATCCTATAGCAGAAACTAAAAATATAGAAACACCATAGATATGAGTATTAAAACTCAACAGGTAGTCCCAGATAATTCTATTCATAATGTGCTTTATTTAAATAAAGAAATATTGATTAACATGTTTTAAATACAAATTATAAATATTGGTTTTTCCATATATTTCATTTCAATGAAATTAAATCACAATCACAATCAATTTCCCTTATGCATCAAAAAATGTTCAGGGAGAGAAGGGGGCCAAGAGAGTCAAATACGAAATGATCATTTTCACGAAAGAGAAAAAAGGAAATTATTCTTCATTCAAAAAACAGTTTTTAAAAATCTTTATAAAAAGCCACACATTAACCATTTAGAATAAAACACCAAAACCAAGTACCAGAAAAATAATTCTGTATAATGAAAGCAATTATACTAACCATACTAGTATAGCAAAAACATGGGAATATATAGGAACTTATTGAAGAACCAGAACAAACTAATACATGAGACCCCGTCCTTAGTATAATTCCACACATGATGAAATCAAGATTCCCAAATGCATGACCACCCTTACTCAGGATAGGATGAGGGGTCCAATCCCATAGCAATAAACCCAACTATCCAACTACTATGGTCCACTAGTTAGTATGTGAACTACTGGTGCAGTAAACGTTCTCAGAATTCATTTTTTTCTATTCTAGGTTCCCATGATATGTTTATAAAGGGTTGTGGAAAAAAATCCAAAAAAACCATTTGTATATATCCCCACACAAATCACACAAACCGGCACCATCCTGACCACCACAAGGAGTAATCATTTCCATAAAAGAATTAATACATAAGGGAGTTCAAATATAGAGGAAACTAGCATCACATGATCAAGAAACAAGAAAAGTGACTCTCCACCAAATGGGTTTTCCAAATAAACCATTTTTAAAATTCTAATTGGGCTTTACATTTCTTTCCCATATCATAACATTCTTGAAGAACTACAAACAAGCCACATTGATTCCCAATGAATTTAAAAATCCTTTTTAATAAAAAATCCAAATGGGGATCTTGAAAATTTTACACTTTAAATAATTTATAAGGAAATAAAAAAAACATGTTTTCAATACAGACCATCATCTACAAAACCATACCATGGCATTAGATAATTAAAAACTACTTTAAAAATTCAACTAGGCATCTTGTTGATTGTTTTGGAAAAAGATTCCTCTATTCAACATGAATACATTAGGAAGGTCTATCTAACCCCATGTTATATCATTTAAACCATGATTATATGTAGTTTCCTTATTCATAGTGGTATGGTGCTCACTAATTCTTGGAGGGAGGGTAACATAGAGGTTCATTTCCTTGCCTCTCAGTACTCTCTAAGTTTTACTTGCAGTATATTTACTTCTACTAGATCCCTTACCCCTAACTATGTTTCCATTTTTTGGGATGATGATTTGGGGTGAATTATTTTAGACCTCCACAACCTTTTCAGCCACTTCCCTATTCATAATAAAATTTCATAGTGTTGGATGGAAAATATAATCAGGAAATTTCATAAGCATTCATTCTGCAAAACCCATAAAATCCACATCACATGTTCAAAGATATTAAAGAAAAAATTTATTTCACACGAAACAATCATTATAAGTAAGAAACATCACTATATAATAATTATTATAGGTTTTCAAATCATTCAATCAATGAATTATTAAATTTAAAGAAGAGGTGAAAAGGGATCTTACCTCAAAAGATGATGAAACTTTTGGAATCTGGTCTGAAGCCTCATCCACACCTCAATCACACCCATGGGAGCCTATATCCATCTTCAAGGAACCCTAATATGGAAAACCCACCAAAAAAGAAACCATAGCCATGAAAATTGTCTAACATGGCCACTAGGGTTAGGGAATATGGGAAAAATGGAGAGAAAACAAGAAGGTGGAAGAAACGAGAACTAACCTTTCGATATGGGTGGAGAAACATGATGAAAACCCCATGGATCCTTCTTGGAGGGAAATGAAGGTTCCAAAATATCTCATGGGAGGTTCCTAAGTTAGAGGAGGCTCAATGAGGAAAAAATTATGGGTTAGGGTATAAAAAATGGGGACAAATAAATAATTTTTAAAAATATGGAAAGGCTGTATGGTTTATGTGCACAGTCTATCAAAACTTAAGGATACCATGTGACCAGTAATGCTAAGAAACAGATCGAACAAATGGCCTACCCATATTATATGACTAACAGTGTAGTATTCGTGTGGTATTTATTGTCTCACCTAAGAGCTTCTGCACAGTTAGCTGGGTCGGGGCGCATGTTTGCAACTAACCATGTGCTAATCGTGCACTAGGGCCAGGACACCCAGCAAAACACCCATTTAAAAAAAACTCAAGGGGAAACCTAAGGAGGAATTCTTGGAAAAAATGAGAGGAAACAATATCCTAAGAACTCAAACCCATCACACCCGATTCCTGGGGAAATAATTGAAAAAGAAAACCCAAACTAGAACAGAAGATTAATTTCAAAAATCAGGTGTGACATCGATGAACCTGAGATACATGTCAGAAATATGCTCATAAGGCTCCATTTTGACATTATCATGTTGTATAGTAAATGTGTTAAGCCTCATTTCTTTAACTTTAGTGGTTCCATCATGTGAAACAGCTAGAGTGCCCCAAATTTCAAATGTTATTTTACATGCAGAAATCCTATTGAATTCTTCATCACCTAGAGTAAAGTATAAGTCATTAAGAGTTTTGAAATTATTATTATAGGCTTCCTTTTGGGGTCATCCAAAGTGTTTTTATTAGTATAAATAATCATATATTCATCAAATATAGTATACAAGAGTTCAAAACATATGACTTCAAAATGAATTTTTATTTTTAGGTTCCACATGTTGTGACAGTAAAGTAGGAAGGTATGTTTGTAGAAAGACCTTCCTATATATTTTCCATTTGAAAAAAATTTAATAGAGCTATAAATTTTGAATTTATAGAAATTTATATATCTTCAAAACACAACATAAATCATATTTTAAAGGATATTTGAAAAAAAAACTTATAAACCACTGATACCAAATGTTGGTCAGAGTATTACACTTAATAGGGGGTGAATTGAGTTCCTATAAAAACTTCTATATAAAAGACTTAGTTAAAATTTCCAAAAATTGAAATACAAAATGGACCAATTAACGAAAGTACATATTTATAAAATTCTCTATCTTTTGAAATACATATCAAAGATTGATTACTTCTCAGTTAAAGTCATATGGATTATTATTTTAACTTTTTAAATCAATATACTTAATAAAAATCTAATATAGATGCTAACTAAGAGTAACTATCAAAGTGATGTAATGTTTTTTGATTTAAATAAAACATTGAAAATAGAATATTAAAAGGCAAAAAACATTTAAAAAAAGAGGCCCAGTCACCTTATGAGACAGAGTCCTATCCACTTAGTGATCACCAGCCACCATGAAGCTTATATATATATATATATAAACACTAATCCACCACTGGTTCATGGTATAGAATAACATAAATTGTTTTCCCAGTCAGAAGTCATCTTCCATAGTTTTCATGTGAGTGAAAATTACAAAAATACTTGCATATTACCTTTCCACTATTATTCATGGTTATTGTAAGGTTTAAAAATATAGGTTTTTGAAGATATCAATGTATCTTCCATTTTGGAATAAGAGACAATGTTTTCTCACAATACAGACAATGACCCATTGCTCGAAATATAAAACAGTACACAATCAAGGAATAACTAATTATATATGAGTAACAAGGATCTTTGTGTTTTTTTTATTTAGTACATGACTCCTAAATGTTGTGTTGAAATGAATCTTGAGTCGATTTTTGAAACAACTACCAAACAGAGCATCGTGAGAGATTTCATCTTCTGCTTCCAGTGAGGTAGTAACGTGTTAGATAAATGTTCTCCTCTTTCTATATTAGGTTGATGATGTTATTAAATTTTGGTTCTCACAAATATCTTCATATATTTATAGTAGGAATTTATTATTATGTGTTTCTTGGATGCGTGACTTTTTATTATATTTTCTTCTCTCCTTTTCATTTAGATGAGGTGCTTGATTTATACACTACATGGTCGATAAGAAGAATGGTCTCAATCATTTGTTGGTACCTCATACCTCATACTCAGACATCAATATTAATGTTGTATAAAAAATACAGATGATGTCATTAAAATAACTAATTTTACTATGTTTCACAATAATTATTTTTAGAAAAAAATTAAAATTAAAATGAAAAGGGAAGGTGTGACTATGCCTCATGATCGATAGCTTAGGAACGATGAATCGAGATCGGTAGGTCGCTCTGTCAGTTGGTCGACTTGACTGTGACTCACCTATTGGAATGTCATTCTAATGATAGGTTTACTTGATGATATGTCAAATATTGGTATCTCATTCTTAGTGAAAATTATGAACATTGGTTATTCATTATGTCGACAGCTCCAGCTGACGGTGACGCATGCCATCGGTAACTCGGCTTGAATGGTGCCTTGTCCATAGAAAAAGTTCAAAAAAGTTATTGATACCTCAATTCAAAGGTGACTCATTGCATTAGTATGTCAGGTATTAGTTACTCAAATTGGTTTCTTGTCCTTTTCTATATTTCTATATTCACGTTGTTTGTAAGACAGCTAACAGTGATACATGTCATTGGTACACCAAAAAATGATTTCACCCTAATAGTGACTTAGCCTCAGGGTGACATATCCACAATGATGACTTCTTCTTAGCCAAATTTTGTTAACCTATATTATGTAGTAAAAAACTAATTGAAAATATTAATCTCAAATGTGAAAATAGTTAAACATATATAAAAATAATTAAACTTCATCAAAATTAATAAAAATGATTTGTGATCATTAAAACTAGAGGAGGACAACATAGATCATAAATGAAGAATTTAGAATATTTTAGATCATATTATAATTATTCAGTATTTTAAAATATGTATTATGATTTTTAAATAATAAAACTTTATTTTTATAAAATTATAATAGTGTCAATTTTGACACTATTCAATTCTTTTATTTTTACATATATCAAGAAAAATATTTAATTTTAAAAAATATTATATCTCTATGAGGTAAATATTATATATAAAATTCATTGGTTATATTAATTATCTCAAAATATATTTATTTTAATATTTCTAATAACATTTCATTGATATTTCCATTAATACAATAATTACTACATTAGTGTTGTGTAATTATTTAATATATTTATTTATTCACTAGAAATTAAAAAAAATTATTATGATGAATATTAATCTTCTAGATTTCATAATAATTTTTATTTTTTAATTTATCTATTGTATAACCCTTATGACAAAATATATATTATTTAAAATGTTAATGTCACATCATCAAATATTTATTAATTAAAACATTATTAGTATCATAATTTCACACAAGGGGCCCAAAACATCAAAAATAAATTTATTTTAGGAAAACATGTTTATTAATTAAAAAATATATCATTTGTATTCATTCAAAACATTCATTTGTCCCCCCGTGATCACATAAGAGATATTAAAGAAAAATAAAATGACATTTTCTATCTTTCATGAAATTAAATATAATATAAGTCATTTTCATGGACAGTTGTCCATTAAATGACTTTATGTCAGTCCATAAGTGTTAAGGACCTGATTTAATTCACCCAATCAAATTTTAGCATTTTTCGAGTCATTTTACAGTCTTTATAATTTTACTTTGTAACCTAAATAACCTAATTTACCTTTTACCATGGTTAGAAAATTTATCATGGTTACTATTCATATTGGCCAAACAAAGGGACCAAATTACTAAATTTAGAAATTATTAATCAAAATTTGACATCCATTTTTCAAAATTCAAAATAAAAAAATGTTAGAATTAATTTTAAAATAAAATAGATAAAATACCATGAAAAAAAGTATTTTTGAAAAAATGCCTTTTTAAAACATAAAATTATTTTATAATAAATTCACGTACAAAATAATTTTCAAAAAAATAATTGAATTATTTAAAATTCTAATAAACTATATAAAAGTTAAAATTAATAAAAAATATAATTTTACCTTGAAATGAGTTTTAATATAAAATATAGTTTTTAATGAAAAAATGTATTTTCATTATTCCTCAACAAAATGAAACTTATCACAAAAATACCATAAATTCAACAAAATTAAATTTTTATATTCTTATTTAAATAAAGATGTTTATTTTTTCATATAAAAACTATAAAAGAATCAAATTTTTTATTTAAAATGGGTTCTCCATTAGAAGGATTTAAAATTACCCTTTTGGAAAAAAAAATAGGCTTTATACATAAAATTGGGTTTGTTCTTATCTAATGACTATAAAATCTATTGGATTGAAAAAAAATTATCAAATATATAACATATATATTTCATTAATATCATTAAATAATATTAATTTTGTTTAATTTGTTAAGATAAAATGGTTTTGGGATAATAATAAATAAAATTCATTATAATAAATGGTGTATTTTCATTTATAATTAATTAGTGACCAATGAATTAATTTTAAAAACCATGTATTTTCATAATTTATTTAATACTTTTCATACTCGAAAATTTTTCTTCTTGGTTATAATCTTATATAAATAAAAATAAACTGATGTTTCGTAGAAACTCAGTGTTGCATGTAACACATGCTACGTCAGTGTTTCATGTAACACAAGTCATAAAATAAATGAAATTATATATATATATATATAATAAAAATATCATGGTGTTACATTCCCCCCCTTAAAATTAATTTTCCCTCGAAACTATTTTCGATTATCATAGGTTTGATACATAAAATATCCTTTCATATAAACTCACAACCTAAAAACTAATACTAAAACTTCCACCTAAAAAGAATGTTAGAAACATAATATTTACCCAAAGTAACTCATTACTAGGTTTCCATATATGAGAACACAGGTGGAATGTGGTAATGATAACATGGAAGAGAAATCAATCCATGAAGTTTTGATGAAGAGTAATATAGATCATGGGAAAGAAAATGTTAACAATCACAAAACCATAATTCTCTAATGATCTAAGGGGCCATTTAATTCATCAAAAAATAAGGTACTTGGATAACATTTTTGGTTTCTAGAACCTTTCCCTATATTTAAAGAATTTTTCATGAGATGAAAAACTTACTTGATTAAGAATAAACTCATAAATTTGTTGTTCATTGATCAATTTCAAATTCATCTCTTATTCCAAGAAGTTATGGTGATTTTTTCATTCCTAAGGCATTAGTGAATCAAGATATCCATATAATGAATGGTTATTCCATCTATCTTCAAAAAAAATGGTTTACACAAGCTGTCCAGAATTCCTAATTCCTCATATGGAGAGATAATACTTTAACCCCTAAAACATCAAACAATTTCATAAATGATTACATTTATAATCCACATAGAATCCAAAACATTTGAAATAATTTCACTAAATTTCAAAATTCAACTTATTGTTAATCGCCCAGAAAACATTACATAGCTCTTAATTATCACATACTAAACATAAGAAAATTATTATAATGTATTCTTCGGAAACATGGAAATGAACTAAATTACCCTAAAACCATAGAGAAAACATTCATTCTTTAAAAAAACTCTTTACACATTCCATAAATTCCAAAAAAAAATCAATAAACTCCATCCATGATATCATAAACCACTTTGTAACTCTCTCAGTTCCAAGGTAACTAATACTATCAAAAAGACCTTTATTTCATTATCCCAATATTATGCACATATTAAGGTTTATACATACCTTAATCATGTGTTTTCTAAAAATATCTTAATCAATTTTTATGGTTATGAATGCTATTTAATAAATTCTTTCAAATCCTTAATGAAAAACTATTGTGGATCATCCTGTAGATATATCATTATTCTGTAATAAGAGTTATTCTACAACAATATTCATGAATTCCAATACAAAAACACATAGTCAATCCTCCAATTCATTTTTACACTCCAAATCTCCAAGAGTGATGGCATGCTATTTCCCTTTATGTTTTTGCCATAATAGGATGATTATGCTGATCATCTTTGATAACTCTTGGATTAGGGAATTGGTTAGTATAATTCACATTTTCTTTGAACATGAAACATTGAAGTGTTGGAGGTTCATTCTGTGTAGCCTTTTCTCTATTCACCTAATTACTTGTCCTATTCCCATCACATCAGTTTTCTATTTCCTGATGACCTTATTTCCTACACTTGAAACATTTACCTGTCCCCTTAAGATAGTCACTACCATCCTTATTTCAACACTTTGGGCATATATAATTGTGCATCTTTTTTTTCACCATTATTTTTATAATTTATATTAAACTCTCTCTTTTTTTTTCAAAACCATGATATTTATATGTAACACCAACACCAATTTCTACCTTCATATAAAAATTATAAATGTCTTCCTAGATTTTATGGCCTCTTATGGATAAATCTATTTGAATACTTGGTTTTAATGAACTGAAAAATCGATCAGCCTTAATTTCATGTTGGATGATAATGCTAGAAACATACATTGCAGGTCTTGTAAAATTTTTCTCATAGGTACCAATGGAATTATTATCATTCTGATTCATTTAATGTAACTAATTATTTATATTAGTATAATGAATACAATAAATTAAATATTGAAAAATAACTTCTTTAACTCATCCCAATCCCTGGATTCAATTTCACCTTACTACCTCATATTCTTGGTTATATTCAACCACTGCTCTACTTCACATTCTAACCAATAAATAGCCCGAATGAATTTCTAATGTTATGAAAACAACATAATAGAGAATATAATTTCAGTGGTAAGGATTCACAATTGATCAACTAGTGGATTAGAAGGCCCACTGAAAAAGGTGGACATTTCATAATGAAGGACACAACATAATGTTGTTCTCTTCATTTCTTATTTGGGAGTATGACCTGATTTATAGATTCAGAAAGTTGGGTGATCATAACAATGATATTTTTTCATTCCATCTCCCATAGCATTTAGTTTCTATTGCGGATAATTATTTCATTATCTATCACAATTTTTATTAAAGTGGTTCCTTCTGGTTCCAAACATTGACTAAAACTAGAAATCATAGTGCGAGAAACACTAACTATAATGGTATAACCACATAATCAACGAAACTTACTTATAAAATTTCAATTCAAGATACTGTAGGTTTTATCGTAGGTTACTCATGATCATTAAAAAACACTATAATGGTAACATATAGTTAGAATTATCCTTAGGGACCTTACTAAGGTTTTCTCATCCTAGTTTCCAAAGGTTTACTAAACCTTTGATTTGATACCAACTATAATGACCTAAGAATAAGGTACATGGATATTAATTAATTTTTTTTCGAATACATGAACACATACCCAAAGAACATATTTATTTAGTGTTTTTGGAAATTGTAAAACATAAAAAACCAGAAAATAAAACATCTACATAATCTTCTTATTAATCATTCATAACTAGAACCCATTTTTTACACATATTACTTACTAATTTTATTCATATCTCAGGGAAAATAAACATACAAAAATGGTGACCCCATATGCTCAGTATGGGTAAAAAATAGAGATAACAATCATATAATAATCATAAGACATTGGATCATAACCAAATCATTGGAAAATTTTATCATGCATATCAAATATCATAATATAATATTAATGGATAAATCATAGAAGTTCAAAAAGAACAAACTTCATGATAACATATCCTAAGACATGGAATTTTAACCTACATATAAGCATAGAAAATTATATCCATATTAGTCGAGGATAAATTCCCAGACTATCATAGTGGAAATTTCCTTTACTGAACTGAGTTCACTCCTTATTATAACCTTATATTATTGAACCACGTTTACTTTCCATTTCATCCCTATATTAATGAACTGAGATCATTTCCCATTTCATATCTATCTATCTCATGAGATCTAAATATTTACTAAATGCATTGGAGGGTGATATAGTTACCACCTTTCACATAATAAAAACCATACATATGTGTTCCCCAAGTGCATAAACCGTTCCACATATCAGAACACATGAAAAGAAATGGTTTTCATAGACATAATTCAATAAAAAACACATGGAATGTAATGGGATTCATAATTATTATTGTATCATAAAAATAAACCACTCATACTATCAATGGGGATAAAATCCTTGAAAAAATCACCATTCAAACATAAGTATCATTTGATATATCACATGAAAATAATTCATTTAAAAAATAAATTTTCTTCTTTGAAAATGATTTCTTTTCTTAAAATGTCACTCAATATTAAAAGAAAATATTTTACATAAAAATAAACTTGTTATATTATATGTTAAGAATAAATTCATTAGGGTCTCATGGAAGTATAAAAATATGTTCATGTGGTATAAGTTAAAAAACATTATTCTCATACTTTTATGATAAAATTAAAAAAAAAGTACCTCATAAGGAAAATAACCAAAATAACTTTTCAAATCATTTAGTAAATATTCACAAATGGGTAAAATGACTTTAAAATTTTATATAAAAATTAAAAAAAAATTGATTTTTTTAATAATCTTATACTTGTATAAAACATATACGTCAGAAAATACTTATATATAAACAATCTTAGATAAAGATGAGATTGTGAAATTAACCCTTACTGATTTATAATCATTCTAATAATATACCACATAAAATAAAGAATATTATTTGGATATCTAAATAACATAATCTTCTTAATAATACTCATAAATATTTTTTGGGCCTTATATACACCACATAGTTTCTAAAACCATCCAAATAAGAACAATATCCACTAAAAACATATTTAATATAGGCAATTCTCCTCATATATTTTTGTTTATGTTTATCTATAAATTTTATTTTTACTATAGACACATATATTATGTGTTCCATATATTTCCATAATAATAACATTGAATACTAGGTTCATTATTATCTATCTTAGCATCTCCACATATGTTCTTTTGAGATATTTTTACCTTAAACAAATCATTTTTCATTATGATAGTGGGTACTTATATCTTTGAATAACTACTTCTAATTTTTTCTTTTGATCAATCACCATAATGGATTTACAATTATCTTTGAAATGACACCCTTATAGAAAAGGAACTAATTATTCTCTTGACTCCCTATGAACTTCCTTAGCTTCTTTAGTGATTTATTCAATTGAATTTTCTAAGATAATGTTGGTGGGTTAAGAGTATTTATTAATTATCAACTTCTCTTTGATACATCATGAGAAAACCATAATGTTCTTAATTTATTTTTATCTGATCATTCCTTGAGTTGTTCATACCATCAATAATCTAGGAATATTCTTAAAAATATAATTTAGGATCTACGCCATTTCTTGAACTTCTAAAAATTATAGATTTTATCTTCCCAACATAATTTTTCTTCTCATACTTATCCTATTATTATTTCTTCATATAGATTTTAGATGCATGTACCACTTTATTCGACTTCTTTATTTTATCCCTAAAAATTTAAATTTCTTCAATTTTATCTGATAGTTCATCTTTGAGATCAACTCTTCCCTTGATTATACCACCTTGATCATCATTATCCACTATGGGGGATTTTACCTGATGAACCAAATTACATATTAACCATAGATACTATAGTATTTAATGTTCTCTAATTTTATTTTCTTCTCCCTATCATCTTCTTGTGTTAATAATTTATTCTTCTTTATGAGTTTATGATAATGTTTACTCATTCTTTCAATGAATTTAAAATATTTCATAGTGTGTTTCTCCATTTCATCATTGTCTCTGAACTTATTTGGACACATTGTAGCTAGATGACAAACTATTCCACACTAGAAGCAAGCTAGTATAACCTTGACTTGAATTTACCTTTTATAATTTTAAGATTAATGGTAATAAAACACAACACCTAGTCAAATTATTCACCTTTGGGATCATATCTCAATGGGGTTTTCTTCATATCCTCGAATTCAACCATATGAAAATCCTCTTTTAACATGGACTAGTTTCCATCATTATACATATCATATGAAATGATAGTACTATACAGGTTTTCTAGTGTCACCTCTTTTAGATATTTTTCTTCAAACAGAGGTACTTTTTTATTTAAACATGGTGGTAATATTATCAAGATACAGTCACTAATTTTGACATCATCTAGGATCTCCCTATGTTCAGGAATATCTTCCACAAGAATCATTTATTAGTAAAATAATTAACCAGCTATATCATTTGAGCTCATTCAAAGACCTCCATACTTATTCTACGTAACCAAAAATTATGATTCTAAAACTTTTGAATCACCTTTATAAATATTCTGAAGCTTCTACTATGTAACATGGGAGGTTTTTCATGACTTCACTTTTGTGTTGATAGTGTTTTCCAAATCACCCCCCAGTTCATTAATTATTGTTTCATCTATATCAAACATTTTATGATCACCATCATAGAGGGATACACTCTCCATGATTTCTATGATTCTTTTCATAATAGTTCTGTACTCATTCATCCATAATGAACGAATGTAGTGTTATATTTAGGTTTTACACAAATGGAAGCTGGTACATTAAAAGATAATAATTCCATTATGATTGAAAACAGACACCATTTTTTCTAATAGAGATATATATACAAATCTATAAAAAATATTTATTTTTGATTCCAATTTTTAATCATATATGTCGGTGAATATACTGAGAGGGTTGTTGAATCAGGGTATTGTGAATTATTTTCTAAATCATTTCTTATGATCTTATTACATTTTAAAAGGGTTGTCTCTCTATTTATCTCAATAATTATAAATAAATAAAAGAGTTGACAAGGGACACATAATTTTTTACTTGTTTCACTCAAATGGGATACTTTAAGGATCAAGCAATGTAAATCTTACAATGCGCCTAAAACACTAAGATCCCTAATTTGGTTATTTTGTATCAACTACATAGACCATTAAATTTTATAATCCTCTCAAGATAAAAGATCACTAATCTCAAACACTCAAGAGAAAAATACTAATCCAATATTTTTTACTTCAATTATTATTTATAGAGAATTACGGTTACACCAGGAATGGTGTGACAATAAAATTAAATTTATTCTACTTAAAAAATCTATACATATTCAAAAAAGTTAATATTTTGGATATCTAAATTAATATTGTATCGCCTTCTTAAAATTTTCGAGAAATCCCCCTCCAATTTTCTATGTTTTATCTCTATTTACATTATATCATACCTTTAAAACATTTTAAATATATTTTTATATTCCTTCTCATATTTGAACCTTAATCTAATAGTTTTAATTAATTATGCATTCCCTAAACCATCAATATAGGTCCAAGTATACGTCATGTTTTTAATAGGTTCATATCATGTCAATCATATTATGTTATCCCTTATAATTTGATTTTTTTTCTTAATTTTGAACTCTTTTTATAACAACATGATGTCTTGAATGTCATGGTTAATGGCATGTCTTCATTATTTTTAGAACAACATGTGGTCAATAACTAGACCCACAAAATCCACTCCATATCTCATATTCAATTACCCATAAGATCTAATTATAAGTCTCTAAATCCATACTTATCCTTAAACTATTAATAGAATGCTAGTATGCTTCATGATGAAACCCTCAATGTGACATAACAACCAAAATATTCCCAAATCCATTCATGTTGAGAGCCTTCATCTTGTGGCATGGTCACCTATAGTGTAGAACTACAAAATCATTCATTTTGATTCTAGAGACATTGAGGTCCATCTATGGAATGACCACCATATATATTGTTCCACTAAAAACACATCAATAAAATCTAAGGTGTGATAACTATATCATGACATATAACTATAAACAAGAAAACTCCCAAAATAATTAACCTTATAGACATTTCCTTTAAACATATGGAATCTAATCAGGGCGTGAAATTTTATCTCACAGTGGAAATAATCCCTATGACGTTCCTTGAATAACCCATATCATGTTAAATTAATAGAATGATGCATGATATCATGGATTGAATGAATATAATGATAATCAATTTAATCCACAACACTGTTGTTTTTTTGGAAACACACCCCCACAAAAGAACTTAGATTTTCACATAATTATTTTTGTTTTGTAGATAGAACTATTGGGGATCCTCCCAAAACACCAAAAAGATCTTATAACATCATGTATTTTCATTTGGAAGTCACATCTCACATAATTTTCAATAAACATAGTCCCAAAAATACTACAAGGATTATTTTCTAACATGATGCCACAATTTTTGGGTATACACTAGGTAAGAGATGTTACTAATGATTTTATGATAATATGAGGAATATTATTTATTGATTTGATTTGATTGTGTTATAAAATAATAAGTTATAAAAACCTTCATTGCTCATTGTTGATATAATTCAATAAACCCTTGAAGAGACAATTAAATTACATGGGAATATCCAAGACATATGAGAAACATTTTATACATCTCATGATGATTATGAAAATTACGTCAACAAGGAAAGTCCTAGAGAAACAATTTTCTAAGTTCCAATTACATAGAAAACTTGTTAGAATGAAAAATTATCTCATTGATAGTCTAAATAAGGCACAAACCTGAATAAAATTGTGAATTTTGTATTAAAATATCTTTCTTCTGTAGTATGAAAAAAGAACACTGATGGGACCTTAAACATGGTCAATGGATTTCGTTGATTGAGGAAGAGTTAACCAAAATTGAGAAGAATAACACTTCAAAATTGGTTTCACATCCCAAATAAAAATATGTTATCGGGTCAAAGTGGGTTTTACAAATTAAAATAATTGATAATGGTGAAGTATCAAAAATGAAGGAAGAAAAGGTGTTTTTAACTCATATATCACATGGAAATATGTTTTCATTATATAAAAAGGAATATTTTTCAATAAAAAAGTGTAAATAGAATAATTCCAATGTATCATTGTCAACATACACTATTCTACAATGTCAAGATGGGAAATTGTACTATAGTTACACATTTTCAATGATTCCAATGAAACTTAAAGGTTTTTCCTCTTGTTTTAGTAATGTTAAATATTTCATTATATCTAATAAACTCTTGGTCATGGATTAAAATATTATAAAAATAATTCATTGTGACTTTATAATTACACCAATGTAGATTTGGAAGGGGATGTTGGAGATAAAAATTTTAATTTTGGTGGTTTATTTTTTATTTGAGGAAGTTGTGTTTCATGTAACTCTATGAAACAAAATATAGTTAGTCTTAGATAAAAAAAAATTATTATGTTTTGATTTAAAAATCCACAAATATAATGATATGGATTTAGTCAGGTCTTAAAGATATGAGGGTGTCTATTACATATCCATTGGTAATTGGGGGTAACAATCTATGTGAAATCAACTTGTTAAAGAATCTGGTGAAAAAATAAAGTTTGAATCATACTAGTATCAAATAAAACTTCATCAAGGAGTTAGTGTAATGTGGTTAAATTTCATTCCATTATGTTTTAACCAAGTGAAATTAATGAATATCTTGATAATGACATAGACCAAGGATGTTATCTATTACGTAAGAGTGTTATTAGGAGTCCATTTTCCTTTAAATATTGTTATGTCTTTCATTTTTGTTTTCCCACATTAATTCTATTTAATTTTTTTAAAAAGAGGAGGATAATATAGAAGTATATGTTCTTAAAAAGGGGTAGAGATTATAGGTTCTTGTCTAGGTGATCACTAATGAGAAGAGGAGCTAATAAGTATTATAAATTAGGGAGAGCTTGAGGTATTGGAAGATAATGTTTTTAGAAGATATCCTATTTAAATAATGTTTCCATTAAAAAAATAGTGGTAAATTGAACATCCAATTGAGAGGTTGAACAATGAATAACCCTTATAATAATGAATAAAATAGGAAAAGTATAATTATCTTAATTGATATATGGTAAATATGGAATAGATCATACATAATTGGATGGGTATATCTTATAAAAACAATTATATCCTATGGTATGGGTTTTAAATTAAATTTGTATTGGAGATATATTATCACTTGTTTCTTGAGGAAATATATTGATATGTTTGGGGTGATTTTATTTTCTATTTCTTGGAAATATCATCATGAAAGAATTGAAATCAATTTGGATTTGAATGCTGCTACTTGTGGATAAAAAACATGAAGTTAAACAATAGATGCATAACCACAGAATGAAGGATATGATCGCATTTAATATCATTTAGGAAAAACCTTAATAGATGCAAGAGGGTAGAACTCTATAATTATTTCTGCACAAACATGATTAAATCTCATCAATGGAAGATTATTATATAAACTCTAAATTTATTTCCTGATATAGATTAGAGGATGAATTAACGTTACATAATAATTTATAAGGTAGAACAAATATGAATTGATAATGTAATCGATTTGACACATGAATCCTCATATCACATCAATGTTTATTGTGCTAAAATAGTGCATATGGGGAATTTTGAAGATTCAACTACTCCATTTATATAATCAATAGAAACTAAATGTTAGAGATGGTTTGATAGTTGATGTCTATTTAATTATGATACAATGGATCATGTGGTAAAGGGTAATGAAGTGAATATGGTCATGAAGAAATAGGGGGATCCATGTTGTTATAACCTGGGAAAGATAGGTTTTAGGTTTTGTTGGTTCTGGAGATTTGAGAAATAGCACACCATAGATCACAAACCTTGTTGAAATTGGTCAAACTAGAGGATATTTATAGATATCTGGTTCTATAGAAATCAAATATTTTATGACATGCTTTATGAATAAAAAAATAAATCTAGTTAAAGATCTTAAGAAATACTCTAAGATCCATGGGATTTTTTCTTCCATATCATTCATATATAAGGATCATTCCATAGTCCAAGGTTTCATTCCACAATTCATGTTATGTTTATAAATAAACGGTGAAAAAACTATAGAATTTTTTTGTCATGGAATGGAGAAAGTGTTTCCTATTGAGAGAGCATTCCATGAAAGATCTAGTAGATAGTTGGGTAGAACAATAATGTTTCATACATTGTCCAAATTATAGAGTCACTTGAGGCTGGGGAAGCATATGTTTTTTCCTTTATTGAACTTTTCATTTATCTCATAATTAGATTTCAAGTGTAAAATAATGTTTATATATATATATTATTACATAAAAATATGTCAATATGTTAAATATATTTTTTCACAAGTAATACTGAGCTTAAAAAAACACAATATATTTACATAATTTTTAAATATTTAACTATGAATTTTTAATCCTATAAAATAAATTAATATAAATTAATAATTGGGACCTATTTATGATGTATTTATAGTATAAAAATAAATACTACTTTTAATATGACTTAAATTAAATTGGTAATGAAAAAATGGAAAGTGCAATCATTTTATGCTTAGAAATCTTGTGGACATATTTCATTTTTAGGTGATATGAATTTATATTTCAAGAAACATATGTTTATTGATGATATATTATATTTGATATGAATAATTGGTTAATAAAAAGTTAATTAATAAATGATAGGAAACATGAATTCTAATGTTTAATATTTTAAAAATCTATTTTCTGATAATTGTTTTTCATTATATAACATCATTTTATTTAAAATTTGGATATATAAATTTCAAATTTTAAATTTGAAAAAATGTAAAAAATAGATTAATCATGGTAATATTTTTCTAAGATTTTTTTTCTAAAAGTAATTTTTTTATGGTCAGTAGTAAAAATATTATTTTTATAAATAAAATTAATTTTATGACATTATTAGTATATAATTGAAGGCCTAAGAATGATATATTTGATCAATGAGTGGGGGAGTGGGTGAATTAGTGATCTATTTTTCTTTTATATCTACTTTTTTACAAAACAAACTATTCCTTCTATTAAAGAGTTATATTTTTTTTGAAAATAAAATCACAAGAGAAACTACCCAAACACAAGAATTTTCAAGGTTCAATCCTAAAAAATAGTTTCTAGTCCTTGCAATGGTCTAGATGTAATCTAATACCGCACAAACCATAAGAAAACAATCCTTTGTTGTGGTTATAACAAGAATTTAATATCCATTCACTTTAATTGAACTATTATCAAGACTATTTTGAATGTTATTTTTAGACGAATAAATATAAAACAGTGTTTTATAGAAACATTAGAGATATTCACTGACAGGATCAAAATATTTTCATTACGATGCTTCTCCAAACATATTCTTGAAAAAAACCTCTTCCCCAATTTCATATATAGAAGAAAGTAAGAACATAATTTTTCCATATTTTTATAGAATTTTATTATATTGAATTTTCTAATTTTAAATTTTTCCTTCTGATCCTAACTTATTCCAAAACCATGATATTCCATGGTTGGAAGCAACTTGGCCAGAACAATATTTTAGGTGTTCTTCCAGAATTTTTATCTAGAAATAATTCTTCATCACTTAAAAATAAATACATGTACGATAAATCACCCCTTGGTACTCTAACCTACAACCTTTATATAGGCACACTCAAAAGTTAAAATTTTGGAATTGTAATTTATTTACCCACTTCCATGAGAACTAAAATTTCAAAACACCTCCTCAAAAAATTTATAATTTTAAATATTCACAACCTTCCTTCAAGCATCCTTAAAACGTAACAATAATATTTATTTTAATCTATGATTTCAATCCAACAAAATAATTAATCATCATCTTAACATTTCTTATATTTGTGAATTTTAATAAAGATATTCACTTTAAAATAACACTGACCATTATTTTTATGTCGTGAATTTTTCCATCCTAAATATTTTCATCCTAAATATATCCCTCCAAAATATATCATTAATAAATATATCCATCCTCAATAGGTTTATCCTGGGTCTATCCATCCTAAAATTATGTATCTAGAATTTATATATCCTTACATTATCCATCTGTATTTTTCATGTCCTAAAATTGTCCGTCCATAATTTTTTTGTCTAAAGATTCACAATCTATAATTTTTTTGATCTAAAATTGTCCATTAAGAATTTTTTTGTCCTAAAATTTCCTATTTTCAATTTTTTTGACCAAAAAATTCTCTTTGAAATTTTTATGTACTAAAATTATTCTTCTGAAACTTCTGTATCTACAATTTTTCAGCTTGTAATTTTTTTTCTTTATAAACATTCACTATTTTCAAGACATAAAAATATACAGAAAAATATTCTTATAACCACAACTTCCAAACATTATAATTTTTTAAAACAAATATCTTTATCCAAAAATTTTCCTAACTTTGTAAAACAAACAAATTTCTCCCCCTTTCTTAAAAATTTATCGATGTTGAAATTGTTTAACTCATGCTTTTGGAAACACTCAAACAAGAAAAACATCGTAAGATTTGATTTTTCACCTCCTTTTACATACAATGACTTTTGCCTCTAAATATTATTAAATAAACTTCATTCGATCCTTATCCAAAAATTTAATAAGGAACCTATGTCCTAACATTTTAAAACAATAAGGAGACACTGTTCAAATTTATCAAATAATTTCATAAAAAACTATGCCTGGTATTTTCCTCTATATTATGAATTGTTTTTCAAATATTTTTCCACAAATGTATTAAGTAAAATCTATCTGATAATTTTAAAAACATATTATTAAGGAATCATCAACAAGTATTTTCCCACAAAAAAATGTAACAAACCTCATTATGATATTTTTTTTAAAATTTGTTAAGGAAACTCCTTCAAGCCTTTTACATCTGATGCCATCTCCATATGATTGGCTTTTTAAGAAAACTTTAAAAAATGAATTGTTTTTTTATAACACTAAAAATGTAAAAATATTTTGAAAATCATCTTTTATAAAATAAATCCAACCAAACAACTTCAAAACAAACTCCAAAAACCTAAGAAAAACCTTTCACGCATTTGGCCCAAAAAATATCCCCCATTAGAATTTGTTGTCAACCAAGAATAATAAATCACTAAAACTTCTTAAATCATACTATGGATTACATATCCAAATAAATATATTCCAATATAAGTTAAATCAATGTAGGAAATAATAATCATAAAGTAGCAAAATCATGTTATTCATAAGTTGTAATGTAGGATACTTATTTTTTGAAAAGTTCCTAGAACCCTTTTCCTTAAAACTAAAAATTTTAAAAGATTTTCTCTAAATAAAAATGTTTCATACATACCATTAAATAAATAGTTAAAAACTTTCACACATATTGAAATCAAATCCTAACCCATTTTAAAACTCTCCATAAATATGTACATTAATAAAAATCTTAAATCAAATACCTATGGATATATTTATGTTATATAATTTTTATCCAACTTGACAGTACTATTCAAACACAAGATGAGAGGGGAAAATGAAATCACAGACATTATCCTTCAAGAGAGGGAGGTTTTACTCCTTTTTTCAACCTCAACATACGAAAATTTTCTTTGGGAAATGGTTTACTGAATATATCATAAACTTATTCCATTGTATGAATATACTCTAACATTAGATCATTTTTATATACATTCGCTTTTACGATATGATATTTGAAATCAATATGCTTTTAAAAATAATTCTTCTCTAGATTTTTTTTATATTTATAGCAATATTATTATCATAACCCAAGAGTAGGGGTAACTTCACTTCAACTAAAAAATATTCCAATTGAGTTTTCATCCACATGGGTAATGTTGAATCTTGGGTGGTAAAAACATTCTAATATTCATCCATATTGAGTGTTATACAATTTTGGTTCATTTTATGCTAACTATCAAAACTTTCTCCCAAAAAGAACTACACAAAATATGGGTCTTCTCTCATCAACACTTCCTACCCAATCGGCATCTATGTAACCAAATTAACAAATATTTCATGAAAATTCATATTTTATATAGAAATGTATTGTCCCTTTGATGTATCTATGAATTAATTTTTATTACCTGAGAGAATATTATTTCATAGAAATTAGAAATCTGTCACATAATGTAATAGAAAAAATAATATCTATCCTTAAGGATGTCAGATATTACAAACTTCGATCTAACATCCATTTCTACTTATGACCAACTACCTTACCTTCTCCATCTTCGAAAAACCTGATCCCCTCTAAAATTGGTATATAAAATGTTTTGTAATCATTTATTCCAAATTTCCATAGAAGTTATTTATCCTACTTCACTTGAGATAGTAAAATATATTTATTATATTTTGATATTTATAATCCAAGAAAATATTTCATTTCTCCAATCAAGGACATATAAAATTACTTCTTCATCTCCTCAGTATAATTTTCATCATTTTTATTCTCATTATTAGAAATGAAATTTTCATCAACATTGATGTGGATCTATTTTAACATAGTTTTTCCACATCTTTTATTTATTTTTTATCAATTTAATTAATTTTTTTGACACTTTTTAATTAATTTTGGCACTTTTTTAATTTTATCACTAAATATGTTAATTAATTATTTTTTACAATTAATTATGTGTTTTATTCTTTAAATTAATAATTCTAATCTTACTAAACTATTCAACATTATTTATGTATTATTTAGTTTGGTTAATTTAAATCTGCTTAACTTTATAATAGTTAATATTTATTATAAACAATTATTTAATCTATGTAATTCAATTTAATTAAATTAGACCTTATTTTAATATTTTATTTTTTAATTTAGTTATAATATAATAGGTTAACATGTTAATTAATGTGTTCTTCCAATCATTTAAGTATATAATATGTGTTTTTAATTAAGTTAAATCATTCACTTTTAATTTTATTAGTTCAAATAGTTAATTAATTCATTAATTAGTAGTTTTTAACCATTAATTATATTATTTTATGTATGCACATTGGTTTTTAGTTCATTTTATAATTGTTTTTGTCTACCAGTGAGGTAGATAATAGATTTTGGTGAAATAAAGAGTCAATATTGCTTCTCATTTTCACCTGCTCCTACATTGTAATTGTTCTTTAAGTAATTATTATTTAAGTCTTTCATAATTGTAGTCTATTATTTAATTAGTTATTAAATTAAGTGTTATATAATTAATAATTTAAGTTGTTTATAGGTTTAAGTTAAAGTTTTATAAAATAATTTGTTTTTAATGTTATAGTTTCATTCTGTCATCTAAATAATTAATTATGTCGTTTAATAACTCTAGTTAATTCTAATTGTTTTAATTTTATGTTCGCAGTTAATTAATTTTAAGAGTTTTGCATTTATTTAGACATATAATGAATTAATCTTAGCATTTATAGTCTTAGTTAATAATTATTCGCTTTTATTTTTACTTTGTTTAAATAATTTGGTTAGTTTTTAGTTACAATCAATTCATTAGTCTTTAGAAATTTAGTTAATTTGATTTTTTTAATTTAGTTAATTAATGTTTTATTCATTCTAATTTTTGTTGTAAATTAGTATTTATTACTAACGTTTTTATTTTTTATAACTATCGGTGAGTCGTCATTCATCGATCACTTTGTAACACCATCGGTCTCTTGTGACACACCGATGTTGCGACGCACCGATCCTTTCATCGGTTTCACCTAGCACTGATTTTATTTTTATTATTTTAATTATCAGTGAGTTGTTGTTTTTATTCTATCGGTTTTCCAGACATCGATATATTTTTTTATTTTCAACTATCAGTGTGTTGTAAGTTTATTTTATTTTATTTTATTTTATTTTTAATTCTATTCATCTGCGTTTTAATTTATTAAAATTTTCGGTGAGTTAGCGACTCACCAATCCAATCCTCACCGGTCTCTCTCATTTCTCCTGCTATCGATAGTTCTCATTTCCCTCTCTCACCGATAGTTAATTTATTTAGGTGCTACCGACAGTTGATTTTTCCCCTGCTCTTTCATGCACTCACTGTTAGTTTATTATTTTATCTTTTGGTCTCTCGTTTATTTTAATTTTTGGTGAGTTAGCGACTCACCAATCCTCCACCCTTGTGAATCACCGATCCTTTTCTTTTATCGAAATCACCCACTAACCGTTAGGGTTAATATTTACTCACCGTTATTTCTCCCCCTCATCACACCAGTTCCCTTCCTTCACTGCTGCTCCTCCATTGGTGGAACTGCTATGTATCCATCGTCTGCAGCTCGCACTACTCTCTGTCTTCACTTGCTGCAACCCAAAATCCAGTTTACTCAATCATTTCTATAACTGGTTTCCTCTTCCTCACGGTTTCACACAAATCGTAATTCCCAGCCACCGTATCAACCTTCTGTCCAGCATTACCACAAAACATCATTGCAAATTCCATAGACCAAACCCAAATCAAGATTCGATCTAAAACGAACTCAATTTCGAAGCCCTATTTCAATCGCGTGCACAAATAGAACAAAATACCAACAATCGAAAATTCCAAATATGTTGAATCTGTTCTTTACCGAAACAGGTTACTAATAGGAAGAGGATTCTAGTCGGAGATGTGCTGAACCGCCGCTTGATGCTGAAACGAGGAGGACTCGTAGAGCATGAACCGCCACGAAGAGGAGACCATCTCTAGTTTGAAGCTTGTCTTCCATTGAGAAGTTTGCACCCGCTGAAGCTTGGAAATACTTTACCTGAGTTTGTTCCCTGTTGTTGAGAGGATGTGTCACAGTGGATCCAAAGGATGGAATTTTCGACTACCAATATTATTTTCCGTTGGGAGAAGCCGCGTGGTCCGACTCTGAAGAAGAACCCAAGCCATTACGACTCTTTGTCACCGGTGATGGGAGTTCATGTTGTTGTCTATTTTGCTTTTTCGGGGAAGTTGAGGAAGAGGTCGCTGCAACAGCGATGAAGAAGACCCCCCCCCCCTTCTCCCTTTTGCACCAAATTGGGGGGGGGGAGATGACCTAATATATTAAAATAAATAAATAAATAAATAACTTAAGTAGTCAATAAATAATTAATAAATGATAATAATTTGATTAACTACAAAAAATACTAATTAATAGTACTTAAAAATTTAAATATTAAATCTAATTATTATATATTTATTTTAATTTGAAATAAGTATTTAATATAAAATATCCAATTAAAAAAATAAACTTAATGTTTTTAATTTACATTAATAATGTTAATTAACAAAAATTAATAACTTAATAACAATTTAACATAAAAAATATCCATTAATAAAATTTTTTGTAATTTAAAAATTAATAATAACTATTACTCGATCACCTTATAATACGTAAATTATTTATATAATAACTATTTTAATAATAAATTTTATTTCATTATAGTTAATTAAAATATAATTACTAATTGTTAGTAATTCTAATAAAACAATTCATTTAATAACATTACTTAGGGGTTTTTAATTATTCTGAATGTTTTTTTTTATTTTTTTTAGACTTTAATTCTTTGTTTCCATAGCGTTTTAATTATTTTGTCTGTTTTCTTATGCAGGTCCACACCAAGGCCTTAAATATGTCCAGGTGAATTCAACTAACTCAGTGGGAGTTAGTTATATGAGAAAAAATTAGCACGACGTACTTGTCGCGAAAAAATGCACGTTGTGCGGTGCACATGTGAAGATACTTTGAAGTCGGTAGAGATCGAGTAGTGACAAGCAGTAGATGGAAGCAAGGTATTTAATCGGATAAGGGGGTTCATTTTCAGTGGGAGATGGATTTTTGAAGAGGATGGAATTTATTCCCTTGGAGACACACTCATTTGCCGAGCAGACGAGTCTCGGAGCAGAGCAGAGGTCCAGGAGAAACAATAGATGCAAGTAGAGGGAGTTTTATTCCTCTATTTTCTTTAAAGTTTCTTCCTCTGTAATTGAATGACATTTGTATTCAATATAGTGATAATGAAAAATATGTTAGTTGTCTATATTTTTCATTTCGGGTAGAGTTCTAGTTCTACTGGTAATCATTTTCGTCTTTTTTCATTAAACACATCTTCTGTGATTAGAATTGATCGGCGAGATCAGTTCTAATTACATATTTCTGCTGCATACCACAATCACTAAATTTTAAAACCTCTATAATCATTTGGTGAGTTCTATTATGGAGTCATCTTTAAAGAAAACAACTCTTATTGGAAACTTCAGTACTTACGGAGAGTTTTTACTGAAGTTCATTTTAATTCATCTTTCTGGAATAGTACTTCTCGGAGTGGCGAACTCTAGTTATACAATTTCCACGACTTAACTCCTGGCGAGGGAAGTAAGTCTTCTATTTTTAGTGGTATGATGCATTACTTTTATATGAAAAGGAAACATAATTTGAACCAGTAGACTAGAATGAACCCTGAGGGTTTTTTACTGTTGTCCTTCATCAGCATCTTATTTTCTTCGTTGCACCTTATTTTCCTGTTGTGCTCTATTTTAGTATTGGTAGAACATATAAGGCCCCAGCCTTAAACATAATTAATCTTGAGTTACTTCATGAATACACGTTGAGGATCTTTTCAGGTTTAGAGTTTTAGAGAATTAGATCATAAAACATGCATTACATTCCACATTTAAACAAAGTGGTTACATAAAATATAGTACTCATTTTTCCCATCAATGGAAACATATTAAAAATAAAACATGGATTCTTTCTTGACACTTCAATGACACTATCATCACATCATGTACCTTTCCCTTGACCTGTGGAAAAACATTTCAAAAACTTGGGATGATCAAAAAAATATCAGTAAGGGATATAAAAATATGGAAAGGAAACATGAGTACATGTGTACATAAGAATAAATGAAGTCATACTTTAGTCATAAAACATAAGCACGTTAACATACCTCATAAAATCATAAATAAAACATAAAAATCACAAGACATAAAGGTAACTTGAGGCATTCATAACATTCTTACGTAGGGAGTAACCCTCTTGGTTACGTTTGGAATACCGATCACAGTATATTCCCTAAATATCTCCGGAGAAACCTCAACGTTTAACTCCTTCGCGTTGCCCAATGCATTGGAGAGATATATTAGGCTCACACACACTTATTTTATCATGGAACCACCTATATTGATAATAATTCCCAAGAACCATAACATAATCGTATCACATAAAACATGCATAAAGGAAACATAACATTTCCGATTTCAATCACAAGATATCAATACGACACATTGATATAAAAACATTATGAGAACCATTTTCAATACCAAAATAAAATAAAAGTAAAACATGGTATTTATTTTTCATTTTAAAAAAAAGGTATGGCTCGTAGAGGAAGCCAAAACTCAAATAATGGTCACGGTGGCAGAGAAGTCATTGTTTCCGCATACATACGACAAAAACGTTCCCTTTTGTCATTTAGTAAAACGATTCGTATAAAAATATTCCTTTTGTATAAACATAAAAGTAAAAGGGGTTTATACACCGTATAAAATAAATTTGTGTATAAAATATAATATGCCTCAATGAAAGGAGATTGAGATGAAGTTCCATACCTTGGGCCCGACTTGACTCGATCGTTCTTTAATGTCCTAAATAATAAACTTAAGTTAATTTATACTTGCTTAAGAACCTTGTTCAATTTCAGTATTCCTTTTATATCACTTATTACCATGTCATGAACAATATGTAATTATTTATGTTAATAACGGTCGTTTTAACGATCATTGGTACTTGAGTCAAAAATATGCTCTTTATAATTACAAGTTGTTCATGTATACATTATATCCAGAGTTATACTAATGATGTATATATCATATATATCATATATATCCAGTATATACATGAATTTATAATATTACATAACATTTAGAGGTAAGAAATGAAATGCACTGTTCATGGAGATGGTAAGCCATTCGTATGCATGAACGCTGCTTCCATTTCTATTTCATATTTAATGGAATTAAAAAATAATGATACATAATAGTATTATAATTCTAGTATTTTATCATATATAATATCATTCAATATATCCTTTATACGTACCACATATGGTATTAACGAATCAAATCACTTTGAGGGGGTGGTAGTCTGCACTTCCTAAAATGAAGATATCATGTTTACCCATAATGGAAACCATAAAGGTATTCCATAAAGGAAAAATACAGAAGCTTAAGTAAAACATAAACATATTATATCTCATGTATAAATATAGTTACATCTCAATGGCCACCTTTGAAGTTGTTATATGAGTGTTGAACAATCATAGTTTCGTGAGGCAGAAATTCACCATCCACAGAAACAGTATGTTCTTTAACCATTAGATATAGGTGTTTGTAAGTGTATCTTGAATCCATCTTATAACAACATCCTATTATATTGAACATACTGGTGTTGTTACAAAAGAATGTAATAAATAGAGTATATAGGGTTGGAGAAGAAAAATAAAACATATGAACACAAGAGAAAACACTACCTTTAAAAAGGGTAACTCTTTTTGATTTGAGCTCAAAGGCTTCCTTGGAAAGACTTCTGCCCAAAGTTAGGCTTCAAGGAGTAAGAGAGGGATGTAGAGAGACAAATTGGATGGGGTTTGCCCGAGCCAAAGGCTTGAGAGGTGTGGGTAAGGTGGTAGAGGTGGGGGCCTTTTATAAGAGGAGAGGAGGGGCACTCTTGGAATGTTATAAAAGGTTACTTTATTATAAAATGATTTTAGGATTTAAAAGGTCCCAAAATTATATATTTCGAGGATAAGGTGATAAGAGTTCCAAATACACCCATCCAAGAGGTTTTTTATATGTGTAGTTCTTAGATTTTACATTATCTTTTCATTTTTTTAAATCGTTAAATGATGAGGTAATCGCTGCATCATCATGGTATCATAAATAATTTAATTTATTTAATGTCTAAAAATTATAAAAAAAATATCATGATGTATTAAATCTTCTTAGATTTCTAATAAATATTTATAGTAAAAAATATGACTTGTATAACCCCATTTAAAATATTTTTTAGTAAAACAACTCATGTTTGTGACATTTTGATTTTAACTTTAAATAAAAAGGTATTAATGTCCTTTTCCTAACAAAGTGGCTCCATGGGGTCCCCAAGTTGACCCATGGATTTTCTTGGTTGGCCATGACACATCCAATAAGGGTAGTACATGTGTCTAGGTCATTTAATATTATTAAAATATTATTTTTACCTTAAACTACACTAATTACCTCTAATCGCGATTAAAAACTTAAAAGTTACTATTCACCAAAAAATTATTTTAATCCCATTGAACCAAATTTTACATCTTAATGACCACCATGTATGTCGTATTTTTGAAATTCAAAACACAGAGGTGGTAAAATTTTATTTAAATGGAAAATCAGTTTTTATAAGTACCACTTAGTGGTTTCACTATTCATCAAAAATTGAACTTTTTCAGAGAAATACCAAAACTTCACCCTAAGCTATATTTGATATTCCGAATTCAAAAATGATTTCTATTTTACAAAACTAAAAACATATAAGTTACATTAATTAATTTAATAATTAATTCCCACTTTCAGAGCAAATAGCGTTTTTTATGAAACAATAAGTATCAAAAGATTGCCACTAGTTTAAGTCCAATTTCAAAGTGAAATTAATTCCAATGACCATTATTGGATTAAATGGTAAAAATATATTCTAATTGCACTTTAAGTCCAATTCAAAAGATAATTTAATCATATAAATAAATAAGATTAAAAAGTGGTTTTGAATTAAAATACAACAGTTTTCACTATTCATTTAAAAAAATGAACTTTATCGGAAAAATACCAAAAATTCACACAAAGTAAATTTTGATGGCCCTATTCTAATAAAGAATTTTATTTGGTCCAATAGAATTTATAAGAGTGACCAAAACTATATTTATAGATGGTTCTCCATCAAAAGGTGATAAGTCGACCTTTAGTGAATGTTAGAGTATATATGCCTAAAATTGAATTCTTTTTGTATTTTAAGACTTTATCCTTTATTGGATAAATGTAAAAATATTTAATAAACATATATAATAATATTTTAGTTATTTCAATTCATTCCCTCCAATACAACGGCTACGTGTTAACTACCATTTAAAATAATATTATTTTATTACTAGTGTGCAACGTAAGATTTCAAAGACACTCATTGTTGCGTATCGGGTACGCTATCGAACATACAAACCCCTTTTAAGTAAATTAATATTTAATTCATAAATATTAATAAATATGAAAAAATTGTATTCTTTATTTACCTGGGATGTTACATCCTTCCTCCCTTTTGGGAATTGCGTCCTCACAATTTTATTCACTTATCAAAATAAGTGGGGGTATTTATCCATCATAGAATTTTCAGATTCTCATGTTGCCTCTTCAACCATATGGTTTTTCCATAAAACCTTTACCTGGTGAATTACCTTATTCTGCAACACCTGCTCTCTACGTTCAAGTATCTGGACTGGTTGTTCTTCACAAGAGATATTATCTTCCAACTGAACTACCTCTGGGCTCAAAACATGAGATGGATCTGGCTATACTTTATCAACATCCAAACATGAAAAACATTGTGTACCTGAGATAAACTTGGAGGTAAAGCCACTCGGTATGCAACTGATCCAACTTTCCCCAGAATTTCATATGGTCCAATGAACCTTGGAATCAGCTTTCCTTTCTTACCAAATCGCATCACACTTTTCCACGGTGAAACATTGAGAAAAAAAGGATCACCTACCTCGAAAGATAGATCCTTCCTCCGGTTATCTGTATAACTCTTCTACCTTCTTTGAGCTGTTCTCATGTGATTATGAATCAACTGAACTTTTTCCACCATCTCTTCTATGAATTATGGTCCCATAAACTTCCTTTCACCCACTTCATCCCAGAAAGCTGGAGTTCGACACCGCTTCCCATATAATGCCTCAAATGGTTCCATCTGTGTACTGGAATGAAAACTGTTATTATAAGAAAACTCACCCAAAAAAAGATGTTGGTCCCAACTTCCCTGATAATCCACCGAACAAGCACGTAGCATATCCTCTAAAGTCTGAATTTTTCATTCTGACTTCCCATCTGATTGAGGATAAAATGTTGTACTAAAATTTAATTCAGTACCCAATGACTTCTGAAGGCCTTTCCAAAAGTTAGAAGTGAACCTGGGATCATGGTCAGATACAATGGAGAGAGGAACTCCATGTAACCTGACTATCTCTTTGAGATACAAACGGGAAAGTTGATCTAGGGAAAATTTATCTCGTATGGCAAGGAAATGAGCAGATTCAGTCAAGCGATCAACAATAACCCAGATTGTATTATTACCTTGAGGTGTCTTCGGCAATCCCACAATGAAGTCCATGGATATATTCTCACATTTCTACTCTGTCACTGGTAAAGGCTGAATCATCCCTTTCGGTAACTGCCTCTCTGCTTTAACCTGTTGACAAGTCAAACACTTCACCGTAAAATCAGCAATATCCCTTTTCATTCTGTCCCACCAGTAATACTTTCGAAGATCTCTATACATCTTCGTACTGCTAGGATGGACTGCAAACGGAGAACTATGAGCTTCACATGACAAATCTCTATTCAACTGTTAATCACATGACACACACAATATCTTCCCAAATCACAAAACAAAATCATTATCAATATTTAATTCAGGCAACTTACCCTTCTGAACCAGTTCTACCTTTTTCTGTAACTCGTTGTCTTGCTTCTGTGCTTGCTTAATTCTGTCTGATAGAGAAGATTTCACTGATACCTAAAACAAAACAGAAGGGCATCCTGCACCAACAACTTCTATGCCAAAGTTCATCAAATCCTTAACCAAAGGATCATGTTCCAAACACAACATTTCTAATGAAGCATTGCTTTTTCGACTCAAAGCATCATCCACTTTATTTTCTTTTCTCGGATGGTAATGAATTGTACAATCATAATCCTTGATTAATTCTAGCCATATCCTCTGTCTCATGTTGAATTCTTTCTGAGTGAATATATACTTTAAACTTTTGTGATTAGTATATATTTCACACTTTACTCTATACAAATGATGCTTTCAAATTTTTAAAGCGAAAACAACAGCAGCTAATTCCAAATCATGTGTAGGGTAATTTACCTCATGAGTTTTCAACTGTCGTGAAGCATAGGCAATTACTGGATCATTCTTCATTAAGACGCAACCAAGTCCTTTCAATGAAGCATCACTATAGATAACAAACTCCCCATTCCTGGAAGGTAGTGCCAAAACTAGAGCATTCACCAATCTTCTTTTCAGTTCCTTTGGTGATAGCCTGCCAAACCAAGGAAGCTACGAATCTCAATTACATTTGTGGGTTTTGGCCATTCTTCAACAACCTTTGTTTTTTGCAGGATCAACAGTTATCCAATCATTAGAAACAATATGACCAAGGAAAGAAATTTTTTGCAACCAAAACTCACACTTAATGAATTTCCCATACAATTTATTTTCTTTTATGGTTTCCAAAATAACCCTTAAATGTCTTTCATGCTCCTCTTTAATTTTAGAAAATAACAAAATATCATCAATGAAAACAACCACAAACTTATACAAGAACTCATAGAAAATTCTATTCATTAAGTCCATGAATACAGTAGGTGCATTGGTTAGCCCAAAAGGCATTACTACAAATTCATAATGGCCATATCTTGTACGAAACACAGTATTTGGAATATCTGATTCCTTTACCTTCAACTAATGGTACCCCGATCTCAGGTCAATCTTTGAAAAATACAAGGCTCCCTGGAGCTGATCAAACAAATCATCGATATGAGGCAAATGATATTTGTTCTTAACAGTGATGTTATTCAAGGCTCTATAATCAATGCAAAGTCTCATAGAACCATATTTCTTTTTAACAAATAAAATAGGAGCACCCCATGGTGATGTGCTAGGTCAAATGAAACCTTTCTCTAATAAATCTTACAATTCCTCCTTCAACTCTAAAAGTTCAATTTGAGCCATTCGATAAG
This sequence comes from Viscum album, assembly GCA_963277665.1. NCBI lineage: Eukaryota > Viridiplantae > Streptophyta > Magnoliopsida > Santalales > Viscaceae > Viscum > Viscum album. The sequence goes on from OY728153.1 coordinate 1,281,320,455, forward strand.
GGGGTTTTGAAATTGGCTTAGCATCAGGAACTAAGTATATAGTAAACTCAGCTTCCTGATCTAGTATTATTCCAGGAAACTCATCAGGAAAAACATCAGGATACTCATTTACCACTGGAAAATCATTAATCTGAACAGTTCCCTTGTTTTCAACAATATGTGTAAGGTAACATTCATTTCCATCTTTTACAAGTTTCTCGGCCTCTTGATACGTTATCAACAGTAAGGGTTCATTCTTGTACACAAACTAAAATTATTTCTTAAAAGAAACTTCTTTATCTCTACAGTCAATCTTAGCATGGTAAATAGAGAGCCAATCCATACCTAGGATAACATCAAACTCTACTAGAGGTAAAACAACAAGGTTTGAAAGTAGGTTCTTTCCACAGATTATGATAGGAAGATTCTTATAAATTCTTTTTGCCTCGACATTTCCCCCAGGTGTTTTTACCAAAAGTTCAGGAGTCATTTCATGATATGGTATTCCCATTTTACTAGAAAGGTTTTTAGAGATGAATGAATATGTAGACCCCGAATCAAACAACACACTGGAATAATCTGAAAAAACAAACAAAGTACCTGATACAACTTCATTTGATGGCCCAACATCTACTGAAGTAGTCACAAAGGATTTCACCACCCCTTTCTGCTTGAAGTCTAACTACTTCCCATCACTCGATCTCTTTTTCGGACACTTGTTTGCATAGTGACCCATCTCATTGCACTTAAAACATTTCACAAATTGTAAATCAAATTTGGTCTTACCATCACACCGATCTTTTTCAGTGCAATCACGAGCCTTATGTCCCATATTACCACATCAGTAGCACTTTTTATAATTCAGAAGACATTCCCCAGCATGCCTTTTACCACATTTATCACAAAATGGAAACTTAGTTTTCTTACAGTCAGACCTTTTTGAAGAATTCTTTCCTTTCTCCTGCCACCTTGGTCTCTTCTTCTACTGGTTTTTATAGAACACTTGATCATCGGCAAACTCCATTCCCACCTTCTCATCACATCGAACAACATTTTCATAACTTTTGAACTCACGAGAAGCCAATTCCCTTCGATATTTTGGATTTAATATTCAGTAAAAATGATTGATTTTACTATTAAGGTCTTGGATAAAATTTGGAGCATACCTTGACAATCGAGTGAACCTCTCTTCATAGGCAGCCACTGAGTCTTCCTCTTGCCTCAATTCCAAGAATTGTTTTTCTATCCTAAGTCGAACAGCCTTAGGAAAATAATTCTCAAGAAACATACCTTTGAATTCATCCCAGTCGAGAGCATCAATCTCATCAGCGTCCCTGATATTTTTAACCATCAACCACCACGGATCTGCTTCACCCTTCAAATGGTAAATAGAAAGACTAACCTTTTGATTGTCTGAACACCCCATGACATCGAAAATATTCTCCAGTTCTTTAATCCACCCTTCAGCTAGCACAGGGTCAGATGATCCTCTGAATGATGGGGGATGTTGCCTCAGGAAATGTTCCACCACTGACATGTTCCTCTGCGGTTGATCTGGCTGATCTGGTGCATTGATACCACCACCATTTATCGCTTGAGTCAACTGTGCCATTAATACAACAAACTGTTCAGTTCCAATTCCGACCATCTCAGGATGCTGATTCGGAAGGTTATTTCCTTCTGTTTGCCTTCCTAGCACTGCTTCCCTGTTTCCTCTACGGAAAACCATTCTGAACAAACATGTCTTAGATGAAGCAACATGGTAATCTTCAAATGATATATCATTTCAATTTGACCATAAAAAAAATATTTTTGGATAATCATTTAATAGAATTTTAACTCCTAAAGTTATCTAAACCGACCTTTGATACCAACTATAAGGCCCCAGCCATAATCATACTTAATCTTGAGTTACTTCAAGAATACACGTTTAGGATCTTTTCAGGTTTAGAGTTTTAGAGAATTAGATCATAAAACATGCATTACATTCCACATTTAAACAAAGTGGTTACATAAAAGATAGTACTCATTTTTCCCATCAATGGAAACATATTTAATATAAAACATGGATTGTTTCTTGAAACTTCAATGACACTATCATCACATCTTGTACCTTTCCCTTGACCTATGAAAAACATTTCAAAAAATTGGGATGAGCATAAAAAAGCTCAGTAAGGGATATAAAAATATGGAAAGGAAACATGAGTACATGTGTACATAAGAATCAATGAAATTATACTTTACTCATAAAACATATGCATGTTAACATACCTCATTCTATCATGAATAAAACATAAAAATTACAAAAAAAAAATAAAGGTAACTTGAGGCATTCATATCATTCTTACGTAGGGAGTAACCCTCTTGGTTACATTTGGAATACCCATCATAGTATATTCCCTAAATATCTTCAGAGAAACCTCAACATTTAACTCCTTCATGTCACCCAATGCATTGGAGAGCTATATCGGGCTCACCCTCCCTTAGTTTATCATAGAACCACCCGTCTTCATAATAATGTCCAAGAACCATAACATAATTGTATCACATAAAACATGCATAAAGTAAACATAACATTTCCACTTTTAAATCACAAGATATCAATACAACACATTGATATAAAAACATTATGATAACCATTTTCAATACCAAAATAAAATAAAAGTAAAACATGGTATATATTTTTCATTTAAAAAAATGTATGTCTTGTAGAGGAAGCCGAAACTCAAATAATGGTCACGGCGGCAGAGAAGTCGTTGTCGCCGCATACGTATGACAAAAACATTCCCTTTTGTCATTTAGTAAAACACTTTGTACAAAAATATTCCTTTTGGATAAATGTTAAAGTAAAAGGGTTTTATACAACGTATAAAAAAAAGTTGTGTATTAAACATAATATGCTTCAATGAAAGGAGATTGAGATGAAGTCCCATACCTTGGGTCCGACTTGACTCGATATTTCTTTAATGTCCTAAATAATAAACATGAGTTAATTTCTACTTGGTTAAGAACCATTTTCAAGTTCATTATTCCTTTTATATCACTTATTACCATGTCATGAACAATATGTAATTATTTAAGTTAATAACGGTCGTTTTAACGATCATTTGTACTTGAGTCAAAAATATGCTCATTATAATTACAAGTTGTTCATGTATCCATTATATCCAGAGTTATACTAATGATGTATATATCATATATATCATATATATCCAGTATATACATGCATTTATAATATTACATAACATTTAGTGGTAAGAAATGAAATGCACCGTTCATGGAGATGGTAAGCTGTACGTACGCATGAACGCTACTTCCATTTATATTTCATATTTAATGGAATTAAAATGTAATGACACATAATAGTATTATATTTCCAGTATTGTATCATATATAATATCATTCAATATATCCTTTATACATACCACATATGGTATTAAAGAATCAAATCACTTTGAGGGGGCGGTAGTCCGCACTTCCTAAAATGAAGATATCACGTTTACCCATAATGGAAATCATAAAGTTATGCCATAAATGAAAAATAAAGAATCTTAAGTAAAACATAAACATATTATATATCATATATAAATATAGTGACAACTCAATGGCCACCTTTTAAGGTGTTATATGAGTGTTGAACGATCATCGTTTCGTGAGGCAGAAATTCGCCATCCACAGAAACAGTATGTTATTTAACCATTATATGTAAGTGTGTGTAAGTTTAGCGTGAATACTTCTTATAAAAAAATCCTAGTATATTCCAGATACTGTTGTTGTTACAAAATAAAGGAATAAAAAGATTTTAGAGGGTTGGAGAAGCAAAATAAAACATAAGAACACAATAGAAAACATTACCTTTAAAACGTGTAACTTTTTGATTTGAGCTCAAAGGCTTCCTTGGGAAGACTTCTGCCCTAAGTGAGGATTCAAGGAGTAAGAGAGGAATGTGGGGAGACAAATTGGGTAGGGTTTGGCCAAGACAAAGGCATTAGAGGTGTAGGTAAGGTGGTAGAGTTGGGGGCCTTTTATAAGAGGAGTGGAGGGGCACTCTTGGAGAGTTATAAAAGGTTACTTTATTATAAAATGCTTTTCGGATTTTAAAGGTCCCAAAATTATATATTTAGAGGATAAGGTGATAAGAGTTCTAAATCCACCCATCCAATAGGTTTTTTACATGTCTAGGTTTTAGATTTTAAATTATCTTTTCATTTTTTTTGAATCGCTAAATAATGAGGTAATCACTGCATCATCATGGTATCATAAATAATTTAATTTATTTAATGTCTAAAAATTATAATAAAAATATCATGATGTAGGAAATGTTTTTAGATTTCTAATTAATATTTATAGTCAGAAATATGACTTGTATAACCCCATTTGAAAATTGTTTTAGTAAAACAACTCATGTTTGTGACATTTTTATTTTAATTTAAAATAAAAAGGTATTAATGTAATTTTTCTACAAAAGTTGCTCCATGGGGTCCCCAAGCTGATTGATGGATTTTCTTGGTCAGCCATGAAACATCCAATAAGGGTATTACATGTGTCTAGGTCATTTAATATTATTAAAACATTATTTTTACCTTAAACTACACTAATTACCTCTAATCGTGATTAAAAACATAAAAGTTACTATTCACCGAAAAATTATTTTAATCCCATTGAACCACATTTTACTTATTAATGACAACCAATTATGTTGGATTTTTGAAATTCAAAACACAGAGGTGGTAAAATTTCATTTAAACGGAAAATCGGTTTTTATAAGTTCCACTTAGTGGTTTCACTATTCATCAAAAATTGATGTTTTTCAGAAAAATACCAAAACTTCACCCTAAGCTATATTTGATATTCAGAATTCAAAAATGATGTCTATTTTACAAAATTCAAAACATATATGTTACATTAATTAATTTAATAATTAATTCCCGCTGTCAGAGAAAATAGCGTGTTTTTATGGAACAATAAGTATCAAAAGATTAACACTAGTTTAATTCCAATTTCAAAATGAAATTAATTCCAACGACCACTATTGAATTAAATGGTGGAAATATATTCTAATTGTACTTTAAATCCAATTAAAAATAAAATCTAATCATATAAATAAATTAGATTAAAAAGAGGTTTTGAATTAAAATACAATAGTTTTCACTATTCATTAAAAAATGAACTTTATCAGAAAAATACCAAAAATTCACACAAATTAAATTTTGATGTCCCTATTCTATAGAAGAATTTTATTTGGTCCAATAGAATGTATAAGATTGACCAAAACTGTTTTTATAGACGGTTCTCCATCAAAAGGTGATACGTCGACCTTTAGTGAATGTTAGAGTATATATGCCTAAAATTGAATTCTTTTCGTATTTTAAGCCTTTATCCTTTATTGGATAAATGTAAAAACATTTAACAAAAATATATAATCCTATTTTAGTTATTTCCATTCATTCCCGCCAATACAACGGCTAGGTGATAACTACCATTTAAAATAATATTAATTTATTACTAGTGTGCAACGTAAGATTTCAAAGAAACTCTTTGTTGCGTATCGGGTACGCTATCGAACATAGCAACCCCTTTAAAGTAAAATTAATATTTAATTAATAAATATTAATAAATATGAAAATTTTTTATTCTTTATTTACCTGGGATGTTACAGAACAAGTTTACAATAGAAGTGTAGTTTCACTTTACAGTACATAAAATCATAAAAAAATTAAAAGATATAAAAATATAAAAAGTAAAAATTAGAAAAACCACTCCGCTGCTGACAACAGTGGAGTTTTCCAAGTTTTTAGTTTATTAGTGGCCAAATTTACCTTCCCTGTGGGTTTGACCCTTCTTTCCACATATACAGTAGTTAGTAGGAATATAAATTTTAAACTTTGGCCGAATTCAACGATAGTATAGGTCACGTTTTTGGCGCCGTTTCCGGGGAAGGCAAGATCCGTTACTAAAAAAAATTTAAAAATACAGTAATATAAAATTCTTTTTAAAAAAAATTGGAAAACTTGAAAACTGTAAAAAAAACTGTTACTCATTTTTCTGAACTGTTACTGCTGAAACTGTATATTGCTGTGTGTATGAGCACAAGACACTCTGTTGTTATATTAGAGCCCTTAAATCATGAACTCGATAAAAATTTAGCTCCTCTAATAAGGAATAACAAAACTGAAATGAAAAATCAAGATAATAGAGTTCCTAATAATAACATCCATAACCAACCAGAACTCTTGGATGAAAACGAAAGGCCTAGGATGAGGGAATTCCAACTACCTCAAGTATCAAGCAGCCCATCATCCATTAGATTAAGTCCTAGAGCTAGAAACTATGAATTTAAATAGTCACATATTTATCTGTTGTCTGCATTCATTGGGCTCTCTAATGAGGACTCTCTAGCCTTCATTAGCAACTTCTACAACACTGTGCAGCAATTACCACTTTTAGGACTCGCAGAAAATGAACTTAGGATGAGAGTTTTTCCATTTTGCCTTAAAGGGAATGGTAGGAACTGGTTTTTAAGTCTAGATGAAAATATTTTTGAAAATTGGGATCAAATTTATAACTCATTCATTATGAAATTTTATCCTCAAAGACTAAAAGGAGAACTTAGAACTAAAATCACTAGTTTTTATCAAGAGGATGGAGAATCTTTTCATGAAGCTTGGGATTGATTCAGAGACCTACTTAGGCAGTTTCCCCATCATCAAATCCCATCTCATCTTCTTATGGACACCTTCTATGAAGGGTTGTCCTCCTCTAGTCAGAACTCAGTGGATCAAACTGCTGGGGGTAATTACAATGATAAGACTGATGAGGAGTTGAGACAAATTTTCAATAATCTGGACCTTAATTATCAGCATAAGAATTCAAGAAGGAAGGGAGTCAATAGGAATGTTAATACTAGTTCAGGAGCTGATACTCAAGCCCAACTTGCTGAAATCACCAACCAACTTCAAACCTTAATGAACCAGAATTCAAAACAAACTATTAATGAAGTTGAATATAAGAATTAGTATCAGTCACATAGACAACAATGCACTCAATGTGGTATGTTCGGGAACTCTGAAATTTTTTGTCCTAATGTTGATTTAACTGCCCAAAAATCTGAAACTTAAAACTTTGTTAATTATGGTCCTAGGATTCCTCAAAAAGAAGACCCTTTTTCCAAAAACTACAACCAAGGCTATAGAAACCATCCAAATTTGTCATGGAATGATCAAGGTATCATCAAACAATACACTGCCCCTAACTACTCTAACCAACCAAGACCAAACTTTCAAAATCAACAAAGGGGAGAGTCTTCAAATTTTCAAGGAAGTAACAATAATGAAATGTCTTCTAAATTGGATCATATCTTGAATAAAATAAATTCACAAGAGGAAAGGTACATGAATGAAATTAGTAAACAGAAAAGTCAATATGAGTCATACAAGATGAAAAATGATGTTAGAATGAAAAACATGGAAACACAGTTGGGCCAACCTACTAGAGATTTGACTTCTAGGGGTAAAGGTAGGTTTCCTAGTACAACTGAACTTAATAATAGGTAGAATATCATGGCTGTTGTTAATAGGAGTGGGATGAATACTCAAACTGTTTCTGAAAAAACAGTAAAAAATGCCCAAAATGAGAAACTGTTTGAATCTGGAAATGAAAATCTGCTATATTCACAATCTGGAAATTCAAAAAAAAAATGTTCAAAATAATGAGAATCTGAACCTGTCACCTAGAAATCAAGATGAAAGTTGTTCTAAAAATAAAAAGAATAAAGGAAAATAAAAAGTTGTGGAAGAGGTGAGGGACATTTCTACTGTTCTGAAGAATTTTTCCCCACCCATCCCTTTCCTGAGAAGTTGAAACCACAAAGTAAAACCAGGGATGAACTTCTTCAGTTCCTTGGTCTCCTTTCTAAGTTTCCTGTGAACATTACTTTTATAAAGGACTTAATTCAAATCCCATCTTACCTGAAATCTTTAAAAAAATTTGTTTCAAATAAAAATACCTTAGAATAATTTTCTACCTACAGCCTCACTGAAGAGTGCAGCACTGTACTTCAAAAGAAAATCCCACCTAAATTGAAAGATCCAGGTAGTTTTTTCATTCCTTGTACCCTAGGAAATTTGAATCGGCTCAACTATTTGTGTGATCTAGGTGCTAGCATTAACCTTCTCCCATACTCACGGTTTCGGCAGTTGAGGCTGGGTGATCTTCAACCCACCACAGTCATTCTGCAGTTAACTGATAGATCTTTCACTCATCTTGTGGTAAGGGTATATTAATTACTAGTTGGAGTTGGGAAGTTATTATTGCATGCTGACTTCCTTGTCTTGGATATGGAGTGTGATCAATAGGTACCTATCATCTTGGGTAGGCCCTTCTTGGCCACAGGTGGTGGTGTCATTGATGCGTCAAAGGGTCAACTGATATTCAAAATTTGTGAACAAGAAGAAGAGTTTAATGTTTTTAAGAATATTAAGGGACCAACTTACTCTAAAAACTGTACAAAAATTGACTTTCTTGAAGCTGAATTCTCTTATAAAAATCAACTTGAACACACCAAAAAATATAAAAAACAGACCATTGTTGAAGAAAACATTAGTGAAGCTGAAAATCTTTGTGAATATGTTCTAGAAGCTGAAAATTATTCTATAACAACCAAACTGGAAAATCTTCCAGAACTGGAAAACTTTCCAGTTTCTGCTGTAGGAGACTCTTCTGTTTCTGAACTTAGGAGTTTTCTAAGTGAATTGGAGGGTGTTTCTGTAAGCACCAACCCTTATGAGTACTTTAATGATACTGAGGGAGAAATTTTGAGACAATTAGATGATTATTCTTTGATAAACATACTGAAATCTGATATGGAAGGTCTGGACAGCATACTTCCCACCTTGGACAGTAGGACTGTTATCTCTGAATCTGAACTTGTAATTGAAAATCTTTCATCTTTCAATACTCCTTACAAGAAATATGTTGAAGATATTGGACCTCCCAGGCCTAAGAGTCTTCCTTCGAGTGTAGAACCACCCACTCTTGAACTGAATCCCATCCATGCCCATCTTAAATATTCATTTTTGGGTGAGAACTCCACTCTGCCTATGATAATTTCTGCTGAACTTAATGAAAACCAGGAGGAAAGATTGTTGAATGTGTTGAAGAAGTTTAAATCTACCATATGCTGGACAACAGCTGATATCAAGGGTATTAGTCCCTCATTCTGTATGGATAAGATTCCTATGGAGCCTGATCATAAGCCTAGGGTAGAGTGTCAAAGAAGATTAAATACAAATATGAATGAAGTCGTGAGAGAAGAAGTAATCAAACTTCTAGACACTGGAATGATATATCCCATTTCTGATAGTACTTGGGTCAGCCTTTTCCCGGTTGTTCCCAAGAAGGGAGGTTTCACTGTAGTAAAAAATGAAAAAATGAAGAATTCCATGTTAGGAAAGCCTCAAAATAGAGAGCCTGTATAGATTATAGGAATCTTAATGTAGCCACTATGAAGGATCATTTTCATGTTTCCTTCCGTGATCAAATGCTTGAGAGGCTTGCTGGAAATGAATTTTTCTATTTTCTAGATGGGTATTCTGGTTACAACCAAATACCTGTTGATCTAGAGGATTAGTATAAGACCACTTTCACATGCTTCTTTGGAACATTTGCTTATCGGCGAATGCCCTTTGGGTTGTGTGGAGCTCCAGCCACCTTTCAAAGGTGTATGAGGGCTATTTTCTCAGATATGATTGAGAGAATCATTGATGTTTTCATGGATGACATTTCTATAGTGGGGAGTACTTTTGATACTTGTTTTGGAAATCATGAGCTAGTATTGGAGAGATGCATTGAAACCAAACTTGGGCTTAATTGGGAGAAATTTCAATTCATGGTTACAGATGGTATTGTGCTTGGTCATAAGGTGTCTAAGAGAGGTCTAGAAGTTGATACTGCTATGATTGAGGTTATTCAGAAACTACCTCCTCTTGTTAATGTCAAGGGCGTTCGATGTTTTCTAGGGCCTTCCGGTTTTTACCGGAGATTCATAAAAGATTTTTCTAAAATAACTTATCCCTTGTGTTCTTTTCTGGTCAAGTATGCACCTTTCATTTTTGATGAGAACTGTTTGAAATCATTTAATCTACTTAAGGAGAAACTCACTACATCACCTATCATTACTGCACCTGATTGGAAACTACGATTTGAGCTCATTTGTGATGCTAGTGACGTGGTTGTAGGTGATGTCCTTGGACAAAGGAGAGATAAGAATTTGTGTGTGGTTTATTATGCTATCAGATTGATAGATGATGGCTAAAATAATTATACCACCACTGAAAAAGAATTGTTAGCTATTGTGTTTGCTCTGGAGAAGTTTAGGCAGTACTTGTTTGGTTCTAAATTCATCATTTTCATCGATCATTCTACCTTAAAATACTTTCTGTCTAAAAATTAAACAAAACCCAGACTGATTAGATGGATTCTGTTATTACAAGAGTACAACTTAGAGATTAGGGATAAACAAGGAGCTGAGAATTTAGTTACTGATCACCTGTCTAGGTTTCCTGTTACCCAATCTGAATTTGAAAATCCTAGGGAGATTAACTCTTCTTTCCCTGATGAGAAGCTACTCACTTTCTCAATCATGCAATCTGCTTGGTTTGCAGATTTTGCCAACTTCATAGTAGTAGGTGTCATTCCCAAAAATCATTCCATTAACCAAAGAAAAAAAATTCATTTCTGAACTTAAATATTATCTTTGGGATGACCCTATACTATTAAGGAGATGTGCTAATGGTATTCTTAGGAGATGTGTACCTGAGGAATAGATGTTGTCTGTTCTTGAAAGTTTTCATTCTTCACCATGGGGAGGTCACCATGGGGGTGAGAGGACTTCTCAAAAAGTCATGCAGTCTGGTTTCTATTGGCCTACCCTCTTTAAGGACGCTAGGAGTTTTGTGGTTGGGTGTGACAGGTGTCAGAGGCTGGGTAATGTGGGTAGGAAACAGGAGTTACCCCTAAAGGGTATTTTGGAAGTTGAAATCTTTGATGTATGGTGTTTAGATTTCATGGGTCCATTTCCAACATCTCATGGGAATGGGTATATCTTAGATGATGTGGATTATGTATCTAAGTTGGTTGAGGCAGTAGCTCTTCCCAACAATCAAGAAAACAGTGTAATAAAATTTGTCAAAAATAATATCATCACAAGATTTGGAGTCACAAAAGATTTTATTACTGATAATGGAACGCATTTTATGAATTACAAGTTTAAAGCCTTAATGGAAAAAATATGGTCGTGTTCACAAAACTAGTAGTCCATATCATCCACAGTCTAGTGGATAGGGGAAAATTTCAAATAGGGAACTAAAACAAATTCTTGAGAAAACTATGTCAAATTCTAGGAAAGACTGGTCTCTTAATCTGGATGAAGCTTTATGGGCATATAGGACTGCTTTCAAGACCCCAATAGGTATGTCTCCTTACAGGATGTTGTTTTGAAAATGATGTCATTTACCTGTGGAGTTGCATCATAAGTCTTATTTGGCAGTTAAGGCTCTAAACTTCGACTTTAAGAGTGCAAGTGAGAGGAGATTTCTTGAGCTGAGTGAATTAGATGAGATTAGAAGTTAGAGTTATGATAATTCAAGAATTTATAAAGAGAGTACTAAAATATTTCATGATTCTATCATTCAAAACAAAGAGTTCGAACCTAGATAGAAGGTCTTTCTCTTTAACTCTAGACTTAAACACTTTCCTGGAAAGCTGAAGTCCAAGTGGTCTAGACCATTTACTATTGTGAGAGTGCTGAAGAATGGAGCTTTGGAAATTTTTGGTGAAGAGAATAAACCCTTGTTGGTCAATGGGCAAAGATTGAAACGTTATTTTGAGGTACAACCAAAGGGCTTGGCTGCCTTCACTATTCTGGAACATTTTTCTTGAATGAAGTCTGGCATGGGACTTTAAACCTAGCACTACATGGGAGGAAACCCATGGTTTTTGTTTTGTTAATAAATAAAATTTTGTAATTAAATAACGTCTAACTGAAGACTCTAAATTCAGTGCTTCATGGGAGTCAACCCATGCTCCTTTGTTTAAATTTTTGTTCTATTTTGTGTTGAATAATTTGAATCTGTGTTGCCTCCTGTATGCATTGTCTTTGCTAGATTTTTGTTCCCGGTTTTCAGGTTTTGTGTTTTTTGGATGTTGCTGCTTGTGTCAATAATGGAGTTGAATTCCCATGATCATCTATGGACAAGAACTAGTCAGGGAAGTATTCTAATTTTCTGCATTTATTTTTTGATCCTTTGTTATGTTAATAAAATTCTACACATTAAAAAAATTTGCTTGTTTAGAAAAAAAAATCTTCTTCATACTCGCTGGAAATCTGCTGCATTAATTTCAGATATAATAAACTCCTGCCGCATGTCACTATGTTGTGCAAAAAAATTCTGCATGTGACTCTTGTTGAATAATTGTATTTCATTATCATTAAAATCTTTTCCACTGCTTGAAATTAAGTGTGGGGGGTACATGCTTGCTGGTTAGTGTGATTTTCATTAAATGGGTTTTCTGAGGGGTTTTAGCATACATCTTACTGCTTAATTGAACATCTACTTGAATCATACTTTGTTAAAATGCAGACACCTAATTAATTGTTCACCCACATCTTATATACTTCTTTTAAGCTGAATTGAAAATCTTTGTCACTGGATTGAATGTTAATGCATGTACTTGGATATGAACCTGTTGTTAATTTAACCATTGTGGCAAACAATATTTTTAAACTTCATTGGGACCCTTTATACATGTCATTAATCTACTTAATTGAAAATCTATTTTGAACCTTAATTGATTAATTATTCTTCTCCATATTTAGAATTCAACTTTGGGGACAAATTTGGGTTTTAAGTGTGAGAGAGGGGGTCAATTATTGATTGTGCTAAACTTTGCTGTCACGACCCCTCTTGGGGCCCGTGCCGTGACTACCCCAAGCCCGCCTTCCATAGGCCAGGGGCTCGTGACTAGCACCAAGGCCTAAATCCCGGTAAAAAGGAAAGGCATTTCCTTTGTAAAGTAAACAATCACCACTGAGCAGGAAAGCAGTAGAAGTAAACACTAAGTAAAAATTGAGTACAACAGTAAGTGCGGAAATGTAAGTGGGACAGTATTCAAACCCAAACTAAAAGAAAAGTACAACTGGAAAGGGGAAAATAGCAACTGAAAAGTAAAGCCGCAGCGTCGAGCTGTCCATTGGAAGTCCCACCTGTAGGGTGAGTACAGATAGCCTCCATAGCTCCTCGGGTCCAGCCGACCGCTCCGAGTACGTCCCGCCCAGTGGTCCACCTCCAGGTACCGTCCTTCTCCACAAGCCTCAACCATGATCAGCACTGCCTGTCGTCTACAACCAACAGAACATAGTGCGGGCATATCCCGTGTAGGGGTGAGTATAAGCTACTCAGTAGGGACCTCGAGACCCCCAAAGGTCTCCCAGAATCCACAAAGGATAATCCACAATGGAAAGATACAATCAAGAAGTAACATTCGACACTATTTAGGTATATGCCCATACATATACCTAAGTCATCAATTCCAGTTTGGCTCCAACATCCGAGCACAAGTACAACCCAGTCCACACAGGAAATCAAAACGTAAATCCACACAGGATAGCACAACACAATCCACATAGGAAAGCAAACAGGATTCATCTCACACAGGATTACTTCTTTGTATGATGATAGGGATGATCAGATATTGCCACTGATTCATCTAAGTCATCGGACCCAAAAAGGATCGATAGGTACTAACCCTATAAATGACCCACAACAGATCTGACCCACAAAGGATTGATAGGTAACTAACCCCCGCAATAACCCACAAAGGATCTGACCCCCACAGGATCGATAGGTAACTAACCCCCGCAAAGACCAACACAGGATCAGACCCACACAGGATCTGTAGGCGCTGGCCCGCACAGGACTACTGAGTGCTGACCCACACAGGATCGGACCCACACAGGATCTGTAGCACTGATCCATGTATGATCGCTGAGTGTTGTAGCCGTCGTCGTCGAATCCACTGAGGATCTCTGTACAGTCGTCGTCGTCACAGTCACAGCCAGCACTAGGGTTCCTGCACACAGCAAGCTCGTTAGGGAGGGTCCGCTCGATGATCTGAAAGGCTGATACATCAACTAAAACATAGTCCAGAGTTTATATATCCAAAATATTTGTATCTTCAACAGAATCTCAACGTTGCAGACGGCGCGTCAATCGGATGCCCGGTCTGAGAGTTATTGGCTTTGTCGTCTCAGGGGCCCGGCTGGTTTTTAAGTCAAAACCAACCCGACCGTACTCCACCTGCATCCAAACCTCGGGCGGAGTAAGCCAAAATATCTATCTCACTTATAGGAAACCATCAAAGTTGACATCATGTCAATCGGATGTCTGGAGCTTATGTTATAAGTGTTTCTGCTCTGAGGGCCCGGTTGGTTTCATTTACGAACCAACTCAGCTGAACCCAAAGTATTCCTAAACCTTGAGTGTAATATACCAAAAAGACTGTCTTGATCCAAGGATCGCATTGCAACTGACGGTTCATCTATTGGAGGTCCGTAGCCCAAGATATGGGAAAAATACCGAAAGGGTCCGAAAACGGGGGGTCTGGGCCCGGACCGACCCGACCCAACCCCCCTGGGTCGGCCCGAACCGGGTCGACCCGGCTGGCACGACCCAGGCCGGCTGGCGCATCCCGGCCTGGCCCAGCCTCGGTGCGACCCGGCTGGCGCTGGCCGATTGGCCAGCGGGTCGGCTCGGCCGGTTACGGCCGAGCGGTGCGGGGGGTGCGCTGCCCCCATGTGAAGGAGCAGCGGCCCCGCATGGGGCCGCCCTTGCCAGCGGACGCGGCCCGCTACTGAGTCCGATCCCCCTCCGGTCCCGCGTGGTCGCGAGACCGCGCCCTGCCGCCGTGGCTTTAGCCGGGGCGGCTCCTTCTAGCGGTGCACTGGGCGCCGCCGCCACCTGCCGCCGTGCTGGCGAGGCGCGCCGGCGGGCTGCTCCGCGGACCACCGGATGAATTCCGGTGGTCGGAAAAACGCACCGTCTTCGCCAATGGCCCTCCCGGGGCCCTTCCTTCACTTCGAGGACCTCACATCGCCCGGGCGGCCTGTTTTGTCGTCGCCCGCCGTTTCACACACCAAGAACAAAAGGGCGGTGGGTTCGGACTTGTTCGTTGGTCTGCACCCACCACATTAGCAGTTTTAAAAGTATCACCACAAAAAATTTAATCATAATCCGTGGGTATAAATCACAAAGATTTAAATGAATCAAACCCATACCTCGATGTTGTCGTCGAACGTGAGTTCGTCGCGGAATTGACAGTCGCGGAAGAAGAGGATCGTCGCGTCTCGGAAGGGGCGTCGTTGTCAAACTCAATCTGTTGTTGATAGAAGATTGTTGCAGGGAAGGAATGTCGTAGAAGAAGCGTCACAGAATGAGGATCGTCACGTCGTGTCGTCGATCTCCGAGAACCCAGCGTTCTTCGTCGCCCTTCATCGGAGGCCGGCATTTTTCGCATTCTTCGCAAAGAAGGATGAAGATCTCCAAGACATAGAGATTCCTCCAATTCCTCTCAACAAGCAACCCTCAAGTAAACATGTGTTGGTCTTATTTTATCCACATGCCAACAATTTGATAATCAAGTTAAGAAACAAACCATTAATTCGATAAATTAATGGTAACGACTTAACTGCCCAATTAATAGGGGCGTTTAGAATGTATGAAAATGTACCGGTTGACTTTCATTAAAAGGAGGTTTTTGTGGGTATGTTACTTAGTGGAAAAGAAATAGTGGGGCTCTGCGGGCCCCAACTCACAATTATCCTACCAAGTGGGTAGGATATTGTGGGTTCCACCCTATCCGCTTAACTTAGCTTAAGCGGCTTTAAGTGGCTTTAAAGTGAAATAAAATAAAGTGTCACACCAGTTTTATTTTATTTCTTAACTTAACCCTAAAAATTAAAAAAAACACACCCAAGAAAATGCAACTCCATAAAAGGCGTTTCTAAGAAAATATCGGCGCCTTGATTCCATCGGTGCCCTCGGAATTCGATTCCAACCACCGGTTCAAAAGTTAGAAAAACCAGCTCATTCGTTCACTGAACGTACCTGAGCCACACTTCAAAAAATGATTCCGAGCACACCGGGCCTCGGAATCAGATGCCGTCAGAAACTGAGTTCTTGTAAAATTCCAAAAAAAATTAAGAAAAAAAATTCTTGAATTTTACGGGTCTTTACATCACTCCCACCTCAGGGATTTACATCCCTGTAAAGATACATCATAAACTAGGGAAACAAATGTGGGTACTGAGCACACATCTAAGCCTCTCGCTCCCAACTACTCTCCTAGAGGTTCCCATGATGTAATCTGGTGCACACTTTAGGAATCGACCTTCCACGTAGGAGTCGCTCCTGTCGATCCTCGATCTCCATCAGGACCTCCGCAAACGTCACCCCATCATCAATGTCCAGCTCCCCATGGTCAATGATATGTGTCGGGTCGTGCACGTATCTCCTAAGCTGAGATACGTGGAAGACGTCGTGCACCCGGTGCAACTAAGGTGGTAGAGACAGGCGATAAGCCACCTCTCTAATCCTGCTGAGGACCTGGAATGGTCCGATGAAGCGTGGAGACAACTTGCCATCTCGGCCAAATATCTATAATCCACGTCGAGGTGAGACACGCAAGAAGACGTGGTCGCCATCCTCAAACTCTAGTGGCATCTTCCTCCTATCATCATAGGACTTCTGCCGGCTCTGAGCAGTCCTCATCCACTCATGGATGATTTGGACCTTCTCTGTCGTGGCCTGGACCATCTCCGGTCCCACAAGTGCTGACTCCCCAGGGTTTGTCCAGCACAAAGGAGATCTGCAAGGTAAGTAGTACAACGACTCGTATGGTTCCATACTGATGGTGGAGTGGTAGCTGTTGTTGTACGCAAACTCCACCAATGGTAGGTGGTCCTCCCAACTGTGACCAAAGTCGCGGACACATGCACGGTGCATGTCCTCGAGAGTCTGAATGGTCCTCTCCGTCTGACAATCCGTCTGAGGTTGAAAGTCGGTGCTCAGACGTAGATGCGTCCCGAATGCCTCCTGTAACCCCTTCAAAAGCCGAGAAGTAAAGCGATCATCTCAATCAGAGACGATAGATGATGGCACACCGTGAAGCCGTACAATCTCTTGAATGTAGAGACGTCCTAAGCTCTCAACTGAGCCCTGCTCTCTGATGGGTAAGAAGTGAGCTGACTTGATGAGTTGGTCGACAATCACCCAAATGGAGTCGTGACCTCTGGAAGTGTGTGGAATTCCAGTCATGAAGTACATAGATATTCTGTCCCACTTCCACTCCGGGACCTCCAAGGGATATACCAAGCCTGCTGGTACCTGATGCTCTACCTTCACCTGCTGGCAGGTGAGGTATCGTGAAATGAACTCGGCCACATCCTTCTTCATGCCTGGCCACAAGTGTTTTCATCTAAGATCTTGGTACATATTTTCCATGCCAGGATGTACCGTTAATGGGGAAGTTTTAAACTCTCTCAGAACCTCCTCTCGTAAAGCAACTGGTACCAAGGTATGTCCTCTGAAAAGGAAATTGTGCTCTCCTCTCATGGAGAATCCATCAGGTGCATGTCCTGAGGATATCAGTGCACGGCACGTCTCACAGTCGGCGTCCTTACACTGTGCCTCCCTGACCCGTTGCAATAGTGGAGGGGTGACTATGAGAGACTGAAGGAAGGCTGCTCTATCTCTATCCACGAAGGATATCTGCAAAGCAGCCAGCTACTCTGTCGACTCCTCAAGTATCTAAATGCATGTCCTCCTACTGAGAGCATCGGCTACCACGTTCCCCTTCCCAGGAGTATAGACTATCTCAAAGTCATAGTCTAGGAGGAACTCGAGCCATCGTCGCTATCTCAGGTTCAAGTCCTTCTGAGAGAAGATGTACCTGAGACTCTGAGGGTCAGAAAAGACTGTAAAGCGCTCGCCCATCAGGTAGTTCTGCCATGTCTTCAGAGCGAAGACCATTGCTGCTAACTCCAGGTCAAGGGTAGCGTAGTTCTACTCATGCGGCCTCAACTGAAGTGATCCATAGGTGATCACTACCTACTCCTGCATCAGGACACATCCGAGTCCGGTCCCTGATGCATCGTAGTAGACTACGTACCCTACTCCCTCCTCTGGAAGCCTCAAGATAGAGGCACTGGTCAATATCAGTCTCAGCTCCTAGAAGCTCTGCTGACATCTTTCTGACCACACAAAGGGTTTCCCCTTCTTCGTCAAAGCTGAGAGTGGTGTCGCAACTCTGGAGAAGTCTGGCACAAATCTCCGATAGTATCCAGCTAGTCCCAAGAATCTCTGCACCTTAGTCACTCTCCTGGGTGGATCCCAAGCTAGCACTGCCTCGATCTTCGCAGGATCCACCGTAACTCCCGCCTCAGAGATGACGTGTCCCAAGAAGTGGACCTCACGTATCCAGAACTGACACTTAGAGATCTTTCCATAAATAAGGTGCTCTCAGAGTGTGTCTAGTACAACCCGCAAGTGGTAGGCGTGCTCCTCCTCAGTCGTCGAGTATATCAAAATGTCGTCGATAAAGACCACGACAAATCGATCGAGGTATGGCTGAAATATCCTGTTCATGAGGCCCATGAACACCGCTGGAGCATTGGTTACGCTGAATGGCATAACCAAGAACTCATAGTGTCCATACCGACATCTAAAGGTCATCTTCTGAATGTCCTCGTCCCGAACTCTGAGCTGATGATAGCCTGACCTGCGGTCTATCTTTGAGAACCACCATGCTCCCTTGAGCTGATCGAAGAGGTCATAAATCCTCGGTAGCGGATACTTGTTCCTCGCAGTCACCTGGTTCAGGTGACGATAGTCGACACAAATTCGCAAGCTCCCGTCCGCCTTCTTGGCGAACAAAATCGGGGAATCCCAGGGTGAAACACTGGGTTGGATGAATCCCTTACCCAACAAGTCCTCCAACAATACCCGTAGCTCTCGAAGCTCAGCAGGGGCCATCCGATATGCTGGAGTATATCAGGGCTGTCCCGGGGTACAAGTCAATATAAAAGTCTACCTCTCTGTGAGGAGGTAGTCCTGGAACATCATCGGGGAAGACGTCCACATACTGATCAACCACTGCAGGAAAACCAGGACTCCGCACATCAACTGCTCCTAGGATGAGGCTAGCCAACTGATAAGTGATGAGTTGTCCTCTCCTCTGTGGAAGTCCATCATGTGCTGCGAAGGCTCCCTTCTCGCTGGTGAAGGTGAACCTGCTCCCGTCGGTGTGTACACATCGCACCTTGTGCCTAATACAGTCAATCTGTGCATGGATTGTAGATAACCAATCCATGCCCAAGATGATGTCGTAAGGCCTCGACATCGCTACAAGAAGATCCCAGCTGAAGCTCTCGCCTCCTAGAGTAAGCTCACACTACCGACACCAGTGCGTAATTGTCGAGTCTTCTCCCGTTGGAGTCTCTAGCCATATGGATCGAGCCAACGGCTCTGTCGGAATCTCCGAGCTCTGAACAAGGGCAGCGGTTATGAAAGAGTGACTCGCTCCCATGTCTATAAGAACTGCAACAAGGGTGGAATAGACACAGATAGTACCTCAAATCATCTCGGGTGCACCGTGGTCATAGGCCTCCACTGCCTGGAGCAGTGCATGTCTCTTCCCGCCTGCTCCTTGTGGCCGGGGTGGACCTCCTGGTGGTGGTGGTGGTAGAGCCTCAAAGCGTCGCCCACCACCTGCTGCTCGGACAACTCCTCTACCTCGTTCGCCTGCTCCCTACGGACCGCCACGGTCGACCCTCTGCCTCTGCCGGGGTGGCCCCTAAACCGTCTGCTGCTCCTCGGCATGGCGGGTCGGGCAGTCACGAGCCATGTGGCCCTGCCCGCCGCACGTGTAGCACTGCCTGCCTCTTGAAAGACTGGCTCCATGCTGTGTACCCCGCACTGCTGAGCCAGTGTCCTGAGGTCGTCTGCCTGAGGGTATGGTCTGCCTGGACCCATGAGTCATCCGTCGACTGCCTCCTGCAGAAGACTCTGCTACCTACCGCCCGGCTGTAGGTCTCGCTGCTGATGTAGACTCAGCAAGAAAGCTCTCGATCAAAAGGGCTCGCTCTAGTACTCCTGCCTAAGTCGGAATGCTGCGGGAGATCAGCGATGCCCGGATCTCATGCCTCAATACATGCTCAAAGGTCCAGGCCCGGAAGAATGGGTCCCATACCATGTCTGTCAAGTAGCATGAGAGATCGGTAAATCTCGCCGAGTATTGTGCGACCGTCAAGCTGCCCGGCCGCAGCTGAAGAAGCTCCTGGATGCGCACCGCACGGAGGGTGGCTAGGACGAAATCTGAGCGAAAGAGGCTCTCAAAGTCCATCTAGAGAAGAGGTGCCTCATCGTGCACTAGGAGCATCAAGCTCCACCATCGGCCCACTGCCGCGTGCAGTAGGATCGCTGCGAGGATCACCATGAGGTCTGTTGGTGTCCTCACTAACCTGAAAACTCGTACAACTGCCTACATCCAGTCCTCGTCTACCTCGGGGTCCATCTCCCCACAGAACCTGGGTGGTCGCTGGCGCTGAAACTCGTATAGTGCACTAAGGCAACGTACATCGTCAGCGGCTGGGTCTGGAAGCATCGCTGGCTCGGCGGGTAGAGGTATCGCCGGTGCCTCTGCTGTCAAAGGGCCCTGTACCGAGGCCTCATCGCTCGGTGGGCTATCGTCACACACAACTCTCGGAACCCTAGCTGGCTGCCGTCATGGGGCCATCATGAAAACAAACAGGTTGCCCTGGTCAAACAATATACCTGGTGAGCTGACATAATGTAATCACAAAGAAAACTTGAAACACACATGCAATCAATGTTTTCGTGCATTAAGTCGGAAATTAGAAGTCAGGGTCGTGATGTACAGATACGTCAGCTGCCGCACCAACACTAGACTCCCTAGACTGATAACCACACCCAATAATCTTAACACTATTGCTTCACATAGAAAAAGATCAGAGTCCAAAGTTCCGTGATAGAGCCCAACTCCTCTGATACCAATTTGTCACGACCCGTCCTCAGGGCCTGTGCCATGACTACCCCAATCCCGCCTTCCATAGGCCAGGGGCTGGAGACTAGAACCAAGGAATAAATCCTGGTAAAAAGGGAAGGCATTTCCTTTGTAAAGTAAACAATCACCACAGAGCAGGGAAGCAGTACGAGTAAACACTAAGTAAAAACTGAGTAAAACAGTAAGTGCGGAAAAGTAAGTGGGCCAGTATACAAACCCAAACTGAGAGTAAAGTACAACTGGAAATTGAAAAACCAAAATTGAAAAGTAAAGCAGCAGCATCGAGCCGTCCACTGGAATTCCCACCTGATGGGTGAGTACAGATAGCCTCCACAGTTCCTCGGGTCCAGCTGACCGCTCCGAGTACGTCCCGCTCAGTGGTCCACCTCTAGGTACCGTCCTGCTCTGCAAGCCTCAACCACAATCAGCGTTGTGCGTCATCTGCAACCAACACAACGTAGTACAGGCATAGCCCGTGCATGGGTGAGTATAAGCAACTCAGTAGGGACCCCGAGACCCCAAAAGGTATCCCAGAATCCACAAAGGATAATCCAAAAAGGAAAGATACAATCACGAAGTAATATTCGACACTGATTAGGTATATGCCCATACATATACCTAAGTCATCAATTCCAGTTCGGCTCTAACATCCGAGCACAAGTACAACCCAGTCCACACAGGAAATAAAAACGTAAATCCACACATGATAGCACAACACAATACACATAGGAAAGCAAACAGGATTCTTCTCACACAAGATTACTTCTTTATATGATGATAGGGATGATCAGATATTGCCACTGATTCATCTAAGTCGTCGGACCCACAAAGGATCGATAGGTACTAACCCCCGCAATGACCCACAAAAGATCTGATCCACAAAGGATCGATAGGTAACTAACCCCCGCAATGACCCACAAAGGATCTGACCCACACAGGATCGATAGGTATCTAACCCCCGCAAAGACCCACAGAGGATCGGACCTACACATGATCTGTAGGCGCTGGCCCACACAGGACCGCTGAGCGTTGACCCACACAGGATCGGACCCACATAGGATCTATAGCACTGATCCATGTAGGATTGCTGAGTGTTGTAGTCGTCGTCGTCGAATCTACTGAGGATCTCTGTACAGTCGTCATCGTCACAGTCGCAGCTAGCACTAGGGTTCCCGCACACAGCAAGCTCGTTTGGGAGGGTCCGCTCTACGAGACGAGAGTATGATACATCAACTGACACATAGTTCAGATTTGATATATCCAAATGTTCCGTATCGTCAACAGGAACTCAACATCGCAGACGGCGCGTCAATCGGACGCCCGGTCTGAGAGTTATTGGCTTTTTCATCCTAGGGGCCCAGTTGGTTTTTAAGTCAAAACCAACACGACCGTACTCCACCTACATCCAAACCTCGGGTGGAGTAAGCCAAAGGATCCGTCTCACTTAGAGGAAACCATCAAATTCAACAACACATCAATCGGACATCCAGAGCTTAAGTTATAAGCGTTTCCGCTCTGAGGGCCCGGTTGGTTTCGTGTACGAACCAACCCGGCCGAACACAAAGTATTCTGAAACCTTGAGTGTAACATACCCAAATGGCTGTCTCGATCCAAGGATCACATCGCAACTGACGTTGCTTCGATCGGAGGTCCATAGCCCAAGATATGGGCAAAAGACCGAAAGGGTCCGAAAACAGGGGGTCTGGGCCCGGACCGACCCGGCCCAACCCCTCTGGGTCGGCTCGAACCGGTTCGACCCGACCCGGGTCTGGGTCCGACCCGGCCGGCGCGACCTAGCTCGGCCGGCGCGGCCCGGCTGGCACTGGCCGGTTGGCCAGTGGGTCGGCTCGGCCGGTTATGGCGGAGTGGTGCGGGGGGCGTGCTGCCCCGGCGTGAAGGAGCCGCGACCCCGCGTGGGGCCTCCCTTGCCAGCGGACGTGGCCGGCTGCCACGTCATGTCCCCCTATGGTCCCGCGCAATCGCGGGACTACGGCAGTTCCATCCGGCGGCGTGCCGGGTGCCACCGCCACCTGCCGCCGTGCCGGTGAAGCGCTCCGGTGGGCTGCTCCGCGGACCACCAGATGAGTTTCGGTGGTCGGAAAAATACGTCGTCTTTGCCAACTTCCCTCCCGGGGGCCCGTCCTTCACTGCGAGGACCTCACATCGCCCGTGCGGCCTGTTGTTTCGTCGTCCGCCATTTCTCACACCAATAACGAAAGGATGGTGGGTTCGGACTTGTTCGTTGGTCCGCACCCACCGCGTTAGTGGTTTTAAAAGTCTCACCACAAAAAATTTAATCATACGCCGCTGGTATAAATCCCAAAGATTTAAATGAATCAAACCCCTACCTCGACGTTGTCATCGAATGTGAGTTCATCGTGAAATTGATCGTTGCGGTAGAAGAGGGTCGTCGCATCGCGGAAGGGGCGTCGCTGTCAAACTCAATATGTTGTTGATCGAAGATTGTTGCGGGGAAGGAACGTCGTGGAAGAAGCATCACGGAAGGAGGATTGTCACATCGTTTCGTCGATCTCCGAGGACCCTACATTCTTCGTCTCCAATCGTCGGAGGCCGGCGTTCTTCACGTTCTTCACGTTCTTCGCGTTCTCCACGTTCTTCGCGAAGAAGGATGAAGATCTCCAAGACTGAGAGCTTCCTCCAATTCCTCTCAACAAGCAACCCTCAAGTAAACATGTGATGGTCTTATTTTATTCACATGCCAAAAATTTGAAAATCAAGTTTGGAAACGAACCATTAATTCGATGAATTAATGGTAACGACTTAACTGCCTAATTAATAGGGGCGTTTAGAATTTAAGAAAACGCACCGGTTGACTTTCATTAAAAGGTGGTTTTTGCTGGTGCGTTACTTAGTGGAAAAGAAACGGTGGGGCTCATGGTGGCTCCACCTCAAAATTATTCTACCAAGTGGATATGATATTGTGGGTTCCACCCTATCCGCTTAACTTAGCTTAAGCGGCTTTAAGAGGCTTTAAGTAAAATAAAAATAAAGTGTCGTACCACTTTTATTTTATTTCTTAACTTAACCAAAAAAATTTTAAAAAACACACCCGAGCAAATGAAACTCTAGAAAATGCGTTTTTAAGAAAATACCGGCGCCGCGATTCCATCGGTGCCCTCGGAATTCAATTCCGAGCACTGGTTGAAAAGTTAGAAAAACCTACTCGTTCGTTCACTGAACGTA
Source organism: Viscum album (assembly GCA_963277665.1). Taxonomy (NCBI): domain Eukaryota; kingdom Viridiplantae; phylum Streptophyta; class Magnoliopsida; order Santalales; family Viscaceae; genus Viscum; species Viscum album. Next base: position 1,281,344,773 of record OY728153.1, read on the forward strand.
CCTGATCCAAACTTCGGAAAATGATTCCGGGCACACCGGGCCTCGGAATCAGGTGCCGTCAGAAACTGCGTTCTTGTAAAATTACTAAGAAAATTAAGAAAAAACATTTCCTTGAATTTTACGGGTCTTTACATTTTCTTAATTTAAATCCCATCAAGTCCCACTACAAATTCAAACTTTTTGTTAAAAGTGGTTAATTTTTTTCAAAATTCTTGCATAATTTTAGGATTTACACTTTTTCTCAATTGGGTCATTCCTTAGGAAAAGCATCTTGTTGGAAGTTAATATTTGCATTGAATCTGAAATTAATGAGTTTGGATGATTGCTGAGTCATCTTGCTTAGTGAATTGATGGAAATCTTGTTTAGAGTCTACTTCTGGAAGTGGTTTGGGTAACATGTTTATGGAGTTATGGTCATACCTTTTGGAACTGGAAGTTTGATTCTGATTCTAGGGGCCTCATTCATATTTAAATTATTAAAATTAATTTCTTTAATGATCCAATGTAAATGAATTTTATATAAATCTTTTGAAACTAGAGTAGTTTTGGCATCTGGGATCCCACGGTGAGTCTCTGATACCCTATATGTTGGGTGTGTTTCTGTTAACTATAAGCCCTTTGTACACTTTGAATAAGTGCATTGCACAGTGCTCAGAAAAATGATACAAGGCTTGGGAAAAATTAAATAAAGTGTCTAGGGTCAAAAATGAGCTCATTTAGGTGAGGGGAATGATAAATTCCAGATGAAGAAGGGATCAACTGATTTATATGAAAATCATTTAGGTTGTATCATTGAGGTTATTAACAAAAAAATTAATTTTTTTGGAACCTAGGTGAAAAGGTCAATGTGCAGAGTTCCTTGGTTAAGGTTTTAATTCCATTAAAATTTTGTCCTCTGTCATTTTTAGATTTAGAACCTGAGTCTGGATTCAAGTGAGTCACTAAGTTGTATCACATATGAGGCATGACATATTCTTTAATGGATGGTATTTTTGTTCTTAATTACCAATGATTAGTTATTTTAGGCAAGATTCATATGAGAAACTCATTTTCTTAAAGTCTACAATTATGTATTGTCCTCTGTTTAGAGTGTTGAACATGTTACATTTTGAGGAAGTAATCATAATATACTTGTAATTTTCAAAGAAAATAAGACATGGGATTTTTTGAGGAAAAAAATGTTTAAGTGTGGGGGAATTCGATGTGGCTATATTTTAACATAGTTTTTCCACATCTTTTATTTAATTTTTATCAATTTAATTAATTGTTTTGACACTTTTTAATTAATTTTGGCACTTTTGTAAATTTATCACTAAATATGTTAATTAATCATTTTATTTAATTAATTATGTTTTTTAGACTTTAAATTACTAATTTTAATCTTACTAAACTATTCAACTTTAATTATGTATTATTTAGTTTGGTTAATTTAAATCTGCTTAACTTTATAATAGTTAATATCTATTATAAACAATTATTTAATCTTTGTAATTCAATTTAATTAACTTGGACCTTTTTTTAATATTTTATCTTTTAATTTAGTTATAATAGAATAGGTTAACATGTTAATTAATGTGTTCTTCCAATCATTTAAGTATATAATATGTGTTTTTAATTAAGATAAATCGTTCGCTTTTAATTTTATTAGTTCAAATAGTAAATTAATTCATTAATTAATAGTTTTTAACCATTAGTTATATTATTTTATGTATGCAGATTGGTTTTTAGTTCATTTTATAATTGATTTAGTTTACCGGTGAGGTAGATAATAGATTTTGGTGAAATTAAGAGTCACTATTGCTTATCATTTTCACCTACTGCTACATTTTAATTGTTCTTTAAGTAATTATTATTTAAGTCTTTCATAATTATAGTCTATTATTTAATTAGTTATTAATTTAAGTGTTATCTAATTAATAATTTAAGTTTTGTATAGGTTTAAGTTAAAGTTTAATTAAATAATTTGTTTTTAATGTTAGAGTTTCATTCTGTCATCTATATAATTAATTTTTTCATTTAATAACTCTATTTAATTCTAATTGTTTTATTTGTATGTTCACAGTTAATTAATTTTAGGATTTATGCAATTATTTAGATAGATATTGAATTAATCTTAGCATTTATAGTCTTAGTTAATAATTAGTCCCTTTTATTTTTTACTTTGTTTAAATAATTTGGTTATTTTTTAGTTACAGTCAATTAATTAGTCTTTAGCAATTTAGTTAATTTGATTTTTTTAATTTAGTTAATTAATGTTTTATTCATTCTAATTTTTATTGTAAATTTGTATTTATTGCTAATGTTTTTATTTTTTTATAACTATCGGTGACTCGTCATTCACCGATCACTTTGTAACACCATCGGTCTCTTGTGACACACCGATATTGCGACGCACTGATCCTTTCATCGGTTTCACGTAGCGCCGATTTTCTTTTTATTATCTTAATTATCGGTGAGTCATTGTTTTTATTCTATCGGTTTTCCAGACACCGATATATTTTTTCTTTTCAACTATCGGTGTGTTGTAAGTTTATTTTATTTTATTTTATTTTATTTTTATTTCTATTCATCGGTGTTTTATTTTATTAAAATTTTCGGTGAGTTAGCGATTCATTGATCCAATCCTCACAGGTCTCTCTCATTTCTCCTGCTACCGATAGTGCTCCTTTCCCTCTCTCACCGATAGTTAATTTATTTAGGTGCTACCGGTAGTTGATTTCTCCCCTGCTTTTCATGCACTCACCGTTAGTATATTATTTTATCTTTTGGTGTCTCGTTTATTTTAATTTTCGGTGAGTTAGAGACTCACCGATCCTCCACCCTTGTGACTCACCAATCCTTTTCTTTTATCGGCATCACCCACTCACCGTTAGCATTAATCTTTACTCACCATTCATTCTCCCCCCTCATCACACCAGTTCCCTTCCTTTACTACTGCTCCTCCATTGGTGGCACCGCTACGTATCCGTCGTCTGCAGCTCGCACTGCTCTCTGTCTTCACCTGCTGCGACCCAAAATCCAGTTTACTCTATCATTTCTATAACCGGTTTCCTCTTCCTCACGATTTCACACAAATCGTAATTCCCATCCACCTTATCAACCTTCTATCCAGCATTACCACAAAAAATCATTGTAAATTCCATAGACCAAACCCAAATCAAGATTCGATCTAAACCGAACTCAATTTCAAATCCCTATTTCAATCCCGTGCACAGATCGAACAAAATACCAAAAATCAAAAATTACAAATATGTTGAATCCGTTGTTTACCGAAATAGGTTGCTTACAGGAAGAGGATTCGAGTCAGAGATGTGTTGAACCACCGCTTGATGCCGAACCGAGGAGGACCCATTGAGCATGAACCGCCACGAAGAGGAGACCATCGCTGGTTTGAAGCTTGTCCGCCATTGAGGAGTTTGCACCCGCTGAAGCTTGGAAATACTTTATCTGAGTTTGTTTGCTACTGTTGATAAGAGGTGTCGCAACAGATCCAAAGGATGGAATTTTCGACTACCACTGCTTTCCGCCACTGGGAGGAGCCGCGCGGTCTTACTCTGAAGAAGAACTCAAGCCATTGTGACTCTTTGTCGCCAGTGATGGGAGTTCGTGCTGTTGTCGATGTCTCTTTGTCGGGGAAGTTGAGGAGGAGGTCGCTGCAACAACGATGAAGAAGACCCCCCCTTTCCCCTTTTGCGCCAAATTCGGGGGGGGGGGGGAGATGACCTAATATATTAAAATAAATAAATAAATAACAAACTTAAATAGTCAATAAATAATTAATAAATGATAATAATTTAATTAACTACAAAAAATACTAATTAATAGTACTTAAAAATTTAAATATTAAATCTAATTATTATATATTTCTTTTAATTTAAAATAATTATTTAATTTAAACTTTACAATTTAAAAAAACAAACTTAATGTTATTAATTTACATTAATAATGTTAATTAACAAAAATTAATAACTTAATAACAATTTACCATAAAAAAATATCCTTTAATAAAACTTTTTTTACTTTTAAAATAAATAATAACTATTACTCGATCACCTTATAATACGTAACTTATTTATATTATAACTATTTTAATAATAAATTTTATTTCATTACAGTTAATTAAAATATAATTACTAATTATTAGTAATGATAATAAAATAATTCATTTCATAACATTACTTAGGAGTTTTTAATTATTATGAAAGTTTTTTTTATTTTTTTCTTAAACTTTAATTATTTATTTCCATAGAGTTTTAATTATTTTGTTTGTTTTGTTACATAGGTTCACACCAAGGCCTTAAATACGTCCAGGTGCATTCAACTAAATCAGTGGGAGTTAGTTATTTGAGAAAAAATTAGCACGACGTGCTTGTCGCGAAAAAACGCACGTTGTGCAATGCACATGTGAAGAGACATTGAAGTAGGTGGAGATCAAGAAGTGACAAGTTGTAGATGAAAGAAAGGTATTAAAGCAGTGCAGGGGGTTCATTTTCGTGGGGAGATGGATTTTTGAAGAGGATGACATTTATACACTTGGAGACACACTCATTCGCCGAGCAGACGAGTCCCGGAGCAGAGCAGAGGTCCAAGATCAAAAATAGATGCGAGCAGAGGGAGTTTTCTTCCTCTATTTTCTTTCACATTTCATCCTCTTTAATTGAATGACCTTTTATTCAAGATAGTGATAATGAGCAATATGTTAGTTGGCTAAATTTTTCAGTTCGGGGAGAGTTTTAGTTCTACTGGTAATCATTTTCGTCCTTTTTCATTAAACATGTCTTCTGTGATTAGAATTGATCGGTGAGATCAGTTCTAATTACATATTTCTGCTGCATTGCACAATCACTGAATTTTTAAACCTCTATAATCATTTGGTGATTTTGATTATGGAGTCATATTTAAAGCAGACAACTCTTATTGGAAACATCAGTAATTATGGAAAGTTTGTACTATAGTTCATTTTAAGTCATCTTTCTGGAATTGTACTTCTCAGAGTGGCGAACTCTAGTTGTACAATTTCCATGACTTAACTCCTGGCGAGGGAAGTAAGTCGTCTCTTTTTAGTGGTATGAAGCAGTACTTTTATATGAATAGGAAAAACAATTTAAACCAGTAGACTAGAATGAACCCCGAGCATTTTTTACTGTTATCCTTCATCAGCATCTTATTTTTTTCATTGCACCTTATTTTCCAGTTGTACTCTATTTTAGTATAGGTACAACAAGTTTACAATAGAAGTGTAGTTTCACTTTACAGTACATAAAATCATAAAAAATTAAAAGATATAAAAATATAAAAAGTGAAAATTATAAAAACCACTTTGCTGATGACAATAGTGGAGTTTTCCAAGTTTTTAGTTTAGTAGTGGAAAAATTTACCTTCCCTGTGGGTTCAACCCTGCTTTCCACATATACAGTAGTTAGTAGGAATATAAATTTTAAACTTTGGCTGACTTCAACGACAGTACAGGTCAAACATAATTAATCAAAATGAGGGAAACCTATTGATTTGATTTGATATATATAAATCTATCAACTCTTCCTTTATAAATTTTTAAATTACTTAATCAAGAATCCAATCATGAATACCAATGTCTCTAAGATTTCTTCAGTGCTTAAAAATATTTCTTTTACTTAAACATGTAACTATAAACATTCCCAATTATAAAACTACATGGTTGTTCAATATAAACTTCATCATCAGGTTATTTGTTAAGAAATTATGACTTTACATCCAACAAAATAATTATAAACCTTTTTTGGAGCTAAATTAGGTAAAGTTATTATACTTTATAATCCTTATACTAGTAAAAACGTTTTATCTAAATAAATGCCTTCAATTAGTGAGTAGTATTTACTATCCATTCAATCATTGTTTTTATCACTTCTCTATCTTCATTAATCTTGTTCTGAAGCACCCACATTACTACAATAACATTTTATTATTTGGTTTTCATATATGTTCCCAAGTATTATTTCTCTTAATTTGCACAAAATCTTTATTCATAGCCTCAATCCAATCTTGATGTGTGAAATATTCATTAATATTTTTTGTATCAACCTATGAATATAAATAAGGATGTAAAATAATCATTGAATATCTACTATTATGAACCCATTTTCATTAATCTCCTTGATGTTATGAATATACAGAAATTTCCTAATCCTAGAATGAGATGTATGAATTCTTTCTTCATTACATGATTTACCTAATTCTGAATCAAAAAGATGTGTAGCATCAACATTTTTACTATCATTAAGAACATTTTCCAATTGATTAAATTGAACCACCTCCCCATATTCCACATCAGCATAATCTTTTCAAACATTATTATTACATTTTTAATAACATTTACATCTTCAGAATCAAGTATCTTTCCTATTTATTTATTAAAACATTTTTATCATATATGATTAAGAGAATATCCAAAAATATTTATTTGACACCCCTCAAATAAAAATCTCCATGATTCACACCCTTGAATTTTATAATTCATGGACTATTGATACTCCTTAGGTTCTTTGAACATTGTTTTTCATTATATAAATTTTCATAATGATTCATATCATAGTTTTCCAGTAGATAAATCAATTCTAAATATAAACAATTTTATTGACATCCTACTTCCAAAAGTAATGAAAATTATCATGATTGATTAGTATCATTCACCCCATTTCCACAAAAATTATGTTTCTTATTTTAGAAACACCAATATTATGTTATTTTTAAAGTGAAATAAATTTATAGTGGATTCCATGTTTTTTAAGAAAATCTATAAACTCCTCATCTTTTTATTCTCCACCTTTGTCAATTAAAAACTTTTGGATAGAATATCTAAATTCCTTCTCATTACTTCTCTTTAAATTTATAAAAATAGTGAGACCCTCTTATTTATTATTCAAAAACATTATTCTTTTAATGAGATTAGATTATTAAACTAATGAAATAATGTACTTATCTCTGAATTTTGATTCTTAACTCATCATCCCGAAAATATCAATAATGTATCATCTCTAGAGGTTGATTTGAATGAATCTCAACATTTGTGTGTATTAAGTCTGTAATCCTTGGTTACTAAAAAATAGAGATACACTAATCTTCTAATCTTGTAAGCTTATGAATAACATACATACTATCTCTCTTTATTAACTTTCTCATATTCCATTTAGACATGTTCCCAAAACTTTTATTCTATAAGTTATTTTCTTTCATCATGTAAAGATAACATGAAATTTATGCCTAACCACCTTGAAAAAATTTTCTCTCAGTTCATTGGCCTTTTATAAAAACATTCCCATCATCAATTCATTTCACAACAAACCCATATTTTTTAAAGACAACATTATTACCTTCTTCACAATTTCTTGAAATACTTAATTTTTTTTATCCCATCAACAAACAATGCTCCTTTAGGTTTTAAAATTTATTTACCAATGATTTTAGATCCAAGGCCTTTGATTCTAAGTGACTTCTTGTTTCCAAAAGTCGATGTACATTCTTTAAAATATTTTTCATTCTTTAAAATCATCAAATCTACTATCATATGTGAATATAACCCGCTATCCAAAATCCATGGTCATTAGCCTTTTGTATATTTGAGAGAGTCTTAAACAATAAAATATTTTTTATTTTCATTCTCTTTCCTCACATACAAATTATGATATTTATTATAAAGACATTTTGTGATGATAACATGAAAATAAATCTTTTTACAATATGTCCATATTGTTCAAATATTTCATAAATAGTCTCCAAGGGTTGGAATATATTCTAAATAATCACACCAACTTTCCTCGGTTTCCTTCATTGATTGGTTCGACTGCTCCCTCATTGTTTTTCTCAATATTCTTCTATTTCCACTATAACTTTGGTGGTTAAACTGGCACATATACGATTTATTCTCAAATCCTATAAAATTCCTACAATAACCATAGAAGTAAATCTCCCTCTATAGCATATGTGTTGTTCATATTAGTGTCTCTTCTTTTTATCATCATTCTTACCTTTTACTATGATATTTAATTACACAACAATGTTTTTCTTCATGTGATATTCTTCTTAATCATAATATAATCACTGATAGTAGAAAATTATGGTTAAGATCGCAGCACCAAAAAATAATCATGCTTTTCAACTTCAGTTGTCTTAGTTAAATACATGGTTTTCCCAACTTCATTATTCTTATAAACAACTTTGTATTCCTTATTAACCTTTGACAATAGATTTATTTAATCATGTATTGGTTTTAAAATATCATATCATTAACCATCAATGGTATCCAATTTTTTCAAATTTGAAATGTAAAGACCCGCAAATTTCAAGGAAATTTTTTTTCTTAATTTTCTTTGCAATTTTACAAGAGCGCAGCTTCAGACGGCACCTGATTCTGAGGCCCGGTGTGCCCGGAATCAATTTCCGAAGTTTGGCTCGGGTACGTTCAGTGAACGGACGAGCGGGTTTTTCTATCTTTTGAACCGGTGCCCGGAATCGAATTCTGAGGGCACCGATGAAATCGCAGCGCCGGTATTTGCTTAGAAACGCCTCTTCCGGAGTTGCGTTTGCTCAGGCGTGGTTTTTAAATTTTGCGGCTTTAAGTCAGAAATAAAATAAAGTTTGTGCGACAACTTTATTTTATTTCACTTAAGCTGCTTGGAAGCCACTTGAAGCCACTTAAAGACAGCTTGAACTGTGTTGAACTGGATAGGATGCTATCCAGAAATATCCTACCCCCTTGGTAGGATATTTGTGAGGTGGGGCCCGCACGAGCCCCGCCGTTTCTTTCGCTAAGTAACGCACCCGCGAAAACCCGTCAAAGTAACTGAAAAGTCAACCGACGCGTTTTTTTTATTTCTTAACAGACCATTTAATTGGGCGGTTTATTTCGTGAATTAAATGGGCTGTTTCATTTGTTGAATTAATTCAACGAATTTAATGGGTCGTTACTTACGCGTTTTGCGTTTGTTGGCAAAATAATAAAATAGACAAACTTGTCTATTTTGGAGGATCCTCCTGTTGTGCGAGATCTTCTAAACCTCCACCCTCCCCGCGAAGAACGCGAAGAACGCGAAGAACGCCGGAACCGGAATTCGACGACGCACGATCCGCGACGTCAACAAACTTTTCCGCGACCTTCTCCTTCTTCTTCTACGGCGCCTCTTCTTCCACGGCGGACCTTCGATCAGCGGTTAAAGGTGAGAATCGGATCGTTTAAATTCTCCTTTTTTTAAATTTCAGGGCAACGGATTTAATTAATTAAATCCGTTTGTTCTTGATCCGGAGATTGGCGACGCGACGCCGGATACCGCGACGACGCGACGATCTCCTTCATCCGCGACGAGCGATTCCGCGACGACCTCTCGTCCGACGACGACGACAAGGTAAGGGTTGATTGAAATATTTTCCTTTCCCGTGATTTTATTTCTTTTAAAGTAAAGAACCTGATCTTCGAACAATTTTAATTTATTTAAAATTGTTGTTGATTATTTGTTTTTCCTCCCGATGATGTTTATGACTAACGCGGAGGGTGCGGATCTAACAAACAAGACCCGACAACCCTCCGCCGATCTTCCCTTTTTTGTGCGGATCTGGCGGACGACGACGAACCGTGCGGCAAGGGCGATCCGTTGATCCCGCAGTAAAGATCGGCCCCCGGGAGGAGCAACGGCGCAGACGGGAGGCAAAACGGGCCACCGGAGCAACTCCGGCGGCGCCGGCGACCGGAGGCGGCGGCGCCCGGCGCGCCGCCGTGGAAAAGATCCACCGCGGATGAAGCCGCGGAGGCGGCGGCCGGTTCCGCGGCCGCGCGGAACCGGGGAGGGACGCGGCGGCCCGGCCGCGCCCGCGTGACAGGCGGCCCCCCGCGGGGCCGCGTTTCCCTCAAGCCGCGGGTCAAACCCGCGGCGGCGGCTCCTTCGGCCGCTCGGCCGAAGCCGAGCCGGCCGGTCCGGTCAGCCGGGCCGCGCCCAGGCCGGACCGGACCCGGCCTAGCCGGTTCGGGCCGGTTCGGTCCGACCCGGTTCGACCGACCCAGGGGGGGTTCGGGCCGGGTCGCCCTGGGCCCAGAACCCCCGTTTCGGGCCCTCTTCGGTCTTTCGCCCATATCTTGGGCCTGGGACCTCCGATTGACGAACCGTCAGCAGCTACGCGATCCTTGGATCGAGACGGTCGTTTCGGTATATTACACTCAAGGTTTCGGAAGACTTTGGGTTCGGCCGGGTTGGTTCGTACACGAAACCAACCGGGCCCTCGGAGCGGAAACGCTCATAACTTGAGCTACGGACGTCCGATCGATGTACCGTCAGCTGTGGTAGTTTCCTCTAAGTGAGACGGAACTTTTGGCATACTCCGCCCGAGGATCAGATACAGGAGGAGTACGGTCGGGTTGGTTTTGCCCTAAAAACCAACCGGGCCCCTGGGACGAAAATGCCAATAACTCTCAGACCGGGCGTCTGATTGACGCGCCGTCTGTTGCGTTGAGATCCTGTTGTCGATACGGAACTTTTGGATACATCAACTTCGGACTACGTGTCAGTTGATGTATCAGCCTCTCGGCTCGTGGAGCGGACCCTCCTAAACGAGCTCGCTATGTGCGGGAACCCTAGTGCTGGCTGTGACTTCGACGACAGAGCAGAGATCCTCCGTGGACTGCGATGACGGCAGAGGAGAGATCCTCCGTGGACTGCGACGACGGCAGAGCAGAGATCCTCAGTGGACTGCGACGACGGCAGAGCAGAGATCCTTCGTGGACTGCGGCGACGACTGTGCAGAGATCCTCAGTGGACTGCGTCGACTACTGCACTCAGCGATCCTACGTGGATCAGTGCTACAGGTTCTGTGTGAGCCCGATCCTATGTGGGTCCTTACTACCGGTTCTGTGTGAGCCACTGCCTACAGGTTCTGTGTGAGCCCGATCCTACGTGGGTCTTTTACGGTGGTTAGTACCTATCGATCCTTCGTGGGTCCGACGACTTAGATGGATCAGTGATCATCTTTGACGTCATCTGAAAAAGTATACCTGGTTGAGCTGAATCTTATGTTACTCTCCTTTGTGGATTGTGTTGAACTATCCTTTGTGGATTTACTGTTTACTCTCCTTGTGGATTTGAGTCTTGCTTTCCTTGTGGATTGAGTTGTTCTTGAGCTCGTGAGCAGAGCTAGAATTGGGGACTTAGGTATATGTATGGGCATATACCTAAGTCGAGTCAGATGTTACTTCGTGATTGCATCTTTCTTTTGTGCTATATCCTTTGTGGATTTCGGGAGACCTTCGGGGGTCTCGGGGTCCTTACTGAGTAGCTTATACTCACCCCTGCACGGGCTATGCCCGCACTTCGTGGTGTTGGTTGCAGACGACGGACAGCGCTGATCGTGGAGGAGGCGCGTGGAGCAGGACGGTACCTGGAGGTGGACCACTGGGCGGGACGTGCTCGGAGCGGACGTGGGACCCGAGGAGCCTGGAGGCTATCTGTACCCACCCTTCAGGTGGGTTTGCCAGTGGACGACACGAGGCCTCCGTATTTTCTTCAGTTGCTGTACTTTACTTTTCAGTTGTACTTTACAGTTGGGCTTGTATTTCCGGCCCCCTTTACTTTTCTGCACTCTGTAGTTACTTTCCGCTTGCTGACTCTGTGGTGGTTGTTACTTATAAAGGCAATGCCTTCCCTGTTTACCGGGAATTTACGCCTTGGTGCTAGTCGCCAGCCCCTGGCCTCTGGAAGGCGGGCTTGGTGTAGTCACGGCACGGGCCCCGAGGACGGGTCGTGACAAATTGGTATCAGAGGTGGTCGGTTCTACCGCAGACTCTGATCGTCTTTTCTTTCTATGTGAAGCAATAGTGTTTAGTGTATTGAGTGTGGTTATCAGTTCAGGGAGCCCAGTGTTGGTGCGGCGGCCGACGTATCCGTACACCAGGACCCTGACTCCTGATTTCAGACTTAATGCATGAAAACATTGATTGCGTGTGTGTCCCAAGTTTCTTTGTGATTACTTGTGTCAGCTCACCGGGTATACTGATCTGCTTCATGAAAGTCTCAAGTTTTCCTTGTGATTACTTGTGCCAGCTCACCAGGTATACTGTTCTGACTGTGGTGCTCTTGTTCTCCTTTTCAGGATGGCCCCGCGACGACAGCCAGCTAGGGTTCCGAGTGTAGGGCGCGACGGCAGCCCACCGAGCGACGAGGCCTCGGTGCAGGGCCCTTTGCCAGCAGTGGCACCGGCGGTAGCTTTACCCGCCAAGCCACCGATGCTGCTAGTACCAGACGTCGACGATGCACGTCGCCTCAGGGCACTGCATGAGTTTCAGAGCCAGCGACCGCCCAGGTTTCGCGGTGAGGCGGACCCCCAGGCCGCCGAGGACTGGCTAGAGGCGGTGGTACGGATCTTTAGGCTAGTGAGGACACCAGCGGATCTCATGGTGATTCTCGCGGCGAGCCTCCTGCAGGCGGCGGCAGGACGATGGTGGAGCTTGATGCTCCAGGTTCACGAGGAGGCATCCTTGCTCTGGACGGACTTCGAGAGTCTCTTCCGCTCTGAGTTCGTCCCGGCCACCCTCCGAGCGGTGCGCATCCAGGAGCTTCTCCAGCTGCGCCAGGGCAGCATGACGGTCGCTCAGTACGCGGCGAGGTTCACTGACCTATCTCGCTACTCGACCGACATGGTACGGGACCCCTTCTTCCGGGCCCGGACCTTCGAGCAGGGCTTGCGACAGGAGATTCGGGCATCACTGATCTCCCTCAGCATTCCGACCCAGGCGGGAGTGCTGGAGCGAGCCCTCCTGATCGAGAGCTTCCTGGCAGAGCCTTCTTCAGCGGCGAGACCTAGCGCAAGGCGGCAGGTAGCTGATTCTTCGGCAGTAGGTAGCCGACAGATGACTCTCGGGTCCAGGCAGACCAGACCCCCACGCAGACGGCCTCAGGACACCGGCTCAGCGGTGCGGGGCACACAGCGGAGTGCCAGCCTTCCGAGAGGCAGGCTGTGCTACTCCTGCGGCGGGCAGGGTCACATGGCTCGTGACTGCCCGACTCACCGATCAGAGGAGCAGCAGACGGTGGAGGGGCCACCCAGGCAGAGGCAGAGGGTCGACCGTGGCAGTTCGCAGGGAGGAGGCGGACGAGGCAGAGGAGCTGGCCGAGCAGCGGGTGGTGGGCGACGCTTCCAGGCTCTACCCCCACCACCACCAGGAGGGCCACCTCGACCACAGGGAGCTGGCGGGCAGGGACAGGCCCAGCTCCAGGCAGTGGAGGCCTACGACCCCGACTTGCCAGAGATGATTCGAGGTACGATCTGTGTCTATTCCACCCTTGCTGCAGTACTTATAGACACAGGAGCGAGTCACTCTTTCATAGCCTCTGCCCTTGTTCGGAGCTCGGAGATTCCGACTGAGCCGTTGGCTCGATCCTTACGGCTAGAGACTCCTACGGGAGCAGACTCGACGATTACGCACTGGTGCCGGCAGTGTGAGCTTACTCTAGGAGGCGAGAGCTTCGGCTGGGATCTCCTTGTAGCGGCATCGAGGCCTTACGACGTCATCTTGGGCATGGATTGGCTATCCACGGTTCATGCCCAGATCGACTGTTTTAGGCGCAAGGTGCGATGTGTTCGCACCGACGGGAGCAGGTTTACCTTCACCGGCGAGAAGGGAACCTTTGCAGCACAGGATGGACTTCCGCGGAGGAGAGTGCAGCCCATCTCTCATCAGTTGGCTAGCCTCATCCTAGGAGCAGTGGACGTGCGGAGTCCAGGTTTTCCTGCAGTGGTGGACCAGTACGTGGACGTCTTTCCCGACGACGTTCCAGGGCTACCTCCTCGTAGAGAGGTAGACTTTTACATCGACTTGTACCCTGGGACAGCCCCGATATCTACTCCAGCATATCGGATGGCCCCCTCCGAGCTTCGGGAGCTGCGGGTACAGTTGGAGGACTTGCAGAGCAAGGGGTTTATCCGACCCAGTGTTTCACCCTGGGCTTCCCCGATTTTGTTCGCCAAGAAGGCGGACGGGAGCTTGCGACTGTCTGTCGACTATCGTCGCCTGAACCAGGTGACAGTGAGGAACAAGTATCCGCTGCCACAGATTGATGACCTCTTCGATCAGCTCAAGGGAGCGCGGTGGTTCTCGAAGATAGACCTCCGGTCAGGCTATCATCAGCTCAGAGTTCGAGACGAGGACGTGCAGAAGACGGCCTTCAGGTGTCGGTATGGCCATTATGAGTTCTTGGTAATGCCGTTCGGCGTAACCAATGCTCCATCAGTGTTCATGAGCCTCATGAACAGGATCTTCCAGCCATACCTCGACCGATTTGTCGTGGTCTTCATTGACGACATTTTGGTATACTCGACGACTGAGGAGGAGCATGCCTACCACCTGCGAGTTGTGCTAGACACGCTCCGAGAGCACCAGCTTTATGGAAAGCTCTCAAAGTGCCAGTTCTGGTTACGTGAGGTCCATTTCTTGGGGCACGTCATCTCTGAGGCGGGAGTTGCAGTGGATCCCGCGAAGATCGAGGCAGTGCTAGCTTGGGAGCCACCCAAGAGCGTGACGGAGGTGCGGAGCTTCTTGGGCCTAGCCGGATACTATTGGAGGTTCGTGCCAGACTTCTCCAGAGTTGTGGCACCACTCTCAGCGTTGACGAAGAAGGGGAAACCCTTCGTGTGGTCAGACAGATGTCAGCAGAGCTTCCAGGAGCTGAGATAGAGATTGACCAGCGCACCTATCTTGAGGTTTCCTGAGGAGGGAGTTGGATACGTAGTTTACTGCGATGCATCAGGGACTGGACTCGGGTGCGTCCTGATGCAGGAGCGGGCCGTGATCGCCTACGGATCACGTCAGTTGAGGCCGCATGAGCAGAACTACGCCACTCATGACCTGGAGTTGGCAGCAGTGGTCTTCGCTCTGAAGACTTGGCGGCACTATCTGATGGGCGAGCGCTTCACAGTATTTTCTGACCACCAGAGTCTCAGGTATATCTTCTCTCAGAAGGACCTGAACCTGAGACAGCGGAGATGGCTTGAGTTCCTCCAGGACTATGACTTTGAGATAGCCTATACTCCTGGGAAGGGAAACGTGGTAGCCGATGCCCTCAGCAGGAGGACGGGCATTCAGCTACTTGAGGAGGCGACGGAGCAGCTAGCCTCCTTACAGATATCCTTCGTGGATAGAGACGGATAAGCCTTTCTTCAGTCTCTCACAGTCTCTCCTCCACTTCTACAGCGGGTCAGAGAGGCTCAGCGTGGGGACGCTGACTGTGAGACCCGGCGTGCACTGATATCCTCAGGTCAGGCGCCTGATGGTTTCTCCCTTGGAGCAGAGCACGACATATTTTTCAGAGGACGTACCTTCGTACCAGTCGCTTTACGAGAGGAGGTGCTGAGAGAGTTTCACACTTCTCCCTTGGCGGTGCATCCCAGAGTGGCGAAGATGTACCAGGATCTCAGACGACAGCACTGGTGGTCGGGCATGAAGAAAGCTGTGGCAGAGTTCGTTTCACGATGCCTCACCTGCCAGCAGGTGAAGGCAGAGCATCAGGTACCAGCAGGCTTGGTACAGCCCTTGGAGGTCCCGGAGTGGAAGTGGGATGGCATATCTATGGACTTCGTGACTGGACTTCCACGCACTTCCAGAGGTCACGACTCCATTTGGGTGATTGCCGACCGACTCACCAATTCGGCACACTTCTTACCCATCAGAGAGCAGGGCTCGGTGGAGAGATTGGGACGTCTTTACGTCCAGGAGATCGTACGGCTTCACGGTGTGCCATCGTCTATCATCTCCGATCGAGATGCTCGTTTCACTTCCCGGCTTTGGAAGGGGTTGCAGGAGGCGTTCGGGACGCGGCTCCATCTGAGCACAGCCTTCCACCCTCAGACGGATGGTCAGACTGAGAGGACCATACAGACACTCGAGGACATGCTCCGTGCATGTGCTCTCGACTTTGGTCGCAGCTGGGAGGACCACCTACCCTTGGTGGAGTTCGCGTACAACAACAGCTACCACTCCACCATCGGGATGGCACCATACGAGGCGTTGTACGGCAGACCCTGCAGATCACCGTTGTGCTGGACAGACCCTGGGGAGTCAGCACTCGTGGGACAAGAGATGGTCCGAGCCACGACAGAGAAGGTCCAGATCATCCAGGAGAGGATGAGGACAGCTCAGAGCCGGCAGAAGTCATATGCTGACAGGAGACGGAGGCCACTGGAGTTCGAGGATGGCGACCACGTCTTTTTGCGTGTCTCACCTCGACGTGGTTTACAGAGATTTGGCCGAGGCGGCAAGTTGTCTCCACGCTTCATCGGGCTTTTCCAGGTCCTCAGCAGGATAGGAGAGGTGGCTTATCGCCTGGCTCTACCACCTCAGTTGCACCGGGTGCACGACGTCTTCCACGTGTCTCAGCTGAGGAGATACGTGCAGGACCCGACGCACATCATCGACTTTGGGGAGCTGGACGTGGACGATGTGGCGACTTTTGCAGAGGTCCCAGTGGAGATCGAGGATCGACAGGAGCGGGTCCTACATGGGCGGTCGATTCCTCTTGTGCGCGTCAGATGGCAGCACGGGAACCTCCAGGAGAGCACTTGGGAGCGGGAGGCTCAGATGCGTGCTCAGTACCCCCATTTGTTCCCCTAGTTTTTGATGTATATTTACGGGGACGTAAATCCCTGAGGTGGGAGTAATGTAAAGACCCGCAAATTTCAAGGGAATTTTTTTTTTAATTTTCTTTGGAATTTTACAAGAGCGCAGCTTCAGACGGAACCTGATTCCGAGGCCCGGTGTGCCCGGAATCAATTTCCGAAGTTTGGCTCGGGTACGTTCAGTGAACGGACGAGCGGGTTTTTCTATCTTTTGAACCGGTGCCCGGAATCGAATTCTGAGGGCACCGATGAAATCGCAGCGCCGGTATTTGCTTAGAAACGCCTCTTCCGGAGTTGCGTTTGCTCGGGCGTGGTTTTTAAATTTTGGGGCTTTAAGTCAGAAATAAAATAAAGTTTGTGCGACAACTTTATTTTATTTCACTTAAGCTGCTTGGAAGCCACTTGAAGCCACTTAAAGACGGCTTGAACTGTGTTGAACTGGATAGGATGCTATCCAGAAATATCCTACCCTTTTGGTAGGATATTTGTGAGGTGGGTCCCGCACGAGCCCCGCCGTTTCTTTCGCTAAGTAACGCACCCGCGAAAACCCGTCAAAGTAACTGAAAAGTCAACCGGCGCGTTTTTTTTTATTTCTTAACAGAGCATTTAATTGGGCGGTTTATTTCGTGAATTAAATGGGCTGTTTCATTCATTGAATTAATTCAACGAATTTAATGGGTCGTTACTTACGCGTTTTGCGTTTGTTGGCAAAATAATAAAATAGACAAACTTGTCTATTTTGGAGGATCCTCCTGTTGTGCGAGATCCTCTAAACCTCCACCCTCCCCGCGAAGAACGCGAAGAACGCGAAGAACGCCGGAACCAGAATTCGACGACGCACGATCCGCGACGTCAACAAACTTTTCTGCGACCTTCTCCTTCTTCTTCTACGGCGCCTCTTCTTCCGCGGCGGACCTTCGATCAGCGGTTAAAGGTGAGAATCAGATCGTTTAAATTCTCCTTTTTTTAAATTTCATGGCAACAGATTTAATTAATTAAATCCGTTTGTTTTTGATCCGGAGATTGGCGACGCGACGCCGGATACCGCGACGACGCGACGATCTCCTTCATCCGCGACGAGCGATTCCGCGACGACCTCTCGTCCGACGACGACGACAAGGTAAGGGTTGATTGAAATATTTTCCTTTCCCGTGATTTTATTTCTTTTAAAGTAAAGAACCTGATCTTCGAACAATTTTAATTTATTTAAAATTGTTGTTGATTATTTGCTTTTCCTCCCGATGATGTTTATGACTAACGCGGAGGGTGCAGATCTAACAAACAAGACCCAGCAACCCTCCGCCGATCTTCCCTTTTTTGTGCGGATCTGGCGGACGACGACGAACCGTGCGGCAAGGGCGATCCGTTGATCCCGCAGTAAAGATCGGCCCCCGGGAGGAGCAACGGCGCAGACGGGAGGCAAAACGGGCCACCGGAGCAACTCCGGCGGCCCGCGGAAGGGGGCGGCGGCGCGGGTCGCCGGCGCGGCGGCGGCGGCCGGTTCCACGGCCACGCGGAACCGGGGAGGGACGCGGCGGCCCGGCCGCGTCCGCGTGACAGGCGACCCCCCGCGGGACCGCGTTTCCTTCAAGCCGCGGGTCAAACCCGCGGCGGCGGCTCCTTCGGCCGCGCGGCCGAAGCCGAGCCGGCCGGTCCGGTCGGCCGGGCTGCGCCCAGGCCGGACCGGACCCGGCCTAGCCGGTTCGGGCCGACCCAGGGGGGGGGGGGGGGGGGGTTCGGGCCGGGTCGCCCCGGGCCCAGAACCCCCGTTTCGGGCCCTCTTCGGTCTTTCGCCCATATCTTGGTCCTGGGACCTCCGATTGACGAACCGTCAGTGGCTACGCGATCCTTGGATCGAGTCGGTCGTTTCGGTATATTACACTCAAGGTTTCGGAAGACTTTGGGTTCGGCCGGGTTGGTTCGTACACGAAACCAACCGGGCCCTCGGAGCGGAAACGCTCATAACTTGAGCTACGGACGTCCGATCGACGTACCGTCAGCTGTGGTAGTTTCCTCTAAGTGAGACGGAACTTTTGGCATACTCCGCCCGAGGATCGGATATAGGCGGAGTACGGTCGGGTTGGTTTTTCCCTAAAAACCAACCAGGCCCCTGGGACGAAAATGCCAATAACTCTCAGACCGGGCGTCCGATTGACGCGCCGTCTGTTGCGTTGAGATCCTGTTGTCGATACGGATCTTTTGGATAAATCAACTTCGGACTACGTGTCAGTTGATGTATCAGCCTCTCGGCTCGTGGAGCGGACCCTCCTAAACGAGCTCGCTAAGTGCGGGAACCCTAGCACTGGCTGTGACTTCGACGACAGAGCAGAGATCCTCCGTGGACTGCGAGGACGGCAGAGTAGAGATCCTCCGTGGACTGCGACGACGGCAGAGCAGAGATCCTCAGTGGACTGCGACGACGGCAGAGCAGAGATCCTTCGTGGACTGCGGCGACGACTGTGCAGAGATCCTCAGTGGACTGCGTCGACTACTGCACTCAGCGATCCTACGTGGATCAGTGCTACAGGTTCTGTGTGAGCCCGATCCTATGTGGGTCCTTACTACCGGTTCTGTGTGAGCCACTGCCTACAGGTTCTGTGTGAGCACGATCCTACGTGGGTCTTTTGCGGGGGTTAGTACCTATCGATCCTTCGTGGATCCGACGACTTAGATGGATCAGTGATCATCTTTGACGTCATCTGAAAAAGTATACCTGGTTGAGCTGAATCTTATGTTACTCTCCTTTGTGGATTGTGTTGAACTATCCTTTGTGGATTTACTGTATACTCTCCTTGTGGATTTGAGTCTTGCTTTCCTTGTGGATTGAGTTGTTCTTGAGCTCGTGAGCAGAGCTAGAATTGGGGACTTAGGTATATGTATGGGCATATACCTAAGTCGAGTCAGATGTTACTTCGTGATTGCATCTTTCTTTTGTGCTATATCCTTTGTGGATTTCGGGAGACCTTTGGGGGTCTCGGGGTCCTTACTGAGTAGCTTATACTCACCCCTGCACGGGCTATGCCCGTACTTCGTGGTGTTGGTTGCAGACGACAGACAGCGCTGATCGTGGAGGAGGCGCGTGGAGCAGGACGGTACCTGGAGGTGGACCACTGGGCGGGACGTGCTCGGAGCGGACGTGGGACCCGAGGAGCCTGGAGGCTATCTGTACCCACCCTTCAGGTGGGTTTCCCAGTGGACGACACGAGGCCTCCGTCTTTTCTTCAGTTGCTGTACTTTACTTTTCAGTTGTACTTTACAGTTGGGCTTGTATTTCCGGCCCCCTTTACTTTTCTGCACTCTGTAGTTACTTTCCGCTTGCTGTCTCTGTGGTGGTTGTTACTTATAAAGGCAATGCATTCCCTGTTTACCGGGAATTTACGCCTTGGTGCTAGTTGCCAGCCCCTGGCCTATGGAAGGCGGGCTTGGGGTAGTCACGGCACGGGCCCCGAGGACGGGTCGTGACATGAAATCCCTTTCTCATCTGTATTTTTTTTGAGTAATTAAAAACTATTCCCTATTACCATCAATGTTTATTCAATATCGAAACTATAGTTATTATTTTAATAAATCAAATTTTTCATCTTATAAATATATCTTTGGAACTATGATTTTATTCATGGATGGTTTCTTTATTTTTTCAGTAGGATTTCCTTTTTCAAATTTTTATCACTCTTTTCATGTCTTATAATGTTTATAAGACATTATTAAAAGTCTCTTTTCAGAAATAACTCTAACTAAGTTTCTTCTTCTTCAAAACTACTAATTTCATAATTTGTGAACTTTTTATCATTCGCTTTATAAATAAAATTATTTTTAATAGATTTATCAATGAATTATTAGCTTCTTTATTACTATTTTTGTCTATTTCATCTTTAGACAAAAAGTATATAACTTTTTATCCTTAACCTTTATGTATTATTTTTAATTTTCAGCATTCGTCCTAAAATATATTCTTGTTTTTCTACTATCATCATCACTTTATTCTTCTCCCTTATTCTAAGGTCAATTTACAGCAATGTGAAAAATAGCTATGCTGCCAAAAAAATCAGTGGTAACATGTTTTTGTAGTTTTCTATACCCCTTTTCACATTTTTATAAAACAGGGACATAAATTAAAACAAAATTTTACTAGAATCAAATTTGGTGTCAGAGTCAATAAATTATTCTTCTTCAAAAGTCTTCTTTGATTTTACATTATTTAAATCATCTAAGGAAATTTTTCAATAATCCTTTTATTTAATTTTCACAACTCTATCTCTTCTCATTTTATATTTGATGATATTTTTATGTAAATCATCCTGATATAGAATTTTAGTAACTCTATCTTAAAATGATGAAACTCTGGAATCAAACTTATTTCGAGGAATTCATAAGATCTTTTAAATAATAATTGCATCTTCCAACATCTCACCAAGACATCTTATGGGGCTTACAATGCCATTCAATCTTTTAAAGTCATCAAAAGATTCATACTCACCCATTTTAATGTCATCGTACTTTATCCTATAGATTTTTATCTTCACATTCATAAAATTATTATTTCCTTCAAATATGTTCTTAAGATTTTCATAGAATCCATTATCCATAACAACTCCTTTAACTCTAAGGAACTCATTTTCAAAGAGTGATGAAAGTATTTCCTTTATGGCTTGACCCTCATTCTACAAATATTTCTTATCCGTAGTATTTTGAGGATCATTCTCAACTTGAGGATGAAAAAAATAATTTTCAACCCCAATAACCTTATAATCAAGATACAAAAGATAATGAAAAATTCTATCTTTCTAGATATGATAGTTTTCCATGGAAAAGCATAATCCCCTTACTATTTACAGAATTCTGAATATCCATATCAACTTCTCCTTTCATCCAACATTAGTAAAATTTCAATGTAGGGAACCTTCATTTGATACCAATTAAAAATACAAAGTGTGATTTATGTGGTCACTAAGAGGGGGATGGGGAGAATCAGTTATCTATTTTTATTTTATGTTTACTTTCTTATAAAACAACCATTTACCCTATTAAGAGTTCTATGATTGTTGAAAAAATCCACAAACACAACCACAGGAACACAAGAACTTATAAGGTTCACTACTCAACAAGAGTAGTCTGTCCATGTCATGGTTTGGAAATTATATAATACCACACAATCTAGTAGAAAAATCCCCTTTTGTGGTTATAACAAGTATAGAATATTGTTAGTGCTGAAATGCATAACCTATAATAAGATGAGGGAGGCCATATCAATTCGTGATGGAATTAAATCTCCAAGGTTCTTAAAAAGAAACCTAAGGGTATGCCTCATGAAGATCCATCATAGAGACCCCTCACCCTTGCAAACGTTTGGGGAATATATGGAACTCCCATGAATCTAACACCCCATGAGGTCATGCAAAGGTAGGTTAGGAACAACTGTAAGAGTCTATAAGAGCCTCATACTTTCATGTAGATCACTTTTTCTTCATGGAACACCTCCAATAATCGCAACCACCATTGACTATAAATATTCAGTCCTTTCCCCTTCAAAGGCATGGTTATTCTGACCTTTCTAATTCTAATATCCCATTTCATTAAGCTCAAGGACATAATGAACTTGACAGAAAATGAATCATCCATGGTACCGAAGCATCACGGGACCCCCCACTATAACGCCCTAACCGCATTTACCCAGATTCGGTACATTATTAAATAAAATTTGCATGATACAAGGAATCGTGTCCCAAAAGACCGATCGGTTTAGTATTATTAGAAACAAGATACATACTTTAGTTCAACATTACAACTTGAAAAGAAATACAACACTAATTTATTCAATTAGAAACATCCAATCCTCCTAGATTATTCCTACAAGTCACTCATAACTAACTTCTTCATATCCTGGGAAAATTGAAACATAAGAAAGTGGTGAGCTCAAACGCCCAGTAAGAGTAAGAAATACAACAGAAGATAACATAAACATAAGGCATGATGAATAATTGAAAAACACATGCCTTTACAAATAATAAACATGAACACATTATGGCAGGAAGATGAGATGAGTAAATAATTCCATAATAAAACACAGTCATGGGTATTCTACTAGTCAAATAACTACAGGAACCATCAATATTATTTTCATAATGAGGTAATGTATAATGCAGGACATTCTGAAAAATTTTATCTAGGCCTCGGCCAAGACATCTAAAAATTATTAGGGCCTTGGACAAAACTATATATCAAATTGGAAAAGGCCTCATCCAATTCCACATCTAATTTTCTCATGATACCTTCTGATGCATCGAGGAGCTATAGTGGGATCCACATGTCACTTTCGATGTCCAATACATTCCTTATATGAAAAGGATGAAACAAAACATAAACATTGATAGTAAAACTAGCATAAGAAATTTCAATAATTTAACCATAAACCATGCATGGTATAAATATAACAAATCCATATTCAAATATATAAAAAAAACATTACTAAAATATGGAATATTTGTATCATAATAAATCAACTTCAAAAAAGTGTAAATTTTATAAAAGGATGTTGACATAGATGAAATCCAAACTATTTGAGTGAAATATCTCATTCTATTTTAAAATCATTTAAGAGTCACATAATTATAAAAGAAAATTTTTATTTTGAAAATATTCTTATTATCTTGTAAGGGAAGATTTGACAATGTTATAACAGTGGAAAATAGCTGCACCCGACGTATAAGTTAAAAAACATTCTTAACTTAATTTTGTCTAAAAACGTCATTAAGTAACTTTTTTGGAAAACGACAGAAAGATTCCATTAAAAAAATATAAGTTCAAATAAGGGTATAAATGAATTTATGCCATAGTCTAGTAAATATTAAAAAAAATTGAAATACATTTTTAAGAAAACACAGTTTTGGATGATATATATGTCCCAGAAGATACTCACATCTAAACAACCTCAGATAATAAATAGATTGTGAAATTTAAGCCTTACCTTGTACTTTTCCTTGGTTAAGGGTAGATTAAACTCCTGTATAATAGATAAATATTTTTTATTAAATTATTCAAGAACTAAATACATAAATATGATATCATATATAATCTTCTAATATTACTTTGTTAATAATATTTTAGTAGTATCATTGTTTTAGGTGTTAACTGATTCGTTTTCCTTTATATGTTTTGTTACGTAAATCATGTTTTTTATGGATAGGATGTATTTGATTCATATACAGAATGATATTATGTTCTTAAATATTATTTTTAATAATCAAATGAAAATTATTCATGAATTTTTACGATGGGGAATGAATCTCATCGCGTTCGTGGAGAGGATAATCTGTACGTACTCACGAACGCTACTCCATTTCATTTTTTTATTTTAAAAGGATTGAAAACTAAATTATACAAAGGTATATTATTATTCCAGTGTAATATAATATTTTATATATGTTATTTAATTTCATTAACACTATCCTTTATACATTCCATGTATGGTATGAACGAGTCATATCACTTTGAGGGGTCGGTAGTCTGCACTTCCTCAAATGAAGTTATCATATATATACAACATGAAAAGAATAAATGTATGCTATAAAAGAGAATTAAATAAGCTTATAGATAAAATAAATATCATTAATATCATATATAATTATAGTGTCATCATAATGCACACCATAAGAGGTGGAAGTAAAATATTGAACAATCATCATTTCGTGAGGCAGTAGTTCGTTGTACACAGAACATTATGTTATATACCCATTAGATGGAGGTGTGTGTATGTTTAGTTAAAATACATATCATAACAACAACCTAGTATATTGAGGATACTGTTGTTGTTATAAAAAATGGAATAAAGAGAATTTAGGGGGCTGGAGAAGTAAAATAAAAAAAATAACTTAAGAGGAGATGTTACCTTTAAATCAGGTAAATCCCTTTGGTTTGAACCAAAAGGCTTCCTATAAGTGCCTTATTCGTAAGGTAAGGATTTTATGAGGAATAGAGGGATGTAGGTAGATTAATTGGGCAGATTTTGGATGAGCGAAGGGGCATTAGAGGTGGGAGAAATTGGTTAGAAGTGAGGTATTTTCATAAGGGGGGGGAGGGTCTCTTCAGGAAAGATTGAAAATATTATTTTATTATATAATTTTTTTCAGTTTATAAATGTCCAAAACTTATTAACATCAAAGATAAGATGAATCATGTTCGAAATAAAACCCTCCAATAATAATTGGACAGGTTTTGGATATTTTTTTAATTTTTATAATCTCATTTATTTAAATCATTCATTAATGAGATAAACACTGCATCATTATTGTGTCCTAAATAATTTTATTTATTTAATGTATACAAATTATACAAAAATACCATGATGTTGGAAATATTTTTAGATTTAAAATTAAAATTTATATTCAAATAGATAACTCATAAAATCCCATGTAAAAATTATTTTAATAAAAGATATATGTTTAGGTAATTTTTGTCTTTACTTTAAATTAATTAATACCAAGTGTCCTTATCACTCTAATGTGGCTCCGTGTGGACCCAAAATCAACCCAAGGATTCCCATGGTCAGACATGTATCATTCCATAGGGTTAGAACACGTGTTAGGGTAATTTAATATTATTATAATATTATTTGTTACCCTTATTTACCGGATTTACCCCTTTAACCATGCTAAATAAAATATTTACCGAAATAATTTTTCATAATGTCTGAAAATAAAAGATACCAATTTACACAATTTGGAACTATTGATTCAAAATATTGAATCAATTTTTCCAAATTCAAAACAAATAATTTGCAGAAATTAATTTAAAATTAATTCTCGATGTCAAAACAAAAAGAATGTTTTTAAGAAATAATAACTATCAAATGATTGACACTTGTTTATGTGCAGTTTAAATGTAAAAATACATTCAATGACCTAAATTATATTAAATGAAAAAAATATAATCTAATTATACTTAAAAACCATTCAAATGTATAATTTAACAGTATAAATTATTTCGAATAAAAATTTTATTTTTATTTAAAAAATAGTATTTTTCACTATTCATAAAAAATTGAATGTATTCAGAAAAGTACCAAAAATTCACCCTGAGATAATTTTGATATTCTGAATCCAAAAATGAAGTCCATTTTGAAAAAAAAATTAATAACTTTAAAAAATTGGGTATTACTATTCATAACGGCTAGTTTGATTGGTCGTCGTGTGTTTGAATCTTGATGTTGCGTACATCACAAGCTATTGCATTATTTAAAGGGAAACGTACCATGGAAGCTTGGTGTGATACATTCTTCCATACTTAAAATATTTTCATCCTCAAAATTTCTAGAATACTAATATATAAAAATATTCGGGTGGTTTTTTATCATAAGTTCCTCAGGTTCCAATGTTGCCTCTTCTATCTTCTGATTTCTCCATAGAACATTCACCAGATGAGTCATCCGGTTTCTCAACAGTTGTTCTCTAGTATCAAGAATTCTGATAGGATCTTCTCAGTAAGACGAATAGGGTTCCAGTTCCATTTCATCATAAGTGAGGACATGTGTTGGGTCAGGCATGTATTTTCTCAACAGTGATACGTGGAACACATCCTGAACTTTGGAGAGACTTGGAGGAATTTCCAAACTAGAAGCTATAACTCTAATTCATTCTAGAATTTTGAAAGATCTGTTGCACCTGGAAATTAATTTTAATTTCTTACCAAATCATATAACACCCCTCCATGGAGGTACCTTGATGAAAACCTGATCTTCTACTTGAAATTTGAAATCTTTCCTTAAGTTATCGGCAAAGCTCTTTTGCCTACTTTGAGCTGCTTTGACAAGGGTTTGGATAACATTCACCTTTTCCATTATTTCCTTAACAAGTTCTAAGCCTACAAGTTTTCTTTCACCATCATCATCCCAAAAAGTTGGTGTGTGACATCCCTTTACATATAACACTTCATATGGTGCCATATGAATACTTGAATGGAAACTATTGTTATGGGAAAATTCTACTAGAGGTAAATAATAATTCCACATAGCTTGAAAGTCAAGTGAGAAAGATCTCAACATGTATTCTAAGGCTTGAATAGTCCATTCTGATTGTCAATCAGTTTTAGGGTGGTAGGCGGTGCTCAAACGAAGTTCAATATCCAAGGCCTTCAGAAGACTTTTCCAGAATCTTGATGTAAAACAAGGATCATGATCAGAATTAATTGATAGGGGTACTCCATGAAGTCTTATAACTTCATTAATATATAGTATTTCCATATGTTCAAGTGCTAAATCTTCTCTTATAGTAATAAAATGAGTTTTCTTGGTAAGACATTCAACAATAACCCATATTATATCATTTCTTTTATGAGGCTATGGTAGTCCCATGACAATGTCCATTGTAATATCATCCCATTTACACTCAAGTATGGGAAGAGGTTTCATGACTCCTCTAGGATGTTTCCTTCCAGTTTTTTCTTATTGAAAATCCATACATCTTGAAACATAATCAGCAATATCCCTCTTTATATTGTCCCACCAAAAATGTTTCTTCAAATATATATACATCTCAGTTCTACCGAAGTGTATAGAGAAATTGAAGCTATGAGAATCATCCAACAATTCCCTTTTTAGATCAGGTATATCAGGAACACAAAGTCTCTTCCCAAATTTCAAAATTTCTTCTACATATATGAAGTCAATCAATCTCCCATTATTCATAGCCTTAATTTTCTTTGGAAACTCCTCATCATCAGTCTGAGAACTTTTTATCCTTTCTAGTAAAGATGGGTTGGAAATCATTTGAAAAAGTATTACTGTTTTTCCTTCCATGATTATTCCCATATCCATCATTACTAGATCCATGAACATATGATCCCTTTAAACTCTCATCTTGTTCAAAACTCCATGATCCTTTCTTCTCAAAGCACCTTACACTTTATTTTCCTTCCCCGGGTGGTAGTGTATAGTTAAATCATAATCTTTGAGTAGTTCAAGCCATCTCCTTTCCCCCATATTGAGTTCTTTCTGTGAGAAAATATACTTCAAACTCTTGTGATCAATATATATCTCAAATTTTTCACCATAGAGATAGTGCCTCCATATCTTCAAAGAAAATATTACTAATGCTAACTCAAGATCATGAGTAGGATAGTTTTGTTCATTAATTTTTAGCTATCGTGATGCATAGACAATAACTATATCATTCTGTATAAGCACACAACCATGTCCTTTCTTTGAATCATCACTACAAATAACAAACCCATCATTCCCTGATGGTAGAGTCAATATAAAATCATCGAATAATCTTCTCGTTAGTTCTTCAAAAACTTCTTCACACTCTTTTGTCCAATCAAATTTAACCCCTTTACGTGTGAGCTTAGTCAATGGGATTTCCAATTGGGCAAAATTCTGGACGAAATACCGATAACAAACTGTTGAACCAATAAAACTGTGTACCTCAGTTATACTCATTGGTGCTGGCCATTACTGGATTTATTTTTTCTTAGAAGGACTAATAGAGATTCCATCCTTAGAGACAATATGGTCAAGAAGAGAAATCTCTTGAATCTAGAATTCACACTTGTTAAACATCCCATATAATTCATTTCTTCTTAGGGTTTTCAGAATGGTGCGCAAATGATTTTCATGATCTTCATTTCTTTTTTAGTATACCAATATATCATCAATAAATTCAACTACCAAGTCATTAATATATTCCATGAAAACTATGTTCATTCGATCCATAAAAAAAGGTGGTGAATTAGTCAGTCCAAAAGGCATTATAGTAAACTCGTAATTCCCGTACCTGGTTCAAAATGTTGTTTTCAGAATGTCTTCCGCCTTCACACACAACTAATGATATCTAGATAAAAGTTAAATCTATAAAAAATGATAAGCTCTATGAATTTGGTTGAATAAATCATCAATGCGATGTAGGGGATACTGTGTCTTTATGGTTATAGCAATGATCTCCCTGTAGTAAATGCCAAACCTCATAGATCCATCTTTCATCTTAACAAAAATGATAGGGGATCCCCATGGAGAAACACTAGGGTGAATAAATCCCTTATTAGTCAATTCCTCTAGTTTTTAATTTAGTTCTACAAATTACATAGTGGTCATTCTATAAGGGGTCTTCGATATGGGCCTTGAACCAGGAATTAAGTCAATGGAAAACTCAATTTCTCATTTTGGAGGATGTCTAGGGAAATCCTCTGGAAACACATCAACATATTATTTCACTATAGCTACATCCTCTATTTTAACATTCCTTTCCTCACCCATTGTAATTTCACTCTCTTCC
This sequence comes from Viscum album, assembly GCA_963277665.1. NCBI lineage: Eukaryota > Viridiplantae > Streptophyta > Magnoliopsida > Santalales > Viscaceae > Viscum > Viscum album. The sequence goes on from OY728153.1 coordinate 1,281,373,662, forward strand.
TCCCTGATAATTGAATTTAGTAGAGCTACATGGGGTGGATCTAGATAAGAATCAGATGGTGATGTTTATGCTCAAAAGATAATGTATTCCTTATCATCATGAAAAATTGTAACCTTATTCTTCTTACAATAAATTTTCACATCACGGTCCGAAATCCAATCCATAACAAGGATTATATCAAATTCAATCATGGGTATGACTATGAGATCAGCTGATAAAGAACATTTATATTCCCTAATGGGGATTAATTCACAAAACATTATTGCAATGGTACATCCCTTAGGAGTTTTGACTGATAACTCCCATGTAAAATCAAATTAGAAATATCTAATTTTTGTAGAAAACTAGGAAGATATGAAACAATGCGATGATCCAGAATCAAATAATACATTGGATAAATAGGATGGGACCATTAAATTACCTTCCACCACATATTTAAGAGCTTCAACCATAGTAGTAGTGATCAAATAAGATTAGCCTTGCTCCCTTGGAATTTTCTGTGGTATGATTCTTTGTTTCTTAGTACATTCATGTGTGTAATGTCTCATCTCTCTACAATTGTAGAATTAAACATTGGTATAACCTTTCTTCCCCTTACAATAACCAGAAAGATGTTATTTCTGTCCACATTTGCAGCATACTCCTTTTCCTTTTAGACAGGCACCAGGGTGCTTCCTTCCACAATTATCACAGGGTGGAAATTCAACTCTTCCCTTCTTTCCTATTTTCTTATTTCATTTCCCATATTTTTTGAAAGATCTCTTCTTCTCTTTCTTTTCTTTAAAGTCATAAGACATAGAGAATTCCTTTTCTGTCTTGATAGCACATGAGACAATATCTTTGTATGATGTGAAGGATTGAGAGACTAATGCATGACAGAGAAATGGTTTCAACCCATCAAGAAATCAATCAATCTTACTCCTTGGTTTATTTATATAATCTGCAGCATGCCTTACTAATCTTGTAAAGTTATCCTCATACTTTGCGACATTATCATCCTCTGTTTTCCTCAGACTCATAAAGTGTCTTTCTGTATCCACTCGATGGTCACGGGGAAAGTATTTTTCTAAGAAAATATCTTTAAACTCCCTCCATTAAATACTTTATACCTCTTCATCCTCCTTTGTGTTTCGAATCAATGACCACCATTGATCTTCATATCTAGTGAGGTGATAAACTACCATGACAACCTTTTCACTTTCGCTACTCCCCAAAGCATGAAATATTTTCTCTAAGGAACTTATCCATTTCTTGGATAAAAATGGATTTGTAGTCCCATTGAATTTGGGTGGTTGTTTCCTCATGTAGTGGTCTAACATTGATCCTCCAAGTTGTGGATCAGGGTGATCCATATGGGTTAGGTTATTATTCATAACCTGAGTGAGTTGTCCCAGTATAGTGATAAGTTGGTCAGCACTAGTTGCATCACCAGCTCCACTATAATTATCTTGATTAGGAGAGAAATCCCTATATAGATTACGTGTGTTGATATAGTTTCAATTCCTTCCACTAGGTTCCATATCTAAAAAAATTCATACACTATATTAGTTTATGAATCGCAATAAAAAATTCCAATCTTGTAAAATTGTTAACCTAAATAGAATAGTTTATGAATATAATCCATAATCATAAAAATGTTTTCCTTGAGAAATTGTATAATCATAATTCCTTTATAATGGTTTGTAAAGAAAATTTTAATTATCCTAAGCATATCCCTCGGGTGTGACGTAACCAAGAATGCTACATGGCCTGTTGTCGTGTACTAGGATACCTTGGGTCAAGCCCAAAACACATTGTTGGAGTTTTAACTCCTAGTTACATATGTGCCAGAGATGCCTCTACCTACTCATATCCAGACAGTGATGTATTGCTTGAAAAATACACAAAATCTCTACGGTACCAAAATTCTAGGATGTTCTTTTATATTAATACTCAAATTTCATCTTAGGGTATTGTTCTCTAATCATATTTTTTCTGAATCTAGATTCCAAGGTTCATACTAAACTTCCTCTAATACAAACTATAACACCCGACCCCAGTTTCCTAGAGTCAGTGCTTTATTACATAACATTTTAATTATACAAGGAATCATGTCCCGAAAGACCGATCAATTTAGTATTATTGGAAACAAGATACATACTTAAGTTTAACATTACAACTTGAAAATAAATACAACACTAATTTATTCCATTAGAAACATCCAAGCATCATAGATTATGCCTGCAAGTCACTCATAAAAAATTTCTTAATATACTAAGAAAATGAAACATAAGAAAGGGGTGAGCTCAAATGCTCAGTAATAGTAAGCAATATAGTGGAAGATAATTTAAACATTAGGCATGGTGAATAATTGAAAACACATGCCTTTAAAAATAATAAACATGAACACTTTATGGAAGGAATATGAGCTGAGTAAATAATTTAATAATAAATCATAGTCATTGTTATTCTACTAGTGAAATAACCACATGAACCATCAATATTATTTTCATAATGAGGGAATGTATAATGCAGGACATTCTAAAAAATTATGTCAAGGCCTCAGCCAAGACGTCTAAAAATGATTAAGGCCTCGACCAAAACCATATATAAAATTGGGAAAGGACTCTACCAATTCCACATCTAATTGAATCATGAGACCTACTGATGCATCGAGGATCTATAGCGGGCTCCACCCATCACTTTCTAAGTCTAATACATTCCTCATATGAAAAGGTTGAAACATAACATAATAATTCATATTAAAACTAGCATACGAAATGTCAATAATTTAACCATAAACCATGAATGGTATAAAATAACACATCCATGGTCAAACATATCACAAAACCTTAAATACAATATGGAATATTTGTATCATAATAAATTTTCTTCAAACAAGTGTAAAATTTATCAAAGGATGTTGACATAGATGAAATCAAAACTATTTGAGAGAAATATATCATTCTATTTTGAAATCATATAAGAGTCACATAATAATAAAAGAAATTAGTTATTTTGAAAATATTTTTATTAGATTGTAAGGGAAGCTTCAAAAATTTTATGATGGCAGAAAATAGCCACACCCGCCGTATATGTTAAAAAATAATTTTTACCTTACTTTTGTCGAAAAGGTCATAAAATACCTTGTTTGGAAAACGACAGAAATATTCCTTTCAAAACATATAAGGTCAAATAAGGGTATAAATGACTTTAACCCATTGTCTAGTAAATAGTAAAAATATTTTGAAAAACCTTTTTAAAAAAACACGGATGTGGATAATAAAGAAGTCTGAGAAAATAGTCACGTATAAACAACCTCGAATAATAATGAGATTGTGAAATTTAACCCATACCTTGTAAATTTTCTTGGTCAAGGAAACATTAATCTCCTATATAATAGTTAAATAATGGTTATTAAATTATAAAATAACTAAATACATAAATATTATATCATATATTATCTTCTAATATAGCTTTGTTAATAATATTTTAGTAGTATCATTGTTTCGGGTGTTAACTGGTTCATTTTCCTTTATATGTTTTGTTACGTAATTCATGATTGTTATGGATAGGATGTATTTTATTCATATCCTTAATTATATTATTTTCTTAAATCTTATTTTTAACAATAAAATGAAAATTATTCTTGAATGGTTACGATGGGGAATGAATCTCATTGTGTTCGTGGAGATGGTATTCTGTACGTACGCACAAACACTACTTCCATTTCATATTTTTTATTTTAAAAGGAAAAAAATGAAATGATAAATAAATATATTATTATAAAAGTATAATATAATATTGTATATATGTTACATATGTTTATTTACACCATCCTTTATACGTTTCATGTACGGTATGAACGAGTCATATCACTTTGAGGGGGCGGTAGTCCGCACTTCCTCAAATGAAATTATCGTATATATACAACATGAAAAGAATAAAGGTATTATATAAAAGAAAATGAAATAATATTATAGATAAAATAAATATCATATATATCATATATAATTATAGTTCAATCATAATGTCCATCAAAAGATGTGGTAGTAGAAGATTGAACAATCATCGTTTCGTGAGGCAGTTGTTCATCGTCCACAGAAACATTGTGTTCTATACCCATTAGATGGAGGTGTGTGTAAATTTAGTTCAAATAATTCTCATTGAAAAAACCTAGTATATTTAGGATACTATTTTTGTTATAAAATAATTTAATAAAGAGATTTTAGGGGTTGGATAAGTAAAATAAAATAAAATAACTTAAGGGGAGATGTTACATGTAAATTGGGTAACTCCCTTTGGTTTGAACCAAAAGGCTTCCTTGAAGTGCCTTATACCAAAGGTAAGGCTTTTAGAAGGTATATAGGGATTTAGGGAGTTTACTTTGGTAGAGGTTTGATGATCCATGGGGCTTGATAGATGTGAGAAATGGGTTAGAATTGAGGTATTTTTATAAGGGAGGAGGGGCTCTTTTGGAAAGATTGAATATATTATTTTATTATATAATTATTTTCAGATTCTAAAGGTCCAAAACTCATTAAACTATAACATAAGATGAAAAATGTTCGAAAAAAAATCATCTAATAAGAATTATACTGGTTTTGGATATTGTTTTAATTTTTATAATCTCATTTATTTAAATCATTCATTATTGTGGTAAACACTTCATCATTATAGTGTCGTAAATAATTTAATTAATTCAATGTCTAAGAATTATAAAAAAAATACCATGATATATCAAATATTTTTAGATTTAAAATTAATATTTACTATCATAGAGATAACTTATATAACCCCATGTAAAAAATGTTTTACTAAAAGATATATGTTTATGTCATTTGTGTCTTTACTTTATAAATTAATTAATATAATGTGTCATTATCACTCTCAAGTGGCTCCATGGCATCCAAAAATCATCCCAAGGATTCCAATGGTCAGAAATGTATCATTTATTAGGGTTAGGACATGTGTTAGGTTAATTTAATATTATTATAATATTATTTTTTACCCTTATTTACCGGATTTACCCATTTAACCATGGTAAATAAAATATTTACCGAAGTAATTATTCATAATGTCTAAAAATAAGAGATACTTATTTACACAATTTGGACCTCCTGATTCCAAATATGGAATAAATTTTTCCAAATTCAAAACATAGAAGTGGCAGAAATTAATTTACAATTAATTCCCGTTGTCAAAACAAAAAGCGTGTTTTTAAGAAATAATAACTATCAAAAGATTGACACTTGTTTATGTCTAGTTTAATTGTTAAATTACATAAAATAACCTCCATTATATTAAATAATAAAAATATAATCTAATTATACATAAAAACCACTCAAATGTATAATTTAAGACTAGAAATTATTTTGATTAAAAAAGTTTTTAATTAAGAATTTGTATTTTTCACTATTCATAAAAAATTAAATGTTTCATAAGAGTACGAAAAATTCAACCTAATATAATTTTGATATTCCAAATCAAAAAATGAATTCCATTTTGAAAAACAATAATTATAAAATTTTAAAAAGTGGGTATTACTATTCATAATGGCTAGTTTGATTGGCAGTGGTGTGTTAGAATCTCGATGTTTCGTACAACCCAAGCAATTTATTTATTCAAAGGGAAACGTACCACAGAAGCATGGGGTGTTAAATAATCCCCTTGTTCATTAAAACACCCAAATATGTTGGGGATTTACTTCTCAAAGACCTAGTTCCTTCGCAGATGTGGAAGGCCATATGAGGTACATGAGGCATCATAGAGCAATCCTCCTTCACAAAACAGTCCTTTATTAGTTGTTGATTTTGTGCCAACGTAGGGTCACCATGATTCCCAAATACCTTTCCTTCAAGAAACACCTCTCTCTGAGGAACTCTTATTCAGGATACCCTTATCTCTGTATCCCTCCAGGCTTGTGTATAGTGATTTCTTGGTCCCTTGTGTGGTGTATATTTTTGCAATGACCTGCCACTTGCTTGTCAGCATATGTATGTTTATTCCTGTATCTTATCAGCATAGGCATTCTGACATGGAACACAACACTAAACGCTTCTACACACCATCATACCTAAGAATTTATGGTACTTTCCCTCCCCCATGATTTGGTGGGAAACAGTTATGTGAGACCAAGGGGTGAGGAGTGAGCCCCCTACATCTAAGCTATAGAATGTAAAACTACATAGAACTAACATCATCAATACATGACATTAAACTATTATACAACCATTTGTTTTATTCCTAGGATATCACCATGTATGAGTGACATATAATCAGATACTCCTTACATGGAATTACATCCCCCAAATAGGACAAGAGAGTTTATGGGAATTGGTAACCTCTTACTTCTCGTACTCTCAATCTACTGTCCCTATCCCATAGGGATTTCTCTCCATGTGAGCCTTGGTAAGTCTACACATAATCCCTAAAATAATCTTGATAGGATGATCTATGTATGAATGGCATGGAATGAGATCTTACTCACATGGAATAATATCCTCCTCGCGTAGAATGACATCCTCTTTGAGAAGTTTCTATGGATAAGCCCCACACCATACCTTATTGCCACATCATTAATGACATAATAGTCAGGTCCAATGCTTCCTATTGTTTCTGACATCAATAATGGCTCATGTGGTCTTATAAGATGGTTGAGACTAGGTAACCACCTCCTCCATCTATAAAATATGGTTTCTAACCACTATCTTCTAAATAGGGTAGGTGGAAAACTACCCTGAGGTTCAATCATGACCAATGGAAAAATCAGGTGCTCCCTCCTAGGGATGTACCCTCATGATGTGTCATCTTACCTTTATGGGACATATCCCCCAATATCCACCAATATGGGGTTTTCTGATTGATCCTTTATACTGACTTCATCCATCAACCATCCTAATTTTTCCTTGTGCCATCACATCTTGGAAAGGTCTCAATATTTATCAACCTCAATCCTATGGGCCTCCTTAGGTTTAAGCCCTAATCATCCTCTAATACCAAGGTAAAATTTCATGAATAGTCCCCAAACAACCATGACATATCTCTATATGGTAATCCTCCCTAGGTATATTCCCCAACGCCCCCATTAGAACTACGTCTGACTAGATTCCTACCGTTGCAGGATACTTAGTGTGTAACAGCCTGACATTTTGTTAATTGTTTTCAATTTAATTTTTCATTTTTTATGTTTTTAATTTCTAGAAACACTGAAGATTGTTCATTTTATATTAAATAACAATGTTTTTCTTGCATTATATGCAACACTACATTAATCATACACTACACACAACATAACCTTTGGCCTTCTCTACACAGAACAACATTCTTCACTTTTGTTATACGCAATAATGTCTATCCTCAATGACATTCATAACATGCAAAACTGAGGTTTAGTAAAACATATTATATTATTTAAATAATATTATTCAATATAATATGATAAAACATTTCCATTAAATTATAAGTTTTTAACAGTACTAACTAGTTTATAAAAATATATGGTTTATAAAATATAATATGAATTCATAGGTTAATAATTAATTATAAATGAATATGAAAACTGATTGAATTTAAAGTGAAATATTATTTTGGTCATAAAGTTTTTTTACCCTAATAAATTAAATTTTCATTTATTTATTTTAATTCACTAAGTCAAACATTCCTTTCATATGGAACATCAACTTGGCATATGTTACACGCAATACCATGTTTCTAAGAAACATAATTTTATAGTTGTATTTATTTAAATAAGTTAATTATAACCTAGCCATTAAAACATGGTAATATGACTAGTAATAACTACTTCTAAAATATTTTTTAAATGATTTTTTATAAAAATATCATATTGAAAATGAAATATATAACTTTCAGAAAATCCTTTATATGTTTAAAAAATATGATTTTCTCAAATGAAATACTTTTCATGTCTATCTGTGAAAAATAAATAAAATTAATTTTAGAAACTTCTAGAAATTTAGTTTCATAAGATAAACATCATTTTGAAATTTAGATATTTGAAATTACCCAATGTTAAAAATTTTATATTTTTCTAAGCAACTTCATTTTTTAATGGATAATGAAAACTACTGCGTTTTAGTTAAAACTGACTTTTTATTTAAATAATTATTAATGATAAATTATACATTAAATTTTCATTAAAATAAAATTAGATTAATTCTAAATCTATTAATATAATTTTTTTAATTATAAAAAAATTACTTCGAAATTGAATATAAAAACATAAAAAACATTAGAAAATTTTTCAACTTTTAAAACTTGTAATTTCATCTCATATATGGGCTTAACATTAATCTTAATTTCCCCACTTATGTGAATTGAATTTCTAAAAACCAACATAAAACATTATAATCAGTATAATATTTAGATTCTAATAATATCAGCTTAATTTTTTACCAAAAATATTAGTAGAAGTGATTAAAATTTCCCAAAGTGATTAAGGTCAAATTAACCATAATTAGGGACTAAATATTAATATTTAGTGCTCAAATGACTTAAAAACATGTTAAATACCCATTGTATTTCCAAATGTTGGCCAAAAACCTTAAATTATTGATTTAGGTTTTTTATGACTTTTGTTAGTTAAGGACAAGTTTATAGCTAACTGGTTTTCAACAGTTTGAAAAAAGTCATTTTCCATCCCCATAAAAGGCCAAAAACTCTCCCTATTCGTAGCACCTATAAAAACTCATAAGTTATTCCCAGAAATACCCAATAATCTTCCCAAAAATCTTTTATTTCTTATAGTTTTCTTTCTTGGGAAGAATTAAATCCAAGGAAGCCTTTTGGCATAAACCAAAATGAGATACTTGATTAATAGGTAACATCTTCTCTCACATCCTTTATTTTATTTTTCTTATCCACCCCCTAATAATTTGTGTATTATATGATTATATAAAAACAAAATTATCCCCAGAATACTATAACTTTTTATGTAAATGGTTCTACCTACACTCAGACACACCTCCATCTAATGGGTAACAAACATACTATTTATGTGTACGATGAACTTCTACCTCAAGAAACGATGATTGGAAATTTTTTCATCAAAACATACCATGGTGGCTATTAGGATGGAAAATATGTTTATAAATATAATATATTAAATTAAATATTCCTTTATTCTACATTATTTCTTTTTTAAAACACATATCTTTTGACATTCCATTTTGTAATAATACAATAATTTCGTTTGAGGAAGTGTAGACTACCGCCAACTCAAAGCAATATGATTCACTCATACACAACATGGATTGTATTAAGGATGGTTTTAGAAAATATATAAGTTATGTATGATATAATAAATATAATTTAATAAATAAATATACATATATTTCTTTTAATTTCATTCTATCAACACAACAATTAAATGGAAATAACATTTATGTGTACGTACGGCCTACCACCTCAACTAATGGTATTTTCGGTTTCTTACTTATATATTATATATATTTTTATAATACACATATAATATATATATATACATGAAATTTATATCATGTTTTAAATACATTAAATCATGATTTAAAGTATAAATACCAAATATATGACGAATAAAGACACATGTGAATAATAAAGCGACTATTACCCGACGTGAAACTTTAACATATGATCGTTAACAAGAGGGTAATATAAGGTTGTAATAAAACCATATATGATATTATTTGTAATAATATGGTCTTTTAAATGATTTATAAAAAAATATATTTATTATAAAGTTGTTTTGAACACATACTATGAGATTCAAGACACAAGGGAAGGGGATTTCATCTCACCTTTTATTCCGATGAGATACATTCTATTTCTCCACTCTTTCTGTTTCTATGGTGTAATTGAAGACCATGATTGTATTCTATGTATCATATAACTAAATATATGGGTATTAATTATTTTTATAAACTATCCTTCATGGGGTTTAATTTCCAAAAGTTACCAAATCGGTAAATTGTTTTGTCTCAATTTTCCTTCTTTGACACTCGTGTTTTGATATGCACCTGAACTCTTTTTCAAGGGGTATATACATAAATTTTACATGTTATATAATAAATATAATTATTTTTATGATATTTTAAGATTCATGTAATTTCCTTTTCTAACATGTAATATTGATCACAAGTTACCAATTTATAAGAGTTTATTGAGACAATCTCATCGCTTTTCGAGATTGTTTACGTTTATGATTCCTTTGATGAATTCCTGTGTTCAATATCTAATACATTAATGAATTTAATTATAATATGGTTATTAATTTTATATTAATTTAGTGATATGATTTTTTTACCCTTTGGTACATAAGATAGATAATAATGTGTTTTTAATAAATCATGAATTTACCGTCTCTTTTGTCGAAAATCTATGTTCATTCAAAACCATGTTTTATAAAAAGGGATTCCAAAAATATTCTACTAATCTACTATGATCATTAAATTAAAATTTTACCATTTATTTCATTTACCAATGTTTTCAATGGAATCAACTTGCTGTTTTCCAAATGGGGAAATTGTCTATCCTTTTTACCATACAAAATGAACTTTCTTTTTTTCCTTGTATAACACGTAAATATTTATCTGTCATCAATCATTTGGAGATTTATTTTCATGTTTAATGGTTATTTTTTACAAAAATGTTTTTAAAAGATATTTTAATGAAAAATGGTTTTAAAAACTTTTTTAGAAATCCTTTATTATTTTTTAAGGAAATTGGTTTTTAAAACCTTTTCAAACTTATTTTATAAGTTTTCAAGTAATTTTTTTTCAAAATGTTTTCAAGCATTATTTATAATTTTTCAAAGTTTTTTTGAAGCAAAATGTTTCTTTGAATATTTTGAAACTTATTTTATAATATTTATTGAAAAAATCATTTAAATTTTTTTGAATTCTTAATTATATGTTTTAAAGGTATTTTCTATGAAAATGATTATATGGTTTTATTTATTAAAAAGGATTTTTAAAAGAAGAAATGATATTTTCCTCAAGAAATTATTTTGAATGATATTTGAAAATTATTTTTTGCCTCATATTAAATCTGGTGATGTTACTCATTATCTTCTAGGAAATGATCTAATGGTTCCATTCATTTACTTTTTATGAATGGGTTATTCTTAATCTCATAGTCTTTATGAAACTCATTACCCTTTCAGGGGGTTTTTGTTTATGAAATATATTTCTCTTTCATGGGTTATATGTTTATGAAATCCATTTATCTTTCATGGGTTATATGTTTATAAAATCCATTAATTATTTATGAGTTATTCTTTTAATGAAATGATTATGAAACCTATAAATTTTCCCGAGGTTATGATATGTTTACATGTTTATGAATCCCATTTAATTGAATAGGTTAAGATATGACTATTTTTGATTTTTTGGTATATGTATATATGATTTTACTATGAGACATGTGAGACCTATATCTCCCTATAATTCATTGGGTAAAGATTTATATATCATGAGGAATACTATGATGGTATTGGGAGTATTACTTAACTACTACAATGGTCGTGGGAGTGAACCATAACTACAGAGATAGTATGAGGAGTGAATGTTTGCTACTAATATGGCCATGGGAGTTTTCCATGACAAACAATATATTATGATGAGTGAACTCATTCTACATAGATGGCCATGGGATTGAACCATGACTACCAAGATGGTATGGGGTGTGAACCCATACTACCAATATGGTCTTTACAACAATGCATTTGATACTATGGAAATCATATTATATGATTATATATCTTCCACAATCCTATGTTTTATTACTATATTATTCATTTATGGATTATGTTATTTATTTCGTTATGATTCATTTCTTATAAAATACCAAGCTTTATGCCATTATTCATGTATATGATCTTTGATATGAAATGTATGATCATATATTTTCATGTTCATGTTCTCATAACCATATGATCATAATTATGATTACATATCTCCCTCATTTACCCTTACTGAGAATTTAAGCTAGCCCCTTTCTTATGTTTCCTTTCCACTAGTTTTGAATAAAAGTTTTGTGTAGGAGTAATATAGGTGGATATCTTTATGGGATATATTTAAGATTATTCTCTTGGAAAAAATATGTTTATTCAATGTTTTCAAAGACACTTAACTATTACAGTCCTCGAGCATGTATTTCTGTAATGTATAGAACATTCATCTAAAATGACGTAATATCCCTTTTTGTTAACACTTGATCATTATAGTTGGTTTCATGGTAAAGTCTTAGTCAAACATTGGAAACTAGGATGTCGAAACTTCAGTTAGATCCCTATGTATATTTCTAAGGATATTTCTAGGTTTGTCTCCGAGGATAAGTATAAGGATGATTAAATTTTTAGGAAAAGTGGATTCCTAGAAATACATCCATGTCTATATACTAAAATTGGTTGTGTATAGAGACCCTATCCTTTTACACATAACATTACATGATTTTAAGCATAATAAAACATCATATTACAAGGCAGGGATCGTAATGTCTAGTGTCTTGTAAGACTAGGTAATTTAAACTTAAAACATGGGACTAAAAAACACTTCTTTATTTAATATTCATAAAGAGATCATAACTTCCTTTGAGCCCTTACATATTCATAGGGTACCCTAGGGATCACATGAACAAAGGGATGAGCTAAAATACCAATCCAAGAATAAACATAATAATAAGGCTTTAACACATCGGTTAAATATCATGAAATTGTGATATAAAATGGAATATATAATCCTAATATATAAACATGGGGCCAGATAAGAATTGAATCATTAAATTGTGGATGAAACATAAATTATGACTTTATCATGATTCAAGACTCATTTCAGATAGAGAAGCAGAAGTCAAGGTTTACCTCCATGACCGTTGCACATGGTAGCACAAGCCAAGGCAAACCACGAGGACCGTTGCACATAACGTCTCATGAGGTTCAAATTTACCCAATGAATTGGAGTACTATCTAGGTTAACCCATAATAACATGTTCATGAATATGATTTACACATATAGAATCATACATAATCATTCATAAACATAAGGGAACTCAACAAATGAAATTGGTATAATAATCATGTCATAAAGCATAATGAATGGGTGTATCGTAAAAGTGTCCATGAATGAAAGGAATTAGAACATAAATGGACATTCATAAGTTAAAATATGAATATATATTGGTAATTTTTTCAAATATATGTGAAAACATGTAAACAAATTATTTAACAAAAAGTAGCATTAATCATTTAAGTGTGTTTTTAAGGAGAATAATAACAAACATTTAAAATAGAAAAGGGAATAATATTTTGTATAAAACCAGAATTGATTCAAGAAGTTTTTCATAATAAAATCACAGGTTTTATAATAACTATGGGGTATTAAAACATATGGTAGTGTTCACTTGAAATTGGGTATGAATTTGGGAAGTTCCATTAAAGTGGACTACTTTTCGGGAAGCATTAAGGAGGGAACCACTTAAACCCAGGTATATCCCAAAAATATTATTATGATTGGACATTTATAAATGATTTTGGAGTATGTAAATAGAGTTTATAATATGTACATAAAAATAATATATAACTTAATTTGGATAAAATAAAGATAGAGAAACCCAAATTAATAATGGAGGTGTTAGTAGAATCCCTTCCGGAATATCGACATGGTACCTGGTTTACATAGGAGGGATTAATGAGAGAGAAAGGGGTTATTCTTATTTTATACATATTGAGGGAATTATAGGTAAGGTGAAAAATCATACTTCATCGTTATCAACTACACATATAAAGACATAACAGAGAGGAGATTTTTGAATAAATGTGAGAAACAGATAATCCCTTACCTTAAGTCTGATAGTGTTATTCGCTTGATCTTAATGACCTGAATAATAAAATTATGTTCATTAATTAATAATTATAGAACCTAAAATAAATTTTATTGACTTAATATAACCTTATTAAGTTCATTCATGTCCTTTTTTATTTTTTAAGAGGGTCAATTTAAATGTTTGGGTGTGTTTGTTTCCTTGTTTTTTATGATCGGTTCACTAATATTCATGTTCGGATAAACGTGTATGATGGGAGTGTTTGTCCAAAATAAAATTTATATGAAATTTTTCAACATCCGTAAGATTAAATGGTTAAAAAATTCTTTTGGTTATTTTTAGTGAAGGTGAATCATTATTTAAAACCTTAATGATAAACACTTAGATTAATTTGGTGATTTTCTCAAAAATAACTTGTTTTGTATTATTATTGTACATCATGTGTGAAAAAGGATTCAATAACATCACATAAGATAAAATAAATATTTAATAGTCTGGTTTAACCATAAAAATGGTTTCATGACTTGAATTTAATATGGTAATAGAAATTTCTAATCTGTCATCCTTGAATGTGATAAATTAACACATCTTAGATGGTGTATTTGTTTCTTATATATAAAAGAAGGGGAAAGGAGAGATGATAATTAATTAGTCCATTAGTATAACAAAATTCCATTACATGTATGTTATTTTAGTTTTCATACCATTTGTATGAGGATAGGTTGGGAACAAAAATAGATCAAAGGAACATGAAAAGAAAATGAAAGAAAACCAGGGTGGAATTTACCTCTTTATTTAATCTTCCTTGAGAGCCTCTTAAGGGGGGAGGATTTGGCCTTTTTAGGAGACCAAGGGATGATGGAAGTGGGGGGGATATTTTAAGAGATATCTAGGTAGGATTTTTCAGAGGCAAAAGTCTTTAGAGGAGCAAATATAAGAGGGGAGTGTATGTGGTTTTTATAGTGGAGGGGAGGAGGGTTTTCATAATATTTTAATCATTAAGTAATTATTTTTCCCTAAGACAATAAATTGTAATGATTATTGTGATAAAAATTGTAATATGGGAATTTGAGTTAAAACCCAAGGATCTTAAATCATCCATGACTCAAAAAATAATATATTAGATATATAATGTATATATACGATAAATTACCATATTTTACTATTCATCCAAAAAATCAAGTATTTTGGAAAAATAAAAACAAAATCACCCTAACCATTTTTCGATGTGTAGAATCCAATAATTAAATCTATTTTTCAAAAATAATTTTCTCTAAATGATTAATTTATTTTTTAATTAAAATCATAATTTACATGAAAATATAGATTATAAAACTATAACTGATTTTATAATGTTTTCCAAAAATTACATAAGATCTTATAAAATTATCTAAAAACCAAAAGTCATAAAAACAATAATTTAAAAATAAATTTTATGAAAGTATGTTTTCTTTTTTTTAATTGTTAAATTACTCATAAATTGTTAATTAAATATTTTACGAATTATAAAAATATCAACAATGTCATATTGACACTTATAAGATGGATAAAGTTTATTTATACATTCATTGGTAAGGTGTCACAACCCATCCCTCGGGTCCTGTGCTATGACTACCACAATCCCTCCTTCTATAGGTCATGGGCTGGCGACTAGCACCGAAAGGCGTATTCCCTAAAACTGGGAAGATATTGCATTTTTAACCTGTAAACACACGCAACGAAGCACACAACAAGATATGAACACAAATAAATAGTATAGAAAAAAGTGTGTTGAAAGTAAGATGGGACAGAATACAAGCCCAACAATAAAGGTACACGTAAAAATGAAAATAAAATACAACTGAAGAAAGAGAAAGTCAGCTATTGGGTCATCCATCGAGGTTTCTACCAGAAGCGTAGGTACAGAACACCTCCTCAGCACTCCACATTCGCCCGTCTCCTCTATATACCGACACGCCATATGGTCCACCTCTAGGCACTGTCCAGTCCTGGTACCCTCAACCTCGATCAGCGTTGTCCATCATCTGCACCAAACACAATAAGGTGCGGGAAAATCCCATGTAGGGGTGAGTATAATGAAACTTATTAGGGACCCTGAGACCCTCAAGGTCTCAGAAAATCCACAAAAGATAAACCAAAAAGCATATAAACCAGTGACAACCCTACTTAGGTATATTCCCATATATATACATAAGTAATCAAATATTACCCATCTCTTTCATGAGGAAACACAAGGCCCAACTTCTTAGCCAAAGTACAATTGTTCCACGAAGGAAAGATTACCACGAAGGTAAGTACCACACAGGTACGCCACATAGAAGAATACCCCAAAGGTAACACCACAAAGGTAAGTACCACACTGGTACACCACAGATAAGAATACCACAAAGTTAAGGACTCAACTCCCACCAGGTTTAACTTAGGTAAAAAAGTATAGATTATTAAATGTAACTACTGAATCATCTTACTTTGTTAAGAGGAAAACCCATGTAGGATCCTAGTACATCATCTGACCCACACAGGATCCTATTACAGAAGACCCACACAGGATCCTAGTACATCATCAGACCCACACAGGATCCTAGTACAGCAGACCCACATAAATTCCTAGTACATCATCAGACCCAAATAGGATCCTAGTACAGCAGACCTACACAGGATCCAAGAGTATTACCACATGGATTCATAGAGTGGATTAATGTGGGATCCGAAAATTCAGACCCATTAAGGTTCCCTTTCTCATGTTACAGCTAGCTACAGGGTTCCTGACCTAAGCTCGCTTGATTCCGGGGGGGGGGGGGGTACGCTCCTCAAGCCACAGTTCGATACTCCAATTTCCATGAAGTCCCGCAAAGAAGTATCCCAAAGTACTTCTACATAATAGGGGTCTCAATGCAATAGACGGTGCGTCAATCGGACACCCGGTCTGTGAGTTATTAGCCTTTTAGTCCCTAGGGCCCGGTTGGATTCGTGCTCGATCAAACCCGACCATACCCCAACTTTATCCAAAACTCAAGTGGGGTATACCAAAAGTATCATCTCACTACAAGGTTTCTGGAACCATAGATGGTTCTTCAAATGGACGCCTGGGGCCAAAGTTATGGACAAAAGAGCGAATATGTGTCGATGTTGGTTCGAGTTTGGTCTGACCTGACCTGGGTCGACCCAACCCGGTTCGGGTTGACCCGGCCTGCTGGGTCCAGGCCGGCCCCCGCTAGTGTGTCCCAGACTGACCACATGCGGGGCGGAGTCACGCACCCCCGCTCCTACTCACCTAATGGCTAAAGTCATTCGGTCGATAGGCAGCCTGCGGGACCCGCCACGGGTCCTGATCGGTCATGCTCGGTTGGCTGAAACGGTCGTACCTTGGTCCTCCCAGTGGCGCGTCGTGCGTCGCCGCTCCGCGGCTGACCGAACACTGGCCACCCTCATCCATCTGCCACGCCGAGGCGGGCCGCGGCCCCAAGCTCCGACGGTGGTGCATCATGCACCACCCCTCCGCGGCCAGCAGCCCGCTATCCACCGCTGCAGATGACGGGCTGCGTCTCTTCTCTAGCGGTGCGGTCACGCCGCCTCCATCATTGCGGTCGTTCGTGGTGCCGGTCTCCATTCTAGAGCCCCACTGGTGTCGGATACCATCCTCCTCCATCGTGAAGAACATCCCAAGAACCACAAAAACTTTTGCAGAGGAGTCAAGCCATGTTCGTTTGGCTCGTACCCTGCATGTTAGGGTGGTATAAAGAGGTTCAAAAATTTCTTGAACCATGAATAATTTTCATGAATGGGAAAGGATAAATTCAAAACAATAATCCCTACCTCCAAGGTTCCATTGTAGATCGATGTGGATGGAAGTACGGATGTAGGTTCGTTGTCGTCAAATACATCGGCATTCGTTGACTCCGCAAGGTTCTTCCTATCGAGGCTTGAGGTTGGTTCCTCGTTCTTCGTTGGAGATGGCGCGTTATTCGTTGGAGATGGGTTTCTCTAATGTTCTCTCAATTACTCCCTTCCTCAAACGGTTCCTCCCAAGCCAAAATGAGAAGCCAACCCAAATAAAATATGTTTTTCAATTTTTAAATTGTTGGCACAATTAAATTTGGTTTTAATTAATTCATGGAAGGTGGCACAATTAAAGTGGAGGAAGTTTAAGAGAATACCCCAAATTAAAGTGGGAGTTTAAGGGGGTTGGGTGGTCTCCACCTTTGAATTAAAATTGGGGGTTTTATTTCGGGTGGTCCCCGCCTCTATAAACCATGTAGAGAGGTTTCAAAAATAAAAATGTTAATATTTTTATTTTTCTATTCCTCCACAAAAAATTGAAAAACTATCTTTCACCCTCAAACCAACTGTGTTTGAGGTGAATGTATCCTTAAACTAATATTGATGCCTCAAGTTCAACGGTGTCCATGGATTTCAATTTCGAGCACCGGTTCAAAAATTACAAAAACCCGCTCGCACGTTTACTGAGCACACCTGAAAAAGATCAAAAATTAATTTTGGGTACACCAGGCCTCGAAAACATGCGCCGTCAATTTTCGCAGACTTGTAAAATTACCATATAATTAAAAAAATTACATGGAAATTCCGGTTCTTTACATTCTCCTCACCTCAGGGATTTGCATCCCCATAAGCCACAACTCCAAAATCAGGAAAACAAGTGGGGGTACTGAGCATGAATCTGAGCCTCCCGCTCCCATGTGATCTCCTAGAGGTTCCCATGCTGCCAGGGAATGTGCACCAGAGGTATCGACTTCCCACAAAGGACACACTTCTATCGATCCTCAATCTCTACAGGAACCTCTATAAATGTCTCCCCATCATCGATGTCCAGCTCGCCATAGTCGATGATGTGTGATGGGTCGTGCATATATATCCTCAGCTGGAATACGTGGTAAATTCCGTGCACCCAGTGCAACTGAGGTGGAAGAGATAAGTAGTAAGAAACCTCGCCAACTCTGCTGAGGACCTGAAAATGTCTGATGAATCATAGAGATAACTTGTCACCCCTGCCAAATCTCTGCAAACCTCGTTGGGGTGAGACCCATAGAAATACGTGGTCACCATCCTCAAACTCCAGAGGTCTTCATCTCCTATCGGTACAAGACTTATGCCTACTCTGTGCAGTATTCATCCGCTCCTGGATGATATGTACCTTCTCCGTGGTAGCTCATACCATATCTAGTCCCTTGAGTGCTGACTCCCAAGGGTCAGTCCTGCACTAAGGTGATCTCCAAGGTCAGTCATACAAAGACTCTTAAGGTGCCATAATAATGGTGGAGTGATAGCTGCTGTTGTATAAAAACTCCACCAAAGTCAAGTGATCCACCCAGCTGCGACAGAAGTCGAGGATGCAAGCACACAACATGTCCTTGAGGATTTGAATGGTCCACTCAGTCTGGCAATCCATCTGAGGGTGGAAGGTGGTTCTCAAATGAAGATGTTTCCGGAGAGCCTCCTGAAACCCCTTACATAGCCAGGAAGTGAATCGTGTATCACTATTGAAGACAATCGTTGAGGGTACTCCATGTAGCCACACAATCTCCTACAAATATAGTCATCCCATGCTCTCTACTAAACCCTTCTCTCTGATTGGTAGGAAGTGGGCCAACTTGGTGAGTAGGTCAACGATCACCTAGATAGAATCATGACCCTTGGATGTACGTGGATGTCCCATCATGATGTCCATGGATATATCATCCCACTTCCACTCTGGGACCTCTAAAGGTTGAACTAAGCCTGCTGGTAACTGATTTTCTGTCGTCACTTGCTGACAAGTGAGGCACCGAGAAACAAATTCTACTACTACTTTCTACATTCCCACCCACCATTGCTATCGTCGGAGGTCCTGGTACATCTTCTCCACTCCTGGATATACCTCTAGAGGGGATGTGTGGAACTCCCTCAACACTTCATCCTGAAGAGACACTGGTACCATGGTACGTCCTCTGAAAAGGATGACGTGCTCCCCACCTTCAGAAAATCCATCAGGTGACTGTCATATAGATATCTGAGCACGTTGAGCCTCGCAGTCAGTGTCCCCACACTGCGCCTCCCTAACTTGCTGAAGAAGTGGGGGAGTGATTGTAAGAGACTAAAGAAAAGATGCTCCATCTCGATCCACAAAGGATATCTGCAAAGCGGCCAGCTGCTCTATCACCTCACCTAGAAGTTGTATACCAGATCTTCTGTTGAGTGCATCAGCTACAGTGTTCTCCTTAAGAGGATTATAAAATATCTCAAAGTTATAGTCCTGGAGTAACTCAATCCAACGTTTTTGTCTCACGTTTAGGTCCTTCTGAGAGAATATATACCTGAGAATCTTGTGATCTGAGTAGATTTTATAACGTTCTCCCATAAAGTAATGTCACCACATATTCAAGGTGAAGACCACTACTTCTTAATCCAGGTCATGGGTAATGTAGTTCTGCTCATGCTGTCTCAATTGTCGAGAACCATATGTGATCTATGCTCGCTCCAGCATCAAGACACATCCGAGTCTAGTCCCTAATGTGTCGCAGTAAACTATGTACCCAACACCCTCCTCTGGAAGCCTCAAGATAGGGTAATTAGTCAGCCTCTGCCTCTACTTCTGAAAACTCCACTAATATCTCTCCAACCACATGAAGGGTTTCCCCTTCTTCATCAACGCTGATAAAGTTGCTGCAACTCTAGAGAAATCTGGCACAAACCTCCAGTAGTATCCGGCCAAACACATGAAAAACCATACATCTCTCACACTCCTGGGTGGATCCCAAGCATGTACCACCTCAATATTTGCTGGATCTACTCCAACTCCAGCCTCTGAGATGAAGTGTCCCAGAAAGTGCACCTCTAGGATCCAGAACTAGCACTTCGAGAGCTTACCATAAATCTGGTGCTCTCAGAGTGTGTCCAGAACTATCTGGACATGATAGGCATGATCCTCCTTAGTAGCCGAGTATATCAAAATGTCATCGATGAAGACTACTACAAAGCGATCAAGTTATGGATGAAACATCCTGTTCATGAGTCCCATGAACACTTCTGGAGCATTGGTTATGCCGACTGGAAAAACTAAGAACTCGTAATGTCCATACCGACATATAAAATTAATCTTCTTCACATCCTTGTCTCACAATCTGAGTTGGTGATATCCTGACCTGTGGTCTATTTTCAGGAACCAACGTGCTCCCTTCAGCTGATCAATGGGGTCATCAATCCTCAGGAGTGGGTACTTGTTCTTCATGGTCACCTGGTTCGGGTTCTGAAATTCGACACAAATTCTAAAACTCCCATCGGCCTTCTTTTTGAAAAAAATCTACGCTACCCAAGGAGAAACATTGAGCCGAACGAATCCCTTCCACTAGTGTAGAAAACATTTTTACGTCGGTTATTTTTCATTATTTACGTCGGTTTTTAGGCGACGTTAATATGGACGACGTTATAAATAACGTTTTTTACGTCGGTTATTTAAAACCCGACGTAAAATCCCTAATATCACGGTGTTTATCACGTCGGTTCATTAATAACCGACGTGATAAATATGCGCGGGGGGGGGGGGGGTTTATCACGTCGGTTATTTTCTAAACCGACGTGATTAACCCTTCCCCGGGCCTATTATCACGTCGGTTTCTTAAATAACCGACGTGATGAAAAGGCCTGGGAAACGTTTTAACACGTCGGTTATCCAATAAACGACGTGGTAAATCGATTCCCAGGCCTTTTAGCACGTCGGTTATATTAAGAACCGACGTGATAAAAGGCCCGGGAACGGTTTATCACGTCGGTTCTCGAAAAAACCGACGTGATAAACCCCTACCGATTTATTTACCACGTCGGTTATAAAATAACCGACGTGAAAGCGATATTTTTTTTTAAAATAATTGCACTGCTCTCACCAAAAAGCAACCAGAAACCAAACAAAAATAACCATGCCAGCCCTCCCCCAAGCCCCAACTGAACCCCACCCTCATCTATACCCACCTAACAACCTGGCCAGCCCTCCCCCACCACATTGGAGCCCCACCACAACCCTTGGACACCCCCACCCCTTGGACAGCTCCCCCACCCTCATTTACACCCCCACGACCCCTAGTACAGCCTCAAACACCCATTGGACACCCCTCCCATATCCCTTGGACACCCCCCACCCCTTGGACACCCCCACCCCTTGGATAGCCCCCCCACCCTCATTTACACCCCCAATACCCCTAGTACAACCTCAAACACCCATTGGACACCCCCCCACACCTTGACAGCCCTCCCAGACCCCTTGGACACCCCCCAACCCCTGAACACCCCCCCCCCCCCCCCGAGCCCTTGGACAGCCCCAAACACCCCTTGGACACCCCTCCCATATCCCTTGGACACCCCCCACCCCTTGGACACCCCCCACCCCTTGGACAGCCCCCACCCTCATTTACACCCAACCGGCCCCTTGGACAGAACTCCCAGACACCTTGGACACCACTCCCATATCCCTTGGACACCCCCCACCCCTTGGACACCCCCACCCCTTAGACAGCCCCCCCCCCCCACCCTCATTTACACCCCCCGAACACTAGGACAGCCCCAAACACCCCTTGGACACCCCCCCCCCCACCCTCATTTACACCCCCCCGACCCCTAGGACAGCCCCAAACACACCTTGGACACCCCTCCCATATCCCTTGGACACCCCCACCCCTTGGACACCCCCCACCCCTTGGACAGCCCCCCCACCCCCATTTACACCCAACCGGCCCCTTAGAAAGAACTCCCAGACTCCTTGGACACCACTCCCATATCCCTTGGACACCCCCACCCCTTGGACACCCCCACCCCTTGGACAGCCCCCCACCCTCATTTACACCCCCCCGAACACTAGGACAGTCCCAAACACCCCTTGGACACCCCTCCCATATCCCTTGGACACCCCCCCCCCCACCCCTTGGACACCCCCCACCCCTTGGATAGCCCCCCCACCCCCTGGACACCCCCCCGACCCCTTGGAAACCCCCCTACCCCTTGGAAACCCCCCATCCCCTTGGACAGCCCCAAACACCCCTTGGACACCCCTCCTATATCCCTTGGACACCCCCCCACCACTTGGACACCCCCCCACCCCTTGGACAGCCCCCCCCCCCTCATTTACACCCAACCGACTCCTTGGACAGCCCCATACACACCTTGGACACCCCTCCCATATCCCTTGGAAACCCCCCACCCCTTGGACACCCCCCACCCTCATTTACACCCCCCGACCCCTAGGATAGCCCCAAACACACCTTGGACACCCCTCCCATATCCCTTGGACACCCCCCAAACACCCACCCATCCCCTTGGAACCTCTCCCCCCATACCAAAATCCAGACCAGAAAAACCATCAACAGTAGACCAAAACAAGAAGTAGAGAAAAATTAAACATTCCCTTATATAACATTCAAAACTTACACTGTCAACTTCAAAAAAAAACTAAATCCAACCTAAACGACTACGAAATACACAATTACATTGACAATATTCAAAATTACATTTTACATTACAAACAACTAAAAGTCAATCAAACCTGTAAAATAATTTGACCACTCCACTTGTAAGTGTTTGATATCTTCAGCAGTAAATGGTTGAGGGTCATCAAAAAGCTACAAAGGAAAAGGATAGTAGTCAACGTGTATAATGAATAAATCAAATTGAAATATTATGAGAAAGAGGAAATCTTACCAGGTCAAAACTCAGAACTGTCCCAGTTGTTATTATTTCATACATAAATCTTAACATGTAATATCCGCATTCGATGATTCCTTGTTTCTCATGACATTTCTGTTTGAATGAGTGTAAATTCAATATATTATTTTTATGTAATAAATCAAAATGTAAAAATTATAAATGGATATTTACCTTTGCATGTACATATTTGATCTTGAAATTCCTTTTCTTTGCGCTTTTTCGAAAGTGGACCCATGCCCTGTTAGAAAATAATACGAATGGGCTAAATTTAAAATTCATTATAATATATAAAACTATTGTGAAATTGAAACTTACGTTTCCAATATATTCTTAAAACTTTCTCGCACATCATCATGGAGAGAGCATATCCAATAAAGTGTTTTCTCCCTAGGGCAAAAAACCCCTAACATCCAATGATCCCTGATAAAAGGAAATTTAACGTTAGTGGTTTTTTATGTTAAAAGATAATTTACTCTTTGAGAGGGATGTGTTTCATACCTCTCACAAAAAGGCATCATCCAACACTGTGTGATTACATTCTTTTCAAATCTATCAGCAATATAAAGCATTATTTGTTCCTCATCCAATGCACATGCTTCAGGGGAAATCAATTGTGGGTCCACGAATCCATATACATCTGTCATCTCATTCCTCTCACAAATTTTATACAGATTCCTAATACAAAGCAGACATAAGTATACATTTTTAATAAATATAACGCAAGGAAAAGGTGTTAAGACTTACATGATAAAAATTTTCACCACGTTGATGACCAACTTATCTCCAGTGACAAACTCCATGATATCAGTTTTCATAATCCCCACACTTAGTTCACGTCCACAGACATGAGCTTCCATTGTAAAGTCATAATGATCCGCCAACAAATTTGAATATCTTTACAATTTGTCAAGACTGCTAGTATCTGCATCTGATGTCATAGCTATCTGTCTTTGTTGTTGTCTATATAGTATTTCTTTACCTTTGAAGTATTCCTGTAAAAATAAATTGAAAAATATATTAGTTTTCAAATGATAAAACATTAATAAAAATATAAAATAAAAGATATAACATCCATACCTCTATGGTAATGAGTCGAAGAAGTCTGGATGGCCAAAGTAAAAAATGGCTGATACTATGTCCAACTGTCGTCACCTCATCTGTAGGTAATGGTATCCGAGCTGATCTATCTATAATATCCTGTACAGTGACCCTCTGATTCTCTACCTCTAACTGTTGATGATGAACTGTATCTCCTATACAATATACCATCCCATATGCAACTATATGATGTTGAGGATCATCAACATACAACTCACAATAAGTAGGTAGCTGCGGCGGAGGAGGAGGATCAAAAATGGGGTCCGCAGGCTGAGGTGGGGGAGTGGGAGCTACTGGGAGAGGTGGAGTGGGAGATGCACCCTGAAATTGTCTTTGCAAGTCTGCAAACATAAACTGCACCGATGCTCTAATCTTTTCCTCCATTGTCGCATTAATATTATGGACTTCAGCCTCCAAGGATTCTATTTTTTTTATAAACTCCCTCAACGTTAGAATTTGAGGAACGTGGCAACACTTTTCTTACCGATACACCTGCCGGATATCCTCTTACACGGCCAGGATGTTTGGGCTTTCCCAATGCCACAGATAAAATATCTTCCCTCCTAGATGGTGTAAATGTCCCCTATGAACTCTACTCCTCAAGAGAGTCCTGTAATAATTAATTTAACATTTCTATAATGATTGGAAATATATGACGAAAATAGTAAACTTAAATAAATAAAATAGATATCTTACAATCCTCTCAACTACGAGTCTCGATTCTTCCGAAAGATATTGTCCTTTTTTTCCCTTCCGAGCTCTTTTCCATTTCTCATGTCTAGATGGAGGGGATGGAGGGGCCACCTCTCTAGAGCTTGAAGACTCAGCTCTTAGTTATTGAAATTTTTCTGCCATCATTTGTTCTTCCAATAATGCATACCCTCCGCGAGATAAACTATGAGGGTATACATTTTTAGATTGGTTCTCTTGATGAGCTTTCCTTGTTTGCTGTGAATTAAGAATAAGTAATCATTAACAAAACAATAATAAGATCATTTATATAAGAAAGCTTATAAAAGTTTACATTGCCCTTACCAAAAATGATTCTTTTCTTCTACTTTCAAAAAATTGTCTCCATGTGTCTTCATCTATAAAAGGATATATACGACATGGATTCTCACGACTCCTATGACC
The DNA here is from genome assembly GCA_963277665.1 of Viscum album. NCBI lineage: Eukaryota > Viridiplantae > Streptophyta > Magnoliopsida > Santalales > Viscaceae > Viscum > Viscum album. The sequence continues at coordinate 1,281,399,375 of OY728153.1, forward strand.
ATAAATGAAATCAGATGAGAGGGTTGATTTGAAATCCCTCCATCTCCTAGAAGCCAACGATAAGCATTTCTTCCTGACTCCTCCAGTGTCAGGAATATCAAATGTCATCTGATAAAAAAGAGGTTAAAAATATTATATATACTATAAACATTTAAAGAACAGTCAAACAATAGCAAAAGATCTTACCAAAATGGTCTACCACAGCTGAGAAATTATCGCCTTATCCACACTTCTCCAATCATCATAGAGAATGCTTACTTTTCTCTTAGCCTGAGTTGCTACAAAACCCTTAAAATATTTAGCATTTGGACCTCTAGGAAGATCATCATCATCAAACTCCATGACTATCCTCTCCTCCTTCGTACGGGAAAGTGATAATTTTGGTAAACGTGTGCACCCACGCTTAACAACCTTTGAACTCTTTTTCGTAATAGGAGCATGTGAATGTTCCTCCCCAGATGTATGACCAATATGCTCATCTCCAGAATCATGTGGCTGATCAACTGATTGATCTGTCATTTTCCTTCAAATCAAAAAAACAAACATTAGTTCACAAATATACAAATTCAAATATTGTAGTACTACTTAATCAGAAAATAGAAAAGTGTACTAAATTACATAATAGTAAACATTGGTAATATGGTAAGCATGTTAAACAATGATAAACATGGTAAAAACATGCAAAAGGTTGCCAAGGAGTTGGCCCAAGAAAGCTGAAAAGTGGACTCACTGAGTCCACCGGTCAGCCGGTGTGCGCTCACCGGCCAGCCGGAGGACCCAGGCAGTAGACTTGCCCACTGCCTGGTGCCACCGGCCGGCCGCTGGCTCACCATCGGCCGGCCAGTGGACCAGACAGAGCCTTCCTGTCTGGACCACTGGCCGGCCGCTGGATCACCACCGGCCGGCCAGTGGACCAGACAGAGAGCCTTCCTCTCTGTCTGGACCACCGGCCGGCCGCTGGATCACCACCAGCCGGCCGCTGGATCACCACCGGCCGGCTGCTGGATCACCACCGGCCGGCCGATGGACCAGACAGAGAGCCTTCCTCTCTGTCTGGACCACCGGCCGTCCGGTGGACCAGACAGAGAGCCTTCCTTGTCTGGACCACCGGCCGGCCGCTGGATCATCACCGTCCGGCCGGTGGACCAGACAGAGCTTTGCTCTGGACCACCGGCCAACCGGTGATCCACCACCGGCCAACCGGTGATCCACCACCGGCCAGCCGGTGCGCCCAGGACTTCTCCTCTTTACGGTTTTTATTGTTTTATCGTTTTGGTTTGATACATGTTTTAATAAGTAAAAAATTTACAATATCTAACATTATATGAAAAAACTAAATGTAAACAAGAAATAAACATGTGTTACCTGTAATTTTAGGAATGTACAGTTGGATTATTTTCCCAAATTCCTTCGTCGTGATCGTTCCTTATGGCACAAACCATGTCTTCAACATACTCATTATTATGTTCTGTTAATCTTTCCATGGAAGTAGGGATCTCACATAAATCAGCATCTTCATCAAATTCATCCTCACCAACATATTGTTTTTTCCCTTGTAAAACAACAGCCCACTGCATATCTGATTGATCTACTACATAGAAAATTTTTTTGGCATGTGTTGCCATTATAAAAGAATCAGCTGTGTCTTCCAATCTATTCAGATTAACAAGTGTCATTCCAAATTCATCGTGTCTGACACTTTTGTTACCGATAAACCATTTACAGTTAAAAAAGGAACTTTAATTTTAAAGTAATCAGCCTCCCATATGTCTTCAATCACTCCATAATATGAACTTGATGCCGAAATTGGGTTTCTGTCCTTAGCACTCGAAAAATGCATTGCTTCTGCAAACACCAATACACCACTATTCTGAACTGCACTTCTGTTGTCCTGAGCTTTCGTATGAAATGTATAGCCATTAATGTCATAAGCGGACCATGTTATCACATTTAAAGATGGACCACCCACTATCCATTTTAATGTCTCTGATACATCTGATCTACCAAGCAAGGTCTTTTTAAACCATGGCAAAAAAGTTTTGTTGTGCTCATTCAAAATCCACATTTCTTTCTTCTTTGGATGACATTGTTTCAACTCATTAATATGCAATGTGATATACGGTTGAACATCAGCTATGTTATTCAAGATGTATGATTCTAACTTCTTCATATGTTCAGCTGACAGTGATTTGACTTTCAAGCCACGAATCCCCTTTCCCTCATTATTAACTCGTTCATGGCGAGATGGAGGCAAACCTATGTGTTGCGTCGTAGCCAAGTAGATCGTACAAAACTCTGCTACCTCCTCAGAAATATACTTTTCAATAATGGTATTTTGGCATCACCATATAGACGTGCAAATGTCGGTTCTATCTCAATTTGTTCTGCTACAATATCGCGAATCATTTCTTCAATTCCATCGGAGTTACCATCTTGTGATTCATTATCATCAGTGACATTCTATCCAGTTTCGCCATGCCAAATCCAAGGGTTGTAACTCGGATTGAAACCATGACAAATCAGATGATATTTTATCTCTCTACTTTTCAACTTCTTCATATTCAGACATTTCAGGCATGGACAGAAAAAAATGTCACTACTTGGAACATTTCGTTTAGCAAATTCCAAAAAGGCATCAACACCTTCCTCATATTCATTGCTCATTCGATGTGCCGTAATCCAACTTCGACTCATTATTACCTATAACAAATAGCAAAAATATATATATTTTTTAGATAAGAAAAATATATGTTTATATGAAAAAAATCATAATTTGAATGTAAACAATTTTGAAATATAAAACAAATCGATGTGTAAACCCCCCTGGACACCCCCCAACCCTCTGGACAGCCCCCCCCCCCCCCACCCCTCCTAAACGCCACCCCCACCCCCTACCCCCCTGGACACCCCCCAACACCCACCCACACCCTTGGACAGCCCCCCACACCCACCCACCCCCTTGTAAACCCCCCTGGACACCCCCCCCCCGACCCCTCTGGACAGCCCCCCACCCCTCCTGGACACCACCCCCCACCCCCCACCCCCTTGGACACCCCCCTGGACATCCCCCAACCCTCTGGGCAGCCCCCCCACCCACCCGGACAACCCCAAATACCATCTGAAGAGGCCGCCACCCACTTGGACAGCCCCCCGCACCCATCCACCCCCTTGGACACCCCCCTGGACACCCCACCGACCCCTCTGGACAGGCCGTCACCCCCTTGGACAGCCCCCCACACCCACCCATCCCCTTGGACACCACCCTGGACACCCCCCGACCCCTCTGGACATCCCCCGACCCCTCTAGAAAGCACCCCCACCCCTCCTGGACACAACCCCCCACCCCCGACCTGCTTGGACACCCCCCTGGACACCCCCCAACCCTCTGGACAGCCCCCCCACCCCTCCTAAACACCACCCCCAACCCCCTACCCCCTTGGACACCCCCTTGGACACCCCCCAACACCCACCCACACCCTTGGACAACCCCCCACACCCACCCACCCCCTTGTAAACCCCCCTGGACACCCCCCGACCCCTCTGGACAGCCCCCCGCCCCTCCTGGACACCACCCCCCACCCCCTACCCCCTTGGACACCCCCTGGACATCCCCCAACCCTCTGTACAGCCCCCCCACCCACCCGGACAACCCCAAATACCCTCTGGAGAGGCCGCCACCCACTTGGACAGCCCCCCGCACCCATCCACCCCCTTGGACACCCCCCTGGACACCCCACCGACCCCTCTGGACAGGCCGCCACCCCCTTGGACAGCCCCCCAAACCCACCCATCCCCTTGGACACCACCCTGGACACCCCCCGACCCCTCTGGACAGCCCCCGACCCCTCTAGAAAGCACCCCCACCCCTCCTGGACACAACCCCCCACCCCCGACCTGCTTGGACACCCCCCTGGACACCCCCCAACCCTCTGGACAGCCCCCACCCCTCCTAAACACCACCCCCACCCCCTACCCCCTTGAACACCCCCCTGGACACCCCCCAACACCCACCCACACCCTTGGACAGCCCCCCCACACCCACCCACCCCCTTGTAAACCTCCCTGGACACCCCCCGACCCCTCTGGACAGCCCCCGCCCCTCCTGGACACCACCCCCCCACCCCTACCCCCTTGGACACCCCCCTGGACATCCCCCAACCCTCTAGACAGCCCCCCCCACCCACCCGGACAACCCCAAATACCCTCTGGAGAGGCCTCCACCCACTTGGACAGCCCCCCACACCCATCCAACCCCTTGGACACCCCCCCTGGACACCCCACCGACCCCTCTGGACAGGCCGCCACCCCCTTGGACAGCCCCCCCACACCCACCCATCCCCTTGGACACCACCCTGGACACCCCCCGACCCCTCTGGACAGCCCCCAACCCCTCTAGAAAGCACCCCACCCCTCCTGGACACAACCCCCCACCCCCGACCTTCTTGGACACCCCACTGAACACCCCCCCCCCCCCAACCCTCTGGACAGCCCCCCAACCCTCCTAAACACCACCCCACCCCCTACCCCCTTGGACACCCCCTGGACACCCCCCAACACCCACCCACACCCTTGGACAGCCCCCCACACCCACCCACCCCTTGTAAACCCCCCTGGACACCCCCCGACCCCTCTGGACAGCCCCCACCCCTCCTGGACACCACCCCCCACACCCTACCCCCTTGGACACCCCCCAAATGGACACACCCCAACCCTCTCTGGGATTTATAGAAAACGAGGAAAAATTAGTGAAATCATAAAATTAGTCAATATTGCAAGTCGAACTAATAGATCTAGGGATAATAAATAAGATTATGGTGCCAAAACGAGTTAAAAGGGTTCGCAATCGAAGAATCTTAGCTATTTTCAACAAAAAAATCACAACACATATATATATACTATCCGCAAAAAAAAAACGAACGAGTGGGAGGATTACCTGAGCGCTGCGAGTTTAGATGATTGATCCGAGGAGATTAAATATGAGAAACGATGATCGCAAAATGAATCTAAACCAACGAAATGGACGAGCCGATTCGGGTTTACGCGCGAGAGAGACGAGTCGCGACTGTCGAAGGTAAAATCGTGAATGACAATCCACGGGTCTGGGTAAATTTTTAAATGAGTTATCACGTCGGTTATTCAATAACCGACGTTATAATTGTTTTAAAAACATTTATAACGTCAGTTATTCAATAACCGACGTAAAAACCTTCCTCCGATTCTTTTTTTACGTCGGTTATTTTATAACCGACGTTATAAAGGGCTCAAAATCCGCGTTTTTTTACGTCGGTTATTCCATAACCGACGTCAAAAAAATCTGCGGATTCTTTTTTTACGTCGGTTATATAATAACCGACGTAAAAAGGCCTTCAAAAACCGCGTTTTTTACGTCAGTTATTAAATAACCGACGTAACAAACACCCCCCGCTTCTGTTTTTTACGGCGGTTAATGTATAACCGACGTAACAAACGAAGCCGCGCGATTAATAACGTCGGTTATAAAAATAACCGACGTTAAAGGTGTACCGAACACAGGTTTTTACGTCGGTTATTAGATAACCGACGTAAAAAACCTCGTTTTACATATTATGACATCGGTTTTATATAACCGACGTAAAAAATGGTGACGTAAAAAACGTTTTCTGCACTAGTGTTCCCCTGTAAGTCCTCCAACAACACACATAGCTCACGAAGCTCCGCGGGATCCATCTGATACACTGGTGAAGATATCAGTGTCGTACTAGGGTACAAGTCAATGTAAAAGTCCACCTATCTATGAGGAAGTAGACCTAGAACATCATCAGGGAAGACATCCGCATACTGGTCCACCACTACAGGATAGTTCTGACCCTCCACATCAACCACTCTGAGGGTAAGTCTGGCCAACTGATGAGTGATCGGCTGCACTCTCCTCCATTTAAGTCCATCCTGTGCTGCAGAGGCTTTGTTCTCTCTAGTGAAGATAAACATGGTCCCATCCATGCGAACACACCACACTTTGCACCTAATATAGTAAATTTGAGCATGAACTGCAGATAACCATTCCATACCCAAGATTATGTCATAAGGCTTCAACGCCGCTGCTATGAGATCCTAGCTGAAACTCTCGCCTCCTGGAGTAAGATCACACTACCAGCACTAGTGCGTAATTGTCGAATCCACTCCTGTATGAATATCTAGCCATAAGGACCAAGACAACGACTCCATCAGAATCTCCAAGCTCCGAATGAGGGCAATGGCAATAAAATAATTTCTGGAACCTGTGTCTATAAGTACTGCAAATAAGGTAGAGTAGACATAGATCGTACCTCATATCATCTCCAGAGTTCCATGGTCATAGGACTCAGCTTCTTGGAGCTGAACGATTCCCTGTCCACCTGCTCCCTATGGTCGGGGTGGACAACATATTGGTGGTGGAAATAACATCTTAAATCGTCGCCCACCGCCAGATGCACGACCAGTTCCTCTGCCATGTTTGCATGCTCCCTGTGGACCTCCTCGGCCAAACAACTATCTCTGCTTGGGTGGTACTTTGATCATCTTCTGATCATCTGTATGGTGGGTCGGGCAGTCTCGAGCCATGTAACCCTACCCACCGCATGTGTAACATTGTTTATTCCTCACATGACTGGCTCTATTTCCGGTGCCCTGCACAACTGACCCTGAATCCTACGGTCGTCCTCCTCTAGGTCTAGTCCTCTTAGACCTCTATGAAATATGTCTGATGTTAGCTACAGAAGACTCCACTACATGATGACTAGTGGTGGGTCTCACTGCTGGTGACTGCTCAGCAAGAAAACTCTCCACTAATAGGGCTCTCTCTAACAACCCTGCCTGCTTTGGGATGTTGAGAGAAATCATCAAATACATGATCTCCTGCCTGAGTCCCTACTCCAAAGTCTATGAACTAAATAATGGGTCACTTCCCATATCAGTGGAGTAGTGTGAGAGCTCAGTGAACCTCACTGAGTATTGAGCCATAGTCATGCTGCCCTGCTAGAGATGAAGAAGATCCTGTAAGCGTACTGCGCGAAGAGTCGCTAGGACAAACTCTTCCCAAATCAGGCTCTTGAAGTTTTCCTAGAGAAGTGTCACCTTGTCATGAACCTGGAGCACCAAGATCTACCATCTTCCTACTACTCCCTGTAGAAGACTGGTGGCAAGGTTCACCAAGAGATCAGCTGGTGTCCTTACCAGTCGGAAAACTCTCACCACGGCCTCCAGCCATTCCTCAGCCGCCTGTGGGTCTGTCTCACCCCGGATCCTCAGCAGCCTCTGGCACTGGAACTCGTGAAATGCACTCAAGTGGCGTGCACCCTCTAATTTTGGGTCTGGTGGCATCGATGTCCCAATGGGTAATGGTGCCGTTGGTGCAGCGACTTGTTCCTCAACTGGAAGAGGGCCCTGCACTGAGGCCTAGTCCCCGGTGGGCTATCTGTGCGTACTAGACCTAAAACCCTAGATGGTTGTCTACGTGGAGGCATCCTGAAAAGAAATAGGTGCTCCATGGGTAATAAGTTATACCTGGTGAGCTGACTCAATGAGTTTACAAAGAAAACTTTTCAAAACACACACACAATCAGTGTTTTCATGCACTGAGTCAGAAATCAGAAGTCAGGGTCCGGGTGTATGGATATGTCGGTCGCCGCACCAACACTGGATTCATTATATTGATAACCACACTCACTACACTTAACACTATTGCAGTTAAAAAGATAAAAGTCATATGTTCTGCGGTAGAACTGACTCCTCTGATACCAATTTTCCACGACCCGTCCCTCGGGGCCCATGTTGTGACTACCCCAAGCCCGCCTTCTATAGGCTAGGGGATGGAGACTAGAACCGAAAGGAGTATTCCCTAAAATCGGGAAGGAATTTCCTTTATAACCTATAAACACATTCAACCAAGCACACAGAAATATATAAACACAATTAAACTATATAGAAAAAGGAGTGCGGAAAGTAAGAGGGGATGGAATACAAGCCCAACAGTAAAGGTATAAGTACATTTGAAAATACAATACAACTGAAGAAAGAGAAAGCTAGCTAATGGGTCATCCATAGAAGTTCCTACCTGAAGGGTAGGTACAGATCGCCTCCTCAGCACTCCAATATCACCCATCTCTTTTGCGTACCGACACGCTGTATGGTCCACCTCCGGGCACTGTCCAGTCCTGGTACCCTCAGCCTCGATCAGCGTTTTCTGTCGTCTGCACCAAAAAAAACATGGTGCGGGTGAAGCCTATGCAGGGTTGAGTATAACGATACTCAGTAGGGACCCTGAGACCCTCAAGGTCTCAAAAAATCCGTAAAAGATAAACCACAGAGCATCTAAACTAGTGACAAACCTACTTAGGTATATGCCAATACATATACCTATGTTATCAAATATTACCCATCTCAATAATGAGGAAACACAAGGCCCAACTCCTTATCCAAATTATAACTATTCCATGAAGGTATGTACCACACAGGTATGCCACACAGAAGAATACTACAAAGGTAACACCACGAAGGTAAGTACCACATAGGTATGCCACATAGAAGAATACCACAAAGGTAAGGACTCAGATCACACCATGTATAACTTATGTAAATAAGTATAGATGATTAGATATAACTAATGAATCATCTTACTATGTTAAGAGGAATACCCACATAGGATCCTAGTACATCATCAGACCCACACATGATCCTAGTACAATAGAACCACACAGGATCCCAGTACATCATCAAACCCACACAGGATCCTAGTACATCATACCCACATAAGATCCTAGTACATAATCAGACCCACACATGATCCTAGTACAGCAGACCCCCACAAGATCTAAGAGTATTCTCACATGTATTCCTGGATTTGATCCATGTGGTATCCTAAAATATAGACCCACAAAGGATCCCCTTCTCATGTTACAGCCAGCTATAGGGTTCCCGCACTAAGCTCGCTTAATTCCTAGAGGGTATGATACTCAAGCGACAGTTCAATACTTCAAATACCAAAAAGTCCCACGAAGAAGTATCTCAAAGTACCTCCATGTAATAGGGCTCTCAACGCAAGAGACGGTGCGTCAATTGGACACCCGGTCTGTGAGTTATTATCCTTTTAGTCTTGAGGGGCTGGTAGTATTCGTTCTTGATTTAAACCGACCATACCCTAACTTTATCCAAAACTCAAGTGGGGTATACCGAAAGTACCTTCTTTCTCTAAGGTGTTTGGCGCCGCAGACGGTTCATCAAACGGACACCCAGTGCCAAAGTTATGGCCAAAAGAGAAAATATGGGTCGAAGTTGGTCCAAGTCAGGTCCAACCCGATCGAACCAACCCGACCCGTCCTGGGTCAACCTGACCTGGTTTGGGTCAACCCGAACCATGCTGGCGCAGCCTGGCCGACGCTTGGTGGCCTGATCTGGATTGCCCGACCTAGCCGTATGCAAGGGGGAGTCGCACGCCCCCCACTCCAACTCACCAAATAGCAAAAGCTGTTCGGTCGCCAGGTAGCATGTGAGACCCGTCGTGGGTCCCACTCGGTTATGCTCGACCATCCGAAATAGTCAGACCTTGGTCCTCTTGGAGGTGCGTCATGGGAAGCCGCTCCGCAGCCAGCCAAACGTCGGCCACCTTCCACCATCCGTTGCATCCAGGTGGGCCGCGACCCCTTGCTCCGACGGCAGCACGTCATGCACCACCCCTCCGCAGCCGGCCGAATGTCATCCACCCTCTGTCCACCGCCACGGCCGACGGGCCACAACTTTTCTCCGACGTCGTGGTCTCGCCGCCGCCATCTTCATGGCTGGCCGTGATGCTGGACACCATTCTGGATCCCCAACGGTGTCGGATATCGTCCTACTCCATCGCAAAGAACATATGAAGAACCACAAAGACTTTTGCGAAGGAGTCGGTCCATGTTCATTTGGCCCGTACCCTCTGTGTTAGGGCGGTAGCAAGCGGTTCAAATATTTCTTGAATCATGAAGAATTGTTAAGAACATGAAAGGTGAAATTCAAAACAGAAATCCCTACCTCAAAGGTTTCTTTGGAGATCAATGAGGAGGGAAGGACGGACGTCAGTTCGTTGTCGTCAAGGATGTCGGCATTTCTTGCCTCCGCAAGGTGCTTCTGATCCGGGCTCGAGGTCAGTTCCCCGTTCTTTGTTGTTTATGGCGTGTTCTTCATTGGATATGAGTTTCTTTAAAGTTCTCCCAATTCCTCTCTTCCACCAACGATTTCTCCCAAGCCAAAAAGAGGAGCCAACCCAAATAAAATATGTTTGTCAATTTTTAAATTGTTGGCACAATTAAAGTTGGCTTTAATTAATTAATGGAATTTTGCACAATTAAAGTGGAAGAAGTTCAATAGAATTTCCCACATCATAGAGGGAGTTTAAGGGGGTTGTGTGGTCCCCACCTTTGAATTCAAATTGGGGGTTTAAATTCGGGCGGTCCCCACCTCCATAACCCATGTAGAGAGGTTTCAAAAATAAAAGTGTCAATATTTTTATTTTTCTATTACACCACGTAAAAGTGAAAAACTATCTTTCCCCCTTGACCTACTACGGTCGAGGTGAAGGTATCCTTAAGAGAATACCAGTGCTATGAGTTCAACGGTGTCCTCAGATTTCAATTCCAAGAAACGGTTCAAAAATTACAAACACCCACCCACACGTTTACTGAACGTACCTGAAAAAAAGTTCCAAAATTCATTCTGGGCACACCGGGCCTCGGAATCACATGCCGTCAATTTTTGTGGACTCGTAAAATTCCCATATAATAAAAAATCACATGGAAATTCCTGTTCTTTACACATGGTTACTATTTACATGTCATGTTTACTATTCATAATGGTTATATTACTATTCGTAAGGGTAACATTATTATTCATAAGGGTTAGTTACTATTCACCTGAAATAAAGTTTTCTTTATCGAACTCCAAACATCATACTGATCACAACCGTGTATGTCGGATTTTCCAAATTCATATAATAGAAGTGAAAATATTTTATTTAAAGGCCACATAGTACTTAGTAGTTCATTGTGTTGTGATTTCAAGTAATTATATGAAATACTTATAAGATGATAATTTCTATTGATGAAACATTAGGTCATTACATTGTGGATCTTGAACAGATGTATATAGGGGTAACAACTCCAAAAATATGTTCCATGCCTGATTTAGGGTAATATATTACATGAAAAGTGGCCTTGTTGCACACCTGGTTTGAAAATACTAGGAGATATTCTTTGGGAATTCACAAACTCATCACAAACCAACATAATGGGTTTGTATATAAGTTGGATATGAATTATCTAGGATTAAACTAGGGTGTCTTATATTAAAGAAGTTTTCATAATTTATAAATCCCATATGTAAATCATTTCATGACTATGTGGTTTTAGATTATGAAACGTAATGGTCACACTATGCTTCTAGTTTTAGTTGATTTTGAAAAACGGAAGGAACTGGATTAATGATGAATGTGATGGATAATCTATTGAGAATAAATCAAGTGGGATGATCACTGGAGTGAAAGATGATGCGATCATGCCTATTAAGTTTTCATGGAATAAATGGTCATTGTGTAACTCAATGTCCTAAGAGGAAATCTTCTAAAGAGGATCATCAAGTTGGTATGAGTAATGGTTACATTTTTTATGATGAATAGACTTTATAAGAAACTTAAAAGGAATGTGGTATTGTGTAATAGGATGAGGTATCCTTGTCAATGGCATAAGGATGATGTTTTATAATCATATTTTATAGGTGTTTCGATTCAAAAATAAATTTATATGAATGATGAAATATAAAAGGGTTGTTCAACTTATGTTTTTCACTCAGTATTCACAAGTTTTGGTTGAATGTTCTGGATGTACTGGTGGAGTGATTTAATGACAAGATGATATTTTGACTAAAGGAAGGTACCTATTAATATGTTCTTTATGTTAAGATAATGTTGTCATTAATACAAAAATTGGACAGTACTGATTACCGTGGAACTAAGTGAGGACTTGTTAATAGGTGGGTTATGTTATCATTGATGAAGTTTATAGGAATTTTGGATTTAAGGAATATCTCTAGTATACTTTGGAATAGGGAAGAATTCATATTTTTCAAAAGAATTTATGGCAATTAAGGTTATTACCATGTTTCAAGGGAATATATTATAAGGGTATTCACATGTTTGGAATGGGACAAACAAGTGGTACTTTGTGATATATAGGGGATATATTTCAAGAAAATTTCCTGACTTTCATTCCAAAGATTTTTATTTCCATCATTTTTAAGGGTTATAACGTTTACCATTCATGAAAAAATTATGTTAAACATTGCAGTAGGTATTTATGTATTGAATTTGTATTAAAACCCATTGAAAAAGGTAATTTAGGGATCAACTTTATTTTAAGGATTGACATCATATTTATTTTGGAAATTATAATAGTGTGGTTTTCAAAAAGGATGTCACGTATGTCGGTTGACAACCAATCATGTATGGAAAGGCTACAAGTCTTGAACCCCTGACCAAAGGATGATAAGGGTTTCACACCTACCATTTTACTACATGATGTCCTGGTTAGATATAATTATTATTTATGAATAATTATTTATGAAGAAATTGAAGTGTTAATTTTTATGTTTATAGATTAATGTATTAACCATATTTGTTTTTATGAATAGTTATATATAAATAGTTGTACTTTTCATTCTTTTATGGGCCTTAATATATGATAAAAGATTATTTTAGTGATTCTGACATAAAAGTTAATTTATCTAAATACATTTATTAAAGTAAATTATTAATTGGAAATTGATAAAATCACAACCAAATAATGATATTTTTTGGTATTCATGGTCAATAAAAGAATTACTCAATGATAGTATAATGATAAAAAAGGAAAATGTGTTGTCCTAATACCTAAATGTTTGTTGAACTATTGGACTTTTCAATCATTAAATATTTATGACATTGTGCCCCACAACATTTCATTGATCATTCACTTTTTTTTATTGATGACCTCAATCACTCCCTATAAATATTTACGCTTTTCCTCCATGTCCAATCTTCACTCCCAACCTATGTTCTCCTATGTGGAAACCTAGTTATATGTTTCTTTGGGTAATCATTATGGTTCCAACTTTCCCTTATTAAAGTAAGATTTAGTATTCATTTTTATGATGCGGGTTTCTATGAATGAAAATTTTATGTATTAAACCATTGATAACCCAAAAGAATTTCAAGGAAGAAATTAAATTTAAGGGGGTCGAATGTAACACCTCGATTTGTTTTGAATTAATTTAACTTCTATGATATTTTTCATTTCAGGAAAAAATGAAGATAGTTCATTTTATATTAAATAACTATTTTTGTTTTGAGTTATGTCCAACAGCAAGTTAATCATGCACTACATGCAACATAAACATTGGCCTGCTCTATATGGAACACTAAGGTTCACTTGTGTTATATGGAATAATGAATTTCCTCAATGATTTGTGTAACACACAAGAATGAGGTTTAATGAACAATAATATAATATTAAAATATGATTATTTAACTTAAAAAGATAAACATTAATGTTAAATTATAGGTTCTTAATAGTATTAACTAATTTATGAAAATATATGTTTTATACAATATAATAATTATTCATAGGTTACCAATTAATTATAAATGAATATGAAAACCATATGAATATAAAAAGAAATATTATTATGTTTACAAATCTATTTTACAAATATAAATTAAATTATCATTTATGTCTTGGAATGAACTAATTAAAATGTTCCTTTCACATGGAACATCGACTAGGCATACGTTACACACAATATCGAGTTTCTACAAAACATCATTTTATTCCTATAATCATTGAAAAGAGTTAGTTATTACATATCCATTAAAACTAATTAATATTAATAGTAATAACTAATTATAAAATATTTTTATAATGGTTTTATATAAATAAAACAAATCTATAATAAAAAAATAATTTTTAGTAAATCATTTATATGTTTAGAAAATACTATTTTCCCAAAATAACTAATTTTCATGTCCATCTGTGAAAAATGATAAATTTAATTTTATACACTTTTATAAATTTAAATTTTTAATGTAATATTAAAATTTTAATATATTACCTTTAAATTATACTAGGGTAGTTTTTATGGGAAACTTCAATTTGTGATGAATAATGAAAACTACTGCATTTTAGTTAAAAACTGTTTTTTAATAAAATTCTTATTGGTAAATTATCCATTAAATTTTGATTTAAGGTCACATTAGTTCAATTAAAAATATATTATTAAAATTTAGGTCATTATAAGCAATTTAAAATTTAAATTTATTATAAAAACATAACATACTTCTGAACACTTTTCTACTTTAAAACCCGTAATTTCGTCTCGTCTGTGAGATTAAAATTAATCTAAATTATCCCAATTATATTAATTGAATTTATAAAAACAAATATAAACCGTTTTAATTTATATTATAATTATTATTGGATAATATCAAATTAATTATTGACAAAAAATATTAGTAACTATGATTAAAATTAATCACAGTGATTAAGGTCTAATTAAAATTAATGATGGATTAACCCGTAACATTAAGGGCACAAATGACCTATCCACTTTTCCAAAATCCACTGGATATCCATATTTAGGGAAAAAAATCACATTTTTAATTTAGTTTGGTCTGGTATGATTTTTTAGCGCAGGATATGTGTATAACTACCTTGTTTTCAAAACATCTTAGTGAGTCCTTTTCCTTCTCTATAAAAGGACACACTCTATACCCATTTTTCACGCCTCACACACCTTTTTTTTCAATAAATCCATTCCCAATAAACATTAAATAAATAATCCCTTCCCCTTATAAGCCTTCCCTCAAGAAAAAGTAAATCCAAGGAATCCTTTTGACACAAACCAAAAGGGGTTACCCGATTAAGAGGCTAACGTCTTCTCTCAAGTCCTTTATTTTATTTTCCTTCACCTCCCCTAAGAAATCTCTTTATTCTATAATAATAGAAAAATATAAGTATAAATAATATACTATGATGTTTTATGTAAATTTTTCTA
This sequence comes from Viscum album, assembly GCA_963277665.1. Classification (NCBI taxonomy): domain Eukaryota; kingdom Viridiplantae; phylum Streptophyta; class Magnoliopsida; order Santalales; family Viscaceae; genus Viscum; species Viscum album. The sequence goes on from OY728153.1 coordinate 1,281,414,441, forward strand.
CCTACACATACACACACCTCCAACAAATGGGTAACGATCCTATTGTTTCCTTGTGAGGCGAACCACTACCTCACGAAATGACGATTGTTCATTTTTCCATTACCACCTACCATGGTGGACATTATTATGGACAATATGTTTATATGTGTAATATATTAAATTTATTATGTATTTAATCCTCTGTATTAATTTTTACTAAACATATCTTATTTACTTTCCTTTTTTGTTAATACGATAATTTTGTTTGATGAAGTGTGGGATACCTCCCCCTCAAAGTGATATGATTCGTTAATACAACACATGGATTGAATTAAGGATGTTTTTAGTAAATATATAAGATATATACGATATAATAAATATATTTTAGTAATGATATATATATATATATATATATATATATATATATTACTTTCATTCTATGTACACGACAATTAAATTGAAATACGGTTCATGAGTACGTACGACCTACCGTTTCCATGAATGGTATATTTTTTCATACTTATATATCATATGGATTGTTATAATACACATGTAATATATATACATGATATTTATATCATGTTTTAAATTATTTAAATCTTTATATATATTATAAATACTAATGATATAACAAATTAAGACACATGCAAATAATAAAGTGAATATTACCCGAAGTGAAACTATAACATAGGATTGCTAACAAGTGGAATATATAAGTTCATAATAAAACCATATATGATATTAGATATAATAATATGGTTAGTTAGAATATTTATAACAAATTTATATTTATTATACAGTTTTTTTAACACATATGACGAGAGTCAAGATAGAAGGTTAGGGGATTTCATCTCACTTTTCATTCCTGTGAGATACATGCTTTATTAACCACTCTTTTTTTATGTGGTGTAAGTAATGTCCATGATTGAATTCTATTTATGTTGTAACTAAATTTATGGGTATTAAAATATCATTTTTATGAACATTCATTCTTGGGGTTTAAGTTACAAAAGTTACCAAATGGGTAAAAATGTTTTGTCTCGATTTTCCTTCATTGATACTCATGTTTTGTTATACACCTAAACTCTTTTTCAAGGATTATATACTTTCATTTTACTTGTTTTATCCGGAATCTAAATTTTTTCATTATATTTTAAGATTTATTTAATTTATTTTTCTTACATGGAGAGCATGATCCCAATTTACCAAGTTGTAAGAGTTTATTGAGATAATACCATTACTTTTCGAAATTGTTTACCTTTATGCTTACTTTGATGAATTATTATGTTCCATATCTTAAAATATTCAAGAATTTTCTTCTACTCTATTTATTCATGATATATTCTTATTGTGGTACCATTTTTATACTCTTTGGTACATTATATAGTTAAGAAGGTGTTTTAAGAAAGATCGGCATTACCCTCTCTTCAGTTGGAAATATATGTTCATTCAAAACCATGTTTTATAAAAAGGGTTTCTAAGAATATTATACTAATATCCTATGATAATTGAAATAATTTTTTCTTGTTTTCTTTTATCAATGTTCTTAATGGAATATTCTTTTCACTTTCCAAATGTTGAAATTTTATATCCTTTTTATCATGAAAAAGTAATGTTACTTTTACCTCGTACGACCTATACCAATTTATCCATCGTCAATCCTTTGAATCTTTCTTTCATGTTTAAACGTTATTTTTTAAGAAAATGTTTTTAAAAGAGTTTTTCAAAAAAATTGTTTTTAAAACGTTTTCAAACTTTTTTTTATATGTATTCAAGTAAAATGGTTTTCAAAACATTTTCAATATTTCCTTATAATTTTTCAATGTGTTTTCAAAGAAAATGGATTTTAAAAACAATTGAAGCTTATTATTTAATTATTCAAGGAGAAATGTTTTAAAATGATTTAAAGTATAATTTATAAGTTTAAAATTTATTTTCTATGAAAATGATTATCCAAAAGTTTTGTGTATTAAAATCATTTTTCAAAGAAGAAATGATATTTTCCTCAAGAAATGTTTTCAAAATACATTTTAAAATTATTTTCCATCTAAGATGAAATTCAATAAGGTTACTCATTACCTTCTAGGAAATGACCTAAAGGATCCATTCATATGATTTCTATGAATTGGTTGTGATTAATATCATAGTCTTTATGAAACATGTTTCTCTTTCACGAGTTTTATGTTTGTGATATCCATTTCTCTTTCAAGGGTTGTATTTTTATGAAATATATTTCTCTTTAATGAGTTATACATTTATGAAATCTATTTCCCTTTAATGAGTTATGATTTTGATGAAATTATTATGAAACTTATATCTTTTCTACATGTTATTATATGTTTACATGTTTATGATGCGCACTAAATTTCATGGGTCATTTATGATTGTTTATGATTTTGTGGCACATGTATGTGTGATTTAACTATGACATGGGTGGGACCTATATCTCCCTCAAATACATTTGGTATAAATTCATATAACATCATATAGTATTACATGGTATTGGAAGTAAAACTTACCTTCTAAGATGGCCATGGGAGTGAAACATGACTACCCAAATGGTATGAGGGGTGAACTCATTCTAATAAGATGATCATGGGAGTAAACCATGACTACCAAGATGGTATGGGGTGTGATCCCATATTGCCAATATGGTCTTGGAAGTAATGCCTTGGCTACTATGAAAATCATATTATATGCTTGTGTGTTTGACACAATCCCATTATTTATTCCTATGTTATGATTTCATGTCTTATGTTCATTATTTCCTTATGAATCATGTCTTATGATCTTCCATGATTTGTACCATGATTCGAGTATATGATCTTTTATCTGCATGGTATGTTCTTCTGTATTCATGATAATGTTCTCATACCCTTATACTCATAATTATGTTTACATGTCTACCTTATTTACCCTTATTGGGAATTTAAGCTCACCAATTTCTTATGTTTCCTCTTCCCAGGTTGTAAAGAATGGTATTATATAGGAGTACTAAAGGTGGATATCATTATTGGATATGTTGAATATATTTCACTGGGATAGGTGATTTTTTTCTAAGTTTCCAAAAAAGCCAAACTTGTATGGTCCTCAAGCATGTTTTTTTGTAATTTGCAGAATTTTCATCTAAAATGATATATTATCCATGTATCTTAATCCTGGGTTGCTATATAGTGATGCCCAGGATCCCATCCTCCGACCGATTTAGGATATTTCATCCTTTTAACATTGGTTCACTCTCATCTGCACCATATGATGTTAAACAGCATGCCCCCGTCATAACTACATGTATTTTGATTCCCAACTAACTAGAATACATAGGAAAACTCCTTGTTGTTCAATCCCAACATCCTCTCCATCACTGCTCTCTAATCCTAGTGAGATCATGTCATCCATCTAGGTTGTTCTAACATTTATGCCTCATCCACGACATTTTTTCTTCAAGCAGCACCAGGGCAGCTCACATGTGTAAGCCCCATACCTTCCATCAACTATGCTTGTCTATATACCTATTTTATAAATAGGGTGTGTTGGATTCCTCTGTGAGGTATAATCCCGACCAATGGTAAACCTCTTTAGGTGTTCCCTTTATGGTATATTCTTCTTCGATCCACCCTTAATGCTATCCAGACCTTCCTTTATGATGTGAAACATTATATTTATGAGACACAACACTGAAGGTCCCCTCTCAAAGGGAATTCCAACTTATCCACTAGTAAACCTTTCATGTGTTGCCTCCTATAGATTCACCTATGTGAACTTCCCTTAGTAGTTTCCATATCATCCTTCAAAGTGTGAAACCTTCTCTTTATGAGACACAGCACCAATGTCCCTCTCTCATAGGGTGTTCTGACCCAAACATCTCGTAATCCTTGGTGATCCCTAATAGGGATATACCCGTTCCTAGTGTGAAACCTTACCTTTATAGGACACACCACGCATGATCCATCTTCACATGTGTTCTAACCTATCCCTATAGTAAATCATGGGGTTCCATCGAAGGTAAATACCCCTTCACATTGTGAAACCTTCTCTTTTTGAGACCCAACACCCAGGGTCCGCTCTCATAGGGAATTACAATCTATCAACCAGTAATCCTTTCATTTGTTCCCTCCTAGGGATGCACCTATCTGATTTTCCATCAGTGGTATTTAGATCATCCTTCATGGTGTGAATCCTTCTCTTTATGATACATTCCACCCCTAGTTTTCTCTCATTGGGAGTTATGATCCATCCATCCGGTAATCCTTGGTGCTCCCTCCTTGGGCTGCAACCCTTCACAATGTGAAACCTTCCCTTTATGAGACACACCGCCTAGGGTCCGCTCTCATAGGGTGTTCTAACCTATCCATTTGGTAAACCATGGTGCCTCCTTCTTGGGGGCGTACCCCTTCCCTATGTGAAACCTTATCTTCATGAGGCATTCCATATTGGGTCCTCTCTCATATGGTGTTTTGACCAATCCATCTATTAAACCTTGGTTCCTCCCTCCAAGGTATGTACCCCTCCTTCATGGTGTGACACCTTCACTCTATGGGACACACCATACAGGATCCACCTTCACATGAATTTTGATCAATCCGTCTGGTAAAACTTCGCAAGTGCTCCCTCTTAAGAACATACCTCCTTGATCCACCTCCATGAGGCACCTTGATCAATCCACTGCATCTTTGTAAGATAATAAACTCTTGACCTGTTACTACTACCTCATGTTAAACATGGGATTCCTGAGGAAAAACATAGAAGACATTCCCCTAGAATAAGATACCCTGCGATCGATGTGGGGTTCATGGGGTTATGTGACCTTGATAATCCCTCTTGTGAGGATGAATATAGGTATTCCAATGTTCCTACATGTATAAATGCCTAGCGATGACCAACATGACTACTACACTATGAGAAGGTGGTTTCCCTATTGAGACCCCTTTGAATTTCTAGAATGAAGTAGTTTAATTAACCATAATCCATAAAGATATGGAATCATGAATGAGATTCATGAACAAAATCTTAATATATGAGGGAGACCCAAACTAGGGGATTAATTCTGAGGAGGAATCCATAGAAGGAGAGACCAACATCCCATCATTATGTTTTGATCAATGAGAAGGCATAGTTGAGGATGTGGTGTATGCTAACCACCTTTGGAAACTAGGAATGTGGGGTACAATGTAAGGCCAATGGAAACTAATGCACAAAGGTGGATGCACCATGGTGAATGAGTCAGAAATTGAAATAGTGAACCTAAATTGGAACTATTATCCTCAACTTGGGGACTAGTAACATTTGAGACCTTTATATATGAGTGTGTCATTAGATCCAGATATCTAGAATCATGTCCAACCAATCAAAAAGTGGACCTACTGTTGAACTCAATAGATATTAGTGTAGTTAATTGTTGGGAATTCTAGTCTTCGATATCATAAGTGTGGATATTTCTCTCCAATGATGGAATATTGGATGATTCTAGTGGCATTGGTAATTTCTTTCTTGATATCCTTGTTAATAGCCGAATCTTGATAATTTTTGGGACCCAAGATTCATGAAAACAATTTCTTCCCACCCACAGACACATGGGTAGGAGAAACGTTAATTCTAAAATCCTTCACAACTCTTCCCCCACCACGACATTATACAATACTACAACTATTGGGAACCCACACCCCATGTCACCCTAAAAAATCATCCAGAGGTGATGGACACCCTTTTATGATATTACAAGTAGGAGGGGGTCATTCCCACTAGCTAAATGGCCCTCTAGAACCTAGTGGCTTTTGCGCCTTTCCAGGACCACTACCCCCAAGTGCCACACAGGTAGCCACTACTCCCCACACCAATAGAAAAAAACATTAGGAGCCTCTTCTCGAAGAAATCTTATGACTTGATCCACTACTCCACGGTGGTGGGGGGATTCTCGGGTCACCACGGATATGACTACTTCTTAGGATCCTCCATAGAGGGATCCCACTACACCCCATAAACACCAATAAAAAATAGTGTTCCAAGATGAGGAATAGGTATACTATTCCCCTACTATGTCGTCCCAAGTGAGAATGACCCAACACCAATGTCAGGCGCATGATCTGGAATATTTCTATTGGGGGGGGGGAATCATTTTCCACAACATCAATGACCCATGACACCATTGACCCATACCACATTATATATACTACTATAGAGAAATTAATCAATAGTTCCTAGTCATAATTGATGCCCTAAACACCACACAGGCAGGTTTGGCTGACTCTCTCAGTCGTCAGTGTCATCAGCAGCCTTTATGGGCCAACCCGTGATAATGATATCAAGCACAGAGGTCCTCCTAATGCCATATTTTTCCAAAGTGGATGATTCATATTGGGGGGAATCAACATACACAACATCAATGACCCCATTCCACCACTGACCCATACCAAAATTTCTCTACTACTGTAGATAAAAAACTCATCAGTTCCTGGTCAAGATCGATTCCCTAGATGCCCCACACACAGGTTTGGTTGACTCTCTCAATCGTCGATGTCATCAGCAGGCGTTATGGTCCAACCCATGATGATGAGATCAAGCATTGAGGTCCTAATTATGCCATATCTAGCCAAATTGGATTCCCTCCCCACTATAACACCCAACCTGGAGTTCCTCCCCATATTCCCAATGACGGACAAAGTGGAGGTCCTCCCCACTTCATCAATATCCAGCACAAAGGTCCTCTCTATGCCTTTGGTTCCCAATATAGAGGTTCACCCTATGTTATGGAAAACTGATGTGAAGGTCCTCCTCACACCATTCCCAACTCTAGAAAAGGTCCTCCCCACTCTATCATCCACCAAAGTGGAGGCCCTCTATGCTTCACTAGCGATCAATACAAAGGTCCTCCGCTGGAAATCACCACTATCCAACATGGAGGTCCTCCCAATATTTCCATAATATATAGTGGAGTTCCTCCCTAATCTAGCACTCATCACCATGTAGTTACTCCCCATTTTTTCAACAACCAATATACGGGTCCTCCCTATTTTTGGGCTGCTTAGTGTAGAGGTGCTCCCCATGTCCCATTTGATTTGTGCAAAGGTGCTCCTCACACCTCAATCCACCAAATAGGAGTTCCTCCCCTCTCTCACACTAAACATAAAGGTCCTACCCTTGTCCTTGATGAATAAATAAGAGTTCAACCATGCTATTTTAGTACCCATAATAGATTCCCACTCCACTTTCATATCATTCTAAGAGAAAGTCCTCCCCACTTCAGCACCGACCAGAACAAAGGCCCACATTGTAACAAGGCACATACCTACCCTATAGAACTATCTTAAGGAATAAGGGAGAATGTTTTTTATGAAATAAAACATTTGGGAAGCTCTAAGTCTTTCTTGATCCTATTATCCTCTCATATTCTTAATCCAAATACTATTTCATGATGGATCCTTCACCCCAGTCTTCCACATCCGAGTCTAGGGTGGAGCCCGACCCGTGAGGTTCACTATACCAGAAGGTGAGGTCCAAATGGATCCTCAAATATCATTGTAGGTACCTTAAGGGGGGGATATTTGGCTCCCATCCATAGTATCACTATGTTTTAATCTCTATTACCACCAGTTTCATTCTCTACCGAAACCCAAGATCACTGAGAGACATTCTAGGTCATGGTTGATGTTGATCACCTACAAGACCCTCTACCAACGTCCTATTACCGTGTACGTGAGGTGTTGATAAATACCCATTACTATAAGTATATGATGATGTGGTTGGTAACTTTTCTAGGAAATGACACAGTGCATGGAAATTATTCAAGGCATTTCGCAAATTCCCCATTAGAAAATTCATCGTTTCATCATTCCACATCAGTGCCAGTATCAGTTTTCCATCCAGTGCCAGTCAAGGCCTATATAAATGAAGAGTCAGACACTATATCCAAATAGGGTATCCAATAGTACACTCTCATCGATGATTATTTTTCAATGATTTTCTAGCAGATTGTGATTTATAACTTAAAAATCACAGATTATCTCACCCAGGATTAGGTATCGTGCTTCCAGCAGACAGTTTGGGAGATGCAGTATCACCTATGAAGCTGTCGGTTGGTCTATAAAAAGAGATCAGAGCATTTTGATGAAATCAACTAGCAGTTTTTCATGATTGAGTTGGAAGACCTCCTGGTGGCACAACATCCCACATCACCCAGCTTCTAATAAACTATTTAACAATAATGCCTCTGGAGCATCACAATGCTCAGTAGGATCATTGAAGATCTTTCCCCACGTGTGCAGATTCACAGCTAGGTAAGGTAAGATACTCTACACTTTATTCCCATATTTTGAGATCCTAAATTGACTAGTGACATCAATGATACTCCCCCAATCACTGTCAGGGTGATCATTGTTATCCCAGACATAATTTCCAAAGGGGACACCATCATGATATTTGCTGAAGAGAACCACCCCCTTAGGGTAGAATAGTATCAGATGGACTCTCATACGGGTGTAATCACTCTCCATCAATGGTATGAATTTTGAATTTTGGAACCCTCCACATCATTTCCCCTTGGTCAATACCCTAATAAGGGTAAAGGAAGAAGCAAGACCTATAACCCATCTTCTCCACATGATGTAATGCAGAAAATAGAGGTTGATCATGCTATGGCCTTATTTCTCCAATAGAATTCATAACACAAGAGGATCATTAATGATATCATTTAAAAGATACTTACATAGTGGATTATGGACAATGGTGATCCTTGGCAATATCATCACCCTCATCCACTAGGGTAGAAGGGGTAACAAAACATTACCCTTGTCTATCTACCCCAATAAATTTATACAATACAATTCATCCTAATAGGTTAGAGAATATTGATTATGGAAAATGGTCATGGTATGTGTCAACTTATTCAAAATAGCAATATAATGACCCTCCTCATGACATGGATTGAGAATCTCTATAGGGAGCTCCACATACTAATCCATCAGCTTCGAGACCCGCCAATAGAGTTGATGATCCTGTAAACACACATGTTTGTCAAGAATCCTCACTAGGATAAGAATCCCCATCATGATGATTTGATATCTTCTCTCACTTATTGCCTCAAATATCTCGAGACACACTTGGTAGAAATACGACTTGAAGGTAATTTGTATCCAGTGTGGGTAGAAGACATGAATACACCCTTAGGTTTTGGGAATTCTATCATCATCTTTTTCGATGGGATGGGTAACCCACTACAACATTTGACCCACTTCATCTCAAGCTGAAAACCCATGTTGGGAACACCATAGCAGCATGGATCTTATAAGCTCCTATTGTTTTATCAGACATTGGAAGAGACTGCATTCATCTGGTGCATCCGGTTTCCCATCCGGTCTCTCACTTGTTGGGAAGATCTATGTAGGAAGTATCTTTATCAATTCTACTTTATCGCCTAGAATAACAATATTTCCAACCACATCAAGTGCATGAAATGACCTTATGATCTTGTCACAAACTTTTTCTCCCTATTAAAGTGCCAAATATATTCACTCTACAAGTCATTGAATGAAGAACAAATATTGAATATGTGAGTGGGAAATGTTAATACTATTCCATTCTACACCCTCATCACTTAGAAATTCTTTGGTGGGTTTAGGGATTTCTCTAACAATGCTCAGTACCAAGACGAATCCTTACAGAAAGACAAGAATATGTGACCGTTTCCTCCTCTAGATCCTACTAGAAGAACCGCCATGGAAGAGACTGTAATTTTTTCAAAGATAGAGGCCCCTAGGCCACAAGAGTTATTATCAGTAGATCCTCACCCACAACCTCACCAAGGGAAACAACCTCGAGCTCAACACCACCCACTATAGAATTGGCAGTTAGTACCCTATCAAGCCTCACCACATAGGCAGGAGAATAAGGATACATCCCAACATAAGGCTCTAACCCCTCATCATGGTCAATCTCTCAGAGTTCCCTTCCCGAACAGGATAAACTAGAATTACTCTTTTAATGAGGCCCAGGTTCTTGTCTATTTCTGTAGTGACTTGTATCATGGACTTTTGAATCTTCTAAATTGTAGGATTCCATATGAGGCAGTCCTCACCAATCGCCCTAACTACCATCCTTACCATAGGATCCTTGGACGCTCCATAAAACAATGATATGTGTTCATGGACAACCTCTAAGACCAATTGAACAATAATGTATTCGAACTAAAACCCACCTCAGCACTAGTGCTAGCCTTCATTGTCTTGGAAGATCTGATGTCTATGGAGAAAGTAAAAACAAATCTTACCATTGGTGTGGAAGTTGTATTATACTCATGGGGACTTCATGAATCTAGAACTAGGTATCTCTCCAAGATTCCACCTAGTACTGGAAGAATCATATGAAGAAAATCATGTTAATTCCTCTGGGAATATCATCAAACTGGTGAATCCCTTCATGGTCTTTGTTGAAGAGGAATATCAGACTAGTCCTATGAATGTACCTGGTCGACTCCATCGAAGAAGGAATTGAGGGAAGAAAAACTACCAGAATGATCATACGAGTTCTTCAAGAAAGGTTTTGAATGCCATTGACATCAGATAGCATGTTCTTTGTAGGGCCTAGTATCTTCTCAACCCACTCCATCATATTTCCCCCCACAGTGGACTATGTTACATGAACATCCAGAGCAGTCGCGATCATATCATGATCGATTGTACCCAGAGAAAGTTAGGTCTTAGCCAGTCAATAATAATCTGGTAGTGATTATGGGTAGCTTTCTTAGTGAGAAGTATGATATTTCTAACACCATCTATAACCCAATGGTTTATCTAGCAGAGATTTTGTGACCTCCTACCAATGAGAAACATCTTACCGATAGTAATGTGTTCTTAGCAAGGAATTATGATGTGTTGAACCATATCCCAAGAATTCTTGCAAAGATCTCAATCCTCAATTCCCACCTCTTATTATAGGATATACATGAAACTCTTAAAGAAAATTTAAAGAGCCACCTCCAATTTGAAATAGAGGTAGAAGTGACAAAGACCTTCTATAATAAAGAGGTCGAGAGAGAAGAATTTCAAGACATAATTTTATTATATGGAGAAGATGAGGACTCTCACATGCAGTGGGAAATCCATACACTGTATATCACTGACCATCATAATATTGTGGAGGTCTATTTCTATATAAATTACATAGGTTCTGGGATCAATCTCATCCAGACCCGGGTGCTCCACCAGCTGGGGCTGACTGAAATAGATCTATATCCTTATAAACTAGAGATTTAGGGTTATGAGATGACTGAGAAGAAGCTATGTGGCATGATCTATTTGAAGAACTATATTGATGGTTTGGTTTCAAATATTAAATTAGTTGTTGTCTCAAAGGATGCGGCCTACAACACACTGATAGGAAAGCCCTGGCTCTATTTGCATGAAGTAGTTCCCTACACATATAACCATTTTCCCCCAATGATCATTCGACTCAGAAGAACTATATTCTCCCACTGATTTATCTTTCTCTAATAAGGATGATTTTTAAGATGATCCTCCCACATTTGGAGAGGGTGTATCCATCACTAGCGACGAGTTGGTGTAGGTGAACATTGGTACTAAGGAAGACCCCCAAACAATGATTATCAGTGTATCCATGATTGTAGAAGAGGAATAGTAGTATGTAGATTTCTTTAAGATGCATCATAAAGTATTTTATGGGAGCTACGATGAGATTCTAGGGCTATATCATCAGGTCGCTATCCACTATCTTGGACTCTCAGTAAGTCATTGTGGGTTAAACCTGCCTCCTATGAAAATAAACCCTTCTCATAGTGACATGGTCAAGGCCAAAGTTGATAATCTCATCAAATCCAACATCATCATGGAGGTTCAATATCCCAAGTGGATAGCCAACATCATTCCCATTATGAAGAAGAATGTACAATTTAGAGTCTATATCAACTTCTGGGATCTCAACATTCAACGTTCAAAGAATGATTTCCCCTACCAGTGGCGAAGATTTTGATTGATGTTATAGAATATTTCTAGGATCTACCCTTCATCGATGGATATTATATTTCAACCAGATCTGGATTGCCCCGAAATATAAGGATTACACCACCTTCCGAGTCCCATGAGGGTCCTTTTTCTATCTGGAAATTCCCTTTGGTTTGAATAATGCAGGTGCCACTTATCATTGATCCATGCAACGCATCTTCAAACCGATCATAAAAATGTATGTAGAATGCTACATGGATAACATGGTGGTCAAATCCAGCCAACAATAGAACCATCTCAGAGATCTTTAGAAAGTGTATTGTTTCCTCCATTCCCAGCATATGAAGATGAAGCCTTTTAAGTGTGCCTTCGCAAATACCTCTTGGAAGTTTATCATCGTTGTCATCAGATACAGAGGCATCAGGATTGACCCATCCAATATCAATATAAATAGGCATATTCCTCCTCTGAGAAACATTGGGGGATTTGATTCCTCCTAGTAAACTTAACCAATATACTTTGATTCATCGTGATTTTGTCCCGGAAGTGTAATCCCTTCTCCGAGTACATAAAGGAAGTTACAACCTACCTGTGGGATAAATAATTTCATATCATTTTCATGGAAATCAAGAAATATCTTTTAAAATATCTTGTTCTAATTCCCCCCATCTAATAGAGTCCATTGTTCATTTATGTGACCACTCTTAAATGATTTCTCAGCACCCTTATCGCTTGGAGGAAATTTACGTGATAGAAAACAACTTATACTATCATAGTTGTATTCTCCTAGGCATGGAGGATAGATACTCACCTATAGAGAAGAGATTCCTCATGTTGTGTTTTTCAGTGTAGAATTTGTGACACTACCTATAACACCATAATATTCAAATGGTTTCCCATGTGGATCTTCTAAACTATATCCTGAATTGCCCCATGCGGAAAAGTTATCTGGCATGCTAGGTGATGATTCATCGGTAGTTTAACATCAGGTCCATCCCATATAAGGTTGTCAAGGGTTAGGGTTTGGCAGACTTCTTGGAAAGTCATTCGGCCCCCATAGATCATTCCTTGGTTCTTAACCTCATGAATGTGGTTATACATTCAGTGGATCAGGTTGTGCTATGCTGGAAGATGCATTTTTATGGTTCATCCTAGATCCTAACTGGTATAAGGATAAATGATCCTAGAGTTAACTGAGTAGGCTTGGGTATTGACTTCATCACCCTGACATAGTTCACCCTTCCCTAATCGTTCCTGTTATCAGAAGGTTGCACCAATAATGAGGAATAGTATTGGGCTCTCATTACTAGTCTTGAGGTAGATCTTGTGATTTATTTTTCCCACTTTCATGTGAAGGAGGGATCTGAGTTTTTCATCAAGAATATTAAAGGTGATTACATCATCAGGAATCTAAAACTCATACCATTATTGGAGTGTACTCTCCAATTGATGTCCATGTTCCCCTCTCAAACAGAGGTGACCCATGTTCCCTAGTCGTAGAATAGTCATGTAGATGCCATGGATATTCTAGTTCTGCTGCATATGGATCCTAAATAGGACATACTATTCAACCATGTGATACCATGAAGTGTTATTTCTCTTTTTACCTCAAATAACGATGATATCTAGCAGGTAAACCACCTAACCATTGGTTCCTCAACATCGGAACCTTCAGATCCCCCTGTAGCATATGAAACCTCCAATTGGATGACTCTCTTTGTTGAGTTTCTATAGCATGATGTTTTACCACCAGACAGAGTTGAACGTGAGATAATCTATCAGCGTGCAGTGCAGTACACCCCCCAAAGTGGAACAAACCTTGAGTAGACTCTAGAAATTTGGGTCTGATTGAATAATCCTATGTTTCATTCAACAAGATGAGATTCCCCTGTTATGAAAGAAGTTCATGTTGGTTCATGTGGATCTCATCAAGTAGGGTTGATTCTATCTCACTAGATTTGAATGATGGGATACATCTTGACCATCATGGTCAATTACTATTTTGAGTTTTCCAAGTGGTTCCACACTTTTCAAGTCCATTCCTACATTGAGCATAGACTGTAGGAGCTCCTCTATAATACCAATTATTCTTGGAACTTTATTTTCATGAGGAATCAATGTCACGAGACCATATCCACCAGTGAAAGATCATCGATGAAGGTTTATTCTAACCACAAAAAATTTATTCTCCGTTTTGGATGAAGTGACTCCTCTCAAGGAGGTCAAGTCCTGATCAGTTATTGAATTGATGAGCTATCATATCATACATCTATTTGGAGTCCCTCACGTTGTACTCACCTTCAAAAGAACTAATTTGTCGTATTATGATCTGAATATGTTGTATGACATGTATGGAGTCAGATTCATGTGTACTTCTTGCCGCCATGCATAGAAAAATGTATCGATCGAGGCATTTAACCAAAACCTATCAAACATTTTTTAGAATATGGTTAGACATAACAAGAGAACTTAGCTGGAAAATCTCCCCAATTATTTTTGGTATTATCATATAATGAAACATAATTCCACCAAGGTGACTTTATATTCCATGGGATATAGAATATATTCTGTCCTACCAATTGAGATGTAGTATCCATCGCTCCGAAAAACTATCCATGATCATAAAAGCTCTGACATGATAGATGAGGCCCATCTAGCTGAACTAGAAGCCCTTGTTGATAATATGCTTGGAGCCTTTCATAATCTATAGAGGAACTTGAACAAGATAGATAGATAATTAAATAAAACAGTTCACCTTCTCTATTTACTCCAAGGTGATATAATATTAGTTTTACGAACATCAATGATACATAGTAACAAGCCACAAAAAATGGGACTAAAGTAGAAGGGACCATACATCATTCACATGTTTTATCCTAATGATGTTTAATCTTTAGTTACCATAGATGGGGAGTGCATCACTCCTCCAACCAATTCCAGGATTCTCAAGAAATACATTGCAGGAAAGAATAACTAACGTCCTAGTCACATGATAATAAACTGTGTTATGAGATTCAATTTTTCCATGTGTCATTATAATGTATGGAAAAAACCTAGGCACGTGATGTTAAACTAGGGGATTGGTTTGAAGTCTGTGACATTAAACTAATAACCTCATGGTCTTAACACTATGACATTAAACTATGATTTTTTGTCAATGATTCATGACTCCAAACTATATGTATGTATCCTCAGAAATATTTGGTGTGGATATGGGACTTATTAGGCCTCATTACATCTAGGTTCATAAACTCACCACACGACATGTATCCACTTGAGAAGCACACATCATTGTATGAATTAGGTGACCTTAAACTATGAATTGTATAGTCCAATATGTATGAATTTAAACCGAACAACACTAAAATGATGTTCTCTATTGAGTGGAAGTCACCTCTGACACTGGTCTTCTACCATTATGTGTTTAATAACTACATGTTCTTTGATTCTCATCCTTATCAGATACGTAGGAATTCCCAAACATTTTTTCATTGTGCTTAGCCAAAATTTATACCTTTCAGCCTTTTGATATGGGTTTCTCGTAGGAGTATATAGTATGGTATGGGGTTCCATGGTCCTTATTCACATTGAGTTTATAATTATCATTCCACATGCATCCCTATAGGACCATGTTTCCCCCCGATTTCCTAGTCTCATAATGATAAAATGTGTTATAATCATCATCCTATCTGTATGAAGATAAAAGGCCTATTAACTAGTGTCTTTACCACATAGTATTAAACTACACGAATATGTTCGACCACATGACCTTCAACTACAACATCATCATCATCATGGACTCGAAATTCTAAACTACACAACATCAGTTTTGTTACATGACTTTAAACTGAGGCATCATTGTTATGGATGCACGATGAAAAATGGGACAACATGATGGTGTTATTTCCTTATAGGACATCACCTTTGGAACAAGTCAACTTCCATTTCACTTGTCAAGAAATATGTACATCTTGATTCCCATCCTCATGGGATACATAGCGACACCTATATTTTCTATCCTCATCCATCCATTCAAAAAAATAATACAAAAAATAAAATTCTAAAACAAAAAATTCCATTCTCTATGTGTACGAGCCAAACCTACGTGAAAAGATCATTTCTTGAGAACCATGTGTGGCTGTAATCCCACTCTCATGAGATATGTAGTGATTATTGAGTCATAAATATATGGTCCAGCTACAATGTTGACCTCTTTTCACATTAGGTCACCCACTTCCTTACTGCATGATGTCAAACTGCACAGAATTTCAAGAACTATATGTCGCTATATTCCCATCCTTACTGAATACATAGTGATGACAACAAACTTTTTCTTTAGGACCAACTACAAATTGATACCTCTCTTAGGTTTTAATTAAATTAACATAAACTGATAGCTTAAAATCCAAGCATCATGACATAAAACTATGTTCTGATATCTCTTGTAATGTTTTATGATGCATCGAAACTTATAAGTCTCATTCACATCGAGTTTTTCATAACACCTCATTGTACATATCCATATGAGATTCTATTTTTTATGTAGTACAGACTCTATGAATTATAACTAAGAGTCAAATTCATTAATTCACAATGGTAAACCACAACCATACCCATAAAAATACAAGGATGTATCATGATAATCATGGGATGTTCAAGTACCCACCCTAGAGTGGATTTTCCCCACTTGTATTGTTATTCTACCACATTGTGTTCCAGAACTATGTGTGGCATGATTCACATACTCATGGGGTACGTAGTGACACCTAGACACTTTTTCTTCAGGTCTAGCAGCATGTTTATCCAGATTTTTTATATTCCAAGAAATAAAACATTATATTATTTGTTATATTCCAATTAACATGACTTTAAAATTATTTTCCTGATTGTAAAATAAACATGACTTTGAGGTATTTTCCCTACTTTGGTTCAAAGCCCCCATAATACACCCATTCTATACTTCAAGTATTTCATGATATGGGTCTTAATCCTCTTTAAAATCCATATGGACCCGCTAACGTTGATGGTCTCAAGCCTCTTTGGATCACCTCCCATGTTGGGGTGATGTCCTAATGGATCTCTTGAAGCAGAGAGTGATTCCTGTGATTTAAAATAGGTTAGTAGTCAATTCTACTAATTTCCCCATTGTGGAAAAGTGTGGTTGTGATCCCTATGTTTCAAACATGGTCAGGATTCAATATTTACCATCTAGTCACCCCTATGATTGGGACCTTGAAATCCTTATCTTACCTCATGTTCACTCTCCTTTATCGTGGTGGAATTACACCCTTGGTTTTCTCTAAGGTGTGTTGCCACATGTTAGTTAGTCCCCTATAATCTTACATGTTTCCCACACTGAGCATGACTCACAAGGAATTATAAATCCTTATAGGGTGAGTACTGATATATTCAATCCTCACATGATCTACTAATGGTCCAAACTCTACAAACATAAACTAAGATCCCCATTTGGAAGGTGTAGTGTGATTGTGAGGCTTCTTGGGCACATTCTTGCCAGATTTTAAATTTCTCTACACCACATATTCATAAATCGATATGCATCATTCCCATCAACTTTCTAATTCCTTTGTGGTGTGTAGGATGCTTTTTGTCCATTCATATTAGGTTTACCCCTTATGTACCACATAAATGTATTAGGGACAGACATATACACAGTCCATGCCACATGACATTAAACTATTTTTCAGGGTCCATGAAGTATGAATCTAAGCCTTAGGAAGCGTCCCTAACACATGATGTTAAACTATGGGACTTCTTCAGATTACATGATGTTAAACAGTACCATGTATTTTCCTCACCATATGATGTTAAACATCATGTAAATTTTCTTCATTTTAATTAATTAAAACTATAAGGCCTCATATGACCTCACCTAATGGAACTCAGCTAAAATCTCATTTCCTACTGCTAGAAATTTACTGAATTTTTTTCATCTTTTTTGTTGCCCAGAATACAAGATTAGACTCTCCTATAAGATGGGTTTGATCATTGTTCAAACTAGTATTCTTACACCAATGTTCTCTGAGTCACAGTTGCATAATTCTTAGAGTTTTGGAAGCCATTTAAACATTAAATCACTATGTTTCCATGCTTTGTGTGCCACTTTTTCGGTTAATCATCCTCTTCCACGTCTCAGGGGACATCCTAAAAGCCTAGTCCTATGCCTCTTTGGCTCAGCTACCATCTTGGGCCAACATCCCTAAAAACATTTGAGGAAATTTTGAGACTGATCCCATGTTTTGAACATGGTCGGTATTCGACCATCATTTTTTCCCCACTTCAAGAAAAATTATATCTATACTATGTTTAATACATGGAAAATAATTTTCCTATATTGTGAAAATGGTTTCATTATGTGCTGAAATTGGATTATTGTGATTTACACTTCTCAATCTATATGTTCGGATCGTTTCTAGGGCCCTTGGTGTTATCATGTTTGTGTACTAGAGCGTGTTAGGGGAAAGAAATTTGGTTTCCCTGAGATCCCTATTCTCTAGTCATTCCCTCTCTCAGCTAGAGACACTTAGGATGGTTATTCTACAATAGCAGACCATGAGTTTTTTATGGTTATCTAACAATATCATATAACGAAACAAATTATATGGTCATATCTAATTTCTCACACTGATCATAACCCATTTTATCTTAGGGATTAATCATAAATTGACTCAAAAATATGATTGAAGTGAAATTATTTAAAGTAGTAAAATAATGTTTCCATTCATAGGATGTATCAGAAATGAGCCAACACATATGGATTTTCCCCTAGGATTTATCACTTTAGCTCTACCGACCTTTGGTATGTGGCCTCTAGTATCTATTGTAACCACCTAAGCTCTACTTATTCCTCATCTGCTACTGGAAAAATATCATCCTCCATGATCTATGTTAAGTACCACTAACCCAAGAGATCATCCACCTGACACGACACCTAGCTTATCTGCTTTTGATCCTCTTCCAACTGGGCCCTCAGTCATTTTCATATTCTGATTGGGTGGAAATGAAGAATGAACTCTCATTCAATTATACTTCTAGGTGATGGATCTATTGTTAAACCTCATAGAGCTTCCAGATTTTGACATAATTTTCTTGATTCCATGATACATCCAATGATTCAATTCTTTCCCACATCATTTTTGTGAGGTTTTCATTGATCAACATATAGAGACCTTAAGCATCTGCCACTCTGGTGCACAAACTATGAAACGAGTGGTGGAGCCACCCATATGGCTCACTCATTGTATATATGGGGTATGATCAATGAAATTATTGATTCACATCCACGCCCATCACCTAATGATATGATTCTCCTTAATAGCATTAGGTTTAGAGTCGTCCAGTTCCTCAGGATCTGTTTGATCATACTTTAGAAAAACATCCTAAATCATCCTAGTGGGATCCTCCTATTGAATTATATCATATGTTTTGGGATCCATGTCTAAGGTGGATATTCATCACTTGACCCTGCCTCGATAGTTTTTTCCCTGTTATCCCTATGTGCTTCCCCACCGGTAGTGTCACCAGTAGCCATAATTGACTTTCCACTAGAGGCCATAGACTAGTCATCTCGAACAACCAGCTCCATGTTTCCATGTTCCCCAATTGGAAAAGGGATCCTGAATCCTCTAACCATGTCCCATAGTATATAACATGCTACTCTAATCACTATTTATAATGGAAACTTCTCAATCAACTTGATAAAGCAAAAATAGATATGCCTCTGTAATGAGAAAAACTTAAGGAAGCCAAGACGTGGCTTGTCTCTCTCTCAAGTTGTCATCATTAGGATACTATGACGTGGTCTCCAATATTTGATTATGGGCTCTAGGGATTCTGGGTCTGCTTCTTCAGCCTCCTCAGCTCTGGCAGGCCCACCAATTTCTTACACACTATTCATAGTCCCCATAACATGCCTCTCAACACCTTCTACCAAACCTCTAACCCAATCAGTAGGTATCCCTTGAACAAGATCGTCCTCAATGAAAAAAAATTAAATTAGGGATTCTAGTTAAATTTTGAGAGAATGTACAACATGAGAAGTAGTATGTTAAGAATTACCTCGAGATATTTGGAAAATTTTCCCAAGGGGTCTATGATTTCACCAACCTCAGGAGGACTCCCTACATTGCTTTCATCCCCCTATGACTCATATGATTCTTTGGATTAGGGAAAATGCACATCTATCTTAGCTCCTTCAAGTCATGTGAGAATTCCAGATGTGGTCTTAAGTATCTATGTGCCACTAGTATTGCCTTGGTGTGCCTATAAACCAGTAAGTTGGTTCATCTCTATGTACCTCTAGGATAAAGACATCATCCCTCAAACAGAATACATACAATGAAAGCCTCTTTCATAGAGGATTGTCTTTCATGGATTCTGATAGTAGTAAAATCATTTATCTATGGTCAGAAAGGCTCCAAACATACTCCCCAATCATTATTTTGTTCATCATTTTATTACTTCGGGAAGAATCCACAAGGGTAAACTGGGAAGATTCCTTAGTGGACATTGAATCCATGACATGGGTGAATTTTTAAATTGTTTCATGTTGATCTATCTTGGAGAACATTCAAGGACATTTGGAACTTAAATACATGGCGTACTTAATTTTTTTTCAAATAAATAGAATATCATGACGCCCTAGTTTACTAAATAGCATTCACCAAGAAAAGGATCCCGGAACCTGTTTTGAAAAGAGGGGTTTGTGGGGTGAATTATCTTTGTGAGATGATAGATTTGTTGAATAGTTCATGGAGATCCATTATTAAATAGGGAACCTTGTGTTCTATTTATAAGTGCATGACCGACTGAGCTTCACGGTGGCCTAAATGCTCACTTTCTTTGAGATGACCATTATCGTGACCCAACATAATGAGCTGATATGTTTTCAGAAATTCAAATTTATATTCAGACCCTTGTTTTCCCATATGGTCTCATTCTGAGGGTGGGTATCTTTTTAAACGGAATTATGTGCCCTGAGATAAATTTAGTTGTTCCACAACCGTTCAGGGGGGGGGGGAATCCAATCATAAAAGTCCCCAAAAAAATCATATGGGTCTATATCACGGTGCTCTATCATGGAGATCCGTCACCCCCACAAATGTGACCAGCATGGATGGAACTCATGTGAGTCTAACACCCCCCCCCCCCTCATGACTACGCAATTGCAGGTGACATATGGCTACATGAGTCCAATATAGCCTTTTCCTTTTGCGGAACTCACATTTTCTATATGGTGTGCCTCTGAGAAGTTCCACCTCCATTTACTATAAATATTCTGCCCATTCCCCTTCAAATTCAGGGCTACCCTAACCTTTATAGTTTTGATCTCGCATTTTATATATCCCTTGAGCACCATGAACCCTACACAAAAATGAATCATCAAAGGTACTAGAGCATCGTGAGACCCCCCCCCCCCCCTTGATCCTTCATACCCCTAACTAAATTGAATATTCCCTTCCTGAAGGCATATGCCCTTCATATAGGAGGAAGGTCCTACGATGTACTTCAGGATTTGTAGAAAATTCCTACTTCATGAAGCAATACATTTCCATCTTATGAATTCATTCCAATAGAGGGTTACCATGATTCATGGATCCCTTTCCTTTGTAATGCTTATGTCCTCTGTGAAGCACTCAACCATCATCAAGAACCTCTCAGGGAGTCCCTAATCCTCTTTTAAACCTCTTCCATGTAGTCCTCTAGGATTGTGCATAGTGATTTATTGGTCCCTCTTGTCACGACCAGTCCTCAAGGTTCATGTCGTGACTACCGCAGGCCAGCCTTCCATAGGCCAGGGGTTGGCGACTAGCACCAAAGGCGTAAATCTCGGTATATGGGAAGGCCTTTCCTTTATAAAACAAAAAACACATCCAACCAGAGTACAAGCGGAAGTAATACACTAAGTACAAAAGAAAGTGATGAAAAGTAAATGGGCCAGAATACAAACCCAACTGAGAAGTACAACTACAACTGAATGTAGTACAACAGAAAAGAGAAACAACTGGAAGAAAGAAGTATCTCCTGGGGCGTCCACCTCGGATCCTGCCTGAAAGGTAGGTATGGATAGCCTCCTCAACGCTCTCACCTGCCAACCTCCTCTGAGTACCATCTGGTCGTGAAGTCCACCTCCGGGTACTGACTCGTCGTGAGGTCCACCTCCGGGTACCATCTAGTCCTCAAACACTCGATCCCAATCTGTGATGTCCTTCATCTGCATCCAACACAACGAGGTGCGGGCATAACCCGTGCAGGGGTGAGTATACGATACTCAGTAGGGACCCCGATACCTTCAAGGTCTCACTAAATACAACAAGGATAAATACAAAGAAAGTTCTCAACAGATAACCCTTACTTAGGTATATGCTCATACTTATACCTATGTAATCAAGTAACCCATCTCAGCCACAAGATTTCACATAGATATGAAGTTGACGGATAACCACTACTTAGGTATATTCCCATACATATAAGTAAGTTATCATGTAACCATCTCAATCATGAGGAAAACTCAAAGGTCGATGACTCAGCTCAAACCAGAATTTTCATTAATGATATCGAAACAACAACAACTGAATAGCTCCCTCTCTGTCGAGTACACTGATCATGTCACAACTCCAAGGCACTGCTCACAAACCTAAGACTGCTGAGCTACTCCTCCTATCGAGTATCGCGGGTCAGCCACCCAAACACAGTAGTGCTCCCCGTCGGGGTCTGCCACCCAAACACATTAGTTCACCCCCCTAATATCCTATAGAGGCACTCCTTCTATTGAGTACCATGGGTCTTCCACCAAAACATAGTAGTTCTCCCCACTGTGGTTCTGCCACCCAAACACATTAGTTCTCCCCACTGGGCTATACAAGTCACTCCGACTCGAATCAGACAAGCAGTCTTCATGTCTCAGCCAGCTACAAGGTCTACGTACTCCGTATGCTCATCTCTGAGAGGATCTGCTCCACGAGATACTGGTTGATACTCCAAGTATCACGAAGTCCCACAAAGAAGTATCTCAAAGTACCTCCTCGTCATAGGGGTCTCAACGCAACAGACAGTGCGTCAATCGGACGCCCGGTCTGTGAGTTATTAGCCTTTTTATCCCAGGGGCCTGGTTGGTTTCGTGTACGAACCAACCTAGCTGTATCTCAACTATACTCCGAACTCACATAGGGTATACTCAAAGGGACCTTTTCTCAATGTGATCACTAATGTCACTGACGGTTCGTCAAACGGACGTCCGGTCTGAAAGTTATCGGCTTTTCCTTTCCAGGGGCCCGGTTGGATTTTGGGTACAATCCAACCCGGCCATATACCAACTGTGTCCAAAACTTTGGTAAAGTGTTCCAAAATATCCGTCTCACCAAAAGGAATCCAACAAAGTCGACGACAAATCAATCGGACGTCTGAAGATCAAGTTATAAGTGTTTCCGCTCTGAGGGCCCAGTTAGTTTAGTGTTCAAACCCACCCTAACGTGCCCAAAGTTCTCCAAAACCTTGAGTGTAATATACTGTAATGACTGTCTCGATCCAAGGATCCCAACTCAACTAACGGTGCATCTATCAGAGGTCTGTATCCTAAGATATGGGCATTTGAATGAAACTACCCGAAAATACGGAGTTTGGGCCCGGTCTGACCCGACTCAATACCCCCCTAGGTCGGCCCGAACCGGGCCGAACCAACTCGAATCCGGGTCTGAACCATTTGGGCGTGGCTCGGCCCAGCGTGGGCGGTCCGTCCTGGTGTGGGTGGTCCGACCCCGCGTGGGCGGTCCGGCGCAGCGCGGGCGGCTCTACGCTGGCCGAGCGGGGCGCAAAGGGGGGTTCCGCCCCTTGCACTGACCGGGGGTTTCAACCCCCAGCTTTTCTGGAATTTCCAGCCATTAAGGTCAGCCGGTTGATCCACGTGGGACCTGCGGGGGTCCTGCCTCCAGGGTGTGCAGGCAGCCGGCTTGACCGGCCGCCTCCCGTTGTCCCGCCACAGCTCTTCCCCGATCGGCGTCGCGCGACGGCGCCGCGCTATCCGCCGCTGTCCGCTCTAGCCACGGCCTCCCTCGGGTCCTCTGGCATGACGCAACGGCGCCGCGCACCCCCGCGAGAGCCTGCTCTGGCTGCGGTTCCTTCGGCTTCACCGGTGAGGCGCGACTGTGTCACGCACCTCCACCGCTGCCCGCTCCGGCCACGGTTCTCTCATTCCTGCGCGGTGCAACGACATCGCGCCGTCTTCACCACAATGATCCATGAAGACCAAGGAAAAAAGGGGAGGAGGATCGGCCATGTTTGTACGGTCCGACCTCCTCCCGTTATTTCGATAACAAGTGTTCATATCTTAATTCACGAAGAATGATGAATTAAACAAGGATAAAGATAACCCCTACAACTTACTGCAACAATTTATTCCCAACCCACAAGGAAAACATTTGCGGATCAACTTTATAATAAGTTGATCCACATTCTTTGTTTTCTTTAAAATGAAAGAATAAAGGGAATAAAATCATACTTAATTAAAAACCCTACCTCATGTCGTTCGTCGTTTGTTAAGGATATCGCGAGAGGGTGGACGTCAGCTCCTCGACGTCATCGCAAGGGAGGAGATGAAGATGACGATGGTCACTGGCATTCGTCATTTCCTCAAAGGCCTTCATTCCGGCTTGAGTGTCATTCATTGGAGATCTGACAGATGCAGAACTATTCTTCGTCGAGGGAGGGAGTCGTTCTTCGCGGGAGGATGAAGTTCTTCATGAAGGAGGAACTTCCATCTTTCTTCACACAAAGGCTCTCCTCAATTTCTCCCAAAATATTTTCCAAGCAAATATTTCATTAATTCCCCTTTATTTAAAAGATCACCATGAAATTCAAATTAAAAAGTCAAGAGATGACAAAATTAATTAATAAGATTATTAATCACCTTAGTTGGCTCATTAATCTTGGGAGGTGGAGAGGCTCCCCTTTAAGAAGGGAAGTTGTCAAGTAATTAACAAAGGAGGATTTAAGAGGTCAGGGGGGGTTATGGGGAGGTGAAGATTTAGGGGTTCCTATGGGTCCCACCACGCCAAACCCTCCTATGGGAGGTTAGGTGTGTGTGGGACCCACCTATAAATCCCTCTTTTTAGCATTAAATCCACCTTCCTCAGATAAATTTGTACATAACAAAATTTATCTATTTTAATCTAAATCCCCATTTATTAAACCTCAACTCACTCAAAACGCAACTACAACAATGGTCCCCCTAAGAAATTACCAGCACTGTGAGTTCATCGGTGCCCTCGGATTTCAATTCCGAGCACTGGTTCAAAATATAGAAAACTCCGCTTGTTCGTTCACTGAATGTACCCGAGCCAAACTTCAGAAATTGATTCCGGGCACACCAGGCTTCAGAATCAGGTGCCGTCAGAAACTGCGGACTCGTAAAATTTCAAAAAAATTAAGAAAAAAATTCCTTGAAATTTTCGAGTTTTTACATTACTCCCACCTCCGGGATTTACGTCCCCGTAAAGCTTTAACACACACTAAGGAAAAAAAGTGGTACTAAGAACGCATCTGAGCCTTCCACTCCCTTGTGCTCTCTTGGAGGTTCTTGTGCTACCAGTGAAAGCGCACTTAAGGAATCGACTGTCCATGTAGGACCCATTCCTATCGATCCTCGATCTTCACTGGAACCTCTGTGCATGTCGCCCTGTCATCGATGTCCAAATCCCTGTGGTCGATGATGTGAAGGATCGTTCATGTATCTCCTTAGTTGAGATAAGTGGATGACATCATGCACTCGGTGCAACTGAGGTGGAAAGGTCATGCGATAAACCACCTCGCCTACCCTGCTAAGGACCTAGAAAGGCCCTTTGATCTTCGGAGATAACATGCCGCCTCAGCCACGTCTCTGTAAAACTCGTTGAGGTGAGACCCGTATAAGGACGTGGTCACCATCCTCAAACTCTAGAGGCCTTCATTTCCTGATTAGAACTGAGACTCAAAACTCCTGCTGCCATGAGGGTAAGGTTGACCGACTCAAGAGTGATCGATCGCACCCTCCTGTGCATGTGTTTATCCTGTTCTTCCTGGGGTTTCCTTTATCGTCGACCTAGGAAAACCCTTCCCAACGTTGTTGATAAACCACAACCTTTTTGCCCAATACATTCAATCTAGGTATTAACTATGAATCCAATCCATACCCAGACCAACATCGTAAGGCCTCGATGCTGCCACCAAGAGGTTCCAACCGAAACTCTCGCCTCTGGGGTCAGATCACACTGTCGGTGTAAGTGTGATTATCGAGTCTCCTCCCAAAGTTATCTCCAGACGTGAGGGTTGAGTCAATGGTTTTAACCGGAAACTCTAGGTCTTGGACAAGATTCATGGAAGGAAAGAATTATTTTTACCAACGTTTGTTGTAACGGCACCTAGAGGTTGACACAAACTGTCCATTGAATCTCTCTTAGAGCCATTGGGTCACACTCCTTGACTGTATGCAGCTACTCTTTTTCCCTGCCCTCCAGCTCCCTGAACATGGAGAGGATTACAAAGGCGGGTGGTTATAACATGTTGAAATGTACACCACCTCATGCTTCTCTCCTACCTCGGCCTCCATTTCTATTGCTCCGTAGACTCATCTGTCATAAACACATCTTCTTCTTGAAACATTTTACACGCCCGAGTCTCTGAGACTGGCACCAGTTTCCTGTTTCTTACTGCACTGTGCAGTCTTCATCCGCTCCTGGGTGATTTTCACATTCTCTATCATAACTCATACCATCTATGGTCGGTAGGAAGTTTACTGACGTGGTAAGTCGGTTAATGACCACCCTTCTTCGCGTAAAATCTGTAATAGCTGCAAATATTTCTTCTTTGCCGAGAGGAGAAACCTGGTCTCATCCCCTGGATGAACCACTCCCATTGCCTAATACATTAAATACTAACATGAATGATGTATTCATGCCATGGACGACGTCATAAGGCCTCTACATTACTACCAACAGATCCAACCGTCACTCTCACCTCCAATGGTCGAGTCACACTGTCAGCATTAGTGTGAGGCCACTGGGTATCCTCTAGTAGAAATCTCATAAGTGAGGGTCAAGTCAACAGTTTTAACCGGGACCTCTCAGTATCAACTAAACAAAAGGATAGGAAAGTAAAAATCACAAAGATAAGTGTCTTTTATTACTGTAGCTCGAAGTACAAAGACACAAATGCAATAGCAACATGGAACTAGAAGTACCAAGAACAAAATGAATCTACTAGTTCTGCTCCTGTCCACCTGCTTCTGGAGCTCTATTGCCTTGTACACCGCTCAGCTGTCGCTCAAGCACCCGCCGCTGCTTCTCTCTCAGTTGCTCCTCCAATGTCTGCGGGTCAACTGTGCGGGGATTCAGATAGTCACATGCCATGTGACCATTCCTTCTGCATGCATAACACTTCCTGCTCCTCGTATTGCTGGCTCTGTTTCGTGTGCCTCGCACAACCAAACCTGTATCCCGAGGTTTCCCATCTGCTGGTCTGGTCCTATTGGACCTCTTCATCATCTATCTACTGCCTACAGATGATTCGGCTGCTGATGGAAAATCCTGTGACAAAGGTAGCAGCTCCTGAGCACGCTCGGAGCGTAGAGTCACTGATATAAACTCCACCCTGAAGAAGGTCTCAAAGTCTCCCCATGTGAAGGTTATCTCATCGCAAAAATGGAGCATCTGGCTCCACCATCTGCCTACTGCTTCCTGAAAAAGGCTGGCAGCAAGGATCACCATGTAGTCCACTGGTGTACCTACTATCCTGAAGAATCTCACCACAACCTCCAGCCAATCATCAGCCGCCTGTGGGTCCGTCTCTCCCCGGAACCTGGGTGGAATATGGCGCTAGAACTTGTGCTGCACGCTCAAGTGGAATGCATTGCCTGCTGCTGGGGCTGGTGGTATCGGTGGCCCAACATATGGTAGTACTGGTGGTGCCTCCGCTGGTGCCTCAACTGAAAGAGGGCCATGTACTAAGGCCTCATCACTCGGCAGGCTGTCAGTACGTACATCTCTCGGGGATCTAGATTATCGTTCGTGGAAAGGCATCCTGAAAGAAACATATGTGACATGGTAAAATGATTATACATGGTGAGCTGACCTAGTTTGAGCTGTTTTAAGGGGAAACCTATGAAAACACACACGCAATTAGTTCTTTCGTGCACTGAGTCGGAAATCAGAAGTCAGGGTCCTGGTGTATGGATACGTCGGCCACCCATACCAACACTGGACTCCCTGAACTGAAAACCACACTCTGTACCCTTAACACTATTGCTTCATAGAAAATGAATATCAGAGTTATAAGTTCTGAGGTAGAACTGACTCCTCTGATACTAATTTTTCACGACTTGTCCTCGGGGCCCGTGCCGTGACTACCCCAAGCCCACCTTTCATAGGCCAGGGGCTGGAGACTAGCACCAAAGGCATAAATCTCAGTATATGGGAAGGAATTGCCTTTATAAAACAAAAACACATCCAACCAGAGTACAAGAGGAAGTAATACACTAAGTACAAAATAAAGTGCTGAAAAGTAAATGGGCCAGAATACAAACCCAACTGAGAAGTACAGCTACAACTGAACGTAGTATAACATAAAAGCGAAACAGCCGGAAGAAAGAAGCAGCTCCTGGGGAATCCACCACAAATCCAACCTAAAGGGTAGGTACAGATAGCCTCCTCAACGCTTTTTCCTGCCAACCTCCTCCGAGTACCGTCTAGTCGGGAAGTCCACCTTCGGGAACTGACTCGTCGTGTGGTCCACCTCCGGGTACCGTCTAGTCCTCGAACACTAAATCCCAATCTGCACTGTCTGTCATTTGAATCCAACACAATGAGGTGTGGGCACATCCCGAGTTGGGGTGAGTATACGATACTGAGTAGGGACCCCAAGACCCTCAAGGTCTCACCAAATCCAACAAGGATAAACACAATGAAAGTTCTTAACAGATAACCCTTACTTAGTTATAAGCTCATACTTATACCTAAGTTATCAAGTAACCCATCTCATCCACAAGGTTTCACACAAATATGAAGTTGACGGATAACCAGTACTTAGGTATATGCCCATACATATAAGTAAGTTATCAAGTAACCATCTCAATAATGAGGAAAACTCAATGGTCGATGACTCAGCTCAAACCAGGATTTTCATTAATAATATCGAAACTGAAACTACTGAAGAGATACCTATCTATCAAGTACACGGATCCTGTCATAACTCCAAGGCGCTGCTTAGTAACATAAGACTGTTGAGGTACTCCTCCTGTCGAGTACCGCGGGTCAGCCACCCAAACACAGTAGTGCTCCCCACCGGGGTCTTCCACCCAAACACAGTAGTACACCCCCCCCTAATAGACTATAGAGGTACTCCTTTTGTTGAGTATCGTGGGTCTTCCACCCAAACACAATAGTGCTCCCCACCGTGGGTCTGCCACCCAAACACAGTAGTGCTCCTCACTGGGCTATACAAGTCACTCCGACTCGAATTGGACAAGCAGTCTTCAAGTCTCAGCCAACTACACGGTCTATGTAATCCATATGCTCGTCTCAGGGAGGATCCGCTCCATGAGCTATTGTTTGATACTCCAAGTATCAAAAATTAACACAAAGAATTATCTCAAAGTATCGCCTCGTCATAGGGGTCTCAACGCAACAGACGACACGTCAATCAAACGCCCAGTCTGTGAGTTATTAGCCTTTTCATCCTAGTGGCCCGGTTGGTTTCATGTTCGAACCAACCCAGACGTATCTCAACTGTACCCTGAAATCACATAGGTTATACTCAAAGGGACTGTTTCTCAACGTGATCACCAATACCACTGACGGTTCGTCAAACAGACATCCGGTCTGAAAGTTATCGGCTTTTCCGTTCTATAGGCCCGATTGGATTTCGGGTACAATCCAACCCGGCCATATTCCAACTGCGTCCAAACATCAGGTGAAGTGTTCCAAAATATCCATATCACCAAATTGAATCCAACAAAGTCAATGGAACGTCAATCGAACGTCCGAAGCTCATGTTATAAGCATCTCCGCTCCGAGGGACGGGTTGGTTTTGAGTTCGAACCAACCCGGGCATACCCAAAGTTTTCTGAAACCTTGATTGTAATATACCATAACAACCTTCTTGATCCAAGTATCCCAATGCAACTGACAGTGCATCGATCGGAGGTCCGTAGCCCAAGATATGGGAGTTTGAATGAAACTGCCCGAAAATAGGGTGTTTGGGCCCTGTCCAACCCGGCCCAATACCCCCCTGGGTCGGCCCAAACCGGGTCGACCCAACCCAGGTCCGGGTCTGGACCATTTGGGCGTGGCCCGGCCCAAATCGCAAGGAAAACATTTGCGGATCAACTTGATAATAAGTTGATTCACGTTCGTTGTTTTCTTTAGAATGTAATAATCAAGGGAATAAAATCATACTTAATTAAAAACCCTAACTCGTGTCGTTCGTCATTTGTTGATGATATCGCGAGAGGGTGGAGGTCAGCTCATCCACATCGTCGTAAGGGAGGAGATGAAGATGATGATGGTTGCTGGCATTCTTCGTCTCCTCAAAGGCCTTAGATCCGGCTTGAGCATCGTTCGTTGGAGATCCGACTGATGGAGAACTGTTCTTCGTCGAGGGAGGGAGTTGTTCTTCGTGGGAGGATGAAGTTCTTCACGAAACAGGAACTTCAGTATTTCTTCACAAAAAATTTCTCCTCAATTTCTCCCAAAATATTTTCCAATCAAATATTTCATTAGGTCCACTTTATTTAAAAGATCACCATGCAATTCAAAAAAAAAAGTCAAGAGGTGACAAATTTAATTAATATGGTTATTAATCACCTTAGTTGGCTCATTAATCTTGGGAAGTGGAGAGGCTCCCCTTTAAGAAGGGAAGTTGTCAAGTAATTAACAGGGGAGGTTTTAAGATGTCAAGGGGGGTTATGGGGAGGTGAGGGGTTAGGGGTTCGTGTGGGTCCCACCACACTAAACCCTCCCATGTGAGGTTAGGTGGGTGTGGGCCCCACCTCTAACTCCCCCTTTGTAGGATTAAATCCACCTTCCTTAGATAAATTTGTACATAACAAAATTTATCTACTTTAATCTAAATCCCCATTTATTAAACCTCAACCCAATCAAAACGCAACTACGACAAAGGTCCCCCTAAGAATTACCAGCACTGCGAGTTTATCGGTGCCCTTGGATTTCAATTCCGAGAACCTGTTCAAAAGATAGAAAAACCCTGCTCATTCGTTCACTGAACGTACCTGAGCCAAACATCAGAAATTGATTCCGGGCACACCGGGCCTCGTAATTAGGTACCGTCAGAAACTGCAGACTCGTAAAATTACAAAGAAATTAAGAAAAAAAATTCCTTGAAATTTCCGGGTCTTTACACCTCTTGTGGTGTCCCGTGTTGCAATGACTCGTCTATTTCTTATTAGTATAGGTATGATAATTCTTCTTGCTTTTTAGCAATGCATGATAACATGGACCCCACTACTGACCACTTTTAAATGCTGTCATACCCTGGCATGGCTGGTGCCTTCCCACCTCTAAGGGTTGGTGGGAAATAGTTACGTAATACAAAGGGGTGAGGAGTGAGTTCCCCACGTCTGAGCTATATCATATAAAAGTTCCTAGCACCAATGTCCTCAAAATAAGACCTTAAATTATAGTCCATCCATGTGTGGAAATCCCAGGATGTCACCATGTACATGTGACATGGAATGAGATCATCATCACATGTAATGACTTCCCCTGCATAGGATCAGAGAGGGGATGGTAACTGGGAACCTTTTAATTCTCATACTCTCCATCCTACATCCCTCTACCTTTTTGGATTCATCACCATGTGTGCCTCTGGTAGTCTCCACATAAGCCCCAACACACTCTTGATAGGATACTCGGTTTATGAATATCCTAGAATGAGATCTTCCTCATACGGAATGAGATCCTTCTTATATAGACTGACATCCTCCTCATGTATCTTCTATGTGTAATCCCCACATCAACTCTCATTTACACTTCATTTGTGGAACTACTGTCATGTCTATTGTATCCTCATGCTTTTCCCATTAAGCATGACTCACATGGTCTTAGAGTCTGGTTGTAGCCATGGAACACCCTCCCCATCTAAACTACATGGTTTTTTATCCCTTTATTATAAATAGGGTGAATGGGATAACTCTACAATGTTCAATATTGTCCAATAGTAAACTCAAGTTCTCACTCATTGGGATGTACTCTAATGATGTGTTATCTTCCTTTTATGGGACACATCCCCCCAAATCCACCTCCATGGGGTGTTATGATCCATCTACCATCACCAACTTCATCCAACATCCATCTTGATTTGTATTTCGGCCACCAAATCTTGATAAGGTCTTGAAATTTATCCACCTATATCCTATTGGACTCCTCCTTAGGTTTAAGACCCAATCATCCTCATGTCCCACATGAAGCTTTCATGTGTAAGCCCCAATCAACCATTCCATATCTATATATGGGCCTCCTTACCAGGTATAATCCTAAATCCCCTCCATAAGAACTATGTGTGGCTTGAGTCCTTTCCTTGATGGATAGGTAGTGATTCACAGGTTCCCATCCTTGGGCCTAGCCATGATGTTACATCATTTTATCATCATTTCACTCTCATACTCCCATCATGATGTTAAATTGCATTACCCCATCAGAACTATATGGGATTTCATTCCCAAATAACTAGGATATAGAGGAAACATCCTTGATGTTAAATCGCAACATCCTCTCGATCACCTCACATTAATCACGGTGAGATCATTCCATCCATATGTGTCATTTCTACACATAAGCCCAATCCATGCCATCACTAATCCAAGTAGCACTAGGGAAGCTCACATGTGTATTCCACAAACCATCCATCGATCTATGTGGGTTTTGATCCCTATTTCCTAAGCTGGGTATTTAGGAAACCTCCCTAAGGTTCAATCCCGACCAATGGTAAAACTTTTAGGTGATACCTACAAGGGATGCACCTCTCTGATATTCCCTTAGTGGTATTCAGATCAGTCTTCATGTTGTGAAACCTTCCCTTTATGAGACACACCACCCATGGTCCACTCTCATAGGGAATTCTGACCTATCCACCGGTAAACCTTTCAGGTGTTACCTCATAGGGATGCACCTCTATGTTCTTCCATCAATGGCGTCTATATAAGATTTCACATTGTGAAACCTTAAATTTATGAGACACAAAACCCAATACCCACTCTCATAGGGTGTTTTGACCCATCCATTTGGTAAACCATGGTGATCACTACTAGGGACGTACCCCTTCGCAGTGTGAAACCTTCCCTTTATGGGACACACCACCCAAGATTTTCCTTCATAGACATTTTGACCCATCTATTTGGTAAACGTTGGTGCTCCCTCATAGGGACGTACTCCTTCACAATGTGAAACATTCTCTTTATGAGAAACAACACCTAGGGTTTGCTCTCATAAGGCATTCTGACTTGTCTGTTGGTAAACCTTTTAAGTGTTCCCTCATATGGATTCACCTCTCTAATCACTCCTCTGTGTTTTTCAGACCCGCCTTCATAGTGTGAAACATTCTCTTTAGGAGACACACCACCCAGGGTCCTGTCTCATAGGGCGTTCTGACCCATGCATCTGGTAAACTGTGGTCCTCACTCATAAGGAACACCCCTTCATGGGGTGAAACCTTATCCTTTTGAGACACACCACTTAGGATCTTCTCTCATAGGGAATCATGACCCATCCAACTGGTAACCCTTCGGGCCTCCCTCATAGGGATGTACTAATTCATGGAGTGGCTCTTTCTCTTCATGAGACACTCCACTCTGGGTCCAATCTCAAAGGGAATTCTGACCCACCCATTTAGAAATCCTTGGTGCCTCCCTCCTAGGGACATACCCCCTTCAATGTGTGAAACCTTCCCTTTATGGGGAACTCAATCTAGTATTTTCCTTCACTTTTATTTTGATCCATCCATCTAGTAATCCTTCCCAACTGTATCCTCTTAGGGATGTACCTCCTTGATCAGCCTCCATGGGGAGTCTTAATCAATCGAATCCATATCTGGAATATATTAAACTCATAACTTATTAGTGTAACCTTATGTTAAACATGGGGTGCCTAAGGAAAACCATAGAAGTCATGCCTCTAGACTAAGATACCCCATGATTGAAATGGGATGCCTCATGTTTTGTGACATTGATAAGCCCTCTTATGAGGATGAATATAGGTTTTCCAATGTTCCAGTATCCGACATGCTAAATGATGCCCAATGTGACTACTCCCTAGACTAAAGGTCACAACCCTATCGAGACCCCTTGGAATGTCCAAAAAAAATTAGTGTAATTAATTTTAATCCACAGAGATATGGAACCAGGAATGAGTTTCACAAACAACATTCTAATCTATAGGGGAGAACTAGAATATGTGACAAATTTTTAGGAGGAATTCATGGAAGGAGGGACTAACAACCAATCATCAAATTTCGATCAAGGAAAATACATCTCCAAATAGGTGGTGAATTTCACCCACTTTTGGAAAGAGTTAATCTAGGGTACAATGCAATTGCATCGAAAAACAACTTGAAAATGTGATCATGTCCTAGCGAAAGTGTCTGAAACAAATATGATTACATTTATGTTTCACTATTATCATAAATTGTTTTAAGGTGGTTTCCAAAAAAATAAATATGTAACAATGATTTCATATCAACTTTAGAAACCTTCCCCAATGGGCTCAAATATTTTCACTATGCTACTAGTTCAATATTCTTCTTGAAAAAAACCTCTCTTTCACTTTCTTACCCAGTAGTAGGTTAGAACATTCTTCTTTTTTCTGAATCGAGAATTATTCCACCCAGAATTTTTTTCATCCAAAATTTCTCCGTCTAATCCAAACATCATCATCATTCATGATATTCCTTGGTTGGAAAAAACATTCCCAATACTAGCTTTTATATGTTCATCTAGATTTTTTGTTTGAAAATAATTCTTCATAACTTCAAACTTTTTTTTCACACATGATTCATCTCCCCTCCTTACTCAAACTTCCATCCTTTATATATGAATTCTCAAAATAGAAAATTCAAGAACTCACATTTATTTATCCACTTCCATAAAGACTCGAATTTCAAGAGTCCCACTCAAGCAATTTGAAATCTGAGACATTCACAACCTTTTGTTAAAATTCATTATAATTCAGCAGGAATCGGTATTTTCCTTCATACTTTTTAACAATAAAATACCATCTCAGTACCATAATGTTTCTTATATATATGAATGTTTCGTCATGATCTTATCTTATTTATTACTAAACAATGATCGAATTTAAGTAGACACAATGAATTTCACTACTTATTCCTAATAGTGGTGAGAGATTTCACTTTCTATCAACAAAAAGTTTTCAATATTATTTACCATATGACTCCTTCCATAAACAACTCCATTATACTAATGAGATATTATCCCTAAAACAAAATTCTGTATTTCATACTTCACAAGATAGTTTTCCAATTTAATGTAAGTATATTTAGTTATATTGTATGGTCATATAATCTTCATTATCCTTCATATTTCATATTCTATTATTATTTGGAATATTTTCATGAAATCCATCACTCATCTATTTGAACATATGAACATAGAATATCCCATACAACTATTATCATTAAAAAAATGAAACACTCATCACCAAAAGTTTCATCCTAACTAATTAGACAGAATATATTAGTGTCAAATAGATTAATTAAATCAGATACACTCTTATTATTTTGATGGTAATGATTCCTCCCCATATTTCCCTTTAATCATGAATCATAGACTTTAATATAATATTTTATGATAAAGGAATATCAACATTATCTTTCAATATGTAATATTCTCCATACTCTGTTGATTAATTTGACTATGGATCTGTTTAGATAAAATTTTCTCCACTTATATAGTAAGGATACGAGAATTATACTTATTTTCTACTTGTTATAGGTTTCAATTTCTTCTCCATACTTACATAGGAGAGCTTCTAGGTAGTCTTTTGATATTTTAGCTTTTCGGTTGAATTTGACTTCAAAAAATAAGTCATATAACTGAATTCCACTCAAAATATTATGTTAAGTTCTATAAACATAAAATAATTAATATTCTTCAAGTCATTACTATGTCGGTGAGTCTTACCACTACCTTTGATCCATAAAGATCCATTATTTCCAAACTAAATAGTCTTGTCAACAATTCATTTTACATTCTTGTGTAGATTCATGTTACATATCATATGGGATGAATACTCACTATTAATAATCAAAATAGAATTAATATTTGGAGCCTTTGAAGTTATCTCAAAAAGAATATATTTCTATTTAATTTTTAGCTTCAATATTTTTCATACAATTAAAGAATGGGTTGAAATGTATGTATATCTCGTATCATTTTATTCATCATAAAAAATAACATATTCTTATTCTTATAATTGATAAAATATATTTCCCAATTGAATTTAATTTTGTTATATTTCTTTCACTCTTCTTTTTCTTTCATATGAAAAACTTCCACTTTGTTTCCTATAATTACACTCTTTATTCCTAAAGTATGAATAGTTCAACAAATACCCATATATTGTGCTTCTATTATGATCTTGTGGATATTATTCTACTCTCCTATGCTAGATTCAAATTAAATATACACATAAAAAATTTCAACTTTATCACAACAACATATAGTGTATCCTAAGTATCCATGTAATAGGAACTTAATTAAAGGAAATATCTTTTATTTTACATCTCTCTACATATCCACTGATGTTAAATAACTCCAAATGTTTTAGAAATGTTCTCAACTGTTGATAACTTTCTCCTTTCATATATTTCTCTTAAATTTTTAAATTTTCACTCATATATATATATATATATATTCCAAAATAAAACCCAGGAACACTTTTACCCCTCAAATTGGGTCTTTGAGAAATCAATAGTTAATCAAAATTTATCATACCTCCTTCAATCCATTCCTTCAATACTTCATTTATCAACTTCTCAAAATATATAATCACATTTGATCCATGTTTCCACATTTATATATACAGATTAATTCTTAGATATATGGCTTATTTTCATGTGTTTAAATCTTCTTAACTTTATCTTTGAAAGATATAGTAATATCATTAATGGTATTTTGTTCTAAATATGCATCTTTTAGTTCACTACTTTTATATGTTTTACTAGAACATTTCTTTAATCTTATATAACATTATCTTGATGGTTGACTTATACATTAAGATAATAAATATAAATCAGGGATTCATTTAATAGTCCTACATTATTTCTATTTTCATTTTTTTGTAGATCAATCACCTTAGGATCACATTCCAACTCTATATAGAGAAAAAATTATATCTTGTTGACTATTCTCTAATCATTCAGCATTTTATTTCTCTACAACATTCATCATGGTATCTCCTTTTTTTTATATAAACTCAGTTCTAACACCTTATAGTTAATGGTAATCAATATCATCTTCCTCTGGATTAACCAACTAATCTCTCTAGAATTTATCTCCACTTCTATTTTAAAAAATTAATGTTCCTCCATATGGGAAATTTATTTCTTTTTTTATGAGTATTAAAACTCACCATCTTCATTATCATGTATTTTTTCTCACATGGATAAAATATTCAAAATCCTTTCATAAAAAATGCAAGCTAGTGGTAAATTACCCTCAAATCATAATTTACCTAATGTAAACATCCTTAAAAAGGGATAAGAAATCATATTTATTATATCATTATATTTAATACAATAATCATTTATATGAATAATATAAATCACTTCAATCAAATAATTGAGGAAACTATGAACATTTTCACTTGAAATCATCTTTAACTCATCAATTATTTATAAGGGCCTATAACTTTTCTTCATTTAATTTAATTTCACCTCCATATATATTAAAAATATTTAGGAAAATAAATTTTGCTATTGTACAATCCATAAATTTAGTGTTTGTGTTATTATAAAATTATCCATCCAAATAATTCTAAGACATAGAATCATCATACTATAATATATTATTTGTTTCTATTATATAACATTTGGTAGGATCAATATCCGGAATTCCATGATCTAGTATTGAATAAACATAATGAAAAATATATAATAAATTTGATCTCATTATGTTCTTACATGAATAATAATTATATACATATAATAAGGGTAGTCCCTTGGCATTTATATCACCCTCCGTAACAAAAAACAATTCTCTAATAGTGTTACTAACACATAATTTGTGGCTTAGATACAACTTTTTATAACTCATGGTCCCTATGAACACTATAAGAGGAAGGGGTGGATTAGGGTGACTTAAAATTTATTATTATATTATATTAAATTTTATCTTATCTTGATGTTAGAAAATTCACAATGAATCTATTATTATGATCACACACAATTAACAACCATACACATGACATTAAAAAAATCAATGAAACAATGATATTTACCTGGTTCACCATCACAAAGAAAATACAAGGACCACATATCAACATTTTTTTGAAATTTCATCTAATTGTTTCTACATTATTTGTGATTAAAAAAAATTGGGAACGTTTACTTCTAATCTAATTTCGATGTTCTTTTATTATCTTCCAATCACTACTTCTAAAGAGGATAATAAAGATGATTTCAAAACACAAGTTCAATTAATAATGTTAATAAATGAAAGGTATAATACCAAACTAAAATGGTTGTTCTTATTGATTTTGTATTCCTTCCTTCCAAAAATATAATAAGAAGAATATAAATAATTTATTAAAATTACTGATCTTTAAAGGAAATCTACCAAATCTCAACTCAATATTCAATTTCAGATATATATTAATGTTCACTATTGATACACTCTTCTTATTGATATTATTTTCACTTATTTTATCTATGTGTTTATTCTTTTAATATATTCAGTAGATTAACATATATCTAGATATTTTGAAATTTCATATTCAACACTCAAATATTAATCATCTTATAATTTCTTTTCTTCATATCTTACCACAAATTCATCTTTTTCTAGATATCCATTGTCAAATTCCAAAAAAGGATACTAAAAATGATTATATAATATCTAAGAAGTTAAAGAGAATAAAATCAAAAAAATTAGATAGGTATTATATTTATTAATGTATATATCATTTCCTTTATTCAAAACATATTTTTCAATCACCATATCAAAGAACCATGGAAAATACATCCAAAAACCATGGTGTAAAAATTTATTAGGTGAAAAATTCTTCAAAATGCATTTCTCCACCCTCACATTCCTTTTTAGAATTAAAATAGGTAAACCCAATGAAAATAATTCCTTCCTACATGATGCAGTGATATTAAATTTCTCATTTAATCACACTCATGGGAATCCCTAACAACTCTAATACAAACATCTGTTACTATCACATGAATTCCCCAAATTACTTTTACAACACTCATCATGGGCCTCCCCATGTTTCACAAGGATTCATTCAACAAAAAAATTTCATGTTCTAAGGTATGGAAATAATATTCTCCTAATTTTATAGTCTCAACAACTTTTCTAGGTTCAACACATCCCGTTTTGAATCTTCTACTCTTTTTAATTAAATTTAGTCACTCTATAACTTTTCCATTTATAAAACATTCCTGAAATCCACCATCGATTTGACCATGACATGTCTATGATTTTCTATTTCTTATAGGTGAAATTATTAATTAAAACATAACATAACATGTTGTGGATGGGGTGATCATTTCATATCGAAGTAAATCTCTGGTTCAAAATGGTGTAAAATTGTCCATTGATTCTCTACACTATCCATTTCCAAATTTACTACATCATATCACATCTCACAATGATGACTCTCCATGGTGTGTTGATTTATTCTATCACCAATATTCTCATCGAATGTTATATCTTCAAACATAATTCAATATTCTTTACCACAACATCAAAGGAGTTCTAAATTGTATAACCACAAACAGACTTTTAGGTAATAATCAGTCCGAAATATTGTAATGTGTTGTTATAATAGGAAAATAGAATAATAATAATTAAAAAAATGGAATAGAATGTGAAAAATATATGGAAATAAGTAAATTAAGAACCTAATATCCTTTGAAATTACACTAGCGATATGACTTTATCACTAGCCTTTTGACAAATAAACAAAATTGAAATGCTAAAATGGAGATGGGGAATCTAAACACGAATCACTTTATAGATGATGGGTTATTCATGTTCTTTTAATTATTACTAACATAATTATTAGTT
The DNA here is from genome assembly GCA_963277665.1 of Viscum album. Lineage (NCBI taxonomy): Eukaryota > Viridiplantae > Streptophyta > Magnoliopsida > Santalales > Viscaceae > Viscum > Viscum album. The sequence continues at coordinate 1,281,454,680 of OY728153.1, forward strand.
TTATTTATAAATAATTAAATAATTATGGGTTAGGTAAATTAGATCTTTATTCAATATGGTATAATTTCCCTCACTTTAAATATTCTCTCACCTTTCCCACAAAATCATGTTTCTCTCAAAATTTATCACTTTTTATCACACTAAACATATAATAAATTAATTATCCTCTCTCCCATAGTGAGTTAAGCTCAAGAAATTTCAAATAATAATCACTATATATAAGACCCTCATCTTTCCTATGTGATCAAGAATCCTTGAAGAACTTCTTAATAATCATCACAAAAACTATCATATAATAAGTGAAAAAGATCAAGGATCCCAATGTGAAATACAAAAAAATGAGAAATAAGATTAAAAAATAAAACAAGTAATGAAAACCTTTTATTAATTTATATGATAAATCATTTTTTCATGAGAAATACAAGACAAATATAGAGATAATAATCCATTGAAATTAAATATTGAAGGGATGGGAAATTATCCTCAACCCAGCTAAAAAGATCTTATAGTTAAATCATTGTAGAGGAATAACATAATTATATTCAACATAAAGAGAAATAAAAATCAAATCACCCACTTCTCAATTCAAACATTACCTGTATTTATAAAGAACAAAGAATATTTTCAAAGACTTCTATATCTATGATTATCTTCTACATGTAATTCCATCAATCCCCACTAATTAAATTTCAACAAATTATAACTAATGTAGACATCCCCATTATTGATATTTTTATTCCTTCTGGGAGTACTTAATCATGTTCTGTAGTTGAAGAGAACCTATTTTAAATATGATTCTTAATTTGGAACATAAAATATGAATATGGGATTTAAGGTTTTCCTAAACCCCAATTCCTTTTAAGAAATAATTGATTTAATACGACATGGAAAATAGGAATTTAATTTTATATGAGGTAGCTAAATATGGTGGAAGAGTGTCAAAAACTAATTTGATTTCACCTTACACAAACATCTAGTTTAGCTAGTTGTATTGAACATGATCTTCAACTATGAAGATTGAATATTGTGTTTGGGGTTCATATTTTATTCTAACGGTTACATTTTCTAATATTATGAATGTAATGGTATTCATTATTAATCTAATGTAGTACCCAAATAATTTAGATATAGGTGATAATTGGAATTACATGTAACACTTTCTACCCAGATGATTCCCATACAGTGTCCAGAGCTTTGTTAATTCTTATGTTACATAGAGTTCATTCATTTGTGAGGTCCTTAAAAGGATGATTCGTTCTTCTATAGCATGAGGTTATTTATAAAAATATTATTCTAACATTAGAAGCACATGGACCTAGCTAATCAAACCCGATTGTTGGGTCATGGGATTCAACATCTATATGTATTTTTGTATACCAACTCAATGGACACAAGCATTGATTTTTGAGATTTAAATCCTATGTAGCTTTGATCCCCTTTTATTAATCACACATGATATACCTAGATCCAATTTATTCATTCACATAAGCATGTTATTTCTATAAATTATTCGCCAGATATATAAGATTAATACTTTTGTATATAAAAACAATTAAAACAAAATTTAAATCCATGTACAATAATAATAAACCCTATAATATTAATAAAAAAACAAAATATAAATTAATATAGTTTTCATTTAGATCATTATATACATAATAAAATAGAAATATATATATTTCTAATTTCATAAAATATTATTTATATAAAATAATGAATATATTAAAAACATTAAAAAATATGGCAAGATCTGCTACACTATTGAATGGTTCCTGTGTAATTGGTCAATTTAATGAATCAAATACAAGATTTGTGTGATATGGGTTCATATTCCCCTATTCATTACCATGGGGAGCACAAATATGATTTTAAAATAAGAAGGATGGGTTTATGAATTTCTGAAACAATTATAAGGAAATAAATCCCATTAATATTAAAAATTGGTATCCTTTACCACGAATTGATTAGATATTTGAAGAACTTCATAGGGAGAAATTCCACTCAAGGATTTATTTTTATTTTGTTTAACACTAATTAAAATTTACAAAGGGTAATACACCAAATAATTATTTTTTATAAGGTATCAGAATTATTTGTTCACAGTAATTCCTTTTGAAATGACAATTACACCCTCTGTGTTAATAGATCATTTGAATTGAATATAGGAGGATTATTATGAATAAATATGGTGTTTATTTCTATTATATTTATTTAATATATGATATATTAATATCATGATAATAATTAATGCATTATTTTTGATACCCTAATGGAAATGGAGTTTTAGAGCTATATAGGAAAAAAGGACTTATTTGCAATGTTTTTTGTTTAATATGTGGGGGTTCAAACTACATTTACTGGTTTTATGATGGGGTTTCAAGAGTATTGTGGATATATATATTGATGATAAAATATTTTTAGTTCATATTGTTTAGAACTAATCTCATGTATGTATGGGAAATATGATAATCAGATGTGGTTTTATTATAAATTGTATTGGTTTTTTCCAACCAAAAAAATAGTGAAATTAATGAAAAACTAAAACATGCATTAGTTTCAATTCATACTAAATTGCGAGTGGTTAAAACATAAACTAATAATTCTACAATAAGAAACCTATAATTTCATATTATCTTATGACTACCTTAAAACCAATAAATTTTCTAATATATTATTGAACCAAACAAACATACAATATAATATCAATAAACATAATTTAATTACAAAAAAAAATAACATATTCAAAATTTTCCAAAAATAAAATGTTAAAAACAGTCATATTTTTGTCATTAGAAACATTTTTGTCCCATATGAATGAATAATGAACTAGAGAACCTATCAAAATCTTAGTTGCATATTATTATCTTCATAAAAAAGGGAATGAACCTTAACTTGTTTAAAAACAAAGCTTTATCTTCATCCTCTAATATGTGGTGGTATTCACCTTATTTCCTACTACCAACCTCCACTAACTGGATAAAAATTATTTCAATACAAATAATATTCTAATAAGGAAAAATAATATTGAAAAAACATTATAGATGAAATAATATTGCATCTAACATAATATATAATAAATTGTAAACTAAAATTTAGAAAATAAAATATTTCAACTTCAAATCATTAAACATTTCAATTTCAATATTATAGACCATTTAATATTTAAGGAAAAATTATAAAATAATATTTTTTTCATAGGGATTTTAGAAAATTAAATCATGGATAAATTATATGTTGATAATTTAATCATAGATTACATATGTCTCATTTATTTAGGTAATAAAATCAAATTTTAACACACAAAAAACTATAAAAATGTGATTTAAGATATAAATATCATATTTTAACACATGATGATTAAATATACATATGAATATTTTTTTAGAACATGAAAAATAATACCAAATTAAATTCCTCCTTGATTAGACAATTTCCTTTCCATAATTAATCAATTAATAAAATACATGAATAATAGTTTTAATTTAAAAATAATTTCTTTTCATGTATAAGAGTAATTTTTAAAATTAATAAAAAAAATTTAAACATAATATCCCAAAAGATCATATCAAAGATGAAATTTATTTAGTAACACTTCTAGTCATCCTCTAAAATGTCAATTTTAATGAAGTCATTAAAATTTGTACAAGATAATTTTTTAAATAAATGACTGTTAATCCTATATAATATTCTTCAACAAATGAAATTAATTTTCTGACTATGTATTTATATTTGAAGTAATTATACTTGAAATTAATGAATATTATAATTATTTATGGGAATTTAGTAATTCCCATGATAGGGATGGTACAAAACCCAACAACCAAAAATTACAAAAACACTTCTTCCCAAAAACATGGGTGAATAACTCTCAAAATATCGATACTGACTATGAAGGTTTGGAATCCCATTATTCCTTAATTTTACATTGAAAATTTAATAACAGTTAATTATAGGGTAATATATGATTTTAAATTAGTAATTACAATTATTTACCCTCATGTCATTAGAATAAACATTCAGGGTTTAATTGCAGCATGAGCGGGTTGTATGTACATAATTTCATAGGGAACTACCAATGTGGTCTCGTAATATATCATCAGTGAAGTGTTATGTGCATGTGACATGCTCTAGTAAAAAAACAACTATAAATAAATAAATAAAACCATTGAAAATGCCAACTTTTGATTGATTCCATATGGCCTCTGATCACATCGTGATGGACATTCAAATCGGTAACCCAACCGCCCCAAGGGAACATACATATAAATCAATCCAATCCCAACAACCAACATTGACCCACAAGTCTATGACCCTAATCAACCGGACATTCCTAGGATAGTGTCGGAGTATTGCTAAGCACAAGCTTCACCTTAGGGTAACCTTTGTCTAGTCACTTGTGATCCCATTCTCATTCCTCCATCCTGATGAGTAGTATACCTTTGGGGATTTACCAGGAATCCCCAATCCTATATCCCTTAGTTTGAAACCCAAGGAAGTACAAAGGCATTCCTAATGTGTGGACAAATACAAATTTTTAAGAGGGGGAGGCCCAAGGGATTAGTTTATGCACAAGAATTAATAATCGGTGGGAAACATAGAAAATCAATGTGAATACCATCCTTTGACCCCATGATCAATCTCATTGGAATATAATACCACATGACTCCTCAACCAAACTAGTACTGGTGCATCCACCTAATCATCTTCAGTATCCTAGGAATTGATTGAGGATATCCAAAATCTCCCTCCTGATATCCCACATTTCTTATTGGGGATATAAAACAACCCAAAACCTCATGACACTATTAAAATATTAGGTATCACGACCATTCGTGATGGTTTTCTGGTATCTCAATTCGAATCTCAGCGCCTAGGCATTTGTAATGGTAATAAAATTTCAAAGGAATACCTTCCATCCTATGAATTAATACATACATGGAAACACAATTTTTTATACTGAATCCAAGGTACCACATCTATAAATCCACTCATGCATCAACCAAATCATTAGATTCATGTCGATCTAGGATTTCTCCCCCAATGTGCTATGAGACCGGATCTGAAGCATAAATAGCATCCATGGGCCTCATATATATCATCCGATGATTGTTGGGAATCTTAGGAAAATCACAGTAGTTCTAGGACCAACATTTGATTTCCAATCATCCTGAGAAATCACATGCCATTACAAAGTTACAAAATTTACACTTCATTTATTGGTATAACATCCATGCTAGTCACACTGTCCACATCCCCTCAACCATAGTTTTTCAATATGGGTTCTAGGTGAAAATCGCTATCATATATACCCATAGATATATACACCCAATTTGGGTCATCTCATGAAGGGGTACACATGAGGGACCCATATATCAATACAAGATTCAAGGAATCAGACTCGGGATCCTTAGTCACCACTGGGCATTCATGTCCACACCAGAAGATTCGAGAAAATCTCAACCATCGATATCATTAAGGTCATCTCATGACCTCATGGGCCACAAGGTTATGTCACAATAGTGATACTCGAGGAGAAGTTCCAAGGCCCATCTCTAAATCAATGTTCAATCTAGACTATTCAACACAACCAACACCTATAATATTTTCCTATTGAGAATCCACTTAGGCCTAAAACTTGTAAGGGTACACCCCTAGCTCACTAGGGATATCCATCTAAAATCTCATAAAATCCACTCTACGGGGTATCAAAATGTCAAGGAATCTTTTTAGATCATGCCTCATCCATCAATGACTACAGAATCAATCTACTTTCCAAGTTCCAAATTGGAATTGGTACTCCACTCATTTTGTTCAATCCATTTTCCATAGTTGAAAAAAATTATATTAAATTAAAATTTACTTTAAATTAACCATGAAATTTAAATTAACGAATTATTCTAACTAAACTAGGTAAAACCATCTTTAGGGTGACTAAAAATTACAAGAATCCTAAATGAAAAGAAAAAATTACACAAGGAATGTACCAAGAACTACCTAAATAAGAATCTATTCTCCATTATTTGATTTCCCACCAACTCTTATCGAGGATTTTCCACTCTCATCCAAGGTATTCTTGGAACAACTTTCCCCTTCCCGCATCATTAGGAACCTAAATAATGTTATGAAATTCACATTAATTAATCATAAATTCATTATAATTAATTAAATTATTTACAATTAATAAAATTAATTCAATTATTTATAATCACAGAAATATCGTTGAGGGTCTGATGACTACCAAATTCTCAAGAAACGGGGTGTCATCCATCCTCATCACACCCCCAAACCCAAACTAGGGAAAAGAAAAATACTATACCATAAATTTAATAAGAAATCAAGTCTAATTTTAATGAAACCCCATATTAAATTCCATATAGTGATGCACATTTTTTAAACTGAAAAATAATGGTAGGTAGACATCATCCCGAGACATCCTCTTCCTAGGCCGTAAGAAATCCCAGTAGATATCACGTGACTTCACTATTCTCCAGTGAAATTATTATTTTCTACATGAACCAAAATAGTACCAGATTAGTGAGAAGAAGATGGAGAAGATATAAGAGAATGGATTAAATATCATACAATGTGTCGTCGTTGAAAACAACATAAAAAACATCCCTAACCAAGGGATAAGAATATAGGAGAAGGGAGTTGGTCCCACTACCATGTGTTCTAAAAGAGAGAAATAAAAGGGGGTTTCCCCATTTCAAGCCTTAGTGGGGGAATGTTATTTTTCCCCCTCATGGGGACACCCTATATCCCAACCTCTTAAGGATTCCCTGGATTCTCCTCTAAGTCTCCACGGTACAAAAATACATCATTCCTCTTCCAAAATACCTCCTTTGAGGGGTATCAACCTATGAAATTTAATTTTCAATTGCAGTTCGATATTTTCATTGTCAATTAAATAAAAATTAAAAAATTCATATGAATTTTGAAACAAGTTAATGTAAAAGTTGTTTTATAATATCATCACCATATATATTCGTATATATAATAATTTTGATTGATAATTATATCATTGATTCTAACCTCCTTGGATCAACAATTCCCATTCAAATAGTCAAGTTTTATCCATATACATGAATTAAATTTATAAGGAAAATATTTAGACATAAGGTCCTGAAAAACATGATCCATTTCTCAAACTCATTATTGAAACCCTGAGGTGGTGATACCTATAACCCATCTATTTGGAAACACCTTCATGTCATCATCTAATTGATTATATGTTATATGGTTCTCCCAACCATATAGTTTATCTGACTGAGGCCAATTATAATACCTTTTCACTCATTTCCAGAAGAATAACTTGTCAAAATGTTCTCACAATAGTCCACATACCCACGCAGAGTTTTTCCCAACATATCGCATCGAAACATATACAAAAACACCATTCAAACATCAGTAACCATTCTCATTTACAAATTCCAATTCAAAATGAATGTTCCACCAAAAACCTTTCGTGGAACAAGAATGCTGATTTTTCCTCGAAAAGCCTTTTCTAATGCACAAACTATTTCCATATTATAAAAAATGACACACTTGATGTGGTTTCTATCTCACTACTTCCAATTTTTAATGAAAAACACTAGTCGATCCACCTATGGTGCACTTTTTACCAAAAACATTTGGTCTCAAATATAGATGTGCTACCCATTTATCCAATCATGGTTCTTTAAATTCTAAGGCACCCTGAGGTCACCCCAATACATCCACCAAAGTCATAATCCAACTTTAATTGTAATTTAGTGGTCCAATACTCAATCAAACCATTCCACTAATTTTATCCAAGTGTGATAACTGGTGCATTTTGAATTCAATCACACTCAGAAATTCCAAAATACACTGAACATAAATATAGGATCAAACTCCATAAAATATCAAAACAATATTAACCTATGAAATTATGTCATTAATGTTATTGAATTCAATCACATAGCTCACTGAAATCCAAAATTCCAGAATAATCAACTAATGATTTTCCCCATCACAATACCATAATCCCACCCACACTAGAGTCACATCACCCACAACCGACATCATTATCCCCACCATTGGAGTTCCCTTGTATTCACAATATAAATCTGATCTCTCAACCATCAAAACCCATGATCTATATATGGTTTAATAGAGTGATTGGTTTTGGTATAAATTTTTATTCCTGAACTCTAAAAAAAGAAGAAAACATCACATGTCACGAGAGAATGGAAAAGTTGTCATGTGGAACCTACCAAAACTCCATCAGTAATGTGGGTTGCATCCTTAACCCACGTATTATGAGTCCCCACCATATTTATTTCCCCATGATACTACTCGTGCACTATCTTAAAAGATCCATAACTCGGAACGTTCTGTTCCACTCGAGCAATTCTTTAGTGATACGATAAACCTAAATGATTATATCCAAATATAACTTGGATATTTTGTAGTTACATACCAGATCTAGTCAAGGTGTCACCACTCTCTGCAGGGAAACATCTAGTCCCACCATAAGCTCTAGGATTCTTGGCCCACATTCCACTCAACCATCATGTAACTCCCATTTCATTTCTAATATATACTATACCATAGAGAGACATTTTAAAATATCATCCTAACCTAATTCACCAAGCCCACAGGTATCTCATAAATTTCCATTAATCCTTACCTAAAAAATGATCACTGTCAATTTCAGTCCAGAAGGTCCAATGAATAAATTTTGTTTTCAACCCGAATCTTCATAAAACATAAAGAGTATATGATCTTATACAACCTGGTCATCAAATCCTGACCCCATCATATCCTCCTCTAAGGAACTCACAATCATAATCCATCTATACTAATGAGAAATCATCGATCACCCCAATCACCAAGTCACTGAGGTCTGATTCTTATATCAAGGGTCACTATGGTCTCCATACTATCCCCAAAAACTAGGTCTCATGAAGTGTTATAACTCTTTAAAAATTACTCATTGCACTTATGATAAACAAAAAATGGAATCTCAAGTGAAAATATACCTTGTAATGGGTTATCACCCAACCATGACATCTGTCATGTCAAACACCCTCTTAAGGGTCCCATGTCTATAGTGGAATTCTATAAAAACACTACCATCCTACCAGGGCACTATATCACTAAGTGTCTACCTATGGGAATCCTACCTTGATAATTATTACTAAACTAGTGTCTCATATAAAAAATATAATCATTTTTAATGATCTATACCAATGAATATTTTAGTCACTGGCTTGGGTAAGTGTAATTTCATTCCAAATTATGTGGGAAAATGACATATAGGTTAATAATAGAACATTAAATAACCAAAACTATGGTAAATTTAACATGTATCTCCCTCTAGAAGTTTATATCTAGTGAACCACCATCATACAGTCTAGTCATGTAATGTTCCATTCCAATCTATATGGTGAAATACATATAGTTTGTTGTTAGAACTCTAAATAAGTGAAGTTGTATAATAGAAACTCACTACAACACCTTGTTGATTATTGAACTAATAGAGTAAATATATATCCACTACTAGAAGGAGTGTTTCAACATCATTTTCATCATCGAGTATCTAATCATAAATTCACATGACTATCCAGTAGAAGAAATTGTATATACCAGTCAACCCAAATGAGTATAATGTCACCAAGTATGCATTCTGGAAGATGCCATATGAGTAATTATTGACACTTTAAATTGTTTAACACCACATCAATACTAAAAATTACACCATTAGGTCCCTATACATTATTTTAATCTTATTTTCCAAATCATGATACATGATACACCTTTTCCCCTACTTTCTACATTCCAAAATCCTGAACTGGTCTCTTGCTAATTTTTCAAGAGCCAAAATTCAATAATAAATCTTAAATCATAAATCCAAACACTCTTTAAATCACTCAACTTGAAAATCATATCAACCATAACATCAAAAATTCGTAACATCAGTCCCATTCTGGGTAACTAAGAATTTTTACTGATATAGGTGTTTATAATGCACTTACTCGGTACCCATCACAAGCTCTGACATATTATTAAATCTCTATAATACTATGTCCCAAATATTCAGATAAATAAAAATATAATTGATAACACTTTATAACTCTTTATACTTACTCACCCATAATATTAACTGGACCAGCCCACACATGAAAATAGGTGTGCATCCCCAAATGCCAAATGCCTCCAACTAGCAGTAGGAATCCAAAGAGGTTCCATGGGGAGACTATACCCCCTATAATAGAGTTCACAAACACAAAATCAATAAAAAAATAACATAGTATGTAGGAAACAGAAATAAATAAAATAATTAAATAATTGAATAAAATGTTGCACACAAACTTGAATGGTTTTTATTGTATAAAATTATAGCCAATACGGATCTATAAATACATTATTCACCTCTACTAACCAATTGAGCCATCCTTCTTGATCAAGAAGTACTTGGAATCATCCCAATATAAAACTGCATCCATGTTGAGGATACTCAAGTACTATAGTGGAATAGTGGCATGAGTCGGGTGTGAGTGCATAGCTCAGTAGGGAACATACACTTGATCCCATGCAATATCACTAATAAAGGAATGTGTACATATAACATGTTTTAAAAATTAAAAAATGAAATAAATAAATAAACTACAGAAAATAATTTCTTCACCATGATTCTAGAATTTATCTAAGAACATCCAGATGTTTGTTTTAATTAGTAACACAACCACACCAAGGGTTCATATGTATGAAGTGATATGAGCCCAACAACCATCATACATCCTCAGTTATATGACCTCGATAACCTATACCAACCTTGGCTAGTGATAAAGTGTCTCTTAGCATGAGCACCACCTTAGGGGAACCTCTATCCACTCTCTAAGGATGCCATTCTCATACCTTCGTCGTGATGAGTAGTAGAACCTAGGGAGTCATAAGGCATCTATTATCCTGAATCCCTCATTCTAAACCCCATGGTAGTACCTAGGCCCTCTCAATATCGGGCCAATGACTAATTCCAGGCAGGGGAGGCGCTTGAAAATACTATATGTTTAGGTTTGAATGATTCCTAAGAGACTTGGGAAATCAAACACAATACCATCCTTGGATCCCATAGTCAATCACTTGGGAATCTAATAACTCTTGGATCCTCATCCGAACTATCAATGGTGCATCCATCTGATCATAGGTGTAGTCTATTCATTAATGAATGGGATCTAATAGTCACCCATGAGATTTTCAACATTAGTTATTAGGGATATACCCCCACCCATCACCTCATACCTCCATTAAAATATTTTGAATCATGAATATTATCAACTATCTATTGGTCTCCATTAGAATCATGGAACCTAAGAATTCCAAATGGAAACAAAATGTCTGAGGAATCCCTTCTATCCTTTGGAACTATTGTATTCATGGACACACATTATTTGATTCTATATCATATGTAACACATATATAAATACAATAAAACATAAAACCAGTCATTAAATTATAGTCGAGCTAAGCATATTCCCCTAATGTGTCATGAAACTATATCCCAAACATATTGGGCATCTCTGGGCCTCATCCAAATCTTCATGTTATTCTCCGGCATCCTGAGAAATCATCGTAGTTCAAAACCCAAATCTTGATTCCCAAGAATCCTAGGAAATCACATACCATAATGGTGTAATAAAATAAACACATTAAAGGCTGACTGAAAAACCATTCCCACCACACTATCAATAGTACCTTTGGAAAAAATGTTTGTTACGAGTTCTAGGTGAAACACACTACCATCTCTACTCACTTCCATATACACCTACCCTAGGTCATCTCATGAAGGGGTTCCCATGGGAGTCCCTATATCAATAATAAAGTAGATGAATCCAACATAGTATCCTCAGTCACCAAAAGTCTTTTGGGTCAACACCTGACACTCAAGTGACATATCGTCCCACAGTATTATCAAGGTCATCTAATGTTCTCATAAGACTAAAGGGTATACTACACTAGTGAAAGTCTTCAGAGATGGATCTAGTCTGATCTCTATTTCTAGGGTCACTCCAAACAGGTAAACTCACCAAACCCATATAATTCCACCTAAGATCCATTGACTTGATCCTAACACATGCAAGGGTCCTCACCTGGCTAACTAGGGCCACCCATATCAATTCTCAACACATCCCCTATAGGAAGTTCAACTATATGGGTCCCTTCATATTTTAGGCCTCTTCTAGCTGTGCTAGAGGCATCACACTAATTCCTAAGGTCATCGGTGGAATTTTTACTCCACTCATTCTATTATAGGAATTTTCCTAAGTTGTCCAATTAATTCATAATTACCATTTAATTTAAATTAAATAATATATTTGAATTTAAAAATTATTTTTAACTAAACTGGGAATCACCCTCGGTGGTGTGATAACATGTCACATGAATCATTTATTAAATGAAATAATTCCATATCGAATGTACATTGAACCACCTACCTCAAATAAGAATAATTTAACCTTATTTAATATATTTTGAACTCTCTTCTTGGATTTTATATACTCATCCAAGGTGGAATCATCATCACTGGATCTTACCCACGTTATGAAGAAACTAAAGCATGCCAAACATGACAAATTAATTTATCATAAACAGATTATAATTAATTAAAATATTTACTTTTAAAACTCAATTTAATTAAATTTTACTAATCATAAAAAATCATAATGCATAATAATATCACTATAATATAATGAAATGGGGTTCCATATATACTTGTAACACCCCCACAAATAAATCAAGTCAAATCCCTAATATACAGAACCATTTCCATAATAATTAATCATCAATTTTAACGAAAACCATATTAAATTCCAAGGTGTGTAAAACCTTTGTTGAAAAGATGACTGACATAAGGCAGACATTGTCTCAGAATTCCATCTTCCTAGGTTTCATAAAAGACAAATAAAAATCTGAATATTTCACAATTATCTAGTGAAATATAAATTTATGACCAAAACTAAAATAATTTTGAATTGAAAATAAGAAGAAATAGAATCGACAAGAGGATTGATAGAAGATAGTACACTATTTAATCATCAAAAATACCTAAAACCACCACCATAGTCCAAGGGGTAATAAGTGAGTAGTGGGTATCAGGGGCCCCTTTGTGTGTGCTATCAGGGAGAAAGAAAAGGGGTTTTATCATTTATAATCTGAGGGGGAAAATAAAATTCATCTTCTAAAAGGGATTCTTTCTAGTCTATGGTTGGACCATAACTTGTTGGTGGCTATAGGATATATCCACCATGCATCTCGTCAACCTTTTTCTACATTTGATGCTCCTCTATGCCACTCCAGTCCCGAAAAGTTGTCATTGTAATGACCCAAACATTTATCAATGAAAATTAACTTCTGATAATAATGTAATGTAGGGTAAATAATTTAAAATCACATATATAACACAATAAAAACTTTATAAAAGAATAATATATTAAATAATATGTATTTCTAGATATTAAGAAACCTATACTGAGGGAATAGTAACTTGACCCTTAGAATAGTGACAGAAACATTAAGAATAGTAATTCATCCAATAGAATAGTTAACTCCCCTATTAAAGTACAATTAAAATTTATTAATCATATAAATGAAAATATTATATAATTATATCATAGTATAATTAAATAAATATTTTAAAAATGATAAATTAAGTGTTGTATTTTTTTCAAACATAACTGTTCATTTTTAAATTTGAAAATTAATATAATCATTTAAAAGAAAATTTATTTCCATAATATTTTTTCAAAGTATAATATACTTTTGTATTATAATTATAATATAATTTTATAATACCTTAATTAATTTTTCAGACTGTCAAAAAAATTATAACATTAAAATCTCTATTTTTCAAATAAATAGTGATTTTAATTAAAAATCATATTCATCATATTCATAAAATTATTTTCATAAAATGGTGTTCATTTTTAAAATCATCACATCGAAATTTTCCCGAGGTTATTTTTTGGTAATTTTAAAAAATACTTCAATTTTTGGATAAATAGTAAAAATACGTTTTTAACTTAACCAATTTAACTCAAATTACATCGTTCCTAATTTGTTAGTGATATAATGATTTATATAAACTTGTGTTCGAATATTATATATTTATTTTTACTAATTATTCATTAATATATAGTAAACTGAATTTACTAACCTAAAAATTATTTCCCATAACCTAAAGTCAAAAGTGAATCTTTAAATAACAATTTTTCTTTGTTTTTTACTTTAATTTTTAATAAACTATTTAATTAGAATTATAAATGTGTTTTAAAGTAGTTAACCCTTTATATTATACTAATATATTTTTTATATTTTTCAAAAAATCACTATTTCAATTATTATCTTTGATATAATTTGTTATTTAATATATTAATTAAAAATCCCCCTCTACTCAAGTATAAATAAACCCTCCCTTCCCTTGGAAAACCAATCATCCCACACTTTAAATAGAAAAATCACTTCCAAATCCTCGTTATTAATCCTCTTAAAAAACCTATGGATGTTTTGTAGCTATCGAACTGCTATCACCATGGATGTTATAGTGTCGTACAAGGGAAGCCACACGGAGGAAAGAGTAAGTCTTCATTACCTCTTACCTCTTTTCTTCTTCTCCTAATTTTACCAATTCCTTTCAAAACCTTGTAATAAAAAATTAATTATTTAGTAATTTAAAATTATTTTAATTATTTTAACCTACTCCAAGTATCATTTATATGAAATATATTTATTCATAATCCCTTTTCTCGCTCTTTTGACAACATCCTGTTAAAGGTTGGTTAACCACATATGAATACATTACCAAGACAATTATTTTAACCACCATCGTGGATAGATAAAATGAATTATAAATAATATAAATTTTTAATTACTTGTATTCTATGATTATATAATTATATATACTAATTAATAATTTAAATTTAAAAATATAGAAAAATCTAGGAAAATGGAAAATTTTTAAGAAAAACATTATATTAAAACGCTTCAATTTCATAAAAAAATTAAGAAATATAATCCAATGAACATAATTGATAAATATTTTATTAAATTAATATTATACACTTTTGGATAATTTTTTTAATAAATATAATTGTTTTATTCATGAGGTAAAAAAGCGACATAATGAAGTGTGAATTAAGGTAATGGGATTCTCGAACCCAACTCCATTTCCTTGGATTTTCCCAATTTCTCAAGATTTTCTGCATAGATATTCATTTAATTTTTCTTAAATATAATTTCATTATTGTTAACTTTTCATTTTAATGATATACTTATTTCCAACTTGGTTTTATGAAAAATATAAATATTTTCAAAAATAACTCTTCTTTCCGAAACACATCTCGACTTCCTTAAGATTATTTCTTCATCACTTAAGATTAATGATTTTCATAACAAGTATTTTTTCTCATTTTTAATTTTGGAACCAAAATTTTATTCATGAATGAAATGAAACCCATTACATTTTATGGGTTATTTTATGTCTAATATTGATATTCCTTCTATATGGCATGCATGATTATGTAAATGTTATGATTTCACGAGTGCACTGAATATTATATAGCACTGCAATGCATTCTATAATGTGATGTATCTCATGAGATAATGTGAAATATGTTTGAACATTCTGATGTCTTTTTTTATAATGATGATTTTATGAACATTCACATATTTTATGCATTAACATGATGTCATTATTGTTCACAACTATATGTGTTATTTGACCACTAAGACATGATGTTTCATCTTTTTCATTACCATATTCCATGACTTTATCAAATGATTCCCCTCATGATTATGATGGTGATCTAATATTTATTTTTTTAGGATAATTAATATTCTCAGCCATTTTATATTTATTTTTGTCCCTATTTATCCTCTTGGTGGGATTTTATCTCACCCCTTACATTGATGTATATCCTTTGGTGATTATATGTTCTAATCAGAACATAAGGGACAATAAGAGGATAGAGAATATGGAATTAGTTAATGTTTATTTTATATTATTTAAATGTGATGTATGAACCTAATTTTCTAAAGACACTAAACTAATTTTTCCAAGATTTGTAATGCTATAATTTTATTTATCTTTAAAATTAATTAATCATTATTTAGGAAAAATTAAGGTCTCTATAGTTGGTATCAGATCACAGTTTAGTTAATTTGAGAATTAAGATTAGAAAACACTAGTGAAACCCTTACTATAAGACTAATTATATATAATCATCCATGTAAATTTGTTTTATAAAAATTCTAAATGTTGGGATCCCATAAGATATTCCTTTATAGTTAATTTCAAAAAGGAATAAATAATTTATTTATTACTCATTGAATTAAGATCTATCCCAACTATTTCTGTTTTAGAAAATAGTGGGAACCAGGAGAAACCAGGACAACGCCCCATGTGAGGAAGAGTGTTGTGATTTTATGAATGACATACTCAATTCCTTGGGATGTGGAGTTACAAATATCATGCCGATTCATTTCCAATAGACTCAGGCTATGAATAATAACATAAGAAATGTAGAACATCTTCCTTCGCCTAAGATAGAGAAATTGGCTAAGAAATATTTTATGCGGCAATGACCAAATACATTTAGTGGATATTATGATCATCTAGTTTAAGAATAGTTGGTTAAATAAATAGTTAATATATTTTTTATTCTCTAGTATTCTAAGAAGTAGAAGGTGGGTCTATCCATCTATAGTTTTGATGGATAGGGATGATCAATGGTGGGTATTGGAAAAGAAAACCAATCCAATGGATGAAATATAAGATATTGAGTGGGAAGACATGGAAAAAATATTTCTTAACAAGTATTTACCTATAACTCTTCTAACAAGGATATATAGATAATTTAAAATTCTGAATAAAAAGGAAGGAAAATATTTCATGGATTACGTGTCAATATTCACAAGTCATTAATGGTAACCCTCAGGTTTTGTTATCAACAATGATAGAAAAATTGATAAATTCTTTAGTGGTTTAAAAATACACATTCAAAAGGTGATAGCTATCTGATATTTTGGGGGTTATAAAGAGGTTTCTTAATGTGATCTAAATATGGATATGTAGTTTTGAGAATTATCCCATGGTTGTGGAGATAAGAAATGAAAGTTGTAGTGTAAATTTAGAGGATCTAATGAAAATGGTTGGAAGAAATATCAACCACTCACATATCAAAATGTGTTAAGAAGCATCATTGGAATTTACTCAAAGGTATGAGGAAATTCTTCAAGTGTGGGAGATATGACCACCAACCTCATGAATGTTGTAGATATATGAAGAATCCATCCGATATAATGGAGTAATGGAGAGAACCACCCATGGTTTAAGCTTCTAATGTAGAGAGAAAGGTAAAAACAAGATAGTCCACTTGACCTAGATTTTTGGAGGGTAATCAGCATCATCAACCACCAAACCAAAAGAACAGGGGAAATCTTATTCCATCACTACTGCTGAAGTATAGTAAGAGCATGAAGTCATACAAGGTACACTTCCAATTCACACAAGAATGGAAATAGTCTAGTTTTATTCTGGTTCTGCACATTCCTTTATATATTTAAATTTTACTATAACTATTTAATCAAATCCCTGAACTACGAAGTAGAGATATCCACAAAAACACCTACTAATGTGATCATTTCAACCCAAGTGTTGGACTCTTCTCCTGTTGGTGTATGTGGGATGATTTTTCTATAAAATTTAATGATACTTCCCTTGGTGGAATTCAACACTATACAAGGTATGGATTATATCTCTTTATATTGAACATGCATCATCTTTTGGGAAATGAAATATATTTTCATATTATGATACATCCAATGATCCTCTACAATGGAAAGTAAGATCATTAATCTCTTTGGGAAAATAAATCAAAGGTGTAGTTGTTGATACCCTATTAATAAGAATACATGGCCCAAATGGTTTTGAAAGAGGAAATTATAAACCTAGAAGAAATTCCAATTGTGAGGGAATACAATGATCTATTTCATAAAGAGTTTCCTATAATTAACCTAGGTCATGAAGTATAGTTATCAATAGAATTCATATTTTTAGCTAATCCTATCTCAAAATATCCCTATAGGATGGCCTCTATCGAACTAGAGGAGTTAAATAAGTAGTTGAAATAGAATTTGGAAAAAGGGTTAATATGTCCTAGTCCATCACCTTGGGGTGTTCCAATACTATTTGTAATGAAAAAGGATGGATCAATGCAGTTGTGTATCAGTTACTGGGAGGTCAAAAAGATTATTGTAAAGAAAACTTATCCTCTTCAAAATAATAGTGACTTTTTAGATAAACTATGAGGATATCAATACCACTCAAAGGTGGATCTTTGTTCTGGACATCATCAAATGAATGTGAAGAAGAAAGATATTCATAAAATTGATTTTATATAAAAGGTATGGGAACTATGAGTTTCTAGTGATTCCATTCAAATGTACCAATTCCATTGAAATATTTAGTGATTTTATAAATATTTTCCTCATAAAATTCCACGAAAATTTTGTGGTAGTTTTTATTAAAGATATTCTCATCTACTCTAAGTGAAAAGAGGAATATAAATAACATCTAAAGATTGTGTTGGGGACATTAAGGAAATATAAATGGTTCACTCTGTTCAGAAAGTGTGAATTTTGGATGAAGAAATTCACATTATTGGGACATGTGATCACAAGTGAGGGAATGTCTATAGACCTTTCAAAAAAACAGAATTTGATGAATTTTATAGACCCACTAGTGTCACAGAAATCCATTTTTTTATTTGGTTGTGTACTATGGATTTTTTTATGAATTTCACACAATTTTCTAGACCACTAACCAAGTTAACATGGAAAGGTGTAAAGTATGTTTGGATGGAAGAATGTAAGGAAATCTTAATAGATCTCAAGATGAGGTTGATCACTAAAAATGTACTCACATTACCGACAGGTGGAGAATTTTTTGTGGTATACAGTGATTCATCAAATAAAGGATTGGGTTTTATAATCATGAAAAATAATAATGTGATGGCCTATACCTCAACGAAGTTGATGATCCATGAGAACAACTATATGAAACATTATATATAGTTATAAGTAATTATTTATTTCCATAAAATTCTTATGGAACTACCTCTATGGAGAAAATTTTTTAATATATACTAATCACAAGATTCTAAAGTATATATTCACATAAAAGGAACTCAACATGCTTCAAATGAAATTGTTAGATCTAATTAAGGACTATAATTTCTCTATTCAATGCCATCCAAGAAAGGTGAACAAGGTCACTATTTCTATTAGTATAAAATAACATGCAATTCTTTCCATGATGTGGATTGAGAATGAACCTATCATCATTTATATTCAATGGATGTATTTGGAAATCATAAAAATAGGGAATACATCCAACCTTTCCCAAATGATTTCCCATCCATCTATTCAAGGGAAGATCAAGGAGGAACACATGGATGATTTGGACCTTCAAAAAAAGGTGAATAAAGTTAACGAAGGGGACCTTCAAGAGTTCCATGTCGATGATGATAGTATGATTAAATTTGAAATGAGGTTGTGTGTCCCTTCATCACCTAAGATAAATATGATGCTATTGGACTAATCACAATGCCCACCATTCTCCATCTATACTATAAATACTAATATGTAAAGTGATTTTTGAGAACACTTCTTGTGGGATAACATGAATAAGGATATTCCGGAGTATATCTCAAGATGCTTGTTATGTTATAAAGTTAAATAAGAATGAAAAATGTACAAGGGGATGATGAAACCATTGTCTATACCCATATAGAAATGGGATAATGTCACTATAGAATATTTTACTGGTCTTCTGAAGATATCCAAAGAAAGCAATGTGATATGGGTTGTGGTGGATTAAATCACCATGAATGTCCACTTTATTGACATTCGAGAATACCTTTATCTTTAAATACACTCTAAAATATATGTGAAGAAAGTTAGGAGGTTACATGGGGTTCCACTATTGATAGTCACTGATTATGATCCAAGGGTCACGTATAAATTATGGACAAGTCCTTATCATGATTTGAGTACTGAATTGAATTTCAACACGACCTTTCACCCCCAACTGATGGACAGTTTGTAATGACTATTCAGATTCTCAATGATATGCTAAGAGTTTTCTCAATAGAACTCAATGGTGGGTGGGATCAGCATCTCTCATTGGTTGAGTTATCATATAACAATATCATCTCCACAATTATTAATGTGGTTCCATGTTAATCTTTATAAGGGAAGATATATATAAATACATATTTTTGGGATGAATTTGGAGAATTAATTCTACTTTAAACTGATCTTGTGCAAGAAATGACATAGAAGGATCAAGTCATCCAGCAACATATGAAAGATAATCAGATTCATAATAGGAGATCTGCTGACAATCACCAAAGGGGATTGGAGTTTGATGTTGTAAAAAATGTATTCTATAAAGTATCACCATGGAAAAGAGACATGGATTTTGGAAATAGAGAGAAGTTTATCCTTAGGTACATTATCCACTTTGAGATCCTTGATCACATAGAATAAGATTCCTATTGGATTTCTCTTCCACCGGGTATGGATAATTTTCATGATGTGTTCAACATATCACACCTGAGGAAGTACATACTTGAACCTTCACATGTACTAAATTTGGAGGTGGTATAACTGTAGAATGACTACTCGTATAAAGAGCAACACATATAGATCTTGAACTGAAGTGACATGTTTCAATTAAAAAAACACAACTCACCTTATTTGAGTATTATGGAATAATCATAAGTATGAAAAAGAAACTTGGAAACTATAGGAATAAATGAATGATAAATACCCTCAATTGTTCTTGTTAAATGAAATTTTGAGTGAGGAATTTCAAAAGTGGGGAAGAATGTAATAACCCAAACTTTTATGAATGGAAATTCCCTTCTTATAAAAATTTCATATACTATAAATAAAATAAAATCACATTGAGAACAAAATAAAAACTTTATAAATGAATAAAAAATTAAATAAAAGGTATTTCTAGAAATTAATAAACTTATATCGATAAATAGTAACTTGACCATTGGAATAGTAACATGACCGTTAGGAATAGTAATCTAGATAATAGAATTGTAACATCTCTTATTAAAGTATAAATAAAATTTAAGCATCATATAAATGAAAATATTATATACCTATATCACAGTATAAGTAATTAAATGTTTTGAAAATTATAAATTAAGTGATGGTATTTTTTAGTAAAACATAAATATTAAGTTACAATTTTATAATAAATAATGATTTAAAATAAATTTATTACTATAAAATACATTCATATACTAATATTTTGTTTTATTATAATTATACAAAACTTCTATAAGACCTTAATTAATTTTTCAATGTTTCATAAAATGATTTATAACATTACAATCGGTATTTTTTGAATAAATGATGATTTTAATTAAGAATTTAATTTAACGTATTTATAAAATTATTTACATAAAATGGATTCCTTTTTTGAAATCATATATTGAAATTTTCCAAGGGTAATTTTCTAAAATACTTAAACTTTCCTATGGATAGTAAAAATAGTGTTTTCTCTTAATCGATGTAACTTAAATTACATAATTCATGATGAATTAGTGAAATAATGATTTCTAGAACATCAATTTCAGATATTATATACTTAATTTAAAAATAATTCATTCAAAAACTGTACACTCAATTTACCAACCAAAAAAATATTTTCCAAAACCTGAAGTCAAAAGTGATTCTTTAAAATAATAATCATTCTTTTTTTCCACATTCCTTTTGTTAAACTAATGAATTATAATTATAAATGTGTTTTAATATCTTAAAATCGTTATATTATATTAATATAAAATTTTCAGTTTCCAAAAATCACTATTAAAAGTATCATCTTTCATATAATATTTTAGCCAACGAGCCTGTACCAGAGTGGTAATGGCTCCTACTTGGCATCCAAGAGACCCAGGTTCAAAACTAGGTGGAGGAAAATTTATGGGGTATTGTACCAGGCACTATAGCAGTACTGTAGCAGGTAATGTTCTGAACTATTGCAACTTGAACTATTCACCTGATTTGGGCTTTCGGGCCACCTGTTTGGGGCAATGGGTATCAGGGCCATCAAGTCATTAAATGCCTTTGGGCCTCAGGGCCTTCAGGACAAAGAGACCATGATGTAGCCTAGCTCACACAGAGAAGGCTCTAGAAGAGGATCACATCAAAGAGTAATAGTCATGAGAAGAAGAGCTAACCGGATTGGAAGAATGAGAGGGTATGTAAACCACCATCGGGACCAGGCAATGTGTAGCTTTGTATGGGGAAACACTAGAAGATCAACAATGCAAGGTGGGGAGCTAGAAAATAAATGATGCAAAAGATAAGGAGGGGTAGTTCTAGTGTTTTGGGACTATGGTTCATGTAATGTTCGTAGTATTCCTCTAGGCCATCGAGTCATGTATTGGTCTTCGGGTTGTGTTAGGCTTTGTTCCCTAGGCCTACGGGTCATGTAAGGGTTCCCCTTAATCCCTTAAAAGGAGGATTATACATAATAAAATAAAAATAAATCCTTCAGACTATTCAGGGGGGATATAATAATTTATTTAATATTGTTTTTCTAAAATACCCCCCTCAAGTACTAAAAACCCCTATCCCTTCCCATGGAAAACCACTCATACCACCCTTTCCAAAGACAAAAATCTAACGAAATACTTCTTATTTAGCCTATTAGAAAACCTAGGGACTTTCTAAATCCATCAGTCTTCATTCACCATGGGATTTATAGTGTCTTACAAGAGAAACCACGCTGAGGAAAGAGTGTTTCTCCATTAACTCTTCCCTCTTTTCTTCTACTCCTTTTAACAATTACACTCAAAAATATATACTATAAAAATTATTATTTAGTAATTAAATATTACATTAATGATTTTTATACAACTAAAAGTGTAAAATATATGACTGATATAAATGTTATACTCCCTTGTCTTGCTCTTTCTAAAACATCTCGTTAAAGGCCAGCTAACAACCTATGGTGACAAATCAAAGATAATTATTATAAACACCTTTATGGATGGGAAACATAAATTAATTATATTAAAAATATATAATTACTTGTATTATATTTATTTTTGAATTATTTATACTAATTTACCATTTAAATTTAACAAAATAGCAAAATTGAGAGAAATTGGGAATGTTTTAAGAAAAACATGATATCAAAATGCTACAATTTCATCAACAAAATTTAATAAATATAATCCAACAATTATAATTGAAAAATAGTTTTATAAATGAATCTAATTCACTTTTTTATTGGTGTTTTAATAAATATATTTTTTTTATTCATGTGGTACAAAAACTAAATTATTAATCATGAATTAAGGTAAGGGGATTCATGAACCCTACCCCATTTCCATGGGTCTTTCCCCTTTTCTCAACAATTTGAATATGGATATTCATTAAATTTTCCTTAAATATAATTTCATTATTTATACCTTTTATTTTAGTGTAAATACATGTTTACAACATGGTTTTATGTCAAATATAAATATTTCCAAAACTAACTCTTCTTTCTAAAACACATCTCGTCTCCCTTATGATTGTTTCCTCTTCACAAAAGATTGATGATTCTTATACCAATTATTTTTTTCTCCATTTCTCATTTGGGAAAAAAATTATTCATGAATTAAATGAAACCCATTCATTTCCATGGTTTATATTATGTCTATGGTTGACATACGTTCTTCTTGGCATGCATAATTATGTAAATTTTATGATGCGATGGGATCACTCAGAATTATATAATGCTCCAATGCATTGGGTAATGTGATATATCTCATAAGGTAATATGAAATATTCATGAACATAATGCTAGATTTGTTAACTTTAAGAACCCATATCTTCTTTTCAGGGACGTTTTTTCCTTTTCTGGTCGTTTTGGAGAAAAAGAGGAAAATCTGGAAATTTTTGAAGTACACGTCCTGTAATTTATGAGTACACGCCGTGTACTGTGATGCTGTTGGAGGCCGTCTACTGGTCGTGTCATGGAAACACACATGGCCGTGTGGGAGTGACTTGGAGGCCACCTAATGCGGAGTACATAAACAGCAAGTACACACTGTGTACACCAAAATTACATGTCGTGCATTTTGTTTTTTTTCATTAAATGCACCGGGGTTGCGTATGACGGATAGAACTCACTTCTTCTAGGATGTCTTCATCTGAGATAACCCATACAGCCATGGATCTTTGATGATCCCCCGAGCCTCTGTCCATCCTCCGATTCGAACAATAGTGATTGTGTTGGAATCGCAACAGTGAGATCTTCCTTCTCCCAGAGCATAGTTTTACAATTCCTCCTCTTTTCCCTGTTATCATGGGTTGTATGTTTTATACGTTTTCATAGATCTATGACATTTTACGGCAATTCAAAATTTGAGGTTAAGTATATCGATCACCTAACACCAAGGTAGGTGTTTTGTGCCTTTCCGTTCAAAGTCTTTGAGTATTATGGGCAATTTCCACCAATTCCCTTGAACAGGGTATTGCGTGTTTAATGTTTTACCATTGTTGTCTTCCTACCATAATTTTATGCCTATGTAGAGGTGGAATGGATAATAATAGGTTTTTTATATATTCCTTGGATGTTTTTCCCATGCATGTTCTATTTACGACCATTTGGTCATGTTTAGCCAGTTTGGCCGCCTTTCCTATTTTCCATACCTATTGCTGTAGGATGGAGAGTTTGAATCCTGACATGCTTGATATATTGTAGACTATTTATTCAACTAGTTTTTTAGGTTTACTTTGGATATATTGCATTTCTATGTCGTTATCCTATATAGGGTCGTGAGAACCGGGTGTAGTAGACTATAAGGGGAATTGACCGAGTGAGCTTCCTCAAAAAGTCTTTGAGCATTTGGCTATAGGAGGATAGACTGTGTGAGCTTCCTAAGAGAGCCTAGGATTACTTTGGGATATAAGGGGATTGACTATGTGAGCTTCCTTAGAGAGTCCTTGACTTCTTAGACTATAAGGGGATATACCATGTGAGATTCCTCAGAGAGTCTTTGTTTTACTTTGAATTACCGTGCTTACCTTAGAATATAAGAGCAATTGACTATGTGATCTTCCTCATAGAGTCTTTGAATGACCTGGTCTATAAGGGGAATTTACCGAGTGAGCTTCCTCGGAGAGTCCTTGACCTTGGGGCTATAATGGGAATTGATCGAGTGAGATTCCTCAGAGAGTCCCTGACTACCTTAGACTATAAGGGGAATTAACCGAGTGAGATTCCTTAGAGAATCTTATAATTTTTCTTATGACCAAACCAGAGAGGTTAGGCTAAGTGTACATCTTAGAGGGTTTTTGGTACTTCTTAGGTAGGACCAGCGGGAATGGCTGTGAGTACTTCCCAGAGGGTTACCTGTTTGTGCTTAGCTTCTTGTTAGTTGTTGCATGATATTGGAACTGTGGATTGTTTACTGTTCATCATGTTCCTGTTTACTACTTTCTGTACTATTACCTATAATATCTTCATTGACTGTTATGAATAAATCTTTGGGTGGTTTCCTACTAGTATTTAGTCTCACACCCTTTTTGGGCCATGCTTTTGGGCCCAAACAGATTATATTGTTGCATGTATAGATAAGGGAAAACACCCTTCCACTTCAGGTACTTGACTTTCTATGGAGCTAGAGAGCATGGGACCAAGCCCAGGCTTGCAATGTTGATGAGTTGTTATCTTTTTATTTTGTACTTGGTTCAGTAATTTTGTATTCAGCAGTGCAACTTGTTTTTCTATTTTCCTAGACATATGTATCATGCATCATTTATTATGCATGGCTCCAGTTGTTTATTATCTCAACCTTCTGTTTTTTACTGTTGTTGGATATTCACTGTTTCCGCTATTTCATGGTTATTTACTTCCATTGTGTACTCTACCAATGAAGGCATAGTTTCCCCACTATCACACCCAAGGCCCTCACTGCTAGTTGGTAGCCTCTGGCGTTATGGTAAATGTGCTTGAGGCCATGTGACCAACTGGGTATGGGGCACCTCCTAGGTGGCTTCCGGAACCGGGATGTTACAAAGTAGTATCAGAGGGATTATTTTCTCTTGACTTACTATTTGGACCCTTTATTCAGGGAGAATATAGAATGGGTACTTGGTAATAATATGTGCCTAGTATTAGCGAACCCATGTTTAGGGAATATCCAATCTACCTCATTTAATTGCAAATTTTCGGATTTTTCAATTTTACAGTTTATTTGATTTTCACCGTTGGGTGACTCACATGTATTGTGTTGTTACAATTGATGATATTGAGGTTCTATTTCTGTCACAACCCGATGAGATGAGGGTATGTCATCTCATGCATCATATATGCACTTTCTAGAAATCACATATCATGCATTCTTTCCATGCCATCTAGGATGCATTAGCGATTACACGTTGTTGCGATAGATGTTGTGTAGAATATGCATGTTGTTGTGATAGATGACTTGATAAAATACATGTTGTTTTATATGGTATTGTTTGTGTAAGGATTTGTTTGGATGAACACCAAACTTTGGTTCTTGGGTGTTATGGGCCCTCATGGACCGGAATTTGGTGAATCATTACTTTCTTGTCTTGTAATAACATGTATAAGATGCCAAGATTTGATTCGTGGGGAGTATGGGCCCTCACGAATCGGAATTTGGCCCTTTTAATGCATGTTTCAGTGTTTTTCTGGGCTCTGGAGTAGTTTCTGAGGCTTACTTTTCGGAAAAACCCAGAATACACGCCTTGTAGTTTCGACTACACACTATGTGTTCTTCTGTTCGGGAAGAAATAGTTTTTCTTAAGTACACATTGTGTACCATTTTTACACGTAGTGTAATCTTTAACCTTGTCATAGGCTATGTGACAGAGAAACGGGGTGTGGAATTCCTTGTAGGAACACGCTGTGTACCAGTTTCGCACACCGTGTAGTCCAACCCAGGTACCCAGCCATGTCATGAACAAAACAGGTCGGTGTTATCTTTCCACATACATGCCGTGTTAGGATTTTACATGCCATGTAGTCTGACCTAGGTACCCGGACGTGTCACAAACAACACGGTCGGTGTTATACTTTCACATACATGTCATGTCTATCAGGAACACATCGTGTAGTCTCTTCCTTGTGTCAGGTCGTGTCACTAACAACATAAGCCAGGTGAAGCTTGTCTAGTACACACTATGTCTGCCTTGAACATTCTGTGTAGTCTTGTCTTAGGAGATCCGTGTGGCTTAACTGTGAAGAATGACTCGGGCAAGGAAAGGGGATTCAGGTACACTCCGTGTTCTAGGACAACACGCCGTGTATTTTAGGGTGTTATAAGACGAGTTGTGGCAGGAGTATATGCCCATGTGAATGACTTAATGGGACACACCGTGTAGTTGTATTTTTCTTAACGTGAATGCTTTATTTATCCTGTTTTCTACTTGTGACTTCAGTCTACAATCCTTGATAATCTTGAATCTATGTGTGCATTTGACCTTGCAGATTCATGCCACCTAGACATCCTCCGGTTGACCGCCAGTTGCAGGTCAGTGATAAGATGCCTAATATAGATGATCAGGGACTTCTTGTAGATCCTCTTTTTGTGCCAGCCATGGCACCAGCATTTATACCAGTTGCAGGCATCGATGCATAGTTTAGGGAGGGTTTTATGAGGATGATGCAGACCTTCTAGGGAGCACCGCCTCCTACCCGTCGATGGCATATTTGACGCAGGTTTTCCAGCAGCATCATCCTCCAACCTTCTCAGAGGAAGGAGGACCATAGGCTGCAGAGTCGTGGCTCGAAGCCACGTTGACGATCTTCAAACATCTCGAGGTACCACCATAGAGGAGGGTGAATCTCGCAACCTACATGCTCTGAGACTCCACCAAGAGGTGGAGGGATGTCATCTCTCAAGCGGTACGCCACTAGAATATGGATTGGGAGGAGTTCTAGTGTATCTCTTATGATTACTTCTACCCAGAGACCTTGAGGACCAATCAAGCTTGATATTTCATGAGCCTGGAGAAGGGTACTCTTTCTATGATGGAGTATTCCTCTCGCTTCACGGAGTTACAGTGTTTCATGCCTATTCCAACAGGTGATGAGTTGTTCCTTTCTAGGAGGAAGTTTCATGAGGGTCTCAGGCAGGAGATCTGTTCCTAGGTGAACAACTATAGGATGACTTTGATATTCTCTATCGTCAACTAGACACTGATTACAGAGCACAATCTGAGGGATTCTGGAGCTATGAGCCCGGGAGGTTCGGCATCCAGAGTTAGTATTCCTCTATCTGATAGTAGGATGTGCCGCTGGGAGACTGTACGGAGAGGTCAAAGTAGGCATAATGCACCTTCTAGTAGCCACGTGGTGTGGTACCAGTGTGGGAGGAGTGAGCATTTGAGGCCACATTGCCCGAGAGACCAGATGGAGTGTCGATCTTGCGGCAAGATGGGCCATATATAGCGTTTTTGTTAGTTTTTCTCTCCAGAAACTGGAGACTGGGGTTCTTCTATGACCCCACATTTGGGAGCATCACCACTAGTTTCTCACCAGTCTGGGAACATGAGTTCTTCCATCCATTTAGGCTGAGGTGGAGGTCGTGGCTGGGGTAGTCAGTCGTCGGTCCTTCAGCAATAGTAGGGTGGATCATCTCAGAGCAGTTAGGCAGGGTCACAGAGCCATGGAGCAGGCCAGACTATTGTAGTGGAGTAGACCCAGCAGGAGCAGGATCCCATACCCTCTACAGTTCGAGGTACGATCTTAGTAGCCTTAGTTTTATCTACTGCTCTTTTCGACACAGGGGCTTCCCATAGCTCTATCTCTATTTCTATTGTGGAGAGCCTTGGGATCTGCATCTTTTTTTCTATCAATATGTTGATGATTTACACACCGTTGGGGATGAGAACATATAGCGTACGTTAGTTCAAGGAGTTCCCTATAGAGGTTGGTGGATGTCACTTATTATGGGACCACTATGTCCTAGATATGATGAGCTATTTTGACATTCTTGGAAGGGACTAGCTAGTTCCCTTCTAGGTAGTCATCGATTTTTATCATTGTAGGGTGAGTTTCGTATCACCATAGGGTGGATATTTTCTTCATAAGGGTGAGTGGGATGTCCAGGAGAGCAGACCGGGACCAAAGAATCATGGGTTAGGAGGAGTTACGACCCAGATTGATATTA
This sequence comes from Viscum album, assembly GCA_963277665.1. Lineage (NCBI taxonomy): Eukaryota > Viridiplantae > Streptophyta > Magnoliopsida > Santalales > Viscaceae > Viscum > Viscum album. Next base: position 1,281,483,920 of record OY728153.1, read on the forward strand.
TATATCTGGATGACCAGGGGACTTCATAGTTAGACCTCCCTCCGGTGGTGGATCATTTTAGGGGCGTCTTTCCAAAAAACTTTTCAGGTTTGCCTCCAGAGCGCGAGGTGTACTTTTCTATTGTGCTTGTTCCAGGAGCGGCACCAGTGTCCATTCCTCTTTATATGATGACAACACCAGAATTATAGGAGCTCAAGAAGTAGTTGGAGGAGTGGCAGGAAAAGGGTTTCATCTGACCCAGTACTTCTCCTTGGGGTTTTCCTATCCTATTTGCGAAGAAGGCAGGCGACACCCTCAGGCTTTGTGTGGATTATCGGAAGTTGAACCAGTTGACGGTCAATAACTGATATCCCTTTCCCAAAATTAATGATCTCTTTGTTCAGCTTTGAGGATCCCGAGTGTTCTCAAAGATTGACTTGAGATACAGTTATCATCAGTTTCACATTAGACCATCTTATCAACATCTTACAGCCTTCCGGAGTAGGTATGGTCTATACGAGTATATGGTTATGTCGTTCAGTCTCATGAACACGCCTGCAGATTTCATGGCACTGATGAACCGAGTGTTCCATCTACACTTGGATTCCTTTCTTGTTGTCTTCGTGGATGATATCTTGGTGTACTCTCACACTCGACACGACCATGCCACACATCTTGATATCGTTTTGAGTATACTGAGTGAGCATCTGTTATATGATAAGCTCTCAAAGTGCGACTTTTGGATGGACCAGATTCACTTCTTGGGTCATGTCTTCTCAGCGACATGTGTATCAGCAGACCCAGAGAAAGTGAGAGCAGTAGTATCCTGGGAGAATCCGAAGAATGTCTTTGAGTTACTGAGTTTTCTAGGGCTAGCAGGATACTACAGACACTTCATACATGACTTCTCATGCTTAGCAGCACCAATGATGGGTCTGACTAAGAAAGTTGTGAAGTTCTTATGGTCAGATTCTTGGGAGTCAACCTTTCAGGAGCTGAAGGGGAGGTTGACGTCAGCACTGATACTAGTCTTGCTAGAGCCAGGAAAGAGATATAATATTTACTATGATGCATCAGGTATCGGTCTGGGAGCTATGCTTATGCAGGGAGAAGGAGTCATTGTGTATAGGTCTCGGCAGTTGAGGCCACACGAGAGGAACTAACCAATGCACGATATAGATTTGGCAGTTGTTGTTCATGTCTTACGATGTTGGAGACATTACCATCTGGGGGAGAATTTTGTGGTTTTCACTGACCACAAAAGTCTCAAGTACATTTTTACTCCACGTGATCTAAATTTGAGATAGCGAAGGTGGATCGAGTACCTACAATCCTTTTATTTTGAGCTTTCCTATATGCCTGGGAAAGGTAATGCAGTGGAGGATGTGTTGAGTATAAGAACACAGATACAGGTAGTTCAGGAGGCCAGCAGTGAGTGGCATCTTATGGATTCGTTCTCTGAGATGCATTTGGATGTGCAAGACAGTCAGGGGTAGACATTTCTTTCTTATGTAGCTGTTACCTCTACTCTTCTTGATCGAGTTCGAATGAGGAAGCTATCGGATTCTGAAGGCCTGGTCTTAATAGAGAGTGTGTCAGGAGAGGACTCTATTCATGGATGGACCATAGGAGAGGATGAGATCATATGTTTCCAGGGGCGCGTATGGGTGCCAACAGACATACGTGAGGAGCTGATGCAGGGTTTTCATTCCTCAGTTTGGGCAGTTCATCCTGGAATCACCAATATGTATCATGATCTACATTGCCAGTATTGGTGGCCAGGTATGAAGAAATATATTTCTGGTTTTGTCATGTGGTGTTCCACTTGTCAACAAGTGAAGGCGGAGCATCAGCAACTAGTAGGGATTTTGCAGCAGTTACCCATTCCCAAGTGGAAGTGGAATGACGTCACGATGGACTTCGTGACTAGTTTCCCAAGGTCACCTCAGATAAATGATGTTGATTGAGTTGTCATTGATAGGCATACGAAGGTCTCTCACTTCTTTCCGATCAAGGAGACCTTCAGTGTTGATGAGTTGAGATGGTTGTACATCTAAGAGATTGTACGTCTGCATTGAGTTCCACACTCCATTATTTCAGACAGGGATGTTCACATTACTTCTCGAGTCTGGCAGAGGCTTCAGAAAGCTTTGGGTACATAGGTGATTTTGAGTACAACTTACCATCCCCAAATAGATGGTCATTCCGAGTGTAAGATTCAGGTGCTTGAGGACATGATCCGAGCATGCATTCTGGATTTTGGAGGTTCTTGGGAGAAGCCTATCCCTCTAGTGGAGTTTGCCTGCAACAATATTTTTCAAGAAACTATTCAGATGGAACCATATAAGGCTTTGTACGGTAGGTCATGCCGATCACCCTTATGCTGGTTGGAGGTAGAAGAGGTAGATTTGCTGGGACCTCGTCTTGTTCAGGAGACCACAGAGCAGATAGAGTTGATTCAGAAGAGGATGGCTACTACGCAGTCTCGACAGAAGTCTTATGCTGATCAGTGGAGATGACCTCTAGAGTTCGAGGTCAGGGATCAGGTTTTCCTGCGTGTCACACTAATGTTGGGACACAAGAGGATTAGAAGATAGGGTAAGCTTTCACCGAGGTATGTCGGGCTGTTTGAGGTGTTGGAGAGAGTTGGGCCGGTTGTCTATCGGTTGCAGTTACCTTAGAGGTATCATGCTATGCACGATGTTTTTCATGTTTCTCAGCTCCAACGTAACTTTTCAGACCCATATCATGTCTTTCAACCCAAGGAGGTTGAGCTCGAATTGGATGCATCATTTGAAGAGCATCCTATCCGGATTGTGGATCGTAGTGTGAAGGTTCTCCATGGCTCGTCTGTTCCCTTGGTATGAGTACTATGGCAGCACGGGCGGGTGTGGGACGAGATTTGGGAGAGGGAGGCCGATGTACGATCACAGTAGCTGGAGTTGTTCAGGGTTTCTTCTTCTACGCCGCGCTAGGGAAATTCAATGACAAATTTCTTTAAGGGGGAATTTTGTAAGAACCCGGATCTTCTTTTCAGGTATGTTTTTCCTTTACTTGTTTTTTTTGAGAAAAAGAGGAAAATATGGAAATTTTCGAAGTACACGTCATGTACTTTATGAGTACACACCATTTACTATGATGACGCTGGAGTTTGTGTGCTGGCCATGTCATGGCCACACACACAACCATGTGGGAGTGACTTAGAGTCCACCTAATGCAAAGTACAAAAACAGCAAGTACACACTATGTACACCAAAAGTACACATCGTGTGTTTTTTTTTCATTAAACGCAACAGGGTCACATTTAATGGACATAACTAACTTCTTCTAGGTCTTCTTTCTCCTACAGAACCCGTACGACCACTAATCTTTGACAAGACCCCGAGCCTCCGTCCATCCTCTGATTCGAACACTGGTGATTGTGTTGGAATCGAATCAGTGAGTTCTCCCTTCTTCTAGAGCATCGTTTTCCAATTCCTCCTCTTTTCCAAGTTATCATGGGTTGAACATTTATATGTTTTCATAGATCTATGACATTATAAGGTGATTCAAACATTGAGGATCAAGTATATCGATCACCTAACACCAAGGTAGGTGGTTTGTGTCTTTTCGTTCAAAGTCTTTGAGTATTATGTGCAATTTCCACCAATACCCTTGAACGGGGTATTGCGTGTTTATCGTTTTACCCCTATTGTCTTCCTTCCATACTTGTTTGCCTGTGTAGAGGTTGAATGGATACGAATAGGGTTTTTTTTCTATGCCTTGGATATTTTTCCCATGCATGTTCTGTTTACGACTGTTTGGTCATGTTTAGCCAGTTTTGCCACCTTTCGTATTGTCCATACCTTTTGCTGTAGGATGGAGAGTTTGAATCCTGGCATTCTTGATATGTTGTAGACTGTTTATCCAAGTATTTATGTAGGTTTACTTGGGCTATATTTCATTGTTATGTCGTTATCCTACACAGGGCTATGAGAACCGGGTGTAGTAGAATATAATGGGAATTGACCGAGTGAGCTTCCTCTAAGAGTCTTTGAGAATTAGGCTATTGGGGGATAGACGTTGTGAGCTTCCTCAGAGAGCCTAGGGTTACTTTGGTCTATAAGGGGATTTACTATGTGAGATTCCTCAAAGAGTCCTTGACTTATTAGACTATAAGGGGATAAATCATGTGAGATTCCTTAGAGAGTCTTTATTTTACATTGAATTACCATGCTTACCTTAGAGTATAAGAGGAATTGACTATGTGAGCTTCCTTAGAGAGTATTTGAATGACCTGGTATATAAGAGAAATTGGTCAAGTGAGCTTCCTTAGAGAGTCCTTGACCTTGGGGATATAAAGGGAATTGACCGTGTGAGCTTCCTCAGAGAGTCTTATAATTTTTTGTATGAACATACCAGAGAGGTTAGGCTATGTGTACTGCTAAGAGGGTTGTTGGTACTTGTTAGGTAGGACCAAAGGGAATGGTTGTAAGGGCTTCCCAGAGGGTTACCTGTTTGTGCTTAGCTGCTTGTTAGCTGTTGGTTGATATTGGAATTGTGGATTGTTTACTGTTCATCATGTTCTTATTTACTGCTTTATGTACTTTTACCTGTCATATATTCACTGACTATTAGGCACAGATCTTCGAGTGGTTTCCTACTGGGATTTACTCTCTAACCTTGTTTGGTCCATGCTTTTGGGCCCAAACAGATTATATTATTGCATGTATAGATAAGGGAATGTGTCATTCCACTTCAGGTACTTGACTTGCTATGGAGCTGGAGAGCATGAGACCAAGCCTAGGCATGCAATGTTCAGGAGTTGTTATCTTTTTCTTTTGTACTTGGTTCAGTACTGTTGTATTCTGTATTATGACTTGTTTGGCTGTTTTCCTAGACATATGTATTTTGCATCATTTATTATGCATTGCTCCAGTTGTTTATTATCTCTGTCTTCCACTATTTACTGTTGTTGGATATTCACTACTTTGGCTATTGCATGGTTGTTTATTTCCGCTGTGCACTCTACCAATGAGGGAATAGCTTCCCCACTATCACACCCAAGACCTTCGCTGCTAGTCGGCAGCCTCTGGCATTCGGGGAAATGTGCTTGAGGCGATGTGACCAACTGGGTATGGGGCGCCTCTGGGTGGCGTCCGGAATCGGGATGTTACATTAACAATTATGATGTTATGATTATGGACATATTTTATGCATTGAAAAGTTGCTATATTTATTCACAACTATGTGTTGTATTTGACCACTAAGATGTGATGGTTTATTTTTATGCATTTCCATATTCGATGCCTTTATCTAATGCTTCTTATCATTATTATGATGGATATCTAATGATTATGTTGTGAGAATGATTAATAAGTTCACCCATGTTATAATGATCATTTTCCTTATTTATTCTCTTACTGAAATTTTTTCTCACCTCTTTCATTGATTTATCCTCTAGTGATTACATGTTCTATGGAGAATGAAATTGTCAATGAGATGCTAGAGAATGAGTAATTAAATAAGGTTTATGTTATATTTTGTAAAAGTTTTGTATTATCCTAATTTTCCCAATACACTAAATTGTTAGATCATGTATTTGTAATGTTATTATGTCATTTATCTTTAAAACGATGTAAGAGTCGTGTAAGAAAAAGTATGGTCTCTATATTCATTCTCCATCCCAAATAAATCTTATGAGGGGTCCAAACCTTTGGATCTTGACTCTAAATCTAGATTCAAATTGGACACGTCCACTAAATCATATATCAAAATTCATTTAAATTCTAATAATACTTCATACTCACAAGGTTTTATAGTTCATCATGGGATTAAATTGATTAGTTAATTATAAATGTTGATAACTACATAATGGAACCTTTTGGTGTGAGATATGGTCTTGGGTGATTGGAAAGGCTTGGTATGAGCTTTAATATATTGATTATATATATTTCAATCCATTTAATTTTGATTATAAAAATGAATTCTCCTTTCCTAATTAATGGTTTTAAGATTATTTTTAGAAGGATCTGACTTAAAGTTGATTTTTGATGATTTTTGAATATTTTTATAGAATATAGAGAGAACCAAGATGCAATCCATGTATTTAATTCCCTAGTTCCCTAGTGAAAAAGTAAACTAGTTTGTTAAGTAGGATATTGAAGATTAGTTTGGATGTTTTGTTGTCTCTGTTAAGTGTAACTCTGAGTGAGTTTCACTATGACAAGGAACATTCTATTACAATATAAGATATAGAAGACAAATTCAATGGATCTATGTCAAATTAGCTCAAAGTAAGGTATGGAGGAAGGAATATATGAAGAAGTAGAAGAATAACTTGAAGAAGTAAAAAAGGATATTATTATGAAAAGGAAATGTTCACATCATAATAGTTTTTTGAAATAAATGCACCATAGGGGTGTCACATGAAACATGATGTTATCGATAGTTTCTACACCGTGAGCTAGTAAAGATAGTGAGAATAGTAATTCAATATGAATCACATTAAAACTGATTTTTCATTCACACCATAGCTAGCTAGAGGAAAAAAAGAGGAGATGTAAATAATGGATAAAAATTTCAAAGTTTTATAATGATCTTCAAGGTATTCAAATTTAAAGAAATTGTAGGTAATCATTTCACACCACACCCTTCATCCTTTAACGATGATTTAGAAAACTAAAGTGAGTTTCACTATGAAGGCAGTGGGTCCAAGGTAATAATATTTTTCGGGATTCAGCATTCGCGGATTCAATATTTTGAAGTAGATCTCTTCTCCGTGCAGAGGCATCGTGTTTCTCGGCTCGGCACGGGTCTTTGGGAGGTGGCATCATGTTTCTTCTTTTCTCGACTTTGTTATTTCAGCGGCAGCTTTCAGCTTTCAGTGGCTTGGCGTGTTTCTTCTCAACACGACTTCTGTCTTTATTCTAGTCCAACTGATTCGTCTCTAAGATCCATAGATGGACTTCGGTGTGGCCTTCAGATTTTAGAGGCTCAGCGTGTTTCTTATCAGTGCAGCTTCCGTATTTCATTTGGTCCAAGCGTTTCGTCTCCAAGATGAACAAATATTCTTCATCCCTACGGTTGGAGTTGATTCATTGAATTTTCTTTTGGATCTGGTTTGAAATTTCAGGGATCTAGTCATGGGTTTTTGTTCAGCTGTGAGGTTTATGGTTCTGTGATGAAATAGGAAATGACTTTATGTTCCTCCTTAGATCCAGCGATAGTCTTCGGTGTGGATAGAGGCTTCGATGGCCAGCCTCAGCTTCAATGGGCGGAAGCTATTCTGTGGATTTAGTGGGGTTTTTATTCTACTGATATGGTTGAGTTCGTTTCATTTGTGATGGTTTTGCTGTTTTTTTGGATGAATGTTGGGCTCTGTTAGTTTTGTTTGCAGTGTTAGAATAACTCATTGTGATTTATTTTAATATTATTATAATGTGATATTAATGGATAAAACTGTTAATTGATGAACTTTTATAGTTAATTAAGTAATCACCTATATAAGTACTTTATCCCTATTCAAAGGGTCATTTCCTAAGTCTCAATCTAATTCTGGTACGTTCCATCAATTTTTGCTGCAGAAAAGAAAAGAGACAGATGGTAGAAATCCTTTTAAGTGGGATAAAATCAAGAAGATTTAAATTTAAAAGATCCCAGGGATCAAGGTATGTTTTAACTTATTTTAAATTTTGTTTATCTATGTGATAGACAGATTTTAAAGATCCTAAAATAAATGAAATTAATTTACATGTGTTATGGAGGGTTATGAAATATGTGTTTTTCCATGTATAAATTTATCATGTGTTGCGATAAAATAAGAATCGAAAATTTGAAATCTTTTCTTCTTATTTTAAAAGGTCATTAATATTAATAATAATAATGTGAGGTGGAATTTTTTTTGAACCCGAAGATGCTGTGCAATTTATTATTATTATTATTAAATGATAATACGTTGCCTCTCTCTTCAATCATGCGGTGTTTTGTAAAATTGTTTCATTGTTTGATAATCATTGTGCAATTATTATTATTTTAAATTAAGAATCCGCAGTGCATTTGTTTTTCTCTTTTCAAATATTAAGTGCCTTTTTTGGAAATCTCAATTTGGTGCATCTTCTTGATTTTAGATTTTGAAATTTCCCTTTTAGTTATTTATTAGCTTTGATAATAGAATGAATTTTATATATAAAATTGTTTTAATGATTAAAAAAATGGATAAGTTTGCCCACCTTTATGAAATGGGTTTAAAGGTGACTTGTTAGTAATTTTTTTATTTAGCTTTTTGTCTTGAGTTATCAAACCTTAACAAAATTGTTATAAAAAAATGATTTGTCATTATTTGAAATAATTATTGGAGGTAAATTTTACGCCAAAACAAATTAAAGAAAGTGTAAATAAAATTTGGATTTATGTTTATTAAAATTTATTTGTATTTATAACTATGTTATGATGATGATATTTTTTATTTGAAACATTATTGCATGAGATTTGTTAATCACCAAAGTGGTAAATCATAAAGTTAAAATTGTTCCAAAAAAAATGTGTTAAAAATGATATATATTGATTGCTCATAAAGTTGATTCTATGATGATATCTTATGAGTAATTAAAATTCATTATTATAAGATATTTATTAATTTCCCAAAGGCAATTTGCATATTCTTATAATTTATGAATATAATTGTTGGTAATATATATTTTTCATTATGAGATTTATTTATATATCTGAAGATAATAAATAAATTTAATTGATGCATATATTATTTCTAAATAAAGTTATTTTAATAAATATCAATTATGTTTGTGTATTAGTGTTTTACCCAACGGAGAACACTAATACACATTTATGTTAAATAATTTGTCTGAATCATTGTATTATTATTATTTCAAAGCATTAATTTTAAGCATGTATTTATTGCAGTTAGCTTTTCATCATCATTGCAATCATATACATCATCTGTTCCAATCTTTAATGGATTAAATTTCTCTGATTGGAGTGAGAAAATCCAATTTCACCTTGGTGTATTGGATCTTGATTTAGCACTCAGAGTAGAGAAACCTGCTACTACAACGAATGACAATAGCGTTGATGATAAAGTATATTATGCATCATGGGAAATATCAAACAGATTAAGTTTGATGTTCATGTGAATGAGCATAGCAAGTAAAATTAAGTCAGGTCTCCTTAAAACTGAAAGAGCTAAAGAATTTATGAAATCTGTGGGAGACCGATCTCAAACTGCTAACAAATCTCTTGCTGGAACATTAATGAGTACATTGACCACCATGAAGTTTGATGGTTCTCGTACCATGCATGAGCATGTCATTGAAATGACAAATATTGCAGCAAGATTTAATTCTTTAGGAATGGAAGTGGATGCAAGTTTCCTTGTTCAATTTCTCCTAAACTCATTACCGTCTGAGTATGGACCATTCCAAATGAACTATAACACCATGAAAGATAGATGGAATGTGCATGAATTCCATAGTATGTTAGTTCAAGAGGAAACACGTTTAAAGAGTCAAGGAATCCATTCCATCCATTATGTGCATCATCAAGGAGGAAATATGCATGGAATACAGAAACATGGAAAAGGAAAGAGACCATTGAAGGTTAACGAGTCTTTTAGCAAGAACCAGAAGAACACAAATAAAGATAAATGCCATTTCTGTGGGAAAGTTGGACATTTCTAAAAGGAATGTCTGAAACAGAAGGCTAGGTTTGAAAAGAAAGGTAAGCAAAATGGTTATACATGTTATGAATCAAACTTACCTGAAGTTCCACATAATACATGGTGGATTGATTCTAGTTGTACGACTCATGTTTCTAATACTATGCAGGGATTCCTTTCAACCCAAATCACAAGCCCAATTGGAAATTTTGTCTTCATGGGGAATAGAGTGAAGGTTCTAGTTGAAGCTGTCAGGACTTATTGTTTAATCCTTGATAGTGGATATAATTTGGAATTATGTGAAACCTTTTATGTACCTTTTATATCTAGAAAGTTGGTTTCTTTGTCAAAACATGATTCTACTGGATACTTTTTTAATTTTGAGAATGGATATTTTAGTTTGTTTAAGCATACACGCATGATTGGATCTAGTTTATTGTATGACGGTTTATATAAACTAAATCTTGATAATATGTATGCTGAAACACATATGACCTTGCATCATGATTGTAGTGCTAAACGTGGTTTAGTAAATGAAAATTCTTTTTATTTATGGCATAAATTTTTAGTTCATATTTCCAAAAAAAGATTGGGGAGATTGATTATGTTTGAAATCCTTCAAAAATTGGATTTTACCGGCCTAAAAATTTGTGTTGATTATATTAAAGGAAAACAAACAAAACACACAAAGAAAGGTTCTACAAGAAGTACTCAACTCCTTGAGATCATACATACCGATATATGTGGACCTTTTGATGTCAATTCTTTCGGTAATGAAAAATACTTTATCACCTTTATTGATGATTTTTCATGTTATGGATATGTCTATTTATTGCATGAGAAATCTCAAGAAATAAATGCCTTGGAAATTTATGTAAATGAAGTTGAGAGGCATTTAGACAAAAAGGTAATGGTCATAAGGTCTGATAGGGGTGGTGAATATAAAGGAAAATTTGATGAAAGTGGACAGAACCCTGGTCCATTTGCAAAGTTTCTAGAAAGTCATGGCATATGTGCATAATACACTATGCCTGGTACACCACAACAAAATGGTGTAGCTGAAATGCGTAATAGAAAATTAATGGATATGGTTAGGAGTATGTTAAGTAATTCTTCTTTACCCTTATTTTTGTGGATGTATGCTTTATAAACTGCTGTGTATTTAATGAATAGGGTTCCTAGTAAAGCAGTTCCGAAGACTCCTTTTGAACTTTGGACTGGTAGGAAACCCTATTTAAGACACCTGCATGTATGGGGTTGTCAGGCAGAAATAAAAGCATATAATCCACAATTAAGAAAACTGGATGCAAGAACAATCAGTGGACATTTCATTGGTTATCTAGAGAAATCAATGGGTATCGATTTTATTTTCCTAACCATAGTATTAGAATTGTTGAAATTAGAAATTCTAGATTTATCGAGAATGGTGAATCTAGTGGGAGTGAAGTTCCACAAAATGTGAAAATTAAAGAACTTAGAATTCAATTTCCATTTTTTTGTATTCCAACTTCACATGTAGTTGTTCCTAAAATTATTGCATCATAAAATAATCAATTAGAACAACAATAGAATGTTTCCCAAATTCACAATGAAGAAATGGTTGAAGAACCACAAGAAATAGTGTTAAGAAGATCCCAAAGGGAAAGAAGGTCACCTATTTCTGATGATTATGTGGTATATCTGCATGAAATAGAAAATGATATTGGCATTAATAATGATCCAGTTTCATATTATCAAGCCATCAAGTGTGGTAATTCTGATAAATGGTTAGATGCCTTGAAATGTGAGTTGAATTCAATGGAAGAAAATAAAGTGTGGGACCTTATGGAATTTCCTGAAGGTTGCAAGAGAGTTGGATGTAAATGTGTCTTCAAAACAAAATATGACTCTCACTACTGAAAAAGGATGATATACCAACGGTTCTGAACTGTTGGGAAAGTCCACAGAATAGTTGGTAAGTAAGCCGTTGGGATAGCTTTTCCCAAAGGTTTACATAGAACCGTTGGGATAGGTTAGAAAAATTATCCTATCCCAACGGTTTTGGGAACCGTTGGGAAATGTTTTTTCCAATGGTTTTAGAAACCGTTGGGAATGTATTTTTACCAACATTTCCCTTTGAAACGTTGGTAAAAACATTCAATGTAACCTATTCCAACGGTTTGAAACCTTTGGCATAGGCTATGCTGTGAAAATTGCACAACTGCCTGTAATTTTCACAGCACTGGCAGGGTGTCCATCCATTCAGGTAAATATTCTCTCTGATTAATGTACCTGCAATAACCAACTAACACATACATATACAGAAAAAATTCATACTCATTTAATATATAACTCATCTGGAACTATACACATCCAGAATTAAATCAGAATTCATAACTTAATTATAAACATACATAATTTATTTAAACATACATATTTAAATGTGTTTTTTCTAGAAATGATGTCCATTTTAAACAGAATACATACATTTGGATTGATACCAGCCACACTATGCCTCATATTGAGGCGAGGTTGACTCATGCATGTCATATATGATGCATGGATCGTTGTTCTAAAGTATCAACACAATTAGAATCCGTTTGGTCGGTTTTCCGTATGTACTTAAAATGTTGTTCATTTTAAACAAAAGAGAGACAGTTAAAGTTATACCGACCACACTGCGACTCATATTGTAGCGTGGTTGACTCTAAAACATCACATATTACCCATGGATAGTTTTCCGAAAGTTTCAACAGAATTTGAATGTGTTTGGTCGGTTTACCGTATGTCAGTTGTTGTTTTCAATTAAAATGAAGTCCATTTTAAACTATAGAGAGACACTTCGAGTGGTGCCAGCCACTCTGCGCCTCGGATTGCGGCTAAGTTGAAAAGTACACATCACATATGGCTCATGGATCGTTTTCCTAAAGTTTCAACAGAAACTGAATGTGTTTGGTCAGTTTTCTGTATGTTAGTTATTGTTTTCACTTAAAATGTTGTCCATTTCAAATAATCCTGAGAAACATTGAGTGGTGCCGGCCACACCAGGCCTGTATTGAGGCTGGGTTGACTCATAAACGTCACAAATGACTCATGTAACTTTCTCCTAAAGTTTCAACAGAATCTGAATGTGTTAGGTCGGTTTTCCATATGTTAGTTGTTGTTTTCACTTAAAATATTGTCCATTTTAAACTATAGAGAGACAGTTCAAGTGGTGTCAGCCACACCGCACCTTGGATTGAGGCTAGATTGAATCATACACATCAGATATGACTCATAGATCGTTTCCCTAAAGTTTCAACGGAATCTGAATGCGTTTGGTCGGTTTTCCGTATGTCAGTTGTTGTTTTCACTTAAAATTATATTCTTTTGAAACAAAAGAGAGACACTTTTAGTGGTGTCGGCCACACCAAGTCACTTATTGAGGTTGGGTTGACTCTTACACATCACATATGACTCATGGATCGTTTTACTAAAGAAACAACACATTCCTAATGCGTATGGTCGGTTTTCCGTATGTCACTTGTTGTTTTCACTTAAAATTAAGTCCATTTTAAACAAAAGAGAGACACTTTGAGTGGTGCTGGCCACACTGCACCTCAAATTGAGGTGATTTTTACTCATAAACATCAAATATTACCCATGAATCATTTTGATAATGTATCAAAATAATCAGAATCCATTTGGTCAGTTTTCCTTATGTACTTAAAATGTTGTCTATTTTAAACATAAGAGACATTTTGGGTGGTTCCAGCCACACTGTGACTCGGATTGAGGCTTGGTTGAATCTTACACGTTAAATATGACCCATGGATCTTTTTCATAAAATTTCAACTGAATTCGAATGCGTTCGGTTGGTTTTCCGTATGTCAGTTGTTGTTTTCACTTAACATGAAGCCCATTTTAAACTAAAGAGAGACACTTTGAGTGGTGGCGGCCACACCGTGCCTTGTATTGAGACGGGGTTGACTCGTACACATCACATATGACCCATGCATCATTCTCCTAAAGCATCAACACATTCCAAATGCGTTTGGTTGGTTTTCCATATTTCAGTTGTTGTTTTCACTTAAAATTATGTCCATTTTAAACAAAAGAAAGACACTTTGAGTGGTTCAGGAAACATCATGCCTTGGATTGAGGTGGGGTTGACTCGTACACATCAAAAATGACCCATGTATCATTTTTCTAAAGTATCAACACAATCCAAATGCGTTTGGTCAGTTTTCCGTATGCTAGTTGTTATTTTTATTTAAAATGTTGTCCATTTCAAATAAACCTCAGACACTTTGAGTGGTTTCGGCCACACCAGGCCTCAGATTGAGGTGTGGTTGATCTTACATGTCAAAAATGACTCATGGAACGTTTTACTAAATTTTCAATATAATCCGAATGCGTTTGGTCAGTTTTCCATATGTCAGTTGCTGTTTTCACTTAACATGAAGTCCATTTTAAACTAAAAAGAGACACTTTGAGTGGTTCTGGCCACACCACATCTTGTATTGACAAAGGGTTGACTCTTACACACCAAAAATGACTCATGAAATGTTTTCCTAAAGCATAAACACTTTCGGAATGCGTTTAGTCAGTTTTTCGTAGGTCAGTTGTTGTTTTCACTTAAAATGATGTTCATTTTGAACAAAAGAAAGACACTTTGAGTGGTGCTGGAAACACCGTGCCTTGGATTAAGGTGGGGTTGACTCTTACGCGTCACATATGACCCATGGATCGTTGTTCTAAATTATCAACAAAATCCTAATGTGTTTGGTCAGATTTCCGTATGCTAGTTGTTATTTTCACTTAAAATGTTGTCCATTTCAAATAAACCTGAGTCACTTTGAGTGGTGCTGGCCACACCAGGCCTCAAATTGAGGCAGGGTTGACTCGTACACATCACAATTGACCCAAGGATCATTTTCCAAAAGTATCAACACAATCTGAATGCGTTTGGTCGGTTTTCCATATGTCAGTTGTACTTTTCACTTAAAATGTTATCCATTTCAAACAAAAGTGAGACACTTCGAATGGTTCCAGCCACACCACGTCTCTGATTAAGCCGGGGTTCAATCATACATGTCACATATGAACCATGGATCATTGTGATAATGTATCAACAGAATCCGAATGCATTTGGTTGGTTTTCCGTGTGTCAGTTGTTCTTTTCACATAAAATCCAATCCATTTTAAACAAAAGAGACACAATTAGAGTGATACCAGCCACAATGTGCCTCGTATTTAGACGAGGTTTACTCGTACAAATCACAAATGACCCATGGATAATTTTCCTAAAGTATCAACTCAATCCGAATGCATTTGGTCAGTTTTCCGTATGTCAGTTGTACTTTTCACTTAAAATGTTATCTATTTCAAACAAAACTGAGACACTTCGAATGGTTCCAGCCACACCGGGTATCAGATTGAGGAGGGGTTGACTCGTACACGTCACATATGACTCGTCGATCATTTTACTAAATAAACACCACATTCCGAATGTGTTTAGTCAGTTTTCCGTACATTAGTTGTTGTTTTAACGTAAAATTAAGTACATTTTAAAAAAAAGAGAGACACATTGAGTTGTGCTGGCCACACCGTGCCTCATATTGAGGTGGGGTTGACTCATACACGTCACATATGACCCATGGATTGTTGTGCTAAAGTATCAACACAATCAAAATCCGTTTGGTTGTATGTACTTAATATGTTGTCCATTTTAAACATAAGAGACACTTTGGGTGGTTTCAGCCACACTGCCACTCGGATTGAGGTGCGGTTGACTCGTGCATGTCACATATGGCCCATGTATTGTTTTCCTAAAGTTTCAATAGAATCCGAATGCATTTAGTCAGTTTTTCGTATGTCAGTTGTTGTTTTCACTTAACATGAAGTCCATTTTAAACTAAAGAGAGACACTTTGAGTGGTGCCAGCCACACCACATCTTGGATTGAGACAGGGTTGACTCGTACACATCACATATGACTCATGGATCGTTGTACTAAATAAACAACACATTCTGAATGCTCTTGGTTGGTTTTCCATATGTTAGTTGTTGTTTTCACTTAAAATTAAGTCCATTTTAAACAAAAGAGAGACAGTTTGAGTGGTTCCGGCCACACATCACCTCAGATTGAGGTAGGGTTGACTCGTACATGTCACATATGACCCATGGATCTTTTTTCTAAAGTATCAACACAATCAGAATCTGTTTGGTCAGTTTTCCGCATGTACATAAAATGTTGTCCATTTCAAATAAACATGAGACACATTGGGTGGTTCCGGCCACACCGGGCCTCGGATTGAGGCGCGATTGACTATTACAGGTCACAAATGACTCATGGAACATTTTACTAATGTTTCAATAGAATCCTAATGCGTTTGGTCGGTTTTCCATATGTCAGTTGTTGTTTTCACTTAACATAAAGTCCATTTTAAACTAAAAAGAGACACTTTGTGTGGTGTCGGCCACACTGCGTCTTAGATTGAGACTGAGTTGAATTTTACACATCAATAATGACTCATGGAACGTTTTCCTAAATCATAAACACATTCTGAATGCGTTTGGTTGTTTTTCTATATGTCAGTTGTTGTTTTCACTAAAAATGATGTTCATTTTAAACAAAATAAAGACACTTTGAGTGGTGCCAGCAACACCATGCCTCGGATTGAGGCGGGGTTGACTTGTAAACGTCACATATGACCCATGGATCGTTGTTCTAAAGTATCAACACAATCCGAATGCGTTTGGTCAGTTTTCCGTATTCTAGTTGTTATTTTTACTTAAAATGTTTTCCATTTCAAATAAACCTGAGACACATTGAGTGGCGCCGGCCACACCAAGCCTCAAATTGAGGTGGTGTTGACTTGTACACGTCACAATTTACCCAAGGATCATTTTTCTAAAGTATCAACACAATCCAAATTTTTTTGGTTGGTTTTCCGTATGTCAGTTCTACTTTTCACTTAAAATGGTATCCATTTCAAACAAAAGTGAGACACTTCGAATGCTGCCGGCCACACCGCGCCTCGGATTGAGCTGAGGTTGACTCTTACACATCACATATGAACCATGGACCATTGTGATAATGTATCAATAGAATCCAAATTTGTTTGGTTGGTTTTCGGTCTGTGAGTTGTTCTTTTCACTTAAAATACCATCCATTTTAAACAAAAGAGACATAGTTAGAGTGCTACTGGCCAAACCGTGCCTAGTATTTAAAGAGGTTTGACTCATACACATCACAAATGACCCAAGGATCATTGTCCTAAATTATCAACACAATCCGAATGCATTTGGTCAGTTTTCCGTATGTCAGTTGTACTTTTCACTTAAAATGTTATCCATTTCAAAAAAAAGTGAGACACTTTGAATGGTTCCGGCCACACCGCGCCTCGAATTGAGTTGGGGTTGACTCGTACACATCACATATGACCCATGGATCATTTTCCTAAAGAAACAACACAATCAGAATCCGTTTGGTCGGTTTACCGTATGTACTTAAAATGTTGTCCATTTTAAACATAAGAGACACTTTGGGTGGTGTCGGGCACACTGCGACTTCGATTGAGGCACGGTTGACTCATACATGTCACATATGACCCATGGATCGTTGTGCTAAAGTATCAACACAATCCGAATGTGTTTGGTTAGTTTTCCGCATGCTATTTGTTATTTCCACATAAAATGTTGTCCATTTCAAATAAACGTGAGACACTTTGAGTGGTGCCGGCCACACCGGGCCTCGGATTTAGGCGGGGTTGACTCTTACACGTCACAAATGACCCAAGGATCATTTCCCTAATGTATCAACACAATCCGAATGCGTTTGGTCGGTTTTCCGTATATTAGTTGTACTTTTCACTTAAAATGTTATCCATTTCCAATGAAAGTGAGACACTTCGAATAGTGTGGCCACACCGCACCTCAGATTGATATGGGGTTAAATCATACACATCAAATATGACCCATGTATCGTTGTGATAAAGTATCAACAGAATATGAATGTGTTTGGTCGGTTTTCCGTATGTTAGTTGTTCTTTTCACTTAAAATCCCATCCATTTTAAACAAAAGAGACACAGTTAGAGTGCTACCGGCCACACCACGCCTCAGATTTAGATGGTGTTTACTTGTACACGTCACAAATTACCCAAGGATCATTTTCCTAAATTATAAACACAATCTGAATGCGTTTGGTCAGATTTTCGTATGCTAGTTGTTATTTTCACTTAAAATGTTGTCTATTTCAAAAAAACCTAAGACATTTTTAGTGGTGTCAGCCACACATGAGGCATGGTATTACCATCTTTCAAAATAGACATGTACTTGGTTTATATTCAAGGAACCAATATAACTCATGAGTAATAGAAACCATCTTGGTAGCCCTCACCTAGAAACCAAAGCATACATCCTGGAATTTCAAGTCTAAATTCCCCGAGCATGACGAGCCCGTCCGTGAGTCCTTAACTTGTAACCCATGTCTTATACTAACAACTGAAAAGTAAACCAAATCAAACAAGGAATAATTCACATAACATGGAGAATGTACAACAAGGATTTTTATTCAAATTAAAGAATATCGTCACATGCATTTGATGAGAAAGAGCTAATAAGCTTACCAGGACATTCGTATAATTCAAGACATACAAAAATGGAATAATCCTATATAACATTGCATGTTCAGAAAAATAAAAAAAGTCATGAGAAATCAAGGAGGGTGGGGGGCTATCTGGGGGTCTAGGGAGGAGGGTGGGAGGGGCTGTCTGGGATCCAAGGAGGAGGGGTGGGGGGCTATCCGGGGGGGTTGTCTGGGGGGGGTCTGGGGGCTGCCTGAGGACTAAGGACGAGGGTGGGGGGACTGTGTGGGGGGCTGTCCGGGGGGTGTTCAGGGGGTTGTCTGGGGTCCAAGGAGGAGGGTGGGGGAGGGCTGTCCAGGGGGCTGTCCTAGGTCTAGGAAGGAGGGTGGGGGGGGGGGGGGGGGCTGTCCGGTGGGCTGTCGGGCGGCTGTCCGGGGGGAGTCCGGGGGGTGTCCGGGGACTAAGGAGGAGGGTGGGGGGGCTATCCGGGGGGCTTTCTAGGGTCCAAGGAGGCTGGTGGGGGTTGTCCAGGGTCCAGGATGGAGGGGGGTTTCCTAGGGAGTTCCCAGACACACAAAACTCTATAAACATGCTCAAGATACACCACAAGCACTAAAAGACATCAACATCCATGAAAACAGACAATATATAAAAATAATTAAACAATAATACTATACTATGGGTCTAGATAAAACCAACAACTGGAATAGATTAAACATCAAATCTCAGTAATATTAGTAAAAAATGTAACAGATCAATTTGTCCCAAATCACTATCACCATCATCATCACCATCATCCTCGTCCCCATCATCATCCTCGCCCTCCTCAATGCCCACCTCCTCGCCCTCGCCCTCCGCCTCGCCCTCCTCCTTCGACTCTCCCTCCTCCTCTCCCTCCTCTTCCGCATCAAACTCCTCGCCATCATCATCATCATCATCAAGCTGGACATCGTCTTGACCACCACTAGAACTACAACTTGGTTCCCCATATATAGAACATATCGATGACATATATTCATCAAAAGCTGGGCAAGCCTCTGGTGGAAGTGTTGGACATAGAACATCAATAAATTTCATAAACTCATTGTTTCCCCTAATAGACTATTCTGCCATCTCTATGGCCCTTTTTTCAGCCTGTTCTGCCTGTGACCCAACTTGTTGTAGCTCGGTGGCACCACAACTCGTACCTGAGGAGGGCCAATACTTCCTCGGGGCTATCCTAGGTCGGAAGCGTACTCTTCCAAAATGTTTCTCTCCCAAAACCTGATGTAAGTGATCAGTTGGCCCAAAATTGTCTGGTTTTTGGTCATCGAGGGCCTCTAAAGTAGACTGTTACAAATATAAATATATTATTAAGTTACAAAAATAGATATTAAAATATAAAATCAACAGATTAAAACTTACAATCTGCTGCTGAGTCAGTTCGTTGATGGAACTTCCATCCTTTTTCCGTCTACTCGAGCAAAATAGTTTTTCTCGAGGCACATGTCCTTCAATATTCTATTGTTTCCTCTATAATGACATTGAAAACTAAAGTTATATGAAAACTTTAGAAAAATATTAAATAATTGAGGAAACAAAAGAAACTGTCATTCGTAAATAAAACTTATAAAAAATTGTCATACCAGCTTCCTCTCATGATCTGGAATTGTAGTACATCCCAGTGTGTGGAGGTATTTTTTTGCATCAATGTTTTTTTCAGATGATTTCTAAATAAAATTCCATAATGAAAAGGATAATATTAATTCAAAAAATGAAAGTTATTATTTAAATACCTCAAATGTAATTAATACCTTAAACTGAGTAGTCATGCAATGGGTAATAATCTGCAGATACTACTATATAGGAAAATCATCTACGACTGGTACTGCCTCTAACTCAGTGCCAACTCTAGAACGCCAGCCAATATGCAACTCATGCATGTAGTCTCTTCAAATCTCACCTAAATCCTTCAGATGTGCCGGTCGTGCACCCTCACCATCGGGAAAATTAAATCGAAGCTGACACCAAAATATTAATTCATATAAATAAAAAAATAATTCATGGAATTAAATACAATAGATTTTTTTACCCATATCCATGCCCAAGATCTATCCTTGACCTCATGTGGCAACTGTCTCCATGACAGTGTGCTGATGAGAATGATGTCAGAGTATTTGGCAAGCGTCACCAAAAAACACCGACATTACTGTCATGTTTTCTCAACCATTTGGTTGTATTCATTGTAATCCACCATTACATGTGTGTGGCAGTTCCACACCACACGCATGCATATACGCCCCCTCCCCCACCTCCTGTCAGTAGATGTATCAGTCATGAAAGAAAAACAAATATTTTATCAAAACATGTTATAATGAAAATAAATATTGGTATAAAATTTTTTTAGGGTTATATAAATATACCTGCTCTAGTATGATCGTTGAGCGCCGCTGGATCCACAGAAACTGATGGAACTCTCTATGGTGGAACAGGAGTTGAAGAAGATGGAATATAGAAGCTCGGAGAGACACAAGTACAAGGAAAAGAAGATGGGACAGCTGTATGACTGGATTCTAGCAGGGGAGTGTGGATCATCATGGGATATGAAAAAAGATGGGCCAGAAGATGCAAAAGGTGGCAAAAACATGGGAGGCCGAAATATCCCATGTGTCCCTAACGACACACCAGGATCAGAATGTGGGAAGGATGACATTTCAGAGGGAGAGGCAGGGTCTAGTTGGGTACACAAAGCTGCTCATCCACCTCTGGTACGAACCCTCCTCGTACCACCGGCCTGAGTACCAGGACCAGTACTAGGCTCCTCGTCAAATAACTATCGACGTATAGGTGGATACTACAAAAATGTTTACAAAAAAATTAATCACATGACATTATATATTCTTTAAATATATATTTGAAATAAATAACTCACTACAGGAACTAATGGTGGAAATCCCCTCTCTGCCATTCGATGATTATTCTCCATCATTTTTTTCCTTCATCTCTCTTCAATTGGTAGCATTTCATACTTTTGAAAACAAATATGTAATTAATTAGAAAAAGGAAGCTAATGTGTAACCCAAAAAACTAAATATATGAGGGAATAGGGGGATTCATTGGTAATTTAACTATCAATTGTTTTAGAAGAGATTTAATGGATTTAATAAATCATACAAGTTGTAATGTTCCCCAAGTTAGAAATATTGTTTTACTAGGTTGGAATACGGTTCAATTCCAAATTAGAAAATGCAATTAAAATAAAACTGCAACCAATAAACATTGAAAATTCACATAACAGTCAACCCAGCTAAAACATATTTGTGATCAATACTAAATCAATTTAAATATTACGAACATTAACAACCCAAATCGACGTAAACCAAAATAATTGAGAACATGGATGAATTATTCTATATATTTTCAACCACAACTTCAGGTTCACAATCAACTCTGACAATTGAGCTATTGGAGTCATCAAAAGAAATAAATGGATTGCTTCCAATGGCACTAGGGATAGATTCAATTCCATTATTACCATCATCAAAAATATTTCTTGGAATTACTTCAACTATGACACCAAATTTAGGTCGAAGTTGGTATTTGACCTAAAAAACTTGTTTACCCATTGATGCCAACACATATGGTTCTTCGGTAGCAAGAGTGTGAGTCATATTAATTACTCGAAATCCACAATCATCAATAAATGTGCCCTATCTCGTCATCGAATCAAACCAATGGCACTTCATCATTGTGACTCGTCCATGAGAGTAATAATCCAATATTATTATTTTCTCAATGAAACCATAATAACCCAAATTTTTAAATCGTGGTATACTATCTATTGCACTGTCATAAAAATCTATTGTGGCAGTAACCATAACACCATCATGTTGTGTTCTCATGTTCTTTTCTCGTTCAGTGACAACAAATTTGTACCCATTGATAACAATTGATTTGCAGTCACGAACCACTATATTAGGACCAAAAGCCAAAGCTCTTATTTCCTCAGTGACAGAGTCAGTAAACAAACTCAATACCTGAAATATAAATGACTATTAAACTTAATTAAATATTGAAATAATTATTTTAAACAGTAATATTTTTACATTAAATTTTAACCAAGCAGAAAACTCGTTTCTATGCAAAGTCTCTCTCCTTATCAAAGATAAATAATGATGCTTTCTATTTATCATTGTTTTATGTTCCTTATAGATAAAAAATATGATTAGTTTAACATAAATATATGTAAGATATAAATATTCAATTTAGTTACCAGTTATAGTCATCGAACAGATCATAATTGAACAAAATTGTGCGATGTGCTATCTCCTGCTCTTCATGGCTGAATGTATTCAATGTATATGATCTAGGAATTCCTCATATTTGAAGAAGTGATGGAAAACTAGGTTCAATTTTCTCATACTATTATTCTTCATTTCTCATTGGTCTATTCATTCTTGTAGTAAGATCAGACAAATACATTAAGCAGAAATCCATATATTTTTGAGCCAAGTAACCATTCACGATAGAACCTTCAGGATGATTCCTATTTCAGACATAAGACTTTAATGTGAATATATTTCTTTGAGTTGGATACATCCAATGAAAAGAAAGAGGTCCTCCAAGAAGTATTTCAGTGGGAATATGGACAGTCAGATGCAACATGCATGTGAAAACATGATGGAGGAAATATTTTCTCCAACTCACAAAATATTAATGGGGAATCTGTCAACATTTTTTGCAAGAAAGACATAGACATCTTCTTAGCACAAAGATCTCTAGAAAAATGGAACAACCGAATAACAGTCACCCTTAAATTATTGGACAAAAGATGATAGATTGCTATTGGAAGAAACTCATGTTGTAGAACATGATAATCATGAGTCTTCAAAGATTTTAGCTTCAACTCTCTTCTATTGACCCATTTAGATATATTTCTTAAATAGCCATCAGGAACTCTAATAGTCTCTAATACTTCCAAAAATTGTTTTTTTCATCGGTGTTATCACATAATAAGAACATTGAAGTTTCCATTTATTTTCATTGATATGCACAGGATGCAATTCTGGTCTAATGCCCTAA
Source organism: Viscum album (assembly GCA_963277665.1). Taxonomy (NCBI): domain Eukaryota; kingdom Viridiplantae; phylum Streptophyta; class Magnoliopsida; order Santalales; family Viscaceae; genus Viscum; species Viscum album. The sequence continues at coordinate 1,281,507,161 of OY728153.1, forward strand.
TCCACTAAGTCACACCGAGATTGTAAATCATATTTTTTCTTCCCCTTGACATTTAGAAGAACTGAACGAAACATTTTGCATATATTATTTTCAATATTCATTACGTCTAAGAAATGATGTAGCAAATTGGTTGAATAATAAGGAAAATCAAAAAAGATACTCCTCTTCCTCCAATTGTAACAGGTTTCAGTGGAAACATTCTTTCTTTTTCCAGCTTTCATTTGACCCTTCCCGAATGAAAACTGGAAATCTATCAATTCATTAATCACATTAGTTCCAGACATACACTGAGGTGGATCATCAGTCTCGATGGTATTATCAAATCTTTGATGATTCATTCTATATGGATGATCCTTTGGCAAGAATCGTCAATGTCCCATAAAACTGAAACTACATCGATGTTTCAGTCTTCTGGATCGTGTATTCTTCATACAAACTGGACATGACAGTTTTCCCTTCGTGCTCCATCTAGACATCATTGCATAAGCTGGAAAATCATTGATCATCCACATAAGCACATCACGCAACTGAAATATGTCTTTCGAACATGCATCATATGTGCGCACACCCACATCCTAAAGAAGTTTCATCTCTTTTATTAAAGGTTGAATGTATACATCAATATCAATGTCGGGATCAGAAAGACCAGATATGAGTATATTCATGAAATTGAATGGTTTTTTCATACACAATCATGGGGGAAGATTATAAATGTGTATAAAAACTGGCCATGTGCTATGTGAAGTAAGTTTATTCCCTAACGGATTAAAACTGTTGCACAAAATACCCAACCACACATTACACACGTCAGCTGAAAAATAAGGATGCCGAGCACCAAATCTCTTCCATGAAAATCCATCTGTAGGATGAACCAACTCATCATTAGTCTTCTTTCTCTCGGTATCATTCCATCTCATTTTTATTGATATGTCATTACACATAAAAAGATTCTGGAGTCTGGGGATCAATGGAAAGTTCCACATTACTTTGTGTGGAACGTAGAATGTTGTTCCATCATATTTTGACTTCCAGCGGGATGTGCCACATTTTATACTATCATTTCATTCAGCGGTTTCCTCCCAGAATAAACAGCAATCTTTCGGGCAAGCATGAATTTTGTTTCTTGAAAATCCAAGTTCCTCAACTAACTTCCATGCCATATAGTGGTTTGAGGGAATATCTGCATCATCTGTAAGTAAATCCTTCAAGATGGTAAGAATGTAATCGATTGCTATATTAGAAATCCCATACATAGTTTTCCCATGAAACAATCAGAATAAAAATTCCAGCTTTTTCATTTTATTGCATTGTCAATATACTCGAGTCGTGGCAACATCATTCAATTTTTTCACCCTATCAATATCATCATTTTCACTAGATTCATCATCTATCCTCATATCGAAGTCTTCTTGAGTCGAAATCCTTTCTTTTTCATGATGACGAATAAATGGAAACTGATCATCAAACAAATTCTCCATTCCAGTCCTTTCATTTCGATCATCACCAATTTGAGATTTCATTTTCTCCCCATTGTGATACCACATAAAGTAGTTTGCTTGAAAACCATATTTGGTTATGTGGTAGATGAGTTCTTCATGGATCAAACAAGGTCTACCAACACAATTGGAACATGGGCAGTGTATGCGACCACTATCTAAAGCATTGTGAAATGAAAAATCTATAAAGCTCTCCAAATTGTTTTGAAAATCACTTGAGATCTAATTGGTTTCATACATCCAACTTATGTTCATTCTGTAAAAAGAATTTATATAACTCGTTTTGTCATAAACAATTCAATTGGATTGAACTTTAATAGAAAATAAATCTAAGTAAACGATAAAGGAAGAAGTTTCTAGTCGATGTAGTGAACTAGTAAAATAATGTAAAGAACAAGTACTCATAAATTAAATTAAAATTTATTTATATTAATTTTCATTAGGTCTATAAGAGGCACATGCCTCAGGTCCCATTATGTGTTATAGGCATCCCAAATCATTCACTCATGTTCAATAACTCATTATTGGCACCTCTATGGCCATACCTTTCATTACCCAATTACTTCCCCAATTCAAGCACACCCCATGGGTGAATAAATTTTAGGCTTCTACACTAATAGGTTGTTCATGGCTTGTAAAAATATTTAATTTCATAAAGTATAGACAAAAACATTTATTTTTAAATTTGAGATTAATAATAAAGTATGCCAATGATAACAACATTACTGAATTAAACTTGTGACTTATTTAACATTTTTATGGATGTCTACACATGCCAGCATGGCTAGTGAAAAGCACCCCACCCTCATAAAATTGAGTATTGGAAAAGGAAACATAATATACAACGTAAAATGAGAACCATATTTAATTGACCCTAAAGTTATATTAGTACAATCATCTTGGGGGAAATGGAATATATGATCCTAGTTAACTGATGAATTCAAAAGCTCATATTCCATATGTTGGACACTATCTAATGTAAGAAATCATGTGTGGATGGGTTTACATCATTTAATTTCTTACATGCTAGTGAGAATGAAGACTTGAGTTAATGACTTGAGTTCACTGATTAAATGAGGGTAGAGGTTTCATAGGCTGTGTAAACAGAATGATTAAATAAGGGTAGAGGTTGCATACACTCTGCATGGTGGGGGAGTCTCATCCAATTTAGAAACTAAAATAAATTCCCATCATACGTATCAATAAGAAACATCAGCATCAAAATAAAATTGAAATAAAAAAGGACTAAAAACATAAAACATTTAAATAATTCACTACTATGCATGGTTTATCCACATGTTTAGCAGTAATTATATGTCTTAATCATGAACCACCTCTACAACTCCCAGTTTTCACCAACAAACATAAGGTAAATATCTAAAAATATATTTAAAACAACTCATTAATAGGCTCAAAAAATAAATATAATCTTGAACCAACCATGGAATCTCTTTCACAACACATTCTCACACACCAGTTATCTCATGTGTTACTAAATACCAAACATAGTCACATAACAAGTGTACTATAACAAATTACATTACACAAGCCTTATTAAAAAAATTCTCATTTTAATAAAACACTTTCCTCAAGATTAAATCATTTGTGAAATATCTTCTAAATCCATTTCAATTCAATGAGAATAGGGTTAAATAATATTTCACAAGGAATTTTAAGGAAAACATTCGTAGAAACTTTTCTAAAAATTAATAAACACAAATAAATAAATTCTCAAGTAACAATTAATTACAAGATGAATAAAAAGAATAAAACACATACTTATAAAAACTGAAATCCAACCGCAATGAATTTGAGATGTTTCTTCTTCGATGGAGGGTTAAGGATTTAATTAATTAAATGGATTGGAATTAAGAAATTATAGATTAAATAAAAAAAATGATATACACATCAAAATTAAAACTTAAAACTAAAATATTAGATGAATAACAATAAAAACAAGGTAGTACTTAAATATTTTATGTGTATGATGATGAAAATACCTGATTTGAGATGATTCAGATGGAGTTTTAGTGGTTCGGATTGGGGAAGCTGCGAGAGGAGCGCTGCACATTTCGGGTTTTGTCTTACAAATAGTGGAGAGGAGCGGCCGAGTGTATTTGGGGTAAAAATTTACCAACAGTTTTTAAAAACCTTTGGTAAAGGGGTGTCCAAGGTACCCTTTCACAACGGTTCACTAGAACCGTTGGTAAAGGGGTACCCTTTCCCAATGGTTCACTAGAACTATTGGTAAAGGGGTACCTTTTCCCAACGGTTCTAGTGAACTTTTGGGAAAGGGTATAAAACCATTAGTAAAGGATGTCTAGATGCATGGGGAAAAGCTCCCATTCCAGTAGTGTCTCTTGGTAACCCTGAATGTTACAAGGCTATACTTGTTGCTAAAGTATTCACTCAAAAGGATGGTGTGGATTATAAGGAAACCTTCTCACCGGTTTCTATGAAATATTCCTTCAGAATTATTATGGCATTGGTAGCTCAGTATGATTTAGAGTTACTTCAAATGGATGTTAAAACAACCTTTCTAAATGGAAACTTAGAGTAAGATGTATACATGGATCAACCAATGGGTTTTTTCATTAAAGGAAAGTAACACATGGCATGCAAATTAAAGAAGTCAATATATGGACTTAAACAAGCTTCCAGACAATGGTATATTAGGTTTAATGATACCATTGTATCTTTTGGATTTAAGGAAAACATTGTTGATCGGTGTATATATTAGAAGATCAATGGGAGTAAATTTATATTCTTGATTCTATATGTTGACAACATATAACTTGTTGCAAATGATCTTGGTCTATGATATGAGACCAAGAAATTCCTCTCGAATAATTTTGTAATGAAAGACATGGGAGAAGACAAGTATATGATTGGAATATAAATATTTTGTAATAGAACTCAAGGTATATTGAGATTATCTCAAAAGTCATACATAATTAATATTTTAGAGAGGTTTAGGATGGAAAAATGTTCAGCATCACATGTTCCAATTCAGAAAGGAGATAAATTTAATCTCAATCAATGTCCTAAAAATGATTTGGAATGAAAATAGATGGAAGAAATTCCTTACGCATCTATTATTGGAAGCTTGATGTATGATCAAACATGTACAAGACTAGATATTATCTTTGTAGTCGGTATGTTGGGAAGATACCAATGTAATCCTAGACTCGATCATTGGAGAGCTGCAAAGAATGTTCTGTGATATTTGCATGGAACAAAAAAATCACATGCTTACTTATAAAAGATCCAGTGATCTTGAGGTGATTGGATACTCTGATTCAGACTTTGCTGGTTGTGTTGATACAAGAAATTCCACTTTTGGTTATGTGTATCTTCTAGACGAAGGATCAATATCATGTAAAAGTACAAAGCAATCGGTTAAAGTTGCTTCGACCATGGAAGCTAAATTTGTAGCATGCTTTGAAGTTTCAATTCAGGGTACGTGGTTGCGTAACTTTATTTTCGGAGTTGGAATTGTCGACAGTATCACCAATCCCTTGAAAATTTATTGTGACAATACCGCATCAGTATTCTTTTCAAAGAATGACTGATATTCCAAAGGTTCTAAACACATGGAATTATAGTACTTTGCAGTTAAGGAGGAAGTTCAAAGACATAAGGTGTCATTGAACATATTAGCAAAAATATTATGATTGTTGACCCTTTGATGAAAGGGTTTCCACCCAAGACATTTATTGGACATGTTGAATGTATGGGCATTATCATTGAGTAGGTTTCTTTGTATGTATTGAATGTTATGATTATTACAGTTGACACTTGGACATACAAATGTTTTGATCAAGTTGCCTGTTTTTTTAATAAGCATACATGATTGGATTGAATAATGATAGCAGACACAGTTTCTTAATAAAGACATTATTGTTGGGCCAGTTATATATATATATATACATATATATATATATCCCATTTTAATTATGGTTTAGAAAATTCTCAAAACATAGTACATGGAAGGGAGTATATTAATAGAGAATATACGACCGCCATGACTCATGTGGACATTATCTTTTATTATGATGAATGTTGTATACATGATAGAATAAATATAAATTTACATAAATGACTAATTGAATATTAAATATCATAATGAAATATCACATGAGGTAAGTGGGAGAATGTTAGAATAACTCACGTGATTTATTTTAATATTATTACAATGGGATATTAAGGGATAAAACTGTCAATTTATGGAATTTGACAGTTAATTATGTAACCACCCATATAATTGCTTTATCCCAATTGAAAGGATCCTTTCCTTGCCAATTAAGTCTCAATCTAATTCTGGTATGTTCCATCAATTTTTGCTGTGGAAGAGAAAAGAGGCAGAGGATAAAAATCCTTTTAAGTGGGAGAAAATCAAGGAGATTCAAATCAAAAAGATCCCATGGATCATGGTATGTTTTATCTTATTGTAATTTTTTTATCTATGTGATAAAGAAAGATTTTAAAGATCCTAAAATAAATGAAATTAATTTACACGCAGGTGCCATTTGTTCTCCTGTGGTTTCTTCGATGTGGCCTTTGAGTGTGGTCTTGCTGTTGATTGGCATTTGGGCCATCTCATCGCAGACATTTACTTTTGCCTCTGGTTTCTTGGTTCCTTTCTCTAGTTCCAGGATTCCTCCTTTCACTCTGAGGTGGAGTATCAATGGTCTTCAGGGTGCATTGGGACATTAGTTGGAGAAACTAGTTCAGGGGTGATCAATATTGATTATTGGTTTGATAGTTTTTTGGAGTCCTTTTTTATTTAAAATCTGGTTTTTTCTCATGGCGGTTTATGAAATCTATAATGAGTGGGATTTGAAACATCTTTTGGTATTTGGTTTTGTTCTGAATTTTGATGGAGAAAGAAACCATCACTCTTCAAGGATCAGCTCCATAAGAGGTACAGAGAATAGAGCACCAATAAGATTTGGATTAATGAGATGGTATGGATTTGTCATCGTTACTAGGCATGTGCAATCGTACGTGGGATATCTTGTCAAGAGGTCATGTGAGGTAGAGTCTTGACATAATTATGTAGTTAATGGGGATGGTAAGTTATTTCTAAGTCTTGACCTGGGCTTCTTTTTGACCTTTTTATTGCAGGTTTCCCACTTTTTCCTCAAAAGTATTTTTGATATAAAAAAATTAATTTTCAGTTAGTCAATGTGAAACACCTTATTTATGGGAAATTTTTAATATACAAATGTTCTTATTATTGTGGGAACACTCCCATAATCAAGGGCTAACATATGGTGGACCTTGGATGAATTATGAGGATTATATTTATTAGGATTAGGCTACCATTAATGGTGTTTTAGAATGGGAATGATTTTGAAATTTTTCAGAGATATATGAGATATAGATATATTTGTATACTTATATCTATCTCTATAAAAGGAAGAGAATCCTACATGGGAAAAGCATCAGGACTGGAACCTTTCATAGTAATAATTTTATTTATTTTCCATTATTATGATTTTTTATATATAATTATGGTACTAATACATTGTATGATTCTAATTTCAATTATATTATCCATTATTGATTAATACTTTTTTAGTTCTTTTTCTATTTTCTCTTCATGTTTTCTAGGTTAATTAATTATTTATTTTTAATTACTGATAATTGTATAACATTATAAAATATAACGGGATTATCATAAAAGGTCTATTGATTAATTTATTACATTAATTTCATTCATGAATAGTCATTTTAATAATGAATTTCCTTTAGACCTAAGTTTATCTCATTCAATAATATACCTTTGAACAAAATATTTACGAAGGGAGGAACTCTATGGTGATTGAGATAATTCAACTATCACTAATAGTTTGGATTGGTCTACTAATTTTAACATCAATCATAATGTTATTATGTTATTTTGTTTATCTAACTAAGTGATCTAGATGGACTTAGTTAAAATCACTGTAATTGAGAAAAAGTAGTTTGTAATTTGAGAAAGATCTTTCAACTAGTTAGTTCTACCCACTCATGAATGAATTAGATTAATATCTCTAATAAAAACATATTTGGAGGTTTAATCCCCTATTTTAGTTATCCACATTCTTTGTTAACTAATTAAATAATTAATAGAGATTAATATATATTCTAATTAAAATTCCTATCAAGTTTGTAAAGATCATGCAGTTGTTTTGTTTAGTTGTAACTAAGATTCCTATTTCCACATGGGATCAACCATGTGATTTCACTATATTATGATTTTTTAGTTAGTACTAATTTGAGTATTATAAATTTTAAACTTTTTCTATAGCACATAATTAATGACTCCTTATAGTTATTCATGCCTGAGTGATTCATGGTCTAGAGTGGCATGTAGACTAATAATTCCATTTAAAAGGTTCATGGTTTCTTTCATATATCACCATTTATGTGTGTTCGTGTGTGATTTAAAGGTTTGTAAATTATTTTAATAGCTTGAGTTCATCGTCAATTGTGTAATATGCTAGAGTAAATATTATTATAAGTCAATTAAATATGACATTCATAGGTTATCGACTTTAGAGATACATGGTTGTTATTCCTCCAATGGGTGTGATGTCTCATATTTATTTTTTTGACCCCAAAGGGGTCTTGGATCATGAGGTAAATCATGAATTGATTAGTTTTACCCGTATTGATTTGGTTAATGGGTCCCAAGTGTTTGTAATTTGGGAATAGATCTAATTAGTGGAGATCCAAGAGAATTTTATGGTTTTTTCTATGAAAATATCATTAATACATTGAAACTCCTTGGGTTGGAGGAGTAAGATAGTGGGAATGGGTCAAGTGAACATTGACCAATCATTAGGATTGAAGAAACCATGTTATAGGGTGGTGGAAGAAAATAATCACTCTCTTTGAGTGTGACTAGTGGAACTAAAAGATAGATAAGTGGGGGCATGGGCTATCTTGATAAGGGAGCTCCTTTGGAAGAAAGGATAAAATGTGTTACGTATGGAATTTTAATTAGAATCTTCATGAGGCTTAACTACTGTGTTGAAAAAGATACTTTTGGATTTATTTATATAATTAATATTGGTTTTTCTCTGAGTACCTTGATTTTTTTGAGACCATGTCTTGGATTGGCTATTCTTTGGGGTGTGTCACATATGGGTAGGTGAGAGAGAGGAATCTCTTAGTCAATATGGGTACTTATTGCATAGGAATGTGTTGAAATGGAGCATGGGTATCATTTTAATGCCTTTGTGTTGTTATTTGGTTACTAGAGATGGGAGTGGGGGGTGATGTGAATTACCTCAAGGGTTATGAGATAATTTACTTTCTATGTGGGGTATAGTGAGTTAGTGAGAGAAAGTGTATCTGAAAGGTTGGGATTTTGTTAAGAGTATATCCTAAGGGTTATTGATTGTGAAGGCTGTTTTCATCTACTATTATGTAGAGGTATCTATTTATAGAAACACTGGGAAAGGATAGTTATGTCGATCTATAATGTTTTATCCTTTAGCTAAGTTCTATGTATGGATCTATGGTTAATGAGATCTTGGGTATATTCTATGTATATAATGTCTTAATTTTTCCTATATATTAACAATTTTACCTACCTATATTTTATTATAATATATCATAGAGACTGAGAGATTGGCGTGTGGAGTTACACCTTCCAGATATCATGGAAAATCACTAGTGTATGAGATGATATATAGTTTTATGATATATGGTACTTTCTATGTCTTTCATTTACCTAATATATTTTATATATATTTCTCTTATTACGATGATAAATATTTTATTCAATGATATAAATGGACCTTAGTATCTAGATGTATATATACATCACCCAAGTGTTTTTTCATCTTCGGTACTTGATATATTAACAATGTTTTAGAGGATCCTTGAATACTATCTATGTCACACAATTCCTTGATGGTTTTCATCAACATGGATCTAGGTGTGTTTTTATATTCCTAAATAGTTTTTAAATTTTATTTGGCTATGATATATTTTTTATCAACATTGTCCAAGGAAGGTGTGGTTTGGTGTCGAGGTGGACGAATTATCACCCAATTACCTAACCTAATAACATAAATATTGTTGGATTGAATTGTATATATATTTAAAGTGAACATAAACAACATAATATGACATATTTAAGGAATTCCATTGGATTTTATCTTTTTATTTCCATTATTACACCTTGCAAGGGAACCCCAAAGCATATGAAAACCTTCTATTTGACATCTAGTTAATAGGTTGATGTGTTTGGATGGATCGTTTTGAAAAGGTGAATTTATATCTCATTTTATACCATTACAGGTTTTCCTCACATGATCCCAAAATCAAAAACACCTACATTAGTAATGGATCAATGTCAATCATTGGAAAGTGGGTCTCTTCCCCCTATTCCCTAAAACATGGTATATTTATTCTTACTGATTCAACATAGTTCCTTTCTTGTTTATTGATTTTAGGTTATGATGGTGCTTTCAATTTTTTCTAGTATTTCGTATTTATCTGTTCCCCCTCATCAGGCCATGATTCCCTTACTCCATCTCCCTTAACCTGTATGGTCTCTATATTATCATCCCCCAATGCGGTTTCATTATTTGTTTTTTCCTTAGATCACATCACAAAGTGGTGCTTCTAGTTCAACAAAAATGTAGTTCCATTCATAGTTGACATTTATTGGTCTTTTTATTTGATCTTATATCCAAATGTAATTTTATCTACTTTTCCCCCTATAATGTCTCTCTCATTATAACTGGCCTCTATAGTGTGGTGAAGTCATGGATATATCATGTTTTGAGTTCTTCAAATACTATATATGATGTCACTTCCTATTATTTTTTAATCCTATTTTCATTTCCTTCTCTAATCTATTTTTTTATTTGAGGTATTGGTTCCATTGTATCATCTATTTCCCCTTGTGGGAATTTTGGTCTTGCGGTCATGGATATTAAGTCTCATTAACCCCCAAGAAATTCATCAACCCTAACATATTGATCTACATTTAAGGCATTTGTAAGGTTGGATTCCCTAATTTTATATTCTATGGAGAAGGAAGAGAGATTTTTCATATCTATGACCTTTTGAGTTATATGATGTTATATAGTTGGACGTGATTCTAGGGGCGATGATTCAATAGTTGGTAATTTAGGTTCACATGGATAGACTCTCAAATTAGTAGGGATGGTTCATCCCATTGTGTTTTGTATATCCTTAGTGATATTGGATAGTTTAATGTATCAATCCCTAAAAATAATTTATATGTTGATGAACATCCTTTTTCTTTTGTATCTAACTATTTTTTCGTGTATTTTTGTAGTGGTATAATTTGAAGTTCTATGGATTCTTTGCCGGTTGTTTCCAAACCATCATCACACCTTCAAATTTTGATTTGGTTCAGAACATCTTTGAAAAGGTAGAGATCACTAGGAATTTTCTAGCATCACTATGGGTTATGCATTGGTTGAGAATATATATGTCTAGGCTCAGCTTATAATGAACCAAACATTATATGGAAAAAAACATTATTTTAATAGTTGAACATTCATTCCAAAACAAAATGCTTCATTACAAAACCAAAAAAAATAGTGTCTTTCAAAACATGGATACATAAAACATGTACATGAAATATCTACATAATTAATCATTATGTTCTTCACAACTAGTACCCTTATATGACATATCATGATTAAAAAATTTATCATAACTTCGTGAAATAGTGCCTTATAAAGGTTGATTTCATATGAATTGTAAGGTTAACAATAAGAGATATCAATATATGATCATGATTGATTATAAAATTAGAATAAGGTAATGATTAAATGATCATGAATTAAAATAATCATACAAATCAATCAAAATCATTAATCATGAAACAAGGCAGGCTGGTTCTTCAAAAAAAATATGTGAGGCATAAGAGTTCATAATCATCAATAACTAGTCATGAGATATGAGAACATAAAATAAGAACAAATTTTAATTTTTGTCATACACATAAGATTAGAAAATAATTTATTAAATATAGGTTTACTACCAAGGCTATTATATTGAACTCAATTTACCTCTCATTCCATTATTTCCGTAATCATAATTCACTCACTAGGTAATGTAATTGGAAAAAGACCCTTATTGGTTCACTCCCCATTATAGTACTTATTATGTTATGATATATCTATCTTTACCGAATTCATTGAAGAGATATATAATTCTGGGCCCATCCATAACATAATGGAAACCACTCATATGTGTTCCATAAGATAAGAAAACAATCATTATATTATAACTCAAGTAGAGGATATTGATTTCATAACAATTCAGACTTCATAATCATAAAACAACCATATAAATAATAAAAATGGTAACATTGGATCATATATCAATTAAATCATAATAAATATCAAATTATATTGCCATAGATTAAAATACCTTTATAATATAACTAGAACATTTCATGAATAAAATATACTTCTCATTTTAAAATTATTTATTTAAAATATCAACACAACCACAATACTAAGTATTTGTTTTCAAAATAATTATTGAAAATTATGATAGAATAAAAAAAATATTACACATGATGTTGGGGAAAATCGTTCATGTGGTGTGTTAAAAAAATCTTTCACCTTTTTAGTAAAACTCAAAAGTTCCTTATTCAAAAAACCAAAATATCATTCCTTTTAAAAAATTATAAAATAAATAAATTATTTAAAAAGAATTTAATAAATCATTATATAATATTGAAAACATTTTGGAGAACATTTTAATGAAAAATATGGACATGAAATAAAATATTCATGCATGAAGAGAGAAGTGATATCATTTTTCTTTAAAAATATTATTTCAGTATTTTTAGTAATTAAAGAGAGGAAACTAAAAAGAAAAAATTAAATATATATATAAATATTAAAAGTATAAGAAATTAAATAATATTTTGGTGAGATAGATCATATAAATTTATCATCATAATAATTGATCATAAGTATTCCAGGTAAAAATAAGATTGTAATATAAAACCATTACATCAAGTCTCTATTACATTGTAAGCACTCTTTGATCATATTAAATAAATTTAAATTTATTATAATTCTATGAAAAACCATATCCATTCCTATTATACCATAATTTTTTACTTATAACATATTATCATCCTTTCTTAAATAATATTTCATTATCATCGTCATTTTGGGTGTTAAATGCTTTGTATTCATGTATGTTTTAGTTTGGTAATTATATCCCTTAAACATTTTTCCTAGTTCCTTCATATCAATAATGTAAATAATGATATAAATATAATATATATTCATTATATAAATATTTTTATCAATTAATATAAATCAGTTATGAAAAATAAGTTACATCACTACACAGAGATGGTAGTTTGTCTGTATGCACAAGTGATGTTTCCATTTTTCAATTGATGGAATGAAAGAAAGGTAAATAATAATTCAACTATAAAGAACCATTATTATAAAATAAATACCATATATATATATATATCGAATATAACATAATAACCAACCATGAATGATTTTGTGGAAAACAAATCATATCTCTACGTGGAGGCGGTAGTCAACACCTAAACATGAGTGATACTTTCAACTCTCATTTGATATAGAATATGTGGTAAATTGTTGTGAAATACTTATAATGACACCTAAAAAATATTTATGTAACCAAATTCATAATATTTTTATGGATACAACTGTTTTAGATGAATTATAGGGATAAATGCACATGAGCCTTAGACCGGTTGGTAAAAACTCTGCAAGTGCATCTGGGAGACTCGGGATCAAATCCAAGCGGAGATATAATTTCCAGGGTACTATAGTAGGCACTGTAGCAGGAACTGTGTAGTACTGTAGTAGGTACGGTAGCAGAAATTGTATTATGTACTATTTGATAATGTAGCAGCCGGGTATATGTTCCTGTTGGGGCCTTCGGGCCAACAATATGGTCCCCGAGTCCTTTAAGGCCTACGGGTCACCCAGGGCTTCATGTTAGTAAGGCCTTTGGGCCACCTCAAGGCCTTCGGGCCACCTTAAGATAAAATGCAAACCAGACCACCTATGAGTAACAAGCTCTACAATGAGGATGAGCAAGGAGCTTTCACCACAACAGAATCTAAACGAATTACAAGAATGAAAGGGTATTACACCTACCATCGGGACAATCCTATGCATGCATGAGAATGCCTAGCTGAATAACCATACGAATGTGGAGAGATAATTTCATGATGAAGATGCTGGGGAGGAGTATTTCCAAGTAGTTAGTCTGGGTTGTATGTAATGTTTGAATCCTACGGGAAAATGAATTCCTCTAAGGCCTATGGTCCATGTAATACTTACACCTACGGGACTTGTAAGGGTTCTACCTCACCCCTTTAAAGGTGTAATATAAAAAGTTAATAAAAAAATCAAGGCCTTCAGGCCATTGGAGGAATTATAATGAGAAATAAAATTAAAAGTGCTTGGTTATGATTTATACCCCTTATTTGAAAGACCTCCTTTGGATTACACCTTAAGGATTGAATTATTATACTTAAGAGAAGACAAGAAGGTATAGTATTAAGGGAAGTATTATAGGAAGGATTTTGAGTAGGGATAGGCTGAGCTAGAAGTATCAAATTGTGTGAATAATTGAGGAGAATATGTTTCCTTTTATAAGTGTTGGTAGGGACACATGTGGATTTTTTTAAAAGATATCCATGATATAAGGTAAATTCTATGGGAATATGCCTCCAAAGGTAAAAGTATTTGATGTTTATATAAGATAAATTATAAATATATTCAAAAAAATATAATTATCATAGTGTCGGTGTAACAACCTGGTAAAACTTACACTCTCTTTTTATGTTTAAGAGGTTTGCATTGGGTTCTGAGGGAGTGCGGAGGAAACTGGTAGCTTTCTGTTGGGTATATGTTAGGAGTTGGATGTAGAACTAGTTCATGTGGTGAACTTGACATAAAATTTGAATTATATTCTGGGTAGGTTCCATGAATCAGTTTTAGAGATTGAAATGGGTATAATTTGTGAACCCAATTCTTGTCGGGAATTTATCACTTTGGATTTTTAATTTGAGGGAACAACTTTTTGGAATATATGTAACCATGGGAGTTGATAATATAAATTAATGATACAAGAAATTAATCATTTTGAAATATTGGGTTTGAGCACTAAAATATGAAATTAAAACTCATTTTATGTGAATCCTTCTCCCTCGATCTCTAGCTCTCTTCTATACATTGTTGGGTGGTCTCGCTCCTCATGGATCACTCTATTTTTTACCATGAACTCCAGCAAGGTGGATTTCTTCTCCATTGATGACTGTTTGGTTCTACCTTCATTACTATGAGCTTTGGAAGTGGCGTTGTCTTGTGTTTATGGAGTCTTTGGATTGTTTTGTGATTTTTATCAATTTTTGTAGATTCCTCCATGTGTTTTTCTTTCATAAGCCAGTTCTAGTGTCGGTTGTGGTGTGACATATGGGTTTCTCAAAGAATGTGATAAAAAAACCTTTACACTAACCATTTTATTATGTAATTCAATTAAAATTTATGATAATTGATGATATCACCTATATTTGTTTGATATGTATTTCATTCCTTCAATTGTTTGTTTTTGGATCTCATTGTGTGTGGTGTGCGACCTGAGTTTGAGGTTTGTGGTTCTATCTCTAGACTAAGTTAGATAAACCATAGTTTATCTCGGTTTTAAAATTTTTTTTCCAAATAATTGGCATGATACTAGATTGATTTGTTTGTAAGTGTAAATGGGTTTTTGAGAAATGATAATTTTCCCCTCATTTTGGTAAAATTATGGTGATTTTTAAAGCATTGTGAAATTGATTAAGATATAGTTTTTCAATGAATGATTTTTTTGAAAAGGTTTTTTTGAAATTTTATTTTCAAATGTGTAATCCCTTTTAAATTGTTTGATAAATGTATAAGATGGTAGCCTAGGGTACTTAGGTGGAGGTGTAGTATTAGGGATCTTCCATTAGTATTGTAAGGGGGTTCAGTTTCTTGTGTTTTATTCCATTCAAAGATCAAGATACATTTCTCTCAAGGAATTGATAAAGGTTATAGGAGGGTTTACATTCTCAGATTTTCCTTTATTACTTAGGCTATATTGTATGGGCTCTAGATACTTTTAGTGTTTTGTAGTCATGATTGATGTATGAGTGACCTAGTTATCCACACTATAAGTTATCCATGGAGTGATGTACTGTTGTTCATTGAATTTACATTGTTTTGGATTTGTTCGGACTATTTTTTGTTAGTATAACCTGTTTTTTTAAATTATTGTTTCAAAATATTTTACCTATATTAGTTTTATAGCAATGTAATAGGTGAAATTTTTATCGTGATTTTGATTTAAAGAAAAATTTTAACTATTTATCATGCATTCATTTCAGTATGTTGAGCATATTAGAGGTATTTTTCAGATACGTGAAATGGTAAACTTGGGTGGAAACCTATTTAGTCTATTTATCTCACACCCTATAAATTCCCTCAAGAATTTTATACCTTTTATTTCCTTTTTATATAGGTGATTTAAAGGACCTACAATGAGGAGGTAAGGTATAAGTCATATGGGTATAGGTTTCTAGTGGTGATATGGGGGGACATTTCCCACTTATCACATGGAGTAGATATTTCTTATTATGAATTTACTTTTGAGTATTGGCTAGGTACCATGGAGTCTTATCTTGATGCTTTTGAGTTGATCTCTACTATTGCCTCTTATTTGATTATGGAATATTTTCCATTTTGATTATTCTTTTTTCTTATGTGTGTGTGTGTGTTTATTCCATTTCTCTTGATTTGGGTTGGGAGAAATCATTACCTCATGTTTTTTGTGATTCCCATGTGTATGTCACCTGCTTATGGGGTTCAAGAACACCCATCAGGTCAGTTGTGAATCAGTTTTCATACCAATTTAGAGTATCTCTTGAATCAGTTCATTATAATTGCTAACAAGAATTGTTTATCCTCAAGATCCCTTACCTGGGGATTTCTAGTAAACTAGATATTAGATTTTCATGACTTGAGAGGTAGGTTTTTTTGAGTATCCGGACAAGTATTTTCATGATAAGACTCAAGTTATCGTTGGATATTTGTATGTGTGTCTCATTTGTTGGGTTTTTTATCTTGATCTCAATTTTTATTTATGTTGTTTTTGTTTATACTGATCCCTATTTCATTGTCTAGTAATTTTCTTTGATTTTTGGTATGTAGAAACATCCATCTGTTACATTTATCATGGGTTATGTAGAAGGGTGTAACGATAGATGCTCCCCAAGGGAATCCTCATTTGGATCAGAATATTTTAGTGACCATTGTGAGGGTAGTTTGTATCATCTACTAGAATGTACCATGAGGTCCTAACATATTCTTTTGAGGATTTACTTGGAGAATGATATTGGGAATGATCATGAGAGTTCCTATATGAGATGACCCAATCATTTAATGGTACAAATGAACCCCAAGGGGGACGGGGTGAGTAGAAATGATTTATTTGGACATAAACTACTTGGATACACCTAAGGTTATCATAGTGAGTGTTAAATGTACAATATTGGGGGTCCCAGTAATCAATGGTGGGATTCAATGGTATATGAATGATGACATGTGGGATTATATAGTAAGGGTTTCTTGACCATGTTCTTTCAGAAGTTCATTCTAGAGCCACTAATTATTTTGTTGTCTCTATAATTTATCTCTTTTTAGTAGGAGAACTTTGTATTAGTGTACACTAATTGCTTTGAGAATCTAGTTTGTTTTTCTTTGTAGGTTGTGAGGAGTGACCAGATAAAAACTCAGAAGTACATGTAGGGGTTTTGACCAGAAATCCTATTATAGGTATATATGATGAGACTTTCTACCTATTTAGAGATAGTTGATAGGTATATGACGGTAAAAATCGATAAGATGTGAAATATGGTCTTCTACCATTCTTTTCTTCCACCTAGTGGAAATTTTAGTGTTGCATTGGGAAAGAATAGAAAGTTGAGGGATAATCACAAGAGAGGTGGTGGTGACTCTCAGCAGTGGACCCCCTCAACACCATCAACAGTAGATAGAAGTGTAGCGTAACATTATATCAGTGTGGTAAGGTAGAACACACCAAATGTGCTTGTTCCATGCCTATGATGATCTAAAACACTTATAGACCTCGAATCCACTTATAATGGTTATGTTTGGCTATATATATGACCTATTATACTTAGGTGTATTTAGATATAAAGGACAAAATAGTTTATTTAAATGCCTAAAAGACCATATGGATTTATCTATAGGTCGCAAGATTGAAATAGATTCATGTGAGGGGTGATTTTTGGGAAGAGTTAGATGTGGGTCCAACTATAATGAGTGGTACCACCTTTAATGCATCTTTTATAGGATTCTCTCTATTTGATATTGTTTCCACTTACTCGTTTATATAATATTTTTTTTATATGTTGAAATATTAAATAGAATTGTATACTCTTTATAGATATGGAGACACCTCTTGTAATGTTAAAGGAGCATGGGTTTCATTTATGGTATTGTTCTTTAAAAATAGATTACGCCGTGTTCATCTGGGATTTAATAGTTCTCAATTTAGATCTCCTCATTCTCATCATTGGGATATATTGGATTGTTTCTCATCGTATTGATAATGATTGTTATCATTATATTTATTAATTATTTATTGTTGATATGATCTCTTGGGTGTTTTAGGGAGAGTGGAATTTGAGGTTTGGTCATGTAGGACCTTCCTACCTAGGGAACATGAGTTTATTTTCTATCATTGCATTCAAGGCTAATGATACTTCCTATTTTGGTTATCTTCCTATGGATTATTAAAAAATCCCTAATTTATTGTTATCTGACTTATTTGGTCTTCATCTAGTGAGTTAGGAATAGTTTATGATTGAACAAGTTCTAGGTATGTAACTGATCCTGAAACCCTATTATCATATAACACTAGGTGGGATCATGGAAATAAGATCCTGTTAGATGATCTGATGGAGAGTGGTTATGTTTACCCAGTGGCTTGCCATTTGAATCCCCTATTATATTTTCCATTAAGGATGATTTTTCACTTTAGTTGTGTGTATACTATCAAAAGAGGAACCGAGGAATTGTTAAGAACAATTATAATATACCCCTTGTGGAAGACATGTTTGATTAGTTAAAGGGGGTGAAGTGGTTTTTGATAATTGATCATCAGTTGGGTTAACATCAACTTGGAGTTTTGGGGTATGATATTATAAAGGCCAATTTCAGGAGTAGGTTTGTCCACTATGAATATATTTTTATTCATTTTGGTTTAACAAATTCTTCTATTTTGTTATGGATATAATGAACTAGGTATTTCATCAGTACATTGATACATTTTTATAATGTTTTTTGATGATATATTGTTTTATTTGAGATCCATGTGTGAGAATGAGCACCATATTAATCTACTTTTAGATATCCTAAAAAGTGATCACTTTTATGGGAATGTTTTTAATTGCAACTTTTGGATCCAAGAAGTAAAGATCTTGGGGCACATGATTTCTATGTGTAGCCTATCAGTCAATCCAGAGAAAGTGAAGGTTTTATTATTATTGGAAGATCAATATAACATTTATGATATATTGAGTTTCTAAGATATGAATTGAAACTATTGTTATTATTTTAAAAAATTATCAAATATAGAATCACCCTTTACTACTCTTATCAAGAAAGGGGTGAATTTTAAATTGGATGAAAAAATTAAATCTTTTTTTTTGGATGAGTTGCAATGTCTTCTCACATCAGCTTCTATTTTATCCCCACCTGAGCCAGGTAATGGTTATATAGTTTATTTTGATTATTCTAGTGCTATTCTGAGTTGTGTTATTATGTAGGGTGATCATTTTGTGTCCAATGTCTCTCATTATCCTTGGACACATGGGGAAAATAAGTTCACTCATTATTTGGAGATTACCGCAGTAATACATGTGTTTAAGTTTTGGTGTCACTATATTCTAGTGAAGAGTTTCATGTTATTTTCTTATCATAATAGTATGAGATATATATTGTCTCAGACAGACAAGAATCTCGAATAGAGGTGGTGGGTGGAATTCCCTTAGAAATTCTAATTCGACATTGCCTACACCCTAGGGAAGGGTAATGTCATCGATGATGATCTCAGTATGAATGTTCCACAATAGGCTATATAGAAATCAAAAGAAGATTATATATTTATTGGGATATTTTCATAGTTTCATCTTGAAACATGGGGATAATTTGGTTATGGGTTTGATTAGTTTTTATTTTTAATAATATCTCTCTAGGTATATTCAGAATGTTCAACAATAGGATAATGAGTTCAGAAGAAACAAGGATACCTTATATGGTGTAAAGACTGTTTCTAATTGGTCTCCACCTTTGTATGGTATTCTCCGCTTCAAGGATCATATTTATATCCCATTATCCATAAATTATTTATTTTATTTTTATTCTTAACAGTTATTTTTAGTTCATTTATCCTAGTTCTATGAGGATTTATTATGATATGAGTTAGATTTTCTAGTGGTTGGGTGTGAAGGGTGGCATTGTTGATTATGTGTCTCATTGTTATACATGCCAACTTATAAAGGTAAATCACCTGAAGCCTTTTGGTTTTTTATAGACTCTTCATGTATTTGTCTTAGAAATTGGATGAATTTTCCATGAAATTATTTTTTATATTTCAATGGAATCCTTGATGAAGGAATGCCATCTTGGTGGGGAATGATCTATTGAAGAAATCATATCATTTTATTACAATTAGGGGCACCACCATAGTTAATGATCTATGTAAGTTATACATATAGAATATAATGAGTTTTCATGGGGTTACCTCTACTATTTTATCATATAAAGATCTAAGGTTTACATCCTATATCTTGAATAGTCTCTAAGAGGTGGTGGTAAATTGGGTCTGGTTGACTTCAGCTTATCATCCAATGATCGACAGTCAAATAGAGCGTGTAATTCATATTTAGAAGGATGTGCTTCATTCCAATGTCTTGGATTTTTTAGGATCATGGAACATCCATCTGGGAGTAGATGGGGTTTCATTTAACAATAGTTACCAATTATTGTTCATAATAGCCCGCTTTAAGGCTTCGTATGGTCACCCAAGAAGGATGTCTATTTGTTGGATAGAGGAGGGATAATCCACTCTTGTGGGACTGATTATTTTTTAAGAGAATTTTTTTTCAGGATTTTGGATATATATTAATTTTTTTTCAAATTAGATTCAAAATAAATTGTATGCGAATAATCTATGTATTCCTTTGGAATTTTACATTGGTGATAATGTTTTATGGAAAGATTACCATTTGTTTGGGTTGGTCACCATTGATGTATTCCTTTGGAGTTTATCATGACTATTTTTATGTAAATTTAGAAAATTGGTATTATTATATAGAAATGTGATATGGAACACCTGGTTGGGATCCTACTAACCCTGTTTATCTCACACTTTACTTATTCCTTAGAGAATTTTTAGGCCTTGTCTAATAAAATGCAATGTTCCATGTTGAGGCATCAAGGATTATGGTAGTTGGGTATGGGTAGCTGGTAGTGAGATGGTGTGACATTTCCTACTTTTCACATGGAGTAGTTGTTTCATATTTTAGTTTTTCTTTTCAATATTGGACATGCATAATTGAGTTTTATCTTGATATTTTTGAGTTATATAATTTTTTTGTTTCTTATTTGATTATAGAATATTTCATTTAGGGTTTTTATCACTTATGTGGATGTGTGTCAGTGTGTATATATATATATATAATCCATGTATCTTATTTTAGGTTGGGTGAAATTGTTCCATGTTGTTTGATTCCTGAGTGTTAGTTTCTATACTGTAGGGATCAATAATTCCCTATGCTCAGTGGAGAGTCAGTTCAAGTACCAATTTACTGGTTATCCTTTGTCATTTTGTTATAGTGGGTGTTAATCCTACTCTTATCTCTTGGTTTAACCCACTAGTAAACCCATTTAAACCTTAACTGCTGAACAAAATTTTAATATGTGTACTATTAATTATTACAATAAATTTTGTTAACCCTATTACATTATATTAATTATGAATATTCAAAATATGAAATAAATTTTTCTATATTCAATTTCCTTAAGTGGTATATTTGTATTTTAAATAAACACACAATTCACAATGAAAACCAGATTTAGAGAAATGATTTTATAAACACTAATCGAAATATACTTCCATTCAATTAATTATAAAGATTGTAAAATAAATATTAAAATATATTATTTAATATATAATACATACATTTCACTAGATAAATTAATAAATATAGTTTAATTTAATTAATTAAAATAATAAATATTGTGCACGTAAAAAAAGTTTTTAGATAAATGCATTTTCAATCCCAAAAATAAACTTATACCAAAATCAATTATAAGGAATATTACTATGTAATTAATTATATTATTTATAATTAAAGGAAACTTAATCTAATTTAATATCAAATTTATATCATTATGGAAATTTCTCTGGAAAATAAATGATGATCTTAACAAAAAACAATATTTTTTCATTATTCAATGAAAAATATTTTTTTTGAAAACAAATCCTAAAACATCAACCAAATACAATATTTATAGGCTTATTTTTAAAATTATATTCATTTCATTCAAAAAAATATCTCAAAAAAATTATTTTTTAACACTTTCTATGTGGAAAAAGTGCAATAAACAACCATTTTTTAGGAAAACATATTTTTAATACATAAATTAACATTACTGAAAATAAAATAATTATTAAATATAAATTAAAAAATCATTTTGAATTCTATAAAATATTTCCTTATAATATGGTGATTACTATTCATATCGTCCTATTTAATAGTTATGTTAGAAAAAATTACTTTATTATAGTACATTTAGACATGAGTTTGCATGTAAAGAAATATATAGAATACTTCAACTTTATTTAAATAGAAATATATATAAAATCATGGGGTATTACATTCCACTCTTGAGTTCCCATGTAGATTCCTCAAATTTTATATTCCTCTAATAAACTTTGACCCAATGAGTGGTCTTGTTCTATAGGACATTTTCTCTATGATACAAGATTTATAATGGTTATTATTCATAATAAATATCATTCTCTAGTAGTAAAAACCACGTGTTTAGTTGATTTGATGGATTAGGTTTGTTATTTCTCAGGATAGATACAAAGAACACATCATTAACCTGAGAGAGGTTCGGTGGGAGTTCCATATGATAATCCCTAATACCAACGCAATTAAGAATATTGAAGAAACCAATATATATAAGACTCAACAATCACTAATTTATAAATCTCATGACCAACTTTCATATAGAAATTCATAAGAAAACCTTCTCATCAACTTTGAATTCCTTATCTTGTCAATTATTATCATAATAACTCTTGTATCTACTATGATATTCCATAATGTGGTATAGAAGGGATATAACATCCTCTAACATTTCCTCAGCTAGAATAGGTCCTGAAAGATTTAATTCTCAAACTTCATACTATAAATTCAAATATTTTTCACCTCACTCCCAAGAGGGATTAATAGGGATCCATCTGAATACTTGAGTGAAACATATGATTGTAAGATAATTTGATTATAGGAAGGTTTTTATCCCAACCAAATTTAAATTATAGATAATAATATCTCAACATGTCCTCTAGGTTTTGAAATTACCTCTAAGACTATCCATCTATCCAAGGATCTTAGGTAGTACTGAAACACAACTCGCTATCCAGAGTTTACTGAAGAATTTTCTATAACATCAATGTTTGCCTCAGATCTCAATCATATACAATAGAATTCAGTAATCCATGAAACTATACCACATATTTCATATATATCCATGAGATGTTTTCAAGAAAGAGATATTCTCAAATAAAAAATGAAGTGTGCTACCTTGATAAGGTGTTCAGAAACAAAACAATTAGTATTATGAGATTTATAAATTTTGGGGAGTCCAAGGATAAAACCAGTTGTCATATTTTCCAATTTTTATACCGGTATGGTTAATGGTAATAACATTCCAATAGAATTTTTCTACCCATCCTTAACTTTATTATATAAAAAATATTGAGATACATACTGTTCAATATCTCTCCTTATATTGTCCCAACAGGAATACTCTTTCATATCACTATAAATATTCATACATCCAATATTAGTATATTTTGATTTCATGATGTTTTTCCATGATTTAAATAAGATTTAGATGTTAATAATACGTTGGTTCATCATGAATAAGTATTTTAGAAAGATTTTTATTTTATGGTTTATTGTAAACATTTTCATTTATTGAGAACATAACTCACTTAATGTTTTTGAGTTACAAAAGTGATCGAACTGAATCCTACATCTCATGAATAATGGATAGAGTCTATAGGATGGAACTCAACAGAAACAATGTGGCTCACAATGTTTATCCATGTATGTTTAGATGTTCCATTGGAAATAATGTTCAATGATGTTAATTCATCCAATTCCTTGTGATGTGGTCACTAATTTTTTTAAATAACAATGCCTTTTGGAAATGATTAGGTTTGATTTTTTAAGAAGTTAATTTTTTGTGTATTTTGAAGTGCACCTAATGGATTTCATTTAACAATGGGGTGGTTATCCAAAATTTCAATATATAAATTCTATCAGATAGAGAAATATTGAATAATTTTTAAAAATTGGTATCTATGAAATGAACTCACAATGTTTATGCATGTATGTTTTCATTCTTTAGATTGATTTTGTGTGGAGGGGCATCTAACAGTAAAACTCAATAAACCTTCAGATTGAGTGCACTAGAATAAACCTTTTCAAATTTATCAGATAGAAGTGTATTAGATTATTTATAATGTTTAACAATAAGACTTATAGAAATTTAATGCATTATAGTAAATAAGTTATAGAATTATTGGATAAATGTATTATAATTAATTCATCGAAAAAATGCTTCCATATGGTGTTCACCAGACTATATTTTCCTCATGATGTAAATGGATGAAATTTTCCAATGAAATTCATTAGATGTAGGAAATTTCATTTCAAAAAAATTCAAAGTGATTCTATGAATTTTTTAGTAGAATCATATGGATAGTACACTAGATAGAAGAGGTGTTAGGAAGTTGTACCATATTTAAGGTTTGAATATCTTTAGAATTTTTTCGTAATGAATTTTAATAAGATGATATTCAGTTAGAAATTCAATGCCCTAATAATCATGAAAGAAAATTTTTGATTCTCACTGAGATCTAAGGAAGGCTTCAATTAGTACATTGAAACTGGGTCTTAAGGAAATTTCCTAGAATTTACGAATATTGAAGGACATCAAACATAGAAATATTTTGAGTGGGATGTTCAAATTTGAGTGGTTTTTTTTGAATTTTATGTCCCTTCTAAACCTTTGGTTTTTAGATAATTTTTTATATATAAAGAGGGTCAGGTCACTGAGTAGAGGTGATTTATTTTTTGGTAAATATTTTTAGAAGTGGGGATATAGTTTTATGAATATAGTGAAGAAGAATTGGTTTAAAAGATACCAAATAGATTTTCTGATCAACTGATATAAGATGAATAGTGTTATATGGAAATTGGTCCTATATGTTATTGGAGATTCATATTGAAATTATTCTTAGGTGATCGAACGAATAGGATTTAATGTTTTTAAAATTATACATAAGGCACCAGAATGAGTATACTTGATGGTTTCATTGGAAAATATTTCCAGATGAACTGTTATTAGATAGAAAAAAATTCATCATTGATGTGAAATGAAGTAAAAAAGCAAAAGAAGTACTTGAAAGAAGGAAATTGTAAAGAAAATTCAAGAATCATGGTGAAAATATATCAAATATTATTGGTGAAGGTCATTATAATTTTTTAAAAACATTTTTATATCATTATTATGTGTGTGGTCACATGCATTGTTAATTCAAAATGGTGTTACTCAAGTGAAAGGATACCTCTAGATGTTGTAACCAATGAAATGATTATTTTAAAGTGGTTTTTGTAGTCTAGGATTACCTCTAAACCATATCAAAATGGGTTACTATTATTGATTAGTAAACCTTTTAAATACAAGCATTCATATGGTTGTGCTCATCTTTTATTTTATAATACATTCTTTTATCTTTAAACTGAGGTGAAGGTTTTTATTATGAAGGAAACAATAAAAATATAGGGTCGTGGATTCACCCCCTCTGCCAATAAATGATCACACATATCTTGATTGGTCCTTTAAAATTTTACTAAAGGCATGTTTCCTTCATTGGACCTTTTTTGAATTTTTAATGAATATAATGTTTTTATATACGTTTAGAATTCTTTATATAGTAAGGGTGTTCTTGTATTTAATGGAATAAACTCTAATATATAGAATGATATAATATTTTCATATCTTATATCCATTATTTATGACATTTTTGAAACTGTTACAAATGGTTTTCCTTCTCCTACAAAGGGTTATACCTTAATAGGTGGTGATAAGAAGAGTTTTTAGAATAACAGGTTTTTTAGGACTATTATACTTTCATCACTCTTTAAAAGTGCATTTATGTGAATTAAATGTATTCAAACTATTAAAGGAATCTTGACAAGATAAAGAACATTTATAAAGGAAATATGAATATTAAGAAAGAAAAGTGTTAGATTAGATGGTTAATGTATAAATATAATAAAATGGTTTAAGTTGATTATATCTATGATTTATTTACCAAATCTAATGACTTTATAATACCGTAAGATGTTTCTATGATAGGTTGGGTGAATCATCTATTTTTGAAAATATTTTTAGAATTATTCTAAATAAATTTCATTCCACATTATCATCATTGGAATATTGAAATCATGAAAATCTATATTTGGATTTTTTATATATAATTATCATCACTTATGAAATGATAAATGGAATGGTTATAAAAAATAAATAAAATGTGGATTGAGAAATTTATTTCAATGTCGATAATAAAGAAAAATCTACAAAATTTATTGTGGAAGAAGTGAGTTAATCTAAAACCAAATAAATGGTATGTAAAAAATATAATAAAACTTGACTCATTTTTTCATAAAAGTGTAAGTAGAGGAACAAAAAAATAATTAAGGAATGTTTCTTATAATTTGATTTAGCTGTATAGCATTGAAAATATTTTAGAAAATTTTTCACAGTGAAAGGATGATGAAGAAATTTCTAAAGAAGATTTTAAGTTAAGAAGATCATTTAAGAACAAGGTGGGTAAATAAAATTCATATTCATAGGGAAAGGATAAGAATGTATTTATGTATTAATGGTGATTTGTTTTTACAAATTTAATAGTAATGATGATATTGAGATGGAATTGGAAAACTAAAATGTGTGTGCAGCTGAAAAATTACTTATTGGAAAATTAAATGATGAAAAGGTCCCCATTGATGATAGTAATAGTTATAATGTTGAATTTGAGGAGTCTTAGTATATTTTATTCTAAAAATACAGTTTAAATAATGTCTATAAAAGTTTTTTAAACTTTAAAGAGATAATAATAAGTTTAATAAATAAGATATTTTAGTAATAAAATAATAATTCTTTCTTGATGAAAACTCCATGTAGCTAAAATAAATTGATGTTATAAGTAAGTTTCTTGATGAAGATAAGAAAATCAAAATGAAGATTTAATATAATATAAAGGTGAATGAGAAAGAACTTTATTATAATAAAAAAAGTTATTTAAGCTAGGAAAGGAACAATAAGCATCCAATACTTGGTTTTATAAAATTACGAATGTTTTAAGAAGATTAAAACACATAAGGATTAAAAAAACCATCCTCAAAGGAAAAAAAATATTGTATTAGATGTTCATAAGAAATATTATGTTAAGAATACCATGTATGTAGAAAAAACAAGTGGCATTGAAATTCTTGAAATTTATAATGTTTCAAAGTATAAACCAAAAGTTGTTGCTAATGGATATATTGTTTAGGATAAGTGGAATTATAAAAATTATATGTTCATGTCCAGAGGATACGAAATCCTTGGTAGAAAACAAAGTTCCAAGGTGGAAGGTAAGAAAGATGATTGAAATTAGGTACACAGTTCTAAATAGCATGGAAGTTACAGAGAAAAATATGATTTCTATGGATATTACTGGTACTGTGGAGGCTTTGGGAATGTAGAAAATATATGATGGTTTAATCATAAAAACTATAATTAATCTTGGATAAATTTTAGGCAATGTTTTATGGGGATTAAACCCACTCAAATAATAAAACATGAGAAAATATCTGTGAATATTGAATATAGATTACATCCTCTAGAAACTTTTTTTGAAATATGTGATTATCCTAGAAATATTGCTAATATATTTTTCTTGTGTTACCATCACAATAATTTTTATATAAAAGAAACTCAAAAATATACATGAGAATGGGTAATATGCAAAGAAAAGTCCTTAGTTATTGAAATTGCAGTCAATTCTACCAAAGGAGAGTGACCTTTGATATTGAATTATGGGTGTTCTTCACATATGATCAATGGTTTAATGATTTTAAATAAATTGAATGATTAAAAATAAGGTATACTGATGTTTTTAAATAATGAGTCCCTCAGAATCAACGGTATTGGATATTTTATCATTGGAAAAGAAATGTTAAAATCCAAAAGAGCCTTATATTTTAATGGAATGAAACACAACATATTTAGTGTTTCACAAATTTGTGAATAATGAAATGACCTTGTTTTCATAAGATGTAGATTTTTTTTTGTAAAAATATATATGAATATGGGAAAATGTTTACAAGATGTAAATGAACTAATGTAAAAAAATTAAATTTAGTGGTCTATAGAGTTTATTCTTTCTAAATGTGATGGAATAAAATTAATTATGTGATAATAGATTGGTACATATGTTCTATAAGAATTTTAGAAAGATAAAAAAGATATGTATTCATGATATTCATGACATAACAATTAAATGAGATTGATGTTTTCCATATTCTATAAAGGGAAGATTACATACTCGATGTATAATAAAGTTGAGATACATTCAACTCAACCCTTTAATTTTATTCATTATGATATATGTAGTACAATGATGAAGTAATAAAAAATATACATGTGTAATTTATTTCCATTATTAATGATTTTATTCACATTTCATGTGTTATTATTTATAAACATGTGTGAAAGGATCTAAAAATGTTTAATATTTTCCTGAGAAGTAATGAAAAATAATGTGGATATTCTATTATGGATATTAAAACTAATAATGGTTTTAAATATACAAATGGTAATTTCAGAGATTATATTAAAAATAAAAATATTGTTTATGAATTCATTGAACCCTACACCCTATTTAATAATGGTGATGTGTAAATAATAAATATAATTTTAGTGGAGATAACATTAACTATATTTATTGCACATGATACTTATCTATAATTTTTGGGGAAAGATATTGGAGCTGTAGAAAATAATCAAAATCAATGATTCTCTGGGGAAAATAATATTATTATTTAAAAACCCAAATATTTTTCAATAAAATTCCCTTTCTTTTAAATTTATTATGTATATATAAAGCACATGAACTCATTTTGTTTAATTATATCCAATTACATTTAAATGACCATTAAGTATCCTAACTATTGATAATATAGCTGTTGAATAATGATCACATGACCAGTATTAATATAGGGTATTAACAAATAATTTTGGCACATACAAATGAAGTGATAGCCTCAACCAGTAAGATCATATCCTATGAAACCCATTTATCAGAGCTTCCAAGTGAGATAGCATTTCTGGGATTTCCCTAGATTAAGCCCAAGATGAGATCCAATAACTTAAGCATGAGAAAAATTGTTTATGGTAGAATTTCAAGATCAACAAGATCACGTCCCAAACCATGTTCTCTGAATGGCCCCAAGAAATCCCCACCATCCCAAACCTTACCCTTAGGGTGTATTCTGGTGCAAAAAATGGAATATGTATCCGGAACATAGCATTATGTTTATTTTTTTCTATAGAATAATGAATATACTATCATTCTATTATTGTTTCTTTTTGAATGGTTTTCTAAATCACAAATAGTATTTTTTTTCTTAATATTCAAATTAATTAAGGAATTTATTTTGTTGAATTAGTTTATTTTTGAAATAAATAATCTTCTAAGAAAATATTATTATTAAATTAAATTTATTAAATATTAATGATCATATAATTTTGATGAAGTCAAAAGTAACTTTTATTATGGTTTGAAAACTATTTTCACCAACAACCGTCAATTTTAAATAAATATATGTTTTTATTTTAAAAGTTAAAATTGAAAAATTTATAAAATTATTTAAATAAAATTGATGTTATTTTTGGAATTAAGATATTAAAATTATCCAATGTTGATTTTTTCATGTTTTTTGAGACAACATAATTTTTGGGTTAAAATTAAATACCGTATAAATATATAATGTGTATTATGACATCATAATGACCCAATAATGATGTAATTAAATAATATAAAATGTTTATTCGGCCCTAAATATTCTTTCTTTTAAAAGAATTTAATTTTAGGTTTATTTGATTAATTTTATAAAGACTTAGTGAATCCCCCAAGACATATAAAATATTTTATGATTTTAAAATATTTTCTTTGAACGCGTGACTCACCTCCACATAATAAAGGGAAATATTTTAATATCATAGGCCCTTAGACTTTTAAAATAATGTACACCACTCCCATTTTCTATATACCATGGTAAAAACCATGGGAGAGTTTTTGGTATTTAATATTTTATTTTGTAGTGCACAAAACCAAAATAATAATGAATTCTTCGACCTTTCCTAAATAAACCAACACAATCACCCATTTATATTCACTTGAACTCATTTAATATCATCCAAACTCTTATATGTACTCCCTAGTGTTCTCAAAAGGCACCCCTAATCCCCCATGAAGCATCTCTTAAGCCTTTGGGATCACACATCTAAGTAACAGATCTCCATCTCTCATTTTTCTTGGAGCACCTCTTTTACGCCATGCCTTTTATTTTCTATTTTCTTGATTTGGGATTTGTTATTCCATACCTAATTACCTTATATTTTGTTTATACATGATTTTTTATTCCTTTCAATCCCATTAATCCCCCATATTATCCCTTAATCCCAGCTATTACAAAGCCAAAATTCTGTATGGGTTCCTTCCTTTCCCAATTTTGTCCATGTTTCTTTATATTATTACATCCTTTTATTTTCAATAAATAATGATGGGTATGTTTTATAACCTACCCCATACTAACCATATTATTTTTCAATGATGAGAGACCCCTTTCTCTCTCATTAATCCCTCTATTGTACACATGTTACCATGCCAAAATTCTGTAAGAGATTTCACTCTTCTCATTTCAATTCAAGAATTTTGTTAATATTATACATCTTAATTCAATTTCATATTTTGTGGTATTATGTTCCATGATCCTATTAATATCCATTTAATTTATAAATTATGATATTCCCCTTTCTTCTCATCAACCCATTTTATGAATATATTTTTGATGTCGTTATGCTGCCAAAAGTGCAACATGATTTTCCATGCCAAACTTATCGTGCAGTGAATACCATACCCATTTCTCTATCAAGGGTATTAAAATTTATAACCATGTACTTATTGATTGGGTACATATATTTATTTATTACATATTCCTTTAGCATGGAATAAATTATGATGTTGAATGATTCCATGTTGTATGATCTATGTGGAACACTTATGCATGAAATGAAATGTTTATGAAGGATGCGCCCTGATAGCACACCAATGCATTGGGTAATGTTTAGTATCATGATATTCCATGTACAATTAGGTTCTAATTCATGTGAAATGAGGTTTTACTCATTATAATTATGCGCATTTAGCTTTTACTCATGCTAATCGATGTGCAATGAGCCTTGGATCATGTTAATATCATGTTGTATATTTTTGCCACATTTCCATGTTATTAATATCATGCTATATCATTCCTTGTGTTCATATTTCTTTTTTTTTTCTCTCTTGATATTAATATTTACTAACATGTATTTTCTTTCTCATGTTATGTAATTTTTATTCCCTTTCTGGGATTTATAGATCACCCTATTCTTATGTGTGTCCTCAGGTTATCCCACGCAATTCTAAGGTCAAAGGAATATTGTGGTCATGTAAAAGAAGTTTTCAATAAAGATGTGTATTTCAAATTTCATTTTTTTTATTTAATGTTCCTAATCCCATAAGACACTATACCTCTAAAACTTATGAGTTTAATTATGTGCATGTTTATGTAAAAAATCATGTTTAAATATTAAATATAGAGCATGGTTGTTATAGTTGGTATCAGAGGATAGGTTTAGTTATTTTTGGAATTATGATTAGAAAAATCTAGTTATATCCTTAGAGAAAGGATTGAGTATTTGAAATGAAATCCAAAATTATTGTGAGTATAGAGTAGGTGGTTAATAAAGAAAATACATCTCTTTCTAGATATGAAAAAGTATAGGTGGTTCTGACATATATGTGTCAAGGGGTAAAAGCCAAAAATACCGCTTTGAGCTAGACTTGAATGGGAACTTGTGCACAAAACTGGGCCCTGATACCCTCTTGTTTCGACACTATTGGGGGATATACTTTGGTAAATTCATAATATTAGCATGAACCATTACTAAGGGAACAAAAAATCCCATAATAATATATGTTAGAAAGTAGATCATGGATAACTAAAATCAAAGCCTATAAATTAATATGTTAATGAGATAAATGTAATTTATATGTTATACATTTTCTTCATTGGATTACCCTTTACGTGTTAAATAGTTTTAAATAATTAACCATAATTCTTCTTTTATTCTTTCTAAAGGTTAGTAATAGGGGGAATCGGGATAAAAATCGATGCAATGATCAATGTGATGACTGCTCTCATGAGATTCCTAATCCAACGGAAGCGTGAATTACAAAGTTTTTCATGATACTCTCTTGGTTAACTTATTATTTTAAAAGAAACATGGATCAAGAGGAATTCCCAACCCCCCCCCCCCCCCCTAGAATGAACAAGTCATAATCAAGAGCTTTAGGAGACAAAGGCCTCATACTTTTCAATCGATTGTTCGATCACTCAATCATAGAACAATGGATCAACTCCATTGGGAATATCTTCTCAATACATCAATGTTCCAAACAAGAGACGGTTCTTATGGATTCTTATCATATGGATGGTGAAGTTAAGAAATGGTGTATATCGATAAAAAAATATGAAGTCGGAGGAGGATATTGAGGCGATGGAGTGGGAGGATTTTCAGAAAATGTTTTCTGATAAAAAGTTTCCTCACACCCTATGAATAAAGATGGGAAGGGACTTCTTTGACCTCAAGAAAAAAAGGTGACGAATCCATTGGTGTGTATGAGGAGAACTTATTAATTATTTTATGAAATTCCTCCATATTTGTTTTTACACATAAATTTATTGTTGACCGCAAACTTGGTGGGAAAAAACCCAACCTACAGAATGCCTTGCAAATCCGTGACTATGATATTTTTGAGAAAATTGTCCAATTTTCCCTCAAAGTTGAGATAGATATCAGAGAATCTCATGGCTATGATAGGAATAATAATCAGAAAGTGGAAATTAATTTTGGCATCCAGATGGGTAAATCCAACGATGATAAGAAATTCCAACACTAGTCCTGTCAAAAGTTTAGAAAGAAGCACCCCAGAAATTTCCTAAGGGGATAAAAGAAATACTATAGGTGTGGAAGAGAAGGGAACCTAGCCAATAATTGAAAATAGGAGACACCCCTCAATGTGATAAAGTAAATGAATTCTCTGGTCTACCCTTAGCGCATTGTTCATTTCTAAAACTTCAAGGAACTAGGGTACTTTTCAATACAGTGGCCTAAGACAATGGTAATTAGTGGTAACCAATAACCACCAAGGCAGTAAGGGTGATATTTTTCCATTAATACCACTGAAGTGAATCCCTACTGTAAAGTGGTGATAGGTATGGTAGTTATTCATTCAAGAATAGTGAATGAACTTTTTGATTTTGGTTCTATTCATTATTTCATATCCTGAACATTTAGCAAAAAAATTCAAACACCACCAGAATGCATGAAAGTAGAGATGTCAGTGAAAAGGGGAAATGAGGAAATTATTTTATCCTATGTATATAACTCCTCCCCTATCATAATTTGTGGATTGAAACTCTTGTTGAACCTTATCATACTCCTTCTAGTGGAATTTGATGAAATTATTAGTATGGATTGGATTTCCCTATATAGATCCAACATAAATTTCCACGAGAGATGAATCACTCTCCATATGTTGAATCAATCCCCAATTCAATTCAAATACAAGGAGAAGGTTGAATCTTATTTAGCACTATCATCTCAATCATATATATTTTTAACCAATGATAATTCATATAATTCTCATATGATTGAGTATAAGGAAAGAACCATCCTTGAATACATGCCTATTATGTTGGCATTCCCAGATGTGTTTCCTGTGTATTTCCAGGTCTTCCTCCTATAAGAGGTGTTAAATTCATTATTAATCATATAATTGGATCATTTCCAATATCCATGTCTCTTTATAGAATGGGTTTTATGGAGTATGAGGATCTAAATAAACAACTACAGAAGAATCTGGATAAAAGGTTTATATGACCATGTTTTTCACCATACAGTTCACCAGTCCTCTTCATTAAGAAGAAGGATGGGTCAATGCACCTTTCATTGATTATCATGAACTCAAAAAAATCACAATGAATTAAATATATCCATTTCTATGAATTGATGACTTGTTAGATCAAATTTTTGGAGCATAATACTTCTCCATGGTGGATCTGTGGTTGGGATATTACCAAGTTCGGGTGAAGAATGAGGATATCCCCAATAATACCTTTCATATGAGGTATCAGAATTATGAGTTCATAATGGTTCCATTAAGACTTACTAATGCTCCAAAAATCTTCATTAACTTTATGAATATATCCTTTATATATTACCTCGACAAATTTTTGGTAGTATTTATAGAAAATATTCTAATATACTCCAAAACCGAGGAGGAGAATGAGGAGCATTTGAGAACTGTGTTAGAGACCTTTAGAAAAGGATAAGTTATATGAAAATTACATCAACTATGAGTTATAGTTGAATGAAGTCTCATTCTTGGGTAATATCATCAAAATCAATGGTATAACTATGGATCCTTCCAAGACCAATTAAATTGAGGGATGGTTGAGGCTGACATATGTGACAGATATCCGTAGCGTCTTAGGGTTAGTTGGATATTATCATTGACTTGTGAGATATTGTCACAATTGTCAAACCCTCTTACCAAGATAACTCAGAAGAGAGTCAAGTTTTCTCGGAATAATAAATGTGAAGAAATCTTCATGGATTTAAAGAAGAGGCTTGTCACTTCCCATATTCTTACACTACCCACAAGTGGAGAGTATTTCATAATCTTTAGAGATTCTTTGAAGAAGGGCCTAGGATGTGTGTTGAAACATAATGAAAAATTAATTTCCTATGCCTCAAGGTAGTTTAAAATTCATGATAAAAACTATCACATGAATGATCTGGAGTTGGAAGCTATGATCATTGCATTAAAAATCTGGTGGCATTATCTCTTTGGGGAGAAGTGTGAAATATATACTGATCCGAAAGTCTCAAATGTATATG
Source organism: Viscum album (assembly GCA_963277665.1). NCBI lineage: Eukaryota > Viridiplantae > Streptophyta > Magnoliopsida > Santalales > Viscaceae > Viscum > Viscum album. The sequence goes on from OY728153.1 coordinate 1,281,542,337, forward strand.
CATAGAGAAAGAGTAAAATATGTCCCAAAAAATATGGTTAGATATCATCATGGATTACGACTACTCAATCCATTACCACTTTGGGAAAATGAACAAGGTGGCAGAGTCTCTACGTAGAAAGGACCCAAAAATTATATCCTTGAAGATAATTGAACCCAATCTTCTTAGATTTGATGCATATGTACAAGGGAATCATATATAAGGGAACAACATGAATACTTCCACAAAATATTACTCAACCATCTCTTTTGGAAAGGATAAAGGATGATCAGAAAGATGATGTGGAAATTCATAAGAAATTGGAAACTATCAAAAAGGTAAATAATCGGAGTTCAATGTTAATAAAGAATTAATTATGAAATTTGGGTCTAGAATATGTGTTCCATAAAATCCAGAGTTAAAGAATGAACTTTTTGATGATACACATAGTTTGAATTTCTCCATTCACCCAAGAAACACAAAGATGTGTTGAGATATTTCGTAGAACTATTGGTTGGATAACATGAATAAGGATATATCTAAATATACATAAAAGTGCCTAGTATGTCAGCAAGTGAAGGCCAAGAGGAAGAAGTATAAGGGGATGATGCAACCATTACCCATACCAACATAGAAATGGGAAAACATCAGCATGAACGTTTTCACTAGAAATTAGAAGACATCTAAAGGAAAAAATGATTTTTTGGTAGTTGTGGATTGTCTTAAAAAGACTGCACATGTCATTATGATTCTATATGATTTCTCACTATATCAACTGGTATGAATATACATCAAATAAGTTGTAAGGCTGCATGGATTACCTCTATCGATTGTGTATGATTGAGATCCATTATTCACCTCTATGTTCTGAAAGATTCTCCAATATGCTCTAAACACTATGTTGACCTTTATCTTGGCCTATCACCCTCAAACTTATGGAAAATCTGATTGAACTATCTAGATAATTGAGGATTTTTTGAGAGCTTTTATAATGGTGTTCAAATGTGGATGGGACCAACATCTTCATTTGGTGTAGTTCTCTTACAACAACATTTTCCACTCAAGAATAAAAATGGCTCATTATGAATTAATTTATGTGAAGAGGTGAAGAACACATAAATTTGGGGTTGAAGTTGGGGGAAAAACTTCTTCATCCAGAAATGGTTGGAGAAATGGTAGAAAAGATAAAGATCATCCAACAGGACAACAAATTTTACCAAAGTCGATAAAATAGCTATGATGACAATCATTTATAAGACCCAGATTATGGTGTTTTTTGACATGTTATTCCTCTACATATCTCTAATTAAGAGAGTTGTGAGATTTGGAATCAAGGGAAATCTTAATCCAAGGTACATCATCACTTTTGATATCCTTAATCTCATCAGATTAGTGGCCTATAAACTAGCACTCCCATCGAACCTTTCCTAAGTACATGATGTATTCCATGTATCACTCTTGAGAAAATACATACCTGACCTATCACATGAACTCAATCCATATGTGATACTATTGAATAATTACCTCTCCTATAATGAGAAGCCGGTGAATATTTTAGATCATAGAGAAAAAGTTCTAAGAAGTAAGATGACACCCTTGTCAAGGAGTTGTAGAGAAACCACAATTCTAAAGAAGCAACATGGGAACCAGATGAAGTGATTAAGTACAGTTACCCCCATCTATTATAATTTGTGAAAAGGAAATTTTGAAGGAGAAATTTATGAAGGGAGGTTTGTTATAATGACCTGAACATTTATGAATAAAATTAACTTTCTTTTACATGTCTTATGGATATATAAAACACATGAACCCCTTTTTTTATTTTATCCAATTGGATTTAAATTATATTTATGTATCATTACCATTAATAATATATTCGTTGAACATTGATCTCATGACTAGTAAAAATATAGGGTTTTAACAAATCCTTTTGGCACTGAAAAAGGAAGTGATGGCCTAAACTAGTAAGACTGTACCCTATAAATCCCATTTATCAGAGTTTGAGATGGAGATATCAATTCTAGTATTTTTCTTAGAATAATACCAAGATGATATCCAATAAAAAAAGTATGAATGAAACCATGTATGAGAGAATTTCAAGATCATCAAGATCACGACCCAAACCATGTTCACCAAACGTCCCTAAGAATTCCCCATCACCATAAAACTTACTCTTAGGGCATATACCTGTGTTATAAAGGGATATGTATCAATACCCTAGAATTATGATAAATTTTTGGTATAGAATAATAAATATACTTCAACTCTATTATTGTTACTTTGTTAATGATTTTCTAAAGAACAAATAATATTTTTGTCTTATATTCAAATACAATTAAAGAATCTATTTTGATAAATAAATGTATTTTTGAAATAAAAAAATATTTAAAAAAATATTTTCATTATATTAAATTTATTAAATATTAATGATCATATAATTTTTATGAAGTCAAAAGTAACTTTTTTTAATGATTGAAAACAATTTTTTCCCAAACTCGTCAATTTTCAATAAATGTTGGATTTTATTTTGAAAGTGAAAATTAACATATTTATAATAATATTTACATAAATTGAATATTATTTATCCAATGAGGACGTCTAAATCATCCAATGGTGTATTTTTCATAATAATATGAGACAACCGGATTTTTGGGTAAAAATTAAATGTCGTATAAATATATAATGTGTTATATGACATCATAATGACCCAATAGTGATTTAATAAAATACTATAAAAGGTATATTCATCCGAATATATGTTTTACTTTAAAATAATGTAATTTCAGGTTTATTTTAATTATTTTATAAACCCATAGTGAATCCTCCAAGACATATAAAATATTGCAAACTTTTAAAATCATTTCCTTGAAAGTATTACTCACATCCACATAATAAAGGGAAATATTTTAATATATTCATCCCTTAGGCTTATAAAATAATGTATACCACTCCCCTTTTCTAGAAACCATGGGCAAAAACCATTGTATGGTTTTTATTTTTGAATATTTTAGTTTGTAGTGTCCAAAACCAAAATAATAGTTAATTCCCCCACCCTTCCTATGTAATCCCACCCACGCATTAATTACACTTCCCTAAAACTACTTTAAGATCATAAAAACATTAATATATACTCCCTAGAGTCATCACAAGGCGCCCCAATCCCCTAAGAGTCCTCTCCCATGTCTTTGAGATCACACATCCAAGTAAGGGATCTCCCTCTCTCCTTTTTCTTCAAGCACGTCTTTTATATCATGCTTTTTAATTTCCATTTTCTAGAATTGGGATAATTTCTTACATACATCATTGTTTTATATTTGATATATACATTATTTTATTTTCATTTCACTCCCATAAATCCCCATATGATCTCTCAATCCCACCCATTACTATGCCAAAATTCCGTAAGGGTTTTTTCCTTTCTCAGTGTTTGTGCAGGTTTCCATATATTGTTACATAATTTTTTTTCATTTAAAAATTATTTGGTATGTTTTATAACCTCCCCCATGATTCCGTTATTATTTTTTAATGATGATATACCCCTTTCTCTCTCATTAATCCCTCCTATTTACACTTGTTACCGTGCCACAATTTCATAATGGATTTCTCTCTTCTCTTTTCCATTTAAGAATTTCTTTTATATTAGGCATCTATATTCCATTTTATATATTTTTATATTATTTTCAATGATATAGTTACTATCCATTTCATGTATAAATTATTAGATACCCATTTATCTCTTATGAACCCATTTTATGAATTTCTATTTGACGTCGTTATGCTGCCAAAATTGAACCACGATTTTCTATGCCAAAATCATTGTGTAATGAATACCATTCCCATTTCTCTATCAAGGTTATTCACCATTATTCTCATGTACTTATGGATTGGGGACATACATGTACTTATTCCACATTCTGTTATTTTGGAATAACTTATGATGTTGAATGATTCTATGTTATATGATCTATGTGTCACACTTATGCATAAAATGAAATGTTTATGAAGGGTGAATTCAGATAGCACTATAATGAATTGGGTAATGTTTATTATAATGATACACAATGTTATATGAGGGTTTAATTGTTTTAAATCATATGTAATTAGGTTTTACTCATGCTAATTCATTTGTAAGGGGGGTTTACTCATGCTAATCCATTTGCAATGAGCCTTAACTCATGCTAATATCATGTTGTATATTGTTTCCACATTTGCATGGTATGAATATCATGCTATATCATGCCTTGTTTTCATGTTTATTTTGTGATATAATGATATACCTATTGACTATCATGTATTTCTTTCTTCATGTTATGGTATGTTTATTCTCTTAATGGGCTTTATTGATCACCCTTTTCTTATGTATGTTTTATGTTTATCTCATGAAAATCTAAGCTGTAAGGAATGTTTTGGTCATGTAAAATATGTTTTAAATAAGTAAGAAGGAATTATAGGTCTGATCTCTATTCCTAATCTCTCATCTGATGTAGTTTTGGGATGAGTGAATGAATAAATTGAAGATAAACACAACCACTCGGCTGGTGAATCTTCAAGTATAATGAACAGTATGAGTAATAGGAGGAGGAACGGTGGGAATAATTACTCATATTTACCACCTATTTTGGTGACCCGATCAGTTAGGAAGTAAAACACCAAAAAGGAAGTCTTAGAGGATGTGAGTCTTCAAAGACCAGGGGATCAGGGTGATCAATGCTTGGAGATCTTGTTAGGCTCTGAGGATGAAGCGATAGGGAAGGTCTGGGATCATAATGCGTTTGAGGAGGAGGTTGATAAAATTATGGGGGCCCTTAAGAGAAACTATTAATGAGGATCAATACTACTGGATTAGAAAACAAGATCTTATTATTGTTGGGGGCTTCAATAGATGAAAGATTAGTAGTGAAGAGTACATATAGTTTTGGGAATATCTAGCCTTGGAGATTGATAATTTGATGACAGTGTCTCCGAGAAAGGTAATATATATCTCATGAAAGTGGTTTAGGGAGATGATTTCAGGTAATATTACTTTAATTTTAAATTTCCCTAGCTAACATGGTGGTTTTTGTTACCTAGATTGAGAATCTTTCTAGTTTGTATGTTGTTTTATTTTGGACTAGCTTTTTGTGTGTTTTGAGGTAAAGTTTAGTTTCATAACATTATACTTGGTTCTGCATCAGATGGGTTTCAGAGCATGTGGTCATTGCTTGTACATTCCAGTTGTAAGGAGAATTGAGAGGGTATGGCTATGCCATTAGTTCTAAGCCTTTTCATGTTTTCACGGGATAACTTGATGAGGGTTCATGCATTGGCGAGTGATTGTTGACATAGTCCAATTGATGGGGAGAGGTATAACATGTATTTTCTTGGGGTTATTTCTATTATGTTTTTTTGGTTTTAATGCTGGATGTGGTGGTTTCTTACATTTTCCTTAAAAGTGATTTGATAATATAAAAATAATTTTCATTCATTAAATAAAGTTGTGTATTTACTATTTTAAGTTGTTTTGTAATGTTCCTAATCCCCAAACACACTAGACCTATCGATCTTCTAAGATGTATTAAGTGTAATTTTATGTAATAAATCATGTTTAAATATTAAATGAAGAGCACAGTTGTTATATAATACTCATTTATATATGTATCATAAAGAAACCATAAGTTTGATAGACCAAAATGTGTTTTTTTGTCACTTCATTCTCAAATTCAAAGGCTTAAATATTGGGAAGATTTATCAAAGATATATTGATGGAATTTATCTTTTCTACCCTCCAAATAGTAAAGGAAACTTATACTATAATAAATATATAAGAAATATTATGGACTCTATAGATGTATATGTTATGGAACATTCTGATAGAAAGTTTTCATAGGTATTTATAGGTATAGAAGATATTGAAAATTGTGTTTTTTTAATTAAGAACATAATATAGATTCTAACAAGTGTAATAATGTAGAAATTAAATTGGATAAAGATATTGATTCAACACATTAATGTTATTGGGAATAACCACTTCTATCTCATCCTATTCTAATAAAATAGGTGTAGGTCCAAAATATAATCAGTAATCAAGGAAAATTAGTTCAATCTAGAAGAAAATTGAGGTTGGTTTGTAATTACTTGTTATATTTATAGGTCGAACCAAGATATGTTGAATATTATATGAAGTACCAACTGTTGACTGATTCCATGTATGAAGAACTGGATTAGATTGAAAGAATTATACATGGGAACTTATAGCCAAACTAGAAGATAATAACGTGACTTGTATAAAGAGGGTGTTCCAAACCAAGTTTAATAAAGAATGTGGAGTCATAAGAAAAAAAATACGATATTGTAATATATACTCATAGGTTGAAGGCAATGATTTCAATGATAACATTAATCCAGTAGAGAGACTTGAAATTGTTTGAATATTTATTCATATTATTCCACAATAAAAAATATGATATATTAAATGGATGAAATGTTTTCTTTTATTAATGTGGAGATGTATGAATAATTTTATATCATGAAGCCAAGTGGTATCTTAATTGGTAATGATGAAAAATATGTTTCAAATTTAAATATATCTTTTTATTGATTTAATAATTATCTATGATCCAGGTAGACTGTGTTGGATACATTATTGAAGAAGTTCACATTTAGAAAATCAAGATTTGGTAACAACCACTATCTAAAATAAATTCAATATGATTATGAAAATATGATTTTTTTTATAATGATCATGTTATATATTTCAAAAACTGATGATGAATTGTGTGAAAAGTTTACTAAGGAGATGAAGAATTTAATTGAAATTCCCACTCTCATAGAAATTAAATACTTTATTTTCTTAAAATATATCTCAAAATATGATGTATATTTTATTATCTCAAGAGAATAATTATAAGGAACATGTAAAGAAGTATGACATGAAATATTCAATGTTTGTTTCCATGGACATTTTAGTGGGAAAAAAGTTTTTCAAAAAGATGAGAAAGGAAAGGATGTCGATCCTAAATAGTTTAGCAATTTTATTGGGAACCAATTATATCTAACAGATTCAAGGCCACATATTATGTACGTTGTTACATTCAATTCCAAGTATCAAATTTCTCTAAAGATATAACATATAATTGATGGAAAATAATTCTTAGACATTTCAAAGGCATAATTTATTCTGGAATAAATTATGATACAATAAGAAATATTCAACTATATGGTTTAATAGATATAGATTAGGAAGGTTGGGTTAATGATAGAATGTTCACATATGGTGGAGTTTTCTTCATGGGAAATAGATATGTGAGTTATTATATAAATAATAATTACTTGGTAACTGTGAGGACCAATATGGGCCTATATACCCTAAGAGGGGGGTGAATCAGGGTATGGATATTCTTTTTAAAATTCTTCCTACCCCACTGGATCTTGACATCTTTATTACAAGGGTCACTTTTTTTGAACTTGTGTGTTTATTATGATCACTTGTTTTATTCTTTATCTGATGATGATGCTTTGAATGCAATACAGGGGAACAAGCAGGAAGACACATAGATTTTTCCTTGGTTCACCCTCACTGGGATACGTCCAAGGAGCATACAATAACGATGTGCTGTTGTACCAAATTCACTAAGGCTCACTGCCAATTTATAATGTTCAGGCTAGATCACTTCTATGCAAAGGCTCACTGCCTTTACAAGTTTTAGTTTCAGCTCACTACTTTCTAAAGTGTCACTCCCTGTTTCTCTCTCTCTCTGACTCACTACCGTTGGAGAGGATAACCTTCTTCCTCTTCCTTTGCTCACTACTTCGGGAAGGATCCACTCACAGTTTATAGGCCTATAGTTCTCTTCATTATCACTAATAAATACATCCTCTGTTGTATGTGAGGCCCTGTGGAAGTCCAATTTTCCCCCGTAGATGAATATCTCTTTACACCGAAGGTATCGGGAAATCTTCCAGCTTCCACGCAGCCCTGAATCATTGTCGGGGAATCAACCTTACTTGGCACCCTTCCCTAAGTCGGCATGAAATTCTCAGCACACAAGTCAAAACTGGAATGCAATTCCACCTCAACCACTTGCACGACACAAGATTCTTCAACACCAAACTTGCACGACACTCTTCCTTCCTCGCCCAGACCACCTTGGGTGCACAACTATCACCTGGCGTGCAACCTCTACTTGTGCGACCAGACACCACTTGCACGACCACCACACCTGCATGACAGGAGCTCTTATTTTATCTAAGTCTTGAACCCGTACATAATGAGGAGGGGTCGACCTATATTTATAGGAATTTGGACACCCTGCGTGATGGCGCACAAGTCTCCCCTCGCCATGTAAGTTTCAGCATGCAAGTCTCCTGCCGTGAAAATCACTTGTGTGACCAAACCCAAAACTTGCACAACCCTTATCCCCTTTCCATATTTTGATGTTCTAATCTTGAAAACCATATGGCGCGCAAGTTTCTAAGCCTCCAAGACCTCGGCGCACAAGTCCCTTTTCTAGAAACACGTTTTCTCCATTTGTCAATTTTGAGGCCCAAAAATTTGGCAAACACTGGAAAACGGCACCAACTTGTTTCTGTTCTTTTTTTATCGCTTTCAGATCATCCATTACATTATCGAAATTCTCGAATAAAACACATATCATTAACCACAACCCTTGAACTCTACATGCCACCATGAAATCCCCTTTTTCCACAAATTTTTATGTCATGGTTTTTTTGGTCAACAATCACAACACAGATGTACACATTTCAACAAACACAATCACCTCAAAAATAATTCAATGATTCCTTGAGGGATTTTTTCCCAACAATATCCCCCTTTGGGTTTGTTAAAAACTCTTCCATAAAAAGATACATTGTTAATTATTCACCCACCATTCGCCTATTCCTATTCCAATAGTGATCAAGGATTTACTCAACACATACTCTAAGCCCACATGAGCAATGCTCGACGTGAGAAACAAGAGTAAATGAAAAGTTTATCAATGAATCACTTCAACTCTAACACACACTATTGACACCAAACTGATACCAATTTTTGGAAATATTCTTACCGCATTCCAACACCACTCTTCTGCTTTTATCGTGATCCTCATCTTTCGTGATATCTATTCTTTGATCGATCACTTCCAGCATCGTCAACTTTGATATGCTCCCCCTTTCTCATTGCTCTCCCCCTATCTCACTGCTCCACCTGTCAGCTTCTCCCCATATCATTCATGATTTTTAAAATAGCCACATTGTCTCCCCCTTGAAAAATCACTATTTTCTCCCCCTTTTCAATGAAGCCAAAGGTCACTCCTTTGCATTCTGTAATAGAGTAGAGAACACATATCAGTATATTAGGGAAAACACATCATACCTCAGGGGGGGGGGTCCACATCCACACTCTTTTAACTGAGGGGAGTCGACTAAAATCCCAAAGCTAGTCGATGCCTTTCAAACCCTTCCTTGGGTAAAGCCTTTTTCAGAATATCTAAAACCTGGAGCTCTGTAGGCACATACTCCAACTTTACAAGCCCTTGCTCCACCTTCTCCTTGATGAAATGATATTTGATCTCAATTTGATTTTTCCTTGAGTGATGAACTGGATTTTTACTAAGATTGATAGCACTTGAATTATCACATTGGATTCTGATCGAAGATTTCACTTCAACTCCCATATCTTCAAGCTACTACTTCATCCATAATAACCGTGTACAAGATTGAGTGGCTGAAATATACTTAGCTTCTGCGGTGCATAATGAAATTCAATATTGCTTCTTTCTTAACCAAACAATACATAGTCCACCAAGATAGGATGCACTTATAGATGTTTATTTCCTTTCATCCTCTGAACTAGACCAATCGACATTAGTATATCCCAATAATTCTGTTTGAGATTCGTCACTATATGTCAAGCCGAAGTCCATTGTTCCCTTGATATACCTAGGTATTCTTTTCACTGCAAGCATGTGGATTTAATTAGTATTACTAGGATATATCGCTACTTGGCATGTGGAGAAAACAATATCAGGCCTTATTGTGGTCAAGTATAGAAAACTTACACTAATTTGCATGTATCCTGTGATATTAACAGCCTTTCCATTATTATCTTTTGATAATTTTATCCAGGTAGCAATCAGAGTCTTCATTTCCTTGGAATTATCTATTCCAAAACTTCTCAGAACCTCCTTAGCATATTTGGATTGAGAAATGAATGTTCCATTCCTTCCTTGTGTCACCTGTAGACCAAGGAAAAACGTTATCTCTCCAATAATTGACATTTCAAACTCATTTTTCATGAATTTGGAAAAATTTCTACACTGAGCTTCATCTGATCTACCAAATATTATGTCATCGACATAAACCAACACAATTTTATTACTATCATTATGGAAATAGAGATTGTAGTCAACTCCCCCACATTGGAAACCAAGATTCTTTAAGTAATGATCAAGCCTTGAGTACCATGATCTCGGTGCTTGTTTCAACCCATACAATGCCTTCTTCAGCCTACAAACTTTGTTCTCATCCTCATGAATGAGAAAACCATATGGCTGCTCAATGTACACCTCTTCTTCCAGAACCCCATTTAGAAATGTATATTTTACGTCCATCTAGAACACTTTGAACTTTATTTGAACTGCTATGGATAAAAATAATATGATTGTCTCTAGACTCGCAACTGGTGAAAATGTCTCATCAACATCAATAACCTCAATTTGGGAGTATCCTTTACACACCAGTCATGATTTATTTCGAATCACTCTGCCATCTTCTTTTATATTTTTAAGAAAGATCCAATTAGTCCTGATGACGTTCTTATCTTCTGGCCTCAAAACAATCTCCCACGTCTAGTTCTTCTCAATCTGATAAAGCTCTTCATTCGTAGTCTGAACCCTGTTTTCATGTTCAGCTGCATCAGCAAAGAATTTCGGCTCAACCAGAGATAGAAAATATGTTTGCTACAGTGATTTCATTCTCCATGTCTAAACTAGAGCTAACTAATAACCAATGATATTTTTCCTGTCAATTTCATCTTGAATCTTTTGATTTTGTGCATATAAGGATTTTACTTCCTCATACTCACCATCAGTATCTTCATCTGAATCAACTTCTTCAACTTCTTCTCTCCCTGGGTCTCTTACCATTTCTTTACATTTAACAAAAAACATGTCATTGTTCAATGACATAATTTCTTTGAACTTATTCTCTCATATTTTTGTTGACACACCTTTGATTTTCTCTCGCAGCTTCTTGGTATCCTAAAAGTAGTCAGCTGATACCACATTGTTAGAAAAAAAAGAAAATCATCAAAAACTCTATGTTTCTACTTGTTCCCCAGTCATTATTCATGAACATAAACATTCATTCTTCATATCACATTATGATCTTGCATCTGATTAGGCAATAGAATGCTCCCCCTGTGTTATGAAACTCTTCCAGTTGTTAGGCCCAACTATGTGGACCCATAACAATTCTTCTCCTCATGTATATTTTATTATCTATCACTTAGCATTGATCCATTGACAAAATCTCTAAGCCTACTGAGTTGGAACTCAGTGTAGGAAATAAGAGATAAAGTTAATAACACAATAACATCTTATTCTACATTGTTTCTCTTTTTCTTCTTCAAATTTGGTACCTGATTTGAGGCAATTGAAACCCTAGAGCACATCACTTCTCCACTTTGCATCATTAGATGCCACTTCCCCTTGGATAGTATCTCCCTAAAACCTGAAACACTTGAATCATCAATTAACAACATTTATATGCATAGGGAGAGGGGAACTTCTGGAATCCTCAAGATGAGGATTATGGTTGATCCAGATGGGTCAACCCTTTGATTCTTTCTTATAGAGCATCACACTCTTTCCTTGATTCTTCTAGCTACCTTGCCAACTTCAACTGCTCTGGGCATATGACTAAGAATTCAATACCTACATGCTGAGTCTTTTTCTGATATGATGATTCGGTAGGCTTGGATTTCCTCACACATTGGGGTTTAAACCCACTAGTACACATTTCTGTCTTTGATGTTTCACCAAAATTCCATTTTCCTTGATTTCTTCTTTGAGCAGGAATATCTCTTCTTGTCATCTTCCCTTGCTCCTTCCTCCCTTGTAGGGATCTTCCTCTTTCCTCCACTTCTTGTGGTGGCACACAACATGAATTTTTTTGAATTAATTCTTTGTTTATTTTTCTTTTATCATATTTATGAGTTACCACACTATTTTTCATTGGTGGTGGGGCCTCCACTGAACGTACATTCTTCTTACTCACATCTTTAGCATTTCCTTCCCTTTCTTCCAGATTTGTTCATGTTCTTTCTTAGAGGGTGGTTCTGAGTGTGAAAGAGGAGGTGACAGATACCCCTTTCATTCAACTCCATGTGATTCCCCTAGGGCTCTAAGCATATTCTCCAACTTTCCACTTTGTCTCCCAATGTAAAATTTCTCTTTATACATCACTGGAGTTAAGAATATATTTCGGGGATCCTTTTCCTTTCTCGTATTCTTCTTGCTGCAATGTCTAGCAAAATTCCCATAATTAGAACATATAAAACATTTTCCATCAAAGGAATACTCCATTTCAACATTTCTCTGTCGAGATGATGATATATCTTGTGTTCCTCTTCTGAAATTGAGCTCTTGAGCTTCCTGACACATACTCATTGTGTATCCCTTTATTCTACAGTTATAGAATCTAATGAATGTTTTCCTCTGAGAGACTCTTCTTTCTGATTTCTCGTAATGCTTCATCTTATTTTCAGATTTTGTACATTTTGTATTTTCACAATACGAAATGTATTCTAGAGCCTCTAAGCAAAAACTTGATGGGTGTCCATGATTCCCATAGAAATAGAAAATTCTATAATTTCTTCCTGTAATATCCTTGTTAGGTCTATCTCCAACACCTACAAGGTTTTTCTTACCTCTGAAGATTTTCACTGCACTTTTCTTATCATGCATAAGAGTTATATCATCATATCCAATTCCATATTTTCCCAAAATGCATGGAATTTGGGATGATAAAATCCTTTCATGCTTCTCCTCTGACGTAGCATATTTGGATTTCATTTCATCGTTACCTGCTGAAGGGTAATTGAATAATAGGTGCAGTGCATCCTTCAGTTTACAATTTCCTTTAGCATTGGATTTCTCCACTTCCTTCTTCACTAATTATAGATCTTCTTCCAACTTTTTAATCTTCATATCCCTTGATTCAATTTGGGCATTGAGTTTTATTCTGATATTCTTTCCACAACTCATCTCATCTTCCAGTTATCATGTGATATTTTCTACCATGTCACCTTGCTTCATTACTTTCAATTTTTCCTCAGAAATAGAATTAGAGACAGATTAATTCTCTTGTTGTAGCCTTTGATTCTTCTGAACTTCTTCAGAAAACTGTGTTTCAAGATCATCATTTCTAGATTTTAGATTCTGAACTTCATCTGACTTTTTATTCTCTTCATAATCACCAGCCTTTTGTTTTCCCTTTATTTTAGACATCTTTTTTAGTTATTCACCTTGAGACTCATTCTTCTCCCTTAGGTTAGTAGCCACATCAATAAGCCTTTGATTTAAGCCTCTTAGCTTGTTGACCTCAATTTCCAATACTTGGATCCAGATATCTTTAGATTTAACTTTTACATCCAATTTATGGTCCAATTTCTTTGTCATGTTGAAAATATCTACTGGTGGCCTCTTTTTTAAAACTTCTTCAACATCAGTTGTTTCGGTATGACTTTGATATTCATATACTTCACTCATTCCAATAGCATGATTGAGTGAATCAATATTTTCCTTATCAGATTCATCCAGACCATCATTCAGTAATTCGTTTGATTCTTTTAGTTGAATCACACTTTTTCCATAAACACTTCTACACTGAGGAATACCACCTGACTTCTGATTATTCTTTGATGTTTTTCCCTTTGACATGGCACACTAAGATAGTAGAAAACTGATTTAACCACACAAATAGACTACACAAAGTCAGAGCAAACAAATCTGATAAAATTAACATTCCCTCTTATACCAATTGTTAGGACCAATAGGGGCCTATATACCCTGAGGGGGGGGGGGTGAAATAGGGTATGAATATTCGTTTTAAAATTCTTCCTAACCCATTGGATCTTGACCTCTTTATTACAAGGGTCACTTTGTTTGAACTTGTGTGTTTATTATGATCACTTATTTTCTTCTTTATCTGATGATGATGCTTTGAATGCAATGCAGGGAAACACGCCGACATACATAGAGATTTTTACTTGGTTCACCCTCACTGGGCTACATCCAAGGTGCATACAATGATGATGTTCCGTTGTACCAAATTCACTAAGGATCACTTCCAATTTAAAATGTTTAGGATAGATCACTTCTATGCCTAGGCTCACTGCCTTTACAAGTTTTAGGGTCAGCTCACTGCTTTCCCAAGGGTCACTCCCTGTTTCTCTCTCTCTGGCTCACTGCCGGTGGAGAGGATCACCTTCTTACTCTTCCTTTGCTCACTGCTTCGGAAAGGATCCACTCACAGTTTATTGACATGTTGGTCTCTTCATTATAACTAATGAATACATCCTATGTTGTATGTGGATGCTCTATTGATGTTCAACTTTCACCTGTAGATGAATCTCTCTTTACACCAAAGGTACTGGGAAATCTTTCAGCTTCCACGTAGCCCTGAATCACTGCTGGGGAATCAACCTTACTTAGCATCCTTCCCTAAGATGGCGCGAAAGTCCCGGCATGCAAGTCAAAACTAGCATGCAAGTCCACCTCAAACACTTGCGCAAAACAAGCTTCTTCAACTCCAAACTTTCACGACGCTCTTTCTTCCTCGCCCAAGCCACCTTGGGTGCGCAACTATCACCTGACACACAACCTCTACTTGTGCGACCATAGACCACTTGTGCGACCACCACACCTGCGCGACAGGAGCTCTGATTTTCTCTATGTCTGGAACCCATACATAATGAGGAGGGTTTGACCTATATTTATTGGCATTTGGACACCCTGCACGATGGCGCGCAAGTCTCCCCTCGGCGTGCAAGTTTCAGCATGCAAGTCTCCAGCCGCGCAAATCACTTGCGCGACCATACCCAGCACATGCACGACCCTTATCCCTTTCCCATATTTTTATGTTCTGATCTTAAAAACCATATGGAGCACAAGATTATAAGCCTCCAAGACCTCAGCGCACAAGTCCCTTTGCCAGAAACACTTTTTCTCCCTTTGTCAATTTTGAGGCCCAAAAATTTAGCAAACACTGGAAAACGGTGCCACATTGTATATGTTCTTTTTGTACAGCTTCTAGATCATCCATTCCTTTCTCGACATTCTCTAATCAAACATAGATCATTAACCACAACCCTTGAACTCAACATTCCACCATGAAAACCCCTCTTTCAAAAAATTAGTATGTCATGGTTTGCTTTGTCAACAATCACAACACATATGTACACTTTGTCAACAAATACAATCACCTCAAAAATAATTCAATGATTCCTTGAGGGATTTTTGCCCAATAGAAACTCAAAGAACTGTAGAAGCTAAGTATGTAACTTTCACTCAATCAAAAATACAACTAAGGTGGATGAGGCATAATTGGAAGATTTTGTGTAAATGTGTAGTTTCCCCTTCTCATGGGTTATTCTAATCAAAGTGATATAAATATCACTAAGAATACAGTGAAAAAGTATCATTATAAAAAAAATTGATATTGAATTTCACCGCATCAAAGAGATTGTGGAAAGAAATTATCTAAAGATATAGTTTATTCCTACAACTAATTAAGTGGATGAAATATTTACTTAAGCATTACTAAAGAAATCATTCCATAAGACAGGATTAATCATGGGTGTATTACCTCAGTCTCCTCTAGGTTAGGGAATGTGACATTTATCCCAACTCTTGTCTTGTCATTGAATAGTGTTATCAAATTTTGAGAAAATATGTTAGTTAAATCAATTCATTGGACTGAACTATACTTTTCAAGGAATAGAATGTATTTCTCGGGATTTTTTAAAAGGGGTATGTTGTGATTTTAGTATGAGTGAGCTACTTAAACAATTTTTGAACTAGATTCATAATTTTACTATTACTAGATGAATGTTATAAGTGAAATAAGAGATCCCTAAATTCTTCTTAGGATGATGTTGTAATGGAATATGTTTTAATAAAAAATTCATAAATCGTTGTTTTTTTAAATCTTGGTGTTTCCATTCAATGATTCTTATTTCCAACATCGAATTACATCATTAATGCATTGAATTATTGGATAAGTGATCCAATTAATGAGTTATAATGTTTTAGTGATTTATATTCCTTGGATTCCAACAAAATAAAATGGCAGTGATTGTTTTGCAAGGGAGGATTTTATGATGTTTCAAAGAAGACTGTGGTTTTATGAATAAGTTGGTTCAGGTTGAAGAAAAATTTCTTCAAGTTTTTTCTATTGTATTTTAATGTTAAACACTAAAATTTTTTAAAAACATAAATCAGTTAGTATTTTTGAGTTATAAAAGTTATCAGATGGAGCCCAACAACTTTAGGATAGTGGATAGAGTCTATAGGACGGAATTAAGTGGATATAATATAACAATAAAATGTTTATCTAAGTATGATTATAAGTTTTATCTGATATAATTTTTATTGTCGTTAAACCATTTAGTTCCACATGATGTTTTCACAAATGTTTTTTACATCAAAATTATTTATGGATGTGATTTAAGATGATGTTTGGAAGAAGTTAATGGTTTGATGTATTGTGGAGTGCACCAAACTGATGTCATCAGAAAGAGGTTTTTTATATAAAAGTTAATGATGTGAAGTCTACTAATTAGAGAATGTTTGGATAAGTTTTTAAAAAAGTTACCTAGTCAATACCTTTAGATAGAGGTCATCAAATGGAATTTTAAAAATTCAATTGAAATTATTCACTCATTAGACAATTGGTTTATGTTCTTTATATATAATACTGTGTGATGTTTCATCTAAAAAGAAAAATCAATGTATTTTGATCGAGTGCACCATATGGACATTTTGTAAATAAATTAGACATAATTATGTTTTATTATGTCAAAAAATTATTACAAATTATAGATATGTAGTTCAATTTTATATGAATAATTCATGTAATAATTTGAATGATGTCTTTATAAAAAGTTATCAGAAACTAATTTCTCTATTGATTTCATCAAATATAGTTTGTCTAGAGAAGGAAATGGGCAATGTTTTATAAATAATTCTATTTTGTGAAGGAAAATTTATTGTGAATGTTTTTGAGATGTCCCTCTGACGTTATGATAGTACATTGGAGGGATTTATCACTAGAAAGAAGAGTTATTAAGATATTTTAAAAGATGGTTGGTTTGGAGTACTTTATCAACTTTTCATAAAGTCTTTTAATGTGATGATGTTGATCTCGACATTCAATTCCCTGATAATCATGAAGTAAAAATAATAATTCCCACTTATATTTCGGGAGTGTTTGTATGATTTCATGGATACATGGTCATAAGTAAAGTTTATAACATTAAATAGGATTGAAGGAATTCAAAAATTGAAATAGTTTGAGTAAGATGTTCAAAGATGGGTTGGATTTTTGAATTTTAATTTCATGAAACAAAAGTTTTTTGGAGGAACATTTCCAATATAAAGGGGTTTGGTTTTCTGAGTATAGATTTTAATGTGTTGCAGTTTGGAGAATGTATACAGAAGTGAAGAGATGATCAGGTTAATTGGGTGAAGATGCATCAGTCCTAAGGATACTGGATAGATACTCCTATCAGTTGGTATCATATGAATCATATGACCAAACTATATGTCATATAGGTTAATGAAGCATCAGATAAATAGGGTGTTGGGGAGATCATGAAAATAGGGAATTAGTTTGGTATTAATTTATATAAGGGAACATATATAGTATACTAAACATACGTAGCAGATGAACTTACCATACAAACTGTTATCGAATGAAATTAGTTTCTTATTTTTAGTTGTGTCGGAATATGAAATGGAAGAAGAATTACTACAAGATAAGAAATTTTGAATAAAGTTCAAACAGAATGGTCAATATGTATCAATTCCTATTGGGGAATGTTATTACATGTGTTATAAAACATTGTTATATCATTATTCTGTGCAAGGATCACATGAACTATCTATTGACTATAGTGGTATACATGTGAAATGATACTCCCCACTTGTTATAAAACTCAAAAAAGGATTATTTTATAGTGGTTTTTTTGTCATTGATTACTTTAAAACCATTCCAAGGTTTAATACTATTATCAATTAGTGAATCATTTAAATACTAGTGTTCAGGTGGTTGTATTCATGTGTTGTTAATGAGTGGGTTCATTTATCTTTAATCATAGGTAAAGGGTATTTCATAAGAGGGAAATCAAAAAAGGAGAAGATCATTGATTCACTATTGGAATACTAATGTGGTTCTAACATATCTAATGTACTTTAGGTTTTAATGATATCAAATACCCTTCATATATTACTGATGTTTTCATTTTTATATTTCTTCATAAAGTTTTATTTTTTACTTTAGGTATTTAATTTTTAAAATCATTGAGTCATCAATTCTAGAGATTTTGGCTAAAAATTTCTATATTATGGAAAATAAATAATGTGAGTCATTTGGATATGTAGAGAAATTGATACACCAATCGCCTACATGAAGAATCCACCTATGTGAAAGGAAAACATCATAGAATTAGCTATGTGGAAATCACCTACATCATTGAATAGCTTATTCAAGAAATAGGCTTTATAGATCAATTGTCCACATGAATTAGTTATGCGTATTAATTTTCTATGTAACTTGGATATGGGGTAAAATTAGCTACTTGGTTTCAATGGGTTGTGTGATTCATTTGGAAAAATCAAATTTGGTTACATGAGTAACAATCCTACAAGATGAAAATCATCTATGTGAAGAACGCCTATGATAATTGAGCTACATTGTCAAAATGGCCATTTGCATCAATTCTGTTATGTGAAAACAATTGTAGAATTCAGTCATGTGGTTGTCTACAATAAGCTATGTGGTTATGTAACCTCCTATTTATTAACATTTGTCTACTTTAGTTGAGGATTAATGTTCTTGTTCCTTCATTTAATATCATATTTCCTATTTATGGTAAAAATTTCTCTAATATGAGGCATGTATAGAGAAAGGAAATAATTACAAGGATAATTAAATGGAAAATAAAATTGTTTATATATTTACAAGAAAATTATGTGTGGGTATTGAACTCCAATTACAAAATTTAAGAATTTTATGTTGTTTATTTAAAAGATATGTTTTGTGTGCATTACAGAAAGAGGTATCAAGTGTAAAAAAAGAATACTGAGAATAAAAAAATATCCATTTCAAAGAACTCTATCTTTAATATTTGTGTGTACTGATATATTTTTCTGCACTATGAAAGAATAATATTTAACTCTACAACAGTTATACAAAGTTCATCTTTGTTGTTTCCAGAAGACTCTCCTCAAGTGGATTTTTATTCATATTTTCTATCCTATATATTTCATATCTATTATATGTTTTATCTTAAAAATATGATCCTCTACATATAAAAAGTTTTTTATTGTTTCTTCCATTATAAATGTTCCAGATTAAAAAAAACTGAAGGTTATTTTTTATAAAACCTTATTGGATCCCAGTTAAAGTATCATGCTACCACTGTAACATGTTTTGAATGCTTTCACTCATTCATTTATTCCTAGGTAAAATGGTTGGAAATCCCTATTAAAATTATTGGACTAGTTGAAATCAAAAATCACATGGAGTTTACCATTTGGGGAGAGGATTATGTGATTTTTGTTGTCTAGACCACTATAAATCTCTATGTCTGAATTCATTTCCATGTTATTTTATTTCCTCTATTTCTTGTGTTAAGTAAAATATTAGAAGTTATTAATATATTAATGATACTAGTTTTCTAAGGGAATAAAATTTCAAAGGCCTTAATCCCTCCCACACCCCCTCCCCCCAAGTCTTAATGTAGTCACTTTCAACACAAAAATTGGTATCAAATGTTATGAATTTTTAGTTCTAAACATTCAATATTTTAATTCTTAATATCATTGGAAGGACGTATTTTGTATCTATAAATAAATATATTATTTATATGGTAGTATGTACTTAGTTTAGTGGTGATAATTATTTTTTCTAAAAATCATGGATGATAATATATTTAAAGAACCTTGGTATGAATGGTAATCTCCAAGACTTAAAGCCTTATGAAATTCTAAAACAGAACTAGAAAAATGGGAAGCTAATTATGACTATTGTTATAATGTAAATGATAAAGATATTAATGATATAATATGTGGAAAATTTCTATATGACTTCAATTAAGTTTCACAATGTTTAATGTTTCATGAAATGTGGACTACTATTTCGGTATCTTATGAAGGTGAAGAAAATGTGTGATATCTTAGATATAAAACTCGCAAGATTATGTTAGATAATTTTAGAATGATGGAAGGTGATAGAATCACTCTGTTGAATGGAATAACTACCGTGTTTTTAAATAATTTTTTTTAATTTAGGAACACCAATTCCTAAAACTGATCAAGCTTTTAAAATCACAAGAATTATAACACCAAGACGGAATGAAATCTCAATTGCTATCAGGAAATCAACATAGTTAAATAATTTTGAAATAAAAGATATTATTTGAACTCTTATATTGAATGAGTATGAGATGGAACCTGAAGCTATACAACATATATTATTTATTAAGGATAATGCTTCTCTAAATGTCTCGTATTTGATGGTTGGCATGAAAATAAAAGAGATTCCAATCACGGAGTCATCTAATGAAGATACCTTAGATAATTCTGATTCAAATAGTGATATTGCTGAAATTGTTATAAAGTTGAATAACATCTATAAAAAGTGAATATCTTTCCAAAAAAAATTTAATAAGTTCAAGAAACATGATAGAAACTCTAAATGAGTGAGATACTTTGAATGAAAGAATCTTTGACACATGAGGCCATATTTTCACAACTATAAGACAACAGAAATTATAAGAAGAATTAGTTCAAATTTTTTGGATATAATAATAACCCCAATAAGGCCCCAAAATTAACATGTGGTGCTCCCTAAACTTCTATTTATTTCATATCATTAGGATTAGAAGCTGAAAATTTTAATCATAATCCTAACATGTGTTTTATAGAACAATAATATGGGATACATTCTTATTATTCTTCATAGAATGAATCTAAATATAAAAAAGAAAATTTTTCTTCTAAGGAATTAAATTAATATTTTACTATTATAGAAGCCTATTATGAATCTTTTAAAATGTGAAATAAGAATCTTCAAAAGTACTATTATGTTTTTTAAATTAAAAAGCGTACAAAAATAAAAGAATGAGAAATAACATATAGTCCAGATTACCCTTAGAAATCAGTTTGAAGATCATGCGTCTAATTCAGATTTCCTGGTTGTTCATCAGGACATAGCCTTTATCATTCTACTTGGAAGGATTTGGCTACCCCAAAATGTGGCCATACCTTCATTATACCACAAATTTCTTAAGTATTGTTTCAATGGTCAAATCAAGACATTGTATAGAGACAAGGCTCCTTTTAAAACGTTCGAATATCAATACATTGAGGCCTAGTTCTATCACACAAAGGGAACAAGGTCCATGAAAAAAAAGATAGCTAGATTTAATGCTCTGAATGGACTGGAAAAGATCCCAACAAACTCATTCATACATTTGAGTACAGGTTATGTGTTACACATTAACAAAATTGAAAAGGTAAACCTAAATCTAATCATTCATCTAGTAACTTACATACTATCAATTGTGGTAATTGAGCCTGAAATAATTGGAGAAATTGTTGATTTACCAAGCAGTGATGGAAGCTTAAATGGAGATGTCTTCATTTAATCCACTAAACTACAACAAGCCTATACTTTTTTAATCAGAATAGAAGAAGATGTATCATTTCTAGAGGAATACAGAGATGTTGATTCTTAATCCATCATCTCCTCTTTATTACCTCATAAAGACCCTTCATCATTAGTAGGGCCAGAAATTGTGGCCTCTTCTTTAGGATGTTTAAGTACTTACTCCTCCCCTAACTCTGAACGTTTTCTTTCATCATCTACTATACAAGTTTAAATAGAAGAAATAACATGTAATGAATAAGTATAGGAAGATCTCTGGGATGCTCCTCCAACATTTGAGTAAGGTGTCTCTACCACTTTGAATGAGCTCAGAGAAATAAAGCAGGGTACAAAAGATCCATGCCCCACTCTAATTAGTGAGACCATTAATTCTGATGTTCCATATGTTTATAATTCATTTCTAAAGAAACATCGAGATATATTTTCTTTTAATTATATAGAAATTATAGGTTTTAATCTCAATGTAGCCACTTATCCATTTGGTTTTCCAGAAGAACGTCGGGAAATCAAGTAGGCTGCAAGAAGAACACACACAACTTGTACTTCTAAAATTTAAGCTAAATTTGATAAGCTTATAGAGGCTAAAATTTTCAGGGAAGTTCAATATCCCAAATTAATGGCCCATATTGACCTAGTGAAAAAAATAATTGGAAAATTAGAGTTTTCATTGATTTCAGATATCTTAATCGGCATTGTCCTAAATCTGATTTTCTAGTTCCAATCATAGAGCTTTTAATTGATGCAACTTCTAGCTATAAATATCTTTTCTTCATGGATGGATACTATGGGTATAATCAAATCCGTGTGGCTCCATAGGATAAATAATCTACAGCCTTCAAAGCCTCTCAAGGAGTGTTTTACTATCGGGTAATTCCCTTTGGATTAATTAATGTAGGTGAAACGTATCAACGTTCCATGCAACGTATATTCAAACCCTTATTAAGGAAATTAGTTTAATGTTATGTGGATGATTTAGTGGTCAAATACAACCAACATTTCAATCACTTGGATGATCTGGAGACTAAATTCAATAAACATTGGAAACATAGTTTGATGTTGAACCCATTGAAATGTGCTTTGGGGTTAACATCAGGAAAGTTTCAAAGCTTCATTGTACATCATCATGGTATATAAGATGATCCTAAGAAAAAAAATCAATCCTTATCATGTAACCTCCTAGAAATTTGAAATAATTAATAATACTCTAAGGAAATTTGGCCTGTATTTGGCTATTTATCGCCAATTTGGTAGACAAGTGTTTTCCCTTCACCAGATTAATAAAGAAGGGAGTCACCTATCAATGGAATGAATACTACGAAGAATCATTTGAAACCCTCAAGAAATATCTCCTGAGTCTACCAGTATTAATGCCACCTGTTTAAGGAAGACCACTTATTCTCTATGTGACATCTTTAGAGTGATCACTGGGTGCCTTCCTTGCCCAAAAATAATGATGATGGGAATGAGAACAACCTTTACTATCTAATTCGAACTATGGTTGATTTAGAAACTCGATATTCAAGTATTGAAAAATGATTCCTAGAATTAATATTTGCAGTTCAGAAATTGAGGCACTACCTACAACATCATGAGGTCCAATTGGTATCTCTCAATAACTCGCTCAAAATTATCCTCAGTCACCTTATGCTTACAGAGCTTTTGGCACGGTGGAAAGTTATTTCGCAACAATTTTATATTCAATTTCTGCCACATAAGGAAATAAATGTAGAATATATGGTTGAATTCATTACCGAATATCCATATGTGGAAGATACATCATTGAATACTGAAATTTCTGATGAAGAGGTCTTGTCTATTCAAGATAATCCCCAAACATGGGAAATATACTTTGATGGTGCCTCCATAAGTCCAACAGGAAAGAGAATGAAAAACTAAAAACTCAACAAAGATGGCTTAGGAATTTTCCTTATTTCCACAGAAAATGAAGTATTGCCCTACTCATTCCTATTATTAAAAGGCGGTACCAACAATGGAGCCGAATATCAATCTCTCATTACATGCTTTGAATTAGTACTTCAGGTGCAAGTGAATCACTTGAAAGTGAAAGGTGACTCATAATTGGAAATCAAACATATCAATAAGGAACATTCTATCAGAAAAGAAGAGTTAATTCCCCTGCGTGATTATGTCAGAGTTTTAATGGATGAATTTTCCTCAGAGCCAACATTGTCTTATATACCGTGATCAAAAAATTCCCAAGCTGATGCATTGGAAAACGCAGTTACAACCTTGGAAGATCCAAATCAAGATGAGGCAATAATCAGTATAGCTCATCATCGTATGCTCTCACCTTTTTTTCAAACTATAATGGAGAAAATTAATGAAATTTGCCCTATTTCTGAGTCATATGGCCATACCACGGGATGGGGAACACCCCTCGTGGAATATCTTCAAAATGGAGTGCTTCCACTAGATAGGGATAAAA
Source organism: Viscum album (assembly GCA_963277665.1). Lineage (NCBI taxonomy): Eukaryota > Viridiplantae > Streptophyta > Magnoliopsida > Santalales > Viscaceae > Viscum > Viscum album. The sequence continues at coordinate 1,281,566,692 of OY728153.1, forward strand.
AAGAATAGATCTGACAATGAGCATCAAATTTTACTCTTTATGATAGTCCAAATTACCAGAAGATCCTCTACAAATGAGGTTTTGATGGAATCCTCTTCATATGTATTGACGGAGAAGAAACTGCAGCTGTCATGAAAGAAGTACATTCAAGAGCTTGTGGTGCACACCAGTCAGGGCATATGCTTTCTAATAAAATCTAATGGTTTGGATACATTTGGCCTTCAATGACACAGGATTTCACATATTTCACTAAGAAATGTCCTCCCTTCCAAGTGCATGCCAACTTCATTCATCAACCTCTAGAGATGATATATACACCTAAATAATCCTAGCCATTTTACTCATGGAGAATGTATATAGTATGATCTTATCATCTTTCTACAGTAAATTTGTTGAAGTATATTCTTACTACTACTAACTTATTTTCTAAATGGGCTTAGGTAATTCCTCTCAAAGAAGTCAGAACCAAAGAAATTGTTAGTTATTTTTAAATTAACATCATCATTAGATTTAGTGTCTGTCATAATATATTAATGGACAATGGAACCAATTTATGTTCTATTGAGGTAAATAAGTTATATCCGGAGCACAATATCAAATTTAACCATTCATCTCACTATCATGCGGTAGTCAATGGACAGATAGAGGCATTCAATAAGACCTTATCAAATATACTCCAGAATATGGTGGACAATGATATGAAATCTTGGTCTGATAAACTTTTTCATTCTTTATGGGCTTATCAGACTCTGCCTAAATTTCCAACCAGGAAAACCCTTATTCATTTGTATATGGAATAGAAGCAATTTTCCCAATTGAATTGAAATTGGCATCTCTCATAGTTGCAATCTATGATCAATTTTTTTACAGATGAGATTTCTCAAAAATGGTTTAATGAGGTAGAATGATTAGACAAAAAAATATTACATACGTTTCATCATTTATAAGTCTATCAAAATAGAATAGCGCGGGCTTTTAATAAGAATGTTCACCTATGTTCATTTATTTAGGGAGAATTGGTATTGGTACTCAAAACTCCAATGATACTAGTAAAGAAACCTCCAAAGCTTGAGTGAAAGTGGGAATGACCTTATTCCATACATAAGGGCTACTCAAATGGAGCTTTTTTCCTTAATCTCAATGGATGGAGAGCTTATTAAAACTCTAACCAATGCGATATTCTTGAAGAAATACTTTGTGTAGTTTCACACAAAATCCTCACTACAAGACTGAAAACTACACAACTCCAATGTCCTTACTGCAAGTCTTAAAACTGCATAGCACAAAGTCCTGGTTATAAGACATTAAACTACATAACAACCATAATCATCCATGCTGCATGATGTTAAAATGGATAGCATAATTTTTCCTTATTACACGACATTAAATTGTATTGTTAACGTCTTCTCTACTTGATGTTAGGAGCTACTATAAGAAAGCATCATAGACAACATTGCTAATCCTTAGTGGCACATGAGTCCCTCTCCTCCCTATATCTGAGTTATATCTTCATAGGGACCTTGTTTCAAGAACTATGTGTGGCTTGATTCTCATATATTTGAGTTGGGTAGAGATGCTTGGATCTCCCATCTTGGTCCCAGCTGCAACCAGAAAATGTTTATTTCCCTTTTTCTTCTTTTGTAAATGAATTAGATCTATACTGAGTGCTCTTTTAAGATACATGATTTGGTTTTCATACCATCTTGTGTCTTAAATTTAATAGTTCTTCTATAATGTGTTAAAGCCCCCATCTCGAATGTCAAACTTGATTATTGTGGGAAATTAATGTTTAAAGATCCACATATGGATTGATTCTCATCTATATGAGATACGTAGAGATTCCTAGATCTCCAATCATGGGCCCAACCTTGATATAAAAAACCCCTTTATTCCTTATATAATAATCAAACCTGCATAGAGAATTTTTAATGAACTATGAATGACGTGATTCTTTCCCCCAGAATGACACATAGTGACCCTTGGCTTTTATCCCTTAGTCCAGTTATAACATGTATTTCTTCTCCCATCGTTTCATTTTCATCCTTACCACATGACATTAAACTTCATGGAAATCTAACACCCCTATTCTTCACATGTGTCACCTTTGTGTTATATAGGAATCCCTTACTTCTTGTTTCTCACATAGAGCATAGCTAATGTGGGATTAGTAATTGGGTAAAAGGATTCTTTATATAAATATGGTGTCTCAATTTCTTATGGGGCTATCAATTTCCTCACTACATGACTTGAAACTACACTATATAATGTCCTCGCTTCATGTCTTTAAACTGTACATCACAATGTCAATTCAAAGGGAAACAAATAAAGTCTCCATTTTATATATGAGTCAGATCTATGAAAAGGACGTCAAACTCATGGCCAATATCGATTCAAATATTTCTTTTATGCATTGACTATAACCTCCAATATTTCAAAATCATAATCTTGAATATTTCCATATCTTCATAGTCTTTCTTACGTTTTCTGGTGACAGAGTTTATAATACCCAAGAAGTCTTTTTCCAGACTATTTAGCTCGTGCCCTTCGGTGGCCTTGCATAATTTTCCTACATAATGGGAATGTAAGTTAAAAGATTACCCTATTTAGCCTTGTAGCATATTCCCCATTTGGACCTGCATAATACAGCCCCCATAACAAGTTTTTCAAATGATAGTACTTTTATTATTGGTTATATTATCTTTGTCCCCTTCAGACATTGATGACAATATACAAGAATCTGTATTTTAAAACTGTCATTCAGCTATATTTGTCCCATTATCTTTCTCTCGATCTAAAATTCTTCAAGAATATGGTTTACACATTTCCATATCCATGTGTTCAAAGAAATATGAAATATCCTTGGAATCACTTGGCTAGATATCATATGCTATTTTCATTTCTGTTCCTAGTTGTACGACCTAAAACTAAAGACACTACACCTCCTACGTTTGGGTCAGACCTTGGTAGAAGTCATATTCCTCTTATTATTTGGAAATCTTGGATGGAAATTCCCTCTCCGTATTCAGGTGCCTTTCTCCATAAACCAAAATCCATGCTTTGGAAAATCTGAATCTCTATAAACATTCTTTGTATTTTTAGCAATAGTAAAATGTCAAACTTTTGAGTGCTCTTTTTCCTGACTATGTACTATATTCCTTTAGGTGGCCTTACATAAGTTTCCTATATAATAGGTCTGTCAATCAAAAAATGCCACTATTTGGCTATGCAGCATATGCCAGAGTTGGACATGCATAACACAACCCCCATAATAGGTTTGTCAAATAATGGTAACTTTGTTCTTGGAAAAGACTTCCTCTAATGCTTTTATCCCTTTTTCCATATCATTCTTCTGATTTAGAAATTATCAAATCACAGTTTACAATTTTATTTTCAAAACCTGAATATGGTAGTATGTTTCCAAAAAAATTCTCAAGAAAATGGAAGATTCTCATACATTTGGTCAGAGATAAAAACCTTAAATTAAAGTTACATAATGTCCTCACTCTATAACTTAAAACTACATAGCATAATGTCCTCACTGCATGACGTAAAACTGCACAGTATAATGTCCTCACTACATAACTTAAAACTATACAACATGATATCATAAATTCCCCTTTATGATAAATTTCAACCATTCTTCATATACCAAATTTATATATAAGTGGTTTTCCTATTCATGACACATGTTAGCATAAAATATCCCTTTATTCTTAAAATCCATTTCCTTGGAAAAACCACCCATTGTGGTCTTGAGTCACCCAAATCTTATTTTTCCCTTGTCTATAAACAATAAAATGTTAAAAATATAAGATATCTTTTTCTTTACTATGTAGTATGTTCCCTTAGGTGTCCTTGCATAAGATTCCTACATAACGGGCCTGTTAGTCAAAAGATGCCACTATTTGGCTATGCAGCATATGCCCCAGTTGGATCTGCATAACACAACCCCCATAATGGGTTCTTCAAATAATGGTAACTCCATTATTAGATGATATTTTCCTAATATGGATATATGTTTTAAATTTGGTGACCATAAAAATAATGGATAAATATTCCCCTTGGAAATATCTAAAGAATATTAAAGCAATTCTTAGCTATTGAGACTTGTTTGGGATATAATTTCCAAATTTGTGGTCAAAGTTATTTCAACCATAAACATTAGCCCATTATTGCTTAACATGCATGACTCTAAACTACCAAAAGCAAGAGACATGGTACTCACCAGATTTGGAACCTATAATGGACACTCTCAACAAAAGTCATGTCCCAACTCACTAAATGTACATGTCGTAGGATTTTAGGTAATATTAAGAAATAAAAATTCAAAAGATAAAATATTTGTGGGTTTGTCCATATTACCCTAGAAAAAATAAGACTATTATTACTAAGCTCAATGGATTAGTTAAAATAAAAGCAGCTAGTGAGAATGAAAATATGGAGGAATGAAGATGAAATGCTTTTCATTTATGAAAAAAATTTCATAGAGAAGAATCCAAAAATTGGAGTCTGTCTCTTATCAAAAATCACAAAAGGTTTTCTACTTAACTCATTATTTGGTTGATAGCCTCTTAAACCCCATCATTTTCCTATTGGAGCTCGTTTATTTGACCAGATCTCCTCTATTCAGCATGATGAATCGATTCTCTAGCATCTACAATGAATTTTTCACTCTCCTTTTGGACTTATACCAAGGAGATGTGAAGATGGTCAAGCTCCCCTATAATGATATCTAATTCATGTAGAAGGTGAAGCTACTGATAAGTCTTTTCTTTGATTTTCTACTTCAGTCCCTTTATCTTGGTAGTGTGATCAGCCTCGGCCTGGGAGAGCGTTGCTTGGAATTCTTCAGTGTTGATCAACTATTTGGATTTTATCAAGTCTTGTTGAAGATTTTTATCTTTTTCCCTCTTTCCTATATTCTCTTTCACCGCGGTATAAATTTCACGGTACTCAAAACCATCAAATCCAAGTGTGTTAAACAGAAATGAAAGTTGTGGAAATCTTGAAGGCAACTCCTCAAGGGGAATCTTAGATATTATCTTCTATATATTCTACCTTGCTCTTGCGATGTGCAAGATGGATATCCTTTTTCAGTTTTGTGTCTAATTCAAAATCACTTTGATAAGGAGGGATGTATTCTTGGATTAATTAACTTAAAGAATTTCCATGTACTACTCCTTCTGGAACAATGGATGCTTCCCTATCTAGTACTATTTGGGATGATGCAGAGGCTTCACCTCTGGACTTAGCCATTGAAGTTGATAGCCCTGTATGGTAAATCAAAAATTATTATTATGGTTAGCTTCAAGGATTAACAAAATTGGGTACAATCAAAATATCAGTATCTCTTACTTAATAGTAGGTCAGCAGATTGAGAAGACTCCTCCCCAATATTCTCAGTTTCAATATTTCTGTTTGATGTTTCTGGATGGGGAGTCCTATCTTCAACTGGTTCAGGATATTTGGATGAATATCAGGAAGATTTTTTCTCTCAATATTCACCTTAGACAATGTCTCCTCAATGATGGTATTTACATTAATATCAATAATTCCTTCAATTATCATTGTGGAAGTATTTTCTTTAGATGGAACAAAATATTTCAACCAACCATGGTTATAAATTTAATCATAAGAAGATTAACATGAAAAATAATGAAAACTCATGTCCATTTGATTCTATAAAATGAACTCCAAAATCTTCTAAAAAATTTGGTATATTAACATTTTCTAATACTTATTAAAAATTCATGCCAAGGTTCATCATTTCATCTAATGATATCCCAAATCACAGGTTAGTCTCACCCGTGAGAGCAATCTACGAGTTTTCTTTTCATCCTTCCTCCGACAACTTTTGACCCTGAATAGTTTTCTCAGCAATAGTTGTGGGATAAGAATCAATCGTTGTCGGATGTTCTGGTGCATGTGATTAACCTAAAGTACCACAAGATATAAGTCAACTGTGGTTACATTAAATGTCCTATAAAGCATTGTTGATTTACCATAAGCCTCACATCCATTGATAACAGGAATATGAGAAGTACTGGGAGCAGATGTTGGTTCCTTTGGCCTCAATTCCTCTCCAAGAATCACCGGATTATCAAGATTTTGGGCATATTTTGTAGCATCCTCCATGGTTCCTTGAATCTTATCAATAGTTTCTTTCAAATAAAAAACAGATCAAGCCCCTGTAATTCTAATAATTTTAAACACTTTTCTTGAATAAAGGCTAAAATTCATGATTATCCGGAATACTTTGCACTACTAATATAGCACTTAACCATGGATCAGTTTATTGGTGCTTTTTCTTCTTTTCTTTATACAAGGGCTTGCATCATCATCTCCAAAGACTGGTATCAGAGTTTTTAATACCTTCTCTATTACATCTTCCATGGCCTATAGACCCAGAGATGTTTCTCCCGTTTCACAGGGTGATCCGGTAGCTCCAATAGTAGTGCCTATAGGGCTATACTTTGGAGAGGGAACATTAGTTGTTCTCCTTTAACAATACTCATGGTAAGATGATACTTCCGCAGAGTAACAATTCATTGACTAAAATTCAAATTGAAAAGAAGAAGAGAATGTGAGAAAAAGGAAACTTACATCCTTAGGATCCACAAAGTCATGCCATTATTCATCTAATGAAAGAATAATCCCTTCTTTGGTACCATGATCTATCATTTACTTCACCCTCTTCATGGTGGGAATTGATTCATCAGTTGCATATATGATATTTATAGCTCTAGAATGTAGGTCCTCACCACATTGGGATTGTCCTTAAAAAGAATGTCCGAAGAAGCCTGTGAATTTCCCACTCCTGGAATATATATCCCTTCACGTAGATCCATCCACATGGTTTCAGCATCACAGTATAAACTTTTCCATATTTTAATAGCCTCTGGTTGTATATATTTAGAGTGTATGTCATAGGGTTGTGAATAGGATCCTGCAACCTTGGATTTGAGTTTCTTCCCAACCCCCATAGTCACGAGTGGGGTATTAGAAAATCGAAATCATCGCTATTCATAATTATGGTGACTAGATCGCCTCAAAACAACTTTGGTAGGGATCGATGGGGTGGCTCTCATAACTCTTGAAGGGGGGTTATATCTGGCACGAGGTATCTTTGGTGAATTAGAAGCATCTTAACCTCCTCCCTCGGACTCTCGTGAGTCATCCCCTGATGATGAAGAGTTACCTTCCAAATGAAGGGGTTCCCTTTTTCTACTTCTATTCACCACCACTCGAGGGCCAACTTGATTTAATACCCAATCAGGGTATGATGTGACCCAGTTTTTAGCATACCAGATATTTAATATTCTTATTGTATTAGCAGTAGGTAAATTAAATACTTCCCTAGACTTCTCTACATATGTCAACAACCATAGTTGTTGGGAAACCATCATATGTTTCTCTAATATGACATTAATAGGTGGAGAAATATTATTTTGTGGCATACATTTGAATTGATGCGCAAATCTATATGGAGCATAAGCCTCGCATATGATTTTACCATCAATACTGGTGGCCAGTACACTATCTCTGCAAGCTAGAATGTATGCCCTTAACTCTAAATTGGTTGTCCCATCATGAATAAATTTCCCAGTAAGTGGGTTCCCATAAGGAAAGATATAAAACTTCTTATGCATGCTAAATCTGGCCTTGTTGTCGTAAGTGTTTAGAGATAATAGTGAAATACTAGAAAAAGAATGAACAGATGGTCTAAAAGGACTTCCAAAAACCTATACCCCACTTTGCACAACATAAGTTCTGAAGTGAGTAGCTATCGATCCCCACAACACTTGGAATGGTCCCATTATTATAAAAGGTTACTTCCTTCTATAAATGTGCAGAAAGATCCTTTGAATCTTGGATAAAACCGGAGTGGACAACCCTACCATCTTTTTCTTGGCCATCTTGGTTACAATAACAATGGTTCCTAGCCTCACGCCTCCTTTGGAGTCTTATACTGGTAAAAAATACATGCTGATCCAAAAGGCCAAAAGCCTTCCAGATGTGTCTTTGAAAGAATTTTTGGGTTGAATGCATATCCCCATTTATCAAATTCAACTTTCTCCAATGTTTTCCAAAAGGTGTTAGGGTTACCTCTCTTCTCTTCCCTTGGATAGTTATTCAGACAGGTGCTGGTGAGAAGCTTTTCTTTCTTCTTTATCAAAAATATTTCCATCCATTCCTATGGATGAATATCCCTCCTAGTTCGAGACTTCATGGTGGTTGTGTTCTTGAGTTTGTTAAATATTTTCATCAACTCACGAACCAAAGTTGCCATCTTCTCTGAGTCATTCCATGTCACATTGGGAGGAATAAACTCATCATATGTGTCTCCAAGTATTGGAGCTTTGTAAATATTGTAAAGATGTCACAAGCTGATGCATACCTCTCCATGTGTTAAATGGAAGGAGTTAGTCTCTGGGCTCCATCAACTTAATAATTCCTGCTTGAAATCATCATTCCAGTACACATAAGTTTTCCCAACACAGACAACCTCATAAATCTGAATGTCTTTCAAGGTGTTTGTAAATTCTGCACAGGTCTTGCAAACCTAGTATGCCCACATCCATGTGGGTTTTACACCTCCTCCTAGGTGAAATCCCAATTTTTCTTCCAACCCTTGGACTGATCCATCTGAGAATCCTGAAATATGGATGAATAATAATGTGGATGCAGCTCATGTGTGTGTTGTTTCAAATTTAGAGCACATAGGCTGTGATGAATGATATGCATTTTCTCTGATGTCCTAGCATTAGCAAATGATCCCCCAACAGAAGCATTGGCGGATGACAAGTTGGTGTAATATTGAAACCAATAATGTGAAATATAGTTCTTTGGGTCTAGAATATTAGCATCCTACAAATGTCTATACCTACACAAAGGTAGGAAGGAGCTTTGGGGAAAGATGAAATGATACTTATTCAAATATTTTCTTTGTTAGGAAGGGTGGTGTCGCAAACATAGAAGTAGTCATGACCGATGACGTTCATCATGTCATCAATCCTCTTAATGGCGAGTTATTCAGCAGTTCCAATTATTTTGAGAGCCATTGAACCTGCAAAAGGATAGAAAATCATCTTTTAAGTAAGTTCATTTTTGATATTTGAAAAAAAAATTGAAAAAAATAGGCAAAGGCATTAAGGCACGTAGGTATAAAAATTGGCACACAAGTGTTGCGTCCCAATTCTAGCACACAACTAAAAACATAAAAAAGAAGCATGATAAAACAGAAGTGTTTGAGTGAAAGAAGTATTACATGCCAAAAGATGAAATTACAGAAGTCACGAGGATTTTTTTAGAAGTGAAGATACTGTATATAAGGTATTGACATCACCCTACATGCCAGAATCCTACATGCTGCCAGCTTGCATAACCAGTTGTTCTAAATGCATAAAACTTGTGCGCATGAGTACTCTTTTCTTTCTCTTTCATTACTTTACCTTAGTATATGATCTCTTTTCATTTCAGATCCAATTTTGAGGGGGGGGGGGGGTTTGACACTTTGTTTCGTCAAAGAGTATAAAAAATGAAAGGGGGGAATACCTTAAAAAGAAGAGGGGAAAATACATGAATAAAATCATGATTTGAAAAGGAATGAGTTTTGGGTCGCCCTAGTCAGACCAAAAGGGAGTTGGAACATAGCCTACATGCACGTCCCCATCTGGTGCGCAACCCACTTTTTTTCATAAAATCCTTTCACCCTAGGTCAAATTGTTTCCTATTAATAGACCCTTGGGGACTTCATTTAGGTGGACGAATTTTCCCTATATCCCAACTAAGGTTATAGTTGCCCTAGTGCTTTTCCCAAGTCCTCTGAAACTTTACAGGAATCTCTTTAACACCTAATGTGTAGGAATTAAGGGAGGATCATAGGACTTAATTCCTTTTAGTGTTTTAAATACATAACACTTGCATGCCTAAAGGCCCAACCTCCCAAAATTAGAAACACTTGTATTCCACCTATTTCTTTTATAGGAACTTTAGTGCCCCACTTCTGGAATCATTTGTGAATACTCTTGAAGGACTGAGCCAGGTCTCACCCAATTATTACCATACAAGTTTTTCATTGCTTAAGTGAACATCAGGTCTCCCAATCCTACTTGCACACCCATATATGCATGCCACTACCTACTTGGGTGCCCCTCTTTGATTCACTTACTCTCCTTAGTCTATAAGTCATCAAGACCCCCTCAAAGTCATTCATGATAAGGATTATTCTTCATTGTCTCCCTTGTTTTAAAGGGATTCTGTTGAGACCTTCACCAAAACCTTCTAACTTATCAAAACATTGGGAACTGAACATCAGCATGTCTCCTATTTGGGTTTTTTATTCCCAGTCAGAGGTTTCCCACATTTGTTTCAAAATGGGGTCAGGATTCATGGAGTGTTTGTGGGTTTGTATATTTATAGTCACATGGACCTTTATCCTAGGAATAGTGTTGGGAATTTCCTGATTTTGAGAATTAGGGTTTAGGTGTCGACCTCTCCTTTCTCAAAGAGACGGAACCTCATATCTCTAGTAGGGAAGGTAAAGTTCATGTTTGATTTTCCATGCATGAAAAATAAAAATCTCCCTCCCCTACCAGGATCATTTCTAGGGAATCCATCCGAGTGTAATCCCATAACCACCATCCCTTCTTACTTTCATTGGACCCTTTTCCAATGTAAAGTGAATAGAGGTAATGTTCGTTGCCTCACTTTCGTCCACCCTCACCACCGTAGGCACACCCTATTCCACTAGCGGGGGAGGAAAAGTGTTTGTGTCATTGTTAAATCATTCACATACTCTTGTTTCTCACACCAAGCATGGATCACACGGGCTTAGAGATTCACGATGATTAAAAAATGTGCATAAAAACTCACATTGAATGAAATATGAGAACACCGATTCCCAAAAAAATTGGGATACATAGGAAGCCCCTCTAGGGCCCAAGCTCACTGGATATACTCTTTAGGAATCAAACCATAATTCCTTTAATATAGACATCCTCCTTAGGAATAAGCCTCAAATTAAACCCTCATGTCATCAAGGCATCATTTTCAACAAGTAAGTCAATACTAATTTCGCTTAAATGACTATACTCTTCCACGAGATTTATCAAAATACATGTGAATTGATTACCATCCACATGGGATACGTAGGAATCCACCTTGAGGTTCAAACCCAATAATTCAAATCCACCCTGTTCTCATTGGGACATATTCCCAACAAGGTTTAATCTTACTTGAAAATTCATATTATTTACAAGTTCTTTTGGCTGATTATGTATAAGTATCACACCAAACTTTGACTAAGCACATTTTTCTTAGAGGGTTGTACTAAATGATATTAAAAAATATGGTTATGTCCTTATCACATGACCTTAAAAGGGTATGATGTGTCCCATTAAGCAGTACTGAACTACTATGGTTCTGATTTCTTTTCACAAGGATATGTTTGTAACCCACTTCATGGGAATGATCCCAATATCAAAACAAACCTTCATCTCCCTCGATGAAAATAAATTCTAGATTTCCCCACTAAGTGGCTTAAAAACTAGTATCACCATAATGATGATTAAAATAATTTTTAAATAATATATGAGAGGATACCATTGATGGAAAACCTCGAATACATATAAATATCTCCCTTAATGAAGAACATTGAATACATACTGATGATTATAAATTTTACACATGTTAATAATTGATTGAAAATTCCAAGGGAAACTTAGTTTATAGTTGGTGAATTAATATGGATTCATGAAAATATCTTAAATTTACAAATATAGTCCTTGAGTAGACAATAATTCCACCCAAAAGGGTGTGATGGGTCCGACCTCCCATATTCTCGACTAATGCACGTTCCAAAATGTCATAAAGGTCAAACATAACGAAATCATGCATTTGGAAAGTATGTCCCTTTTAGATAAAGAACTGTTAAAAGTTTCAAGTTCCATGAATAAATCTAATGGAAACCACCTAGAATCAGTGACTCTGAAAACTAGAACACATTTTTCAAGGAACTATGAAACAAGGATAAAAGACCATTTTCTACAAAAAAATAATTATTTAATTTTCATGAACTAAAAATTAATAAAACTTTTCAGGTTTAAAACCACCAAGATGATTTTTTTTGAAAAGATCCAAGTACATGCCTACTAACCCTTTTCTTATTTTATGCTTAAGGGAAATTAGTGAAATATAATATAAAATGATAAAAATATAGTGTGGTACAACATATGTCCTTATCCAAAATCATGGTATACTTAATATGTTCACTAAATCCATCCAAAGATAGATAAATCTCCATCTCAGAGATATATTCTACCCAAATTATACTTTTTTGAATCAGGTAATCTCGGGAAAATTGGTGAAGATATATCAATAAATAATCTTAGGATGGTGTGAATTCATGATCATTTCTAAATGAAAATATTTTGGGATTTAAACATTAATGTATGGGAATTCATCTTTACTTGATAATATATGACTGATGGGTATCATTACTGATTCATGTAACATCATATCAATAAAATATCATATACATCATGAATGAAAGAAAACCAGAAAAGAACATATAATGTTCAAAAGATCTTTTCATTAATAGCATGTAGAATAATAAATATCTACATTTGGAGACCCTCCAAGGATTTCATGAAAAGGTTATCAGAATATAGTAATATTTGATCGACTCATTTTCTAAAGATGGAAAGAGTATGATCAGAAGAATCGATGGAGCACCGAAGTTTCACTAGCCCTGCTTCATCTACTGCTACTCGAGGTTAAAGAGTCTTGATAAGACTAAACATTTATTTAAATTATTTCTGATTATTTTCTAATGAGGAAGATGAATCTAAGAGGTTATAATTTTAGTGACCTATGATCTCCTCATGCATCTATATTTGTGTGGTCATGAAATCCATTAGGGACTATAGCTCAAATATTATCTGATTGGTCTATTCCAATGCCTCGAAAGATTCCCTCATTAGTTCAGTGAGGGGATCCCATTCTTCAAAATAACACAAAATCCAGTCACAAGTATCCATTTCTCATTGTGTCTGGATGATTTGTCACATGATTTCTTATAAAGGAAAACTGTGAAATCCTGCCACCCCCAAATCATGACTGTTTCAAGTAAGATGTTATTATTTGTCAAGAAATGTTTCCATGGGATTATCATTGAATATGTTGTGAATATTTTTCTAGATTGGGCTATGTAATGACTAATTATCTAAAAATTATGGAGTATGTATGTCATAAGGGGGAACAATAGGCTACGATAATAAGGAACCAAGATAGAAATCCCCACACACTCTACTCTCAAAATATTCATTGTCTATTTCTCATGATTAAGGAATGGAATCCTCATAATAATCTTCCCTACTGATGGGATGGTCATTTCAAAGATAATTATTCTTCCTTGAAGACTCACCCAAATATTGAATTATCTATGTTATTTATACTAACAAAGTGGTTTCTAAAATACATGATCTATCAACTTGAGAGACTATATTTTTTCAGAGCACCATCTAAGTAGGCTTCCATCCAAGAATAGGCATAACCATAATATATAAAGATATGGTCTCCAATTGGAATAAGTATGATCTCAACATTGGTATCCTCACACACTAATATAATAAAAAATTGGAGGATAATATTGAGATGTCATTCTCCCCACACTCCATATAAGGGGCTAGGAGAAACTCATTAGATGAATCCAAATTGAAAACAAAACTATTAAGGGTTATATATCCCATAAATAATCAACTCATTCGTCATTTATATGATATCCCAATCCTAAAAGGGCATCTTGTATGAAAATTCATCATGAGAGCCTCCATGATTATCAACAATCGGACCGGTCAGTGAATGATAAGAAACAAATTGAAGTGATGAAACCAGATCAGCATATCAACAACCTCATTAGGAACTAATTTCATTTCCTCAACCTTATAAATGTTTTGCAGTCTAGGGTGGAATGATGCAGAAGGGATCTTGGATATTTGTGGTATTTTTAGCAGTGAAAATGATTCCATATCCAGGTGAATAAAAACTAGAAAAGGATGCTGATCCTAGAAGTCACATTTCCCTATTTGATATAGCCCATGAATTAGTAGGGGAATAAATGAGTTTATATAGATATGTAAAGAGGCCTTTTATCTTTCATATGAGTTGTCATTATTAGTGTTCCAACTCAGATCCCTGACCATGCATCCTCATTCGAGAAAATATACTCATTCAAGAATATGGCCAAGAAAACCTCTATCCTAAAAATGGAGAAATTTTTGGATTCACATGATATCCCCATGGGTCATATTAATAAGACTTAATGATTCCCCAATAGGATACATTGCTATCATGAACCTTCTGGGAAGGCCATCAGTGAGGATATATAGAAGTTTTTCGAGCTCCACTGTGATAGAGAATTATACTGATCTAATCATTAAAATAAATGAGTGACATTATATTTATATCCTTCTATAACCTCTCTTTGACAATATTGAGCATGTCCCTTTGCAAAACTGGAGTCTATGAAAGATCATCCCTGGCATATACTGTGGGAAGGAACTCATCATACATTTCCCAAAGGGGGGATATCCCTCCGAGATGGTAGATATTCCAAAGAAGTATTCCTACTTCTCCATGGGTTAAATAGATGGAATGGTTCTAGAAAACTAGTAGGTGATCTAGATTATTCCAAAAATCTGATTGGGGATAGATGATAAACTGAGTAACCCACACTGCCTCATAAAGGTAAATCAAGTACAGCTAATCCAGAAATTCTAAGAATCTATACCAAATCCAAAATAGTAATTCTCATTCATCGAAGAGGTCATAGGTCCCATTTGTTTCTCCATGCAATTTTTTAATATTATTTAGGGATGATAAAAATGTGTTTGAGTAGCTCTGGGTGATCAACTGATAAACAAAATTGCAACCATCTACACCATAGGGGAGTTCTCTAGAATATAGGACATCCCCTAGGAATGTGCTACAACAAGTTTAATATCATCCTTAATCATCATCTGAATAAAAAAGGAAGATGATAACATGAAATTTGGAAGTTAGTTGTCAGGTAAGGGAATGGTATCACGATTCAGCATCCTAAATCCATAGAGGGGAAGAAATTCTGATAAAGGAAATCTCTAAAGATCATATGAGAGAATCTACTTCATAACCTAATTGTTAGAGCACACAAGATAATGGGTATTAGAATTTCAATTTCTAGGAATCATGGCCCTCTAGTTGGCCATGTGGGAAGTTACCTAATACTTAGAGGCCATTTTTAAAAAAGATACACCTATAGTCCAATGAGAAAAAGATCCATCAAGATGATGCATTCCTATGGTAGCATCATGAAAATCATATAAAATATGAATGAATTAACAATATTGAATCCTGATATAGCTCTTGTGAACTCAATGACCCTTAGAGATCTCACAAACTGTATAACCCATAGGACATCTTACAGTCGTACAACCATTCATAAGACTCATAGTCATGTAACCTTGACATAGTCATATGACCACATAATAGTTAAGAGATCAAACCATGGGATCCTACTAAGCCTAAAAGACATCCATGCTTCCAATAACTTGGACCATGCCTCAATCAATTACATTGATTAGATTCTTGGTGGATTCAAATAGGTTCTGGGATAAAGAAGATCTTGTTAAATGTTTCTCATGAAGCAGTCATACAAAAAGAATCAGTGAATAAATTCCTTTGAATGGGATCGTATCATGAGATATAGATAAATGGTCATATCATGAGGGGATCTCAAGAGATATGAAGAGTTGAAGTATCTAGTTAAATGGGATTCTTCTTCACCCCCTATTTATAGGGCACTCCATGGAATACCAATAGTCATAGATAAACCCAAACATCACCCAAGACACTGATTGACGACATCCCTAGGGACTTAGGTGTGAATTTACATTCCTACAAAATGATTTCTTTTTCCCTATAGGTATTTATCCTGAGGGGGGAAGGGTATTTTTTTATACCCTTTGAATGAGCATCGAAAAATAT
The DNA here is from genome assembly GCA_963277665.1 of Viscum album. Classification (NCBI taxonomy): domain Eukaryota; kingdom Viridiplantae; phylum Streptophyta; class Magnoliopsida; order Santalales; family Viscaceae; genus Viscum; species Viscum album. Next base: position 1,281,582,718 of record OY728153.1, read on the forward strand.
ATAAATCGGTAAATTCCAAAAGGATGGTTATTGTTTCCTCTACCAAAAAAGGAAGAGAAGGTGGAAAAATCATATGGATCTCATAACCTACCAAAGGACATGTGATCACATGACCTTTGGAGGGTCATGTGAATTAGTCTTTTGTAGTGGATGTTCTAATTTAGATCACATGAAACACCTTGTATGAGCCTCATTGTTCTCGTGATGGTGTCCTGGAATGCATTATTAATAGATTGATGGATTCCATGTGAGCCTCTTCATGACATGTGACTTATCAACTAGATAGAACCTATCAATCATAAAAAATCATTGCAATATAAAGGATGAAAATTATGTTTTTTTATCTTCATGTGATGTTCACATCCAATTCACAAAGTCAATATGGACCCCTGGAGAAATTTCCACCTTATCACGAAAAAGCATATAGGCATGTCACCTTTATCATGAAAACGGTGTTTGACATGTCCATTTGATTATGAACTGCCCCTTTGTCTCTATAGACAGACAGAGGGTTTTTCCATGATAATTCTCATGCATCACCACAAGACCCATTTTGAGCCACGTGACACATCACATGAATGGGTTGTTATTTTCATTGACAACACTCAAACAACATTGTGAGAACTCCAATCCATATAAAATAAACATGGAAATAAAATGAAAAAATGGCTTTTTATTTCAGAGAAATAATACATTGGCCTTCAAGAAAATGTGGTCATACACCCATGACAATTAACATTGATCATAGAAGGCCCCATTAATAAAACAACATGATCTCACAAGGGCCCTTATATGAGATGGTGTGGTCTCATGATATCCCCCTTGACAAGCCCCATTAGTCATTTGAAGGACCCCAGAAAATCCATCCTTGATCGTGTGAAAGCCTTTTACAAAGGCATCCGGATCTCGCGAGGGCCCCTAGAAATGTTGTCCTGAACTTCTTAAAACTCATTAACATGTCCATGTAGTCAGGAAAAATATATTTTATTAACCTGGGTCTAATAAAAAGGTTAAAGGAGGAATATTATTGCAGTTTATGAATATCATATGATGTTATGGATGATCCACAATAGGATCTTGTGAAGCGCATGACTGAAAAACCGTCCAATTAATCCAACCCAAATCTATAAGATACAAATCACAAAAGGAAATATATAACTAGGGAATCATGTCCTATAAATTTCTACCCATCATCATGAAAAATGAACAGATATATCGATCATCCATGAGGGAACATGAGAAAAATTCTCAGAGTGTCCAGTCACATGATCGAAAATGTCTTACAACAAGTAAAATTCCAAAAATGACCTAAGAGATCATGTATTTAAAACAAGTATTTTCATTTCTTGAAACAAATTCCAGATTGTATTTTTTTCATTCCATAATGGTTTGATCAGATATTTTGCATGGAAAGAGGTCTTATAGTACAAGTTGACAACAATGTTAAATGTGGCATCATTTCCCAGTGTTTAAAAAAAATTTCACAAAAAATATATAGGAATGATAAAAGTTTGTAAAGGAATATCATCACATAAATGATTCATAAAAATTAGTTTTTATAGATTGAATCATCTTGAATATAATAAAGTCATGATTTTAGGAATGTTTGGGTCTTTAAAATTATGAGATTCATGAAGATGTAGAGCATCATGAACAAGAATCAGAAACAGTTTGATGGGATGATAGTAAATCTTTTAAACTATGAGAATCCTCAAGAATGAAAAATGGCATGATGGTAAACCTACATGAATGTGATAATTTTCATGAATGGGTTAAATTTCAAGTGATCTTCTTTAATGAAGGAGCATCATGAATATGAATTTAGAGGTTCACATAAAATTCATTGGGATCTTGGAATCTTCATGGATGACTAATTCTTAAAATAGGTGGGGCCCACCACTTCATTTGACATTAAAAGAATTGGATAAAAGGTTGAATCATTATAAACTAATTTAGTCTAAGAGATTTTCAAATCAGGTATTCATTATGATCTTGAGTATCAAGAAAACACATTCTTTGTCTTAACCAATAATTAGGTATCTTGGAAAAAGGAGTTTTGAAATGATAGGTTATTCTGTGATGACTTATTACTCTATGAAGGGATTTATATTCACGAAGGTAGTTAGCTTCTAAAAGAATATTTGAAATGGATATTCATGGTAGTGCATGGGTTTTAAAATTTTAGTTTTGTTGAAACATACATGGGGTTTCATAAAGGATAATATTTTCACAAAAATCAGTGTGGAACACCTAGTTTAAGTGAACAATATTTTCAAGTTCATCAACTCATAACTAGGGTGAAAGATGATTGTCGTTCTAGTTGGTTAAAAGGGCATAAATGGAAATCTACTGAAGTGTCATTCATGTTCTTAAATTGAGTAAGACTTCCCCCAAAGTAGTGATATATTGGAATTCAATGGAGGTTTTCTCAGGAAGGTAGTTTTTCATCCTTAAAATATTTAAAGGTAGTATTCCTAGAATATATCTTATTTATTCCACAACTAGTGAATATTACTAGATTTAGGTATGATTGAAACACTTTAGACATATGATCCTTGGACAAACCATTAGTAGTGAACCATGTAAAAATATTGTGTTATCTCTTTTTGGGTGAATGCTTAATTACTGCATGATTCCATCTAACATGTTTAGAAATTTTCTACCAATATGGAAATAGGATCTTTCACTTTAAAAGATAATGATTACACCCAGATTCACCCCTCCAATCTTAGGATATTCTAGGGTCTTATATCACATGGCATGCAAAAGTGATTCACCTGATCACTCTATAGATCACACAAATTACTTCAATCATGTCAGTTGTATAATAAGAAGGAGGACCCACATATTGATAGAATCATGTGAGACCTAAAATAAGATAACACTGGAAAAACATGAGGCACATATAAAATAAAGGATAAAATAAACAATAAAAGGATACGATAATTATGAAAATACATATTCATTGATATTGAGGTGATTTAAATGCCTTAACCAGATCATGCGACAACCCCGGGACATGTCACCCGAATCATTCAACACTCCATTGACATGCTATTTTGATCATGTAATGTCCCATGTATATGTCAAGAAAGTCCCAAGAAATCCTCTATTCATGCCACTGAAATACTGTGAATTCTTCTGGGATTTCCAGCTAAATATTATTATTTCCTCCAAACATGTCTCCCATTTTATGCACTGACACGAGGAAAAGTCACCTAAGTTGCACGATGTCACCATGATATGTCAGTTTGGGTCATGAGATTGTTTTTGAAAATGTCTACTAGACACCAATACTTGTCCATAATTTTATGGATATGTATTTTTATACCCTCTTGATATTTCATCATGGTCCTATAACACCCTCCAGACATTTCATCTAGGTCATGGAACACCCTCCATACATGTCATTCAGGTCATGCAACACTCTCCATGTCAGGCTTCATCATGCGATGGTCTCCGTACATGTCACCCTTGTTCAAATGATGTCCTATAGAAAATTAAACTTGATCAAGTTACTTTCTATGTAAAAATCTATTATAAAAACAATACATGTCCAAATATCCCCAAGAATACCAGAAAAACAATCAGACATGCTAGGAAAACAGTCGGGTTGTGTCAAGAAGACATTGTGGGACATGATAACCTTATCCAGTGGATAAATAAGAGAAACCTCATTGTGTAATACCTGATAAAAATTTACTGCTATGAATATAATTCCTTCTATAAATCGATTACATATAACACCTTCCTAAATCTTGAGATCAAATAGTCATCCACCTTGTTGTAAATCCCCCTTGTCGTTGATATTCCATCAATAGGGACCCAATTTCTCACATGGAACTACATTTATTTGTCATCCACTAATATATTGAGAATGAAATAGAACTACGAAAACTCTGATTCCATTCATAACCAAGATACATAGGACACATTCTATGTACCATGATCCATAATAATCATCTAAATGGTTGTCCATGTGCATGATACATGTATCCATCTATAGTGAGACTAATTACATGTTATCCATTATTTATAATAATGATTATGGCTCACATGGGATTATGGGTTTTAAATGGCCATATCATTATCATTTTAAACCATCACTCTCCCATGAAACCTCTACATGTAATCCTAAATTTGTGTCACAATATGACTACCCCCATAAAAGGGAATCCAACTCTGGGTAATTCCCAAGAGTGTGACCAAACTATAATTAATCTGATTACCACCCTATCTAGGATACGTAGAATTCCTCGCTGAGGATTGATCTCAATACCCAGTGCCTAATATCCCTCATATAAATTCTTTCTATATAAAATTAAATTATATGGGTTGAACAAAATATGAGGTTTTTGATTCCTATTAAAAGTAGAATACATAAGATGCCTCATAAGTGTTCAATCCCATCATCAAAATATTAATCTTCTCCTTGTATGGAATTAAAATCTAGAGCACCTAGCTGTATTTATTGAAAATATAAGTGGCTCTCCATTAAAGGAAAACTGATTAAGATCCTCAGATACATATAGCTAGGCTCATTAATATACCCCACTTTATATGTTAAAGGATTAAACCCATGATCATTTTATTAGGATAACCAATCCTATATTAGGATTTTGAAAAGATTCACGGACATATCTTAAATCTATAATAGAGTCAAAGTGCAAGGAGAAATAACCTCTCCCCCAAAAGGGTTTTTTGAGCTCAACCACTCATCCTCTTAACCAATTTGAGTTCCTAAACATCATTGTGTTTTAACCCCCAATTGACCACAAGCCTTTAGAAAGCATGTATATACCTATTTATGTATGTGATAACTGTTGGGAGTTTATATGAAATATAAAATTTGTGAATAAAATGTGAATGATTGTGAAACACATTCAACCTACCACAATAAAACATTGGTAAACCCCAAAACTCTTTCCTCAAAAAACACATTTATTTAGATTATTTTGTGGTATTCTTTGTGGATTAAATATTGGTCAACTGAAATACTTGACATGATCATTCCAGCAACCATGATACCATTTTGAGTACAATAAGAGAGAAAATTTTGTTTTCTAAGATCAAAAAAATATTAATTATAGATTGATAATGTACACTTCTTGGGGAACATCATCTCAAAGGTAGGAGTATTAGTGGACCTATAGATGGTGAGATCCATAGTTTCATAGGGGCAGACTAAGAACCTATTTGATAAATGGAGTTTCATGGGGATATATGGCTATTATAGGTTCTTTATTCAGGAAATTTAATGCCTAGAAACACCCCTTTACTGGCATCTCTATAAAGGGTGTTAAATTTTCACGGACAGAATCTCATGAAAAAAACATATCATAAGTTAAAAGGAAGGTTGAATTCAATGTCGATTATGATTTTACCTAAGCCTGTAAGAAGAAATACAGCTTATTATGATTCACTAATAATTATACTATAAGTCATTTGGATTCATGGAGATCAAGTAATGGTGTGTGGGTCTCACTATTTGAGACCTCATGAGCAGAATTTAACAATGAATGGCTTTGAACTAGAAGTAGTTTTCCTTGCCTTCCAATGTTGGAGGAATTATTTTTTGAGGGAATAATACATTTTATATTTGAGTCACAGAAACTTCAAATACATATTCAATCAGAATTATTTAAATATTAGATGGTGAATATGGGTTTAATACAAGCATTCGTTCAATTTTGATCTTTCTTATACACCTAGGAAGGGAAATGTAGTGGAAAATTATTTGATCTCAAAGACTTAGACACTGGAAGTTCAAGAGGCTATTAGTGAGTAGAAGTTGATGGAATGTTTTTCTAAGATGCACTTAATGATGAAGGGCCATCATGGCAAGCTTGTACTTACTTTTTATCAATGATTACTTCACTTCTCAATAGAGTAAAGATGATGTAGCTTTCATATCTTAATTGAATGATCCTAAGGGAAAGTGTTTCGGGTTAGGACCACCACTTGGTTGAGTCATTGATGGGGATAGGATATTACACTTTCATAGATGTATTTGAGTACCCATAAACTTATAAAAGGAGTTGATATGAGAGTCTCCTTCCTCTTCTTGGGTAGTACATCTCGGCCTTATGAAGATGTATCATGGATGACACTGCCAGTATTGGTGTCCTCGTATAAATATAGAGATAGTAGATTTTGTTACTCTATGTTCCACCTATCAGTAGGTGAAGGAGGAACCCAAATCACTAGTGGGACTATTAAAAATATCAACCATTCCAAAGATGAAATGTGATGACGTCACAATGGATTTTTTATGGTTATATCGCGATCCCTCTAAGGCAATGATGTAATATGGTTGATTTTTTATATGATACCAAAATTCTCCCACTTCTTGAATATCTAGGACACAATTTTAACAGATGAGATAAGAAGTATACATGTTATAGAGATTGTACAGATTCATGAAGTTCCATATACCATTGGATCATAAAGGGACACTCATTTTAAATAGTGGTTCTAGAAAGGTACATATAAGGATCTGGGTCCACAAGTAGTTCTAAGTACATAATATCACCCTTAAACTGATGGGTATTCCAAGTGTATGATACTTATCTTTGAGGACATGGTATGAGCATGATTCCTTGATTTTGGAAGTTCTCTGGAGAAAATTTACTTATTTATTAATTTTCTTATAATAATAGCTTCCAAGAGACCATACAGATGGAACCTTATGAGGAACTATATGGAAGGTCATGTTATTCACCCCTATTGTTGTTAAAGGTAGGAGAGATAGTTCTACTGTTACCTTTTCTCATTCAAGAGATATCAAAATTGGTAAATTTTATAAGTATGTTTATAGCTATAGCTAAATCTAGAAAAAATTCGTATGTCTATTGCTATAGATGACCTCTGTAGTTTGAAGTTGGGGATTTATTCTTCTTATGTGTTTTGACCAGACTGGGGCATCGATGATTTAGGTGGTATAGTAAGTTATCACCTTTGTTCATTGAGCCTTTCAATATCTTGGAGATGGAAAACCATTGGGCTTATCAAATAGCACTTTCTTAGAGAAATCGATCTATGCATGATGTTTTTAATATTTCTTAATTTTATCATTTTCAATCGAACCATATCATATCCTTTATCCTTATATTGTTGTTTTGGATATTCATACCTCTTTTAAAAAGAATCCTATATTTATCATTTATCACACAATTAATTCTATGTTTGGCTTATAAGTTCCTCTAGTTCAGCTTCTATGGAAGCACAACCATGCAAGAGATGATTATAATGAGCGAGAGGTCAATATAGATTCTCAGTGGATAAAGTTATTGTTAGAAAATTCATTAACACCCTAAGAATGGAATCTAGGGGAGGTTTTTGTAAGGATGCGTGGTTTTATGATTATGGTATTTTAAAAAAAGAAAGGATCCATTGAAATTTAGTGTGAACCATATTTTTAATTAAAATGAAAGCGATTAAGAGTTTATGGAAGGGTTTGAAAGCATTTGGGGATTATTTAGAGCCTTAACCTCTGGTATTTAGAGAAATAGTGTGATGTACATGGTTAGAGTATGATCAGTAGTAATTGCGGTGCTCAACCATGCGACCCAAAGGAGGAGTAACATGTCTTGAAACCCCATGAGAGGAAGTCTTCATGGCTATGATAAAAAATACATACTAATTATAGTTTCCATCCACTTAGGCTTTGCACAGTTTGAAAAATTATTCACCTTGGCATGTGAGGTTATGTGGTTTTTGGTCAAATAGTTCGCACTGGCCATGTTTGATTAGTCTAACCGTGCACTAGTCCAATTGAGGGTTTTCCCCTCTTAGAATTTGTTGATGCATAATTGATTCATAGTTAATATAAACTTGTGAAAAAAATTTGTTCCACATTTTTAAAGGGTGTAATTATATTTTTATATCCTTCATTATTAAAACTAGAACCCATATTACCCAATTAATTTTACATATAAGTAGTAATCATGGGAGCTTAATTTCTCCCTCTTCATGGGATATGAGCCTCCTCCCTCATAAAACATCTAATTCAAGTGTTTTCAGTATGTTGTATCCATATCAATAAGATCTTCATTCATTTTTATTATTTTCTTTGTTTTCATTTTCAAACAAAATGTTAAATCCATGAGAGCTAATATGCACTATTTTCAGGATGTTTGTCTATTTCTTAAATTTTTCTCACTCCTGTTCAAATATGAAGTTTATATCGATTGAGGAGTCATCTACTTTCAAAGGGAGGTGTTATAGTTATTTTCCCAAAAATACTTGATGTTTATGTTATGTTTCATTCTATCGCATTCTGGACAACCATGTGGCACCTCCTAAATTTCTATTTAATTAAGTGAATGGATATTACCTTGTTCTGGGTCATTTTAGAAACATAAATTCATAGTCATAGGATTTATCCCATTAAAAGATATACCCCTTAGGGTGTGTCACTTTTAATAGCCCGTGATATTTATGCCCAGATATAAAATTGAACCACTAATTGATGTGTGTGTAGTTTTCCATTATAAGTGAAATGTAATTTGAATTAAAAAAGGGAGAATAGTAAGGTTATGTTCAAATTTTCTTGTTATTCTTGATTATATCTCGAGTTATCCTTATGAATTAAATATTCAAATTGAATTTGGTGAATTATTTAATTGTGTGGGTTTACCACTAGCCCAATACCATCTGACATATAATCTTTATGGCGATAAAAGGTTTATGACATGGAATTACTTGGACAAGCTCATCCAGTATATTAAATTAAATAAATCATAAAAGGATTATATCACACCATTAGTGATTTATGGATTATTATATTTAATACTTTGCATTTTATCACAAGGAGAATTGATTTATATTATTCCATGAGTAATAAGTGGTTCCCTAATTGGAATACATTGGATGGGCTCATAGGAAAATTATATTATACCACTCCATGAGAGAAACTTGGTTCTCTATGTGAAATACTTTGGATGGTATTAGGGGGAAATTTTGTTACATAATTCCTTGATTGATACCTGGGTTGCTATGTGTAATTCCTTTGAAAAAAATATATGATGATGGGTTTTTATAGTATACCCAAAGTGATACGTGGGTTCCCTTGATGGAATAACTTGTATAGGATCAGGATTAAAATTAAATCAATTGATGCAATATCTATGTAAGAGAACATACATGGATTTGGTTTATGCATTACATACTTTTAATCCTAGATTTACTTACCTTTTTATATTAAAATTCCATGATAAATATAGAACTAAATATGAACATAAATATATATATGGATACCTAGGTGGTAGAAATTGTGTCCCAGCATTATAAAATATGAAATTGATAAGTTCTTAGAGACATATTGTCATAGGCTGAAGTAGGTAGTGTCAGATGGGTGTCCCACGTGGAACCCAGACCAATGTGGTTTATTTATTTACTACATTGTATTTATTATTACCTATACACATCTTATTGTATATTCATAGACTGTATAGTGATAAACAACGCTAGTGGTGGCCTACTAAGATTTGATGACACCCTATCTGGGTCATTGATTGGTACCCGGATAGACTTTATTCATGTGCATAGGGTCAAGGGAAAGATCTATGCTATAGATGCCTGATTTTTTATACTATGATAGAGTATGGGGGAAAAAGACCAAACCTAAGCTCACGATTCTATTCGAGATATGTTTTGGGTATTTTGCTTATTTTTTATATAATTTTTTTATTCCAACTGCTCGATGTCCCTTGTATTCCCCATTTTTATATATCATACAAACATAACATCTTTTTTATGTGAAAATGGATATTATTTATGTCTGTTCCTTTTGGAAGGATGTTTATTCAATTTTTTCTCATTTATTATTATCTTGATGTTTACTCATTTATTTTATCATTTTGCTACTACTCTGATAAAAGAGGGTATAATCTCCCCATCATACCATTATCAACCCTTTCTTCTAGCCAAAAGCCTCTAGTGTATGGGGAGGCACACTTCAGGGAATGTGGCTAACTATGTCCAGTAATATATGAGTGACTAGGTAAGGGAAATCCCTTTATACTATATATCTTAATTCTTCGAGTAAAAAAATGAACTATTGAAATAGTGAAATAAATAGATCTTGGATTTGGCATAGGAGACTGAGAAATTGTAAAAATTATTCTCTAATAAAATTTCTAAAAAACAATCTAGTTTCATATTTACATCAACATAAATTTAATAAAAAGAAACTATATGATGTATGATAAATGGGAAATAAATATAAGTCATATTTTAAACCAATTAAATATGTTTCTACTTTTGGACCACTAGAACATATTCATATGAATTTTTTTGGACCATTAAGAACTAAAATCCTAAGAGGAAAAAAATATGTATTAGTTGATTATTTTTTTATATTTAAATTGGTTTTTATGTGTTAAAGAAAACTTTGTTAATTTTTTTATAAGTTTTGGTAAATTTTGTTATATATTGAATGATGCCAAAATTATTTTTTAAGAAGTGACAATGGAGGATAATTTGAAATCCATGAGTTCAATTCATTTTTTTAAAAATATTTTTTCAAACACACTTTTTCCCCCAAGACACCTTAATAGAATTATATTGTTGAAATAAGAAATATGACTTTACAAGAAATTGCTAGAAAAATGTTATGTTAACATATCAGGGAAACTAATTTTTAGACTAAAATAATAAATACAACTTATTAATCATAAAAAGAGTTCTAATTAGACCTATTATGAAGAAAACACTATATGATATATGGAATAATATAAAATTAAAATTTGGACACTTCAAATTGTTTATATGAATTGGTTATATTCTAAACACTATAGATAATATTGTTAATTTTGTCCCAAAGGCTAATAAATGAATATTACTTGGATATTCTGCGACTTCCAATGTATATAGTGTTATTAAAAAAAGATCAAATATTGTTATAAAATCAACTCATGTGAATTTTGATGAAAGTGATCAATTTTTGACAAAATTACTCATGTTGATGAGCTAAGTGATTATTTTGACAACTCAAGAACTGAAGATATATTTGATATTAAAAAGTTTAATGATTTTGAAATTGATTTTCTATAACCAAATCCTAAAATTTAAGATACTAGTAAACCATAATGTGTACTTCTTATATATCTCAGAACCCTTAAAACCATCAATTAAAAATAGTTCTATGAATTTTTTAACAAGGGATCGGAAATAGAAGTATTTTAAGTAATACTATAAAATTTTATTCCTTTTATCTAAACAAAAACCTAATAATATAGATGAGGAATTAGTATATAAGGGTTTGGTTTTAAAAATATAAGAAAAATTACACTTGTTCAATAGAAACAATGTATGATAATTGGTTAATACAACATCTAACTATTATGTTATATGAAGAAAATGGGTTTTTAAGAATAAAAAAGATTATAATGGTGTAATAACAAGGAATAATTATATATTAGTTTACAAATGGATAAATAAAAAATTATATAAATTATGAAAGACCATTTAACTTGTAGCCAGATTAAAATCCATTAGGATTCTCTTAGCCTATGCATCACATATGAATTTAAAATTCTCCTATGTGGATTTAAAATCATAATTCATAAATTTTTGTCTTAGGGATGAAGTTTATATTGACAAACCTATTGTATTTTGAATCCTCTTTTTCAAAATCTAGTTTTCAAAAATACCAAATATCTTTATTCCCTTAAACAAGCACCTATATCATGGTATGAATTCTTATATTCTTTTTTATCAAATGGAATTGTAATAGGAAAGTTGGATATTACTATATTTATGAAAAATCACCTCTATATTTTGTTTTAGTTCAAATATATGTATATATATATAATGATGATGTGATTTTTGGTTATAAAAATTAAACATTATGCAATGAATTTACAAAAATCATGAAAAAAAAGAAATTTAAATAAGAATGATGGGTTGGTTAAATTATGTTTAGGTTTTCATATTTATCCAAAATACATTAAGAATTTGTTAAACAAAAAAAACATTCTTGAATTACTAAAAAGGTTTGGGCATGGAATTTTTAAACTATATACAACTCTAATGAGTTCTAATGAAAATAATGAATTTGATAAAGTTGGGGACCTAGATGACTACAAGCTCTATATAGAAATAATTAAGAGTCATTGTATTTGGATTCTAGTAGATAAGACATTGTGTTTGTAGTATTTAAATGTTCTATGTTTCAATAAATAAAAAAGTGATCTCATTTGAAAGTTATCAAATGAATTTTAATGATTTTAAAAGAAAAAATATCTATTTCCTTACATTTTTCAAAAACTAATGATTTTAACTTATTTACATATTTGGAATCTAAAATTGGTGATTGTGGGATATATTGAAAGAGTAATTTAGGATATTTTCATTTTATAGGTATATATCTGGTATTCTAGTCAATAATTAACAACACCCTATTACATAATATTCTATCAAAGGTGAATATATTGTCTTTATTAGTTGTTGTGAACAGGTGTCTTTTGATATAACATGCCTTAATGGATTTTGGATTTGATTATAATCATGTATCAATCAAATGAGGTAACAATAGCACTAATAATATTTCAAATAAATCAATAAATTATTCAATAATGATAAATATATATTTAAAACATCAATTTTTGAGACATCACACTCAAAAAGGTGATATTACTTTTGAGTTCATCTCTACTGAGATCTAATTAGAAAATGTTTTTACCAAGCCCCTCGACTGTGATCATTTTTATTTCATTAACAGATAAATTGGGTTATTCTAATTTTAATGAGTTTCATTCATCTCATTTTGTAAAATTTTAATTTATGCACTATTTTATTAATGATTTAATTTAATGTTTTTATAAATATTAATGTAATTATTTTTATTAATTTATAAAATCTATTCAATGTTATTATTTTAATTTTTTAATGATAAATATTTCCTAAAAATTTGCTTTATGTTATTTATTTATGTGTTAGAATAAACCAAAAACAACAAATTGGATTCATAGACATATTTCAAATCAGGTTTGTAACCTAATTTCCAAATGACCATTGATGACTTCTTCCTTCTTATATGTTCCATCCTCTAGAAGCCTAATGAAAACACATTAACTCTCAATCATCACTCAACCTATGATCAAACATTATTCTATGGAATACTCCAAGAATATAGAATATGGATGTTTTTATTCATCCAATAAAACAAAATGAAGTGGTCTATTGTGTAGAGTTATCTTTGGGAAATCCATTAATATGATCAAGTTGATGTCTATAGTGATGATACTGAATAAATTCCTTCATTACATGTTTGGGAATTTGTTTTTTATGAAAAATAGTATGACTTATTATTTTAAGAATAAGTGAATGAGTTTATAAGGAATTTCATACTTCAGTTTGGTGTAATAAATGATGTTATTTTAGTGAATCTAAATAGAAATCTTGTGACAATTCTTTTGATTGAGTCGGTTTAGCCTTTCATTATCCTTGTGAGGGGGAGATAAACATTAAGGAAACTATGGTTTTTTGAGCTAATCGGGACCAATTGAACTACTCTCATGTCTATTTGGAACATTTTCTTTTTAAAGTATGTCATTATAGGGCATAGAGACTAAATGGAATGTCCTTTGTATGTTTTTTAGATTTGGATTCCACATAGAGGTGGAACAATCAAGAAAGTCTTGTTTTAGGATATTTATATTTTATATATCATGATCAAAAATATGAATCTCTATCTTCCAAGGTACATGATTTGATTTATGTATGAATTTTCTAAAAGAAAATTAAATTTGAATTATTACCCCCATAGTTGTATTATCTCCCGAGCTCTGGAAAATAAGGATGCAAATTTAAATGAGGGAGATACCATAAAATTACATATGGGTAATACACTTTCTATTATTATTTTGAAAAACATTGGATACTGATGGGGATTAAATTAAAAACTCTTTTAAGCCTATTGGATGAGAATATGTATCTTAGGTGGATCTATCTTGAAACCTCACCACCTAGTGATGAATCACCTATAGTAGAAGATCCCCAGTTTCTAGAGATTAGCCCTATAGTAGAAGATATTATTCAAAGACAAGGAGATAAATTTTGTTATGCTAATAAATTATTTCATAAATTTGATCCATTTTTTAGAAATTTATTGTAGTTTCTATGGAAAGTCTAGTTGAAGCATTATCAAGTGTTTTAGTTGTTGATGGAAGACCTAAAGTAGAATTTGAGCATCATAATGTGGGTCCAATTACTATTGGATTAGATACTGGTGGAGATAAAGTCAGTGATGTGGTTATGGAGAATTTTGTATATTCCCATACACCACCTATGCCATCACCTCCTACTTGTGTGCGTGATGATACCCCTTCAATGTGTAAGAACATAGATAGTATAGAAATATTATCTTTTACTTATGGTCTTTTAACTATGACTGATAGTCTTAGAGGAGACTGTAATTAGTTAAAATAGGACATGTGGTCCTAAATGGATGAGATTAAATAACTCAAGGATAGTTCTATTTAAATTTTTTTATTTTAATAAATTGGTTCAAATAATGGAAAACCAAAAAGTGTTGATCATGAAATCAATCATTTCCTCTTGTGTAGGTGGTTTCCTCTAAAATAAGTGAAAAATAGCTTGAGAATATGAAATCTCAAGTGAGTGGTATGAGGATTATATTTTCTTCAAACTTTAGTTTCAATTAAATTAGTTTCATAGTTTCATATCAAAGTGACATGATCCATAATCATAATAAGGATAAATTTGAATCATCTCGGGATACTGTAAATGGATATAATGTATTAAGTCAGAGGTGATGGAAATCTTACATACCCTTAAGAGTTTTTTGTTCAAACGATTTTAATTCATTAATAGGTTTCAACGAACTACCATATAATCTACCTATTTACCCTTAGTGAATCCTAATTTTCATAATGGGGTTAAAAATATGCTTTTAGAGTGGAGTTCTATGTATTCTGAGATTAAATCTCTTCAGTTTGATATGTTCAAATCTATTTTTATACATTATTTTTTTAAAAAAACTTTTGGGTGAGTTCTAAGACACTAGATAAATAGTTTCAAAATCTTGGAGTTGGAACATATGTTTACTTGAATTATTAAATAGGATATCATGAAGAATTAGTTGGTGGTAGGAAAAAAGTGATCTTGAATATTTATAAAGATATTCATGGGATGATCTCCAAGTAAATTGGGATTGTGACTAGAAATAATATGAGAATAATAGACCTTATAGTTAAATTATATGAAATAGTTGAATACCTATACTCATAATAGGATTCTAACTCCTTATAATTAGAAAAGGCACCATGATTTCTAGTTGCTACAATAGAGAAATATCTTGTTCTGTACAAGCCTCTTAGAGATTCAGTCTAATTGAAACTAGTTTATTTTACACCTACTATATCAACTATAGTTGTTTTTATCATATTATTCCTACTTATAATTCTCTAGTGTCTCAACCTCATATTAGTTTTTAGGAGATATCTTGTGGTTTAGTAGATTAGATAACTATTATTTATATGAGTATGCATTCTATGAATGGGGGGATTCATTATTAATTAATGATCTATAGAACAAATTCTGAAGAAGCTATAATTTGAACTTCTAGTTGTTCCATGATCTACTCATCTTTCTCTCTTTATTAGTGCATCAAAAAAATTTATACATTCTAAATTCAATATTTTAAAATAATTATTATAAATGACATCTCCTATATTTCTAAAATGAACATATATAACTCTTCTATTATCCAAGAGTTTTACAAGTTAGATATCATAAAGATAATATCTATGTGTTCAGATATAATGTACTCTCTAAAATGAATAAGAACTCTATGCCTAGATCATCCAAATACCTTTTTAAAAACTAGATATATATTTGATAAATTTTATGATATAGACAACATCATAAAAAATAGAAATCCAAAGTTGATGCAGCCTTAGTTCCAAAGAGATCCTAGAAAAGAACATCCTCCTCGGACTATCGAAACAAGATGAGATTTTTAGCTATCAAATCATATGATATCTACATTTTTGAAGGAAGTAAATAAATAATACATTAGTATCCTTTCGATGGGCCTAAATTCAGATTAGATATTGGTAGGGAAGAGTGTTCTTCTGTAAATCATGAAAGAGTTGGGCTACCTTCAATAATGGACCATCCTCAACCTAAAAAACCTCTCCTAATTTAAGGATACCTCCACCCAAACTAGCTTCTTAGTTAAACCCTTTCCATAAGCCTCGGTCTACTGAATAATATTTTGTATATGAAATTTTTTAGTGTTTAGTGGGTTTATTTTTTTACAAATGATTAAAAATTAATGGAATTTATATTTATCAATTTTTTAGAATTTTCTTAGTGATTATTTTATTTTAGTGATTTTAATTATTTTATTTTGATTACTGAATTCCATTCTGAACATAATTTAAAATTCATCTTCATAAATATAATTAACTATTTCATTTCCATTAGTGATAAATTATTTTATGTTTTTTCACTCCATTAACATCCATTTAAATGAAAAAATTACAGAATAAGTTTGATAATATTCCTCCAATAATAAAAGGAAATATTTTTCTAATTAAGTGGGATAATGTATGTATAAACAAAAAAAATAAAATAAAAATATATGTATTTCTTATTTCTCTAAAAAAAAATTAAATTTTTTTAAAATTTCATGTTTAATTTCTTATAGGTTTTTTAATCTTGTAAACCGGGGGATTATTGGACAACTAATGTTGTTTCCACATATCCCATGTAAATAATCTTTTGATGATCTCAAATTCCCTTCATATATTATTGATGTTTTTTAAGTGTGTTATCAATGTTTTAACATTATTTTAAGTATTTATGATTTTAAAATCATTAAGTATGCAATTATATAAATTTTGTCCAAACTTTTCCTAAGTCTAAAAAACAATATTAGGAATTTGGATACATAGAGAAATGGATACACCAAGAAATCAGTTATATCAATCTCTTATGTGAGGAATTTTCTTATGTGAAATAGCTACGTCGCGGAAATGACTACATGGAAAGCACCTACATCGATGAATCACCTACTTGAGAAATTTGATATGTAGATCAAATGGATATGTGAATTGGTTTCATTAAGTAATCTACTATGTAATTTGGATATGTGGAAATCTGCACTTTATGGTTCCAAATTTCAATGTTATTCATTCGGCTAGATAAAATTTGGATGCATGAGTAAGAATCCCACATGAATCAAATCAGCTACGTGAAGAAGCCCATTTAAAATTTTCCAACATAGATAAATAAATTATATAAAAAATCTTATATTGATCAATTCATCAAAATGAATTAAACTCTATAGAATTCAGTTACCTGTTGGTCTATAATTGGCTGTGTAGCTCGGCAACCTTGTATTTATTATAATTTCTATAATTTAATTGTGAATTACTGATTTTGTGCTTTTATTAAATGGTTTATTACCAATTTATGTTAAAAATGATTTTTATAGGATGAAATTTTTATGAATAGAAAAAAGTAAAAGGATAATATAATAGAAAATACTATTTTATACGTATTTCTAAGAAATGGACATGTGGTTTTTAAACTCCAATTCAAGATTTTAAGGATATGATGGTGTACACTTAAGAGTGAAGTTTTTCATTCATTTTGAAAAGAGTACTTTAGTGTGAAAAAGAGAATATTGAGAATAATACAAGTACCTGGTCTATTATCTAAGAACACTCTCTTGAATCTTCAAGTTCGTTGCTCTATTTTTCAATATTAAGAAATAAGAAGATTCAAATCTAAAATTAAGCTAATAAGTTAATATTTGTTGTGGTCAAAATACTCTACTTATGATTATTTTAATTTCAATCTTCTCTAGTGGATATTTCATCTATGTGGTCAATTTTATATTAAAACTATGAGCCTCAACCTACAAATTCATTGTTTATTCTCCCTTTCATTGTAAAGGTTTCTGGTAAAATAACCTTGATATTTGTTCTTTTCAAATCCTTGTGGGAACCCAGTTGAAATATATTACTAATGTTGTACCAATTTTTGGATGCATTAAATCAGTCATGATTTCCCTATGAAAATGGATGGTAGTCCCCCAAAAAGGATTGGACTAGTGAAAATCACCAAGCTCTTATATTTGAGCATTGGTGGAGTGGACATGGGGATTTATGTTACCCAAACCACTATAAATCACTTATCCTTGTACTTTCAATTCCAAAAATTCTTGTTTTATGGAAATGATAAAATTAATTCATATATTAAATAGGGTGGGTTTTTATGTTAAGAAAATTTCAAAGGACTCAATTCACCCCCACCCCTCTTGTGTCTTCTTATAGTCACTCTCGAGGCAACATTCACCCCCTCCCCCTCTTAGTGATCACATAGATCCTGATTTGTTCTATTATAATGGTGATCTATAAGATTATTATAATATCTCATTCTACAATTATGGTTTTTATAGGATGCATACATAGTTCTTAAACTTTATCATTCCATCATAATCCTGGTTGAACTCAAGAGCATTTCTCTCCTTCTTGGTTAACTCCACATCCTCTTTTTCTGCCTCTTTAATATTCACATGGATAGATGATTGTATAATAACTTGTGCTATGTAAGATTTCTACCCCTCCTTAATGATTTAAAGGCCGATACCTTCAAAATCAATAAATATTAGATTTATTTTTGTCCTCATCATAAATAAATGGCTTGATCTGTTCAACTCAAATCATCGACCACCTTGTTCACTTCCCCATTGTGGTAATGTATTGAGCCATAATAATGTTTAAACTAATAAAAAAATATTTCCCAGTACATAATAAACTCTATATGAGCGTGTATATACATTAAAATTTTATGATTAAAATGTATGTCCCGCCATTCATCATAAATATATTTCCAACATATATTTGATACAATGATTACTGTTCATAACTCCAAATCACGACTGGGGTGATTTTTCTCATTAAACCTCAATTATAGAGATGAATAAGCTATCCCCATATCATTATTTATAGTAAAACATCCCAAAAACTTCTTTTGTGCATCACTATAAATTACATAACCTTATCCTCTATGGGGTAGTTTTAACACCCTAAAATCCTAAAAACGGACATTGTACTTGATAGCATGTATCACATGCAATAAAAAGCTCATAAGGGAATATAATATCTAGAAAATTTATAGAATATTTAATATTTAAAATATATTTTATATATTCAAATTCACTCAATTACTAAGTTATCTTTCCTTACACACAAGAACGACCTTGTTCAACAGCTTGTGTTACACGCTAGACTGTGTTTTACTGAACAATAATATATTATATTATTTATTATAATTAGTTATAACCTGGATATTAAATTAGAAGTTATGAATAGTATTAACTATTTTATTAAAATAAATGTTTTAAAAAAATATAAAATGAATAATTTGGTTAAAAATTAATTATAAATGAATAAAAGAACCAATGGAATATAAAGTGGACATTTTTATAGAAAACTATTTTTATGATCACAAATCTATTTTATCCTAAAAAATTAAATTAATTAAAATTTGTGAGTGATATTAATTAAATATATATATTATAGATTCAATAAAATATTATTGACAATCATCTAATATATTTGATAAGCATCAGATAAGAACAAACACAATATTTCTCATAAAAACAGTATTTCTCTAAAGGTTCTTTTACAGCCTTTTAATGATAAAATTATTTTAAATAAAAATTTTGGATCATTTATAAATATAATATTTAATAAAGGAACTTAATTTTTTTAATAAGGATATAGAAATTATCTTAGGGTTAATTTTTAGTATTTTTTGGTCATGTTTCATTTTTTGATGAATAGTGAAAATACTGAATTTTAACTCAAAATTACTTTTTGTCTACGTTTTTTATAATGTTAAATTATATGTTAAATTGTATTTAATGTAAAATTATATAATTTTTACAATTTAAAATACAATTTAGGTCATTTTAATCAATTTTACTATGAAATTGGATATAAAAACATTGCTAACATTTGAACATTGTTACTCTAAAAACCCGCTTTGTCGTCCAATCTCTGGGATTAATTTTAAATTAATTTCTGTCACATATATGATTGTAAGTTGGAAATATTTATTCCATATTTGGAATAATGAAAATTTATAATCTATAATAATTTCAACATAGTTTTTTACAAAAAAAATATTAGGGAATGTTATTAAAATTAAATACAACTATTAAGAGAATGAATTTATGAACAAGGGACTAAACCTTAAACATAAGTGCCGAAATGACCTAAAAACTTCTCCAAAATCCATTGTATATTATTATTTAAACACAATACTCTATTTTAACTAATTTTGTTCTTTATTGGAGCTTCTTTCAATGAAAAAATAATAGGTAGAATTCCTTTTACCAAAAAATTCAAGAATGTCACTCCTCCTCCATAGTAAAAAGGCACTCACCCCTCCCACTTATTCACACCTATATAGCCTTTTTTTCTCACCTAAAATCTTATCCAATAATATTAATAAATAGATACCATAACCTGATAATTCTCCATTTGGATATAAATCCACCCAAAGTATCCCTTTGGTGCAAACCAAAAGGAGTTATCCAATGAATAGGTAAAATCCTTCCTTAAGCTCTTTTGTTTTATTTTCATTCTCCACCCCCTAAACTATTATTATTCCATAATTTTATAGTAACCTCATTATAATAATTATACTTATATTTTTTTATTATAATGGTTCTACATACACTAACACATACTTACATCTAATGGTTAACGAACCTGTTTTTCGTGTGTGTGGAGGACTACAGCCTCGCGAAATGATGATTATTTGTTCTTCCTTTACCATATCTCATGGTTATAATTATGATCAATATGTTTTTTATATATGATATTTATGATATTTATAATTTTTTACTTATATAATTATTATATAACACATACCTTCATGCCATCCATTTTTTGTAAATACAATAACATTGCTAGTTGAAGTGCGGACGAATGCCTCCTCAAAGTAAAGTGATACATTCACACATTACATGGAATGTACTAAATATGGTATTAATTAAAAATATTTCACATAAATGAAATATATATGATATTTATGGCATTATTACCTTATATAAATATAATATATCATTTTCTTTATTACCCTCTCCACACACTAAAAAAGGTGATAACGTCATTCGTGGATGTGTGGAAAATCACCTCTTCAACGCGATTTTATTCCTTTTACATCGTAAGAATTATATATATATATGGATAAATAAAATGGTATTTATTATTTTATGATAATTCTATAATTATATAATGTTACTTACCTTTATTTCATAATGATCATTGAAAAATAGGAACAATACATATGAAAAAGTACGACCTACAGTCTCCATGATTGTAAATTTGATTAATTTATCATAACCATATTTCATTACTGGTTTTAAAACTATAATTTATGTAACAATATAATAATTATTTCATGATTACTATTATAAATATGTTTATATAATGACCCCTTTGACCATAGTTTACCTACCAAAATCCTTTTTAACACATGAACCAAATTTTGTCAAAACACCCGTCATAAACATAATTGTTTATATAGTGGTTCAGAAAATTATAATAAGTGAAGTAAAATTGATAGTAAAACTGTAATAGGTTTTTAAGAATGTAAATAATTAACATAAATTTATTATTTATTGATGTTAAGATACACGTGAAAAGTCATACTCAAGGTAAGAGAGTGTTCTCTCACTTTTCTTTCAATGAAGCGTACTCTATTTTCAACACTTACATTTTGTGTGGTGTATCCGCTACCCATTTTGATATATTAAATAATTAATTATTTTAACTTCATGGTATTTAAAACTTTCATTTAATATTATTCCTTCATGATGATTATTATTCAAATGTTTCAAAGTGTTATCGGACCCTTTGGAATTTTTATAAATTATTTTCCTCAAGAATAATTTTAATGATCTTTAAATGGTATTTACATTAATCAATGTAAAAAATTCTTGTTTTCATTTATCCTACATGGAGTAATTATTGATAAATATTTATTTTTTTTCAATATGGATATTTTAGTATATGTCACTTTTTATTAATTAAATCGATTATTCATTATATGTGGAGTACTTTGGACATGAAAGAAATGGGTTGGGGGCTATTTAAAGTAATACCCTTAATGTATAGGTTTTCTCATGGGATGAATTCTATTGGAAAACCACTTTACGTTTGTAACCAGTATGTTTTAAACAATCCTGTGAAAGTTCATGATAGTGGAGTTATGGTTGGACAAACCAAATTGGTTTGTAACCGGCATATTTGAATCAATATTGTGAATGGTCTTGATAGTAATGGTTCAATGTACCTAGTAAACATGGAATCCTATAATTAATAATTTCTTTTATTGACAATTCAGTTATTATATTTATCCATAAAACTTTTTATATGAAAAATCTTTAGATTCACTTTATTCTACGTTTTTTGATTAAATGGCATGTGTTTCAGTTATCTAACTTTCCATATTAATTATGCTCATTATTTCATTACTCATTCCTCTTTACATACCCTTAATGATCATTTTATCTGACCCTTTTTATATTTCCTTTTCCTAGTTTATGAAGAGGAATCATTTGGATGAGTTTGAAATATGACAATCTTTTATATATGTTATACTTTATTTATTTTTCCCAATGTAATATGGGTATCATGTCTGTAATCAAGTTTTCCAAAATATCTAAACTGAACGGTCCTTTGTGATTTTATTTCTTGTAATCATGCCAATTTAATAAATTAATGCACCATCTAGGTGCATTTGGTGTCAGGTAATTACAATTGGTATCAAAAGAAGTTTACCGTAAACCTTGGAAATTAGATTTAGAAAACATAGATTTGATAAAATAACCCTTATATAAACATTAAGGATAAGTATAGGAGAAAATCCTAGAATTTTGGTAAGGTATTTATTATACGGGTATTCTTATAAATAGATCCCCTTCTGGATATAACAAGTGGGTGTGGTTTTGGAATGGATGTACCTAGGGATGATAAATCTAACAAGGTGTGTGGGGAATGAATTGAGCATAACCTGATACATGTTAATAGGCCTTATTGTGCACTTGGTTTGATACACTTGTGGGATATACTTAGTAGAATTCAAATTTTCATTGCAAATCATTTTTAATAATTTAAAAGTAAATATATACCCAAAAAGTGATGTTCATGATTATGAGATTATATATGTATAAATTCTTTGATTTATGTTAACTGTTATTCCATATTTAGAATTATAAATAATTAATAATTTTATGAGCTAATCTAGTATATTCCATTGTTTATAAATTGCACCTGGAATGACGAAGTGTATCAATACTCATGTCTATTGTAGAGGTTTCCATGCTGAGAAAGTTAATGTAACTGGTATAGAAACTGAGAAAGTTATAGATATATTAGGGTAGTTTAATCAGGTTATGACACATAAACATTACCAGATCAAGAAAAATATTCCATAGAAATAATCTCTGATATTGGATCACTTTATGTGATAAATTCCTCCATATATTTTTTTGGAAATTCTTATCTAGTGGATGCTGAGAAATGGATTATGTCTTTGGAGAGGATATTTATTGATTTTGGATGTAGTGAAAAGGAATAGGTTACACTAGTGGTGTATTCCCTCAAAGGTGGTATTGATAAATGGTGGTCTCTGATATAGAATACTATGGAGGACAAAGAAATGAATCTCATGAAATGGAAGGATTTTAAGGAGACATGCGTCGATAAATATTTCCCTAGTGAGAAACAAATTGAGATGAATAGGATATTACTTATTTAAAATGAAAAGGATGAAGAATTTTTTGCGGATTATGAAGATACCTTTATGAGGTTATAAACGTATGCTACGGATTACAAACACAAAAAATAGTTCACGATTGATCACTTTTTTTAATATCTCATTCCACGTCTCTAAAGGGTGATAGTCTCCAAAAAAATTTCATTCTATGATGAACATTTTTTATGCTCTAAAGATAGAGAAATATTTATCTATATATTATGGATTCAAATGGAAGATAGAGAATAAGATTAAGGTATATCAGAAAATGGATAATGGAAATAAGAGAATAAATGATTTTTCTACATGTGATAATTGTGGAAAGAAACACCATAATACTTTATTGAAGGGGATGAGAATTTGTGATAATTTTGGAGAAGTTTGTCATTAAGTTCTTGATTGAAAGGGAAAGAAATAAAATTAAAATGTATAATGCTTCAACTATAATGTTATTTGAAACTAAGAAAAAGAATTTCCCAAACATCAAATAAATATAACTTTAAATATGACAAGGGATCAGTGCCATTATAATGTTATTCATATAGGTGAAGAGGAATGATTAATGTACCTACATATTTGGGTCCTTTAGTAATATTGTAAAATAATTTTATAAATGATGTACTAGTTATAATAATTATGAAATATATAATGATTTTATAGTAATGCTTCTGCATTAATGATTTCAGATCACATGCTGAATGGTACTAAGAAAATTCTTTCAGTAGAAAGTTAATCTTTTCAGAAAATACATGGTTGATGTAAATATAATTCTTAATATGTTCCTGAGGTTAAGACAATGATTCTTGTAAAAATAGATTATTGATATCTATAATGTAAATTGGATACATATAATTATCTTGAACCTAATTCTATTGTTTTGGATCATAATACTGATAAGGTTCATAAAGATAACCATTTATGAAATAGTTTAAGTTTATCTTTGCACATGGTTTTAGATATTAATGTATTACATAACTATGTAAATCATCTTGTGCTAAGATATGGAGTATAAATAGATCAAGGACTAATTAAAGTAAAATATTATGTATATAAAAACGTATATTTACTTATATTCTAAGAGGCTGAAAGAAACATTCAACTCTATAAAAAGGGTCTTGAAAAAAAATGTAATCCTATTATGTCATATCCAAAGAAAAAAATGGTCCATTAGATCATCATAGACATAGGGTTTGGAGGAAATTAAAATTATATTTATCACTTATATTCTTGTGACTAATCACTATAGTTATTTGGGATTTTCTTACATCTATATGTTTTTATTTCCCACCTATGTTCTCTTACTTGGGACCCTTGTCACGTGGCCTTCACATTTCTTTTTCCCTATTATTAAGAGTATTTTTTAAACTATTTATGATATGGGTTTTTAAACAATAGTACTTTGAAATATCAATCCCACGATTTCTAAGATTAATTTTATATTGTGAGGATGCAATTTATTTAAGACTAGGAGAATGTAATGCCTTGAAATCCTAAAAATGAACATTGTATTTGATAGTGTGTATAGAATGAAAAACAAAGAGTGTAAGAGAATATAATACCATGAGACTTTATAGAATGTTTAATATTTAATAACTATTATATATATTTCAATGCATGCAAAAAAAAGTTATAATTCCTTACACGCCAGAATGACGTTTTTTGATAGCATATATTACACGCAAGACCGAGTTTCACCAAACAATATATTATATTATTTAAAATAATTAGATACAACCAAGATTTTCAATTATAAGTCATGAATATTATTAACTAAATTATTAAAATACATGGTTGAAAAAAATATAAAATTAATTATTTTGTTATAAATTAATTATAAATGAATATAAGAACCAATTGAATATAAAGAGAATGTTTTTATAGAAAACTACTTTCATGCACACAAAGCAGTTTTATGCTTATAAATTAAATTAATAAAAATTAATGAGTGATATTAATTTGGTGTGTATATATATATATATATTATTCTTGAAAATATTTTTACATTCACCCAATATATTTTATAAGAATATGATAAGAACAAAAATTATATTTTTCATAAAAATCAATATTTTTCTAAAGGCACTTTTATTGCATTTAAATGGAGAACATATTTTAAATCCACTTTCTTGGAAAATTTATAAATATTATATGTAAAAATAAACTTTATTTCTCAAATATAGACATCATATTTATCTTAGGGTGAGTTTTTTGTATTTTTATGTGATGTTTCATTTATTTTAATAAACATTGAAAAATACTGAATTTTAATTCAAATGTTTTTTATATTATTTATTTTTAAGGTTAAATTATATTATAAAAAGTTTTTAATGTAAAATTATTTCCATTATACAATAATAAATTCAATTTAGGTCATTTTAATTAATTTTACTTCGAAATTATATATATATAATAAGTAAAATTTCAAACATTTTTAGTTTAAAAACCTACTTTGTCATCCCATACGCGAGATTAATTTTAGATTAATTTTTGTCACTTATGTTCTTAAAATGAGAAAAATAATAAAATATTTTTAATAAGAATAATTTATAATTTATAATAATTTCAAATTAAGTTTTGACAAAAAACTATTAGTGAAAGTGATTAAAATTAATTACAACGATTAAGAGAAAAATTTTCATAACGAGGAACTAAACCTTAAAAATAGGATAAGAAATACCTACAAACCTGTAAAAAAAATATGTTCAAATATAGATCATATCATACCTTTTTTATAATATGTTTCTTTATTGGGTCCATGTTCCATGGAAAAATCTTTGATGGAATTCCCTTTTCCAAAATTTACAAAAATTCCACTCATTATCCACTATAAAACACCACTCACCCCTCCAACTTATTCACACCCCTAAAGCCATTCGGATCACAACAAATATGCTCAAATAATATTCCAACATTATTTAAATCAACCTAGAATCATCCCTTTGGATTTAAATCCATCCAAGGAATCCCTTTGGGGCAAACCAATAAGAATTACCCAAAGAAGAGGTAACACACTTCCCCAAGAACTTTTGTTTTATATTCATTCTCCACCCCATAAAATATCATTATTCCCTAATTATATAAAAAAATCAGTATCCTAAATATAATTATATTTTATTATTATAGGGGGTTTACCTAAACTTACACACACTTCCATAAAATGGGTAACAAACATACCATTCGTGTGTACGACTGACTACCACATCATGAAACAATGATTATTTGTTCTTCCTTTACCACCTCTCATTGTGGAAATTATGATGGACAAGATATTTATATACAATATATATGATATTTAAAATGTATTTTTTTTACTTCTTTTATTATTATATAAAATATTCATTAATGTGTTCTATTTTGTGTAAATATGATAACATCATTTGTGAAAGTGTGGACTACTGCCTCCTCAAAGAGATGTGATAGGTTCACACATTACATGGAATTTATTAAATATGGTTTAAACTAAACATATGTGACATAAATTACATTAATATTATATTTATTAAATAATTAAATTTAATTAAATATAATATATAATTTTCTTTATTGTCTATTCTACACACTAAAAAGGTGATAACTTTGTTTGCGGACATGTGGATTACCACATCTTTGATGGGATGTGATTCCTTCACATCACAAGAATTATATATATAAGTATATATGATTAAATAGAATGGTATTTATGATATTATGATCATTATTTAAATATATATTGTTAGTTACCTTCTTTCCAAAATTATCATTGAAAAATGGAAACATTACTCATGCATACATACAACCTTCCTTCTTTATGATTGTAATATTGGTTCATTTTTCAAAACCAGATATCGTTATTGGTTTTAAAAGTATAATTTATGTATAAATATGACAATTCTGTCATTATTATTATTCTATATATGTTAATATAATGACCCCTTTGACCATAGTCAACCTACCAAAGTTGTTTTTAACACATGAGAAAAATTTGGTCAAAACACCAAATGTAAACATGATTATATAAGTTTTTGTATAAAACATTTTAATAAGTGAATTAAAATTGATAATAAAACCTGAAAAAGGTTATAAATATTGGTAAATAATTAACAGAATTTTATTATTTAGGAAGATGAAGACAAAAGTGATAATTCAGACTCAATGTAAGGGGTTCTTCTCTCATTTCTCCTTCTCTGAGGCATACAGCATTTTCATCACTTACTTATTATGTTTGGTGAATATAATTCCCATTTTGAAATATTATATAATAAATTATTTTATATTCATGGTATTTAAAATAAATCATTTAATTTTCTTCCTTCATGAGGCTTATGAATCAAATTTTTTAATGTGGTATGGGACACTTAGGAATATTTAAAGATTATTTTCTTCAAGAATACTTTTAATGATATTTTAATAGTATTAACATTCGTAAAAATCGACCACCCTTATTGTTACTTATCCTCCACTATGTAATTATTGATAAATATATATTATTTATTCAATATGGATATTTTATGGTAATTAACATTTTATTATTCCTAAAATTGATTATTTGATATGTGAGGAATGATTTGGAAATGAAATACACAGTTTAGAGACCATTTAATGTAATCCCTGAGATACATTGATAATCTCATGGGATGCATTCATTTGGACAAAATCTTCACGTTTGAAACTATCATGTTTTCAATTGTCTTTTAAAAGGTCTTTTTAATGGTGTTAAGGTTTGACAAACCAAATTGGTTTGTAACTAGTATGTTTTAAATTGTCTTATGAAAGGTCTATAATATAATAGTTCCATGTACATATGAAACATAGAGTCCAATAATTAATAGTTCCCATTGATGAGAATTTAGTCATTATTTTTATCTATGATATTTTTTCTTGGACATGTTTATGAATTCATTTCATTATCATGGTATTGATTAAATGGCTTGTGTTTCAGTTATATACCAATACATATTTTTTATGCTCATTAAATCATTATTTCTTCTAGTTTACATACTCTTATATAGAATTTGAGCTCACCCGTAGTATATTTTCCTTAACTAGGTTATGGAGAACAGTCTTTTGAATGAGTTTCCAATATGATGATATTTCACTTATGGTATGATTTATTTTATTTTCCAATATATAATGGGTTTCATTTATGTAATCTGGTTTTCCAAAACTACTAAACAGATTGGTCCTTCTTGATTTGCTTCCTTATAATCATGTCGAATTAATAAATTAGTGAACTGGCTTTAGGAGGATAGTGTTGGGGAATTATATTATTGTAATCACAAGTTCACTAATTAATCTTCCCTGCAGTTTCTTGACATTCCATTAAAATTCATCATTCTAAAGGAAATAAACTCTCATATGAGTAAAAATGGATAGTGGATTAGATCATCATGAGAAATAATTCACAAGTCGCTAATAATATCTTGAAAACCCAAGAATACTATAGATATCCATCATAGTGGTTGGTGTTGTAAAATGTTTAATAATATCAATCTTTTATGGATACGTTGATATACCCTTGTTATAGATTATATAACCTAGAAATTGAAACTTTCTATAGCTAAAATTCTCAGAAGATAAATTTTTCATTCAAATCAACCTTCTATAATATCATCACCATAATTATCAAGTGATATTCATTTTATTCCTTTCCCTGGGAAGATATAATAATATCTTCTATTAAGACTTCCCAAACCTATCATGGTAATATCTAAAGAATATACTCATCAAATCTATGAAGATACTGGGAGCATTAGTAAGAGAAAAATTCATCAATATAAATTCAACATTTCTATACCTCAAATGAAGTTTTTTCATTGGTATTTATTCACTTTTGACACTCAATTGATAGTATCCAGATAGATTATCAATCTTTTAAAAATATTTTTTTCAGTGTAATTGGTCAAAACAAATCAGCAATATAGTGTAGATGATACTTATTATTGATTATGATCTTGTTAATTTTTTGATAATCAATTTATAGTCACATTGATCCATATTTACTTATAATAAAAAGAAAAAATTTACACCAATGTGATGAACATGGATGAATTAATCCCTTATGATGATTCCCCTAGAGTTTATTATTCTATTACTACAACACAATTAGGTCCATTCAATAAAGACACTTTGATATTGGTGTAGAACCAGGTTTTAGTATCATTGAAAAATCTAATTTACAATTCGGATGAAGACTAGTAAAATCTCCTATAAATACCTTAAATACTCCCATACAATAGAAATATATTCAATTTTGAGTTTCTATAAAAACATATAAGATAAATAACCCCACTTAATAATAATAAAAACAAAAGAAGTTGATATAATTTCCATTGAAAGATCATATTTATCCTCTCACTAATAGACCATCATCAGTTTTTTCTCAATATTAATTTTTTACTCCCCTTTCTAAAAAATTGATATGTGATTTGAATAAATAAATAAATTCCATGTCCAAAATCACAAAAACAAATTAGATTAAGAATAATAATATTTAATTAAATATAATTCCCATAAATTTAAATCAGACAAGAATCATATACTTGCGATGTGATCATCATACCATTAGATGTTTTTACCTCTAATTCAAAATCTAATCATTGAGAAAGTAATGTTTGTTAGGTTAGAATAAAACAAAATACATAATAGGGGTGAATTGTGTATTCTCAATAATCTTTACATATTCAATATTTTAGCTTTCTTTTATATTTAATAAAATATGAATCATTCTATTTTTCAAATAGTTTTAATAATGGATAAATAGTAAATAAGAACAAAACAATTTTTATAGTGTTTTTGGTAAAAAATATCCAATAGTCCACTTCACCAATGCTCTCTGGAAGGCTTAGTGATTTTAACTATAAATTTGCTCTTATCACAAGACCTTCAAAACTGGGTGAAGGTAGTTAACACATTTACAATAAGGCATTACAGATCCTTATGGTTCTTTTACAAGGAACTGGTTTCCCTACAAATTATTCTGAAAAGATGATACTCAACCATGACTGAGTCCAAGTAGCTAAAACTCCAATAAATATAAAGAGTTTAATTTGATTGAATAAACGGTTTCTTGATCATAGTTTAAACAAAAACTAATAGAATACGGATCTTCATCATCAAAGGTTAATGTATTCATGAATTAATATCTTTGAATATATCCTGGTCACGAATGATATTCAATAAAAATAGAAACAAACAAACATCAATTAGTATACAGTAGTACGAGATTGGAATATGTAAATCTCTAAAGTATACTATCTTCATAAATAATAGTGTATCTCAATTATTTGTTTATTTATAGATGTTCTGTATTCAAAAAGATATATATTTAAAAACTATATAGTCATACAGAAAGTGAAAATACTCATTCTATTTATATAGTAATGTTGGATTTATTTTTGTTTACCATATCGGGGAATTTTGCCTGAAAAATTACCAACATTCAAATTTAAATCATTCCATAGATTCGTAACTTCCCTTGGAAATGAGAATTATTTAATCTATTGAATATGATCATTTTAATCAGTCATAAAACAACTTTAAAAAGGTATTTAATTCCATCTATATTTTTTAGTAATCAAGAAAAATATCTTTAATTTCAAATTTATCATTGAATAGTTATATGTTGGGTTCCTTCACTTGATGGAAACACTCCAAACGTAGGGTTGATAACGTATGGTTAATACAAAAGTATTGTTTATGTGACATATGTTTGTTTCATTAAATGTATGGTTCCTTAAAAATATAGTGTTGTTTATCCACACATTCCATTTTCCCAAATGTAGGATTTCATCTAGAACTAGGGTTGATAAACAATAATTTTCCACCAACGTAGGGTACATTATCATTATGTTTTATTCCAAACATAGGGCTCTTAAACCATATGTTATTATTACAAATATAGGGTATGAATAGTGTTTACAAAATACTTTCAACACATGTTCAGAGTAAATTACAAAATATTATAACTTTTAAATAAGACAATATTATCTAGAAATATATTCCTGAAAAGTACTTAAAGTAAGTTCATTAGTAAAACACACAAGGGTATTTGTGACTATAAAAATCAATAAGATTTATAATTTATTGTTCATAAAACATATTCCTAATAATATCCCACTTTTTATTATTAAAAAACCCCTAAAATAACATACAAAAAATACAGGGATTGTAAACAGAAATGAAAGAATATCATTAAAAAGATACAGAGCTTATTGGTATTAATTTATATAGAACATCCATCATTTTTTTATAAATTGGTAATTTAATAAAGAATTTTGTTTTTAAATGAATTGTCTCCCCCTTTTTTGATATCAAAAATAAATTAGATGAAAATGGATTAAAACATATTCAATATAGCACAAGACTATAAATTAATGTTACATTCTACATCAGGTAAAAATAAGATATTTGTTCAGCTAGTCTAAATAAACAGAAACAATAATAAACATAAATATTAATAAAAAAAATTTATAATTTTTTTATGATTACATGAATAATGGTGGTTGGGGAATGTTTAAAAATTAGGGATGGATGAATGGATTAATTTACATTCATAAATTCATGTTCTATTTACTCTAATAGAGAAAACATAGATATAATTCTTCCAAACTGATTGATAAGAGTTATGATGTTGGGCTCTCCTAAAGTTAGCTTCTGAATAAGATATAGTTTATTTTTTAGGAAAAAATATAGGGGAGAACTGTCACATTCAAGAGAACAAATTATTCATTAAAACTATATATTATAGAAATAATGGATTCAATCCTTCTGAATAAATCTAGAAATTTTTGGGTTTTTATTGGTGATTCTTGGGACTGATTAGAATTACTTTTGAAATATTCAAAATGGTTCCCCAAATATATTTTAAAATCGATGAGATCGGTTTTGGAAATATACTATCATTAAAGATTCCCAAATAGATCATCCATTTCTCTGTGAAAAGAATAAAAATATCTTCTTTAAAATGAATATTCTCTCATATTGGTCTGTTTGGATTGAACATATTCTAATTTCTCTATGGGAACAGTTCTACATCTTAAATCTCCCAAGGATGCTCTTCCAGCCTCCAATTCACTGTGGAAACCTAAATTTTCTTCTCACAACTTGTCAAAATGAATAATAAATCCATCAATTATATTTTTCAAATAGTAATAATATTTTTCTTTATGATATTTATATGGTTGGACTCTGTCAACAAGGGAAAAATAATTTTCATTACTTTTCTCACTAAAGGTAATAAATTCAGCTTCAAGAAACTCTATAACATCAGAAGGTACAAACAATTCCTTTTTCGGGGAGTCAGATATGATAGAAATTTATTGACTCCTAGCTAACCTTGTATTTTCTGATATTTATTGTTGAGATTTATCATTTCTTTGAGTATTTTCCTAATCTTTCTCTTCATCAAGAGTTCTTTGAATCTGATTTTCATCTTGATTGATAATAAGAGTTTTTTTCTCCTCTATATAGTCTGGTTGAGAAATTTCACTAGTTATATCATCCTCTTCCTTTGGTGTTTCTACTATAATATCTTGATCTACAGGTTCATCCCTTTTCCTAGATTCGATGATAAGGGACTCAATATTTTTTTCTTCCAAATGTTTTTCAAGATATTAAGGGCCATCTCGTGTGATTTATGGTTCAAGGAAATTGTATCTAATTCTATTTCTGCTTGGCTGAACTACATCGTCTATTATAGATTCTAAAACATTTTTTATTGAATTTGGATTGAATCAATATATCCAAAACTCCTTACTCGCCTTTTGTAATAGTACCAGATCTTTTTCGGTCTTCTAAACTAATAGGTAACAGATTTCCTTGGACTTTATTCGAGAATAAACTTATCTTCTTAGAGTTCCATCATTGGGAATGACACTATGATGATACTTGGTTTTCTTATATACATCTCTAATTGTGAATCTTTTATAAAGTAATAAAGAAATTATCCTTCTAAAAGGATAAAAATAAATTTTTTCCTCTTCCTGAAAATAGTGGTTCATGTATCTTAACATGTACGTTAAAAAAATTAAACATAATATCACTAATCATCAAAAAAAAATTATATAAATATTTTGATATATTACATTTTTGAGCACAAAAGTTCATGTAATAATTTATGATTTAATAAACGTTAATAATATCTTCTGGTCAACCACGAGATCATTAATAAGAATTTTTAATACTTTGGTGGAGTTGATGAGAAATGTTATAATAAATTCTTATTTATGTTCTTGATTTCTAGTATTGAATATTGAAATGAAGAAAACCCTTCATGGGGACACATAAATTGTTTTTCTATTTTAACTGAAGATACTGAAAAATCTCTATTATTTACTTGAGATACGATGACATCCTCTGTGTCATCGAAACAGAGTTGAATTTTTTTGAATAAATATTTTACTTCTATATCAAAAATAAACTCAATATTTCCTTCAGTAAAAATAGATTATAGACTTTGAAACTATAGATCATGTTATAGAAGAAGATTTTTCTGATGGATCCATTCGAAATCTATTACCCTTCCTTGAATAAGTTTTCCATAGCTGACCCATTTTCCCTTTCTTTTGCTCTATTCACCTGCATCTATGTAACAACCCAAACATTTTTGAATAAAATACCCTTTCATTTAAATATTTTATAGATATAGAAAAAACATGAAGTCATTTTGTTTTATTACATCTATTTGGATTTAAATGACCATTAAGTATCCTTACCATTGATAGTATAGTCATCAAATAGTTATCACATGACTAGTATAAATATAGGTTTTATGCAAACCCTTTTGCCATAGAGAAAGGAAGTGATGGATTCAACCAGAAGAATCATACCCTGCAAATCCCATTTTTTGGAGCATCCATGGGAGATAAAAATCTATTCTTTTCTCTAGATTAATCCCAATCCGAGATCCAACAACATAAGCATGAGAGAATCCTTTTACGAGAGATGTTCAAGATCATCGAGATCACGACCCAAACCATGTTAACCAAATGACCCCAACAAATCCCCACCATCACACACCTTACTCTAATGGTGAATTCTAGTGTAATAAAGGTATATGTATCGAGACCCTAACATTATGATTAGTTTTTTTCTATAAAATAATTAATATACTTTCGTTCTATTTTTTTAATTTGAAAATTATTCTTAAAAGAACAACTAGTATTTTTGATTAATATTCTAATTCAGTTAAGGTATCAATTTTGATGAATTAATGTATTTTTGAAATAAATAATATTATAATAAAATATTATTATTTAATTACATTTATTAAATATTAATGATGATGTAATATTTATGAAGTCAAAAGTAACTTTTATTAAGGTTTGAAAACTATTTTTTCAAAAACACATCAATATTCAACAAATATCAGTTTTTATTTTAAAACATAAAATTCAAATGTTTAGAAAATTTCATAGATAAATGAATATTGTTTTTGGAATCAGAATATCTAAATTATCTACTGGTGAATTTTTCATTATTTTATAAGTCATTCGAATTTTTGAATAAAAATTAAATATCATATAAATATATAATGTGTTTTATGACATCATAATGATGAAATAGTTACTTAATAAAATACTATAAAAGGTATATTCTGAAAAACATATTGTTTTCATTTATAATTATTCAATTTTTGGTTTATTTGATTTTTTTTATAAGCCCTCAGTGAATCCTCTAAGTCATATAAAATATTTTATTATTTTAAAATCATTTCCTTGAAGGTGTGATTGACCTCCACATAAGTAGGGAAAATATTTTAATATCATAGTCCTTTATAATTATAAAATAATGTATACCACTCCCCATTTCCAGAAACTATGGGAAAATAATGGGTTGATTTTTTTTTTGAATATTTTAGTGTGTAGTGTCCAAAACATAAATAATTAAGAATTAACCACACCTTTACTATATAAACCCACCCAATAACCCATTACTCATTACTAAAAATACCTTTATCTCACCCACACTCTTATTTCTACTCGATAGAGTCCTCCCAAGGTTCCCCAAGCCCCCAAGAAGCCTCTCCCTAACTTTTGGGATTACACATCCAAGTAAGGGTTCCTTTGTCAATTGTTGTCCCAGTTTCCTTATGTTGTTGCATAATTTTATTTTAAATTAAAAAGGATGGGTAATGTTTTTGTACCACCCCCATACTACTCTTATTATTTTTTAATGATGAGAAATCCTTTCTCTTTCATCAATCCCTCTTGTGCACACCATTTACCATGCTGAAATTCCGTAGGGATTTGTCTCTTCTCATTTCTATTCTAGAATTTATTTTATATTATGCAACTAAATTCTATTTAATATGTTGTGATATTATGTTCCATGACACCTTATTGTCCATTTCATGTATAAATTATAAGATACCCCTTTCACTCTCATCAACCCATTTTATGAATTTCTATTTGACGTCGTTATTCTTCCAAAACTTCCCCATGATTTTCCACGCCCAAATATTCGGGTAGTGAATACCATACCCATTTATTTATCAAGGGTATACAAATTTATGATCGTGTACTTATTTATTGGTGACTTAAATGTATATATTCCACATTACTTAATCATGGAATAACTTATAATGTTGAATGATTCCATGATAATTGATCTATGTGGCACACCTATGTATGAAATAAAATGTTTATGAAGGGTGTGCCATAATAGAAATATAATGCATTGGGTAATGTTCATTATCATTATATACTATATGAAATGAGGGTTTACTCATGATAATTCATTTTCATTGAGGTTTTACTCAATATAATTCATATGCAATGAGGTTTTACTCATGAAAATCCATTTGCAATGAGCCTTGGATCTTGCTAATATCATGGTGTATGTTATTTACACATTTCCTTGTTATGAATATGATGTTATATCATACCCTGTGTTCATGTTTCTTTTTTTCTCTATTGATATTCCTATTGACTAACATGTATTTTCTTCTGCATGTTATTCCATTTTTATTCTCTTATTGGGAATTATATCCCACCCTTTTGTTATGTATGCATCATATTATCCAATGAAATGCTAAGTACGAAGGAATTTTTTGGTCATGTAAAATACTTTTTTAATAAATATGTGTATTTCATGTTTTAAGTTGTCATGTAATGTTCCTAATCCCAAAATATATTAGACCTATTGATATTCTATGTTGTATTAAGTGAAACTTTATGTAATAAATCATTATCAAATATGAAATAAAGAGCAGGGTTGTTACAATATATTATATTAACCAGTGACATCACTAAGAATCTTCGGGTTGAAGGATTGAAATTATAATGTTTTGAAATTAAAATGAGAAATATAGAAGTAAAAAGGGTTCGAATACTAAGAGTGATAGTGAAAGAGAGAGTGTTTTTTTGTTGGTTTTTCTAATGTTGGATTAGTTTCTCAAGCCAATCACTTAGTGTAACCAATATTTATTTATTTTGAAAGACGCATTTTTTCAAAAGTTATACAAATTCTTGTTTTCATTTAAAATTTTTATAAATAAATATTAACCAAATAAAATAAAACCTATTAATATATAATTTTATGAATTAATAATAAAATTTATAAAATTAAATATCACTAACTCCAAATTATTAAAATAAAAACTTTTTATGATATGTTTTTTAGTAAAAATATCAGCATATTGATATTAAATATTTACAAATTCTAACGATATATCATGTTTAATAACATAATCTCTTAAAAAATGGTTTCCTATATCTTTATGCTTGGTTAGTGAATGGATTATAGGATTTTTGAAAATATTAATTTTTCTTGTATTATCACATAAAATAGGTATATTATTAACATTATGTCTAAATTCCAGTAAGTTGAATTTCATCCACAACACTTGTGCACAGAAACTTCCAGAAGATATATATTCTACCAAAGCAATTGATAGACCAATATAATGTTGTTTCATAATTGAACATGAAACCAAATTTTTTCAGAAAAAGTAATAGGTTCCTGATGTAATTTTTCTTTCTAACATACATCTTCTAAATTCACCATCATAATATGAAATTAAATTAAAATATTAAGTTTTTAGGTAAAGTATAGATTGAAAAATAGTTCAACTTAAATATTAAAAAATAATTTTAATAGTAGTTATATGGTATTCATTTTGGTTTTACTGAAATATAGCACATAAACACACAAAAATATATATTTATATTATACTAGTAGTAACATATAATAAACTACCAATCATACCTCTATATAACTTGTTGTCAATAGGTTTCCCAACTCTATCCAAATATAGTTTTGCATTAGCACAAAATGGAGTTGTAGAATTATTGTTGTTTTTAGTCCAAATGTAACATCCCAGGAAAATAAAGAATATAAAATTTTCATATTTATTAATATTAGTGAATTAATTATTAATTTTACTTTAAAGGGGTTTCTATGTTTGATAGCGTACCTGATACACAACAACATGTTTCTTTAAAATCTTATGTTGCACACTAATAATTTAATATTATTATTCTACATGGTAGTTAACTCCTAGCCATTTTATTGGAGGGAATGAAAAAAACTAACTAAAATATGATTATACCTGTTTTTTAAATGTATTTACATTTATCCAATAAAATTTAGAGGCATAAAATCTAAATGAAACTAATTTTAAGCATAATTTATGTTAAAAGGTTGATTTGCCGCCTTTTAATGGCGAACCCTCTTTAAATATAGTTTTGGTCACTTTAATACACTATATTTGACCAAATAAAATCCTTCTTTAGAATGGGGAGATCAAAATTTAGTTTGTGTAAATTTTTGGAATTTTTTCGATAAAGTTCATTTTTTAATGAATAGTGAAAAATATTGTATTTTAATTCAAAACTGCCTTTTAATATAATTTATTTATTTTGTTAGATTATCTTTTTAATTGGTTTTAAAGTGTAATTAGAATATATTTTTTCCACTTAATCCAATGTTGGTCAGTGGAATTAATTTCACATTGAAATTGGACATAAGCAAGTGTCAATCTTTTGATAGATATTGTTTCTTAAAAACACGCTATTTGTTTTGACAATGGGAATTAA
Organism: Viscum album; assembly: GCA_963277665.1. Taxonomy (NCBI): domain Eukaryota; kingdom Viridiplantae; phylum Streptophyta; class Magnoliopsida; order Santalales; family Viscaceae; genus Viscum; species Viscum album. The sequence goes on from OY728153.1 coordinate 1,281,621,543, forward strand.
TTTTAAATTAATTATTGAAAATTATATGTTTTTAATTTGGTAAAATAGATATCATTTGGGAATTTGGAATACCAAATATAGCTTAGGCTGAATTTTTGGTATTTTTCTGAAAAACATCAATTTTTGATGAATAGTGAAACCACTTGGTAGTAGTTAAAAAACGGACTTTTTCATTTAAATGAAATTTTACCACTTTTGGGAATTGAATTTCAAAAACCCTAAATACATGGTTGTTATTAATAAGTAAAATTTGTTTCAATAAGATGAAAATATTTTTTTGGTGAATAGTAACTTTTTACTTTTATTTACCGTGGTTAAAGGTAAATAGGGTAATTCAAGGTAAAAATAATATTATAATAATTCAAAATTACATTAAAACTTGTCCTAAACTTATTTTATTAGTAATGGTTGACCATGGGAATCCTTGGGTCTATTTTGGGACCCCATGGAGCCACTTATTAATGATAATGACACTTTAGATTAATTAATTTAAAGTAATGGAAAAAATGACATAAACAAAAATATTTTAGTAAATTAATTTTTATATGGTGTTATATAAGTAATATTTTTGAATATAAATATTAATTGGAAAGATAAAGAGATTCCCTAAATCATGGATTTTTTTTATAATTTTTAGACATCAAATAAATTAAATTATTTACGATACAATAATGATGCAGAATTTACCTCATTAATAAATCATTTAAATAAATAAGATTATAAATATTAAAATAAAATCCAAAAACTGTCCAATTATTATTGGATAATTTTATTTCAACCATGAGTCATCTTATCTTCAACTATAATTATTTTTGGACATTTTGAAATTTAATATCATTATATAAAAATAATAATATTATCACACTTTCCTAAAGAGCCCCTCCTCCCCCTTATAAACATACCTCACTTCTAAGTAATTTTTCACACCTCTAAAGACTTTTGCCTGCTACAACCTCTATCCAATTAAGCTCCCTAAATCTCTTTCTTCCACCTAGAGGCCTTACCTTAGGCAGAAGACAATTTGAGAAGTCCTTTTGGTTCAAACCAAAGGAAGTTACCCAAATTAAAGGTAACCGTTTCTCTTAACTTAGTTTCCTTTATTTTACTTCTCCAACCACTAAACTATTTTTGTTATTTTATTTTATAAAAAAATATTATCCTCAATATACTTTGATGTTTTTCTGAGAAATATTCTAACTACACTTACACACACCTATATCTAATGGGTGAAGAACATAATGTTTCTCTGGATGGAAAACTAATGCCTCACAAAATGATGATTGTTCAATTACCTCCTACCGCCTCTCATGGTGTCCATTATTATAGAACTGTATTTATATATGATATATATTATGTTTATGTTATCTTTATTCTTCTGTATGTTCCTTTTATACCATACCATTATGGTTTCCATTATGGGTAAATGTGATAATTTCATTTAAGGAAGTGTGGACTACTGCCCCCTCAAACTGATATGACTCATTAATGCCTTATGTGGGATGTATATAGGATGTATTAAATGATATTATATATGATATTGTAATTTAATTATAATATACCTATGTATAATTATGTTTTAATTCCATTAAAATAATTAATAGAAATGAAAGTAGCGTTCATGTGTACGTATGGATTACAGTCTCCATGAATGGTGAATTTCATTTCTTACCTCCAAATGATATGCACTATTATAAATATATATATATATACTGGATATATATTATATATATTATATCTAAATAATTAATATCATTCTAGATATAATGGACTATTGATAATATGGACAACTTGTAAATATAAGGTGTTCATTTTTGACTCAAGTACCAAATATTGACAAAACAAATGTTATTAACTTAAATGATTACATAATTTTTATAACATAGTATTAAGTGATATAAAAATAATTATAAACATGAAAAATTTACTTAAGCAATTAGAAATTAACTTTAGTTTATTATTCATTATATTAAAGAATGAACGGGTCAAGTCGGACAACGAGGTAAGGGATTTCTTATCTCACTTTTAATTCCATGAGATTTCCATTGTTCGCAACTTATTAATTGGATGTGGTGTATTTTGCACTACCATTTGATATATATTGTCATGATTATCATTATATTCATGGTATTATGTGATTCATTTGGTGGTTATTATCTTTTGGTCATACGACTCAGTTGATTACAATGTGGTAAAGGGTTTTATCTCACTTTTTTCCCGTGAGATTCATGCTATATTTACCATTGTGTCCTTTTGTGTGGTGTATTTAATGCCCATTATTTTACCCTTTATGTAATATACTTTCATTTATTAGTATTTAAATATTCATTGTATGATCCTTCTTTCATGTGGCGTATGTTTTGTATGTTACCAAATCTGTAAGGGAACCTTCCAACCACCTCTTTTTTTTAAAAGACTTCTTTTTGTTATGTCTTTTAATATACATATTATTATGTTGGGATATGTTATTCTATATCCTTATTGATTTAAATTTTATTTACAAGTGATGATATACCCTTTTTATCTCATAAACTCATTTTATGAATTTTAATGTGACACCATTAGGCTGTTGAATTTTTGCAAGGGAACTTCTTAACCCAATTTCAATTCTTTGGTTTAAAATTTTACTTCTTGAATATGTCATCCTATGAATATGTGTGAATGACCTCTGATTGTTTTAAACATAATATCCACTTATATTGGGTGTATTTATATTTTTCATACATAATTATGTAATCGATTTATCCTTAATCAAAGGATACCTTCTTTATAAGGGATTTCATCTCAATTTACATTCCATTGAGACACCATTGTTGTTATGCACCAATTCACTCTTATATGTTGTATATACTGTTATTTGGAAAATAATATCAATAATTCCTTTATTCTCATGATATTATAAAGTTCTGATTAAATGTTGTTCCTCAATTATTTGTATTCAAGTGTCTCTCATTTTGTTAAAATCTCTTTAACTAAAATATCATTTCAAATGATTTAAATATTTATTATTCTAAATCTTTATCTTTAATGTCCATGTTCTAAAAATGGTTTTGAAATTTATTTATATGGAAATTAATGTTCTAAATTATTCTTTCATTAAAATCTTCAAAGTGTTTTGGGATACTTTAATTCAAAAATCCCTTTTTAAATGGTTTATGAAAATGGATTGATTATTTCAATATCTTGAAATTAATTCTTATGATTGAAAATGAAATTTTATTAGTTAAATGATTATATTTGAAATATTTTATGTGTTATTATGGTACTTGGACATTTTATGGGTGGTTACGTAATAAACCATATGACGGGTGGTGTCGTGATAAACCAGGATGGGTGGTTACATTATAACCCCCAATGCATTGGGTGTGGAATTCAGCTGTATGGCTATTCCATTTAGTGATTTGTGTGGAAGTCGACTGTATGGTTACTCCATTTAAGTATGTTTATGTCTCAAGTTACCTTTATATGTTATGTGTTCTTTATATGGGTTTTATGGTAATATTTTAGTTACAAAATTGTAAGTAGTGATCTTTTTTTCAGTAAATAGTATTTACTACTTCATAAAGGTGAAATGTATTACTTATGTTAAAGTATTAATGGTTTACTTAATGTTTTGAAAAACTAATTGTTTTCCTTATTTGTGTATCCCTTACTGAGCTTTTTATGCTCAACCCAAGTTTTGAAATTTTTTTCACAGGACATAATGATGAATAGGGTCAAGGATGAGTTCAAGGAAAATTCATGCTCTCTAAAACATGGAACTAGACATGTCTTTTTTTAACAGTTTTTATTTTATGAATAAATGGAAATTGTGTAGAAGATTCAACTTTGTAAACTTTTGATATGTAATAGTTATGTCCTAATTCTCTAAAACACTAAACCTGAAAATATCCTCAATGTGAATTATTTATTTAATTCAATATTATGTAATGTTTAAGGCCAAGTCCTTATAGTTGGTATCAGATGTCATTTTAGATAAGTTTAGAGGTTAGGGTATTCTTTATGCATAAGTGACATTACCATAATGGTTTGGATTTTAGAAAGAGTCATTGTTATTTTAGATAAAGTGAATGAGTTTAAGATAACATGAATCAGTATATCTTAGTATTTACCCTCGTCATGAGATATTATATGATAATTTTACTGATATAATCACACTTACCTTTTGGTTTTAGTCAATGGCTGGATCTAGTAGGAATCAAAGTAAAAATAGATGTGAAGAAAACTGTGACAGTTTTCTTAATTAGAAATTGAATGAAATGGGAGATGCAATGAGAACTCTTGTGGTTATTCTCAACCAACTATCTGGAGTTATGATTGACCACTTGAACCTTGGTGATTTTTATAAGGCATCGTATATGCGAGAACCGAATCCCCACATAAGTTCAGGTAATAATCATAAAGGTATGTATGTTAAAAAACCTATGTGTAAATGATGTGGAAAGAAACACCTAGGAAAATGTTTCAAAGGGATGAGAAGATGCTATAGATGTGGAAATTAAGGTTATAAAGCAAGAACCTTCCATGGAAAAAGGAAGCATCCAGTTGACTCTAGGAAAGGGAAAGAAGTTATTTCTAAGGGATCAATTGAATGTTTTAAATGTGGTTTTCATGGACATTATACAAATATATGTCTTATGAAGTAGTTTCGGGAATGTGATCTCCATGATCATATAAATATATGTTTACCAATAATTAATGCCATTTCTATTGAGGATGAAGAAACAGACAATGACCAATGAAAGGTATGGATTATTTCGTAACATATGTATTGACATTACTGGGTACTAGGATATGATTTATGATTTTGTTTTTAGAGAAGAATTATTTCAGAATAATTTGCAAACAAATTGTTAATGTAACATATATAATGTTGAATGAATAAGAATTCAACATATATAGGATTCAAGTGTTATGGTATATTTTAGGATGGTGAAATGCTTAAAATTATTAAGTCTCTTTTGATGAAGGGATTACATTAGAAGAATTTTTATAGTATTGGTAACCCTGAAGTTCGATATATGAAAATTTTATTCAAGGAATAAATATCTTTTCATTTTTTGATATAGTTATAAAGAACTATTTGGGTTTATATGATCCTTGAATTTTAGGCAATTACAGGTTAATACATTTTGGGTTGAAAAATGAATGTTATTAGATAAACTTTGTGGTTAAAATATGTTATAGTTATTTTTGATCAATTTATCTCTTTTTGGGAATTTTATAAAATTACATAGTTTTTTAAAAAAGGACGACACACAGACCGCGTGACAACCCGTCGAGTCAGACAAAGCTGCAGGAATAGAACCCCTAACCAATGTGCGATTGGGATTTATTACCTACCACTAGACTACGTGAAGTCCCTGGTTAGTATGACTAATTATTTTAAGTTATATGATTTAATGAATCAATAATAAGTTGAGTTTGGGTTATCTATGGAAATGATTAACCTATCATGGAAAATATGTGATTATGTTAATTAATTTTCAATATGAGACTTTAAGAGTAACTGATGTTATTTGGAGATAAATGTTAAGATTTATCTTGGAAGACTATGTAATTAAATCCATATGAGATTTAGGTTTCAATCTTAGTTTGGATTACTTTGAAGAATTTTATGGACAATTATTTATGGAATGTTCTTGGTTGAAATTTGGGTATTGTTTGACAAAATTTGGAGATGAAGAGCAGTTTTTCTTTTTGTAAAAGATTATAATTTTTGAGGATTATCTGATCTTCTACTAACCAATTGTGGTTTTGGTTATGGTCTAAAGACATGAAAAATATATAGTTTATCTTTTTTGGATTATCTGATTCTCTCGAAGTAGATTATAGCACTTTTAAATTGAACAATTCATCCTGAATACTCATCATTTGAAGAAAATATGTGTTTGTGTTAGAAATCTAGTAAAGGATGAAAGTCTACATGAAAATTAATTATGTTTCCTTAGGTTTTTAGTTAAGATCATAAATAAATTACTCAATGAAAATTAACTAAAAATAAAAACGTTTCCTATTAACTTTTCCTACCAGGGAATCAATGACGGTTTAACCCATCACAAGTTTGTGATTTTCTAGTGGTTAAATTTCTCCTAATCATGTTTTCTACCACTCTCTATCAGAACTTGATGATTTTTTTCTCTTCCATGTCCATTTTTTCCAACATGGAATCCTATTTTGGGTTATCTCGGGTGACCTTTGTACTTCTCTTTCTTTCTTTTAAAGTTATTGTTTTACTGACTCTTTTTTGATGAGGGACTTTTAATGAAGTTTCCAAGCCCTGTTTTAAAAGTTTGAGGATGCAATTCTCAAAAGGGAGGAAGGATGTAACATCGTAGGAAAATAAATAATATTAAATTTTCATATTTATTAATATTTGTGAATTAAATATTAATTTTACTTTAAGGGGGTTGTTATGTTCGATAGCGTACCCGATACACAACAACAGGTTACTTTGAAATCTTACGTTGCACAATAATAATTTAATATTATTATTTTAAATGGTAGTTAACTCATAGCCATTTTATTGGAGAGAATTATAAAAACTAACTACAATATGATTATACATGTCTGTTAAATGTATTTACATTTATCCAATAAAAGATAGAGGCTTAAAATGTGAATGAATCTAATTTGAAGCATAATTTACATTAAAAGGTTGATTTATCGCCTTTTAATGGCGAACCCTATTTAAATATAGTTTTGGTCACTTTAATAAATTCTATTTGACCAAATAAAATCCTTATTTATAATGGGGACATAAAAATTTACATTGTGTAATTTTTTGAATTTTTCTGATAAAGTTCATTTTTTTAATGAATAGTGAAAAAATTGTATTTTAATTCAAATCTGCCTTTTAATATAATTTATTTATATGGGTAGATTATTTTTTTAATTGGATTTAAAGTTTAATTAGAATATAATTTTACCATTTAATCCAATTATGGTCATTGGAATTAATTTTACATTGAAATTGGACATAATCAAGTGTCAATCTTATGATAGATATTGTTTCTTAAAAACACGCTATTTTTTTGACAACGAGAATTATTTTTAAATTAATAAATGAAAATTATATGTTTTGAATTTGGTAAAATAGACATAATTTTGGAATTTAGAATACCAGATATATCTTAGGCATAATTATTTGTATTTTTCTGAAAAACATCAATTTTTATTAATAGTGAAACCACTTAGTAGTATTTAAAAAACTGACTTTTTAATTTCAATGAAATTTTACTGCTTCTATAAATTGAATTTCAAAAATCCGACATATATGGTTGTTATTAATAAGTAAAATGTGGCTCAATAAGATGAAAATAATTTTTGGTGAATAGTAACTTTTTACTTTTATTTACCGTGGTTAAAGGTAAATATGACAATTCAAGGTAAAAATAATATTGTAATAATTCAAAATTACCTTAAAAATTTTCCAAACCTTATTTTATCAGTAATGTCCGACCATGGGAATCCTTGGGTAGATTTTGGGACCCCATGAATCTACTTATGAATGATAATGACACTTTAGATTAATTACAATAAAGTAAAGGCAAAAATGACATATACAAAACTCTTTTAGTAAATTAATTTTTATATGGTGTTATATAAAGAATATTTTTGACAATAAATATTCATTGTAAAGAAAAACTATTTCCTATATCATGGTATTTGTTTTATAATTTTTAGATATCATATAAATTAAATTATTTATGACACAATAATGACGCAATATTTACCTCATTAATAAGTTATTTAAATAAATAAGATTATAAATATTAAAATAACATCCAAAACCTATACAATTCTTATTTTATGATTTTATTTTGACCATGAGTAATCTTATAATTGACTCTAATGATTTTTGGACCTTCAGAAACCGAATATCATTATATAATAAAATAATATTATCACACTTTCTTAAAGAGCCCCTCGCCCCTAATAAAAATCCCTCACTTCTAACCAATTCCTCACCCTTCTCAAGACTTTTTTCTTGTCCAAACTCTACCCAATTAATCTCCCTACATCCCTCTCTTCCACCTAGAAGCCTTACCTTAGGCATAAGGCACTTCAAGAAGTCCTTTTGGTTCAAACCAAAGGAAGTTACCCAAATTAAAGGTAACAGTTTCTCTTAACTTCTTTTCTTTAATTTTATATCTCCAAACCCTAAACTATTTTTATTATTTTATTTTATAACAACACCAATATCCTTAATATACTAAGATTTTTTATGAAAATTATTCAAACTACACTTACACACACCTCCATCTAATGGGTGAAGAACATAATGTTTTTGTGGATGGAAAACTAACGCCTCACGAAACGATGATTATTCAATTACCTCCTACTGCCTCTCATGGTGGCCATTATGATGGAAATATATTTATATATGATATATATTATGTTTATTTTTTCTTTATTCTTTGGTATTTTCCTTTTATACCATACCTTTATGGTTTCCATTATGGGTAAACGCGATAATTTCATTTGAGGAAGTACGGACTACCGCCCCCTCAAAGTGATATGACTCGTTAATGCCTTATGTGGGATGTATATAGGATGGCGTTTATGATATTATATATGATATTATACTGTAAATTTAATATACCTATGTATGATTATGTTTTATTTCCATTAAAATAATAAATAGAAATGAAATTAGCGTTCATGAGTACGTACAGCTTACCGTATCCATGAACGGTGCATTTCGTTTCTTATCTCCAAATGATATGTACTGTTATAAATATATATATATACTGGATATATATGATATATATTATATCTAAATGATGAATATAATACTGGATATAATGGACTATTGACAACATGGACAACCTGTAAATATAAGGTGTTCATTTTTGACTCAATTACCAAATATCGACAAAATGAACGTTATTAACATAAATGATTACATAATGTTTATAACATGGTAATAAGTGATATAAAAGGAATAATAAACTTTAAAATGGTTCTTAAGAAATTAGAAATTAACTTTAGTTTATTATTCATGATATTAAAGAATGAACGGGTCAAGTCGGACAACGAAGTAAGGGATTTCTTATCTCACTTTTAATTCCGTGAGATTTCCATTATTCACCACTTATTAATTGCATGGGGTGTATTGTGTACTACCATTTGATATATATTATCATTATTATCATCATATTCATGTTATTTTGTGATTAATTTGGTGGTTATTAACTTTTGGTCATACGACTTAGTTGATTACAATGTGGTAAAGGGTTTCATCTCACTTTTTATTCTCATGAGATTCATGCTATATTTTCCAGTGTTTCCTTTTGTGTGGTGTATGTATTTCCCATTACTGTAATCTTTGTGTAATATAATTTAATTTATGAGTATTTAAATCTTCATTTTATGATCATTCTTTCATTTGGCGTATGTTTTGTAAGTTACCAAATCGCTAAGGGAACCTTTCACCCTCCTCTTTTTTTAAAAGACTTATTTTTGTTATGTATTTTAATTTACATATTATTATGTTGGGATATATTCATATATATCCTTATTGATGTAAATTTTATGTCTAAGTGATGAGATACCTTTTTTATCCCATCAACTCATTTTCTGGATTTTAAAGTGACACCGTTAGGCTGTCGATTATTTTGCAAGGGAACTTCTTAACCCAATTTCAATTCTTTGGGTTAAACTTTTACTTCTTGAATATGTCATCCTATGAATATGTGTGAATGACCTATGATTGTTTTAAAATTAATATCCACTTATATTGGGTGTATTCATATTTTTCAAACATAATTATGTAATTGATTTATCCTTAATCAAATGATACATTCTTTATAAGGTATTTCGTCTCAATTTACATTCCATTGAGACTGCATTGTTGTTATACACCAATTCACTCTTATATGGTGTATATACTGTACTTTGGAATATTATATCATGAATACCTTTATTATCATGATATTATAATGTTCTAATTAAATGTTATTCTTCAATTATTTGTATTCAAGCTTCTCTCATTTTGTTAAAATCTCTTTAACTAAAATGTCATTGTAAATGTTTTAAAGATTTATTATTCTAAATATTTATCTTTAATATCAATGTTTTAAAAATGGTTTTGAGATTTATTTATATGGACATTAATGTTTTAAAATTATATTTCCATTAAAACTTCAAAGTGTTATGGGACACTTTGATTCAAAAATCTCTTTTTAAATGGTTTATTAAAATGGATTGATTATTTCAATATCGTGAAATTAATTCTTATGATTGAAAATGAAATGTTATTAGTAAAATTTCTATATTTGAAATATTTTATGTGTTGTGATGGTACTTGGACATTTGATGGGTGGTTACATGATAAACCATATGATGGGTGGTGCCGTGATAAACTAGGATGGGTGGTTACATTATAACCACTAATGCATTGGGTATGGAAGTAGGCCGTATGGCTATTCCATTTAGTGATATGTGTGGATGTGAACCGTATAGTTATTCCATTTAAGTATGTTTATATCCCAGGTTACCTTTATTTTTTATGATTTCTTTATATGGGTTTTATTATAATCTTTTGGTTACAAAATGGTAAGTAGTGATCTTTTTTTCAGTGAAGATTATTTACTACTTCATAAAGGTGAAAAGTATTACTTATGTTAAATTATTAATGGTTTACTTGTTGTTTTGAAAAAATAAAAGTTTTCCTTCTTTGTGTATCCCTTACTGATATTTTTATGCTCATCCCAAGTTTTGAAATGTTTGTCATTGAACATAAAGATGAATAGGGTCAAGGATGAGATCAAGGAAAATTCAAGTTGTCTAAAACAAGGAACTATACATGTCTTTTTTTAACAGTTTTTATTTTATGAAAAAATGGAAACTGTGTAGAAGTTGCTACTTTGTAAACTTTTGAGATGTAATAGTTATGTCCTATTCTCTAAAACTCTAAACCTGAAATGATCCTCAATGTGAATTATTCTTTTAATTCAATATTGTGTAATGTTTAAGGTCAGGTACTTATACCAAAATTTTTAAATAAATCAATATTTTATTTTATTTTATTTAAAAAAATTCCATAATCATTTTTATAAAATTTTAATCTTAGAATGAAATTTTATTCTCCCATCCAACTCATTTCAAATTCTTTTTGCATAAGGTTAGAAAAATAATTACAAAATTTTTTTGTGGATCAAAAAATAGCAATACTTAAATTTTTCTAATAATTTATTATAAAATCAATTTTCTTAAAAATATTAAGTTCTTATCATCCTATAGAAAATTCATTTTCCAATAAAAATGAGCATAATTTCTCATTCCAAGATATGGGTACCCTTTTAAAGACATAAATACAATTAATAAGTTTAAAAACCGAATCTGATAGATGATGGTTTTCAAAACCTAGGGATTGTTCGATATAAACACACTTCATTAAATATCCATTTAAAAAGGAATATATTTTCATCCAAATGATTTAATTTAAAATTAATATGAGATGAATAAGATAGAAGGATCCTAATTGCTTCTAATCTAGTAATAGTTTCAAATATTTCATCTTATTATATCCCTTCTTCTTTTTTTGATATTTTTCTAATAATCTAACATTATTTCTAATAGTGATCCCTTGATCATCCTATTTATTTCTAAAACAACATTTAGTTTCTATTAATGGATAATTGGTTGGCCTCTCAACTAATTCCCAGACATTATTTCCACAAAATTGATTATGTTCTTCTTTCATATCCATTAACCAAATTTATTCATTTAAAAGCTTCTTGTATAGTGTTAGGATTTAATTGCGATATAAAGGTATAAAATTTATCTTGGTTTCCTATATTTCTTCTAGTTATTACTCCTATATATAGATTTACTCTAGCATTTTCTAAAGGGTAATCCTTTATGGTTATAGATTTTTTAGGTAAGACATTTTCATGTTATTCAATGTTATTCTCTTCTAGACTGTACTTAATTTCATTTATTTTATTTTCAAAATTAGTCTTAGGTTATTCAATCCCCAAGTCTTCAAATTTAACACAAATAAAATAAAAAACTATTCATTTCTTAGACAATTTATAAAAGGTAAATATATTATAGTGTCTAATTATTCTATTCCATATCCAAGACTCAATTTTCAGTAGTAAAAAAATTCAATTTTTCATTACATAAAGAATCAAGACCCAAGGTATAATAATTTTTAGTTCTAGATGATAAAAATTTAAGTAGTTTATCTTTGAAATTGAGATGGGATTTTTTATAGAAATCAATATAAAAACATCATCACAATGTAGAGAAATACTTATCTAGTTTTTCTTTATCCCGTGTACATATAGAACATTGTTGATTGAAATTTAATTTTGGATCTCTAACTGATCCAACTCCAACTATCTTCCCTTTAACATTGTCTTCAAAGGTGACTAGTCCTCTATCAATTTTTTCAGCGTGTGAAAGTTAAAAGAGTCTCCACTCATGTGTCTTTAGAAACCACTTTCCATATACCATATAAAATTTCTCTTCATGTGATATTTTTTCAAAAAAAATTATTTAAACCATAGTTTTTTCTGATACACGTATTTTTTTAGGTGCAGCTATGTCAGATATCATATATCTAGGAATCCATATTTTTATTATTTTTCAAAAATTTACATTAATCTCTTCGGACATATTTTTTGAAAGAAAAGTCTTCATAATTCCAATTATCTAATGATTTCTTAAACAACTGTTTGTTAGATTGAAGTCCTTTTATACCACAATAGAAACATGTAACATTTTTAGAACATGTCAACAAATAGTTTTTACATATTTTTTATTCTTCCTATTTATTTTATTATTTCATATTTTTTTTAATAACATTATTTCCATGAATCACATTTAGACATTTTTAACCTTTGGTTAATATATTGGAAGCACTTTTTAATGATTTTAATTAAACTTTTAATTATTTTATTCTATTTTCATAAATAGTAAAAATTAATGTAGATGTATTGAATTTTTATTCTAATACTTGATGTTGTTTTAGGATTTCATCCTTTTCAATTAAAACAACATTATGAATTTTTTTAAAGATTTATGGTTTTTTACAAGAGAATCGTATTTTTCTACAAAAATAGAGAAATAAAAATACAATTTTCTATGGGATAATCTATTAGAATAATAAATAGATGTGTAATAGTATTGTAACTCAACTTCATATTTATCCATAAAGAACATGTTTTCTTTCAAATTTTAGGGCATTGTTTCTATATCAGATTTAAAATTTGTGTTGGTATGACAACACTACTATTTATTACACATTAATTCATGATTAATTATATGATATTACAATTAATACAACCCGAAAGATCGAGAAGTATCTGGTATTTCAGAATTAGGTATATTAAATAATAACTTAAAATTGGAAATACGTCATATTTACTGAAAAATTCCTTAACATGGACATAATATTTCATGTCTTTTAAAACTGCATAGGATAACCTGGGGATATACATAAGAAATGGGTGAGCTTTAAAGACCACTAATAGGATAAAAATGGAATTACATGGAGAAGATAATACATATTAGACAATAGTTATATCAATTGGGAATAAAAGGAACATGAATAAGGAGGCATGATATAACATGATAATCATAACATGGGAAATGTGAAAATAACTTAAAACACAAAATCATAAACATTTGTCAAGGATAATTGTCAAGACATCATGATGGAAAATTCCCCATAAGGTAATCATTTTCACTCCCTATTGCAACATGATTTATCATTATACTAAACATTACCCAATGCACTAGAGCACTATATAATTTTTAGCATACCTGTCACATTAATTTCATTCTCATGGTTAAGTGTGCCACATTGATCATAAATCAAGGAATCATTTGACATCACATTTTATTCCACGAACATTGAGTATGGAATAAATACATGTAATTAAAATTTTAAATAGGTATAAGAGTATAATTTTGATCACCCATGATAGGAAATTGGTAGGGAATCACTCCACAATTGTTTTGTCTTGGAAAATCACTCTGAAAAATTAGCAGAATAACAAAATCACATAATAATTCATTAAATGCGTTTATGAGATAAAAATTGGTCTATAATAATTTTGTCTTAAAATGGTAAGTATTAGGAACATGTAAATACATATCCCACCCATAGTAATTGGAAATAGAATGAAAAATACAATAAATAAACTTGAATAAATAAGAGAAGGTAAGGATCCCTTACTAAATTTCGACAAGGTAACAGGTGTACATAAAGGATCATGGGAGGCTTTATGAGAGTAAAAGGGGGATATAGTCACTTAAAAATAAAATGGAATGTAAAGGGTATATGTAAGAACATATCACAACAAAATCAAATTGAAATTAAGATACATAACAAAAATAAGTGCTTGATAAAAAGTTGAGAGTGGAAGAACCCATACATTAGTGTGTGACTCCAAATGCTTAAGAGGAGATTATTGAGGGTTTTGGGGTACCTTAGAAGGACTATAGAGAGTATAGGGAAGACTATTTACATTCTACATGTAGTTATAAGGAATAAAAATTAGATATTGGATGTGTTAATATAGGAAATAAGGGGAATTTCATTTTTATTTAGGTTTTGGACTTTACATAATAAAATAACCAAAACCAACAACCAACTCATGCTTTTTCCCATTTTTCTACCAAATAGGAGAGTTTATCTTTATTTATAAGTCCAATGGACGAAATTAATAATACAATTCCATTTCTTATGTGGAATCCATTCATACTTTTAAAGAATTGATTTTAAAACCATGAAATATATTAATGGTTTTGGAGGATTCATAATGGATTTATAAAATTAATCAAATAAAATTAAAATCACATCATTTTAGAGTTAAAACATATATTTTTTCATGGATACCTTCTATAGTATTTATTAATTCTCTTTTTGGTCATTAAGATTTCATAATACATAAAGTATATTTATAAAGAATCTAATTTTTACCCACAAATTCAATTGTCTTAGATAATTATGAAAAATTCACCATTAGATAATTTTGACATTATTATTCCAAAAAAAATATTCATTTTATCTAATTTTTTTTTAAAATATTTCAATTTTCAATTTAAAAAAAAGGCCATTAATCAAGGAATGCTTGTTTTTTTATAATAATATTTTTTGATCCTGTATAAAAATTACATTTAACATCATAAAATTTATATGATCAATTATATTTCATAAATATTATTTATTAATAATGTATTATTAAAATATTATTTTTCTCAAAAATAGATTAATTATTAAAAATAAATTCCTTAATTGAATTTTAATATTATCCAAAAAAATTATTTCTATTTTACTGTATCAAAATAAAAAAAATTTATAGAGTAAAAATAATGGGATATAAAAATATCCACTATTCTATAAAAAATAATGTACATACTCATATTTCATGGGTCTTAATACATATCATTAAAATAGAACTATAAATTCTCTTAGAGTAAGGTGTGTTATGGTGATACTTTCATGCAGGGGTTCGACATACATTGTTTGGGTCCGGATCTCAGGGAGCTTTAACTTCTCCTATAAATGGTTTCGCACATGATTAAGTTGTTGGATATCATTATAGGATCGGTCAAGGAAAATTATTAGCGATGTTATCTCCGTTGTAAGCTTTGATAAATGGTATTTATAGTCTATGAACCAACTTGTCGATCCCATCATTTAATTATTCTATGTCAAATAGATCTGGAAAAAACCCATATCTATACTAATCGTGTGATCACTATTCAATGACTTTATTATCAATTGTAAAGATTATTAGTAGTCATTTAAATCTAATAGGATATAATAAAACCAAAGGAGTTCATGTGTTTTCTATAACCATATGACATAAAAAATATTTTTAATTAAATCATAAGTGAAATTTTATTTATAACAGTTTGAGTCTTTACAGTGTTCCCCCCTTAAGAAATTTTACCCACGAAATTTTTTTCCCCACATTAAAAAAAATTAGTATAATTGTGTTTCATGACATAATATGGTTCTCACATCACTTATTCAAACTTGTGGTATCTCTATAACACATTGAAAAGGTGAATTTTATTATTTGGTAAAACATTGTCTTTGTGATCTATGATCTTCCCCAGCTTATTGTCATAGTAAAGATTATTGTCCAATGGTACCACCACTGGATTGAGTTCATTTGAGGGGTCTGATCAGCCTTGATGTGCAGCTGAATGGTGTTAAATATTTCCACCATTTCCGCGACCATTTCAGGACCTAGCCATTTGTGTTCCCCAAATTCGTCCTAATAAGCATGTGTTATTCACCTCTTCCCATAACGGGCTTCATATGCATCTATTTGGATGCTTGAGTTTAAACTTTTGTTGTAAGACAACTCAACCAGAGGTGGATGTTGGTCCCATCCTCCTTTTAAGTCCATAGAACATTCTTGCATTAAGCCTTCTAGTTCTAGAATAGTCTGCTCAGATTTGACATCAGATCGAGGATGAGAATCCATACTAAATTTTATATTAGTGTTTAGATAATGTTGGATACTTTACCAGATCTTAGAGGGGAATATTATATCTCAATCTTATACAATCGATAATGGATCTAGATACAAACTTATCACTTCTATAATGTATATCCATGAAAGTTCATCTAGTGAGAAGACCTCTCATATTGTAATAAATTTTGCATTCTTTATAAGACGGTACACCACAAACCATAGAGCATTGTTTTCCAAAGATGTATTCAAAAGTCCAAACACAAAGTCCATGGTAATGTTTTTCCATTTACATGTTGGTATGGCTAATGGATTCATGACCCCCTTAGACTTCTACCTTTTATCTTTCACTTGCTGACATACCAGGTACTTTGATGTATAATCACCGATCTCCCTCTTTATATTTTCCCACCAATAGTTCTCTAGAATATTAGGATACATATTAATTTTTCTAGGGTGAATGGAGAAACTCAAACTATGTGCATCATCGAACAATTCATTATTGAACTTAGGATTTGATGGTATACATAGTTGTGACCTAAATCTCACAACTCTTTCTTCATTAACATTAAACTCCATGGATTTTCCTTTTGTAACATTTTCCACCTTATTTTGAATTCCCACATCATCTATTTGGGAAACCTTTAACCTATCCAGAATGGATGGTTGAGAAATAATTTATGAAATGATTTATTATACTCTTCCTTTATGATTCCCATGTCCATAATTTTCCAATCAATGAAGATTGGATCCTGCTCAATTCTCATCAAATATAAATTTATAGATCCATTCAACTTAAAGTACCTACCACATTATTCTCTTTACCAATATTGTAATGGACTGAGAATTTATAGTCTTTGATCAACTATAACCATATTCTTTGGCATATATTCCACTCTTTATATGTGAATATATACTTAATGATTTTGTGATCCCTATATATTTCCCACTTCTCCTGAAAGATATACTACTACCATATTTTCAAATCAAAGGTCACTGTATTCAACTCCTGATCATGTGTTGGGTAGTTATATTAATTAAAATTAAACTACCTTGAATCATAGGCTATGAATTTTTCATTATTTATTAACACAAAACCCAATCACTTATTCTATGAATCATAGTATACTACAAAATGTTCTCCACTTATGGGGAGAGTTAGAATAGGTGCAGTGATAAGTATCCCTTTCATCTCATTGAAGATCTCTTCACCTTCATTCTTCCATGAAATCATGAACACTTTATTAGTAATCATGGTTATAGGGTTTGAAAATCATGAGAAATTTCTCACAAATGGGCGATAATACCCAGTTAATATAAGGAAACTAAGAATATATATCGTAGATGTTGTCCTTGAACATCCTTCAATTGCTTCTATCATGTAAGGGTCCACATATATCCCATTTCATGGTATGATATTCCACAAGAATGAAACTTACTTCAACCAAAAGTCACATTTGTTGAACATTTCATAGATCTTCTCCTATTGCAAGGTCTTTAGCACAGTGATTTGATTCTCTTCAATGGTTCACCTTGGTTTTTTAGTATATTAGAAAATCATTTAAAAATACTATCGCAAATATTTCAATGTAATATCTAAATACTATATTCACTAAGTCCATGAATAGTTGTGTACTATTAGTGAGTTTTGAAGGCATTATTATGAACTCAATATGCCCAGAACTTGTATGAAAAGAAGTCTTGGGGATATCCTCTTTATTCACCCTTAGTAATATCCTAACATCATATCCACCTTGTAGATGTATTGTTCTCCAAAAAACTCATCAAAAAATTTATCAATACTTGGAAGATGATACTTGTTCTTTATCGTGATCTTGTTGAGCTCATGATAATAAATGCAATGGCACATTGACCCATAAAACTTATTGACAAAGAGGAATTGTGCACACAATGGTGAAACACATGGGTGTATAAACCCTTTATCTAGATTCTCCTATAGTTTTTATTCAACTATTTATTTTTGAAAATTTCCATTCTATATGGAGTCTTGGATAATAGAAACTCCCTAGGTGTAAAATTGATTTAAAATTAAACCTCTCGACTAGGAGGAATACCAGAGAATTCCTTGAAAAACACATCAACATATTCCCTTCCAATAAGAATGTCTTCAAGGATGGTTATTTCTATAGACTAAATAATTTGAGCTAGATACTCTTTCTCATAGGGAAAAAATATAGATTCTTGATATGTTTGTACTAAAAAAGATTCATCCTCCTCCTTGAACTTATATTGAATTGGGGATCAATTTATAATACATAGATTGATTTCCTTCTCACAAAAATAAATGTTTCCTCTATATTTTGAAATCAGATACAAACTCAAAATTGCCTCAAATTCCACCATATGTAGTATTATAAGGTTATATGATAATTTAATCCCAAAAATTGTTACATGGGATGAGTTATATACTTATAATTTAATAATTTTTCCATTTTACATTTTCACTTAAAACTCTACTTCCATTCTTTTTTTGGGTGTTTGGATATTTCTACTAATTTTTTGTGATATGAATGAATGAATTTCACCAAAATAAAAAAGTATATTCTCTATTAATAAATGAATAACTAGATTATATGTCCCCACTTTTTTCATGATCTACCTTGGTAGTTGGGATTGAAAAATATCTCCCTTTCTATGTTGGAGGTTGTTGGTTGCCTCTGAAATCCCTTGGCTTTGGTTATTGGTTGGAAAAGTGCCTTCGTTCCTTGAAGTTGAAGCAATTAAAAATACACTATTACTTGAATGTATCATTACATTACTCAATCTCATATGTGGGTTTCTTCAATCCATAATCTCTAGCTTAGTTCCCTACTATATCACACATAAAGCATTTCATTATCCCCATTAAGTAATTACTGAGTTTCTTCGTTTTGCACCTATGACAATTAGGATATAGAAATTTATTAGGTCCATTATATTTATCCATCGGAATTCCAAGATTAAACTCCACTTTCCACTTCTTATCCCCATGATACCATTGATATTTATCGATCTATATTTCTAATTTGATGGTACATCAGATTATTTAACCATAGATATCAAAGTCTAAGATCTCCAAGGAATTTCATAGACTAGGTTTTAGCCTACTAAAGAAGTAGTAAACCTTGCATCTGGTGTTAATGAAAAATCCAGAGGTGTATAGTGAAAGTATTTTGAATTTTTCCTCATATGCTTGATTGATTCATCTTCTTTTTTCTTAAGGGAAGTGAAATCCTATTCCATTTTAAGATGAATAGTGCAAGGAAAAAATTTATTGGAAAATATTTTTCTGAATTCCTTCCACCCCATCAATTCAATCTATTCCTATGGATTCTTATTCATGATCAATGAACACCAATGATTAGTTTCACCATCCGTATGATAAATAGCCAGTATAACCTTCTTATTTTCAAAACATTAAATGATGGAAGAGATCTTCTTAATGGATTTGATCCAATGTTTTGTGATTAAGGGACCAGATGATCCATTGAAAGTCGAAGGCCTTTTCACATAAAGGACACAATAGCATCTTGTTCTATCTTAAGGGGATTTGGATGCTCCCCATGATATAGGATTCTATTTATAACCTGATTTAGCTGAGAGAGTGTCACTATATAGTTCATGATTCATGCTCTCATCAGGTTGGGCATCTCATTGCGGTAGTCATCACATTTCCCATCACATAAAATATTTTGATGTTTCCTCCTATTTTTGTCCATTTTCTATAATAAAAGGAAAATTAGGGATGATTATTTTTAAACAATTAAAAATTAAAATACAATCCCATAAAATCTAAGGGATAACTTATAAATTAATTTTATTTCTTAACTTATTAATTTCTAGGCTTCAATCAATGATTACCATGATCTATTTCCAAGCCTATATTCTTATGGGAATTTTTTTCCCCTAATAATGGTTCATAATGATCTTATGAATTTACCCATGAATTTCCCCCGGTAGTTTCAAACTAGGTGTGTAGTAAGGCATTTTTTCGTGTACCATGTTACACCGAGTCATGCCCAGTACACCTTGTCAGAGTTGTTACCCCTATGTACATATATTCCAAAACCACGTCCACTTATAGTATATAGATAGGGATGTATTTTCTTGATAAACCAATTAATCTATACTTACCAAAATTTAGGTATTTTTAATTGTACTTAATTTTATCCCATTGTATTTCGCTAGAGGTTTCTAATCCAAATCTCAAAAATAACTAAACATTTCATTTGAAACCATCAATAAAAAATCTGCTCTGTATTACACATTAATTCATAATTTTTTACTTAATAATTCATTTAATATACATCATAATATCAATAATTCTTGTGTATTTATGAATTATGTACATTACATAACAACTTAAAAAAGGAAATACATGAGCTTTATAGAAGAATTACATAACATGATCATAATATTCCATGGCTTTTAAAACTGCACTGCATAACCTGGGGACATACATATGAAAGGGGTGATATATAAAAAGCAGTAAGGAGAAAACATGGAATAACATGAAGAAAATAATTCATGTTATACAATAGGCATATCTATTTTGAATAAAAGGAACATGACTAATAAGTAATGATATAGCATGATAATCATAACATGGGAAATGTGGAAACAAATTAAAACACTACATCATAACACTACTACAAATACCCCTTTTATCAGTGCAAAAAATGTCCTTTAATAGCGCTAGAAAAGCGCTGTTAAAGCTGGTGTAGATAGGGGGTCCCCTTTTATCAGTGCTCTAAAAAGCGCTAATAACGACCCCCTTTATCAGCGCTAAAAAAGCGCTGATAAAAGGGGTCTTTTCT
The DNA here is from genome assembly GCA_963277665.1 of Viscum album. Lineage (NCBI taxonomy): Eukaryota > Viridiplantae > Streptophyta > Magnoliopsida > Santalales > Viscaceae > Viscum > Viscum album. The sequence continues at coordinate 1,281,642,805 of OY728153.1, forward strand.
CAGTGCTAAAACAAAGTGCAGATAAAAGGGTCCTTTATCAGCGATTTATTTTTAGCACTGATAGAAGACCCATTTTATCAGCGCTTTGTTTTAGCGCTGATAAAAGTTAATTTTTTTTAAAAAACCTGCCAATCTCAGGGGGGGCTTTTTAGAGGCCTTGAGCCCCCCCCCCCCTTATCAGTGCCTTCCCACACCTACAATGCCCCCACACACCCCCCTACACCCTTTATTAGTGTTATCCCCCACCAATTATTAGCACTAGCTCCCATATTCCCCCATGCGCGTGCGCCCCTGCATCCACCAGGTTTTGAACTCGAGACCTCCCCCCTGCGCGCCTAAGCCCTTACCACTCCTCTATTTTTATTTGTTTTCCTTTTCAAGATATCTCTCTATATATATATATAGTTATATTTATTCGTATAGTAATATATATATATATATATATAGTTATATTAATATGTATATAGTTAGATTAATATATAGGTATATAAATATTCATATATTTTTATTTTAAATAAAATGGATATTAGTTATTATTTAGATAAAGCTAATATATTTTATATGTAAATATATTTTATTATTTATATTTATAATTAGATTTTTATGTGTGAATATATAAAAAAATATGTATATATTATTATATATTTGATTATAAATAGCATTGAATTATAAAAAACGATAAAATTTTAAAGACATGATATCATTATGAATGTAATAACTTGGAATAAATTCATTCTCTACCAAAAAAGTCAATAATACCCTCTTAAACGAGGCTGAAAATCCACAAAAGGTTAAAAAATCGGGGTATCCTGACTAAAAACTCAGTTTTGGAGGCCTTCTGGGCCATTTTATTCCTCGAAAAAACCTTGACCAATCCCCCCAATTCATAGGGGTGTAGATCTCATCAAAGGCTTCGATTTGATATATGATAGAGCTCAAATGGACACCCGGATCAAAATTTATGGCCATTTGAAGTTCGAGTTGTGTTTTCAACATATTTTTGATCTTTTTTTATTTTTTTTTATTTTTTTAGTCTTAAAATTGTTATTAAATTACTATTACACCATAATAATTTGCAAATTATTAATTAAAAATATTTTTTAAATTTTTTTATATTCCATTTTCACCAAATATCTTATATATTAAGTGTAACAGTATATTTATACTTATCTAAAATATATTTAAAATTATATTTAAAATATATATATTATATTTAAAATATATATATTATATTTATATCAATATAAATATATCTATATATTTAAATATTAATATATTTTTTTAATTATTTTTTTTTTGGAATTTGACCCTTTATGAGCGCTTTTAAAAAAAGCGCTGATAAAGACCTCCCTATATCAGCGCTACTAAAAAAAGCGCTGATAAAGGGGTACCCTTTAACAGTGCTAAAAAAGTGTTGTTAAAGGGGTACCCTTTAACAACACTAAAAAAATCACTGTTAAAGGGGGTACCTTTATCAGCGCTAAAAAAAGCGCTGATAAATGGGTACTTTTATCAGCGCTTTTTTTAACGCTGATAAAGGTACCCTTTATCAGCACTTTTTTTAGCACTGATAAAGGTACCCCTCCCCCTTTATCAGTGCTTTTTCATTAGCACTGATAAAGGGTGGTGATGGCCTTGGTCCATTTTGTGGTAGTGTAAACATGGGTCAAGTATAATTGAAAAGACATAATAATAGAGGAAGTACCATGAAGGAATCAGGTTCACTCACTATCTCAACATGGAATCTCATGAGACTAAACATTACCCAATGCATTGGAGTGCTATATAATTCTAGTTGCACCCATCACATTCATTTCATTCTCATGCTTAAGTGTGCCATATAGATCATAAGACGTGAATTAATTTATCATCACATTTTATTCCACGAACATGGAGTACATAATAAATAAATTTAAGTCAAAATTCAAATATTTTAAGGTGTATAAAATTAAACACCCTCTAAATAAAATTGGTATGGTATTCACTACACAACTGTTTTGGCCTGGAAAATCATTGTAAATTTTCATAAATATAAGGGTTTATCTTAAAAATTTATAAAATGGATTGATAAGAATTCAAGGGTTATATATTAATTTGGACATAAAATGGGAAGTATTAGGTATATATATATACATATCCCAACAATAATAATTTGAATTATAAGGCATAAGACAATAAAGAAACATGAATAATGAAGAGAAGGATAAGACCCCTTACTAAATATTCACATCGTAATGGGTGTACAGAAATGATCATGGGAGTCTTAAATAGAGTAAAATGGGGTACCATAATTTATGAATCAAATAGAAAGTAATTGGGATATGGAAGAAAATATCTCAACATAAGAAAAATAAATTTATGATACATTACAGAAAATAAGTTCTTGGTCGAAAGAGGAGACGGGAAGATCCCTTAATTAACAGTGTGAATCCAAATTCTTGGGAGGAGCTTCTTGTGAGCATTGAGGTGCACTGCGAGGTCTTTATAGAGTGGAGGGAAAAGTATGGACATGATCTAATGAGTTTTAGTGAAGTGAAATTAGAGGGTGGGTGGTTTAATATTGGAAATCTGGGGTATTTATTTATTATTTAGGTTTCTGACTCTACAAAATAATATAACCAAAACCTCAAACCATTACATGGGTTTTCACATGTTTTATACCAAATTGGATTGGTTACCATTATTTTATAAGTACAGGGTCCAAAATTTATAAAATAATTCCCTTGATTATGTGAAGGTGAGTTATACTCTTAATGAAATGATTTTGAAACCATAAAATATATTAATGGTTTTTATGGATTCATAATGGATTTATAAAATTAATAAAATAAACATAAAATATAATTATTTTAAAGATAAAACATATATTTTATCTTTTATTCCCTTTATATTATTTATTACATCACTTTTTGGTAATTATGATGTTACAATACACAACGTGTATTTATATGGTATTTAATTTTTACCAAAAAAATGAAATGTCTTCGAAATTGGTGAATAATTAATCATTGGATAATTTCGATGATCTGATTCCAAAGATAATATTTATTTTATCTAAATAATTTTCTAAATATTTTAATTTTATCTTTTAAAATAAAATCTACATTTAACAAGAAATGTTGGGTTTTTTATCATAACTTTTTTTGATCCCTAATAAAAACTACATTTGAGTTTATAAAAATTATTTGATAATTTATATTAAATAAGAATTATTTAATAATAATATTTTATTAAAATATTTTTAATTTCATAAATCCATTAATTCATAAAAATAAATTACTTAATTCAATTTTAATGTTACCCAAAATATCTTATTATTTTTTTTATTATATCAAAATAAAAATAATTTATACACTAATAATAATATGATGAAAATATCTCCATTATTACATAGAAAATAATGTGAATTTTTATATATCTAGGGTCTTGATACATATCAATTTAATTGACCCACAAATTTCTTATGATTAAGTTGTGTGGTGGTGAGGCCTTCATGGGTTGGTTTTCCGTACGTGGTTTGAGTCATGCTATCGATGAGCTTGAACTTCTCCCATAAAAGGTTTCAATCATGCTTATGTAATTGGATATCGGCTTGTGATTGGTCATGTGAAAAGACCAGTGATTTTATCTCCCTCAGAATATTTAATAAATGGGCTTCATATGGTATGGTCCTACTATTTGAGGTATTCACTTCCTTTGTCTGTGTCAATTCGATTTCTTAAAAACTTATATTTATACAAATCATATGATCACTATTCAATGACAATATTATCAATGATAAAGATGCTTACTAATCATTTAAATCCAATAGTATAAAATAAAAAACAATCATTGCATGTGTTTTCTATAACCATATTACATAATAATATATTTATTTAAATAATAAGGAGAATTTTATTTATAAAAGTTCAAGTCATTAAAATTGGAGTCCTCATACACACTCTAAGTAGCCTTAATAACTATTTTCCCATTATAATCATAATCAGTTTTCTTCTTATTTTTCTTTTCCATATTTTGTCTTTCTTCATTTAACTAGAGGAAATCAGGATTTATATGATCCATCTATTTTCATTCATATAATCTTACTTCTTTAGATCATTTCTCATCTTTCTTGAAGGAATTCTTAAAGCCACACTTTTTCATAAGGAATTTTATAAATTTTCTAGATAACTGAGCTATTTTCCTTTTAAAATATTATAAGTCTGAATCCATTGATATTTTTACATTTTCCTTTATTTCTTTATGCTTCAATGTTTTAACACTATGGGAATTGATTTCTTTTTTTACTATATTATGATCTTCAACTTCATCTTGCATCTCTGCACCATCACCATCAAGGTTCCAATTAATTCTTTCATTGTAAAATCATTGATCAGTGGTGATTTCATTATAGATAAATATATCACATTACTTTTTTAGTGTAGTGATCTATGTACATTCTGTTTAATGACCTGAACTCTTATCAATAAAATTCCCCTTGTTAATTTAACTAAATGTTTTGTGGATATAGTAAACACATGAACTTATTTTGTTTTATTATTTACAACTGGATTTAAGTGGCCATTATGTATATTTACAATTTATAATATAGTTTTTGAATATTTATCCCATGACTAGTATAAATATAGGGTTTTAATAAATCCTTTTGGCAGAGGAAGGGGAAGTGATGGCCTCAACCAGTAGGATCATACCATATGAATCCCATCTATCTGAGCTTCTGAGGGAGATATCATTTCTGGTCTTTGCACTATACCAGGTCTAAGATGATATCCAATAATTTAAGCCCGATTGAAACTATTTACATGATATGTTCAAGCTCATTGAGATTACGGCCCAAACCATATTCACTGAGCTGCCCAATAAAATACCCACTATCGCATACCTTACTCTTAGGGTGTATGTTGGTGTAATAAAGGGATATGTATCAATTACCTGGAATTTGGAATATTTACATTATTTTTTATAGAATATTGAATATATTTTCTTCCAATTATTTTTACTTTGTAATTGATTTTTAAGGCACAAATAGTATTTTTTTATTAATATTCAAATTAAATTAAGAAATTTATTTTTATGAATTAATGTATTTCTGAAAAAAAAAATATTTTAATAAAATATTATTATTAAATTAATTTATATATATATAAATGATAACATATTTCTTTATGAAGTCAAATGTAATTTTTATTAGGGTTCGAAAGTAGTTATTGACAAAAACCCATCATTTTCAAAAAATGTTAGTTTTTATTTTGAATGTGAAAATTCACATATATATAAAATTATTCAGATAAAATTAATATCATTTTTTGAATTTGGATGTCAAAATTATCCAATGGTAAATTTTTCATAATTTTTTGAGACAATCTAATTTTGGAGAAATATTTAATACCGTATAAGTATATGGTGTGTTTTATGACAACAGAATAGACCAATAATAATGTAATGAATACTATAAAAGTTATAATATGAAAATAAATTCTTTTAAAATAATGTGATTTTATATTTAATTTCTTTATTTTATAAAGCGTTACTAAATCCTCCAATACTTATAAAATATTTTAGCATTTCAAAATAATTTCATTGAAAGTGTGTCTCACCTCCACATACGAATGGGAAATATTTTATTATCTTCAGACCTTATCCTTAAAAAATTATGTATTCCACTCCAATTTAGTTTAATCCATGGGAAATTCCCAAGGTATGGTTTTTGGTTTTGAATATTTTATTATGTAGTGTCCAAAACCAGAATAATAAAGAAATCCCCCTCATTTCCTATATAAACCCACAAAATCGCCCTTTTATCTTCACTCAAACTCCTTGAATCTAGTCCCTACTCTGTCATATACTCCCTAGACTCCTCCAAAGGGCCTGAAACCTCCCATTAATCCTCTATTAAGCCTTTGGAGTCACACATTCAAGTATGGGATTCTCTCTCTCCTCTTTATATCATGCATTTCATTTATGATATGCCTTCAAATATCAATATTCTTAAGTTGTGATTCATTCATGCTTATCCCCCATACATTCAATTTTATTTGTAAATAATTTTATCCCCTTTAAATATCATTTATTCCTCTTATTAACCCTTATATACACTTGTTACTATCTCTAAATTCAGTAATAAATCTTCCACCCTCCTCTTTTATCAAGAACTCATTTTTATGCTATGTATTTTAATTTACTTTTTTACTTTGTTTTGATATGTTCTTAAATATTACCATACTTTCCATTTTATGTATAAATGATTATAGTCTCTTTCGCACTCATTTAACCCTCCTAAGAACCTTTATATACACCCGTTACCATGCCAAAATTTTGTAAGGGTTCTTTCTTTTCTCCCCTTTCTTCAAATTTCTTTGTTATGTTGTGCCTTTTATTTCCAATTCCTTTTGTTGGTTCATGAATTTACATATACCCCTTACTATCCATTTCACGTCTAAATGATTAGAGACTCATTTTTCTTCATCAACACATTTTATGAGTTTCTATATGATGTAGTTCAGTTACCGAAATTGCACTGTGATTTTCCATACAAAAATAATTATTTTTTGAATACCAGACCCATTTCCCTATCAAAGATATTCACCTTTATCCACATATACTTATTTATTTAGGACGTAAATGTATGTATTCCATATTCCTTGATCATGGAATAAATTATGGTGTGGAATGAATCCATGTTATAGGATCTAAGTGGCACACTTAATCATGAAAACTAAATGATTATGAAAGGTATGCCCTGATAGTGCTCAAATTCATTGGGTATTGGTTAGTATCATTATATGAAATGTTGAGACAGGGGATTTTCAAGATTATGTTATGGTAATTTTTCCACCATGGGGTCTTGGAAAATTTATCCTTGAACTATTTATGATTAAATGGTTTAATTTGCTACCACATTTTCCTTGTTATGATTGTCATGCAATATCATAGCTTATTATTCATGTTCCTTTGAGCCTCATTAATATGACTTTTATAACATGTATTATTATCCTCATGTTTTTCCATGTTTATTCCCTTACTAGGATTTATATCTCACCCCTTTATTATGTATGTCATCAGGTTATCCCATGTCGTGTTAAGTACGAAGGAATGTTTTGGTCATGTTAAATAATTTTTCAATAAAGATGTTTCATTTATTGTTTTATGTTTTTATGCAATGTACCAAATTTATCAAAGAAACTAGACCTCCCTATTTTCTAAGCTGTATTTATTTCAATGTTATGTAATAAATCATGTTTAAAATTGAAATAAAGAGCAAGGTTGTAATATTTAGTCCTTGAACTGATTGAGTAATTTTGATTCCTAAAGAAGAAACATCATTGAATATTTCTGTAAATATCCCATTCATTTAGGTGATGGTTTCACCATCATACATTTAGAAGGTATAAAACATAATTTTTTTAGTACCACACCTTAACATTCTGACATTTTCATTTCCTTCTTATGTAATAGTAATCGTCTATCACATTTCATAATTATTAGGCCATTGTGATACTCGATTGAATTCCTCTAGTCAATTTCCACAAATATAGAATTAATTGCTTTTAAATTGATGTCATACTCAGCTAATTTGGAAGGATCCCATTTTTGTATTTTCAGGAATTTTATATGGAGTGATAATCTTCATATATAATATAAATCCAGGTTTTTTATATAGATGATCATATAAGATTTTCAACATCCATTGTTATCACTATTGAAATATAAAGCATGTATCGTTAATATACATTATCTAGGATCATCCATTTATATATATTTATTTATATAGACTTTATAATTGAACTTGATAGATCTTATCTAAATTATCCAAAAAAATCTCCTTTGATACATATTGTTAGGTCATAAAAATAAAAAGATACATAAGAGGGGTGAATTATTTCTTTTTGATAATCTTGAAAGATTATATCCTTTTTCTTTTGTTTTTGATTTATAAAAATATTTAATGTTTTCTTATGTAAACAGTTTGGATAATGGATAAATACAAAATAATAACACATCAATTTTGTAGGGTTTTGGGGCATAAATATCCCATAGTCCACTCCACCAATGCTCTCTCTGTGAACTTTCGGATTTTTACTAGAAAGGCCCTCTTATCAAAAGACCTCCATAACTAGGTGCAAGAAATTGACACCATGATGATTCTACTTTTCATCACAATGTCTAAACAACTGAAAAAAGGGAATACCTTAGTCAAAGATGATTCATTCTTTGAAGAAACATCAAACATTGACAAAGGCATGAAAAATGATTTCTTCCCACTTGGGTCACGCAAGTTTCATCATAGTCACACAAGTATACTTGCACGCCGCCTAGTGGTCATGCAGGTGACTTGAGAGCCCTCTTTGATTCTCACTTGGGGTCTTCAGCAACATATAAATACCCCCGATGGGCCCCCCATTTAAAGATGGAAAAATTCCAAAACTCATATTCGAGCTCCTGGTGCCCTAGTCTCTTTTGGAAGTCTTCTAAACACTTATAAGGTAATTTCTTACCTAGAATAGAATATCTAAAGAAGGGGAACAAGGCTTAAGTGTTGAAATTATTCAACACCTACGCGCCTAGGTGTCTAACCCTTAAGGGAAATGAAGAAATTTTCACGCCGCCTTATCCCTTAAACAAAACTTGCACGCCACTCTTCTGGAAGCCCCTAGGGATAATAATAATGGCTTGAGCCAAGTCTCATCCAAGTATTACCCCATGGGTTGACCGTCACGCAAGTATCCATGTGCCGTGTAGGTATACCTGCGCGACCAGTACCTGTGCACCCACGCAGGACTTGCGCGCCTCTCTCTTTTTGGATGCCCCTCCTTCCAATTCACCTGTTTTCTTCAAATCCACCTTTCCTCTTAAAGATTTAGTCGTGAATACACACTTCAAAGCCATTTATGGCATGTTTCCTTGATTGGATTCCTTATCTGAATGGAATTCTGTTGAACATCTCTCAAAACCTAGTGATTTACATGTCTTCATATCACTACGGTGAGATATTTCATTCATTCGACCTCATCCTTTAAAGATGAGAGGATCTTTAACATGGTCCTCCTTTTCAAGAGTAAGCCCCCATCTCAAAATTCCCAAATATGGGCATCCTCCTTAGGAGTAAGCCGCAATCATAATTTCTCAAATCTGGGCATCCTCCTTAAGAGTAATCCCCATGTTCCCTATTCACTAGGCCTCCTTTTTAGGAGAAATCCCTAGTCCATGTTCTCTTAACCTGGGAATCTTTTTCAGGAGTAAGCCCAACGTCCCCTAACCTGGGCCTCCTTCTCAAAAATAATCCCCAGTCATAATTCCATTTAACCGGGGCCTCCTCCTTAGGAGTAATCCCCAGTTCTCAAATCGCTTAACCTGGGTCTCCATCTCAAGAATAATCCCCAGTCATAATTTCCCTTAACCAGTCTTAATTTACTTATGATTTGGACTTCTGTCTCAGGAGTAAAACCCAAATCATAATACCCCTCTAATTTGGGCATCCTTCTCAGGATAATTCCTCATTTAAGTATCCAAATATCCATAAATTACATATACCTTTATGGACCTTATTCCCGGGTTTCTTCCTTGAATTAAATCAGAATCTTCATCGATCTAGGCAGTCATACATACATAAGCCCCACATCATTTCTTATAATTGCATCTTTCATGGAACAATTGTCTGGTTTTACCAATACCTCTTGTTTCTCACACCGAGCATGACTCACGTGAACTTAGAGTGTAAAAGTAATTATGAAATCTTTATTTGAGCCATAAATCATGCATAAAACTCATACTTCTTTACTCGAACTATGTGGGTTTTGATTCCTTTTCTAAATAAGGATACGTAGGTAGCCCATCTGCGGGTACGATCCCAACTCTAAAATAATCTATGTCCTTCTGAATGACAATAAACTTCAAGTGCCCCACTGAGTGGCTTTAAAACCAATATGGTTATCATAATGACCAAGATATTTCTATGTAATGTATTGAAGGATGCCATTGACTAAGAATCTCTAAACAAATACAGATGATTCTTTATTGATGAAGAACCTCACATACATATAAAAGACTCTCTAAATCTCCTACATACTAATCATTTATTGTCAGATCTAAAGGAAAGCTCATTTTCATACTTGGTAATTTAATAAGGATTCACGAACATAACTTAAATCTATAAAGAGTGTCCCGGAGTAGACAATAATTCCCCTCAAAAAGGTGTGATGAGTCCGACCTCTGATCCTATCGACCAATGAAAATTCTTAAGCCTTATCAGTTCACAACTAATGAGCACCTACATTTGGAAAGTAGGCCCAAATAGATATAGAATCATTGGATGTTTCTGGTTCTTTGAATAAACCTGTTAGAAACCACCTGGAATTTTTGAACCTTAAATTAATGAGTTCATCCCCATTTCCAGAGGAAACAAAAAATGTTGAACCTGACATGAATCCTTAACCAAGTTAAAATGATGTTTTACTTATTTGTTAGGACCCTATTTAAACTCAATGAGAGGGCTAACAAAGCAATCAATAACATATGTTCTCATCAAAAAGATGTAGTGGCCAAACTTATCTTGAATACGTCTGTTATATCAAATAGGCATCTTTTCCAAGATCTTCTGCGTTACAAAAATGGATTCTCTTAAGTTCACACCTGTGAATACCTCTATTGTGAATGCCTCTACTGCTACTCCTGCTGGATCGTCATCCTCTCTGAGGATGACATCACCTACTCAGCGTCTTCAACGCTGGGTGTCAAATGCACTGGCTAAGGAACACCATCAAAATGGTACTATTCTGACTCTGGAGACCACTCGACATGCCCTCCAAGTCAATAATTCAACCTGGTTGTCCGGACAACGAAGACCAGCTATCAAGAAGTAGGTGGTGCCAATAAACGTCTCCAACCGTTTCGGGTTGTTATCCCAAAAACACAATCACAAGTCCCTCCCATATTCTACGGAGGTGAATGAGAAGGTCATTTAAGGCCTTAATTCAACGAGACAGAAGTCCTTCCCCGGGGCTCCCATCAAGAATCGCCACCAAACTCGTGTGACAGTGCACCCTCAACATGATGATGGTATCGTCTCCAGGAATTTGGCCCAGCTTCCTCGAACCCGAGCAGGAAAGATGAACCTCCAAAGATGAAATCCGGTTAATAGTGATTAGGTCCTTATCTCTGCCATCTCTGGAGAAATCGACCAACTTAACTTGGTGGCACGTAACGAGCGGGCACACACACCTGTCCGTTTTAATTCCGCTATCCAGCAGACTCGTCTGGCAGCAGCACGCCAATCCCATCAGGCAATTCCAGCAGAATAACATTGACAAGAACATACACCTGTTTATAAATCATCATCTAGTCAGCAGGCTCGTCTGACTACATACGATGAAGCCCGCTAACCCAATGTGTTGACAACTGGTAAACAGGTACATACACCTGCTTACACTCATCAATCCTGCCAGCAGCCTCATCTGCTAGTATTGAAGGAAGTTCATCAACCACATTCGGTAGAGTTCAATCAACAGGCACATACATCTACTAGTATTGATCAAGCCTACCAACAGCCTCATTTGGTAGCACCCGGAGAAGTCAATTGGAAATCCCCAATGACAAATAGAAGGTAGACCCAACTCTCTTCCCCCACACATGAGTACTGTCAGAATTTACTGACATGAAAAGGAGGAAATGATCAGCAATACACACCTACTCCAAGCATGGGATGGAAGTATATCCTTGTTCGTACAGCTGAAGTCACCAAGCATATTCTATCAATGGTAAAAGAGCAGAAGAAAATCCCTGCTCATATTCTGGATTCCTATCAGGATATTATAACATCTTCAGTAGCATCTCGGGGAAAGACACATAATTCTATCCCTGCAAGTAGAGTGACACATCTATAGTTCACTCTAGAAAAGACACACAACTATGTTCTAGTCCAAGAGGGTTGTGGGGAATACTCCCCCATATCATACGGACAACCAAGTTAGGCACATGCACCTGATTTGAGTGAAGATAATCAGCCTAATCGGATCATTTCTCCTGAGCAGGCACATGAACTTTCCCATAATAACCACTTTTACCAACAAGTGGTTCTCAATGTGAGTAAAAAGGAGTCTAAGAAGAAGACCCGCCCAACACAGTCGAGAAATCAAGAGCCGGTCTGTAATAAATCCTTGCTCGATGCTGGAGTTCTTGAGGCCCTCAGACAATTATCTGTTGGAATTCATGATTCTACTCTCTCATTTCCCAATAGTGGGAACATTAATTCTGAAGTTCTTCATCAGACACATCCTTATGAAGGCTTGCTTCATGACAATTCGGTCGATCTCAAAGTTTCATCTTCAAATGAGAGCCAAAAGAACCATCTGTGTGGCCAGAAGACCAAGGAGAAAAATGTTTCATCTTTTGTTGTAACCCACCATGGTGGTCCTCCCTGTGATGATAAATTTAGCTGTGAAATTCCTCTCCGCAGTAGTCATTCACATTTCCTGGAAAATGCTCCAATAGACAATGTAGTGACGAGAAATACCTATTATCTTGAGGCACTTGCAAATGTGAAGCCATTCATGTCTGATGCTTTACTGATAGCATGTAAAATACTTTCTCAATCAGAAGATATCCTAGGGTGTAGGTCATTATCAGAACCACCCCAGGGTTATTCATCATCTAGTTTGATCAGTGATTTCTCTACCAATCTTGTTGAATCTGATGAAGCAACAAGGAAGCACCAGCTCTGGTCTAATCAGGTATAAGAATCTTCATCAAATGATAAAGAGGAAATGATGAATATGAGAAAACAACTGGGAAAAGGTGAAGTGCCAGTTATGTTTTGTCCTTTGGATGACTCTCAGCATGACATTCCAGAGATGTTGACGGAATATGGAATTCATTATATTCGTCTCAACATATAGAATACTCTTTGTCAGTTGAAAAATAAAATATTATCTTATGATGAATATGAAAATCATGTCAAGATAATAGAAGGGTTAAAATGCCAACTTGACTTGGCATCTCTCTCAGTTTCTCGATATCTGAAGGCTAAAAAGCAGCAGAGAGCCCTTAAGCGTTCATGCCTTGGCGCACTAAGAAGATTTCGCCAGTTAATTTCCAATGCCCCATCTAGTTTTCATATCAAGGGATGGGGTGTTCATGTAGCACTACATTTCACTATACTCTCCAGCCAACAAAGCCTACCGAAAATGGTATCATGCAATGTTATTTCCCATGGCCGACCACAACCAATTGTCTTTATTTGTAATCAAAGGCTTGCTCAAGAACATGCCTCAACTAGTTCTTCTCAAAGACGAGCATATAGAGAAAAAGTTGTTGAATTACTCATGCATCAAGCAAATGAGAATATTTAACAGGCTTCTCATTTAGAGTGTGCACATCATCAAGTTACAGAAGTGTCAAAAATCATCCAATGGTCTTTTGGGCTGGGTGATAAAAGTGGATGTAGGTTGATGCATCCAGCCAATTTCCAAACTAAAGTATGTAAGATCAGGAGAGATTTCAAGAAAGTCTCAGATGTAGCAGCTCAAGATCGACTCCAGCTTTCTAGACTGGGGACTATTTTAACCAAACCCTCAGAATCAATAGATAGGATTCAAGGAGTTGAGCAGGAACAGCAGGAACAGCCCCAGTCCATAGGACTGTGGACTTTTTCAAATCCTCAATCTCTTCTTGAGAGAAACTCAGTCTTCTCTCAATTAAGGAAAAAGCCACAAGAAGAACGAAGAGTCGAATTATCAGGAGATTCCCTCCAAATAACGGTTTGTTAAGAAGTTCCAGAGGGATAAAATCAACAAAAGGAAACATCTCATCAGGGACATGGAAGAAGAAAATATCGCAGAAATTCCAATAGAAGGGATGCAATGAATTATGCATCAATTAATGTCATCAATTCCATTGTTGCTGATCCACCTAATGAGGTTCACTCAAAGGGATAAGATTAAGAGGTTTCTACTCAAGAATTTGTACGCACAGACACAAATGAATAAGGTGTGCGTACACGAAATAAAAGGCTTACCCAGAATCTGCGTGTTCCTTCAAATAACTCACTTCCCCCTCTCTGAAAGGGATCCAACAAGGGGAAAGTAAAGAATCAGGTTACATACCCTTCCTTAAGAGAAGGCTAATTTCTCTCACTAGAGAAAGTATTACCACAACAATAAGAAGAAATGAAGGAATTAAGAAGGTTGAATGCAGAACTACTTCAAGGTAGTCTTCCTCCTAAGCGTGCTAGAGTCAATCAGCCAATGGAATTTGTTGCAGCTACTGAGATGGATCTAGAATATCCTCCTTTATTAGTACATCCTAACAGGTCTAATCCTATGGGTCATGTGCAACAACAACTGGTGGTTTTATCATCAATTGTAATTCCAGCCACCACATGTGTCCAAGCTCCAATTATTGCACCTGCTCATGTCCAAGCTCAGCTAGATGTTTCTCAAAAGATTATAACTACTATTGAGTCATTAACAGCTCGATTGGAATCTATGAAGGGAAATTGTAGAGACCCGTATCCTGACATACATGGAAATTACATTACTTTTGCGGAATACTTAATACATAACAAAAATATACACACAAGGATCGTAATAGTTTAGTGTCTTTGGAAACTCGGAACGTAATCTTCTAATCCTGGTGAAAGATCTTCAAAATCTCCCACAAAGATCTTCCTTTTTTTACCTAAAACCTTTCTTTATATCCTTGGGAAAAGAAAACATAAAAGGGTGAGCTCAAATGCTCAGTAAGGGTAAACAAAAGAAATATCAATCACATAATTTTCATAGGAACATAACATTTTTTTGGAAATCTTAACCTGCAAAAGAGAGCATAATTTCATAACATGGGATAAATCATAGTAGTGAAAATGAAACCCTTACTTAAAACATTACTCATTGTGTCATACACACATAATCATAGAGAATCATTTCTTGTTAGTCAAGACTCATTTCCAAGACTATCTTAGTGGACAAAGTCCCTTTCTGAATCGAGTAATCCTCGTTTCAGTCCTGTTTCACTGAACCGGTATAACCTACCATTCCAGCCATGTCTATCTCATGAGATATGAAATCTTTACCCAATGCATTGGAGGGAGATATAGGTCCCACCCATCTCTTAATGAATCCTTTCTTATGTGTGCCACAAAATCATAAATCATACATCATTGCATAACCCATGTAATAAAAATGGGATTCTTAAAAAACATGACATCATAAAACAATTCATATAAGATAAAGGAATTCATAAAAATAATTCCATCACAACATAATCAAATCCATGTAATAATAGGGATAAAAACAGAACCCTTTTATTATCTTAGATGGAAAATAATTTTGATAAAATACTTGAACTCCATTCTTGAGGAAAATATCCTTTCTACTTCAAAAACATTTTTCCTTTCATAACATGTCATACGACTTTAAAATAAAAGAAGTTGATTAAAAATAAACCTGAAAACTTGTAAAGGAAGCTTCTTGGAAATAATTTTTTAAAAATCCATTCAGGCCGTATAAGTTAAAAAAAAACATTCTTTGTACTTTTGTCGGAAAAGTCAAAAAGTACCTCGTACGAAAAAAACGACAAAAGATTCCTTTCATATTCTTTACTAAAAACTCACCGAAGGGTAAAAATTGGATTTAAACTATTGTAAGTGGATGGAAATAATATTACATATTGATGAAACATGGATGTGGATGATAAAATACACCCCAGTAAATACTTACGAATAAACAATCTCGGATAAAAATGAGATTGTGATATTTCCCTTACCTTAGGTCCGACTTGCTTTGTAAGTGTCCGAACCTCCTGTATAATGATTTAAATCATGTTATTGACTTATTACAGAATCATATTCATTGTTATAATATCATATATGGTTCACTTATCACATTATATTACCCGTTCTTTTGTAAATTCCATGTTAAAGAAGCGTTTTGGGTAAAATCGTTTCATTTATCGTAGGTGTTTTGACTTGTTGTTCTTGACATCATTATTACTTATATCATGATTTACTTACTTCCAGAATATAAAATATGATTTATATATCATATATATTCAGTATATATATATATATATAATAGGTAGATAAATAAAATGAAAAACACCGTTCATGGAGACGGTAGTCCGTACGTACGCATGAACGCTGTTTTCCTTTCCTTATTGTCTTGAAATGGAAGTAAGTAGATGACATACATATGTATATATATACATAAATCCAGTAGCTTTATAATGTCATATATTTCATTATTATTTCTTATATATACATTATAATCATTCTTAAATGGTTAACATGGAGAATGAATCTCATCGCGTCGTGGAGACGGTATTCCGTACGTACGCACGAGCGATGATATCATTTCTATAAATATTGAATTGAATTGGAGTGTATTATACAATATATCAGAATCAATATGATGTTGTAATAACTATGTATAGTTATTCTTTACACCATTATACCCATCCATGTAAGGTGGTGGTGGAAAATAGATTACACCACGGCGTGGAGACGGTATTCCGTACGTACGCACGCGCGGTGATTTCTTTTTCCGTAGGATGGATAGATGGTGAAATAGGGTTGTTTCATACTTATAATAACATATCAGTATATGAGTGATACTTATGTTATTACTTCATAATGAAACAACCTAAGAATAAGAAGTGGAAGAAGAAATAAAGATGAAAGAATTGGTAACGGTAATTACCTCTTCTTTGAAGTGCCTCTTTGAGACCTCCTCTTAGGGCACTAAAATTGGTCTTTGAGGAAGACCAGAACCTCTAGGATGTTTCTAGGGAAGTGGAGAGGATAAATTGGCAGGGGTTGGCCGATATTGAGTGCTCAAATTGGTGTTAGGAGGAGGGGGAGGAGGTGTCCTTTTATAGGGGAGGAGAGGGGCACCTTAGTAATATCTCAAAATATTATTTTATATTAAAGTCAAAATCGGTTTATAATGGTTCCAAAGGGTCTTATTTCGAAGATAAAGTGGGGATGGGTCTAAATCCTATCAACCAATAGGATTTAGACAAGTTTAGGGTATTATTTTAACCTTATCAATTAGATTTAACTCTAAGTTAATTAATTTAACTTTTACCGTGGCTTTTTGTTTTCTTTCACTATATGGTTAATACACTTACTATAACATGCCAAACGAACCCCAAATTGTTTATTATTAATACATATATCCTTATCTAAGTCATTTGGCCGAACCTTATATTTTTAGGAATAAAATAACAATTGATAATATAATATTTGATTTAAAAACTATTTTGTGTCAATTTTGACACTATTTGATATATGATTTTTGTGAAAGTCATAACAGAATTATATGTTCGAACCAAGTTGATTAAATCAACACTAATATATCATAGTAACCTAAAAAATTAGTGGAATTCATAAAAAGTCTTAAATTAAATTTATTTTGGTATTTATATTATCAATTATGTCAATATTTCATTAATAAGAAAATTACTGCATCATTTTTGTGTCATAAATAAATTATATTATTTGATGTCTAAAAATTACAAATAAAATACCATCATGTTGGAAATCTTTTTAGCTTTCTAATGAATATTTATAGTCGAATTTATCTTATGTATAACCCCATATTAAAAATGATTTACTTATTAAACTTTGATTTTAACTATTTTAACCCTTCTTTAAATAAATTAATAATAAATGTCCTAATCTAATCCAAGTGGGCCTAAATGGTCATATGTTATTCCTAAGTTTGTTTTTGGTCGAATTACACTTGTCCAATAGAATTAGGACATGTGTTAGGGTAATATTAAAATCATATTTACCCTTAGTTACCTTATTTACTATTAACCGTGGTAAAAAAAGTAAAAAGTTACTATTCACCAAAAAAATTATTTTCATCTCATTGAACCACATTTTAGTCCTTGATATTAACCGTGTCTCTCGGATTTTTGAAATTCCATTCACAAAAGCGGTAAAATTAAGTTTTATGCAAAATTCAGTTTTTAACCTACCACTTAGTAGTTTCACTATTCATCAAAAATTGATGTTTTTCAGAACAATGCCAAAATTTCATCCCAAGCTATATTTCATATTCCGAATTCAAAAATGAAGTCTATTTTACCAAATTCATAACATAAAAGTTGCATTAATTAATTTTATAATTAAATCCCGCTGTTAAAACAAATAGCGTGTTTTTAAGAAACAATATCTATCAAAAGATTGACACTTGTTTATGTCTAGTTTAAATGTGAAATTACATCCAATGACCAACATTGTATTAAATTTTAAAAATATATTCTAAATATACTTTAAAACCACTCAAATTAATGATTTATCACTATTAATTATTTCGATTAAAAAAGTTGTTTTTAATTATAATTTAGTAATTTTCACTATTCATCAGAATATGAAAGTTATCCGAAAAGTACCAAAATTTCACCTTAGGCTAAATTCGATACTCCGAATCCAAAAATAAAGTTCATTTTGAAAAATAAGATTTACTGGATTTCAAAAAGTGGTTATTACTATTCATAACGGCTAGTTTTAATAATATTTTTATAGCATATCGTTGTTTAGTGAAACTCGGTATTGCGTACTACACACGCTATCGAGGAAGGTCGCGATTGCGTGTAATGCAAGTCAAGTCAAGGATGTGTGTTGTGCAAGCTCCTTTTGGTGTAGCGTACAACACAAGACATTAATAAAATTAAAAAGAATATTTTTTTATAAAATCTTGGGCTGTTACATTCTACCCCCCTTAAAATGAATTTCGCCCTCGAAATTCGTCGGGGTAATAAATGGTTTACTATTTGAAAGTTTCTTTAATAGAAACCCACATCGTAAAAGGGAATACCAAAACTTGGCTTTAAAAACTAAAGTATGAAATGTAACGATTACCCAAATAAACTAATCACTGGGTTTCCACATAGGTGAAAATATGGATATGGAAGAGAAATCTAAACATCATGTTCTGATGGAGAGTGGTAGAGAACATGGCTATGGAAAAGCCAGTAATCACAAATCCATTGATTTGTGATGATATAAGGTACCATCTGATTCATCAGGTATAAGATCACTAGGACAACATTTTTGGTTTTCAAGATCATTTCCCTAAAGTTGAAAATTTTCTTAGAATAAATACTTACTTTATTTTGGTACAATCTCACTTTTGTTCGTGCCTTGAACAATTTCTACTTCATCTCTTAAATAAATGAAGTTGAATTTGTTATTCGTGAAGTGTTAGCAGATCATGTGATAGAATGACGGGTCATTCCATCTGTCTCAAACAAAAGGTAAGCAAAAGTTATTAAATATACATAAGTCATTCTATAGTGAGATTAATCATATATAGTTCCTAAAATGGACTTATACTTCATATATCGTACTGCTTAATATAATAAAACTAGTTTCTACTAAACAGGGACTTCCTGTAGGTCAGTGGTAGGCGATAAAGGCTAGTCGCACTTCGGTTGTGGGTTCGATTCCTACAGCCTTGTCCGAAGCGATGGGCTGTCGCCCGTCCTGCAGGTTGTCCTTTTTATAAAACTATATTACTATAACATCCCATCAATAATATCGAAAAAACTTCTATCCTTAAACAATACTAACTTATGTCCAACATAATCCATTCCAATCTTTAGGCTTATCCATAATACTGCAGTCCATTCTCATAACATAGTGAAAACGATTACCAGAAATTTAATACCATCGTTGATCCCCATATATCATAATATATATCTTGTTGGTCACATTCCAAACATTCAAAGGCCTTAATCGTGTATTCTCTTGAATACCTTAGTGAAAACATGAGTGCAGTTAAAAGTTAACACTTTCCACATACCAAAATCCTCAAAATTCTATATACTCAAACCATGATATCACTTAGTCCTTATATCAATCATGAGCTCATGAATACTATTAAACATTTCATTTTCTCGTCTTCATTATGCGCATATCATCTTATTTCCAAAAAATATCTCAATCACTTTGAATACCACATCAATAAATATTGCAATACTCAATGATACAACATTATTTTGGAATCCCATTACATAAACACTTAATCATTCCACCACATCGTTGTCATATTCAACATTGCCAATAGTGATCGCATGTGATTTCCCTTTTTCCTTTGCCTTCAGTGGTTGCTCATGTTGATCATCACTAACCCTTGGATTAGGGAAATTATTAGCATAATGCCCCATTTCCTTGCACTTGAAGCATTGAAGTGTTGGTGGTGCGTTCTCTGCAGTGTTTGCTTTATTCACATCATTAGAAACCCTTTTTCCATTACTTCGACACTCAGCTGCTCGATGACCTTCTTTTCCACACTTAAAACATTTTCTAGTCCCTTTTAGACAATCTCCACCATGCTTCTTTCCACACTTTGTGCATAAGGAAACATTCATCTTCTTTTCACCATTATTCTGAGATTTCTCCTTGAACTCCATCTTTCGTTTCTTGTCAAAACCATGAGATGGATATGTAACACCAACTTCCATTTCTACCTTGATAGCACAACGCACAATTTCTTCATAGCTATTGAAGTCTCTTATAGCTAATGCCCTTCGAAGACTTGGTTTTAAGCCACAGAAAAATCGATCAACTTTACTTTCAGGTTGGATGATAATTCTAGAAGCATACCTTGCAAGTCTTGTAAAATTTTCTTCATAGGTACCAACAGACTCATCGTCCCTTTGCTTCAGTTCAAGAAATTCTTTCTGCATCTTTGTTCGAAGAATACGAGGGAAGTACTTACTGAAAAACAAGTTCTTGAACTCGTCCCATTCCATGGACTCAATTTCATCTCTTGGCCTCGTATTCTTGATAAGATTCCACCATTGATCAGCTTCACCTTCCAAACGATATACTGCTAAGATGACTTTATCATGTTCAGAACATTGAAGAACTGAAAATATCTTTTCAGTAGTACTGATCCATTGTTCAGCCACAAGTGGATCAGAAGACCCACTGAAAGAAGGTGGGCGTTGCCTCATGAAGGACTCAATAGAATATTGTTCCCTTCTCTGCTCATTTGGAAGTCCAGAATGATTCATAGCTTGTGTAAGTATAGCAATAAAATTTTGCACTCCATCTCCAATAACATTTGTTTGTTCAGGAGGGCAATCATTTCATTGTCCATTGCATTGATCAACACGGTTCCTTCGGGTTCTAGCCATCGTCTAAAACCCAAAAAGAATAGTGTGAGAGGCAAAAATCATTCTAGGGAAAACAAAATAATAAAGGGGGAGTACCTTCAATATCCAACATCTTAGGTTTAATTCTATGATTGTTAGCGTAATTCTATTACTATAACCTATACGTATACTTATCCCTAGGGACATCCCTAGACATACCTTAGAAATATCTCTAGGGATCTCACTAACGTTTTCGCATCCTAGTTTCCAAAGGTTGACTAAACCTTTCCTCTGATACCAACTGTAGAGACCCGTATCCTGACATACATGGACATTACATTACTTTTGCGGAATACTTAATACATAACAAAAATATACACACAAGGATCGTAATAGTTTAGTGTCTTTGGAAACTCGGAATGTAATCTTCTAATCCTGGTGAAAGACCTTCAAAATCTCCCACAAAGATCTTCCTTTTTTTTACCTAAAACCTTTCTTTATATCCTGGGGAAAAGAAAACATAAAAGGGTGAGCTCAAATGCTCAGTAAGGGTAAACAAAAGAAATATCAATCACATAATTTTCATAGGAACATAACATTTTTTTGGAAATCTTAACCTGCAAAAGAGAGCATAATTTCATAACATGGGATAAATCATAGTAGTGAAAATGAAACCCTTACTTAAAACATTACTCATTGTGGCATACACACATAATCATAGAGAATCATTTCTTGTTAGTCAAGACTCATTGCCAAGACTATCTTAGTGGACAAAGTCCCTTTCTGAATCGAGTAATCCTCGTTTCAGTCCTGTTTCACTGAACCGGTATAACCTACCATTCCAGCCATGTCTATCTCATGAGATATTATGTAACACCCCAAGCTTCTACGGTACGTTTCCCTTCGAATAATGCGATAGCGTGTGTTGTACGCAACCTCGAGTTCTAACACACACCACAACTAATTAAACTAGCCGTTGTGAATAGTAATACCTACTTTTTGAAATCATATATATTCTATATTTCAAAATGGACTTCATTTTTGGATTCGGAATATCAAAATTAGCCTAGGGTGAAATTTTGGTACATTTCGGATAACTTTCATATTTTGATGAATAGTGAAAATTTCTAAATTTTAATTAAAAACAACTTTTTTAATCAAAATAATTAATAGTGATAAATTATGAATTTGAGTGGTTTTAAAGTATATTTAGAATATATTTTTACCATTCAATTTAATGTTTATCATTGGACATAATTTTACAATTAAACCGAACATAAACAAGTGTCAATCTTTTGATAGTTATTATCTCTTAAAAACACGCTTTTTGTTTTGACAGCGGGAATTAATTTTAAATTAATTTCTGACACTTCTGTGTTTTGAATTTAGGAAAATGGATTCCATATTTGGAATCAGGATGTTCAAATTGTGTAAATAGGTAACTTTTATTTTTAGACATTTTGAATAGTTACTGTGGTAAATATTTTATTTACCATGGTTAAAGGGTAAATCCGGTAAATAAGGGTTAAAAAAATAATATTATAATAATAAAAAATTACCCTAAAACGTGTCCTAACCTTATTGGTGGACACATACCCGACCATGGGCATCCTTTGGTCAATTTGGGGACCCCTTGGAGCCACTTGTATGTGGTAGGGACACTTTATATTAATAAAGTTAAAATAAAAATAGAAATGGCATAAGCTTACATCTTTTAGAAGAACAATTTTTACATAGGGTTATACATGTTGGATTTTCGATTATAAATATTCATTAGAAAGCTAAAAAGATTTCCTACATAATGATATTTTATTTATAATTTTTAGACATTATATAATTTATTTTATTTATGACACAATGATGATGCAGTAATTACTAAAATAGTGAAAAATAAAAATAATTGATCTTATAAATACCCAAATAATTATAATATGAAACTTTTAATGAATTAAACTAATTTTCTATGATAATATGATATATTAGGATTGATTTAATTGACTTTGTTCGAAGTAATCAATCTGTTAGGAGTTTCACAAAAATCAACTATTGAATAGTGTCAAAATTGACATAAAAGAGTTCTTAAAACAAATATTATATTATTAATTGATATTAAATTCCTAAAAATCTAAGGTTCGGCCAAGAGACTTATATTATGATAGGTTCCTCATTAATGGACCACTTGGGGGTCGCTTGTATGTATATAGTAAGTTTATTAACCATATTATATAAAAATACAAAGAGACATTGTAAAAGTGAAACTAATTAACTTAGAGTTAATACTTAAAGATAAGGTTAATATAAGTACCCAAACCTGTCTAAATTCTATTGGATGAGTTGTTTTCGACCTATCCCCACCTCATCCTTTGAATAGTCAACTTTGGAGCCTTTGTAAACTGAATATGAATTTATTATAAATTAATATTTCTAACTTTTCCAAAGGTGCCCCTCACCCCTCTTATAAAAGGGCACTCCTCCTTCTCATTTCTTCACACCTTCAAAGCCTTTTGGTTCGGCCAAACTCTGCCCAAATACTCTCCCAACATCCCTCACTACAACCTAGAGGCCTTAGTTTGATCAGAAAGCCAACCTAAGGAGCCCTTTTGATCAAATCAAAAGGAAGAACCCGAAGAAGAGGTAATGATTTCACCACCCTTTTCTAAGTTCATTTCTTCTTCCACTTCTTCTTCCTTTGTTCTTACCATTCTGAAATAAAAACTCCAGTATCTCACATATACTGTGATGTTATTATAAATATGGTACAATCATATTCAGTATTCTATCCACCCTTTGAATAACATGTCACCATACGTGCGTACGTACGGCTTACCGTCTCCACGTCGTGGTGTAATTGTTATTCAATATAATATTATTTGGATGGGTATAATAATGATGTGTAACTCATGTAAATAATAAATATAACATGTTAATGATTCTGTATATATTATATACCATCCATTTATATATTATTTTAATATCAAAAGAATGATATTGTCGCTCGTGCGTACGTACGGACTACCGTCTCCACGAACGCGATGAGATTCATTCTCCATCGTATCCATTCAAGTATAATTATCATTTGATGATTTAAAAATGATGTTTAAGGACTGTATATCATTCTGGATATGAATAAGATACAACAACCATGGCTTATGTAACAAAACATATAAAAGAAAATGAGTAAGTTAACTCCCGAAACGACGATAATTCTAAGATATTATTAACAAATCAATGTTAAAAGATCATATATGATATCATATTAATATATATGATTCTTGTATAATTTAATAACAACTATTTCACCATTATATAGGAGGTTAACCTACCCCAACCAAGGAAAAGTACAAGGTAAGGGTTATTTCACAATCTCTTCATTATCCGAGGTTGTATTATACGTAATAATCTACTGGGATCTCTTTATCATCCACATCCATGTTTCTTTGAAATGTATTTCAAAACATTTTTACTATTTACAAGAATATGGGTTAAAGTCATTTATACCCTTGTTTGACTTTTTATAAGAGGTTTATAAAGGAATCTTTCCGTCGTTTTCAAAACAAGGTCCTTTTTAACCTTTTCGACTGAATTGAGGTAAGAATGTTTTTTTTAACTTATACGGCGGGTGCGGTTATTTTCCGCCGTTATAAAATCGTCAAAGCTTTCCATACAAGCTTATAAGAATATTTTCAAAGAAAATGTTTTATTTTATATGGATCTTAAATGATTTCAAAATAAAAGGAGATACTTCTTTAAAAAGAATGTTGATTTCATCTATGTCAACATCCTTTGATGGATTTTAAGATTATTTGAAGTTGATTTATTATGATACAAAACTTCTATATTGTATTGAAGGTTTTGTGATATGTTTGACTGTGGATGTGATATTTTTATACCATTCATAGTTTAGGTGAAATTATTGACATTTCGTATGCTAGTTTTAATACGAATGTTTATGTTATGTTTAAACCTTTTCATATGGGAATGCATTGGACTTAATAAGTGACGGGTGGAGCCCGCTATAGCTCCTCGATGCATCGGTAGGTCTCATGAGACAAACTAGTATCTTGGCACAAGGCCTTGACAAAATCTTATTTGTAGTCTTGGCACGAGGCCTTGGCTATGTGGTTATGATAGTCTGGCATTATGCATTCCAACATTATGAAAGTGGTTATTTATTTTTGCATGTGATTATTCGATTAGTGGAATATCCATGTGAATAAGTAAATGGCATTATTTCATTTTATTTATGCCATACCATGTTGAAAGTTCATGTTTAAAAGGCTTTTGTTTTAGTTATACATTGCCTTAAATGTTTATTCTTATTGATGAAAGTTTCCGCTATATTGTTATCCTTACTGGGCATTTGAGCTCACCCCTTTTCTATGTTTTATTTTTCCCAGGAAGTGAAGATGTAAGTTATGAATGACCTGCAGGGATATTATGAGGGGATTTTAGTGTGGACTGTGGAAACATTATGTTGTTGTAGTAGTTTTTGATTTTATGATGTAATGTAAAACTTATGAATATATCTAGTGTTTCCAAGGCTACTAAACCAATCGGTCTTTCGAGATTTGATCTTTCTTGTGATCATGCCAATGTTACGAAGTAATGCACCGACTCTGGGTAGCTGGGGTCGGGGCGTTACAGTTGGTATCAGAGGAAGTTTAGTACAAACCTTGGAAGCTAGATTTAGATAAACTCTGATTAGAGCACATAGACCTAAGATGAACTTTGAGGATTAGTATAGAAGAACTTCCTAGAATTTTGGTATTGTAGAGACTTTGTGAGTTTTCCGAGCAATACATCCCTGTCTAGATACGAGCAGGTAGAGGCGGCTCTGGCACAGATGTACCTAGGGGTAAAACCCGAAAACACCGCTTTGAGCTAGACTCGAACGGGAACTGGTGCACGACAACGGGCCTTGCTGCACTCTTGGTTACGACACTCCCGGGGGATATGCTTAGGATAACTCTCACTTTCTTTACAAATCATTATGAAGGGTTTATGAGTATATACTTCCTCAAAGAAAACATATTTATGATTATGGATTATATCCATAGATAGTTCAATTTATGTTTAGTGTTTTATAAGTATGGGATTATGTATTTTGATGCATAAACTAATCTAGTTTATGCCATTTTTTTTAGAAATGGCGCCTAGTGGAAGAAATGGAAACCGTATCAATGCACGCACTCCATGTAGGGATTGCCCTCCTGCTCAAGATAATTATAGTGGGGTTGGTGATGCAACTGGTGCTGATCAGCTAATCACCGTACTGGAACAACTTACTCAGGTTATGAATAATAACCTTACCCGTATGGAGCACCCTGATCCGCAGCGTGGAGGATCAATGTTAGATCGATTCATGAGACAACAACCACCAACGTTCAATGGAAGTACAAATCCCTTAGTAGCTGAGCAATGGATATTTTCCCTAGAGAAAATATTTCAGGCTTTGGGGAGTAGTGAAAGGGAAAAAGTTACCATGGCAGTTTACCGCCTCACTGGAGATGCTGATCAATGGTGGTCATTGATTCAAAACATGAAGGAAGATGATGAAGTATCAAACATGGAATGGAGGGAGTTCAAAGATCTGTTTTTAGAAAAATACTTTCCTCGCGACCATCGAGCAGATATGGAAAGGCAATTTCTGAGTCTGAGACAAAAGGAGGATGAGAATGTCAAAAAGTATGAGGCTAACTTTACAAGGTTAGCGAGGTATGCTGGAGATTATATTCGCAACCCAAGAAGTAAGATTGATCGTTTCTTTGATGGGTTAAAACCATTTCTCCGTCGAGCATTAGTCTCACAATCCTTTTCATCGTACGAAGACATTGTCTCATGTGCTATCAAGACCGAAAAGGAATTCTCTAAGTCTTATGACTTTAAAGCAAATCAAGAGAAGAAGAGACCTGCTGATCAATCTGGGAATGGAAATAAGGGGAAGAAGGGAAAGGTTGAATATCCATCTTGTGGTAAGTGCGGGAAGAAACACCCCGGTGCTTGCCTGAAGGGAATGGGAGTCTGTTACAAGTGTGGTGAAAAAGGCCACCCAGCTCATGATTGCAAGGGGAAGAAGGAAGCTACCAACGTTTAGTGCTACAATTGCAGGGAGATGGGGCATTATGCAAATGCATGTCCTAAGCGTCAGGAGAACTTACCTCAGAAAAGGCCAAGGGATCAAGGCCAGGCTTATGCTATCACTACTGCTGAGGTAGAAACTCCGAAAGACGTGGTGGCAGGTAATTTAATGGTTTCCTCAAGTTTAGAAAATGCATTATTTGATTCTGGATCATCGCATTGTTTCATATCTTCCCAGTTTGCTAAGAAAATTAGATATTTCCAATTTGATTTAATAAGGGAGTTGTCAGTTAAAACTCCTAAGGGAAGTATCGTTGCAACAAAGTTTTGTGAATCAGTCCCCATTAGAGCACATAAATTTTCTTTATCTGCTGATTTCATCGTCATACCTATGATTGAGTTTGATATAATCCTCGGTATGGATTGGCTTTCGGACTATGATGCGAAGATTTATTGTAAGAAGAAAGAGGTTACGATTCTTGATGATAATGATAAGGAACACCTTATTTTTAGAGCAGAATCGTCACCACCTAATTCTTATTTAGACCCACCCCCAGTAGCTCAACTTAATTCAATTATTGGGGAGGAAGAGAATGAAGTAACTATCGGTGAGGAAAGGAATGTTCAAATAGAGGATGTACCTGTTGTGAAAGAATTTGTAGATTTATTTCCAGAAGATTTACCTGGACATCCTCCAGAACGAGAAGTTGAGTTTTACATTGATTTGATTCCTGGATCAAGGCCTATATCAAAGACCCCTTATAGAATGGCCACTGTAGAGTTAGTCGAACTAAAGAAACAACTAGAGGAATTGAGTAATAAGGGATTTATTCGCCCTAGTGTTTCTCCATGGGGAGCCCCTGTTCTTTTTGTTAAAAAGAAAGATGGATCTATGAGGTTATGTATCGACTACAGGGAGATCAATGCTATAACGATAAAGAACAAGTATCCCCTACCTCGTATTGATGATTTATTTGACCAACTGCATGGAGCTCAATACTTTTCAAAGATTGACCTTCGATCTGGATACCATCAGTTGTGTGTAAAGAAGGAAGACATTCCGAAGACAGCATTTCGAACCAGGTACGGGCATTACGAGTTTACTGTAATGCCATTTGGATTGACTAATGCACCCTCTGTATTCATGGATCAGATGAATAGAGTCTTCAAGGAGTATCTCGATGAATTTGTGGTGGTATTTATTGATGATATCTTGGTATACTCCAAAACCTACGAAGATCATGAAAATCACTTGCGTATTATCTTGAAGACTCTGAGGAGGCATGAATTATATGGGAAGTTTAGCAAGTGTGAATTCTGGCTTCAGGAGATTTCTTTTCTTGGCCATATTGTCTCTAAAGATGGAATCTCTGTTGATCCTTCTAAGACCAAGGCAATCCAAGAATGGCCAGCACCTACGAGTATAACTGAGGTACGTAGTTTTATTGGCTTGGCAGGTTATTATCGACGTTTCGTCCAGAATTTTGCCCGATTGGCTAACCCATTAACGAAGCTCACACGTAAAGGGGTTAAATTTGTTTGGACAAAAGAGTGTGAAGAATGTTTCGAAGAACTGAAGAGAAGATTAGTCAATGCTCCTATATTGACTCTACCATCGGGGAATGATGGGTTCGTTATTTATAGTGATGCATCAAAGAAAGGACTTGGCTGTGTCCTTATGCAGAATGATAGAGTTATTGCCTATGCATCACGACAGTTGAAAATTCATGAAAAAAACTATCCTACTCATGATCTTGAGTTAGCAGCTGTGATCTTTGCTTTGAAGATATGGAGGCACTACCTCTATGGTGAAAAATGTGAGATTTATACTGATCACAAGAGTTTGAAGTATATTTTCTCACAAAAAGAACTCAACATGAGGCAAAGGAGATGGCTTTAATTACTCAAGGATTATGATTGTACGATACACTACCACCCGGGGAAGGCAAACAAGGTGGCAGATGCTTTGAGTAGAAAAGACCATGGAGTTTTGAACAATATGAGAATTGAAAGGGATCCAATTTTCATGGATCTAGTGAAAATGGACATGGGAATAACCAGGGAAGGTGAAACATCAATGCTTTTTCAAATGGTTGCCAAACCATCTTTACTAGAAAGGATTAAGATTTCTCAGACCGATGATGACGAATTCCAAAAGAAGATTAAAGCTGTGAATGATGGGAGATTGAGAGACTTTGTGTATGAAGATGGAATTTTGAAATTCGGGAAGAGACTTTGTGTTCCCAATATACCTGATCTAAAAAGGGAATTGCTGGATGATGCTCATAGTTCCAATTTCTCTATACACCCTGGGAGCACCAAAATGTATAGAGATTTGAAGGAACATTTTTGGTGGGACAACATGAAGAGGGAGATTGCTGATTTTGTGTCAAGGTGTATGGTTTGTCAACAAGTGAAATCTGGAAGGCAACAGCCTGGAGGAGTCATGCAACCTCTTCCCATACCGGAGTGGAAATGGGACAATATTACAATGGACTTTGTCATGGGGCTACCAAAGACTCCTAGAAGGAACGATGCAATATGGGTTATTGTTGATCGTCTTACCAAGTCAGCACATTTTCTTGCTATAAGAGAAGATCTACCCCTGGAACGTCTAGCAAGACTATACATTAATGAAGTTGTGAGACTTCATGGAGTTCCCCTATCGATTGTTTCTGATCGTGATCCCCGTTTTACTTCAAGATTTTGGAAAAGTCTTCAGAAATCCCTGGATACTGAACTTCATTTGAGCACTTCTTACCACCCTCAGACAGACGGACAATCAGAACGGACTATTCAGACCTTAGAAGACATGTTGAGATCTTGCTCACTTGATTTTCAGGGTATGTGGGATCAATATTTACCTCTGGTAGAATTTTCCTATAACAATAGCTTCCATTCGAGTATACAAATGGCACCATATGAAGCGTTATACGGAAATAGATGTCGTACACCAACCTGTTGGGATGACGTTGGTGAAAGAAAACTTGTAGGCCCAGAACTGGTGGAGGAAACGGTGGAAAAGGTGAAGGTAATCCAAAATCACATCAAAGCAGCTCAAAGTAGGCAGAAGAGCTATGCCGATAATCGAAGGAAGGATTTGGAATTTCAAGTCGGTGATCATGTTTTCCTAAAGGTATCTCCGTGGAAGGGAGTCATACGTTTTGGTAAGAAAGGTAAATTGAGTCCCAGGTACATCGGACCTTTCGAAATTCTAGAACGAATTGGGGCTGTAGCTTACCGATTGGCAATGCCGCCAAGTCTCTCCAAAGTTCACGATGTGTTCCACGTATCTCTGTTGAGAAAATACATGCCTGACCCAACGCATGTACTCACCTATGAGGAATTAGAACTGGAACCCGATCTGTCTTATTGCGAAGAGCCCGTCAGGATTCTTGATACAAGAGAACAAGTACTGAGAAACCGGACGACGCGTCTGGTAAAAGTTTTGTGGAGAAATCATAAAATGGAAGAGGCAACGTGGGAACCCGAGGAACTTATGATGAAGAACCACCCGAGTCTTTTTATGCAGTAATACCCTAGAAATTGCGAGGACGCAATTATTTGAAGGAGGGGAGAATGTAACACCCCAAGCTTCTACGGTACGTTTCCCTTCGAATAATGCGATAGCGTGTGTTGTACGCAACCTCGAGTTCTAACACACACCACAACTAATTAAACTAGCCGTTGTGAATAGTAATACCTACTTTTTGAAATTATATATATTCTATATTTCAAAATGGACTTCATTTTTGGATTCGGAATATCAAAATTAGCCTAGGGTGAAATTTTGGTACATTTCGGATAACTTTCATATTTTGATGAATAGTGAAAATTTCTAAATTTTAATTAAAAACAACTTTTTTAATCAAAATAATTAATAGTGATAAATTATGAATTTGAGTGGTTTTAAAGTATATTTAGAATATATTTTTACCATTAAATTTAATGTTTATCATTGGACATAATTTTACAATTAAACCGAACATAAACAAGTGTCAATCTTTTGATAGTTATTATCTCTTAAAAACACGCTTTTTGTTTTGACAGCGGGAATTAATTTTAAATTAATTTCTGCCACTTCTGTGTTTTGAATTTAGGAAAATGGATTCCATATTTGGAATCAGGATGTTCAAATTGTGTAAATAGGTAACTTTTATTTTTAGACATTTTGAATAGTTACTGTGGTAAATATTTTATTTACCATGGTTAAAGGGTAAATCCGGTAAATAAGGGTTAAAAAAATAATATTATAATAATAAAAAATTACCCTAAAACGTGTCCTAACCTTATTGGTGGACACATACCCGACCATGGGCATCCTTTGGTCAATTTGGGGACCCCTTGGAGCCACTTGTATGTGGTAGGGACACTTTATATTAATAAAGTTAAAATAAAAATAAAAATGGCATAAGATTACATCTTTTAGAAGAACAACTTTTACATAGGGTTATACATGTTGGATTTTCGATTATAAATATTAATTAGAAAGCTAAAAAGATTTCCTACATAATGATATTTTATTTATAATTTTTAGACATTATATAATTTATTTTATTTATGACACAATGATGATGCAGTAATTACTAAAATAGTGAAAAATAAAAATAATTGATCTTATAAATACCCAAATAATTATAATATGAAACTTTTAATGAATTAAACTAATTTTCTATGATAATATGATATATTATGATTGATTTAATTGACTTTGTTCGAAGTAATCAATCTGTTAGGAGTTTCACAAAAATCAACTATTGAATAGTGTCAAAATTGACATAAAAGAGTTCTTAAAACAAATATTATATTATTAATTGATATTAAATTCCTAAAAATCTAAGGTTCGGCCAAGAGACTTATATTATGATAGGTTCCTCATTAATGGACCACTTGGGGGTCGCTTGGATGTATATAGTAAGTTTATTAACCATATTATATAAAAATACAAAGAGACATTGTAAAAGTGAAACTAATTAACTTAGAGTTAATACTTAAAGATAAGGTTAATATAAGTACCCAAACCTGTCTAAATTCTATTGGATGAGTTGTTTTCGACCTATCCCCACCTCATCCTTTGAATAGTCAACTTTGGAGCCTTTTTAAACCGAATATGAATTTATTATAAATTAATATTTCTAACATTTCCAAAGGTGCCCCTCACCCCTCTTATAAAAGGGCACTCCTCCTTCTCATTTCTTCACACCTTCAAAGCCTTTTGGTTCGGCCAAACTCTGCCCAAATACTCTCCCAACATCCCTCACTACAACCTAGAGGCCTTATTTTGATCAGAAAGCCAACCTAAGGAGCCCTTTTGATCAAATCAAAAGGAAGAACCCGAAGAAGAGGTAATGATTTCACCACCCTTTTCTAAGTTCATTTCTTCTTCCACTTCTTCTTCCTTTGTTCTTACCATTCTGAAATAAAAACTCCAGTATCTCACATATACTGTGATGTTATTATAAATATGGTACAATCATATTCAGTATTCTATCCACCCTTTGAATAACATGTCACCATACGTGCGTACGTACGGCTTACCGTCTCCACGTCGTGGTGTAATTGTTATTCAATATAATATTATTTGGATGGGTATAATAATGATGTGTAACTCATGTAAATAATAAATATAACATGTTAATGATTCTGTATATATTATATACCATCCATTTATATATTATTTTAATATCAAAAGAATGATATTGTCGCTCGTGCGTACGTACGGACTACCGTCTCCACGAACGCGATGAGATTCATTCTCCATCGTATCCATTCAAGTATAATTATCATTTGATGATTTAAAAATGATGTTTAAGGACTGTATATCATTCTGGATATGAATAAGATACAACAACCATGGCTTATGTAACAAAACATATAAAAGAAAATGAGTAAGTTAACTCCCGAAACGACGATAATTCTAAGATATTATTAACAAATCAATGTTAAAAGATCATATATGATATCATATTAATATATATGATTCTTGTATAATTTAATAACAACTATTTCACCATTATACAGGAGGTTAACCTACCCCAACCAAGGAAAAGTACAAGGTAAGGGTTATTTCACAATCTCTTCATTATCCGAGGTTGTATTATACGTAATAATCTACTGGGATCTCTTTATCATCCACATCCATGTTTCTTTGAAATGTATTTCAAAACATTTTTACTATTTACAAGAATATGGGTTAAAGTCATTTATACCCTTGTTTGACTTTTTATAAGAGGTTTATAAAGGAATCATTCCGTCGTTTTCAAAACAAGGTCCTTTTTAACCTTTTCGACTGAATTGAGGTAAGAATGTTTTTTTTAACTTACACGGCGGGTGCGGTTATTTTCCGCCGTTATAAAATCGTCAAAGCTTTCCATACAAGCTTATAAGAATATTTTCAAAGAAAATGTTTTATTTTATATGGATCTTAAATGATTTCAAAATAAAAGGAGATACTTCTTTAAAAAGAATGTTGATTTCATCTATGTCAACATCCTTTGATGGATTTTAAGATTATTTGAAGTTGATTTATTATGATACAAAACTTATATATTGTATTGAAGGTTTTGTGATATGTTTGACTGTGGATGTGCTATTTTTATACCATTCATAGTTTATGGTGAAATTATTGACATTTCGTATGCTAGTTTTAATACGAATGTTTATGTTATGTTTAAACCTTTTCATATGGGAATGCATTGGACTTAATAAGTGACGGGTGGAGCCCGCTATAGCTCCTCGATGCATCGGTAGGTCTCATGAGACAAACTAGTGTCTTGGCACAAGGCCTTGACAAAATCTTATTTGTAGTCTTGGCACGAGGCCTTGGCTATGTGGTTATGATAGTCTGGCATTATGCATTCCAACATTATGAAAGTGGTTATTTATTTTTGCATGTGATTATTCGATTAGTGGAATATCCATGTGAATAAGTAAATGGCATTATTTCATTTTATTTATGCCATACCATGTTGAAAGTTCATGTTTAAAAGGCTTTTGTTTTAGTTATACATTGCCTTAAATGTTTATTCTTATTGATGAAAGTTTCCGCTATATTGTTATCCTTACTGGGCATTTGAGCTCACCCCTTTTCTATGTTTTATTTTTCCCAGGAAGTGAAGATGTAAGTTATGAATGACCTGCAGGGATATTATGAGGGGATTGTAGTGTGGACTGTGGAAACATTATGTTGTTGTAGTAGTTTTTGATTTTATGATGTAATGTAAAACTTATGAATATATCTAGTGTTTCCAAGGCTACTAAACCAATCGGTCTTTCGAGATTTGATCTTTCTTGTGATCATGCCAATGTTATGTAATAATGCACCGACTCTAGGAAACTAGGGTCGGGGCGTTACATATGAAATCTTTACCCAATGCATTGGAGGGGGATATAGGTCCCACCCATCTCTTAATGAATCCTTTCTTATGTGTGCCACAAAATCATAAATCATACATCATGGCATAACCCATGTAATAAAAATGGGATTCTTAAACAACATGACATCATAAAACAATTCATATAAGATAAAGGAATTCATAAAAATATTTCCATCACAACATAATCAAATCCATGTAATAATAGGGATAAAAACAGAACCCTTTTATTATCTTAGATGGAAAATAATTTTGATAAAATACTTGAACTCCATTCTTGAGGAAAATATCCTTTCTACTTCAAAAACATTTTTCCTTTCATAACATGTCATACGACTTTAAAATAAAAGAAGTTGATTAAAAATAAACCTGAAAACTTGTAAAGGAAGCTTCTTGGAAATAATGTTTTAAAAATCCATTCAGGCCGTATAAGTTAAAAAAAACATTCTTTGTACTTTTGTCGGAAAAGTCAAAAAGTACCTCGTACGAAAAAAACGACAAAAGATTCCTTTCATATTATTTACTAAAAAATCACCGAAGGGTAAAAATTGGATTTAAACTATTGTAAGTGGATGGAAATAATATTACATATTGATGAAACATGGATGTGGATGATAAAATACACCCCAGTAAATACTTACGAATAAACAATCTCGGATAAAAATGAGATTGTGATATTTCCCTTACCTTAGGTCCGACTTGCTTTGTAAGTGTCCGAACCTCCTGTATAATGATTTAAATCATGTTATTGACTTATTACAGAATCATATTCATTGTTATGATATCATATATGGTTCAATTATCACATTATATTACCCGTTCTTTTGTAAATTCCATGTTAAAGAAGCGTTTTGGGTAAAATCGTTTCATTTATCGTAGGTGTTTTGACTTGTTGTTATTGACATCATTATTACTTATATCATGATTTACTTACTTCCAGAATATAAAATATGATTTATATATCATATATATTCAGTATATATATATATATATAATAGGTAGATAAATAAAATGAAAAACACCGTTCATGGAGACGGTAGTCCGTACGTACGCATGAACGCTGTTTTCCTTTCCTTATTGTCTTGAAATGGAAGTAAGTAGATGACATACATATGTATATATATACATAAATCCAGTAGCTTTATAATGTCATATATTTCATTATTATTTCTTATATATACATTATAATCATTCTTAAATGGTTAACATGGAGAATGAATCTCATCGCGTCGTGGAGACGGTATTCCGTACGTACGCACGAGCGATGATATCATTTCTATAAATATTGAATTGAATTGGAGTGTATTATACAATATATCAGAATCAATATGATGTTGTAATAACTATGTATAGTTATTCTTTACACCATTATACCCATCCATGTAAGGTGGTGGTGGAAAATAGATTACACCACGGCGTGGAGACGGTATTCCGTACGTACGCACGCGCGGTGATTTCTTTTTCCGTAGGATGGATAGATGGTGAAATAGGGTTGTTTCATACTTATAATAACATATCAGTATATGAGTGATACTGATGTTATTACTTCATAATGAAACAACCTAAGAAGAAGAAGTGGAAGAAGAAATAAAGATGAAAGAATTGGTAACGGTAATTACCTCTTCTTTGAAGTGCCTCTTTGAGACCTCCTCTTAGGGCACTAAAATTGGTCTTTGAGGAAGACCAGAACCTCTAGGATGTTTCTAGGGAAGTGGAGAGGATAAATTGGCAGGGGTTGGCCGAGCTTGAGTGCTCAAATTGGTGTGAGGAGGAGGGGGAGGAGGTGTCCTTTTATAGGGGAGGAGAGGGGCACCTTAGGAATATCTCAAAATATTATTTTATATTAAAGTCAAAATCGGTTTATAATGGTTCCAAAGGGTCTTATTTCGAAGATAAAGTGGGTATGGGTCGAAATCCTATCAACCAATAGGATTTAGACAAGTTTAGGGTATTATTTTAACCTTATCAATTAGATTTAACTCTAAGTTAATTAATTTAACTTTTACCGTGTCTTTTTGTTTTCTTTCACTATATGGTTAATACTCTTACTATAACATGCCAAACGAACCCCAAATTGTTTATTATTAATACATATATCCTTATCTAAGTCATTTGGCCGAACCTTAGATTTTTAGGAATAAAATAACAATTGATAATATAATATTTGATTTAAAAACTATTTTGTGTCAATTTTGACACTATTTGATATATGATTTTTGTGAAAGTCATAACAGAATTATATGTTCGAACCAAGTTGATTAAATCAACACTAATATATCATAGTAACCTAGAAAATTAGTGGAATTCATAAAAAGTCTTAAATTACATTTATTTTGGTATTTATATTATCAATTATGTCAATATTTCATTAATAAGATAATTACTGCATCATTTTTGTGTCATAAATAAATTATATTATTTGATGTCTAAAAATTACAAATAAAATACCATCATGTTGGAAATCTTTTTAGCTTTCTAATAAATATTTATAGTCGAATTTATCTTATGTATAACCCCATATTAAAAATGATTTACTTATTAAACTTTGATTTTAACTATTTTAACCCTTCTTTAAATAAATTAATAATAAATGTCCTAATCAAATCCAAGTGGGCCTAAATGGTCATATTTTATTCCTAAGTTTGTTTTTGGTCGAATTACACTTGTCCAATAGAATTAGGACATGTGTTAGGGTAATATTAAAATCATATTTACCCTTAGTTACCTTATTTACTATTAACCGTGGTAAAAAAAGTAAAAAGTTACTATTCACCAAAAAATTATTTTCATCTCATTGAACCACATTTTAGTCCTTGATATTAACCGTGTCTCTCGGATTTTCGAAATTCCATTCACAAAAGCGGTAAAATTAAGTTTTATGCAAAATTCAGTTTTTAACCTACCACTTAGTAGTTTCACTATTCATCAAAAATTGATGTTTTTCAGAACAATGCCAAAATTTCATCCCAAGCTATATTTCATATTCCGAATTCAAAAATGAAGTCTATTTTACCAAATTCATAACATAAAAGTTGCATTAATTAATTTTATAATTAAATCCCGCTGTTAAAACAAATAGCGTGTTTTTAAGAAACAATATCTATCAAAAGATTGACACTGGTTTATGTCTAGTTTAAATGTGAAATTACATCCAATGACCAAAATTGTATTAAATTGTAAAAATATATTCTAAATATACTTTAAAACCACTCAAATTAATGATTTATCACTATTAATTATTTCGATTAAAAAAGTTGTTTTTAATTATAATTTAGTAATTTTCACTATTCATCAGAATATGAAAGTTATCCGAAAAGTACCAAAATTTCACCTTAGGCTAAATTCGATACTCCGAATCCAAAAATAAAGTTCATTTTGAAAAATAAGATTTACTGGATTTCAAAAGGTGGTTATTATTATTCATAACGGCTAGTTTTAATAATATTTTTATAGCATATCGTTGTTTAGTGAAACTCGGTATTGCGTACTACACACGCTATCGAGGAAGGTCGCGATTGCGTGTAATGCAAGTCAAGTCAAGGATGTGTGTTGTGCAAGATCCTTTTGGTGTAGCGTACAACACAAGACATTAATAAAATTAAAAAGAATATTTTTTTATAAAATCTTGGGTTGTTACAGAAATCGTGCTCAAATTCAAACAGAAAAGAGAGTTTACCCTGAATGGGTTGATGAGAATCCTTCCCCATCAAATTTTTTCAAGTACCACATTCCAAATATTTAATGGTTCGGAAGATCAAGAGCAACACTTAACACTTTTTTTTTCATTTCGATCTTATGATGGGAACACCTCAGTAAAAGGAAGCAGTTAAGCTCAGGTGTGTTGTACAGTCATTACAAGGGCCTTCTTTTGTTTAGTACACAAGCTTGCAATCCCGATCAATTACTGGATGGAAAGATCTTCGCCAATGATTCCTTCTTCAAATCAGCTCAACTTTTCCAAAGAAAATAGTTTTTGATCTTACAAACTGTAAGAAAAGGGAGAATGAAAGGGTTTCAGATTTCATTGCTCTCTGGAAGTGATTAACATATTTCCTAAGCTTAGCACTCCCTTAAAAGGAATTGTTGCCAATCTGTCTGGAAAATCTGTGTGATGAATTATGCACGCCGTTGATCCCTGTGAAATACACATGATGGTTTCGAGACTTTACTTCAATCGCTCAATAGATTGAAGACTCTCTTATAAAGACTAAGGATAAAACGCGTGTAATTCCATCAGCTATAGGAAAGAGAATGGGTAAAGCATATACTGCTACAGTCATGCTTAAACAAGCACCTGTGGTTTCTTTCACTTCAAAAACATCATATTATTGAAGGGCTCCACCTCCTGAGCATCAACAATAGAGACCATTTCATCAAGATGATCAAATAGATCAAAGATGGAAACAATTTGAGGATCTCAAGAGAAAAATTTATTATTTCTGAAATGAAAATGTTCATGGTTACTTCATTTCGGCTCTGCAGAGTAATTTGGTTCAACTGCCAAGGCCAAAAAGGCCGAACAAGAAAATATATAAAGACCATCCCAACTATTTCCCATTTCATTAGATGATGGGGCATCCCATTCAGAAGTGTTTTTTCTTCAAGGACCTTCTGCAAAAAATGCTCGACTCGGGACAAGTCAAATTGAAAGTCTCGTTATCTCAAGTATCATGTGTTACTGCTACAAATCCAGAGGAAGAAGGCGAGTGGTAGGAAGTCAAAAACAAAAAATGCCTAAAAATTTGATGATTGTATGGTCAGAAAAACGATCAACCGAACTCATGTCATTTTGTGAACACAATTTAAGAAACCATTTGTGTCTTCTACTATGAATTCCAGAGAAAAACCCTCTTCATCAGAGGTAAAATACTAAAAACGGCATAATTCAAAAAAAGAGGAACATTAAGAAGAAGATGAAATTTTTTCAAAGCCCAAGTTGTCTTTGACTCTGGAAGATTTTATGCCATCTACATCGAAGCCACGGGCACCATCCCACCAAACGGCACATCCTAAACTGGCTATTTAGGAAGATTCTTCATCAGACTAAGAGTTAATCTTTGGTTCTATTAATATGATTCTATTAATAGATCCTTATGCCAGTAACAGTTTCGATCCTAATGATCCTGAGTTCCTTGTATCAAATAGGGGAATTAGAGGGAGTTCCAAAGGTCTAGGATACATAGGAAGATGTGGATATCCCAGAAGCCACTATTCCAATTCTACCCCTTCCAGAACTATATATGCAGCAGAAACTCATGGTAGAGCCCTTCAGAGAGCTCAACAAGAACAAGAAAGTTCCTCCAACAATAGCAGATTTAGTCCTGGAATAGTTATTCTGGAAGATCAGTTGGAGGTTCCATCTTCATCCTCTCATCAAGTAAATAGACCTAATCATTCTAATCTTTCAAATCCAAGAGTACTTTCAAATTCTACCCTGATACAGGAAGCATCCACATCCAAAGAATCAACTTATAAGGCACCTGCAAAACCACATGTTCCTGTTGGGAAACACACACCTTTGGATCAAAAAATGATGTTTTGAAGCATTTGGCCCAAGTACCGTCTAAGTTATCAATTCTGGATGCCTTGAATATATCAAAGGATCTTCGAGAGGCACTCATTAAGGCATTGTCAAGTCCTCAAGAATTCGAAACTGAAATTTCTGCGGCTGAAGTCTACCATGTTGAGAATGGTCCTGCAGAATGCCATGTAGTGATATCTTTCACAGATGAGAATGAAGATGATGTTGTGCATGGACATATCAGACCTTTTTACTTATCTGCAAAGGTCAATGGTGTAGACATCCGAAGAGCATTCATTGATAATGGTTCATGAGTCAACTTCATCCCTATTCGTACACTTCATCGATTGGGCCTCACAGAATCAGATTTATCTCCTTCTACTTTGATGTTACAAGGGTATGATAAAAATGAACAAGAACCACTGGGCGAGATTACACTTAGAACTCAGTTTGGATACCTTGTATCCAATTCATATTTCATGGTTGTTGATCACGATACAACCTTCAATGTTTTTCTTAGAATACCTTGGATACATCAACATGTGGATATCCCTTCATCATATCATCAATGCCTCAAATATTGTTTCGATGGTAAAATTGGGACATTGTATGGTGATAATGCCCCCTTCAAAACATGTGAATCTCAATACATTGAGGTGGAATTCTATCACATGAAGGGTAAGGATAAATCCACAACAGAAGAGATTACCAAGTTTAATGCTCCATTTGGTTTGGAAAGGATTCCAGTAAACCCGTTCACAAATGTGAGTATAGATTATGTGTTTCCTATCAGTCAAATTGACAGGATAGAGCCAAATCCAAAATACTCTTATGAAAACTTCCATAATGTCAATTACGACAATCAAGCTAGACAACATGAGAGAAAGTGGCAATTCACCAAGCATTGATGAAAGCTCAAATGGAGATGTCTTCATTTCATCCGCTGAAATCCAGCAAGTCTATCCTTCACCAACTAGGTCAGAAGAAGTTATAGGAATGTCAGAGGTGAATGATGATGTCGATTCACAATCCATCATCTCCACTTTATTACCCAAGTAAGACCCTTCATCGTCAATAGGGTCAGAAATGGAAGCCTCTTCTTCAAGATGTTAAAATTTTAACATCTCTCTTGATCCTAGAAATTATGCTTCATCATCTACTATGAAAGTAGAAACAGAGGAAATGACACATGTTGAAGTAGAAGAGGAAGATCTCAGGGATGCTCCTCCAGCTTTTGAAGAGGGTATCTCTACTACTATGGATGAACTCAGAGAAATAAATCTGGGTACAAAAGAAGATCCACGCCCCACTTTAATTAGTGCGGCCATGACTCTTGAAGAGAAAGAGATGTATATTTCATTTTTAAAGAAAAATCGAGATATATTTACTTGTAACTATATAGGGATGTCAGGGCTTGATCCCAATGTTTCTACTCATCGTTTGGATTTTCCATAAGAACATCGAGTATTCAAGAAAGCCTCAAGAAGAACACACCCAACCAATGCTTGCAAAATTGAATATGAAGTGGATAAGCTTATAAAATATAACTTTGTCAGATAATTTCAATATCCCAAGTGGTTGGCCAGTATTATCCATGTGAAAAAGAAGAATGGACAAATTAGAGTTTTCATTGATTTCAGAGATCTTAATCGGCATTGTCCTATGGATGATTTTCCCGTTCTGATCACAGAACTCTTAATTGATGCATCAGCTGGCTATGAAGCACACTCCTTCATGGATGGATAATCTCGGTATAATTAAATCCAAATGGAAATAGAAGATGAATAATCTATAGCCTTCAGATCCCCTCAGGGTGTGTTTCTCTATCGGGTAATGCCCTTTGGCCTTAAGAATGCAGGCGCAACATATCAGCGTGCCATGAATTGTATCTTCCAACCATTTTTAGGGAAGTTTGTTGAATGTTATGTGGATGATTTTGTGGTTAAATCTAGGCAATGTTTTAATCACTTGGCTGATTTGGAAGTCAAATTCCACAAACTTCAGCAACACAATTTGAAGATGAACTGCTTAAAATGTGCTTTTAGGGTAACCTCAGGAAAATTTCTCAGCTTTGTGGTATGCCATCATGGTATCGAAGTCGATCATGAGAAGACAATGTCAATCCTTAGTATGTCACCTCCTCGAAATTTGAAAAAATTGAGAGGAATTCAAGGAAACTTAGCCTATATTCGGCGTTTCATCGCCAATTTGGCAGGAAAAATTTTACCCTTCACCAAATTGATGATGAAGGGAATCACTTACCAGTGGACTGAAGAATGTCAAGAAGCATTCAATATTCTCAAGAAATAACTCTTGATTCCACTAGTATTAATTCCACCTGTTGAAATAAGACTACAGATTATTTATGTGACAGCTTTAGAGCGATCATTGGGTGCCTTCCTTGCCCAAAAAATGATGTTGGGAATGAAAACAACCCCTACTATCTCAATCAGACTTTGCTTGAAGAAAAACCCCGATATTCAAATATTGAGAAGTACTGCCTAGCATTAATCTTTTCAGTTCAGAAGTTGAGACACTACCTGCAACATCACGAGGTCCAATTGGTATCTCACAATAACCCTCTCAAATTCATCCTTAGTCGTCCAATGCTTACAGGACATCTAGAATGGTGGGAAGTTATTTTTCAGCAATTTGATATTCAGTATATGTCTCAAAAGGAAATAAAGGGCCAAGCTCTGACTGATTTTCTTGCTGAACATCCTTTAGTAGAAGATACTTCTTTAGATATTGAAATTCCCGATGAGGAAGTCTTCTCTATTCAAGATAGTCTTCAAACATGGGAAATGTACCTTGATGGAGCTTCCAGAAGTCCAACAGGGAAGAAAATGGAAGATCCTAAATTCAACAAAGTTGGGTTAGGAATTGTGCTCATTTCTCTAGAAAAGGTAGTGCTACCCTATTCCATCTCATTATTGGGAGACGGGACAAACAATGAAGTAGAATACCAAACTCTTATCGTAGGATTGGAGTTGGTGCTTCAAGCACAAGTGAATCACTTAAAGGTGAAAGGTGATTCAGACCTGGTAATCAAACAAGTCAATGGAATTATGCAATCAGAAAATAATAACTAATCCCTT
The DNA here is from genome assembly GCA_963277665.1 of Viscum album. NCBI lineage: Eukaryota > Viridiplantae > Streptophyta > Magnoliopsida > Santalales > Viscaceae > Viscum > Viscum album. The sequence continues at coordinate 1,281,685,974 of OY728153.1, forward strand.
TGTATGATTATGTCAGAGAGTTAATGGTGGAATTTCCTATGGAACTGACATTTTCTTATGTCCCGCGATCACAAAATGCCCAAGCTGATGCACTGGCTAATATAGCCACAACTCTGGCAAATCCAAATCGGGATGAGACAACCATCAGTATTTCCCACCGTTGTACAATTTCACCTTATGTTCAAACCATAACAGAGTAAATCAATGAAATTAGTCCCATTCTTGAACCATATGGTCATACTACATGATGGATGACACATATCAGGGAATACCTTCAAAATGGAACACTTCCACCTGATAGAGCTGGGAATGAACAAGTCCAGAGACGTGTGGTCAATTTTACTCTTTATGATAGCCCAGATCACCCAGAGGAAATTCTCTACAAAAGAGGTTTCGATGGAATTCTCTTCATATGCATCGATGGTGAAGAGACAATGGGGTCATGAAAGAAGTGGATGCAGGATTCTGTGGTGCCCACCAGTCTGGACATAGACTATCTGATCAAATTCGTAGTCTTGGATACTTTTAGCCTTCAATGATACAAGATTGTGTTGATTTAACAAAGAAGTGTCATTCATGCCAGGTACATGCCAACTTCATTCATCAACCTCCAGAGTTTTTCATACAGCTAAATACTCATGGCCATTTTCCACATGTGGAATGGATGTGGTGGGACCTTACCCTTCAGTTACAGCCACGCAATTTAAGTACATTCTTGCTGCTATTGACACCTTTTTTAAATTTTAAGAGGTGATACCTCTCAAAGAAGTCAGTTCTAAAAGCATTGTTAGCTTCATCAAGTCTAACATCATTACCAGATTTGGTGTCCCTCATACCATATTGATGGACAATGGCACCAACTTCTGTTCATCCAAGGTGAGGAAGTTGTATCAAGAATACAACATCAAATCCAATCATTCCTCTTGGTATCATGCAGCAGCCAATGGCCAGATAGAAGACTTCAACAAGACTCTTTGAAATATACTACAAAAGATAGTGGATAAAGATAAGAAATCATGTCCTGATAAACTCTTTCATGCTTTATGGGTTTATCGGACCACCACCCACACTACAACGCGATCAACTCCATATTCATTGGTATATGGAACCGAAGTAGTCTTACCCACTGCGATTTAATTACCCTCATTCAGGGTATCCATTTGTGACCAGTCATCAACAGATGAACAATCTAAAAAGAGATTGGATTAACTGGAATGATTAGACAAGAAAAGATTATGCACCTTACACCACTTGGAAATCTATCAGAATCAAATAGCACGAGCTTTCAACAAAAAGATCGTCTTCATTCATTCATTCATTCAAGGAGAATTGGTATTGGTTATCAGAACTCCAATGATACTAAGAAAGAAACCTCCCAAGCTTGAGCCAAAATGGGAAGGACCTTACTCAATACATAAGGTCTAATCCAAAGGAGCTTATTCTTTAATCTCAATGGATGGATAACTCATCCCAACTCTAACCAATGCCATATTTCTGAAGAAGTATTTTATGTAACACAAATGAATTTCTTTCATCCTACACGATGTTAAACTGTGTTGTCCTTACTGAAAGACTTTAAACTGCATAGTCCCTTACGTCCATCAAGATGTTAAACTACATTGTCCATGGTCCATGAATATGGCCTTAAACTATTTTCATTTCTTTTTTCCAACATGATGTTTAACCATATTATCCCTTTTCGTCCAACATGACTTTAAACTATTTTGTCCCCATCATCTTAGCTATAGGATGATAAACTATACAGCAACCTATATTTGTCCTACATGACGTTAAACTGTACTGCTCATTTGTCCTACATGACATAAAACTTAACAAAGTCCCTTAATACATCCTACATGACGTTAAACTATATTTTGTCCCTACTACATGACATTAAATTGTGCAGCCCCAATAGTCCTCACTGTAAGACTTTAAACTACATAGTCCCTTCATATATCCTACATGAAATTAAACTGTGCATCGTTAAGGTTGTTTCTACCTCTTGTTTCTCACATTGAGTATGACTCACGTGAGATTAGAGTAAACTTCAACCATAACACCTTCTCTGGGCCACTAACCATGTGTAAGTCCTAACATCATTTTTAGGTCGTTGTCCTAAAAAAAACTTGATCGCAAATTCATTATTTAATTGAACTACGTGGACTTTGATCCTTTCCATATAGTCTTGGTACATAGGCAACCTCCCAAGGTTCAAGACCAAAACCAATCTCTTCACATTGGTTCACATTTGTCCTTGATATATGACGTTAAACTGTACAAGACTTTTGTCCTGTACGACAATAAACTACAACATTCTTTGACACCCTCACCTTAGAGGGAATCATTATTTACATTGATATCCAATCATGTTATATTCCAAAGACTACGTGCATACATGGCAATGCATGAGCCTTTTATCTTGGGTCAAACCATCATTGCACTAAAGTCCTCTTTTCACCCTTCACTTGTACGAACCAAATCTGTACAAAGGGTATTTCTAGAACTATGTACGGCTTGATTCCCATCATTATGGAATACGTAGAAATGTTCGAATGTCCCTCTAACCCATCCCCAAGTGTTTGGGCCTAACCCAAAATTTTACTTTCAGTCCCCCGACTAAAAATTCCCCTTATGAAAACACACATTGTGTACTCCTTATAATGGTCCGAGCTCTATGACCCTAAACTAATACTTCCTATACTCTCATCACACATGACGTTAAACTGTATTTCAACAACTACGTATGGCTTGATTACCATTCTTATGGGATACGTAGTGAAGTCCAGCATCTCAATTCAGGTCCCACCACAACATGATTATGGTTAGCATTAGTCTATGTATCTTTTTCATGCATTGAAAAAATCCCAATTTTTATGTGTCATACTCCAAACATTAAATACTTATAGATATCTATACCACTTTTCTTGACTTTTGGTCAAAAAATTTCTAATTTTTGAGAGTTCTTTTGCCTAACTATGTAGCATGTTCCCTTAGGTGGCCTTGCATAAAAAGTCTACATAACAGACTTGTTAGCCAAAAGATACTATTATTTGACTATGCAGCCAATGCACTTAGGTGGCCCTACATAATTCAACCCCCTAATAGGTTTTTCAAATAATGGTAACTTCATTCTTGTGAGGAAAACCTCTTTTTTCATTATTTGTCTTAACAACAATATGTAGGGATCCAAAAAATGGTCATCCTTAACATATTTTCCCCATACTCTTTTTCATGATCTGAAAGTATTCAAGTCTATGGTTTATATTTCCCTTCCCTACATTTTGGTCAGACCTTCGTAGGAGTGAAATTCATCCAGTTCTTAGACAATCTTTTTTGGGAATATCTTCTCCATATTCAAGTACCTCTCTCCATACAACAGACTTTATGCTTTAGAATATTTGAATCTCCATTCACTGGCTTTTTAGCAGTAGAAAAGTAAATTTTTTATGGTTATTTTTTCTAACTATGCAGCACGTGCCCTTAGGTGGCCTTGAATAAGTAGTCTACATAATGGACCTGTCTGCCAAAAGATGCTATTATTTAACTATTCAACCAATGCCCTTAAGCGGCCTTGCATAATTCAACCCCCTAACGGGTTTTTTAAATAATGGTAACTTCACTCTTAGGAAATACTTCTTCTAATTCCTCTTAGTCCTTTTTCATATCATTCATCAGATTCAAAATTTCATAAGTCATAGTTTACATTTTTCCCTCATACTTGAGTGTGGTAATATGTTTTCAGATAAATTGTCAAGGAATTGAGTCAATTTTAGTCCATTAGGTCAAAGCTGTTTTGACCTTAAACATTAGCCTTTTTATGTCCGACGTGCATGACTTTAAACTGCACACAAAAGACAAGGGAACTCTGAACAAAACTCATGTTCCAGTTCACTAAACATACATTTCGTATGAGTTAGGTAATATTGAGCAATTAAATTATTCAATGTTTGTAGGTTTATTTATAATAATCCTAGAAAAAATCAAACTATGCTTACTAGGCCCATTGTCTTTGTTAAAATATAAAGCAGGTATAAAAAAAATGTCGGAACAAATTATTGAAGATGAAAGTGTTTTTCATTTGATGCACAAAAGTTAGAAGGACATCCACAGACTGGTGTCTCTTCTCTTTTCCAAGAAATTACAAAAGGCTGTCAACATAAATCTTAATTTGATTTACAGCATCCTGAGCTTCATCACCAGCAACTTGAAGCTCATGCACTCGACCAACTTCACTCTTTTCAGTTTGATGGAGTGATTTCTTGGCATCTACAATGGCTTTCATACCATTAATTTGAGCTCCTTCCAGTGAATTATTAAGTTGGTCAAGTTCCCCAGTAACATCATCTAACTGTTGCTGAAGATGCATCTGTTGGATGACTTTCTCTTTGATCTTATGCTTCATCTCCTTCAACTTGGCAGCATGACCAGCCTCATCTCAGGATACTGCAGCCTCAAATTTGCCGATATTGGATGACAACCTTACTCTGGTCAAATCTTGATGGCACTTATGCTCCTGCTCCCTTCTTAAATAGTGGCATGGATCTTTTGATATCCAAAACTGCCAATTCCCAACATGACAAACAAGGATGATAGTCGGGGAATCATTGAATACATCTCTTCTAAAGGCACTTCAGATGTGATCTTCCATATGTTCTGTCATGCCTTACGTCATGAAAATTAGAGCACCTTTGGTATCTCTGAGTCTGATTCAGCATCACTATCATAGGGGGGAATATAATCTGGGATTAATACAATTAGAGAAGTGCCTTGTTCTGCTCCTTCCCCCTGACCCGTGTTACTTCACTTTCAATTCCCGTTGGGGAGAAGGCTAAAGCTTCACCTCCAAATCTAGCCACTGAAATTGATGGCCCTGCACAATCAATTGAATGATTTGGTTAGTTTCAAAGGGTAAAAAAAGTTGATTGGCAGCTTTGAAAGTTAAGTACGGTCAAAAATATTGTTATACCTTACCCAACGGTAGATCAAAAACTTGAGAAGGCTCCTCCCCATCATTACTAGATTCAACAGGATCTTCAGGACGAGTTTCAGGAAGTTCTGTCAGGTTCAGCTCCACTTGAGCTAATGTCTCTCCAATTGTAGGGTTGTCTATACCCCCTTCAGGAATTGGCAGTTCAACAGCTTGCTCAGATAGAACTACACATTTCAGTTTATCATGATCAGAGATGTAATAAGAAGTTATTTTTAACAGGACGAAGGATAACACTCACGTCCATAATCTTCAAAATTACATGATAATTTAACATGATCTAAAAATCTTTAAAAGATACGCCAAGTTACATAATTTCATCCAATGTTATCTCATAATCCTGATTAATCTCACTAGTGGGAGCATTCGATATGTGTTCTTGGAGACCTTCATTATGTGGTCTCTGACCCTGGACAGCTTCTTCAGATAATGTAGCGGCGTCTGTTGCAATGGCCGCCAAAAGCTCTAGTGCAGGGGTTGAACCTAAAGTATTACAGAATGGAAGTCAGTTGATGTTTCATTCAACATTATATGAAGCATTGTTAACTTACCAGAAGTAGGCTCTTCTCTCCTTGCAACAACATCATGAGGGATACTGGGAACAGACGTTGGCTATTCTCCAGGAGAAGCCAAGTCGGCCTGAACTTGTGATCGTTCACCAGCACCCTCTGCCCTCCTCAAAAGAGGGTCAGTCCTCACCCTTAGAGGGGAAATTGAAGAAGCCCCTATAATCCCAAGAAGTATGAGCAACCTTTTCATGGTTTAAGACTAATGATTATCTGAAGGACTTACCACTACTGATGAAGCGTTTAGTTGTGGAATTCTTTCTTCGATGCCGTTGTCTCTTTGGTTTTTTGGGAGTGTCGACAGTCTCCTTTACAGGTACATGAATTGGATAATGGAAATCCATGTCCAACTACTCATCCATGGATTTCTGGCCTAGAGATATCTCGCCCGAATCATGAAGAGATTCATTAGCCCTAATGGCAGTTCCACCAGGGCTATACTATGGTGAAGGAACCTCAGCAGTTCCTTTCTTTGCAAGCTACAGGATAAAAAAAATAATTTCCATTAGTAACAAATCTTTGACTAAAATCAAGTTGCAAAGAAAATAAGGAAAGAGACTTAAATCTTCAAGAGCCACGTAATCGTGCCACTCCTTATCTCTGTAACCACCAGTCCCATTAGTGGCACCATGATATATCATTTCATTCACCCACTTAGTGACAAGAATGGAATCATCAGTGGAATATATGAGAATTTACAGCTCTCTAGTGTAATCCCGCACTTCATCGGGGTTATCCTTGTAACGAAATTTAGTAGAAGCCAGAAGATTACCTATTTCAGTGAGTTGTATCCCCTTGAAAAAATCCAGCCCGGTAGTTTCAGCACCACAGTATAAACTCCGCCATGCCGGGAGAGCCTCTGGTCATAGATATTCAGTATGTGTATCAAAAGGCTGTGAGGAAGTTCCTATAATCTTGGACTTCAGCTTCTTCCTGCTCCCGCAACTACAGATAGAGAATAAGAAAATTAGACTTGTTTCTCTATAAAGTAATGATGATTAAAGTTCCCTAATGAAGTAACTAACTAGGAGTTGATGGAGTTGGTCTTTTTATTCTAACGGGAGGATTATATCTGGCATGAGGCCACTTTTCCAAATGTTGTGCCTCATCATCCCCATCTTGGGAATCCAATGAATCAGCTTCGGGTGGTGTAGAAGAATCACCTTCCAGATGAAGGGTTTCTTTCTTTATGGTTCTTTTCCTTTTCCCCACATGATAAACCGGGTGATTCAACACCCCTAAAGGGTATGATGCTATCCAGTTCTTGATATACCATGTTGTCAAGTTACTTCCCGCTTTATCAACTGGTAGATCAAACGCTACCCTGGTCCTCTCCATAGATGTTAGCAACCATAGTTTTCAGGCAACCATCAGATGCTTCTCTGACCTGACATGCACAGGAGGAGATACAACAGTCTGCTGCAAACACTTGAATTGATGTGAAAATCTGTATGGAGCATAGGCCTCACATACAATCTCTCCATCAATTCCGGTGGCTAATACAACATCTCTGTAGGCCAGCATGTATGCCCTCAATTCTAGGTTGGCTGTTCCATCATCAACAAACTGCTCAGTTGGAGGATTTCCATATGGAATGAAATTGAAATCCTTATACATGCTCAGTCTCACCTTTATATCATAGAGTTTAAGGGCTAATGGAGCAATTCTAGAAAATACATGCACTGATGGCCTGAAGGAACTTCTAGGAACCTGTACTCTATTCTGTACATTATATGTCCTGATGTGAGTGGCGATCCATCCCCACAAAACTTGGAATGGTACCGATATTCTCAAAGGAGACTTACCCATAAAAACATGGAGTATGCTCCTATGAATCTTCACCAAATGTGGGTGTCCAACCTAACCATTTTCTTATCAGCCAACTTGGCTACCATAATGAAAGTCCCTGGCCTGACGGCTCCCTTTGAATCCCTGACTAGCAGATGATAAACACAGAGCCACAAGGTTAAGAATCCCACTAAACATGTCTTTTTTGGGATTCTCTAATTTATTTCATATCCCCACTTCTCAAATTATCCTACTTCCAAGGTCGGCCAAAATGTGCCAAGATCACCCCTCTTCTCTGTTCTGGGGTAGGTAGTTGGACGAGTACAGGTGGGCCACTTATCCTTCGGCCCCTTCTCCTTCGGCCCCTTCTCCTTCAGCTCTTTCTCCTACTTCTTGGAAAGAAACATATTCATCCACTCCTCTAGATAAATATCCTTTCTAGAATGAGTTAAGAAGGTCTCTAAACTCTTGATCTTGTGAAATATTTTCAATAATTCATGAGCTAAATCCAGGGTCTTCTCTGAATCATTCCAAGTCACCTTGGGGGGATGATTTCATCATACATGTCACCTAGAATTGGAGCCCCCGAGATCTTGTGGACACCCCATAGAGTAATTCCTACTTCTCTATGATTCAGATGGAAAGAATTGGTTTCTGGGCTCCAGCGGCTGATTATCTCCGACACAAACTCATCATTTCTATAGACATATGTCTTCCCTGCCCAGACAGCTTCATATATTGCAACTCCTTTCAAATCCTCAACAACCTCTGCACAGGTTTGTCACACCCAGTATGCCCACATCCAAGTTGGCTTCACACCTCCTCCAGGATGGAAGTCCCAACTCATATTCCAGCCTTTGGATTGATCTATCTAATAATTTCGGAAGATTGAAGGATAACAATGTGGTTGTAGCTGGGGCTTGTGAGGTTTCTGATCTGGCGCACAAGGACTATGATTCATTATATAGTCCTTATACACTATTCCAGTATTTAAAAAAACTCCTCCACTTGAGATATTTGCTGAGGAAAAATTGGTGTAATTCTGAAACCAATAATTTGGGAGATAATTCTTTGCCTATTGAATGTTGACATCTTGCAGATGACCATGGCCATATAGAGGAAAGTAGGTGCTCTCTAGAAAGTTACGATGATACTTCTTCAAATACGTAGCCAAATATGGGAGAGTGCTATCACAGATAGTATAATAATCATGGCCATCAACATTCATCAGGTCACCAATTTTTTTTCTAACCAGTTCATCGGCTATTCTGATTCTCCTGGGAGCCATTTAATCTGCACAAAGGTTGAATAATTAACTCTTATGTAAGTTAATTTTTCATAAAATTTGTGAAGGAAAGTGAAAAATGGATAATGTATTAAGGTGATCAATTCTCAAATTGGAGCGCAAGTATAAGTGTGTTGTGCATGTTTTGGTGCGCAGGTATCACCGCAAATGTCCAAATATCTCTACAGCAGCGCGATACAAAAGGAAGCGGCAGAAAACAGAGTAACTTGCACGGCGAAGAAAACTTGTGTGAAGAGAGCTCGGAAGCATTCATATTCGGTGCTTTACATGAGGAATGACCGCATATATATAGGCAAGTCCGCACCTCTGCGTGCTGAAGCCGGCACGGCTCACCCTTGTGCGCCGCCAGTTGCACGCTCAACATTTTCCCGCCACATGTTCCTTGGTTTTCTTCTTTACCTCAGAGTCACATCCTCATTTCTTTTGGATCCAACTCTGAGGGAGGACTTTTATTAACGCTCCTTTTCATCACAAAGTCTAAACGACTGAAAAAAGGGAATACCTTAGTCCAAGGTGATTCATCCTTTGAAGAAACATAAAGAATAGACAAAGGAATGAAAAACAATTTCTTCCCACTTGGGTCATGAAAGTTTCATCACGGTCGCACAAGTATACTTGCACGCCGCCTAGTGGTTGTGCAGGTGACTTGCATGCCCTCTTTGATTCTTTCTCAGGGTCTTCAGCAACCTATAAATACCCCCAGTGGGACCCCCATTTAAAGAAGGAAAAATTCCAAAACTTATATTCGATCTCCTGGCACCCTAGTCTCTTCTGTAATTCTTCTGAACACTTCTAAGGTAATTTATTTCCTAGAATGGAAGATCTAGAGAAGGGGAACAAGGCCTAAGTGTTGAAATTCATCAACACAAGCACGCCTAGGTGTTTAACCCTTAACGGAAATGAAGACACTTGCGCACCGCCTTATCCCTTAAACAAAACTTGCATGCCACTCTTCTTGAAGCCCCTAGGGATAATACTAAGGGCTTGAGCCAAGTCTCACCCAAGTATTACCCCATGGGTTCACCGTTGCGCAAGTATCCATGTGCCGCGAAGGTATACCTGCGGGACCAGAACCTGTGTACCGACGTAGGACATGCACGCCTCTCTCTTTTTGGGTGCCCCTCCTACCTATTCACTTGTTTTCTTCAAATCTACCTTTCCTATTCCTGATGTAGTCTTCAAGACACTCTTCAAATCCATTTATGGAATGTTTCCTTTATTGGCTTCCTTATTTGAAAGGAATTCTGTGGAACATCTCTCAAAACCTAGTGATTTACATGTCTTCATATCACTAAGGTGAGAGATTTCATTCATTCAACCTCATCTTTTAAAGATGAGAGGATATTTAACATGGGCCTCCTTTTCAGGAGTAAGCCACAGTCTCAAAATTCCCAAATAAGGGCATCCTCCTTAGGAGTAAGCCCTAATCATAATTTCCCAAATCTGGGCCTCCTCCTTTGGAGTATGCCCCAAGTCCCCTATTCACTGGGCCTCCTTTTTAGGAGTAAGACCTGGTCCACGTTCTCTTAACCCGGGCCTCCTTTTCAGGAGTAAGCTCCAAGTCCCCTAACCTGGGCCTCCTTCTCAAGAATAATCCCCAGTCATAATTCCCTTTAACCTGGGCCTCCTCCTTAAATGTAAGCCCCAGTTCTCAAATCCCTTAGCTTGGGTCTCCTTCTCAGGAATAAGCCCCAGTCACAATTTCTCTTAACCAGTCTTAATTTACTTTGGATTTGGACTTCCTTGTCAGGAATAAAACCCAAATCATAAGACCCCTCTAATTTGGTCATCCTTATCAGGATTAAGTCCCAAGTTAAGTATCCAAATCTCCATAAAGTACATATACCTTTATGGACCTTGTTTTCGGGTCTCGTCCCTGAAGTAAATCCTAATCTTCATCTATCTGGGCAGTCATACATATATAATCCCCACATCATTTCATATAATTGAATCTTTCATGGCACAATTGTCTGGTTTTACCAATACCTCTTGTTTCTCACACTGAGCATGACTCACGTGAGCTTAGAGTGTAAAAGTAATTATGAAATCTTTCTTTGAGCCATCATTCATGCATAAACCTCATACTACTTTACTCAAACTATGTGGGTTCTGATTCCTTTTCTAAATAAGGATACGTAGGTAGCCCATCTGTGGGTACGATCCCAACTCTGAAATAATCAATGTCCTTCTGAATGAAAATAAACTTCAAGTTCCCTACTGAGTGGCTTTAAAACCATTATGGTTATCATAATGACCAAGATATTTCTATATAATGTATCTAAGGATACCATTGACTAAGAATATCTAAACAAATACAGATGATCCTATATCAATGAAGAACCTAGAATACATATAAAAGACTCTCTAAATCTCCTACATACTAATCATTGATTGTCAGATCTAAAGGAAAGCTCATTTTCATACTTGTTATTTTAATAAGTATTCATGAACATAAATTAAATCTATAAAGAGAGTCTAGGAGTTGACAATAATTCCACTCAATAAGGTGTGATGAGTCCGACCTCCCATCCTCTAGAACAATGCAAATTCTTAAGCCTTATCAGTTCAAAAATAATGAGCACCTACCTTTGGAAAGTAGGTAGAAATGGATATAGATTCATTGGATGATTTTGGTTCTACGAACAAACCCGTTAGAAACCACATGGAATGTTTGAACCTTAAATCAACAAGGTCAGCCCCATTTCCAGAGGAAACACACCATTATAATAAGGATTTATAGAGTCTCCTGGTATATTTATAGAGAACTTATTTCTCTATATCTTAGTCCTATAAGTTTATACTCTTCCACGACTTATTCCCAGAAGCCGAAACTCCATGAAATCAAAAGAGTTTGATTTCAATGAATAAAAAGTTTCATGATCAGAGTTACAGTAGTGACTGATAGAATATGGATATTAAAATTCAAATATGAATATATTTAAGAAATAATATCTTTGAAGATATCCTAGTTTCAAATTATCTTCAGTAAAAATATTAAAGATCAAATAACACTGATTGTGAAAAATCATGATATTGAAATATGTAAATCTCTTAATTGTGGTTTCTTTAGAAAGAATAGTCACTCGATCTTTTGATTCATTGCAGCCATTTTATATTAAAAAATATATATATTTTAAAAATATAATATCAAACATAAATAGAAAATACTTATTCTATTTACATAGCAATGTTGTATTTATTTTAGTTGAGCAGATCCAAGAATGTTTCCTAACAAATTTCAAACATTCAAATTTAAATAATTCAAGAGATTCATATCTTCCCTTGGAGACATGAAGGATTTACTCTATTGAATATGATCCTTTTAATCGATTATAAAAAAGATTTAAAATGATATTTACATCCATTGAGACCATTTCAATAATCATAGAAAAAAACTTTAATTTAAACTCCATCATTTAATAGTAAAACATAGGGTTCCTTCACATGATGAAAAAAAATCCAAATGTAGGGTTGATAAAGTTTGATTGATTATGAAATAGTGGTTGATATATCATACATTTGTTTCCTCAAATATAGGGTTCCTTAAAAATGTAGATTTTTTTATCCATACTTTCCCTTTTCTCAAATGAACCATTTCATCCAAACATAATTTTGATAAACAATACTTCTCCAAAAATTTAGTGTTCATAATCCTTATGTATCATTCCAAATGAAGGGTTTCTAAACCATACGATATGGTTACAAACATATAGTATGAATAGTGTTTCAATAATATTTTCAACACATGTTAAGAATTATTTAACAGATATAATAATTTATAAATAAGATAATCTTCCAAATAAATATATTATGGAAAAATACTTAAAGTAATTTCAGGAGTAAAACAAACAAGTGTATTTCTGAGCATCATAATCAATAAGATTTATAGAGTATTTTTTATACAATAAATTCCCAAAAATGTTATACAATAAGAATATTCTTCATATATAAAATAGTTGGTAGAACTATAATCAAATAATGCATTAGTAGTTTTAGAGTGGATGATAAGTGTACCTTTCACCACTTTACTGTCATACCCCACATCAGCAATACTAATCGCACAATATTTTACTTGGTATTTAGGATTAAAATTTTATTAACATTAGTCATCATCAATAACATTTGGATTTTTCATTGGTTTATACAAATCCAATTCTCTATTAATTTGAAACATTGGAGTGTGGGTGGGTCATTTTTTGGATCTTCCTCTCCATTTGCATCATTATTTAACTTCTTCCCATTACATCATAATTTTATTTCCAGGTAGCCTTATTTTACACACATAAAAAATTTACTAGTCCATTTAATACAATTTATTCCATGCTTATTTCCACAATTATGGAATAATGGAAAACTCAAATTCTTCCCTCTATGGTTTTCATTATTAGAATTTACATTAAATTAAATATTTCTTTTCTTATAAAAACCATGATGTTCATGGGTGACTCTAATATCCATTTACACCATGATAGCACATCTAGTGATTTAATAATAGCTACTAAAGTATCTTATGGATCATTCCTTTCATATAATAAGTTTTAAGACACTAAAGAATTGATCAATAATACATTCTAGTTCAATGATAATACCAAAATCATACCTCACAAGTCATGTAAAATTACCCCATAGGTACTAATAAATCCACTATCCTTATTCTTAAGATCAATAAATTCATTCTCTATATTCATTTGAAAAATATAAGGAATTTAATTATTGAAAAATAATATTCTAAACTCATGCCACTCCACGGATTTAATTTCATCATATTTCCTTGTATTCTTGGTACATGTCCACTACTGATCTGCTAAAATTTGAAAATAATAAATAGGTAAGATCAAATTTTCTTTTTTCTGATCACTAAAGAATGAAAAGTATATTTTTGTGTTAATAATCCATTTCTTATCCATTAGTGAATCGATGGAATCACTAAAAGAATGTGAAAGTTTCCTCATTAAGGACTCAACATTACATTTCTCCTTCCTCTACTCATTTAGAATCTCATCATGATTCATAGATTTAGAAAGTTTCATAATCATATAAATATTAATATGCATTCCAACTCCCATAAAATTTGGTTGATAAAGGGGGGTATCATTGTATTTTATGTCACGTTTATCATTAACATGGTTCTTTCTAGTTATATGAATTGAACAAAACTAAAATGAATTGTATTTGTAATAATAATTATAGGGGGGAAATCATATAATCATGATAATAATTTATAGCATGTAAAAATATTGAAACCTTCCTTTCAATATATGATACAATAGGTCTAAAATAGGTCGTACATGGTTATCATATATTCAAATACTTTATAACAGATCTTATAGAAAATGTGAGTTAACTGAAGAATTCCCCTTGATAGTTTCAAACTAGGTGTGTTGTAAGGTCCAATTTATCATGAGTTATAATTATGGTCTGGATATACTCAACTAAATCCTTTTATGGTTATTTCACATATATGTTTCTATTCTAGATTCATATAAGGGTTCATAACAAATCATGTTCTTTGATAACAAATAATTTTCTCATATACACAGGATTATCCTATGGTTTATCACTAAATTTTACTCATCCCATTTTTCAAAAGTAACTAAACCTTTCTCTGATACTAATTATAGTGACCCAAGCTTTATATCCATACATATTTTTTCAATTAGTATAATATTAATTAAAAAACAACATGATCCATGATAAAACCAAAAAAATAGTGTATTCAGAAACATGGATACATAAAAAATCGGTACATAAAATACCTACATAATTTCCCATTAACTTCATCACAACTAGCACCCTTCTAATACATATCATGCTTAAAACCTTTATTCATAACTGGGGGAATGGAAATATAAGAAAGTGTGAGCTCAGAAGCTCAGTAAGGGTAATAATGTGAGATGTTAATATATGATCATGAGTTAGGATAAGATATGAATATGGGTATAAGAACATGATCATGAATTCCAAAAATAATACCAAATTAATCAAATATCTTTAATCATGAAACATGGAGTAGGGTTTTTTCAAAAAAAACAAAAAAGGCATAAGAGTTTGGAATCATAAATAACTAATCATGAGATTTGAAAATATAACATAAGAATAGGGAATTAGTTATTGGAATACACATAAGGATGTAAAATAATTTCCTTTGTCAAGTGTCACTATGAAGACTATCCTAGTGGATTGGGTTCACTCCCCATCCCATCATTTCCTAAATCAAGGTTCACTCCCAATACAATCTTATTAGACGAAGACTCTTAATTAACTAGGATCAATCTCCATTCCATTATTTATTATCCCATGATATATCCATTATTACCCAATGAATTATTGGTATATATAATTCTGAGCCCACCTATTACATAATTAAAACCATATATATTCCAAGCACAAGGTCATAAAACATTCATCATATCATCATATCATAAACCATGGAAATGATACAGGTTTCATAAACATTTTACTTTCACAATCCTAAACAATCCAAAGAAAAAATGAAGATGGTAAGGTTGGATAATATCCCTATTAAATCATAATAATCATCAAATGATGTTTTTATATATCAAAATACCTTTAAATTATTACTATGATATTTATTAAGGAAAATAACCTTTTCAATTTGAAAAAACAATATATATATATAATAAAAATATAAAATAAAAATTTTTCTTTTAAAATAAACAAATAAATTTATAACATATGTTTCAAATAAATTATTACTCATTATGTCCATGAAATTTGGTCATGTGGTGTATGTTAAAAAAAATTTATTTCACATTTTCAGTAAAACTCAAAAGTGCCTCATTCGAAAAATGATAAGAATATTAAATTTAAATATTTTTATAGAACTTAAAACATGGGTAAAAATGTATTTATTAAATTATTATATATTAGTAAAAACATTATTTATAATATTTTGAAGAAAAATATGGTCATGGAATAAAAAATTCTCGACTAAAGAGGGAAAGGAAGTCGGTTTTCCTTTAGAAACATTATTTTGGTATTTTGAGTACTTAAAGAGAGTAAAATGAAATAAAAATATGTAATATACATATATAACCATATTATAATAAAATACCTAATAGTTGGTAGATATATGTCATATAATTTCATTATCATAAAATTTAATCATAAGTAATCCTGGAAAAAATGAGATTGTAAGATAAAATTATTACCTCGAGTCTATCTGGATTCATAAGAACTCTAAGATCCTATATAATAAATTTAATTTAATTATACTTATATACAAGAACCATATAAATATCATTAATACTATAAATGTTATATTGGTAAAATCTTATCAATTTTTCATTTCAAATCTTTCATTATAATCATCATTCTGTGTCTCAACTGCATCATTTTTCAAATATATTTTGGTTTGGAAGTTTTGGTCCATGAAATTTTATCATGATTTATTTATCTACATGATATCAATATGATGTAAATATAGTATATATATATTCATTATATATATATTTATAATAAATTATATAAATCATTTATGAAAAATGACTTGTATTAGTACATGGAGACGGTAGTCCCTACGTACGCATGAGTAATTTTCCTTTTCCGATGGACAAAATAATAGAATGGAAAATATAATTCCTCTTTAATGAAATATTATTATATCAATAATTTCATATATACACACATTAAATCAAATATAATAACCATCAATGAAATCTAGTGGTGTAAAATTCATCATATCATCATGTGGAGGCGGTAGTCCACATGTATGCACGAGATATACTTTCATCTCCCATTTTATGGAGAAGATGTGGTAAATTTTTATTAAATAATCATAATAACATCTCAATATATTTATGATATTTTATTAATAATTTTTTAATTCATACAACAATTTTATATGATGTAGAATAATTAATAAAATTAAAAGAACTTGGATAAGACTTATACCTATTCTTTGAAAGACCTCCTTCAGATTAAACCTTTAGCCTTAAAGGATTAGTCTTAGGAGAACAATAAGAGATGTAGAATGAATAGAAGTATTATAGAAATTTTTTTAGTAGGTATTGGATAATATATAAAGAAAATATGGTGTGAATATGGTAGGTGAAGATGTGACCTTTTATAAGTGAGGGGAGCGACAAAGATGCAATTTCTTAAAATATTTCAATGATATAAGGTCACCTTCATTGAAAAGTGGATCCAAATATACAAAAATATTAATTTGGGATAATATAATGCTGAAATATATCCAAAAATCAATAATTATACATATTTGGATGGAAATCCCACACTTATCTCTTGATTTAACCACTGGTAAACTTATTTTAACCTTAACAACCATTACAAAATGATCCTATTTTTATATTCACTATGAATAAGAATTAATTTAATGCTATTAAATAAAATTAATTATGATGATTAAAAATATGGAATCCATTTTACTGGATTAAATTTCTAAAATTTTCATAATTTATTTTTAAATATTTGATCAAAGAGTAATGAAAAATTATATTACAAAAATGCATTTTTATCATAAAAAATAATTTACTTCCATTCTATTCTCTTTAAAAACCATAAAATTAATTTAAAGAATATATTTTATTATATAATAAATAAATTTCATTAAAACCACTAACCAATATAAATTAGTATATTTTATTAAGATCAAATCATATTAGGTACATAAAAATAGTTTTTAGAAAAATGTGTTTTTAATCCCAAAAATGAACATATATAAAAATAATGTATAATGATTATTCTTATATAATTAGTCATATTATTTATAATTAAATTATAGTTCTGTTAATTAATTATATAATTTAAAACATAATGATACTTTTACATGAAAATAAATGAAATTTTTTATAAAAATAAAAAAAATTCTACGATTCACTAAAAAATATATTTTCTAGAAAAAATACTTGAAATTAATCATAGGATAATATTGAGATGTTGATTTTGAAAATTATGTTCACTTTTCATATAAAATATCTATAAAATTTGGAAATTAATTATAATTTTTGTTCAAAAAAATACAATAAATACCCATTTTTGAAGAAAACATATTTTTAATGTCTAAAATGACATTACTGAGCTTTAATTAGTATTTAAAATTAATTAATCAATATATTTTCATTATTAAAAATATTTTTTTATTATTTGGTGATTAAAATTCATACCAAAAAATTTAATATCTAGCTCATAAATATTTATTATATTACAGTTCATTTAGAATTGTGGTTGTGTGTAGGAAATCTATCTAATTCTTCAAGGTTCTTTCAATGGAGTTACATATAAAATATTATGGTGTTAAACATATAACATTTGGGGGGTTATTTTATACTCTTGTGATCTATTATAAATATAATACGTGTTTATAAGTCCTTACCATTAATAATTTTACTACTTTTTACCACTATGAAATTTATTGGTCAAAATCATGCACCTTACACATCAATGGATTGATTATCATAAAATTTTAAAGATTAGCGCTTGATCACACTAGAATTTACCACTATTTAGGGAGTAAGTTGGTGTTTTGATATTGGAATTTGTACTATGATATGGGCCACCTATACATCAATGTAATGAGAATCATAACCCATGTAATTTGATGCCACATAATAGGATGCATTATACCTTTTGTGGTCATGTGAAAAGGAATAAGGTGGATCTTTTTAAATTCAGGCAGTTGTGACTAAGTGAAGTTATTTTTAAGGATATGTTCTCAGGACCTAGGGATGATCTGTTTTAATGTTATGTATCTTAAACTATGTGATGTTGGGATTGAATCACAATTAGTTTTAATTATATATCATGGATAATGGGAATCAAATCTGATGCAGTTCATGTTGCACAACTTATGGTTATATCATTGGACTAGACTATATTTTGACAACATATAGTAAGGATGTTATGATGTATATTTTATAGTTTAGAATCTTATTCTACTATGAGAAAGGGTTTCTATAATTTTTCATTGTTGTAATTATATGTATACATCCCTTTCTAGTTTATCCTATTTGTTGGTAAATAAATAATAGAGTGTATGGTCAAAATCATAGGAAATATATCCCATTAACCTAGAATGTCTCATAAGGAATATATCTTATTGAGGAAGGTTTTCTCATATGGAATATATATTATTTAAGAAGGATGACTGGACTAATTGGTAATATGGATTGGTGAGGGAGAATTTGATGCTTAAACTAAATAAAAGGACCTGAATATTCTTGGGAGAAAGAAGTATATCTTTGGGGATTGTACATATTATTCATTGAGGTTCATGGCCTAGTTGGTGAATCAGGTGAAAGATAGTTTTGGTTTATACACATAATATGAATCCCATGATATTTCCCTATCTAATAGAGTTAGACATAGGTCTACAAGATGCTTGGGTGGATAAGATTCTAGGTTTTGGGTAACCAATATGAGGAATATGATCCAATTTTGGTTTAATAATTATCCTATTAATAGTTACCCTTAATATAAAATTAAAAAACAATATTTATTACATTCATGTTCTTATTTGTATACTTGTAAAATCCTTGGGGAATCAACTATCAAGGGAATACAAGATCTAAAGGGTTTACATCTGATGTACATGGCCCAATATTTTATCTCAAGAGGTTATGGTGGAAGCCTTACTAGAATGGGATTTTTAGAAGTTTTACCTTGGTGGAAAGAAACCAATGATGATATTTGGGTTAATTCAACACAAGTAGATGACCAAGGTACAAGAAAGGAAATGAAAGACTCTTTGTTACCCATGAAAGGATTCTATATTGAAATAACCCACTACATATCAAATATTTCATGGTATGATAGCATTATGAAGAGGGTAATATCTATTTCAAAACCTCAATTTTCAGATAAGATTTGGAACTTGTGTGAAATTAGGTCGTTGATGTAAGTTGGGCTCTACTAATGAATGGATTTTCATAGTAAGTCCTTTATGAAGAGGCCTTAAGGGATTACTTTCCTAAGTGGTATTAAATGGATTATTTCAAAAATTACTTATACAAATGACCATGTGATATTTATATAATGGGGGGAAATTATCATGAATTTCTTCCATGATTCGCCTCCAATTTTATTCACTTTTTTGAATCTTAGTGAGTTACCTAAATTTTATTTGAACAATTTTTCAAATTTGATTATTATAAAATGATATTATTTTCTTCATTTGATGCCTTTCTCAAACTATAAATAAATACCCTTGAATTATTCAATTCATCATGTTTAAATGATTTTTTCAAAGTATAGAAGGATATCAGCTGATAGTATCCCCACACTCCCCATTTAAGTCTGTGTTGGGTATTTATATTCAACATGTTATAATCGCCTTCCCAAACATATGTGATCTCATAGAATTAAAATGATTTTGAGGATTATTTTCTTTGTATTCAAGGAGGTTATATGTCCATAATAAAGTCTTAGGATGCAAAGTGGATTCATGGTCATGAGGAACTACTACTTCACCTCTGAAAATGCAACTTTTTCATGAAGAATTCACACACTTCAAATGATGACTGAAAAAAATAAATCAGTACCTTGAAATTCCAAATAATGTCTGAACATGATGATTTTATGTGATTTCAAAGCAATGATCGACCATGAATAAGTCACTTAGCCATAAAGGATCCCTTTGAAAAAATATTGTCTTTATTGAAGAAGTACTAGGTTTATTTGTGGAAATATTCCCTTTATTTATTTTTTACTTATAATGATTTTTATATAGGGAAATATATTCTTTTTTAGGTGATAATAAATCAACCCCAGAAGAATCAGTGTCTTATCAGTATACTGGAGAACAAATTCCATGTAACCAATATAGCCTACATAAGTTCCATACCATGCATGCATAGACCATGGTTCACATGAGGGTATCCATGAAATTATAAATAGGTCATGGGTACCTCATTTGATATTTTATATGATCACAAATGACTATATCACTTTGTAATTCATGGAGGAATTCCTCTGTGAATGATCCTCTATAAGTGAATTTTATTTTTCCAATGAATCACATTCTAAAAAAATTCATCCTGCATAAAATAATGGGAGGTATCCATGTAAGATTTATACAAATTTATTTACTTGATAAATCATTTATTTAAGCTACATAACCTCTTTATGGGAAGTACCTTGAATAATTTTTTACAATATTTTTTACTTTGTTATTTTTTTCAACTTTATTCCACAATTCCTTCATTACATCAAATTCCCTTATCTTGAAAACATGTATCTGGAATAGTATACACAAGCCACTTCCATATGGAGAACTAAGATGATTGATAGTGTTGACACCAACCAGCACAAGAATTTATTCCAAATACAATATGTTATGTCAGATTTCATGGGATTGGTTCTACAAGAGATCCTAATATTTGAATGGTTTCCAATATTCTAGTACAAAACATTGAGTAACTCATATATTCCAACACCATATCTAGGTAATCATCCAATCAACTAAATTAACCACCATCATAAATTATCCAAATATAACATACCATCATCTAGATGCTTCATCTATGAGGATGACCATATATAAGGTTATATAATATGGTATTCCACAAACTATATAGGAAGGATGGAACATTAAAGAGTAAAAGGCACATAGTTACTCATCCATACTCATGATATATTATGCTAATTAGTGATGGGGATATGTCTCAATATGAGACCATTCCCCAAAAAGTGAATTTGGAATAGATTGGGGTTGTCTCTACTGGGTATGGAAATTTTTCAATGAATTAGGGGTGAAATGTATGTAATATGGTCTTTACATAGCTATATGGCTATCACAATCGTTATCCCGCATTACCATGAATAATATCCCAAACATAATCTAAAGGTTGATATGTGATACAAATAAATTCTATTTAATTAATGTAGATGTTGAGATATGCCTCTGAGATGTCTATATTCTTAGTAGTGATCCAATATTAAGGGACATGATTAATGGGTTCATCCCTCCTTCCATATGGGATAACATAGATAAAACCCCACCATATTTAATAGAGACTCAATTATTAGAAAGTTATTAAATGGTCAATGATCTTTATTCCTAGATTGATGTTATATTTATTATCTTGTCCAAGTTATTCATCATTAAAAGTAATCAGGATCCATGGATAGAGAGACCTCATAATATAATTTAACCATGAAGCCTCTAGTTTCCATGATTCCTAGGAAATATGTTACTCATTGGGAATTGACCCCTTTGATGAGAAAGGTACTTCTTATACCATTGATCTATGATAAAATATACTTCTAAGAATCTTGGAGTGGGTGTGACTCTTAGAGGAATACATTACTTATTAAGAATGTTTGGAACCTACTCTAAGTGGAAGGTATTATCCTGATTAGTTTTAGGAATTTCATTACACCAACCAATATTTTCTAAGTGGAGCATCCTGAAGAGTTGGAATCATACAATCAAGAGCTTTAACTTATAATAAACTCACTTGGGAGTGGGGACATCTATAAGGTGTGGTTTCTTAGACTAATGAATCCTACAGTGAATCATAAGGAGTAAGGTAACACTGAGGGTCTTGAGGAAGTGAGAGACACAAAAAGTGAGGAGGAGACTGATCAAAGATATGTTTGGCAGAATGTAATATACATTTTCACTAAAAATTATCATTTTATCCCTAATTTCATCCTTAATATTATATCTTGAAATCTAAAGTATAAAGGGCCCCAACCACCCATCACTTCTCCAGAGTGTTCTACTAGAGTGATAATAATTAGCTTGAAGGCTCATTTTGGCACCAAGGTCATGGAGGAAGGTTCTTCTGGCATATAGAAGAAAATTTGGGTGTTTCTCTCTATCCTTTTTAGAGTATTTCTATTTCCACAACCATTTATTCCAATCATGGAACTATCTTTATAAAAATCAATAAGTGATAGTGGGGAAGGTGGTTGACAATATTCATTCACCCAAGTCCAAATAGTAAACATTATATGTAATTGTTTTATATTTAGTTTCTATCATAAGTTTACACTAATAAATTGGTTTATTTAGATGTTTAGATGAACCTCACATTATTAGGGGTGTATAATTATCATGATAATATAGCTCATAATCTCCATGAAAGGAATCATGCAAGAGTGGTAACTAGTGAAGACTAAGATGGATTTGAACAAAATTTGATCCCAGATGTATCAGACAAGGCCCTAATTGAACCAATTCCAAAGGAAACTGCAAGGTTATTGAAGACATGTATGATCATCCTTATTTTGTGGTAGTTACATTCATAACATCTCTATAACAATGTGGTCTTACTACTTAGATGCTTTCAGTAGTTATCCGCTCTGCACTTGGCTACCCAGTGTTTACCGTGGGTAAGATAACTGGGACACGAGAGGGGAATCCTTCCCAGTCCTCTTATAAAAGGGAAATTTCCTCTAAATTATCTAATTCCTACACCATATATGGAACATAATGTCTCACGAGGTTCTAAACCCAGCTCACGTACTAATTTCATGGGAGAAAAACCCTACCCTAGGAACATACTACAGCCCCAGGTGGCAAAGATCTGACATCAAGGTGCTAAACCTTCTTGCTGATGTGAGATCATGGGGAAGATCGACCTGTTATCCCTAGAGTAACATTCATCTATTGAGTGATTACTATTCCACTTGGAACGTTTGGATCCCTAAGGCCACCATCCATCCTTACTCGATAGGTGGGCCTTGAATTCAGGCTCCCTTCTGCCTTTGTACTCGAGGGCCAGTCTGTCTGGCCCGAGGAAACCTTTGGGTGCCTCTATTACCTTTTGGGAGGCCTACGCCCCATAGAAATTGTCTACCAGACCATAGACTAACCATGATCATTTATCAAAGAATGTTCTGGTTATCAAATCATTGAATAACCAGGAACAATTTATTTATGGGACTTAGTTGACATTCAAAATAAGTATCTCATGAATTGTGAGTTTCATACATCCTTTTTTGCAGAAAGAAAAATATTCCTTTCCCATTATTAGACAATCACTTATTCACAAACCTCATGTGGGGATAATAGTTTTCATTTCCCATCTCATGGAAAATCCTTTTTTATCCACTTAGTATCCCTATCATCCCCCCTTTATGGGTATATTAGTGATAAGTTATATAGGAACTGGATGATCCTATTGGGTCAAATACCTAGATACAAACTCATATGTTCCCTTTCTTACGGTATTTTTGAACATGTTCCTGGATAAAAAATGGTTTTTTATAGATGATAGTGATGATGATATGATGTTTAATGATTATATGGAGAGTGATGATGATATGGATATTCAGACGGAGCAAGATCTGCTTACTATAATGAATGTGATAACTATGGATATAATGCTAGAAATAAACCAATTTTATACCACACTTCAATTCCAATTAGCAAAAGAATTGTCTCCTTTCTTAATATGGATTCCAAATATTCATGATCTGGATGTGAATGATTCAAATTCTTTATCCATCGGTCTATTAGTGAACTTTCTCTCTAGAAACTTTCTTTATTGATCACCCAGACCAATGTCGATTCTAATGTGTATACGTGTATGGGGTCTATCAGAATTCTCTTGGGTTGGTGATTCCTTAATCGAGTACAAATCCCCTATAGGACTTTTTTCCATCAAATATGGGTCAAAAAAAATATTATACTTGAGAACCATCATAATAAGTCCATCTTATTACACCTTATGACAGTGTGGTAGTGTTTAAATAGGTTGAAATTATAGGGAATAGAGGTCAGTACCAAGACCTACTATTATTTGATATCTATTGGTATATATTGACCAATATGTTTTGAATTTAAATTTTAATAGCCTGACCATAGTCCAAATAAATCTAAATGTTTTCAAATTTAGCATCTCAACTCTCATAAGTCATAGGGGAAAGTAAAAATTTGGTTCCAATTCACTTGAGAGATGATGAGGTTGGACCTTCCATTAATGAATTGGTTCTGGATTAAATACTTACATGTTTGATGGAATCTAATTTAAACCTATAGTATACTCCAAATTAATAGATTATAAGGAAGCAAGTGTGGAGGATAATCTAGAGGATGGTCGATGAGACCCCCTTGATGAGATCGACAACCAATATCATCACCTCCCATATATGTTCACCACCAAGGATTATGGATGGTATGATTACTACATAATATATTCTAGAGTAAAATAGGTGATTGACAACAAGAATAAAGAAATAATGATTCAATTAAACCTTATGGATATAGAATCTATGTCCTAATCTATCAATATTAGATCCATGGTACTTAATGAAGCTTCCCAACACACTATGGTAACTACAAATTGACACAATCAAGCCACGGAAGATTGAGACTAAGTGGACCAAATCATTTTGGAGTTTAATACTTATAAAGAATAAAAAGAGTAAAATAACCATATAATTGAGGAATCCAAAATTTTATGAATAGATGTTGTTGTGAAGTCATCGAAACTATGTCTTAATGAAAAGAAAAAAAGCCATAATGTCAGCTGAACAATTCATTGTTATGGAAGACTCAGAGAAAATTTTTATCTAAATTTTATAGTCTATTGAATGTTCCTTATAATAAAATTCAAATTAAATATTTTTTATATAATTTTAGAGATTCTAGATTAATATGTAATCACTGAATGAGAAAAATATTCTATAGAACATCAAACCCAGTTTTTTGAAACCAATGTTTCCTTGATTATTAATTCATGAAAATGTGAAAAATATATAAAGATTAATGTCATAATAATTGAATCTATATGAATATTGTATACGAATCAAGTAAATAATAATATATAAATGCTTTATTTAGTGATAAAATATTGTTCAACTAATTCTCTTTTAGACATGTTCCCTCATATGAATAGTGGTGGTCCAAATATAGTAGCATATGTACCATCATCGTATGTTGGGGTGAGTTTGTGTGATAAAGGACTATGGAATTGGTTTCCCTGAGCATGTACACATCGAATAATATAGCCCACATAAATATAAAATCTCATACACCTTCAATTTATGTAAATTTTGTCTCACTCAGATATGAGATATAGTTTTCTCCTAGATGTGTGATATTATATGGGTATAAGTGAATCAAATATAATCGAATTTGTATTATCACCAAAAGTTAATGTTATTCCATTTAGAATATATAGAGTTTAATAAATAAGGATGATACTATTAATAATGGTGGATTTTTTAAATAGAATTCAAATGGTCAAAAGAGCCCAAGTTCCCTAAAATTATACCTCCGTTTATTTCACACAAATAACCTAAAACAATATATAAAAAATAGTATTCTTTAATTTTTCACATGTTTAATGGACCAAGAATTTATATTTCAACTTATAAAAGAGAAATATGGTGGAATCTACAAGAATTATGCCTTTAATTTTCAATCAATTTTTTTTTCAAATCCATATATGAGGGAGTTTTAGTGGGATGGAACTTAAATTTTACTCTACCATCCTATTGTGGGTTTTCATTATAATAATATTTATTTCTTTTAATTTTTAAAACATACAAAAAAATCATATGCAATGCAACACACTCGCCTAGCAAGTAGAGATTTGGGTTTTTCATATTTCTACCCAGGTGGGTTTTCAACCTGGTGAGTTTTATGTCTCTATTATTTGAGAAGATTAATGTCTTGAAATTGAGATAAAAAAATATATTGTTTAATGTCAAGAAGCTTTGACCAAATTATAATGTTCTCTAAATAGAATTAAAGTTGAGATAAAACCAATGTAAATGGATTACCAATCCAACTGATATAGATATCCTTGAGTACATATCCATTTTTAGGGACATGGTGCTCATACAGTTATGTTATACATTTTAGGGTCACATTATAAAGACTATAAATGGTATAAGGATATGATTCTATATTATTTCTTTAAAACCTGATATAATGCATGAATATATAACTTTGAGGGTATTTGAATCCACTTGAGTAGTTATGTTATAGAATGTGTAATTCTAAACTCAAGATATTTAAATTAGGAAATAATGGGATTGGGAATATTTATAGAGGATAGTAATTATCAAAATTCTAATTATTAGTTCAACTTCACTATTTTCAGGGGAATACAGGGATAGAGGACATTCTCCACATAATTAAAATCTGCATCTAGTTTATAATGATGAATATGGAGGGAAATATATCATTATCATGTAGAGGCGTCATTTAGATCTGAATGCACTCATTACCAATATGCATGAAAGGTTTTTGAAGATTCAAACACTTGATGAATGTAGTAAGATTATAGATAAAAGGATATTCAATAAGTGTTCAATCACCCTAAATATTTTTCCACTGTGTATAGAACACATTCTTTGGGTGAAGGGATATACCATGAAATTTATTGAGGATGCATGTAAGAAATAAGACATGGGGTCTTATCTAACATTTTCCTAAAAATTTGTGTAACACCATCAGGTTTTATGAAATATTTATATTTTAATAAGTTTTACGGATTTGATATATTTATTTATAAGCAACATCTATTTTAAAAAAACGGTGATTTACTATTGAAATATTATTATTAAATGTGGTTGTAATCATGGAGTTATTGGTTTTAAAGGTACAAATATTACTGGATAATGTATAAAAAATTATTTTTTACACATTTATAAAATTAATTAATTGGTTATCAATTGGTTAAAAATGTAAATAAAAACAATTGAAATTAAAAAAATATTTTTTTTCTAAAAAAGTTATTATATGCATAAAATATTTATTTATCTTAATAAATTAAATTCAATACTATTTAAAAATAATATGAATTAAATTATTAAATTAAAAATTGAATTAAATATTTTATAATTTATTTAATAGTTTTTTAGGAATATAATAATAATAAATCATGATTTATAGTTAAAAATGTATTTTCTAAAATATGGTTTTCAATGCATTTTGTGCTCTTATTTTAAAATAAATTTCTTCTATTTATAAAAAATGAATTTTAAAAAATGAATTATATATTTGGAATTAGAATAATTAATATTATGTAATATGTTTAAAATAATTTTTTCCCCTAGTGAGTAGTTTTCATGGTAAAAACATATAACTGTTCTAAGGGTTAAAGGGGTTGAAAGAGGGGTTAAACTAAGAGTTACGTTTTAAAATATCATATAATGATTTCATTAATTTGATTATATTATGTAATTTCAACACAATACTACTTATATTTGAATCATTGGAATTTCTAGTCCACCTAACTTTAGTAAGACCTATATTATACAATAAAGTTTCATGTATTTACATGTTTTCCACCCAACACAATTATAAAAGGTAAACTCCTCTACTCTTTTCTTCACACCACTTAAGACATTTATCTCAACCAATAACTACCCTAATACTATCATAAAATCTATATCCATGATTTAAGGTTATTTTATTTAAAAAATTCCCATCCAAAAATCCTATAAAAATCAAACGAGGATACCTAAAGAAGAGGTATATGTTCATACCAAATTTTTTCATGTTTTTTTCTTTTGAAACCTAAAAATAATGTTCTATAATCATATTAAAATTATCACATAATTATCATAATTATATTTATAATTTTTTATTTCAATGGTATATCCATTGTCTATCTTCTTTTGATATTTTTAAAATGATAATTTTTATTGTGCATATGTCTAGACCACCACCCCCATGAAGTGATGTTATTCATTTCTCAAATTATCTCTACGAGGATGGTTAAAAAGATACATTTAATCAATACATATAATATTTATGATATAATTATGATTCTATAATTTTTTTATCATATACCTTTCTTTTTTCTATCCATAAAAATGTTAAAATGCCACTCATGTGTATGTGTAGACTTCTAACTCCATGAAGTTATGTAATTTATTTTTCATCCTAGCTTTATATGAATGGTTATAAAAGTGTATATAATGAATTTTTATGAAAACTATGTCTTGATTAATATTCTTTATATGATAAAATCTAGAAAAAGTTTCCATTACCAGAGTCATCCAAATAAAAGATGCATGAAAAACAGAAAAATTTTTACTCAAATTTTCATTTTAATAAGGAATTGTTAATAAAAGGATAAATGAAAATTAAAAAGGAATTATGAATAGTAATTGATATATTAATATGGTTATATAATATACATATAATAAATATATATTAATTATAAATTAGTTTTCATATGAAGAAATATTCAACATGAGGAAAGGGTTCATGCTAAAATCTCATTTCTTTTCAGGATTGTATACGCTAAATTATCATTGCATGTAATTATAAGGATTTTATCCCTTTAAAGTCATATATATGAATCAAATTTATTTATTTATATATTTTTTAGGTAATATTTTCATTTTCCTCTCTTTATTAGATAAAATTATTGAGAATTATTTTATGATAATCTAAAGACATTTCTTCTTTGATTGACAAACTTTTTATTCCATGTTCAGGTTTTTAAAAAGGTCTTCAAGGATTTTATTTTATTTGATCTAATTATTTTTCAAATTCAATTTCATATATATTTTAATTTATTTTCAAATCATTAAAATAAACTTTTTATAATGTTTTCAAATTGGTTATTTATTTGTTTTTATAAAAAAATTGAAATGAATCTTTTTTAACAATTACCAAACAAATGGTTTTTCCCACTATATTGAAAAATATTTTCTTTAAATTTGGTTTATTGGTGTACATGGTTATTTAAAAAAAATATTTCTTATAAATATTATATAAATTTTCAGTTTTTAAATACACTAAACCAAAATGATATTTTCATTGTTTTCAAATAAATGTTCAAATGCTCCTTTAGAGGTATTTTTAATCTATTTCAACAGAGTTTAAGTATTTTTATGATTTAATATGGACAAGATATTATCATACAATCCAATTTAAATCCCAATATGTCTTATAAAGAAGCTTTTTAAGGGTTATTCTATGAAACATGTAACTTTCATATGGATTAATTAATCAATTATGAAATAAGGATTATTTTTATGATAACATCCACTTTCTTTCTCTGGATGAATATGATTATGTGATAATAAAATGTTTATGAAACCATTTTTTCATGGGGTTAAGATATGATGAAATAATAAATGTTTTTATGATCCTATGGAACACATATATATGGATTTCATTATGTGATGGTTGGAATTTGGATTATATTTCCCTCACATACATTAGGTAAAGTTTGATATATAATGAGATAACATGGATTCTAATGGGGACTGAACCTAGTTCTGTAAGAATCTTTATCCAATATAATAGTCTTGGGAGTGAATTTTGATTAAGGAAATGATAGAATGATGAGTGAAACTTATCCCCAATGATAGTATCAGTTGTGATCCTTTGATAAGGAAATGAATTCCTATGTTTATGTGTATGAAAAAAAACAATGTATTATGCTTATGATATGTTATCATGGACCATTATTGATTAATAATGATTTAAAACCCTTATTACTTTTTTTATATGAAAAATAAATATTTGATTAATCATGATTAAATATATTTGAATTATTAGGTTTAGATTTCCTAAATTATGATCATGTAATCATACACTTATTCTTATATTATGCTCATTTATTTTCATTGAATGATATTTCATATTTTTACCCTTACTGACCATCTGAGATCATCCTATATTATTATTCCCTTTATTAGGTTATTAGAAAATGATTTATGTAGGGTATGTCTAAGAAGAGTACTCTATGAGAATAAAATTATGGGATATATTTTATATCTTTCATTATTTAAGATTATTGTGTATCAGGTCTTTAAAAACACTAGACATTTAAGGTTTTGGGGCATCTAATTTTATGACATGTCTGGAATATCTATCTAAAATAGTGTAATATTTATGTCTATAATTTTTTTCACCTCAATTGGTATCAGAATCGGGTAAAGTAATTTTTGGAGTTGTGAATTAAATAAATTTGGAAAAAACCTTAGGGATAAGTCTCAAGTATAGGATACCATCAAAAACAATTTGTAAACTAGATATATTTTGGTTTCCAAATAATGAACTCCCTATCATTATTCTCGAAAGTGGATAAGATTGTAGAAAATATACACGTAGGGGTAAACACTATGAAAAATTCTAGTTGGGTATCAATTTTATCTTCATTCGATGCAAGATGAGTGGGATTAACATTTCAAACCTGGATAGACACTCTTGAGGGAAATGTTTTGGTTAATTCATATTCTCTTAATGAACCATTATAATGATTGGGATGATAGAATATATGAAATATTATGATAATACATAGTGATATTATATGAACATAAAGTGTCATGTGATGAAAGAAGGTTTCAGAATTTAGTAAATCATAATAATTATATTCTTGATAATATTATTTATTAATTGTTTTATTGATTCCTGATACTCATACTAATATTTCTGGTTTTATTCCATGGTTAAAACTAAGGGGAATCGAGTAAATAGTGAATTGAACTTCTAATTAAATGACTATCCTCATGAGAAACCAAATGAAATGGGATATTTAATGTAAAAAAATATTATTATGTCTAATAAGATATCTCAAATTATGATTAATAATATAAAAAAGGTGTGTTTTAAAATGAATGAAATTTGAGACAAAATAATTTTCAAGAATTCTCGGGTGATAAAGGCCTCAGAGTGAAGAAGATTCTGCTTCCTACATGTCAACAATGGGGGAAGAATCACCCATGGAAACAAATCAAAATAATAGGAAAAACATTTCATGTGGGGATTAAGGGAAAAAATTATAGCATCCCTAACCCAATTAGCCACCCGAACAGTGCTATTAGGATGGGTTCCACTGTACTTAGGTGATCATCCCCAAATGCCAGAGTTTTCTGACTAGTTGCAGGGGTGTGAAAGAGGTATATTGTAGAGTCTATACCCTCTGGGGAAAAATATTATTGGTCCAACTAATAATGTATAACATGATATAGAATTAAAAGACTCGGCAGACTTGAACTAGACCTTCCAATGAATGAAACATAGTCAATAATCAATACATAAGAAAAGAAATATTTAAAAATTCAATGGAATAAAGAAATCATGCCAGCACTCCGCATATAGAAACAAACTAAAATAGAGCATGTGTAATTTGGTTGGTTAATAAAGAATAATATAAATATAGAGGGGTTAATAATGGAAGACCATAGTAGCCACATACATATACAATGAGCATGCTAAAATTTAAATAAAATCAAATCAAAATTAAAACTACCACTAGGAATGACCTCAAGGTCATTTACCAAACTCAATGATAATAAACTACTATGATCCATCTTCTAAGGATGATCATTTACCTGAGTGAAAAGACATAAAGTTTATACACATCCTGAAGGGGCCATATAGGAAGTGATAATGCATCTTAGTAGGATACCACCCAAGAGTGTGTACCTAACATAAGTGTTTAAGAAGGTGTGAAATATAAATAAAATTAAAGAAACTCAAGAATCTAAAATAAATAAAAACTCCACTAGTTCTCAACAGCCATCAGGGAGATGTCACCTGCCCCGACCAACTCTGGAAATATGAATAGGAGGGAGTCCTTATCCCATGGCCCCAGGTATCCCCTATAATAGTATAACCTAGTTGAACCCTCATGTTTTACCTCACTAATGCATCTTGAAACCATGTTCCTATTGAAACCTCATGTCTCAATAAGTACCAATGTTTTGAAGGCATACCCAAGAAAATAAAAACTCACCCCTCAAACCCATTCCAAAATGAATCTATCAGTTTATGCCTGACATTTGGAGATACCATGATATCAATAATCAAATAAATGTTTTGTTTTCAGGTCATAGGAAAATATTTTGATAAAATGTGATATCTTTTCTTCTAAAACAATCTCGGCCCATAGCTTCAATACAACGAGCCTCATCTTCTAACAGATAGACTCCTCATTGTTGTTATAACTCTCATCATCTACCATGTAGATTTATATGTATAGAACCCCTAACACATTTCCATATTTACACTTCTGGGGGCCTCTACCCACAAAAGTGGTTAAAACCACCTCATCAATGAAATCATCATATGTGCACATCACTCAATTGGTCTCTTTGGCCAACACAGGTGAGAGGAAATCACAAAAATAAATTTCTAATCCATATGAAATCAGAACCTCCTGTCCCTATTACCATGTTACTCAAATTTTATGTCCATTCCATCCCAATATAATGGTCCATGCCAAACTTGATGGCCAAACTACCTTAATATGGTGCCCAAGACACCTAATCATATGAACAAAAATCAATCAATTAATCCAGAAAAGGACCAACCAGAAGACCACACTACCTCAATCCTAATGCCCATGCCATCCCAATGTCCCAGGTCATGCCATTCACAACCCCATGCTTCACAAATCATTCAATTGTCTTTTCACAAAAAAAAAGGATTTTATATATGGAAAAATCACATCGGTATACAAATAAATATAATAGTCAACTCAATTTAATATGATTGAATTGAAAAACATTAAATTAATTAAAAAATCTCATATAATCAAATTAAATACCACGAACCAAATTAAAACTCAATTTAGATAAAATAATTCAATTGGAATGAAAATGACACTCCAGGACAAGCCACCCAAGGAGATATAGCTTTTAACCTGACCTGACTCAAGTGAACAAGGTAAGGGTATTCCCAATGGCATCCCACGTAGTCATATGAACTATTTAATACTAAGAAGTGGGGTATCACTCAATTATCCAATGGTACACTAAAGGATGCACCCCCAAATGTTCTCAAAATCACAAATTAAGGTATTCACCACCTTCCTTGGACTCATAAACATATGTGAATCTGATATCAATCTCTAACTCGATGTGATTTGGAATATATTTGAGCCTCCATCGAATTCCTTAAAAGTATGTTGAAACAGATCAAATGGATTTAGCTCTCTGTGTGACGAGATCAAAAGGGGGAAGATGTATAGGTGAGGAAATAAATACTGATGTGGTTATATATATTAGAGAGCAATGAAATTAGATCACTGATGGAGGATCTATGGAGACCCAAAGGAGTAGAGGAGGAGGAGTTCTTACTCATACTATGCTCATGACTAGGGAAGAAGAAAGGGGGAAGAGTAAGAGAAAAAGTAAAAGTAAAGAATGGGAAAACTGTAAATGTATATTCTTATAGGGCTGTAGTGTTTACTCACACAGTTTTCCAAACTGTGTGCGAACTGTTTGATCTATAGTGAGTAGGCACTGCCTATGTTGTAGTACCCATGCAGTGTTCTACACGGCATTCACTAACCATGCACAAACCATGTGGAAGCCTATAAAATTACTAAATATCCCCTCTCACAGTCATGATCCATCCTTTCAGGGTTTACCAAAACCATACAGTAGTTCCAAAACAAGTCATATGGTCATCTATAATGGGCTGCAAGGTTTACCCCAAATCGTATGCACTGACCTGGTATTCAAAAATTTGAGTTTCGGGCTCTAATGCTCTAGAACCCCTTCCAAAACTCACGAGGCACTCTCTAAGCCTCCAAATCCATGTAAAAACATTTTATAAAGATTATGTATCTTTCCAAATTGAGTTCTGGTAAATTATATAGAACAGGGAATATCTATTAATTGAAAAAAATCAAAAAAAGGAGTGAATTTACTCATGATTTAAAACCCATGACATTATAGTATTCCCACGTTAACATAGCTCGTCCATGAGCTATAAAATAAACACAGATATTATACCAAACATACCCATCCCATTTAAAAGCAACCCAGATTACCCTGGTCTCAAGAGTATAGGTCAACCTCCTCAATGTTTCTCCCTACCTTAGAATTGACCGACCCTGGTTTCAACTCAAGAAAAACTCAAATCATACAATGATTCTTCAACCAATTAAAAAAATCAAGGTACTCCCATGATGAATCATCAATGAGGCACCTTATCAGGTGGTCTAGTTCCATTCTAGACACTCATCAGAGACCTGCACCACATCAGTGCGTACCTTGTTCCCATGACACACATGGAACCAACAAGATCCTACATCTTGATAGATTCTCAAAGTAATCGAGTACCTCACACCTAAATCAAATATCTCATCTTATTTATTCCCCAATGACAACACACCTCATAAAACCCACATTAATTGATGATTAGTAGAGAACCTGGTTCTTCGCACCTCACACATATATATATATATATATATATATATATATATATAACGCATATAATATGATGCAAACCTACTGACCAACTTATGTTCAGTCTTTATATTAAACTCGTGCACCTCGTGCACCAAAATGGACATGCCTCGATAGGCCATGCCAAAGAGAAACAAAATAAACACTGGTCAGGAACTTAGTTTACCTCTGACTATCATCCTCTCACTAGCCTACTCATCCCCTGAAAGCTCCACATCGTGCACCTAGTCTAAATCTCGACTGTCTAACACATAACCTTCTTATGGTGTTACACCAGTCACCTGCCATTGGACCCAATTCTAGGTCTCACTATCCCTATCACATCCCTCATGTACCGCTAAATCCCAGCTACCCTAACTTGGTATCAATTATAAACCAACCTCATAGGCCTGATATTGACCCTAAGCTATACAACTGATTGGATGAGAAGGCCTCCTTCAAAACCTCTCGAGATGTTCAAGCTATCCATATGCCCATAACTCCTTTGGAGACCACTCACATCGAGTCTTTAAATGTACAAGATTCCAATAGAGGATGAAAACCACAGACAACCTACTCTGAAGGGGTCTACTTAAGTCCATGGTCAGACCTCCATACTGGAACTCATCCTGGCCTCACTTCCTTCCATAGAATGATTCATAACAGAAATCACCTACACCACTACCCAACTTTAGTAAGACCTATCCATTAGGTATCCCTCAACTATGAATTATTAGTTCACTACCTCTAAAAATGATTCAAAACTAAAGATGTTTAATTTCATGGAAACGGTGTGTCGTAAACCATTCTCGAAGCGCCTCACCCTCAAAGTGTCAACACTCACCATGTATGGTGAAAAGAGAGAAAACTTAGTGAATATCATTTAATATTCTGTGATATACATGTCTCCCTACTGAAGGATCAATAATTTCCAAGATATTTCCACCCTCATTGTCTCCAGGAAGAAATGCTTGGTGTATATGGCCTCAAAATCATTCTCATCCAACCCCTTCTGTTTGTCTTCCTGATCCTGAATGCCCCGCCAATGCTTAGATGGTCCTCTAGCCATGTACATTTATAACTACATCATTCTTCTTGGAGGTGTCTTCAGATACTAATATATCATATGCATTCCCTAAATCAATTTCTCCGATGCCTATAAACCGCCCTCACCCAGAAAAAATGGAAGGTGTTGCAACTAGAACTTCCACATCCGATTCCATCAATGGATCTACTCCATGAGAACCCATGTTGATACCCTGGATAACTCATACCCGAATTCATTGGAGTTTCTCTTAGAGCCATGTCCCAAATTCTATCAAGTCTAGCAGCTACCCCACCCGCACTAGAACTTGTGCCTGAGCCTGAGCTGTTCCCTATCTCTAAACATGTACTTGATCATCAACCTACTATTCTTGGCCCTTTGGGGTCTGAACCTTCACGTGCTCCTACAACACTGATCCATCAACCACCTAATACTCCATCTAATATATCAAGGAGGAACCCACTGAATACCATCAAATGGACATACATCCCATATATAACATATATATCACATAAATAGGGAAATTAGTAACAGACATCATAATCTCACTACCCTTACCCTTCCCCATTCCAACCATTCCGCAGGGAATCTTGGACTCATGGACTTCTTACTCACCCTCAATAGAGCCAAGTATCAATAGTTTCTCAGTCTAAGCCCATCCTGAAATTCAAAGTTTCCTCAATATGATTACCGAGTCTCCCAACTTGGTGATAAAAATCACCCCATCTCATGATACTTTCCCATTATTATAATATTCAGACCCATTTTTAACATCGTATACAATTTTGTACATATATTACATGGAATAATAAATTCACATGGAAATCCGTATATCAAAATAAATTGAATCATGGCATTTAAATTTCATAACACAAGAAATTCATATGACGTCACATGCATATTCGTAATTAAAAGACCATAATATGTGCCTATCAAATCATCACATGATATTCAATCACATCATTCCTCACTGATACAAGATTTAAAATTCTCCCTTACCTTACCAAGTCAAGGGACACATATCACAATAAATAAAAATCACATTAAAATTATGTCACCCAAGATTGAAATCAAATTAAACATAAAATGGAAAAAATAAAACAATAATTACCACCCCTAGTAACTTGGTTCTTCTATCGTATTTGGGGTTTAAGTCACCCATGCACAATCTCTAAAACTAGTTTCTACCATAACCTAACCTCCAGTTGACCATAAAAAATAGTAATACTAGTAGAAATATAAAATATAAAAGAATTCAGGATCTCATTAGTGTCCAACGAAACACTACTATTAATTCCCTCTCAAGAACATCTTTGATACAACTTGTAGAATCCCCGACCCAATTAGCCACCCAAAAAGTGCTATCGGGTCATGTTTCACTGTCCTTAAGTTCACCTACCCAAGTATAAATTATTTCCAACTAGAATCAAGGGTGTGAAAGAGGTATAGTTGGGAGGTTATACCCTCTTAGGATGAAATAATACTAGTCTGAGTAAGATTGTATATCATGGAGTGGAATTAAAAGACTCAACTGACTTGAACCAGACTCACCAATGGAGGAAGAAAAGTCAATGATCAATAAACAATGAGAGCATAATTAAATAAAGCAGTGGGAAAAAGATATCGTGACAGAACACCACTTGTAACAACAATAAAAAATAGAGCATGAATAATTAATATATGTCATATAGTACAATATCAATATATAAGGGTTGCCCATGGAAGACATAGTAGGTATATACATATAAAAGAAGCATGATGAAACCGAAATAATATCAAGATAAAAGTAAAACTACAACAATAAATGACCTCAAGATCCCATACCAAACTCTATAGCAAGAATATACTAAGATCCATCTATTAAGGTCGATCCATTACCTGAGAAAAAAGACCTAAAGTATATACACATCTTCAAGGTCCAGTGTAGGGTGTAATAAATTTTCTTAGTAGGATACCACACTAGGGTGTGTACATAACATAAGTGTTTAAGAAGTAATTAAATATAAATAAATTTAAATAATTTCAATCATCTAAAATAAATAAAATCACAACTAGTTCTCAAAAACCACAAAGGAGATGTCACCTACCTCATCCAATACCCAAAGTCTGGATAGGAGAGGGTCCTTGGCCCATGGCCCAAGGTATCCCCTATAATAGTATAACCCATGTGAACCCTCACCTTCTAACTCAACACTTTATCCCAGAACCACATTCCTCCTAACACCTTATGTCTCTATATGTACTGATGTTCTGGAGGCATTCCCCATAAAATAGTACTTGTCCCTTGGACCCCTTCTCAAAAGCATATGTCAGCTCACACCCGAAATCCAGAGGCACAGTGATATATATCCTCAAAGAAAAGTCTATGTTGGCTCATAGCACAGTGTCTCGATAAATGACGATATCTATTCTCCAAAATCAATCCAGTCCCATAGCCTCAATATAGTGAGCCTTATTTCCCAAATGACATCCTCATCACTATCAACCAAAGTCACCTCACCTACCACATGGATTTCAACAACAAGCACCCCCAACACATTTCCTAAGTCGCACTACTGGGGGCCTATACCTACATAATTAGTAAAAATAACCTCATAAATGGAATCAACATTTGAGCAATGGACTCAGTTTGGGGTTTTGGCCATCATGGGTGAGTGAAACCCACCAAAATAAATTCCTAATCAACATCAAACCAGCACCTTTTCCCTTTAAATCATTTAACTCATATATGATGGTCATTGTATCCCAATATCATGGGTCATGCCCAACCTGATGGCCTCTGCTCCTCAATTCAACATCCAAGACAACCAATCTTGTGACCAAAATCACTCAAGAAATCTGATCTAAAGCCCAACCATATGATCATGTCACCTCAATCACAATGGATTTGGTTTCCCAATGTCCCGATCCAAGACAATCACGACCACATGTGTCTCATCTCATACAATTATCTTATAACAATAAATAAAATTTATATAAGGGAACTCACATGGATAAACAAATCAATATTACAGTCAATTCCATTTTATATTATTTAATTGAACAACTTGAAATCAACTAAAAAATATATGGTAATTGAATTGAACATCCCAATCCAAATGATAACTCAATTTAGATAAAACAATTCAATTGGAATGGAAAATACACTCCCATCCAAACCACCTAAGGAGTGACAACCTATAACCCAACCTCACTCTAGTGAAAATGGTAATGCCATGCCCAACGCCATCGCACATAGTCATACAATCAATTTAAAACCATTTAGTGGGATTCTCACTCAATTATATAAATTCATTCAAAAATACACACCCCCACCAATGTTTGAAAAAACACAATGTAAGGTATGAATCACCTACCTAGGAATCATAGATGTGGGCACATCTGAAATAGATCTCTAACTCCAACTGGTTTGCAAGAGATTTGGTTTTCTATTGAATTCCCTATAAATAGGATGAAATTGATCAAATGGATTTAGCACTTTGTGAGGAAAGACCAAATGAGAGAATAGGTATAGGTGAATTTATCCTTACTAATGTGATTCTACAAATCCTAACGGTTACAAAAATAGAGCATTGGCGAAAGATCTAGGGAAAACCCAATGGAGGAGGGGAGGAGGTGGTCTTCCTCCTATTTTGGAAAAAATCAAGGAATAATTGAAAGAGGAAGAATAGAAATAAGGGAAAATAATGAGATTCAAGAACTATAAATCCATACCCTTACTAGGTCTCATGGTTTACTCATACAGTTTTCTAAATCCTGGGCAAACAGTGCGATCTAAAATCCATAAGTACTCCCTAACTAGCTGTACCTGTGCGGAATTCTGCATGGTTTACACTAACCATGCAGAATCCATGTGGAAGCATGTTCAATTAATGCATATCCCCTCTCACAACCATGCACCATCCTTTCATGTTTTACCAAAATCTTGCGTCAGTTCAAAAATTGGATGCACGGTTAGCTCGAAGGGGCTTCATGGTTTACCTGAAACTGTGTGCCCTGACCTACTATTCCAAAACATGATTTTTAGGATCCGTCACTCCCAAAACCCATATGAGAATCCCAATAAACTCTCCAATCACCCATACCCATGTAAAAACATAATATAAAGCTTATGGAACTCCCTGAATTGAGTTTTGATCAACGATATAGAAAATTTCATAGAAACTAATTGAAAAATTCAAAATGGATGTTATATTCAACCCAATTTAAAACCTAAGATGTTATATAAAAAGACTAATTTTATAGGAATAGTGAAGATTTAAATTGAGGTAAATGAATTTCATCCTAAGGTACCACTAATAGTTCCTTGTCTTATGTGTGGGGAACATGGCAATTATTTTATACAGTTACCTAATCTAAATGTTATCTCTTAGACTAGAGAAGGTTCTTTGATATGTCAATCATTGAATTAGATCAAGATATTTTAGCCACACTTATTAATCAGTTCATATATGGTATTTAGTGTTAATGTTTGTAATAAGTTTCCCAATGAAAACATTATAATTCTTCCTTTAGTGGAACTTGATGAGATTTTGATCATGGATTAGATATCATTATATAGAGTTATTATCGATTAATAATGAATGGAAGCCACATTTTATGTTCTACATCAACTTATAAATATCATTCGATGCATGGATTAATATGAACTTCTATTGGAAAGTACATCCATTCTATTGTCATTACTACATATTCATGAGAGATATTTATCTCAAATGTTTGGGGAAACACAAAATTAAATATATATCTATTGTTCATTAATATCTTGTTTTATTTCCTAAATAATTTCCTTGAATTACCTTGAATTGTAAAGTTTATATTTCAGGTGAACATGTACCTTGTGCTACACCTATTTCAAAGACTCGTAATATAATAGCCTTGATTGAGTCTTAGGAATTAAGAAGAAACTCCATGAAAATCTTGTTAATGGATACATATTCCCTATTGTTTCACCATGTGGTGAACGTATTCTTTTTTAAGATGAAATATGGTTCAATGCATCTTTGAATTGATTATCAATTACATAAAATGATCACTATCAAGAACAATTATCATCAACCCTATATTTATTACTTGTTTGATCAAATACACAAAGATTATTACTTTTCCATGATTTTAATTTATTCTATATATTATAAATTTAGGTTCAAGAAGGAAGATATACCCAAAAGATACTTCCATAAATGGTATAGTCATTATGAATTTATAGTCATTCCATTAGGACTTAGAATTTTCCTCATTATATTCTTGGATTTAATGACTAGAGTCTTACTTGGTTACCTTGATCATTTGGTGGTCATATTTATAAATGATATTATTATATATTATAAGAGAAATTAATAGAATCAATCAAATTTATGGACTGTATTAAAGACCCTAACAAAGAATAAGTTGTCTACCAAAATCATAAAATGTGAATTTTGGCTATAGGAAGGTTCATTCTTATGTCATATAATATCAATTGAGGGTGTATCGGTGTATCCATGAAAGAATGAAGTTATTGAATAATGTTTCATTAAACCATGGTGACCAAGATCCATAGTTTTCTTAGGATTGATGGATAATATTAATGATTTTTGATATATTTATCATGGTTATAAAATCTATTAACCAAGATGGTATGGAAGAGAACCTTGTTCCTTTTGAAAAAAAAGGTAAAGCAAATTTTATGGAATTGAAGCGAATATTGGTTAGTGCACCTATTCTCACACTAACCTATAGTGGATAAGTTTTCCAATCTATATTGATGCATCAAATAAGG
The DNA here is from genome assembly GCA_963277665.1 of Viscum album. Lineage (NCBI taxonomy): Eukaryota > Viridiplantae > Streptophyta > Magnoliopsida > Santalales > Viscaceae > Viscum > Viscum album. Next base: position 1,281,727,509 of record OY728153.1, read on the forward strand.
TATTATGATTCATTCACATGCATAATGATATGGTGATAGCTTAAGCCTCATTCCAATTGAAAATTCATGATCAAACAAACCCTACTCATTATTTAGATATGGAAGTGCTATGTTTTCAAATAAAAATATAGATGAATAATAATTATAGTGAATAGTGTAACATATATACTAATCATAAAATAATAAAGTACATATTCACTCCCAAAAAGTTGAATATTCACCAAATGAGTTAGTTGGGTTTTATTAATGTTTACGACCGCTCAATACATTACAACCATGGGAAGTCCAACAAGGAAGTTGATTCTCTAATTCAAAAGGACCATTCTAGATTTCCCATGATGGGGATCAAAATAAATCCTCTATTTTTTGGATTTATAGAAGATAGTTCTAAAAATCAAGAAAAAATTGGATAGATCATATCTTTATCAGATGAATATTCAACCATCAATCTATGTCATGATTAAAGGGGAAAAAAAGAATATGTGGAACAATAAAATAGAATGAGGAATGTTCCTGAGTTCAACCATGGTTTTAATGGAATGATGAGATTCAGGAATTGAGTATATATTCCATAAATACCAGTCTTGAAAAATTATTTTTTGTATGAGGATTAGAGTTATTCATTCTCTATTCATATTGAAAGTATGTAGATGCATATAAATAATAAATATTATTTCAGGTGGGACAAAAAGAAAATTAATTTTTTAGAGTATGTATCTCAATTCATGTTATATTATAAAGTTAAGGATATTGGAAACAATAATGATGGGATGTTATAACTATTACCCATATAAAAATAGAAATGGAAAAGTATCACCATCGATTTCAACTCTAGAGGACCAAAAACACCAAATGGCCATAATGTTATCTGGGTTGTTGTCAATCAACTTATAAATTCATTACATTTCACTAAAAATGGTGAATATTTCACTCTTTATAATCTTATTAGGGTATACATTTATGAAGGGGTAAGGTTTCAAGGATTACCAAATTTTATGGTATTTGATTGGGATTTGAGGTTTACCTTGATGTTCTGGATAAGTCTTCAAGAAGGAATGAATAAAGTTTTCAACATTATAATTTCATATCATCCTAAGACATATGTTCATTATACTAGGACCATTCAAACCCAATAAAGGTTTTAGATAAATATAATATATTTTTAGTAAAGTATTTATATGCTTAAAAATTTACTTTTCCCTTAAAATAGTTTTTACTTTTTTTAGAGAAAATAAAATAATTAATTTTTTAACTTTTATAAAATGTATTTGAAAATTGATTTTTTTTAAATCAACAGGTCCAAATTTACTTAGATTTATTTTTTTATAATTATCTAAAGATTAATTTTTTGATGAATAATGAAAAATATTGATTTTAATTAAAAATTCACTTTTTGTTTAAAATATTTACCAAGTTTCATTTTATATTAAATTTTATCTAAAATTAAAATTATTTATATTATATTATTAAAAATCCAAATTTTGTATATTGGAATCAATTTAATGAATAATTTTTATAAAAAACCTTTTCTTCTTAAGAAAATTTTATCTTTAGAAATCACATTTTTTTGTGTTTACATGTTTAATTTTAAATTAAATTCATACAATTATATGAATTTAATTTGAAAAAACGTGTTATATATTTATAATAATAATAATTAATATTATTTAATATGGTCACCTTAATTTTTTGTGATAATGAATAGTAAAATATGTTACCACGGTTAAAATTAAAATAGGTTTATTGGAGGTTAACCAAAAAAGATAAGGGGTAAATCAACAAAAAAATTTCTAAATTATATTTTATAGAAATATTTATACCCCATATCATCTAAAAATCATTAATGTTTCACTGATGATCCATTTTTTAGAATATGATGTTAATATATTTTATTCTTTTCAAAAAGTTAAAGTGTTTCCTCTCCCCTACTTATAAAAGGAAAGCCTATCTCATCTTATATCCACACTTCAATATATTTTTTTAATCCAATACATGACCAAATACCTTCCTTAAATCCGAAAATGTAATCTATTTTCCCTTTCTTTATCATATAACCACCCCATGAAGGATTCTGGTATAAACCTAAAGAGTTTCTCTGATGAAGAGGTATAGTACATAACCAAGCATATTCCTTTAATTTCCCCTTCTACATCATTCAAATAATATTAATATATAATGAAATAATAACACCAGTGTATTCCATAAAATTTATACTATTATTTTAATTTCATAACCTTTATCAATCTCCTCTCCTATCAAATGGGTAATGAAGTCATCGGTCATGTGTACGACGGACTACCGTCTCATGAACCAATGTGATTAATTTTCAATAAAATCATCTCACATATAAATATATTGATGTATTTAATGTATATATATGATATTTATGACAATATATTACTTATTATTTTTAATATCACTTCTAAATTTTCACCATTCAATCTTATGAAAATAATAATGTCACCCTCACGTACGTGTGGACAACCACCTCCACGAAGCGATGTGACTCATTTTTCATTTATTTTTTTGAATGGATTGTAATAAGTATTTATTTAGAAATATTTATGATATATATGATAAAATAATTATTTTTAATGGTTAATTTATATTTAATATTGTTTTTTATTTTCTTTGAAAAATGAAAACAGTGTTCATGTGTACGTACGTCATACTATCTCCATGAATTGTGTAATACATTTTTTTTTATTTAAATTTTATGGATTAATATAAATACATATAAAATAAATATATATTATATATATAATGGTTATAATTTATTATATCATGGAACTATTGTAAGAACCCGGACCTTCTTTTCAGGTATGTTTTTCCTTTTCTAGAGTTTTTGGGAAAAGAGGGCTAGAAATTTTTGAATTACACACTGTGTACTTTATAAGTACACACCTTGTACTTTGATGCTGCTTGAGGCCATGTGCTGGTCATGTCATGAACATGCACATGGCTATGTAGGGGTGATGTGGAGGCCACATAAAACAGAGTACAGAAAATCCTAGTACACACCATGTACTCTAAAAGTACATGTTGTGTACTTTTTTTCCATTAAAGGATCGGGTCACGTCTTAACACCATAACTATCTTCTTCTCCATCTTCTTCAATCGAGAGCATCCTGTACAGCCGAAAATATCCTCCAAGACCCCGATATTCTGTCCATTCTCGGAATCTAATGTTGTCGATTGCGTTGGAATCGCATTGGTAATTTCTTCCTTCTCCTAGAGCTTTGTTTTCCAATTCCTCCTCATTCTCAAGTTATCGTGGGTTGAGAGTTTTGTACATTTTCATAGATTTAAGACGTTCTAAGGAGATTCAAGCCTCATGGTTCATGTATATCAATCTCTTAGCATCAAGGTAGATGGTTTGGGCCTTTCTGTTCGAATTCTGTGAGTTTATGTGCAATTTCCACCAATACCCATTAACGGGGTATTGCGTGTTTACTGTTTTCCCCTATTTTTTTACCTTTATTTTATTCCTTTTGTAGAGGTAATTTGTTTATATATGAGGATAATTTTTATGCTTGGATGTGTTTCTGAAGCTTTTCTCTGTTTATGACCTTTTTGTATTGTTCATCCTTTGGCCGTTATACCTGTTTTCTATGCCTTGTGACTATAGGGAAGAGTACTATTTTATGACATGATTATTATGCTATAGAATGGTTATCCAAGTATCTTTGTACGTTTACTTTGTCCTTATAGAATTATTATTCACTTACTGGCATGGGGCTGTGAAAACATGGTGCTATAGACTATAAGGGGATAGACCGAGAGAGCTTGCTCAGAGAGTCTTGGACATTATAGACTATAGGGGGTGGACCGAGTGAGCATCCCAGAGAGTCTTGGATATTATGAACTACAGGAGGATAGACTGAGTGAACTTACTCAGAGAGTCTTGAGATTTATAGACTATATGGGGGTAGACCGAATGAGCTTCCTCAAAGAGTCTTTGTTTGTTTGAATTTCCTTAATCTACTCAGGTCTATAGGAGGAATTGACCGAGTGAGATTTCTCATAGAGTCTGTGATAGACCTGAGGCTATAGAAGGAATTTACAGAGTGAGATTTCTCAGAGAGTCTCTAGACCTTGGGGCTATAAGGGGAATTGACCATGTGATCATCCTCAGAGAGTACCTGACTATCCGGGACTATAAGGGGAATTGACTGAGCATACTTCCTCAGAGAGTCTTATAATTCATATGACCAAACCATAGGGGATATGTTGAGTGTAATTCCAAAATGGTTGTTGGTAATTATCAGATAGGACTATAGGGTATGGATGTGAGTACTTCCCAGGGGAATTCCTATTTGTGGTTAGCTGTTTGCTTCACTACTGCTTGTTGATCTGTGGATTGTTTTCTGTTGTGTATCATCCTAGTTTCTATTTACTGTTTCTGTTTACTACTTACTTTACTATTACCTGCCATATGCTCACTGACTATTAGGCACAGATCTCCAGGTGGTTTCCTACTGGGATTTAGTCTCACAACTTGTTTGGGTCATGATTTTGGGCCCAAACAGATTATATTGTTGCAGGTATATACAAGGGCAAGTGCCCTTCTACTTCAGGTACTTGATTGTATTGGAGCAGGAGAGCATGGGACCAAGCCGAGGCTTGCGATGCTGAGGAGTTTCTTATCTGTTTTTCTTTTGTACTTTGGTTTAGTATTGTATTCAGCATTGTGACTTGTTTGGATTCGTTCCTAGACATATGTATCATGCATCATATATACTTGTCCTCCTACTATTTATCATATTTAGTCTTCCACTGTTTACTTGTGTATGGATTCTTTACTACTTCTGCTATTGTTTATTGTTTCTATTCTACTGTGTACTCTGCCAATGAGGGAATAGTTTCACCACTATCACACCCAAGGCCCTTACTACTAGTCGGCAGCCTCTGGAATTTGGGGAAATGCACTTGAGGCCATGTGACCAATCGGGTACGGGGAACCTCTGGGTGGCTTCCAGAACTGGGACATTACAAAGTGGTATTAGAGGAATTCTTTTCTCTTGACTTACTGTTTGGAGCCTATATCCAAGGATATGATGGAATAGGTACTTGGTAATAAGCTGTGCCCGGGAGTAGCTAACCTGTGTACAGGGAAAAGCCATACTACCTCATTTATTGAAGTTTTACAGGTTTTCACTTTTACAGTTGATTTGATTTCACTGTTTGGTGATTCACATGCTTTGGGTTGTTACCATTGTTGTTATTATGGTTATACTTCTGTCGCAACCCAATGAGATGATGGTATGCCATCTCATGCATCGTATAGGCATTTGTTAGAAATCACATTCCATGCATTCTTTCCATTCCATCTAGGATGCATTAGTGATTTCATGTTGTTGTGATAGCCGTTGTGTAGATTATGCATGTTGTTGTGATGGATTATTTGAAAGAATCTCTACTGTTTGATCGAGAATTTTTTTGTATAGAATCTTGCTTAAATGGACGCCAAACTTTGGTTCTTGAGGTGTTATGGGCCTTTATGGACCGGAATTTGGTGGATCATTTACTGGTTTCTTTATTATAACATGTATAAGATGCCAAGATTTGATTCACGGGGAGTATGTGCTCTCACAAATCGGAATTTGGAGCCTTGACTCTTGTTTTTTGTGTTTTCTAGGCTTTGGAGCAGTTTCTGAGCTACTTCCTGGAAAAACCCAGAATTCAGGGCGCATACTTTATTAATACACGCCATGTAGTTTTTAAACGGTGTCACTGACTGTGTGGGAAGAAACATAGGGATGCAAAAAATCTTTAAGGAACATGTTGTGTATGCTACATACACGTCGTGTTGTAGTAACCATCTGTCTACCCGTGTGGATAACGACATAGATGGATGAAACCTTGACTTTACACACCTTGTCTTGTTATTACACGCCATGCCATGTATCCTAAGTACCTGTCTATGTCACGAACAACATGATTCGGGGAGAAACCTTCAAGTAAACGTTGTGTTCTTAGGGAGAAAGTCGTGTAAGAGTGAACTGTGTAGTCAGCCATGTAACTAATAACACGGGTCGTTGAAACCTTGTCTAGTACATGTCGTTTCCTTCGTGAACACGCCGTGTTGTCTAGAATTAAGAGGACCGTGTGGTTTAGCAGTTTAAGAAAACATGGGTAGGGTAATAGAGTTCAAGTACACACCATGTTTGGGGACAACACGCTGCGTGGTTGGGTCGTTACAGGACCAGTTTGTGGAAAAAGTACACGCTCATGTGAATGGATTAAAAGAACACGCTCTGTAGTTTTTATACACACTGTGTAGTTGTGTTTTGTAAAACTTGAATGTTTCTTTCTCCTGTTCCTATATTGTAATCTGGTGTTCTCAGTCTTTGATAATCCTAATATAAGGTAGTATACTACCAATGTGGGAGGAGCAAGCATACTAGGCCTCAGTTCCAGAGAGACCCGATGGAGTGCAGATCTTGTGGCTAGATGGGCCATGTTTATTGTTTTTGTCCAATCTTATCACCTACAGTAGGTCGTAGGAGTTCTTCTATGACCCAACGTACAGGGGATTCATTGCCATTTTCTCAACAGTCTGGGAACTGGAGTTCTTCCGGCCGTTCGGGATGAGGTGGAGGTTGCGGCCGTGGTGGTCAATCACCAGGTTACCAGTGACAGCAAATTGGATCAGCTTTGGGTGGTTATCCAGGGTCGTAGGGATTCGGTACAGGACAGACTGTCACTGTGGAGAAAACCCATCAGGAGCAGGATCCCAGACCTTCCACAGTTGGAGGTACGATCTTAGTAGCCTCAGTTTCGTCTTCATCTCTTTTCGATACTGGTGCTACGCATAGATTTATCTCTATTGCAGTTGTAGAGAACCTTGGGCTCTGCATCTTTTTCTCTGTCGATACATTGACTCTAGACACACCGTTGGGGACTAGAACGGTTAGCATACATAAGTATAGAGAGTTACCTCTTGAGGTTGTAGAGTGTCACTTCTTATGGGACCTCTATTTCCTAGAGATGACGAGCTGTGATGTCATTCTCAGAATGGGCTGGTTAGTCCCCTTCCAGGCAGTCGTCGATTTCTATTATCGCAGGGTGAGTTTCATAACACTAGAGGGTGGATCCTTTCTTTATAGAGGTTATTGGGATGTCTAGGCGAGTCGAGAAGGACCCGAGCATCATGGGCTAGGAGGAGTTACAACCCATATTTCTAGTCTTTATCTGGATGAAAAGGGGAATTCACAGTTAGACTTTCCTCCAGTAGTGGATCATTTCAGAGATGTCTCTCTAGAGGACTTTTCAGGTTTGCCTCCGAAGCGTGAGGTATACTTCTTGATTGAGCTCGTGCGAGGAGTAGCACTAGTGTCCATTCCATTTTATAGGATGGCTACAACTGAGTTGTAGGAGCTCAAGAAGCAGTTGGAGGCGTTGCAGGCAAAGGGTTTCATATGACCCAGTAACTCTCCTTGGGATTCGGTTGTCCTGTTTGTAAAGAAGGCAGACAGCACCCTCAGGCTTTTTTTGGATTATCGAAAGCTAAACCAGTTGATGGTCAATAATCGATATCCCTTCCCAAGGATCGATGATCTCTTTGATCATCTTTGAGGAGCCCGAGTGTTCTTGATGATCGACTTGATATCCGGTTATCATCAGTTGCATGTTAGACCATCTGATATACCTCTTACACCTTTCTGGAGTAGGTATGGTCTATACGAGTATATGGTTATGCCGTTCGGTTTCATGAATTCACCTGTAGTTTTCATGGCATTGATGAAATGAGTGTTCTATCCATTCTTTGATTCCTTCATGGTAGTTTTTATGGACGACATCTTGGTGTACTCTCACACTCGACACGACCATGCTACCCATCTTGGGATCATTCATGAGTACACTAATAGAGCATTAGTTATATTATAAGCTCTCAAAATGACACTTTTGGATGGATCAGACTCACTTCTTGGGTCATGTTATCTCAGAGATAAGAGTATCCGTAGACCCAGAGAAAGTGAATGTTTTGGTTTCCTGGGAGCAGCTGAAGAATGTCTTTGAGGTGTGGAGTTTTCTAGGGCTGGCTGGATACTACGTGAATTTCATACAAGACTTTTCACGCCTAGCAGCACCACTGATAGGTCTGACCAAGAAAGGGGAAAAGTTCTTATGGTCAGATTCCTGTTAGTCAGCCTTTCAAGAGCTAAAGGGGAGGTTGACATCGGCACCGATACTAGTCTTGTCAGAGCTGGGCAAGAGCTATACGGTCTACTGTGATGCTTCAAGTATCGGGCTGAGAGTTGTGCTTAGGCAAGGAGATGGAGTCATTGCGTACGGATCTCTACAGTTGAGGCCACATGAGAGGAATTACCCGACACATGATCTGGAGTTGGAAGCTGTTGTTCCTGCCTTATGCTTTTGGAGACATTATCTTCTGAGAAATCACTTTGTGGTATTTACTGACCCCAATAGTCTCAATTACATCTTCACTAATTGTGATTTGAATTTGAGACATCACAGTTGGGTCGAGTATCTTCAGTCCTTCGACTTTGAGCTTTCCTATACATCAGGAAAGGGCAACGCAATTGCTGATGGGTTGAGTAGGAGAACATAGATACAATAAGTTCAGAAGGCCAATAATGAGTGTCAACTTAAGGATCTTTTCTCTGAGATGCATTTGGAGGTGCATGACAGATAGGGATGGACCTTTCTATCTTCTGTAATTGTTACATCTATACTTCTTGATCGGGTACGGATGAGGAAACTATCAGACTCAGAAGGCCTAGTCTTGTGGGAGAGTGTGTCAGGAGAGGACCCTCTTCCTGGATGGACAGTGGTCGAGGATGAGATATTTCATTTCCAAGGACGTGTATGGGTGCCAGTAGACATATACGAGGAGCTGATGTGGGACATTCATTCCTCTGTTTGGGAAGTTCAACCTGGCGTCACCAAGATGTATCATAATCTACATTTCTAGTATTTGTGTCCAGATATGAAGAGATATGTTGTTGGTTTTTCCATGAGGTGTTCCACTTGTCAGTTGGTGAAAGCAGAGCATCAACGACCAGAAGGTATTTTGCTGTAGTTACCCATTCCAGAGTGGAAGTGGAACGACGTTGCGATGGACTTCGTGATCGGGTTTCTGAGGTCACCTCTAGGGAATGATGTTGTTTAGGTTGTCATCAAAAGGCTTACTAAGGTTTCACACTTCTTGCTGGTCAAGGAGACCTTCATATTTGATGAGATGGGATGGTTGTACAATCGAGATATTGTACATCTACATGGAGTTTCACACTCCATTGTTTCAGACAGGGATGCACGCTTTACTTATCGATTCTGGTAGGGGCTTCATAAGGCTTTGGGTACACATGTACTTTTGAGTACAGCATACCATCCCCAGAAAGATCACCAGTCTGAGCGTACAATTCAGGTGCATGAGGATATGCTCTGAGCTTGCATTCTAGACTTTGTAGGTTCTTAGGATAAGCATATACCTCTTCTGGAGTTTGCCTACAAACATAGTTTTCAAGCGACTATTCAGATAGAACCTTACGAGGATTTGTATGGTAGGCTATGTCAATCACCTTTATTATGGTTGGAGATAGGAGAGATAGCTTTGCTGGGACCTCATCTTGTTCAGGAGACCTCAGAGTTGACAGAGTTGATTCGGAAGAGGATGGCTATGACACAGTCTCAACAGAAGTCTTATGTTGATCAACGAAGACGACCTCTGGAGTTTGTGGTCGGGGATTAGGTTTTCCTGTGAGTCACACCGAGGTTGGGACACAAGAGGATTCAGAGATAGGGTAAGCATTCACCAAGGTACATCAGGCCGTTTGAGGTGTTGGAGAGAGTTTGGCCGGTTGCCTATCGGTTGCAGTTACCTTTGAGGTATCTAGCTATGCATGACGTCTTCCACGTTTCTCAGCTCCGACATTACTTTTCAGACCCGTCTCATGTCTTTCAACCCGAGGAGGTTGAGCTCGAAGAGGATGCATCGTTTGAGAAGCATCCTATCCATATTGTCGATCTCAGTACAAATGTTCCATGTGGCCGGTCTATTCCACTGGTACGAGTGTTATGGAAACATGGGCATGTACAGGATGAGACTTGGGAGAGGGAGGCCAATGTATGATCACAGTGGCCAGAGATGTTCGGGGTTTCTTCTTCTACGCCTCGCTAGGGAAATTCAGGGATAAATTTATTTAAAGGGGGAAGTTTTTAAGAACTCAGACCTTCTTTTCAGGTATGTTTTTCCTTTTTCTGGAGTTTTTGATAAAAGAGGAGTTCCTGGAAATTTTTCAAGTACACTTCATGTACTTTATAAGTACACGCTGTGTACTTTGATGCCGCTCAAGCCCATGTGCTGGCTTTATCATGACCATGCACATGACCATGTAGGGGTGATGTGGAGGCTGCTTAAAGTGGAGTACGGAAAATCCTAGTACATGCTGTGTACTCCAAATGTACACATTGTGTACTTTATTTTTTTTCATTAAACGAACCGGGGTCACATATTAACCTTAGAACTGTCTTCTTCTCTTTCTTCTTCGACCGAGAGCATCTCGTATGACCGTGAATCTCCTCAGAGCCCCCCTTCCATTATCTGAATCAACCACCATCAATTGCATTGGAATCATAGAGGTAAGCTCTTCCTTCTCCTAGATATTTTTTTCCAATTATTCCTCATTCTCAAGTTATCGTGGGTTGAGTGTTTTGGATTTTTTCATATATCTATGACGTTCTAAGGAGATTCAAGACTCGTGATTAAAGTATATCTATCTCCTTGCATCAAGCTAGGTGGTTTGTTCCTTTCTGTTCGAAGTCTGTGAGTTTTATGTTCAATTTCCACCAATACCTGTGAATGGGGTATTGCTTGGTTACTGCTTTTCCCCTGTGGTTTTTCTGACTTTCTTGTATTGCATGTGTAGAGGTAATTTCGTTATGTATGAGGATAATTGTTGTTCTTGTATGTGTTGCCGATGATTTGCTCTGTTTACAACCTTTTGGTCTTGTTCAGCCTTTGGTTTTTATACTTGTTTTCCATGACTTGTGATCGTAGGGTGGAGTGTTATTTCCAGTAATGCTTGTTATGTTATATACTGGTTATCCAAGTAGCTCTATAGGTTTACTTTGGCCTTAATGCATTATTATGCACTAACTGGAACGGGGTCGTGAGAACCTGGTGCTATAGACTATAATGGGATTGACCGAGGGAGCTTCCTCAGAGAGTCTTGGACATTATAGACTATAGGGGGTAGACTAAGTGAGCTTCCCAGAGAGTCTTGGATATTATAGACTACATTATGATAGACCGAGTGAGCTTCCTCAGAGAGTCTTGAGCTTTATAGACTATACGGGGGTAAACTGAGTGAGCTTCCTTAGAGAGTCTTTGTTTGTTTGAATTTCCTTAAACCACTCCAGGATATAGGAGGAATTGACTGAGTGAGCTTCCTCAGAGAGTCTCTATACCTTGGGGATATAAGGGGAATTGACCGTGTGATCATCCTCAGAGAGTCCCTGACTACCCTAGACTATAAGGGGAATTGACTGAGCGTGCTTCCTCAGAGAGTCTTATAATTCATATGACCAAACTAGTGGGGTTAGTCTGAGTGTAGTGCCTAGAGGGTTGTTGGTACTTATTGGATAGGACCTGAGGGGATGTCTTTGAGTACTTCCCAGGGGAATTCCTGTTTGTGGTTAGCTGTTTTCTTCACTGCTGCTTGTTGATCTGTGGATTGTTTGCTATTGTGTATCATCCTAGTTTCTATTTACTGTTACTATTTACTGCTTACTGTACTATTATCATCCATATACTCACTGACTGTTAGTCACATATCTTTGAGTGGTTACCTACTGGTATTTAGTCTCACACCCTGTTTGGGTCATGCTTTTGGGCCCAAACAAATTATATTGTTGTAGGTATAGACAAGGGAAAGCACCCTTCGACTTCAGGTACTTGATTTCATTGGAGCATAAGAAGCATGGCACCATGCCGAGGCTTGAGTTGATGAGGAGTTCCTTATCTATTTTTCTTTTGTACTTGGGTTTAGTATTGTATTCAATATTGTGAATTGTTTGGCTACTTTCCTAGACATATGTATCATGCATCATATATACATTCCCTCCTGCTATTTATCATATTTAGTCTTTCATTGTTCACTTGTGTATGGATTGTTTACTGATTCCGCTATTGTTTATTGTTTCTCTTCTGTTGTGTACTCTTCCAATGAGTGCATAGTTTCCCTACTATCACACCCAAGTCACTCACTACTAGTCGAAAGCCTATGGAATTTGGGGAAATGCGCTTGAGGCCATGTGACCAACCGGGTACGAGGCACCTCTGGTGTCTTCTAGAACCGGGATGTTACAACTATGATCAATGTATAAGGATCAAAACTAATGAACCAAAACATACATGAAAAACGAAGCTGTTTTTACCCAGGCCGGTGATATAAACAAATATTGTCAATAAATATGTGGTAAAAATATTATAATTAAATCATATACGGAATGATATATATTATTATTGTTCTATAATATATATATATATCTATATATAAATATTTATTGTGCAAGAGGTTCAGATACATACTATGGAATTCAAACCTAATGTAAGTGTTTATTCCACAATCTAATTATTATTTAGGATTGTTTATGTTTAAGTATTCATTGGGAGTATTATAAGATTTTTAAATATTAAGGCCAATTTATTTTCCCCAACTATATTTATTTATATAAATTAATATTTTCTCATCCATTTTCACAAGTTTAAGTACTCAAGATACTAAAATTTTTATTTCATGGAAAACTGACCTTCTATTTTATACTTGGTCGAGAATCCTTCTCTTTCATGTCCGTAATTTAAATAAAATTTCTAAAATAAGTTTTTAAGAAATATTAATTGATTTATTAAATTTAATTTTACCCATATTTAAATTTTTTACAAATGGGTTAAAATGAATATTCTTATCATTTTCTAAATGGGTTACTTTTTTACCTTTTTACAAAAGTGTGAAATGAATGTTTTTTAAAATTATTCAACATGAAAAAAATCATCCATCATGAACACTAATTTATTGGAATATTATTATATAATTTTTCTTGGTTCATTTCAAATAAAACGTTTTCCAAAGTATTTGGAAAATAATTTAGACTTTAAATATGTGATATCAAAGTAAAAAAGTGGTATTTTACTCAAAATAGTTTCTACCGATCTTTTAAAGTATTTTTATCTATTTCATCATAATATTTTAAATATTATGTATATAATATACCCAAATTATACCATATGCCATTTTCTCTAAATATATTATGATCATTTTGACTAGGGAAGGTGTTGATAATTTTTATTCTAGATTATACAATAAAGACAGTTATTTATTTATAATGAATGTAGATTTAGTTTTATTGTTTATTCATATGATGAATGCATTGGAATTATTATGTAACAGGTGGGTCCTAAAATTTCATAGACCCTCGATGCATCAGTAGGTCTCATGAGATGAACTAGATTGGATAGTTGGCTTAGGTGTTATCCATTTAAGTAAAATGTCTTGGAAAAAGGCCATGACAGTATGTTTCAGATGTACAACATTATTAATTACATCATTATAAAATTTTTTATTGATGTCCATGTTATTATTTTATTATTTATGATATCCATGGATTAGTTTCAAGATTATGTGATTATTTATATAAAATTATTTGGTTATTATGTATTTCAATAATATTGTTCATGCCTTATTAGCTTCCACTATACACATACCCTTTATGAGCATCTATGTCCACCACTTTCTTATATTTCTTTTATCTATGATGATAGGAATTGCATTATGAATTATATCATGGGATATTATAAAGTTAATAATAGTGTTTTCAAATAAAATACTATTTTTTTTCAAATGTAATGTGGCATTCCAGTGTTTTTCTAATTTTCCAAGACTACTAAACTATTCAATCCTTTGGAATGTCGTCGCTTGTATCTAGTACCTATGTAATAAATTAAACATTGACTTCAGGATATTAGGTTCAAATCATTTATAGTTGGTATTATAGAAGTTTTAGTGGAAACCATGGTAACCATATTTACAAAAACATATACTAGAAAACATAACCCTCTAACTAACGTTGAGGATAAGTTTAATTATATGATAACATAAAAAAGTTTTGGTAAGACAGATATTATGTCATTTCCAAAACATACATCCATGTTCTTACAATAAATGTGGATATGGTTTTGGATTAGATTCATCTATGGGTTATAACCATGAAAGGATTTGGTTTGAGTATATCTCACCCATCATCCTAGTGCATGTTGAGTTTTCCCATACTAAATAAATAGTATGACACTCCTAAGGGATATGCTTGGGTTAATTCACATTTTCATTACAAACCATTATGAATTATTTTAAAAATAAATTATTATTTGAGAATATTCCCAATGATACCATGTTTATGATTATGAGATTAACCATGAATAATTTTTTTAATTTATATTTGTTTTTTCACTAGATATTAAATTATGCAATATAGTTTAATATAGTCTATTACATTCATTATAAATAGTTCCTAGTAGGAGGAATCAAAATAGTATCAGTCCACAAAATCCATGTATGTATTTCACTTATGGGAAAATAATGAAGCCGGAGTTGGAGCTGCATTTAGAGATAAAGAAATTATAACTATATTTGAGTAGGTGACTTAGGTTATCCCCAATAAAATTTTTAAAATGGAGTATCTTACTGATCCAAAACATAATGTAATAATTTTAGACCAATTTAAGCATAGGAAATATTCATCATTCATGGGGAATAAAAATCCATTTATGGCTGATTAATGGATTAGTTCCTTAGAGATGATATTATCGCATTCAGAAGTAAAGAATGGTAAAACTTTTTCATGTAATTTTATTATCTCTTAGTGTATGTAGATCAATGGTGTTCATTGATTAAATTCCCCAAAGGATGTGAGGAAATAGATATCATGGGATGGAAGTATTTTGAGGAACTTTTCTTAGATAAATATTTTTATCAAGAACAATGAGTAAATATGGAGTGAAAATTCATGAGTCTGATACAAATGGAAGAAGAAAATGTTTATTAGTATGAATCTATATTTATAAGTTTATAAAATCATTTTACGAACTTCATACTTAATCCAAAGAGAAATATTTATTGTTTCTATAATATTTTCATGCCAATCCATTGAAGGTAAATACTCTCACAAACATTATCATCATATGAGGGTATAATATCATGTATTATCAAGATAGTGAAAGAATTTAAAAAGTATTATGGATTTTTATGAATGTGAGAGAAGAAGAGGCTGGTAGAGAAAAAATGGATAAGGATAAGTAATGAAATGGGAATTGATCATTAAGAAAAAATTATGGATAGAAACACCTTGGAGCATGTCTAAAAGGAAAATGAGTTTTCCTCAACTGTGGACAAAAAACCACCATGATAAGAAATTTTAATTGTAATGGTGAGGCCAACAAATTATAGTTATTGAAATATAAGAAGATTGGGTATAACTCTAACCAATTCCCTAAACATCTGGGGATCTTACTAAAAATGAAGAGAATAAGGGAAGGCCAACATTATGAAATTTCTACAGCTGATATGGAAGTTTCTAAAAACATGGTGAACATTACCCTTATCATATACTCAAAGATAGAAAATTATTTATTTTATTCTGGTTCAACCCACTCTTTTATATCTAAATAAATTTTATAAATATATTGCATCACGACCTCAATAATTAGATTTTGTGTAAGTAGTGAAAAATACTAATTGTGGGATGACTGTAAATTAAGTCTATAACACCGATCCGAAATAAGTTTGTGGGATGTTCTTCCTGTGAATATTGTTATTCTTCCTTTAGTAGAATGTGACATAATTTTGGGTATATATTTGATATATCATTATATATCCTATATAAATTATCAAGGAAGGGATGTTCAATTTGATACTGTGAATCAACATTCAATCGTCTATCAGTGTGAGGATGAACTTGAACACCTAATTGAAATTACTTCTATCAAATGGGTTTTGTTTACTATTCTTAAGGGGTATTTATCTCGCCTTTTTGGGGAGATACTATAATTCCCCATGGTTTTATCAATAAATCTAATGAAATGAATGAAACACGGAGTCTCTACATAATGAATCTTTTTTAAGGAGATAGTTATAAAAAATACATGAAAAATAATTTTGTCACTTCTATGATTTTAATTTCAAAAAATGGACATCTACGGTTGTGATCAGAAAGTTATTTAGAGTCTGATAGAACCAACATAATTTTTGGTCAATAGAAACAAACACTTATGAATAGTAATATGAACCGTATTAATATTAAACCATATTATTTTTTCCTTAAGGTTATAAGATTATGAGAACATGATTAATTTCTCAAGGTGATATAAATGAGTAATAGTTTTAAAATTTTTATTTTTCGAATAAATTGTGATTTTATTTAAAAATTAAATTAATCATATTTTGAAAATTATTTTCGAAAAATGGAGTTCATTTTTAAATTTTAAATATTGAAAAATGGTTAGGGTGATTTTTTGGTATTTTTCTGAAATACTTGAATTTTTGTGAATAGTAAAATTTGATAATTAAGAAATATGATAAATAAATGAATTTATGCATCATTATTGAGTCATGGATGATTTAAATACCTATTTATTTCAAACTAACATGTACTTATTGCTTTTTTCACATTAATCAAGACTATTCAAATTCTTGATAAAAAATATTAAAGTAATTATTAAAATAATGGAAAACCCTTCATCTCTTCCACTATAAATACCACCCTCAACCCTACTCTTCCTCTCACACCTATCATGATTTTAGAATTATCTAAAATATACCAAACCCTCTTACCATGTCCCTTACCCATGTACAATACTGGCTGGTCTCACCAAAAGACCAAAACAAAAGGCCTTAAGGAGGATCTCTAAGAGAAGAGATGAAGAGGTAAATATTCCATTTTATTTTCGCACTTTTAATTCAATTCCTTTTATATTATTATACTCTCTTCCCATAACCCTTATTGAAGAGGAATTAAAGCTCTATAATCATATATTTTATGGATGTTATCATGTTTAGGGAAACAAATCCTCAAATAACTTTATCTCTTCCCACTCTTATAAATACAGCATCTATGTTCTACTGATTTCAAAACATCAAGGATGATGTGTTTTCAATTTCCATTACTTCCTTAAAACTGGTTATAAAACCATTTTCATGGTTGAAACAGAATTTAAATTGTATCATATAACTTAAATTATGTTTTGGAGTTAACATATATACATAATAATAAGTTATATAATTAAACAATGTCATGATTATCGAAGAACTGCCAAAATGATCTAAATATATATCACTAATTATTTATCTAATGACTCAACGTAATACCGTGTAACCAAAATTATTTATGGAATAATTTAATATTTTTGAATCTTATTAATACCATTTCATTCCACTTCTTCAAATTATCTTCCATTTTACAAGGAAATCCATATGAACTGACTATGGAAATCATGTAAAGAATGCACCTAAAAGAATAAAAAGAACAAAATATTAATAATTAATGGTTGAAATTTTGTTATAAAATGATAATATAAGGTTTAATAAACATAATTATGATTTTAAAATATTAAAAACCCCCTTTTAACCATTATACAGTAGTTTTAAAAAAAATTAAGTAAGACGAACCCGGGGTGAGGGAATTTTTAACCCAATTTCCATTCTTTGGGTTAAGTTTCTACTTCATTGATTATATGGTACTATCATTATTTTATGTATTAAATTTTTTTTATATTATGTCGTATTATGTCTATTTACTATTAATAAAAATATTCCATTCATTCTATTAATTATCATATCAATTATATGATATTTTTAAGGGACATTTCATTAAAAATCTTCTTTTAAATTTCTATTTTTACCAAAATTCAAAATGAATGTTTCAGGAAAGTGATATTGTTTCATGAATATTTTATGTTTAATGTAAATTAGTTATGTGAATGGTTGGACCTATATCTCCATATACTTCATTGGTTATGTGTATTTTGGAGGTCATCCATATGGTAACTTGAAGTGTAACTACGATGGCTACACCATATGGTGGTCTTAAGGGTTACATTGTAAGGAGTTATGGGGGTTATAAATAAAAAGATAGAAATGAGGGTTAAAATATAAGTAATTAATTCTCCAATATAACCTTATGTTTTTTTATATGTTCTTAAATATTTTATGGAGATCTCATGTTTCACTAAGTAAGTATTTATGGGTGAGAAGTATGTCTTCATGAAAATGATTTCATATGATTATAAGTATTCATAGTCTAATGGTTTCTTTCCTTCTTTTTATATCCCTTACTGATCTTTTTATTCTCATCACATGTTTTTAAATGTTTTTCATAGGTTATAAGGATGTGTAAGTGAAATAAGGAAGTCAAGTTAAATGTTATGAAGATTTGTTAGAGAAATCATGTTGTTGTTTTGTGTTAAAAAATTTATGTTTTGGATGAAATTGATATTGTTTTAATAGTACCAATATTTTATTCTTCTGGGTTGATATGTGTGAGTTATTTCCTAACATTATAAAACTATAAACCAAAAAAATATCTGGAAATGTAAAGAAGTTAAATCTAGTTGAAATAGCTAGATTATGTAATGTTTAAGGTCGGGTCTTTAGAGTTTGTATCAGAGCTCGATTTAGATAACTATAAGAGTGATATGATGTTAACAGAATACCATAAATTATTTTTACCTTATGTTTAAATAGTATAGAATTTTAGGATTACCATGTTTCTTTATCTAAGATATATCTGTTCTGAATGGTTTTCCACAGAAGAAACAAGGAAGCCGAAATTGGAAGGAACCAAGAGGCTGATATCTTTCTGAATCTGTAATCGGGAATGGTGGGAAATTAAACCAAGCTGTTTGTGAATGTAACAACTCATCTAAAATAGGAAATAAATTTTGGTTTCATCCATGAAATAGAAAAACCAGAGCTACCACAAAGTAACATGATGATAGTGGAACATTTTATGAGGCAAAACCCTCCTACTTTCAGTGGATCTTCTAACTCTGTAGTAGCTGAAGGATGGATAAATTCCATTGAAAAGATATTCAATGTTATGGTATGTTAAAATAATCGAAACTTTTGTCTTTAAATTTATCTTTTTAAAGGGTAATATGATCAGAGGTGGTAAATGGTCAAGAATATCTGGGATAGAGAGGAAAATGAATCCTTAGAGTAGGATGAATTTAAAAGTCTTTTCATTAAATAATATTTTCCTAAGGCAGTTTGACTTGGGATGGAGACGAAAATACTTGAATTGAGTAAAAAATAGGAATATCCAGTGGTTGGGTATGAATAAAACTTCACCCAATAGTAAAGGTACGTTCTAAATATCATTTGAGGTCTTGATAGTAAAATTAATCACTTATACTCAGGATTGAACCCAATATAACAATGGTAAATGGCCTCCCAAGAATTCAAAAGTTATGAGAAACTTGTCTGATGTGTTGAGAGGGTATAAATAGAATTTTATATGATAAATTTTAATTTAAAAATAATCCTAAAAAGAGGTCTAGATTTCAATAAATGGATAAGAATCAATTAAAGAAATCTGATCGTAAGAAAGTTCATTTTCCAGTTTGTGAAAAGTTTGGAAAAAGCACTATGGGGAAGGCCTTACCATAACTGAGATGTTTTTTCGATGTGGTAAGTTTGGACATATGGCCTAATATTTTAATGAAAATTATCTTAAGATCAATTTTTATAAAAAATTGTAAAGTGTTTCAAATGTGGTGAGATGGGTCATTATGCAAATACCTTCCCAAAAAATGATCTAAGTGAGGGAAACAAGTCTCACTATAAGCAGAAAGGTGTAGTGAGATCCTTTACGACTACATCAATAGTTGTCAGGTCATCTAATGAAGTGGTATCTGGTACTTTTTTTATTTACTCATATTTTTCTAAAGTATTTTATAATATGGGGTATACACATTACTTTGTTTCTAAAAAATTTTCTAATAAATTGAAAATTTCAACCTATTAAATGAGACTGAAACTTATGATTAAAACACCCGGGGGAAATGTTAGAGCAAAAAGTTATTTTATGAATCTTCCTATTGTTATCTATGAAAGGAAATTACCTTCAAACCTTTTCCCCGATAGTAGAGTATTATATCATTCATGGTATGTATTGGATTTTTATTTATCATGCTAATATTAATTGTAGAGATAAAGTTTTTTTTTCACAAAGAGTTTCAGTTTTTGTGCAATAATGAACCCATACAATTGATAATATATCAGGAAGCTGAGAAATTCTTCAAATATAAAAATGAAAGTTACCTTTCTCATATTATTGAAAAAAGGGAGTTGTTCAGATTAATGATGTGCTAGTTGTAAATGAATACCTTGATGTTTTTCCTGATGAGTTACCTGATGTTATATCTGATCAGGAAGTTGAATTCACCATTGACTTAGTTCCTGATGCTAAGCGAAATCCAAAACCATGTTATTGAATGAATCAAATAAAACTTTGAGAGTTGAAAAATAAATTGCTGGAATTATTAGATAAAGGCTTCATCCAACACAACACTTCACTATGGGGTGCTCCTATATTGTTTGTTAAAAAGAAATAATGTTCAATGATACTTTTCATTGATTATATAAACTTTAATAACATCACTATTAAAAACATTTATCCTTTTCCTCACATCGATGACTTGTTTGATCAGCTCCAGGGAGCTCAGTATTCTTTAAGATTGACTTGAGATATGGGTACCATCAGCTTAAGGTGAAGAAGGATTACATTCTAAAAACATCTTTTCAAATTAAATATGGTCATTATGATTTTTTGTTATACCTTTTGGGTTAACTAATGCACTTCTTATATTCATGGATCTTATGAATAGAATATTTCATGAGTTCTTGGATATGTTTTTGGTTGTGTTTATTGATGAAACCCTTGTACATTCAAGAAGTAAATAGGAGCATGAAAATCCTCTAAGGGTTGTTTTACGAACCATAAAAGAAAATAAAATGTATGTAAAAATCATAAAGTATGAATTTTCATTGCTAAATATTATGTTTCATGGACACATTGTTTCTAAAGATGTTATAACTATTGATCCTGATAAAACAAAAGTTGTTGAAAAATGAACAAGACCAAAAAATATAACTGAGATTTATATTTTTCATTGTTTGATAGGATATTACTGGATATTTGTTGAAATATTTTCATGTTTATCTAGTCCATAGACTAAGTTCACTCTAAAATGAGGTTAAATTCATCTGGAAAAAATAATGTGATGAATATTTTAATGCATTGAATATAAGATTGTTGAATGCTCCAATTCTGAACCTACCTTCTAAAAATAGAGAGTTTTTCATCTACTATGATGCTTCATTAAATAGACTTGGTTGTTTTCTGATCGATAATGATCAGGTAATTTATTATCATTCAATACAACTAAAATCTCATGAGTTAACTTATCCCACATATGATTTGGAATTGGAAGCTGTGGTTTTTTCTTGCAAAATTTGAAGGCATCATTTATATAGTGCCAAATGTAAAATATATACTCATTGTAAATGTCTGATGTATATATTAAATTAGAAATAATTAAACATTAGTTAGATAAGATAGATTGAATTGATAAAGGATTATGATTGCACGATCAATTACTATCATGGAAAATCAAACAATGTGGAAGATTCCTTGAGTCAAAAATATCAGTCATTATTAACAATGTTAGGGCTGGAAAAATACCATTCAATAAATGATTTAATGGATTTTGTAATGGATGTTGTTTGGGTAGGAAATTCATTTTTTTTTTCAAGTTTTAGTGTATTAATCTTTGTAAGGTGGAATTAAGAAAGTGGATAAGGAAGATAAGGAGTTAGAGAAATTGGTAGAATTAGTTAAAAGGGTTAAGTTTCTAGAATTTAAAATTGATAAAGTTGGTGTTATAAGATTTAGAAAGAGATTATGAGTGCCTTATGATTCTCAAAAGAAAAAATAATTATTTTGTGAAACTCATAGTTCTAATTTTTTAGTTTATCCTGGATGCACAAATATGTACAGAGACCTTCAGTAGTATTACTGGTGGGATGGCATTAAAAGAGATCTTGAAAATTTTATCATGAATTTTCTGATATGAAAATAGGTTAAAGAAGATCAGTAGTTACCAAAGGGGATCCTTCAACATTTACCAATTCCTGAGTAGAAGTGGAAAAATATATCATTGGACTTCATTGTGGGACTACCAAAGACTTATCGAGGTAACAATGCAATCTGGGTTATTATTGATCGACTGGTTGAATCTGATCATTTCCTTCCTATTTGAAATATTATGTCTTTAGATCAGATTTCTCAACTGTACATCAAAGATATTTTTAGGTTACATGGTGTTTCTATTTCCATTTTATATTATAGTGATCCTAGATTCACTTCTATGTTTTGGAAAGGACTTCATTAGTCCTTGGGAACATAATTAAATTTCAGTACAGCTTTTCATCCTCAATCAGATGGGCAGTTAGAACGGATGATTTAGACATTGGAGGATATTATTTGAGCTTGTTAAATGGATTACCAATAAAGTTGGGACCATCAAATTTCTTTAGTTGAGTTTTCTTATAATAACAGTTTTTATTCCAGTATACAGACGACACCATTAGAAGCATTATATGGGAAGTAGTGTCGAACTCCATCTTTTTAGGATATAGTCGGGGAAAAAGTTGATGTTGATAGAATTAGTAGATTAATTGGATGATAAAGTGAAGAAAATCTAGAAACACATGATGAAATCTCAGATAATGCTGAAAAAGTATGCAAATAATATGAGGAACGAATTTTTTTAGGTAAGTGATCATGTTTTTCTTAGAATCTCACCATGGAAAAGTGTTATGTGTTTGGTAAAAAAGGAAAGTTGAGTCTATGGTTTATTGGACTTTATGAAATCCTAGAGAAAGTTGGATCAATTTCCTACCAAGTAAATTTTCCTCTGATTTTATCTTAGTTACACAATGTTTTTCATGTTTCGATGTTGATTAAATATGTGCTAGATTCGTCTCACGTTTTGATCCCTTAAGCATTTCAATTAGAAGAGAAACTTTCTTATGAAGAGAAACCTGTTCCGATTCCTGATTGAAGAGAACAAGTGTTTCAGAATAAGGTAATACACTATGTAAAGGTTTTTTAGATAAACCCCATTTTTTAAGAAGCAACATGAGAATCTGAAAATTATAATAGGGAAATATGTCGTCACTTGTTTGATAAGTAAATAAAATTGCGAGGACGCAATTTCTAGAAGGTTAGGAGAATGTAACACCATAAAGTTTTAAAAATAAATTTAATTAAATGCATGAAACACTTATTATTTACATAATTATACTTTATTTTAAGAATATAGTTTCAAAATAGCCACTAAAAATAATTTTGCTGCTTCTATAATTTGAATTTCAAAAAAGGGACATCTATGTTTGTGATCAGTAAGTCAGTTGGAGTCTAATAGAACCAACTTGATTTTTGTTGAATAAAAAATACCATTATAAATATTAATATGACTATTATGAAGAGTAAATCATTTTCTTCTTCTTAAGGTTTTAAGATAATTAGATCTTGATTAATTTTTCAAACTGATATAAAATGAGTTTTAGTTTAAAATTTTTTATTTCTCAAATAAATTATGATTTTATTTAAAAATTATATTAATCATATTTAGAAAATTATTTTCAAAATGATTTAGTATATTTTTGACTTCAACACATCAAAAAATGGTTAGGATAAATTTTTTCTGAAATACATGAATTTTTGTGAATAGTGAAATTTGATAATTACGAAATATGCTAAATAAATAAATTTTTGTGTCATGCGTGAGTAATGTATGATGTAAATGTACATTAGTTAGAACTCACATCCATTTATTACTATTTTGGGTCACATTAATCAATACTATTTATAGTCTTCAGCAAAAATATTAAACTAATGATTAAAATAATGGAAACCCCTTCCTCTCCTCTACTATAAATACCACACTCACCCCCTCTTCCTCTCACACCTCTAAAGCTTTGAGAATAGTCCAAATTCTTATAAATCACCTTCCCAAGGCTCTTCCCTAGGTCCAATACCTACCTCTCTTTCCAAAATTCCAAAATCAAATGCCTTAAGGAGGATCTCAAGGGGAAGAGATCTAGAGGTTAATATTCCTTTTCATTTTCTCATTTTCTTTTCAATTCCTTTTAATTTCTTATAATATATTCCTATACCCATTATCCAAGAGGAATGATAGCTCTAAAGTCTTAGATATTATGAATTTTATAATTTTTATGGAAAAATTCATCAACTTACTTCATCTCTATCCCCTCATATAAATACACTGTCTATGTAGTGCTGATTTACCAACATTGTTGACAATGTGTTTTCAATTTCCTTGACTTCCTAAAAAATGGTCATAAAACCATTTTAATGGTTGAAACAAGTTTTAAAGAGTATGATAAAACTTGTTTTATGATTTTTAGTTTACATATATAAAAAATATTATTTTTTATAATGAAACAAGTTTGTGATTATCGAAGAACCTCCAAAACGATCTAAATGGGTATCACTAGTTATTTATCTAATGATTCATCCTCATAGCATATAAATAGAATTATTTATAGAATAATTTAATATCATGGAATCATATTAATACCATTTCATTAAACTACTGTCATTTCTCTCACATTCGACCCGGAAATCCTTACAAACTGGCCATGGAAATCATGTAAAGAACGCACCCAAAATTATAGAAAGAACAAACTATTAATAATTAATGGGTGAATTGATGTTATAAAATGATCATATAAGGTGTTATAAATAAGATTATACATCACTGATTATATGGTATTATAATTTTTATTGTAATTAATTTTGTTTATATTATTTATTTTTATTTTTATTTACAATTTATACACATATTCCATTCATTCTATTAATTCTCATATCAAATATATGATATTTTTAAGGGGCTTTACTTTAAAAATCCTCTCTTAAATTTATATTTTTACAAAATTCAGAATGAATTTTTTAGGAATGTGATCATGTTCTATGATTTTTTTTGGTTCTTGGTAATTTTTCATGAGAATGGTAGGACTTATATCTCTCTCCAATTAATTAGGTTTGTGTAAGTTGGAGATTATCTATATGGTTACTCCAAGTGTAACTGCAATTTTTACACCAGAAGTTGGTTGTGAGGGTTACATTGTAATGTAGTCATGAGGGTTACAAATCATAAAGTAGTGACGATGACTAAAATATAAATAATTCCCATAGAATCCCTTATGGTTTTATATAAGTTCTATAATTTTTTATAGAGATATCATGTTTCCCAAAGTATGTATATATGGGTGGGAATTATGTATTTGGGAAAATGATTTTATATTATTATAATCATTCATTGACTATGTTTTTCATTAATTCTTTTATATCCCTTAATTATCTTTTAATGATCATCCCGTGTTTTTAAAAAATTCATAGGTTATATGGATGTGTAAGAGAAAGAAGGAAGTCATGTTAAATGTTATAAAGATTTTTCAAAGAAATCATGTTTATTTTTTTTGTTAAAAAATTGTTTTGAAAGAAAGGGATATTGTTTTAAAGGTACCCACATTTTTACACTTGTGGGTTCATATGTATGAGTTATTTCCTAACATTCTAAAACTATAAACCAAAAATATATTTGGGAATGTAAAGAAGTGAAATCTAGTTAAAATAGCTAGATTATGTAATGTTTAAGGCTGTTACATTATAGATAATCAATATTGAAAATATGTATATTAGTTGGGAATATATAAATGTACTTCCAGAGGACTTGATTATTTTTCCCTCGAATCTGGAAGTTGAGTTTTCAAAAGAACTCATACATGGTGTAATTCCTATTTTAAAAAATCCTTATTAAATTGACCCAGTTGAGTTATTGGAATTGATGAAGCAACTCTATGAGATTCTCGAAAAGGGATTCATTCAGATTGTTGATTTTCTATTGGGTGAACTTATTCCTTTTTTAAGAAGAAAGATGGTCCAATGCATCTTTTTATTGATTATTGAGAACTTAACAAGTTCACTATTGAAAATAGGTTTCATCAATTCCAAATTAATGATCTAGTTGATTAATTATAAAGAGATTTATATTTTTAGAAGATTGATATTCAGTATAGAAATCATTATCTAAGTATAAATAAGTAGTATATACCCTTGATAGCCTCTTGTATGAGGTATAGTCAGGAGAACTTATTCCTTTTTTAAGAAGAAAGATGGTCCAATGCATCTTTTTATTGATTATTGAGAACTTAACAAGTTCACTATTGAAAATAGGTTTCATCAATTCCAAATTAATGATCTAGTTGATTAATTATAAAGAGATTTATATTTTTAGAAGATTGATATTCAGTATAGAAATCATTATCTAAGTATAAATAAGTAGTATATACCCTTGATAGCCTCTCGTATGAGGTATAGTCATTATGAATTTATTGTAATGTCATTTGGACTTACCAATTTCCCCTCTATCTTCATTTATTTAGCTAATAGAGCCTTTATAGATTATCTTGATTGGTTTTTTTGTAGTATTTATAGATGGTATTCTTAAATATTTAAATACTAAGGAAGAGATTGAAGAGAATTTCAGAATTGTGAAAAAGGCCATGAGTAAAGAGAAGTTGAATGATTAATTTACTAAATGTGAATTTTATCTTTATGATGTTTCATTCCTAGGTCATATAATTTCAAGTTAGGGTATATCAGTGGATCCTTAAAAGATATCAGTTTTTGAGAAATGGCCTAGACATACCATAGTAATAGAAATCCATAGTATTTTGGATTTTTTTGAAACTACCAATGATTTTTGAGATATTTCTCAAATATCTCTAATATAATATTAAAGTTGGACTAGAGAAGGGTAAACATATTATGGATAGATTAATGTGAATAGAGTTTCAGTGAACTAAATTAATGACTATCCATTATGTATTTTCTTACACTACCCTAGAGTAAGGAAGGGTCCGTGATCTTTAGTGATGCATTAATGAATGGACTGAATGTTTCCTCACACAAAATCACATGGTGATATAATATGCCTCTCTCCAATTATAAATTATTGTGGAAAATTAACTTACTCATGATTTGAAGTTGGCATCAGATATGTTTCATTGAAGATATGGATGATTTATTTGTATGATGAGTGGTGTGATATATATATTTATCATAAAATCTTGATGTATATATTTACACATTAGGAGTTGAAATTGTTCCAAATAAGATGGTTAGAGTTGATCAAAGATTATGATTTCTCGATACAATACCATCATGGGAAGGTAAAAAATGTGGATAATGATTTAATCCACAAAGACCATGCTAGTTCTTCTATGTCGAGGATTTTAATAGATCCAGTATTTATAGATTTAGAAAAGTTAGATATTGAAATCATGAGGAAAGGGGATAGGTCTTATCTCTATTAGATGAATGTTTAACCATTGATCCATGATATGATTAAGAATGAGTATAATGAATACGTGGAATTATAAATTAATTTAAGGAATGTTTCTCATTTCAATCATGTTTATGATGGAATAATAAGTTTCATGAATCAAATATGTGTCCCATATATAGCCAACATGAAAAATAAATTGTCGGATTATGCTCATAGTTCATAATTATATATTTATCCTGGAGGTAAAAAAGATGTATAGATATCTGCAAGTGTATTTCTGGTGAGGAAACATAAAGGGATATATTGTATAGTATGTATATTAGTACATAGTATGTGTTAGGTCCACTAGGCTAGATACCCTGAGAGGGGGGTGAATCAGGGTATAACATATTAAAACAACTTCCCATTTTGATCGTGTTTTTCTATTATAAAAAACTCTCTTCCCTCTCTTTCCCATTGTAGAGTATGAATAAACATTAAAGCATGCATAGGACACAACAATTTTTACTCGTTTAACCCTCACTGAGCTGTGTCTAAGGAGCATACACCGGCAGTGTGCCTATGTACCAAATCCACTATAAGTGCACTGTTGTTTACAAGTTTGAAGTGTACAAACTGTCCCTTGTAGTTTACAACCATTCAGAATTTGATAACTCACTACTCTCTCAACTGAAGTGAGCTCACTGCTTCTTCAGAAGATTCAATCATAGTTTATAAACCTATAGGTCTCTTAATTATCACTAATTAATTAATCCTCCACTATATTTATATGATCTATTGAAGTCCAAATTCCATCCACTGAAGAATCCCCCTTTTCCCCTAACCTCTAGGAAACATACTTTAGTAAATAACTTAGAAAATCACCCTACTTCACGAATCTCCCAGTTTTTCAAAGCTCAAACAATCCTTCACAAAGTCCCTACCTCTTTGCAAAGAACACACCTTCACAGATCTCACTTCCTTGAATATCACACTACTTCGCAGACCTCATAACTTCACAAAGCACAAGCCTTGTTAGACCTTAGGCCATCATGGAGCTCAAGTCATCGCAAAGCAACTTCCTCCGTGAAGCTCACTAAGCCTATGCGGAACACACCACTTTCGCGGAGCTAAATTAGCTGCCACAAGGATTCTATCTTTCATGAAGCACACAAACTTCGTGAACCTCCTTCGTGAGTTGAGAACAACAAAGTTTTCCTGGAAAACTCTCTACTTCTCTTTAGGGGGTCAAGGTCTATTTATAGACGATTCCACTGACACTCGAACCTTCAGCGTGAAGTCAGTGCCACGTCAGATCAAATCATGATGCCCCAAAATTTCTGGTGAAATTTTCTCTATATCATGAAGCTCGATGGAAATTTTTAGATCACAGAGCTCGTCATAATCACAGAGAGTTCTGTCAATTACTTCGCGTCGCTACCACAAAGCTCCCATGCATTTCCCTTTATCTCTGTCGTTCGTGAAGTTTGTCGTAATCATGAAGAACACCGAAAAAATTCTTCATATCTTCGCAAAATCCGCATCAAGAATCCTATCTTGGAAAAACTCATGGATTTTAAATATTTTTATGTGATCTTCAAGGAAATACACATTTCACGATGCTCTCCAAACATAAAATTTTAGACCCCAAAAATTTGGCAAACACGAGAAAACAACGCCACCATGTATATACTCTTATGTACTGCCTCCAGATCATCCATTCCTTTGTCGTGGTTCTTTGTCAGCATGGATTGTCAACAACATCTCTATAACTCGACAATTCACCATGGAAACCATTATTGTCAATAAAAACAAGAAACCCAAAAATGATGCAATGCTAACTTCAGGGATATTTTCCCAATAGTAAGTCAGTATGTTAAGATTGAGATACTAAAATCTAAGAGTATTTTTTTATCATTACCCATACTAGAATAACAATGGGAAAACATTGCCACAAGTTTTGTATTTGGAATCCCCCAAATGTAAAAAGGGCATAATGTTATTTGGGTTATAGTCGATCGCCTTATGAATTTAGAAAACCTCATTGCTATCAGAGAGTATTTCATTCTTAATAAGCTTACCAGAATATTTATTATGTAATTGGTAAAGTTATATGTAGTACCTTCTTCTATTGTATTTGATTAGGGTCGTAGTTTTACCTCAACATTCCCATAAATCCTTCAGTGAGACATAAATACATAGTTGAGTTTGAGTTCCACAAATTGTCCTTAGACATATGGTCAGAATAAGAGGACCATTAAAAATCTATAAGATATGTTTAGAGATTTCTCTATGTATTTTATAGGTAGTTAGGATCAACACATTTTGTTTGTAGTGTTTTCTTATAATAATAGCTTCCACTTGATAATTAAAATAGCTCATTATGAATCCCTTAATGGAAGGAAGTAAGAAAATCCAATATCATGGGATGAGGATAGAGAAAGAAATGTATTAGGACATGATCTATCATAGAAAATATAAGATAAACTTAGATCCATTCCACATCACATAATTACATCTTAGAGTAGATAAAAAACATCATGCAGAGAATCATTTATGAGATCTTGATTTTAAAGATTTTGATAAGGTATTTTATAGAATATTTCCCAAGAAGAAGTTAATGAGATTCAGAAATATGGTAAACTTGATCCCTATGTATATTTTCCCCTTTTAGATTCTTGATTGTATTGAGGCAATATATTATTTCTTGGAGATTCCTCAAAATACCTCTAAATTTCATGATATGTTCTATATATATCTAAAGAATAAGTACATACCAAATCCTTCACATGTACTGAACATAGAATTCATACCTCAGGAGTAATATGTATCTTATAAGGAATAACCACTAGAGATTTTTTTATTATAGGGAGAATGTGATATGAAATAAGACAACTCACATGGTCAATGTTTTTTGGTGAAGCCATAGATTTGAGGAAGATACATGGGAAATCGAGGATGTAATCAAGAAAAACTATACTCATTTTTTTATTAGAGTGACAAACTTTTATGGGTGCAATTCAATTTTTAAGGGGGATAATGTAACACCCTTAGATTTTATGATATATTTGTTTTTAAAAATAAATTTAATATCTTCGGTAGCTAGTGATACATACAACCCCAAGACAAAATAAACCATAACATAGTATATTTTTATAACCTAGATTTTAAATTTCCATTATGAATAGAAATAAAAACATTTTAAAAATAATTAAAATTTTTTTCCACAAATAAAATATATTTTTAGTGACACCTTTATATTCTTCAAAAAAAATGAATTTTCATTAAAATAATATTTATTTTTTTGATAAAATAATATAATAAAATTATTCCTCTTTTAAAAAATTTATATAAAAATTTTACTTCATTTTTTAAATCATAATGTCAAAATTAGGTTAGATTAAATTTTTTAAAACTTTCTTATAAAATTAAATTCGTGATGAATTGTGAAAATTACTATTTTTTATTAATAATTATATTTTTCGTTAAATTATTTAAAAAGATTAATTTTGTTTTAAAATCTTTCTAAAAGATTAATTAGTTAAAATATATTATTATTAGTTGAATTTATATCATTATAATCAATTTTATGATGATTTTTTATCTAAATTTTGTTCGTACTTATGGAAACTTTTTCATTAGAAAACATCTTTCTCTCATGTTTATGGGTTTAATTTGAAATTAAATTCTACCACTTATTTTAATTGGAATAGATAAAATCGATTAAATAATTTTAATTATAAAATTTTATATTATTTAATGTGTTCAACATAATTTTTTTCATAATTAATAGTAAAAACTATAAAAATATGTAACTACTATTAAGGTTAAAAGAGGATTATTGAGGGTTAAACTAAAGAGATAAGGGTTAAAATAACCAAAAACCTTATCTAAATTATATTTTATGCCTATATTTAGATCCTATGTCATTTATTTTATTTGTAAATGGTTCAATTTTAATCCATTTTGTAAGAATAAGTATTTGATATATTTTATTATTTTAAAAAATCCCAAGTGTGTCCTCTCCCGCACTTATAAAAGGACACCCCTTCATATCCTTTTCGCACACCAATAGCCTTTAGAATCAGACAATACCTATCCAAATACATTACATATATCCCAAACCAAAACTTAGAGTCCCTTTTCTGATCAAAAAACCATTCTATGATGGCTTTTGGGATTAACCAAATGAGGTTGTTCGAAGAAGAGGTATTGTTCTTATCCATGCATTTTTAGGATATTTCTTCTTCAAACCTATAATAAATATTATTAAAATATGATTAAATAATAAAAATAGAGTATTCTATATGATTATATGTTGTTATTATAATTTGATGAGTTATATTCATCTCATCTTCCATCAAATGGGAAGGGAAACCGACGATCGAGTGTAAAATGGACTATCGCCTCACAAACCGAAGTAACTTTTTTTCCATCACCATCATTCACAGCTGGATATAATGATGGATTTAATATATATATATATATATATGTGGTTTATTAAATATTTATACTTATGTGATTATAATATCTCATCTACCTTCAGACCTTCCAATCTGTTGAAAAATAAGAAAATCGCTCATGCGTACTTGTGGACTACCACTTGCATGAAACGACGTGATTAATTTTTCATTTTATTTTGAAATATATTGTAATGAGGATATATTTAATTAATATATATTATATACATTATATAATAATGATTCTGTAAAGTTTAATTACTATTTACCTTTCATTTTCCATCTGTTGAAAAATGAAAGCAACGTTCATGAATATAAACTGTGTAATTCATTTTTGTATATTTAACTTTTATATATTTTAATGAATTAATATATGATGAATATACATTATATTTATATAATTATTATCATTTTTGGATATTATGGAACCAATATCATTGTACAAGGACTGAAACTACTGAAACAAAACATACCTGAAAAAATAAGTAGTTATTACCTGGAATAATGATTTTAACAAAGAATTATTAATAAATGGCTGATAAAATATTTAAATTAAATCATAGACAGTATTATATATATTATTATTTATTTTTATTATATTCATAACAAAAATATAATTTTTATACAAGAGGTTCTTACACATATGATGGAAATTGAACTTGAGGTAAGGGTTTATTTCACAATCTCATCATTATTCAGGATTATTTTTGTTTAAGTCTCTACTGGAACTATTATTTAATATTTCTATCTCAATCTAATTTATTTTATACTCATATATTTATTTATATAAATTATGATTTTTACATTTATTTTCTTTTCTTTTTGTACTCAAGATACTGAAATAGATTTTTTAAGAAAAACCAACATTGAATTTTTTAATTGGTCAAGTATCTGTCTCTTCCATGTCCATGTTTTCCATAAAATTTACAAAATTTTGGTTTTGAAATTAGAAAATTGTTTATTAAATAAATTTTTACCCAATTTTTAAAATTAAAAAATGGTTTAAAATGAATATTTTTTTTCTAAACATTGTATATTTAACCCTTTTACGAATGCCTGAATGGAATGTAATTTTTTAAGTTATACGACATGAATGAAATTTACATCCATCATGACTACCCATTTATTTGAATATTTCTCTACAATTTTATAAGTTTAATTTATAATACAAAAATTCCTTAATATTTAGAAATTATTTTAGACTTTAAATATGTGATTTCAAAAGGAAAAGGTAATTTTCAATAATAAATCTTCCAGTGATCGTTTTAAAGTCTTTTAATATTTTTCAATTACCTTTCGCGAATATTATTCCCAATATATACTATAATGGTACCATCCACCATATTTCTTTGCATATTTTACGATTAGTTTGACTGGGGAAGGTATTTGTATTTTTTAAGCTTGTTCCCCCACTATGGACATTTATTTATTTTTAACGCATATTTTAGTTGAATTGTTTATTCATATAATGAATTCATTTGACTTATTGATTAATAGGTAGGGAATGGAATAACATATCCCCTTAATAAATTAGTAGTACTCATGAGACAAACTATATTTGGTATTTGGTTGAGGCCTTACCCATTTATGTAAGATGTCTTGGAATGAGGCCTTGACGGTGTGTTTCAAATGTATATCATTTTTCATTCCATAATTATGAAACAATTTATTGATTCACATATAATTATTTAAATATTTATTATATACATGGATAATTTTCAAGATTCTCAGATTATTTATATGAATTATTTGATTATCATATATTTAACCATGTTATTCATTACTTATTAGCTTCAATTTTATGCATACCCTTACTGATCATATGATATCACCCTTTTATAATGTTTTATTTACCTAGGGTGTCAGGATGTGTATTATTATTGATATGAATAGATATTTTAAATAGAATAATGATTTTCTAAAATAAAATAAAATGTTTTATTTAATGTTTTCAATTATAATGTGAAATTTTTTTATGTATATAATTTTCCAAGAATACTAAACTATTTCATTATTTGGGATGTGATAACATGTATTTAGTACCAATGTAAAAACGTTACCACTAACTCTGGGCTACTACATTTAGATTCTTTACAAATATTTTTCACTCAGACATTCATATGGATCGTAATGATGGTATTTATGGAAGGAAATATAGAACTCAAATGTGCTAGGATAATGTTAAAGAATAAAAGCTATTGGTACCTAATCAATATGAAAATTTTGAAGATAGTTTTATATCTATTCAAAAAAACATCAAGGTACCTTATATTTGAAAAAAATACAATGCTACCAATCATTTGAGGGATCTATATTTTGAATTTGGTGATAAGGAATTCCTTCAAATTTCTCCTTAGAAAAGGATATGAGTTTTATAAATAAGGGAAACTTGCTACCAATATATATTATTCCCTTTGATATTTTTAATCATTATAATATGGTTTATTATTTCTTAATACATCCTTTGAATCTCTCTCAAGTAAATGATGTGTTCCATGTGTCCCTCATGAGGAAGTACATACCTAATCGTTCTCATGTAATTAACTCAGAGTTCATACCACGAGAGATTTACCTCTATTGGGAGGAAAAAGATGTAGATATTTAGAATATATGAAATAATGTTTTTTAGAACAATATCACTCACCTAATAAAAAAAATTTAATGAACCATAAATTTTAGGAAGCTATGTGGGAACCCAAGGAAGTGATGATGTAGAATAATCCTTAGTTTTTTATGTCAGGGTGATGAAATTACATGGGAGAAATTATTATAAGGGAGTTATAATGTAAAACACTATAAGTTTATTATATATTTCACTTTAAATAAGTCTTATTTATTTTATTGATTTCACTATATGCAACACTAAGTTTAAACAAACCAAAATAAACTATTCAAATATTATTATTAAATGTGACTATTATCACAAATAATTTTGATTTGTGAGTATGAATAAGACTATATAAATTAGGGAAAATATTTTACCAAAAATATAAAATGAATTTATTTTGTATTAATTGGTTTTAAATTAAATTCAAACCATTTTGAAGTATACAAATATGTTTTTTGGAAAAACAGTTTTTATGGGTGTAATGTGTAATTATATTAATAAATTAAATTAATCACTATTTATTATGATTTTAAGGAAATATTTATACAATATATTCAATAAAATATTTTTTACATTCATCTAATAGTTTTTACTAAGAAATGAATAGTAATAAATATAGCTTTATGCATAAAAATACATTTGTCTAGAAACGTTTTTTGTTTCATTTTGCACACTAATTTTAAAATAAATATCTAAAAATTATAGAAATTTAAAATTTTATAATGGATTACATATTTTTAATAGGAATAACTAATATTATATAGTATGTTTAACTTAATTATTGTCTATAATTAATACTCACCGTAATAAAAAACATGTTACCATGATAAGGGTAAAAATGGTTAAAAGAGGGGTTAACCTAAGAGATAAAGTATAAAATATCACAAATAAATTACATTAATTTGATTGGAATATGAAAATTTTCTATCATTATTCTTATCTTAAATTATTTTTCATTTTTTATCCATGTTTCTTGAGTAATAGATATATTATGCAATAAAGTTTAAAGTATTTACAATTTTACTCCAACATCAATGATAATAGAAAACCTCCACCTTTCTCCACACTACATTAGACTTTTAAATATACTATTATCTACCAAAATACTTTCAAAAAATACTTATCCAATACCTTTTCATTTTATTCTTCCAAAAAGGACCATCCAATATTCCTTATAGTTCTTTTCAAAGGATGATACCTGAAGAAGAGGTACATGTTCTTAAGGATCTTTTTCAGGTTTCGTTATTCTTAAAAGTCATCCAGTTTTTTATAACCTTAATAAAATTGTGTAATAAGTATATTAACTATACTTAAATGTTTTTATGTTAAATATATATATATATTCTATCTCATTCCTGTTTGTAGGAAAATTTTCATGTCACATTTGCATATGTATAGACTATCACATCCACGAAGTGATGTGATTCTTTTTTCATTTCATCATTACAAGGATGGTCATATGGTTATATTCAATGAATATATATTATATTTATCACATTAATTTGACTCAATAACTATGAATTATTATATACCTTTCTTTTATTTTATCCATCATAATGTGAAAACATCACCCTTGCTTAAGTGTGGACTATAACCTCCATGAAGTGAATATAATGAATACATATGATCACCCTTTATTGTATATTAAAACTTTTTCCATGAAAAGTCTTGTACATGGTTCAAGTAATAGAATAATCTATCGAAAACATGCTTATAAAATGAATTATTTTTTCCTAAAATATTCATTTTAATGATGTAATGCCCTTAAAATCTAAAGTAGGAACATTGTATTCAATAGTGTGTATGAAACACAACAAGTGCATAATGGTATATAATATTCAAATTATTTATAATATATTTAATATTTTAAATAAATTAAATATATATTTTATAGATTACAATGCCAAAAACACCATGTTAGCTTATGTTACATGCAAGAGCAACTTTTTCGATAACTTGTGTTACACGTAAGACCGAGTTTTACCAAAAACAAAATATTATTATCTAATATAATAAGATATAAACTTTCAATTAAATATGTAGATATAAATATTAGTAACTAAATAATTAAATTTATGGTTCACCCAAATATAAAATTAATTCATTGGTTATAAATTAATGAATATAAAAACAAATTGAATATAAAGTTAGTATTTTTATAGAAAACTATTTTTATGCTCATAATGATTTTTTATCCTAATAAATTTAATTAATTAATTTTATTGAGTGTTATTAACGTAATATATAAAATATATTAAATCAAATACTTTTTATAATCATCCATCAAATTTAATATACATAAGATAAGAATAAGTACAATATTACACATAAAAACCTACATTTTTATTGAGGTACTTTTACCTCCTTTTAATAGAGAACCTAATTTAAATCCACTTTTCGGAACCTATATAGATTTTAAATTTCAAAATAAACTTCATATTTGAATGAGAAATATAAAAATTAAGTCAGGGAGAATTTTTTGTATTTTTCTATGAAGATTCATTTTTAATGAATAATGAAAATACTGATTTTTAATTAAACATTATTATTTCATATAATTTATTTATAGTTTTGACCTATATTTTTAAATTGGTTTTAAAGTCACATTTTAAAAAAATTATCAATTAATAAAATTTAGGCCATTGGAGTCAATTTCACTTTGAAATTGATTATAAAAACATAGTGAACCTTCAAATGTTTTAATTTTAAAACCCTACATTGTTGTCCCATCTGTGAGATTAAATTTAAATTTATTTATTCCACTTATGTAATTTGAATTTGAGAAATTTGATTCCATATTTGGAATCAGAATAGTTTTTAATGATTAATAATTTCAACTTATGTTTTCACCAAAAATAATAGTGAAAGTAATTAAAATTAATTATAATGATTAAGCTAAAATTAAGCTTAATAAAGGGAAAAACTTAAATATTATGGGAAAAATGACCTAAAAACTTGTCCAAGAGCCATGTTATGGACATATTTCAACCCTATCATCCCATTTCTTGATATGTGACAATTATTTCAGCCACTTTCAATGTGAAAAATGTGTATGGAATTCCTTTGTCAAAATATTGCAAGAGTTCCACTCTTCCTCCACTATAAAAATTCCCCTACCACTCCCACTTCCTCACATGTAACAAACCAACTTGGGTTACCCTTAAAATCGTCACTCAAACCAATCGGTCACATACCCAAAGGGTGTTCTCGATCCCCATAGGATTGAGACAAGCACCCGGGCATCGAACGACAAAAACTGAGGGAACGATTTCTCTCAACCTAAAAAAAATTATGGCATACATATATAAGGAAAGAAAGGAACAATAGAATACTAAAAAATTATATTTCATAACTGTAGGAAAACAGCAGAAAAAAAACAACTATAACATTGGATAAAAACTCCAAAAGACAAGTCTAACTACAAGGGACTCAAAACCAAATGTTAATCCAATGATGGCATGAAAAACTCCAACCATATCACCATTAGATACCCATCCAAGATGAAACAAACCTCACCACATCACTATGGCACCTTTCCATTCCCTACATTGGATGACAAATAAAGGTCTACAGATCACCAAATCAGTGTGCATGGGAGTGAGATAACAGGCTCAGAAGGATCCCACCAAGGTGTTCTATAACAATTCTCTATATAATAAATCTTGTATTCTCGTTTTTAATATAAAACATGTCATGATAAGTAGTAAGAGGTTTTATAGAAAGAAAGTTAAATACTTTTTTTCACAGTTTTAAAAATAAGAAGGTATATCATTTTCGAAAACATATTTTCATATCATTATTCACAAGCATCAATATGAATATCAAGGCTAACTCAGAAATCCAAGAAGTATAAACAAAAAGCACATGTATCACAACACCAAGGAATACTACAGGTCTAGGTAGAATATACTCATACCAAAATGATCAAGTGCACAAAACTGATCCTAGAACAACGGGCCATGAAAGTAGAGGAATACCACATGAGTAAACCCCCCCAAAAAATCAATATCTATCCCGTAGAATAATAGGCCTAGGAAACATAGGAAGCCCCCAAGAAAAAACTCCTTGATAATCAGAAATAAATGGATAATGGCCTCAAGATAAACCTTCCACCTAAGTATCCAAGGTAACCCATGTGCTCTTTTTCACAAAACCATTTTAATGTCTAGAAAACCATTTAAAAAATTTACAATTCACTTATCAAAATCCCAGGGAAACCATTTTTCAATTAAATCCTTTTTCAACACACCCAATAATCATTCCAATTTCATAAATCAATTTATAAAGAAATTTTCTAATCAAAACAAGAAATTTCATTATCATAAGACAGAGACAGAACCACCTATCTCAATGTTCGGGTCTCACATGCCCGTAACGGAATCCAAAACCAAGAATGAAACCCAACATCTCCAAAAGAGACCCAAGGATCCAATCCACAATAAGATTGATTTAAACATAAACAAAAATGGTTATTGGAAGAGAGGAAAACAACATAACTCAAAGAAGGATGCACGAAGCACCACAACCAACGAAGGAAAAAAGGCCTTAGGAATGAGATCTCATAACGAATCCAGAATATGAAGGCAAGAAGAATCCAACTAGGATCGGTGGATCTGATAACACATGGCTAAGGCACTATCGCGATCAATAGTAAGGAATAATTAGAGATAACACTTACCTGGAGAGATAAACCACCAAAACTATGATGAACTGGATCCGATAATATTGGTCTGAAAGGTGAGACACCTCTGGAAATTTTCTAGAGGGGGTCTAGGGTTGAGTGCCATGAATTTTAGAGAAAAAAGGACAGACAAAAACTTCTGAACACGTGACTTTAAACTGGGCATAGGCCAGGTCCCGACGTGTACCCCTTGGTTATGACCTGAAGGCCATACAAGATAAGTTACTTCGAAAAACCTATCGCCTCGGATGAAAATTTGACATTTTTACCCTACATGATATGTACCCATCATTCACAACATGTACAAGATCACAACTTGACCTCAACCTTCATGACATGGTCTCCCATGCCACATGTCATGCACCAAGCAAGGTCGCAACCCGACCCGGTCTGTGGCATGGCCCGAAGGGCATTCCCTATCACCACGGACTGGCACAAGTGTCGGGGTACCAAAAATAAAACTTGGGAACAATTTAACCAAATAAATAAATATAAAACAAACAACAATATGAATAAATTGAAACTAAAATAGAAAACCACATAGACCCTTATACCAAGTTCAAATTTAATTTTTACATCTTGAACTAAAAACCCAAAAGAAACTACGCCAAAGGGAAACCAAAACTCCAACACAAACCTCCGTGTAACATGAGAAGTCAAATCCTCAAGCCACCACCACCAAACCAACACGAGGATACCACTGACTACCTGAACAACCAATGCTATTCTCAGTGCCTCAACCTAGAAAAAAATAGAATCTTCATACACCCAAAGATGTATGTAGGGTGTGAGCTAAAACCTAGTAGGATGCCATAGAGAAAAGGTTCCACACACAATTTTTAAATGATAAATACATTTGCAATTTTAATTAAAGAAAATAACTAAAATCTTGAACAAATTTAGAGAAAACAAGTTTAAAGAAAGATGTTTTAAAAAGGAACAACTTAAATTAAAACACACACACCCTTACTTTTTAAAATAACACATGTGTCACACTAATGAGTCTAAAGTAACCAATGATCACTAATATGGGAGAGGCCTCATGGGTGTTAGCTAGCTTGGGCCCCAAGATCTTCGTGTCTCGGCGAAACATGGCTTAGAAGGCCATGACCCTATGAAAACGTGTATTAGATGCCCACGACCCTCAGAAAACGTGGAGTATAAGGCCACGACCCTCAGAAAAGAATATGTTTAGTTAGTCTTGAAATCATTAGTTCTTCCAGTGAAATAGGGTCGAGTAACCACCATAACACTATCCCGCTAGTCTAGTTCACCCTCCTAGCTACCTGGGCTTCCCGGTTTGTTCTCAAACAAATTTTAAGTTCGTGTCACATGTCATATTTATTCACCCAAACAAAACAAGACACCACACATGCCAAAAACAACAACTCTCACTCAGAAATACCATTTTTAATGAATACGCACACTGAAAATATTTCAGAACTAAATATACACTACTTACAAACCCAAATAAAACTATTGTGTGGTCAAAAGAAACACTTTCATAGACACAAAAACCATTAAAAGAATTTATTAAACAATTTCAACATATGTGGCATGACTTTAAACACTGAAAACCTTTAAAAAATGAAATCAAAACAAATTTTTCATCCTTAATAGTTATTTCAATATACATTTAGAATTTTTTATAAATAAATTTTAAAGAGAATAACACCACCTCACACCCCAAACCAACCCACAGTTTAAAAAAGAAGGGCCATTTCTATGGTTAAACAAACCGTTAAAAAATTTACAAAAACTTTTCAGGATACACCACATGTCTTTAAACACTAAAAACTCACTCAAATATTCATTCATGACAAAACACATATAGACGCTACACTAAAACATCATTTTATCCATTTGCACATCCTAACAAAATAAACGGCACAACTTATGAAACACTAGCAAGCAGTTCGATAGGGGTTTTCACAGTAACATAATCATTACATATTAACTAACAAATAAACACATTAAAACATTCTAAACCTCAAGTAAAATTTAATGTTCCCCAAACAAACTGATTAGTAAACATACTAAATTAACTAATTAAGCATATGAACTTATCAATTATTACTCATACATTGAACCACCTACTGTGGTGTGTAGAACATCAAAATTTCAGTGTGAAATTGACACTTTATTCCAGACACACCATGAAAAACAAAATTAGACCATAAAAACAAATAATTGGACCAAATACACTGCAAACAACCAACGCCAAACTGGAACCCTAATAAAAACCCTATAAAATGTGGGAAGTAGATACCTGGGGGAGGCACGCGGCGGTCTAGAACTGGAAGGGGGGTTGTGTGAAGGTGGTGCGGTGCACCAGAGGAGGTCGGGATGATGTCGGTCGGGAGTA
Source organism: Viscum album (assembly GCA_963277665.1). NCBI lineage: Eukaryota > Viridiplantae > Streptophyta > Magnoliopsida > Santalales > Viscaceae > Viscum > Viscum album. Next base: position 1,281,769,059 of record OY728153.1, read on the forward strand.
TGAGGGGTGAAGATTGAAGGTAGTTCGGTAGGGATGTTGGCCGTATTTATTCGACTAGAAGGAGGAGAGCGGTTCCAGGTGGAGTAGCTACTGGCGGTCGTGACAGGAAGGCCAGAGCACTGGTGCGAGGTCTGGCCGTGAGGGTGGAGGTAGCGCACGGCTGAGGGGAGGGGCATCAGAGCAAGGAAGTCCTCCAGGAGGTGGGGTGTCATTTGAGACCATGGGAAGATGTTGTTCCAGTTCTCTGGAGCAGGAAGAGGTGCCAGTGCCAGGTGACCTGGGAGGAGTTCGTGTTGGAGGATGAAGGCAATGGGAGGGGGCGGCTCAGATTGGGCTAGGAGGGTAGAGGGGGTCTGCGTGGGGAAGAGGGGAGCGCAATAGAGGGAGAAGGAAAAAAGGGAGAAAAAAAGAAAAGAAAAGAGGGAGAGAGAAATTGAGGGGGAAAATTGAGAGAAAAAATAATAATAATATAAAATGTAAATAAAATAAGAATTAAAGACTACAAAAATAAATAAAGAATACAAATAAAATAAAAATAAAATAACAAAACCAAATTCTAATTAATAGGATCAAATTTTAATTTTAATAAAAAAACTAAAAATAATAAAACCAAAATAATAAAAACGTCCAAATTAAAGTATTAACTGAAATAATAAAAATAATAATAACCTAATTGGAACATTAACTTAAATAATAATAATACAAGTAATAAAATTAAAATAATAAAACCAGCTGAAAAGTAATTGCATTAACTACTGAGTCTGGACACCACACATAGACGCGTGCATGGTGGCGACATAGTCGCGCACCCAAAAAATAAAATATTTAATAATAAAAAGTTCTCTAATTAAGGATGGACACTGCACAAGTTGCGCGTACGACTATTCACCCATGCATGACACAAAATTTCCTTTAAAGTAAAGCTGGCTCAACTTATTAATTACTCATGAACTGGGTAGGCTATACGGTGGTTTGGTGAGGCCACACAGCTTTGACCATGCCTTGTGTGCACGTCGGACATTACCAAGCCACAATGCTCGTTTATCAACAAAACACAAAAACTATTGTCGGGTTCAGACCACACCTCAAAAAATAAAATCTAAATCCAAATAAAAATAATAAAATAAAAATAAAAAAAATAATATGGATGTCCAGGTGTAACACCCCAAGCTTCCACGGTACGTTTCCCATTGAATAATTCAATGGCGTGTGTTGTACGCAACATCGAGTTCTAACACACACCGCAACTGATCAAACTAGCCGTTATGACTAGTAATACATACTTTTTAAAATTTTATACATTTTATCATTAAAAATGGACTTTATTCTTGGATTAGTAATATCAAAATTATCCAAGGGTTAAATTTTGGTACTTTTCGGATAACTTTCATATTTTTATGAATAGTGAAAATTACTAAATTTTAATTAAAAACAACTTTTTTAATCGAAATAATTAATATTGATAAATTAAGAATTTGAGTGGTTTTAAAGTATATTTAGAATATATTTTTATAATTTAATTCAATTTTTGTCATTGTACATAATTTTACAATTAAACCAGACATAAACAAGTGTCAATCTTTTGATAGTTATTATCTCTTAAAAACACGTTTTTTATTTTAACAACGGGAATTAATTTTAAATTAATTTCTGCCACTTCTGTGTTTTGAATTTTCAAAAATGGATTACATATTTGGAATCAGGATGTCCAAATTGTGTAAATAGGTAACTTTTATTTTTAGACATTTTGAATAATTACTTCGGTAAATATTTTATTTACCATGGTTGAAAGGTAAATCTGGTAAATAAGGATTAACAAATAATTTTATAATAATACTAAATTACCCTAAAACGTGTCATATCCTTATTGGTGGATACATTTCTGACCATGGGCTTCTTTGGGTTGATTTTGGAACCCCATGGGGCCACTTGTAAGTGATAATGACACTTTATATTAATTAAGTTAAAATAAATACAAAACTGACATAAGCATACATCTTTTAGAAAAACATTTTTTACATATGATAATATATGTTGGATTTTCAATTATAAATATTCATTAGAAATATAAATTTTTTTCCTACATAATGATATTTTATTTATATTTTTTAGAAAATAAATAATTTAATTTATTTATGACACAATGATGATGCAGTAATTACCATAATAGTAAAAATTTAAAATAATTGATATTATAAAAACCCAAATAAATATAATTTGAGACTTTTTATGAATTAAAATAATTTTCTAGGTTAATATTACATGTTTTAATTAATGTTTTTCTAAGTAATCATTCTGTTATGATTTTTACAAAAATCAATTATTGAATAGTGTCAAAATTGACATAAAAGAGTTTTTTAAACAAATATTATATTATTAATTGATATTAAATTCCTAAAAATCTAACGTTCGGCCAAGAGAATTATATCATGATAGTTGTATCATTAATCTACCACTTGTGGGTCTCTTGTACGTATATAGTAAGTTTATTAACCATATAATATAAAAATACAAAGAGACATTGTAAAAGTGAAACAAATTAACTAAGAGTTAATACTTAAAGATAAGTTTAATATAATGACCCAAAGATGTCTAAATTATTTTGGTTGAGTTGTTTTCGACCCATCCCCACCTTAACCTTTAAATAATCAACTTTGGAGCCATTAGAAACCGAATATGAATTTATTATAAAATAATATTTCTAGATTTTCCAAAGATGCCCCTCACCCCTCTTATAAAAGGGAACTCCCCCTTATCATTACTTCACACCTTCAAAGCCTTTTGGTTCGGAAAAAACCTGCCCAAATACTATCTAATCTTCCCTCACTACAACCTAGAGGCATTAGTTTGATCAGAAAGCCAACCTAAGGAGCCATTTTGATCAAATCAAAAGGAAGAACTCGAAGAAGAGGTAATGTTTTTCCCACCCTTTTACAAATTCTTTTCTTCTTCAACTTCTTCTTTCTTTGTTATTACCATTATAAAATAATTAATCCAATATCTCATATATACTATAATATTATTTAAAATCTGGTACAACCATATTCAGTATTCTATCCATCCTTTGAATGAAATGTCACCATACGTGCGTACGTACGGCTTACCGTCTCCACATCGTGGTGTAATTGTCATTCAATAAATTATTATTTGTATGGGTATAATAATGATGTATAATTCATGTAAATAATAAATATAACCTTATAATTATTCTGTCTATATGATATACCATCCAATTATATATTATTTTAACATCAAAAGTATGATATTGTCGCTCGTGCGTATGAACGGACTACCGTCTCCACGAAAGCGATGATATTCATTCTCCATCGTATCCATTGAAGTATAATTATCATTTGATGATTTAAAAATAATTTATAAGGACTTGATATAATTATGGATATGAATTAGATACCACCTATCTATAACAAACACGACCTATGTAACAAAGAATATAAAGGAAAACGAGTAAGTTAACAACCGAAATGACGATAATACTAAGATATTATTAAAAAATCAATGTTAAAAGATCATATATGATATAATATTAATGTAAATGATTCTTTTATAATTCAATAAAAATTATTTCACCATTATACAGGAGTTTAACCTACCATCTACCAAGGAAAAAGTACAAAGAAAGGGGTTTCTTACCTCACTCTTAATTTCGTGAGAATTCCATTGTTCACCACTTACTTATTGCATGTGGTGTATGTGTACTGCCCATGATTGTATTCATTGTGTAATACACATTAATTTATGGGTATTTACATCATCATTGTATGATCCTTCTTTCATGAATGTTTGTTTCATAAGTTACCTAATCAATAAGGGAATTTGAAATTTCAATTTCCACTCATTCGGCTTTACGCATACTTCATTGATTATTTTACTCCGAGATTATGTGTAGAATAAATATTCATTTGATTATGTCATAATATCCACTCCCCTTTCTATGGATATAATTTTTATACTCATAATCACTCCATTGATAAATTCTCAAGTCATCTGTACGAACTTGATAAGAGTAATTTTAACTCAATCTCCATTTGTTGAGTTAAATATCCAATTCATTGGTGTTGTTTTTACAAGAATATGTTTGAATGTCATATGATTTATTTACACTAAATATCCAATCATATTGAGTGTATTTATATTTTTCACACATAATTATGTCGTTGATTAATCCTTGACCAAAGGATATGGTCTTTATAAGAGAATTCATCTCAATTTACATTCCATTGAGACTTCTTTGTTGTTATACGCCAATTAACTTTTATATGGGGTATATAATGTACTTTGAAATAGTATATCATGAATCCATTTATTCTCATGAAATTATAAAGTTTTTATTACCTCAATTATTTGTATTTAAGTGTCTCTCTTTTGGTTAGAAACTCTAACTAAAATACATTTTTAAGTGTTTTAAAGATTGATTATTCTAAATCTTTCTCATTAATGTCCATTTTTTAAAAATGGTTTTAAGGATTTATATATATGGACATTAATGTTTTAAAATAAAAATTCCTTTTAAAAGATTCAAAGTGTTGTGGGACACTTTGATTCTAAAATCTATTTTGAATGGATTCTTGACAAATAGTGTGACTTTTACATGATTTCAAGAAAACGGAGGATATTTCACTCTAATTGCTTTGATGATTATTTTCATCTATGTCAATATCCTTCATCATTCTCGATTGAGGTTAATATGATACAATACAATATTCTATATTGTATCAAATGAGTTATGTTTGACTGTGGATGTGCTATTTTTATACCATTCATGGGTTGTGGATAAAGTATTGACATTTCGTATGCTATTTTTAATACGAATGTTTATGTTATGTTTAAAACATTTCATATGAGGAATGCATTGGACTTAGTAAGTGACGGGTGGAGCCCGCTATAGCTCCTTGTTGCATCGGTAGGTCTCATGAGACAAACTAGTGTCTTGGCACAAGGCCTTGGAAAAATCTTATTTTTAGTCTTGGCATGAGGCCTTGGCTATGTCGTTATGATAGTATGGAATTATGCATTCCATCTTTATGAAAGTGGTTATTGATATTGCATGTGATTATTCGACTATTAGAATATCCATGTAAGTTATTAAATGGGATTATTTAATTTTATCATTGCCATATTATTCTGAAGTTCAATTTTAAAAGGCTTTTGTTTTATTCATACATTGCCTTAAGTGTTTTTGCTTGTCTATGAATGCTTCAACTATATTGTTATCCTTACTAAGAATCTGAGCTCACCCCTTTCAATGTTTTATTTTTCCCAGGATGTTAAGAAGTATTTTATTAATGACCTGCAGGGATAGTATGAGGGGATATTAAGACAAGATGTTGTTGTAGTGTTTTTACCTTATGATGTAATGTAAGACTTATGAATATATCTAGTGTTTCCAAGGATACTAAACTAATCGGTATTTCGATACTTGATCTTTCTTGTGATCATGCCAATGTTATGTAATAATGCACCGACTCTGGGTATCTAGGGTTGGGGAATTACAGTTGGTATCAGAGGAAGTTTAGTACAAACCTTGGAAGCTAGATTTAGATAAACTCTGATTAGAGCTCATATAACTAAGATGAACTTTGAGGATTTGTATAGAAAGACTTCCTAGAATTTTGGTATTGTAGAGATTTTGTGAGTTTTCTGAGCAATACATCCCTGTCAGGATACGAGCAGGTAGAGGCGGCTCTGGCACAGATGTACCTAGGGGTAAAACCTGAAAACACCACTTTGAGCTAGACTCAAATGGGAACTGGTGCACGACAACGGGCCTTGCTGCACTCTTGGTTACGAAACTCCCAGGGGATATGCTTAGGATAATTTACATTTTCTTTACAAACCGATTTGAAGTATTATATATATAAGATGGGAGTAAATGACCTTGGTTAATCTTAATGTGTTTCAAATTGAGAATATGGTGACATGTTAATCTCTAAATGATTTTACGACTACTGTTACTCACACAATGCTTTCTGGTTTTAGTCAATGGCTAGATTCCAAGGAATTCATAGTGACTTTTAGAATGATGTACAAGGTGCGAACGGTGGTGGCAATGAGCAACAAAATGGAATGTTGATAGGTGTAAAAGATATCATCTTTATGCCAAATAAAGTTTACAAAATTATGATCAACAATATATATATTAACCAATTATTGGACTCAACAAAGAAGAGAAAGGTGATGAATGATAAGATCTCCAGTAGTGGAGACCATGGAGAAAGGAATCCTCAATTTCCATCATGCAGGAAATATGGAAGGAGACACCCAGGAAAGTGTCTCAATGGGACAAAGAAATGCTTTACGTGTGGGAAGGAAGGATATAAAGTGAATAATTGCCAAAAAAAATGAAGAGTACTATGGAAGAAGATAAAAATGGTCCCAAGAATCCATTTACAGTCATTTGCCGTAAATGAAGGGGACCTGGCCATTACCCGAGTGAATGCACTATTCTATAGGATATTTTCTTGGTCAAAGAAGAGGCTATATGGAAATAAATGGTTGGATAAATGTTTAAAAATTATTAGTGCTCCTTGTTGATGGGTTTACTTTGGAATAATTTTCTCTTGTATTTTTAACCCTGCAGTTTTCTATGTGAGAATGATATTTGAGGAAGAATTATATTTTCTCTTGTGGATATAGTTATACATAACCATTTGGTTTTATATGATCGTTGGGTTTGAGGCAATTATAAGTTATTATAATTTGGGATGAAAATGCAAGGTATGAGATAAGATTTGTGGTTAAATTATGTTATGGTTATTTTGAGGAATTTATCTCATTTTGGTAATGTTATAAAATATATTTTTTGAAAAAGGACAACACGAAAACTGTGTGACAACCCGTCGTGTCGGACAAAGCTGTGGGAATCAAACCCACAACCAAAGTGCGATTGGGATTTATCGCCTACCACTGGACTACGTGAAGACCCTGGTTAGAGTGACTATTATTTTTAGTTAAATTAGTTTATTGATCAATAATAATTTTATTTGGGATCTTATGTCTTATCAAATGAATACCCTTAGTATAGGAAAATGATTTGGTTATTAAGTGATAAATGTTATTTTGGAAGTTGTTCTATTTTTTGTGAACACTATATGCCCAAGGAAAATAGAATAGTATGGGATTTAATTTGAGGAGTAATGATGGATTTTTATCTATGTTTTTATTGTGGATTTATAGTGATTTGGGTTATTTATGGAAATGATTAGGTTTATTACTTTTAAGTATGTGACTTTAAGAGTAATTAATGTCATTTGGAGATACAATTTAACATGGAAGACTAAATTCTTATAAGTTTTGGGTTTCAATATTAGTTTGGATTATATTGAAGGATTTTAAGGACAATTGATTATTGAATGGTATTTATTTAACTTTGGGGTATTGATGGTTTAATTTTAGAAATTAAGATTAGTGTTTTCTTATCTCTAATGGAACATATATTTGGGGGATCATAAGATATTATACTAAATATTTTGGTTTTGATTAATCTCTAAATACAAGGTAAATATATATTTTATCATACGTGGATCATGTATTTCTATAGAAGTTTATTTTAGCTCTTCCATTGTGACCAAGTCTTCTTGAATACTCATTGTTCAAAAAAATGAGTTAGTAGTAAAAATTTATTAAAGAGTGAAACTCTACTTAAAAAGTAAGTATATCTCTTTATGTTCTTAGTCAATATCATAAATTAATTCCTCGTCCTTATGTAATGTAACTAAAAACAAAAATTTTTGTCCGTTTACTTTTCTTACTGGGAGATTAATGACCGTTTGTCCCAACACTAGATTGTGATTATCTTATTGTTAACTTTCTCCTGATCATGCTTTCTATCCCTCTCCATCAGAACTTAACACTTAGTTTACTGTTCATATCCATGTTTTCCTACATGGAATCCTAGTATGGGTTGACTTGGGTGACCCTTATACCTCTCTTCCTTTCTATTAAAGTGATAGTTTTATTGACTCTTTTCTGATGTGGGACTTTCCATTATATTCTCAAGCCCATTTTTTAAAAAAATTGCGAGGATGCAATTTATTGAAGGAGGGGAGAATGTAACACCCCAAGATTCCACAGTACGTTTCCCTTTGAATAATGCAATGGCATGTGTTGTACGCAACATCGAGTTCTAACACACACCGCAACCGATCAAACTAGCTGTTATGAATAGTAATACCTAATTTTTGAAATTTTATAAATTTTATCTTTAAAAATAGACATTATTCTTGGATTTTTAATATCGAAATTATCCTAGGGTTAAATTTTGGTACTTTTCGGATAACTTTCTTATTTTGATGAATAGTGAAAATTACTAAATTTTAATTAAAAACAACTTTTTTAATCGAAATAATTAATATTGATAAATTGTGAATTTGAGAAGTTTTAAAGTATATTTAGAATATATTTTTACCATTTAATTCAATTTTTTTCATTGGACATAATTTCACAATTAAACCAGACATAAACAAGTGCCAATCTTTTGATAGTTATTATCTCTTAAAAACACGTTTTTTATTTTAACAACGGGAATTAATTTTAAATTAATTTCTGCCACTTCTGTGTTTTGAATTTGGAAAAATGGATTCCATATTTGGAATCAGTATTTCCAAATTTTTGTAAATAGGTAGATTTTATTTTTATACATTTTGAATAATTACTTCGGTAAATATTTTATTTACCATGGTTAAAGGGTAAATCCGGTAAATAAGAGTTAACAAATAAGATTATAATAATACTAAATTACCCGAAAATGTGTCATATCTTTATTGGTGGATACATATCCGACCATGGGAATCTTTGGGTTGATTTTGGGACTCTATGGAGCCGCTTGTAAGTGATAATGACACTTTATATTAATTAAGTTAAAATAAATACAAAAATGACATTAGCATACATCTTTTAGAAAAAAAATTTTTACATATGGGATTATATGTTGGATTTTAGATTATAAATATTAATTGGAAATATAAAAAGATTTCCTACATAATTATATTTTATTTATAATTTTTAGACAATAAATAATTTAATTTATTTATGACACAATGTTGATACAGCAATTACCATAATAGTAAAAAATTAAAATAATTGATATTATAAATACCCAAGTAAATATAATTTGAGACTTTTTATGAATTAAAATAATTTTATAGGTTATTATTACATGTTAGGAATTATTTAATTAACCTTTTTCTATGTAATCATTCTGTTATGATTTTTACAAAAATCAATTATTGAATAGTGTCAAAATTGACATAAAAGAGTTTTTAAAACAAATATTATATTATTAATTGATATTAAATTCATAAAAATATAAGGATCATCCAAGAGTCTTATATCATGATAGGTGTGTCAGTAATGTACCACTTGGGGGTCTCTTGGATGTATATAGTATGTTTATTAACCATATAATATAAAAATACAAAGAGACATTGTAAAAGTGAAACTAATTAACTACGAGTTAATACTTAAAGATAAGGTTAATATAATGACCCAAAGATGTCTAAATTCTATTGGTTGAGTTTTTTTCGACTTATACCCACCTTAAACTTTAAATAATATTCTTTGGAGCCATTGAAAACCGAATATGAATTTATTATAAAATAATATTTCTAGCTTTTCTAAAGGTGCCCCTCACCCCTCTTATAAAAGGGAAATCCCCTTATCATTAATTCACACCTTCAAAGCCTTTTGGTTCAGCCAAAACCTGCCCAAATACTCTCTAAACATACCTCACTACAACCGAGAGGCCTTATTTTGATCAGAAAGCCAAACTAAGGATCCATTTTGATCAAATCAAAAGGAAGAACCCGAAGAAGAGGTAATTTTTTTACCACCCTTTTACAAATTATTTTCTTCTTCAACTTCTTCTTTCTTTGTTATTACCATTCCAAAATAATGAATACAGTATCTCATATATACTATAATATTATTATAAATATTTTACAACCATATTCAGAATTCTATCCATCCTTTTAATGACATGTCACCATACGTGCATACGTACGGCTTACCGTCTCCACATCGTGGTGTAATTGTCATTCAATAAATTATTATTTGGATGGGTATAATAATGATGTGTAATTCATGTAAATAATAAATATAACATGATAATTATTCTGTATATATGATATAATATCCAATTATATATTATTTTAACATCAAAAGAATGATATTGTCGCTTGTGCGTTCGTACGGACTACCGTCTCCACGAAAGCGATGAGATTCATTCTCCATTGTATCCATTCAAGTATAATTATAATTTGATGATTTAAAAAAAATTGAGCACTTGATATAATTTTGTATATGAATAATATACCACCTATCCATAACAAACACGGCCTACGTAATAGAGAATATAAAGGATAACGAGTAAGTTAACACCCAAAATGACGATAATACTAAGATATTATTAAAAAATCAATGTTAAAAGATCATATATGATATAATATTAATGTAAATGATTATTTTATAATTAAATAACAATTATTTAACCATTATACAAAAGTTTAACCTACCGTTGACCAAGGAAAAATTACAAAGTAAGGGGTTTCTTATCTCACTCTTAATTTCGTGAGAATTCCATTGTTCACCACTTATTTATTGCATGTGGTGTATGTGTACTGCCCATGATTGTATTCGTTGTGTAATATAATTTAATTTATGGGTATTTAAATCATCCTTGTATGATCCTTCTTTCATGTGTGTATGTTTCATAAGTTACCTAATCGATACGGGAATTCGAAATTTCAATTTCCACTCATTCGACTTTACGCATACTTTATTGATTATTTTACTCCAAGATTATATGTAGAATCACTATTCATTTGATTATGTCATAATTTACACTCCCATTTCTATGGATATAATTTTTATACACATAATCACTCTATTGATAAATTCTCAAGTCATCGGTATGAACTTGATAAGAGTAATTTTAACTCAATCTCCATTTGTTGAGTTAAATATCCAATTCATTGGAGTTGTTTTTACAAGAATATGTGTGAATGTCATCTGGTTGATTTACACTAAATATCCAATACTATTGAGTGTATTTATATTTGTCACACATAATTATGTCGTTGATTTATCCTTAACCAAAGCATATGGCCTTTATAATAGAATTCATCTCAATTTACATTCCATTGAGACTTATTTGTTGTTATACCCCAAATCACTTTTATATGGTGTATATAATGTACTTTGACATAGTATATCATGAATCCATTTATTCTCATGATATTATAAAGTTTTTATTACCTCAATTATTTGTATTCAAGTGTCTCTCTTTTGGTTAGAAACTCTAACTAAAATACATTTTTAAGTGTTTTAAAGACTGATTATTCTTAATCTTTCTCATTAATGTCCATGTTTTAAAAATGGTTTTAAGTATTTATTTATACGTACATTAAAGTATTAAAATCAAAATTCCTTTTAATAGTTTCAAAGTGGTATGGTACACTTTGATTCTAAAATCTATTTTAAATGGATTCTTAAAAAATAATGTGACTTTTAAATGATTTCAAGAAAATGGGGGATATTTCACTCTAATTGTTTTGATGATTATTTTCATCTATGTCAATATCCTTCATCATTCTCGATGGAGGTTAATATGATACAATACAATCTTCCATATCGTATCGAATGAGTTATGTTTGACTGTGGATGTGATATTTTTATACCATTCATGGTTTGTGGATAAAGTATTGACATTTCGTATGCTAGTTTTAATACGAATGTTTATGTTATGTTTAAAACTTTTCATATGAGGAATTCATTGGACTTAGTAAGTGACGGGTGGAGCCCGCTATACCTCCTCGATGTATCGGTAGGTCTCATGAGACAAACTAGTGTCTTGGCACAAGGCCTTGGAAAAATCTTATTTGTAGTCTTGGCACGAGGCCTTGGCTATGTGGTTATGATAGTCTGAAATTATGCATTCCATCTTTATGAAAGTGGTTATTGATATTTCATGTGATTATTCGACTATTAGAATATCCATGTGAGTAATTAAATGGAATTATTCCATTTTATCATTGCTATATTATTCTAAAGTTCAAGTTTAAAAGGATTTTGTTTTAGTCATATATTTCCTTAAGTGTTTATGCTTATCTATGAATGCTTCTACTATATTGTTATCCTTACTGAGCATCTGAGCTCACCCCTTTAAATGTTTTATTTTTCCCAGGATGTGAAGAATTAATTTATGAATGACCTGTAGGGATAGTATGAGGGGATATGAAGACAAGATGTTGTTGTAGTTTTTTTACTTTATGATGTAATGTAATACTTATGAATATATCTAGTGTTTCGAAGGATACTAAACTAATAGGTCTTTCGAGACTAGATCTTTCTTGTGATCATGCCAATGTTAAGTAATAATGCACCGAATCTGGGTATCTAGGGTCGGGGCATTACACGGGTGTGACAATTCTCCCAACCATGACACTTTCTGCCCCGAGAAAGTCCCAAAAGACTTCGTCAACTCAATATTCCAAGCAGTACCGTGAATGCAATTTAAACAAAACCTCAATCGCTTGAAGACTAAGCATTAAAAATGACCATGACCTGAAACATCAAATATCTCAAAAACAGGATAACCAAGTAAAATAACCACCAGTAAGGAATTCACCTCAAACATAACTACATCATGGGACACCCCGAACCCTGACATAGGGATCACCGGGCCCACTCTAGATCTCTAAGAACACTCATCAAGTGACCCACTACCCATGCTAACCAATTATCATGGACGAGGTTGGGCGGAGCAGAAGTAAGGGGTTTCCCCGCCAAGCACACTTTGAAGACAATGATTTTTCCACATGTTCATCCTATGGTGGTCTCCCCACCATATTAGGATTCTTGTCAAATATTGGTTCTCCAAACCAAGATGACTCACAACCCAGACAACCTCTAACACTATCTTGACCCTCCAAACTCCCTAAGTTTAACCAACCCACACAAGAGGAGACACCGGCGAGACCCATAGTGGGTCTCCCAACCATTTTAGAATTTTACTAACACCATGACACCCGTGCAAGATCTACCAGTTTACCTTGAGTGGTACAGATTGAACTCTCCATCACAAACCCACCAACATAGGCCAAGTCTCACAAAAAAAATTTATACACTGGCCAATACTCCACCTCATTGGAGGGGTTTTTACAGTGGAAAACCCTAACCAAGAGGCGAACCAGACAGGAACACGTCAATTTCACAAGATATGAGCATCTCCAAGATGAGTAAAATTCTGATCCATAACCGACCCCAAGAAGGTTCACAGAGCACGCCTGCTGGCTTTACAAGAATATGGATTTTCCAAACCTCTTTACGGCCCTAGAGAAACTCCCATAAAATAAGAACGCAAAAATTAGACAGGGTATTTATGCCCCTCACAATAAGGATGAAGACTTTTGAGGTAATACTTCAATAGAGAACTTAAGAAGTCCCCATCATGACACTGCAGACTTAATTCTGACCAAGCACATCCCATGCCCGATGAGTTTTGACTACATGCAAGCTTCGCCTCGAGACATATGGTTGGGGCCCTGATGTCTTAAGAATCTACCGCCTTGCAGTCATAATATGACCACCTCTGACTGGAACCTCCTATGTTTAAAAATCAACCGGTATACTTCTCCTCATGACCCAAGCGGCCAGTTTGTCAACTTACCAACTGAGAATTGCGGCGAACAACTTATAGTTCTTGATCAACCACACTGGAGACAAGAGATTGAACGGTCTATTAAATGCGTGATGCAAACTGATGGAAGGAGCGCTCCAAGAACCGGTCTTATTGGTTCATACTCCTCATCTGATGAGGAACATTCACTTACCACAATATGATCAAGTCCAACAACTATTATGAACATTAATCTGATTGTTCCACACAGCCTCTCGGGAATATGAGACTAGCTCACTATAAAGGTCAACACACCTCCATCGTTGTCTGTTGATTGGTAGAGAACCTAAGAAATCCACCATGTTCCCTCACCTTCACTTCCTTAGGTACAACTGTGGAATGAGGCTAGTCTTGAGGATTGCTCACGACATCCTCATTTGCAATGGAAACGGAACGATCACTGTTTGCCGGTGTAGTCTCGCTTTTCCAAACATACTTGAGACAACTTATGCCCACACAACTTTTAGAGTTCCTCAAAATCTGGATACACTTACAACTTTTCCAAAGCATTCAATGATATCCAACTGACCTCGATATCTAGGAATAGTCTACACCACTTAGAAGAACCCAACTCCGCTACTCCACGGGGAGTCTGGGCTGAGCCAAGAACTGAGAGACCTTCTGGAAACCCATGGGTCATTTCTATGGGAATATCCAAAAAAACACAAAAAATACATCCACAAATCCAAACACATCACAAAACAAGCATCCACACCTCAAACACAAATCAGAATGTTCCAATTTAAAATATCAATTCATTCTTAAATAAAAATACTCACTTGAAAACCCAAGAACAGTACAATAAAACCCAAAAACTCTTTTGAACTCATCTCTTTCACCCTGAACTCAAAACCATTTTCTAATTTCAAAAATCATTTAATCACAAAATCCCATTTTAGAGAAAACCCAATTTTTCAGGACATAAGAAGCAATGTAAAAAAATCAATCACTCACCACTGATATTTCATGATGCCTCGCAAATATGCATCTTTGTGCCACTCACGCACCCATCAACATGATCCACCTACTGTCCATTAATCACATCCACATGAACATGAGAGCATCTATAGAAATACCACTGGACAAAGCAAGGTTCCTCCGCTTTCAAAAATAAAACATTCTCAATATTCCAAAAATAATCTTCTTTTTCAAAAATCATTTCAAAGATTCAAGACAAATTTTCAAAATGCTTTCCATTTCTAAAACGCCCAACTTGAATTTCAAATAACTCAAGACATTATTTTAGGAATTCAATTTTAACAAACCAAATTCCAATATCTAGAAACAAGGTTCAAGATAAACACACCCCAAAAATCAAGCCAACCACACACCGAAATAAGATAAGAGTAACACCAAAGTCTGCTTCCCTTTTTAAAGGAAAAAAATTTCACACCAATTCCCAAATAGAATCATAACATCACAAACATTAAATTACCTAGATGGAGGACTAGTGGTCATGTCTAATTTGGTTACACAGTTTAGAAGACCATTCCCTTGGTAAGCACCAAACACTAGGAGTGTCGAACCGTACTCTCTGGAATCACATGGGTTGATACTATATGTGAGACCGCACGAAGTACTGGTTTACTCCTATTGTCATCCCCCATCTACAGAGAAAAAATCCCAAAACATAAATCCCGAACTACCCCTGTTTACTCAAGGATCGGAACTAGCAAGAGTTCGAGATGCTCTTCCCACACCTACCACTCAAGTACCGAAAATCCTATCTCTGATTAACCTGACACCCCAAATAATAAGAACAAAAACTACCTCTGATACCATTTTTTCACGAACCAAACTGGGTCGCTATCGGACCCGGCACCTGACCAGGTCTGTGGAATGGCCCGAAGGGCGTTCCCGATCCCCACAGGCTGGAACAAGTGCCCAGGTACCAAAAATAAAACCTAGGAATGATTTACCTGAATAAATAAATATAAAACAAACAACAAGATGAATAAATTGAAACTAAAAACAGACAACCAAACGGACCCTTATACCAAGTTTAAATTTAAATTTTATAACTTAAACTAAAAACCCAAAAGAAACTACATCAGAGAAAAACCAAAACTCCAACACAAACCTCCCGGTGACATGAGGAATCACATCCCCAAGCCACCTCCACCAACCCAACATGAGGATGCCACTAAAAACCCAAACCACCAATGCTATTCTCAATGCTGCAACCTGTAAAGAAAAAATAAACAGAATCTACATATACCCAAAGGTGTATGTAGGGTGTGAGATAAAATTCTAGTTGGATTCCACCAAGAAAAGGTTCCATGCACAATTATTAAATACCAAATACATTTGAAATTTTAATTAAATAAAATAACTAAATGCTTGAACAAATTTAGAGAAAATAGGTTTAAATAAAGAATATTTAAAAAGGAACAACTTAAATTAAAACACACACACCCTTACTTTTTAAAATAACCCATGTGTCCCACTGATGAGTGTAAAGTAACCAATGAGCACTAATATGGGAGAGGCCTCGTGGGTGTTAGCTATCTTGGGCCCTTATATCTTCATGTCTTGGTAAAACATGGCTTAGAAGGCCACAACCCTCCGAAAACGTGACTTAGAAGGCCACGACTCTCAGAAAACGTGGCTTAGAAGGCCACGAACCTCAGAAAATCATATGTTTAGTTAGTGTTGTAATCGTTAGTCCTGCCAGTGAAACTAAGTCGAGTAACCTCTAGAACACTAGCGCACTAGTCTATTCCACCCACTTAGCTACTAAGGCTTCTTGGTTTGTGCTCAAACAAGTTTCAAGTTCATGTCACATGTCATATTTATTCACCGAAATAAAACAAGACACCACACATACCAAAAACCACTACTATCACTCAGAAATACCATTTTGAAAGAATACACACACTAAAAATATTTCAAAACTAAATCTACAATACTTACCCAACCAAATAAAAATATTTTGTGTTCAAAGAAAACACTTTCATAGTCAAAAAAACCATCAAAATAATTTATTAAACAATTTAATCTTATGTCACATGACTTTAAACACCGAAAACCTTTACACAATGCAATCAATAAAAATTCTTCATCATTAATAATTATTTAAATAGTCATTTAGAATTATTTATAAATAAATTTTAAAGAGCATAACAGCACCTCACACACCAAACCAACCCACAGTTAAATAAATAAGGGCCATTTCTATGGTTAAAAAATATGTCAGAAAAATTTGAAAAATATTTATGGGATACGCCTCATGACTTTAAACACCAAAAACTCACTCAAATATTAATTCATGACAAAACACATATATACGCTACACCAAAACATCATTCCCTCCCTTTTCACATCCTAACAAAATAAACTACACAACTTATGAAACACTAGAAAGAAGTTCGATATGGGTTTTCACATAAACATACTAATTACATATTAACACACTAATAAACACATTAAAACATACTGAACCTCGAGTAAAAAAATTAAATATGCACCAGAAAAACCGATTAGTAAACATACTAAATTAGTTAATTAAGAAAATGAACTTAAAAATTAATACTCATATGATGAACCACCTACCTCGGAGTAGAGAACATCAAAATTACGGTGAAAATTTGATACTGCACACCAGACGCAACACGAACAACACAATTAGACCCAAAAAACAAATAATTGGACCAAATATATGGAAAACAACCAACGCCAAATTGGAACCCTAATAAAACCATATGCAAGGTGAGAAGAAGATACCTGGGGGAGGCGCGCGGCGGTCTAGAACTGGAAGGGGGGTTGTGCGATGGTGGTGCGGTGCACTAGAGGAGATCGGGACAACATCGGTCTGGAGCAGGAGGAGCGCGGGTCAAAGGCAGTTCGACAGAGATGTTGGGCGCATGTATTAGTCTGGAAGGAGGAGAGAGGTTCTAGGTGGAGCAGCTATTGGCAGTCGTGACAGGAAGGCCAGACCGCTGGTGCGAGGTCTGGACATGAGGGTGGAGGTAGCGCGTGGCTGAGGGGAGGGGCGTCGGAGCGAGGTAGTCCGCCGGGAGGTGGGGCACTGGTCAGGACCAAGGGAGGATGCTGGTTCAGTTCGACGGAGGAACAGGCTCTGGAGCGAGGTGAGCTGGGAGGAGACTGCATCGAAGGATGAAGGCTAGAGGAGGGGGCGGCTCGGGTAGGGTTATGAGGTGAGTGGGGGTCCACGTGGGGGAAGAGGAGAGCACAAGAGTGGGAGAAGTAAAAAAAGAGAGAAAATAAGAAAAGAAAAGGAGGAAAGAGAAATAGAGGGAAACAAATAGAGAGAAAATAATAATAATAATAATAATATAGAAAGTAAATAAAATAATAATTAAAGCGGAAAAAAATAAATAAATTATAAAAATAAAATAAAAATAACAGAATAGAATCAAATCCTAATTAATAGGAACAAATTTTAATGATAATAATAAAACTAAAAATAATAAAACCAAAATAATATAAATTTCCAAATTATTGTATTAAATGAAATAATAATAATAATAATAACCTAATTGTAACATTAAATTAAATAATAATAATACTAGTAATGAAACTAAAATAATAAAACTAGATGAAAAGTAATTGCATTAACTGCTGATTCTGGACACCGCGCACAGATGCGTGCATAGTCACAGCATAGTCGCGTGCCCAAACAATAAAACATTTAATAATAAAATGTTCTCTAATTAAGGATGGACACTACACATGATTACGTGTATGACTTTGCACCCATGCATGAAACCAAATTTCCTTTAATGTAAAACAGGCTCAACTTATTAATTACTCACACACCGGGCAGGTTGTACGGTGGTCTGGGGAAGCCACACAGCTTCGACCATGCCTTGCGCGCATGTCAGACATTACCCCGCCACAAATCTCATTTATCAACAAAACACAAAAATAAACGTCAGGTCCGGCCCGCACCTCAAAAAAGAAAATCTAAATCCAAATAAAAATTATAAAAAAAAATACTATGAATGTCCGGGTGTGACACCACAACATGCAACCAACACTGTTTACACAACGTGTACTTTAGGTACATGGTGTGTACATGTTTTGGAGTCTGTATTAAACCCATAAAGATTACATAAAATGATTTTAAAACCAAAAGGGAACTTAGAATGATGCAAAACTAACCCGATCATAGTAACATGATGTTAAAAAGTAGCCACTATAAAGATTTTCCATCCTTGATAAGTCA
Organism: Viscum album; assembly: GCA_963277665.1. NCBI lineage: Eukaryota > Viridiplantae > Streptophyta > Magnoliopsida > Santalales > Viscaceae > Viscum > Viscum album. Next base: position 1,281,787,940 of record OY728153.1, read on the forward strand.
TGTGGAAGTTGTATCCTATGGAAAGAGATGAGGCCATTGATCCATCATCAATGAGTCATGTTACCAAGTCTCATGAGAATCTGATCCTTGTTTCCATAGAACAATGGCCAATAAAATCTACTTCCCATGCAATACATTCATTTAAGATTCAACGATCTCAATTGGTTTCCATCAAATAGAAGCATCTTGCTCTAAATCAATTTCTTCCCAACAAAGAACATGAGAGGGTATAGGTGATACTTCCTGAGCGGAAACATATGGAAAATATCCTAAATGTTTTCCAGCTAAACCAGAATTGCTAACTGATAATCAAATTTCCCAAGTCGTTCATTGATCTCAAACGGTCTAATATATCTCGGATCCAACATTCCATGTTTTCCAAGTCGATGGTGACCTAATTGAGGAGAAACTTTCAATAAAACCCACTCACTAATGGAAAACTCCCAAGGACAACACCACTGATCTTTATATGATTTCTATTGACTTTGGGATGTTACCTGACATCACCAGACCTCCTAAATCATTTTTGACATCTCCTGTACCAGACTTCATCCAACCAAAGCTACTTCTCCCACCTCTACCCAAAAAAGAGGTGATATTCATGGGTGACCATAAAATTCTTCAATGGGATCCATTTTAATCAACAACTAGTAACAGTTGTTGTAAAAAAATCAACAAGTCCTAGATGGTTGTCCCACAATCCACTGAAATCCCAGACGTAGGCACGAAGCATATCCTATAAGACTTGAATTATATGCTCGGATTTTCCATATGTATGGGGTTGGTAAGTTGTGCTCAACTTGAAATGATCCCCCGTTTACCCTTGAAGACTCCTCCAAAACATTGAGGTAAACCTAGGATCCATATCTGGAACAATGGAAGAAGGACTCCCATGTAACCTCACGATCTCCTACACATATAGATTTCCTAGATCTTCATCATTAGTGGTAACTTTTATTAGAATGAAGTGAGCAGACTTCATCAACTAATAAAAAAACCACCCAGATATCAGTTTTTCCTCAAGGAATCTGTGGAAACCAAACAACAAACTCCCTGGACACCTCATCCCACTTTCAAACCGGAACTAGAAAAGTCAGAAGAAATCCCGAAGGTTTCAAGTGTTTTGACTTTATCTATAGGTAGGTGTAATAGCAGGACACATAATCTGAAACTCCATGATTCATTCCCAGCCACCAAAACTGCCTTTTCATGTCCTAAAAAATATTTTTAGTGTTTTAATGAACAGACAATGAAGATATTTGACAATAAAACAAGACTGAACTTTTCATAGATGTGGGGATGAAAAATCTCATTCTGAAGAGAAGTGTTCCATCTAAATAAAGATACCAACCAGGAACAGTCTCCCCACCATGGATGTTTTCCCAAATCTACTGAAACTCAACATCTTGTCATTGAATTTTCAAGATAGACTCTAGGAGAGATGATGACAACTAAAAACTAGTCAGTACTATACCTGAGACATCCCCCTGAGCATCCAAATGAAATTGAGCAAAAATCCCCATAAGATTCCACACTTCCTTTGATTCTAGAATAGCCTATGACTATACCTTCAAGATTAATGTGTCTGGAACTACATTCCCTTTCTCCATAGAGTAGGTGATGTCAAAGTCAAACTTCTAAAGGTATTCTACACATCGAATTTGTCTAAGATTCAAGTAATTCTGTGAAAATATATATCTCATACTCTTATGATAAGAGAAAACCATAGACTTCCCCCCAAAGTGATAGTTCCGCCAACACTTAAGCACATGCATCACCGCATTAAGATATAAATCATGGGTGGGGTAATTCATCTCATGAATCTGGAGCTGATGAGATCCATATGCTACCACATGATCATCCTTCATAATTACGCATCCCAAACTAGCACCCGATGCATCATAAAATACTGCGTACCCCTTACTGGGATTCGGTAAGATCAGAATAGGTCTTCATGTCATAAGTCGTTTTAGTCCATCGGAATAAAAATGACACCTTTCATCCCATGATAATTTCACAAATTCCTTGGTAAGATTAGTCGAATGTGATACTACCTTAGATATATCATTAAAGAATTGTTGATAATATCTAGGAAGACCAAGGAAGATTCTTACCTCAAACAAATTTTGTGGTTCCTTCCTGGAAAAAAATTATTTTACCTTCTCTAGATCAACGGATAATTCATGCTCAAAAATTTTGAGCCCTAAGAATTTCACTTATTGAAAACATGAACTACATTTTGAAATCATTCCATAGAGACATTGATTTCTCGGAATCTCTAGAACCAAACTCAGATGGTTCTTTTTCTCATACTCGGACTTTGAATAAAGCATAATATCTTCCACGAACACTACCAAAAATGGTTTTAAGATATTTGTGTAATATCTGATTCATCAAGGCCATAAAAAATTCATGATCATTAGTCAAACTGAAAGGCATCAAAAGATGTTCATAATGGCCATAAATTCTCTGGAAGACCATATTTGGTATATCATACCCTCTGACTTTGAGCTAATGATAACCTGATCAAAGATTGGTCATTGAAAACCACTTTTCTCCCTTCAACTGAACAAACAAATATTCCACATGAGGCAAAAGTTATTTTTTCATAACTGTTACTGGATTCAGCTTCTGATAGTCCACACATAATCTAAGTAAACCATCCACCTTCTTGGAAAAGAGCCCCAGGAACTCCCAAGGAAAAACACAAGGGTGACCAAAACCCTCCTCTAATAGGTTTTCCAACTGAATCTTGATCTCTTTCAACTCCTTTAGTTCCATACAATAAGAAGGCATTGATATAAGATGTGTACATGGTACCAGGTCAATCATGAACTCTACCTCTCTCTATGGAGGAAGTCCAACAAAGTCATCTGGGAAAACATCAGGAAAGTCTAGAACAACAACAAGAAGATCCTCAATAGAAGAAATATCATTGGGATCAAATACAACAACAACCAACATACTCTTGATCTATTGGCAGGATGGTCCTGTGCGACCTAAATTCAGGTCCCACTCTCCCTAAAACACACAAGATCTCACCTCGATAGCATGAAACAAAACATTCCAATGATAACAATCAACCTCAGTAGAATGAGTGACAAGCCAATACATACTGATGAAGACATCAAACAAATCCAGATCAAGAATGAAAAAAATACTATACCAAATTTGTGTCAACTATTGTGAACGAACAAGAAGGAAACCTGAACTCCGGCTCTTTCCTCTTACCAAGAGGTGTTGCTAACTCCATTAAAAAGGTAATAAGTTCTGTTGGAAGTTTAATAATGTCAAAAAACGTGCATATATAAACAAGTGGGAGGCACCAGTATCAAAAAGGTAGTAGCTACTAAAACTGAAAAGAAGGAGTGTACCTCTCATTGTTGCTGGACCTGCATCAACATCCATTGGAAAATCATCTACTGTGTGTAAATTCATCACTCTTGAGGCCTATGGATGGAGTCTTGTAGTATTTAAATATTTTGACTACAATACATTACCATTTGGATCTAACTAACCCTAACCTTAACGAGTCATATTCATAGCCTGACAGAAACATTGTAGATGACCCAAAAATCCACAATTACTACTTGTCTTCACGGGTATAGGATAATAATGTCTGGTGTGACCCCCCTTGCCACATTGGTTGCAACTCAGAGGCACACCGCCAGCTGCAATGGATAGTATGGAGGAGGTTCGCTGCTAAGACCCTCTTACATCACTTCAGCAACGGTCTTGCCACTTCCTCTTCTTCCCATGCATACCACTTAAGCTGTCACCAGTTGGAAGAGAAGAGGTAGTAGAGCCGACCTTGCCTACCATGTCCATATCTAACATCATTAAAATGCCCCTATCATCACATAGGTATAAATATTCAACATTAAAACCTATTATCTAAAGTTTAGTCATAAACCCTATAGGTACTTTTGTGCCTTCAACTGGTCATTCCTCACTATGTCCAAACCAAAATGGACAAGTTCAGCAAACTGGTTAGTGTAGGCTAACACTGAACTCTCTCCATACTACAACGATAATAACTCCATATATTTTTACACCATCAGATAATCTGGAAAAAACTACTGAAAGAACATGGTTTTGAAACCCTTCCAATCCAAGCCCACATGTTTGTCTACCTAGACCATAGACTCCCACCAATGCTTGCCAGAACCCTCGAGTCTGAACATTGTGCACTTCACCCTGATATTATCATGTGTCTCTAGGAAGTTGAAGATTTGATCGATCATGTCCAACCAATACTCCGTCTGTTGAGGTTCAATCGTCTTTTTAAAGGATGGTGGATTCTCATGAAAGAACTCTCGTGACCGATCTCTCTCTCCTTCAACTCCTAGTTGTACTTCAACCACTATGTTCTGGACTCGTAGAATATTCTGATCGACAGCACACACTACCCGTATGATAGTCTCGATGAGATTCTGATCCATAGGTGGGTTTCCTTGAGGAGCATCAGCTGCACTTTCCTGAGGAACATGTGGAAGATGTCTCAGAGGCATAGTCTTGCATACCAAAACATAAGAACATTTAGACATAGAACAAATATCAGTTCAAACTAGAAAACCCATAAGCATAAACTGAGATTTCAAAAGTAAAAAAACACTATATACACATATCCGGACATCCCATGGTAACATGAGTCCTGTTGCGATAAGATCTGGCTAGAAAATCATCACAACATACCTATCAAGTCCAAAAAATCCTATCTCTAATCTAACATACATCCCAAGAAAAGATTATTTAGGACATACCTCCTTTGATACCAAATTGTAATGAACTGACCTGGGTTACCCTCAAACCTAGCACCCGAACCGATATGTCACATACCTAAAGGGAGTTCTTGATCCCCACGAGCTAGCAACAAGCACCCAGGCATCGAAAAACAAAACCAAGGGAACAATTTTTCCCAAGATGAACAACCACATAGCATACATATACATGGAAATAAAGGAACAATGGAAGACTAAAATAATATATATGTCATAACTGTAAAAAAAAGAGGAAATAAAACAACTATAAAAGTAGCTAAAAACTCCAAAAGACAAGTCTAACTTCAAGGGACTCCAAAACCAACTGCTACTCCAATGATGGCTTAGATGAACTCCAACCATCTCATCATCCACTACCCATCCCAGCTGACATGAACCTCACCACCTCACTACAGAACCTTGTGTTTACCTACACTAGAAGAAAAAAAGGTCTACTCACCACTAAAGTAGTGCGTAGGGTGTGAGCTAACAGGCTCAGAAGGTTCCCACCCAAGTGTTCCATAAAAATTATATGTATAAAAAATCATGTATACTGATATTTAAAATAAAACACAACTTGATAAGCAGTAAGACGTTTAATAGAAAACAAGGTAAATACTTTCATTTTCCATTGTTCTAAACAAAAAAAGGTATATCATTTTCCAAAGCATATTTCTATATCATTTTTCACAAGAATCAACATGCTTATCTAGGGTAACTCAGAAAGCCAAGCTATATAAACCTGCAGCACAAGTATCACAACCCCAAGGAATACTACAGGTCTAGGAAGCAGACTACTCGTACCAAAATAATCAATTGCACAAAACTTATCCCAGAACAATGGGCCTAGGAAGTAGAGGAATAATCCATGAGTAAACCCCCAAAATGTCAATTTAGGTACCCTAGAACAATAGGCCTATGAAACATAATAAATACCCAAGACAAACCTCTTTGATAATCACAATGCCATGGATGATGGCCTTAATCTAAACCTTCCACCTAAGTACCCATTGTAACCCATGTTCTCTTTTCACAAACCCATTTCAATGTCTTGAAAACCATTCGAAACCATTTACAATCCATTTATCAAAATCTAGGGAAAATCATTATTCATTCAAAACCTTTTTTCAACAAACACAAAATTCCTGCCAATTTCATAAATCAAATTATAAAGAAATTTGAAAATCAGAAGTAGATGGTTCATTATCATAGGCTAGAGATGGAACCAACTACCTAAAATTTTGGGGCGAACACACCCACAACAAAATCCAGAACCAAGAATGAAACCCACTAACACCAATAGAGACCCTAGGATCAAATCTATGAAAAGATTTATTCAAACATAAATATAAAATGTCGGTGGTAGAGAGAAAAACCACATACCTAGAACAAGGATGTGTGTCTCACCACAACCAATGAAGTAAAAATGCCTCCATAATCAGATCTCACAATGAATCTAAAGGAATATGACCAGAAACATCCATCTTGGATCAGTGGATATGATAACAGAGGGATAGGGTGATACGCAATCAATCGCATAGAATAATCAGATAGAAAACATACCTAGAGAGATCCACGGTAGAAACAATAATGAAATAGAGCTGATTGGATTGAATTGAATGGTGATACGCCTCTAAAAATCACCTAGAGAGAGTTTAGGTTTGAGAGCCTTGAAGTTTGGAGAGAAAAGGACCAACCAAAACTCCCAAACTCGTGAATTTAAATTTGGCACAGGCTGGGTCACAACATGTACCCCTTGGTTATGATATTAAGGTCATGTTGGATAAGTTACATCAAAAAACCTATCACCTCATATTAAATACTGACATTTTTTACCCAACACGATGTTTACCTATCATTCACTATCTATGAAATCTCACAACGTGACCTCCCCCTTCATAATATGGTCTCCCAGGCCATGACATGAAACCAGCACCAAGTACACGATGTGAAATTTCAGTACATGACATGTACCTATTCTGTAGTCTTTAGTAAACATAGAAAAATCACATAAAAGGATTTTGAAACCATAAGGAAACTTAGAATGAGGAAAAACTAACCCAATAAATGTAATGGGATGTTATATCACACCTCTCAAGCCACATTGGAAAATAAATATCTTCCAAAATATCTTCTAAAAATACATCACCTCATATTATAATCCTCCCCTTGGTTAGAAATCAATCTAATGAATCCTTTTGGTACAAAATAAAAGGATTTACCTGATTAAGAGGTAACATCTTTCCTTATTCTCTTTAGTTTTATTTCTGATCTCCACCCCCTAAAATATTCTTATTACAAGATTATATATAAAAATTAGTATCTTAAATATACATGGATTTTTTAATTCTATTTTTTATACTTATACTCAAACACACTTCCATCTAATAGGTAACAGACATGTTGTTTGCGTGTAAGGAAAACTACCTCCTCACAAAAGGATAATTCTTCATTTTTTCTTTACTAACTCTCATGGTGGATATTTTAATAGACACTAAATTTATACATAATATATATGATATTTATTATTTCTTAATATTCTTTAATTATTTTATAATTCATATCTTTATACTTTCCAATTTCTGTAAAAACAATAACATCGTCTGTGGAAATGTGGGTTACCACCCCCTCAAAGTGATGTAACTCATTCAAATGATACAAGGAATGTATAATGTATGTTTATAAATAAAACATTATGACATAATAAACATATATATGATATTAGTTACAAAATTACCTATGTTTAAATATTATATATCATTTTCTGTATTACTCTTTCACACACATAGAAAGTGATAACCTAGTTCGTGGATGTATCGACTATCACCTCCTTGACATAATGTGATTCCTTTTACATCACAAGAATTATATATATAAGTATATATGATTAAGTAATATGTTATTTATTATATAAGGATAATTATGAAAAGATTGAAGTTACCTACCTACTTTCCCCAACGATCATTAAAAAATGGAAATGTTACTCATGCATAAGTACGACCTACCGTCTCCATGATTGTAACAATCGTTCATTTTTCATAACCATATTTAATTAATAGTTATGAAAGTATAATTTATGAATAAATATAATTATTATTTAATTATTATTATTATAGGTATGTTATATAATGAACCATTTGACCGTATTTGACCTACCAAAGTTTTTTTTGACATATAACTTGAATTTGGTAAAAACAATCAGTGTAATCATAATTGTTCAAGTAGTTGTATAAAAAATTGTAATAAATGAAATAAATGTTATGAGAAACCTAATAAAGGTTCTAAAGAAAGTTTATAATTAACTTATGTTTATTATTCAAGAATATAAAGACACATGAGACAAGTCGGACTCAAGGAAAGGGATTCTTGTCTCACATGTCTTTGTGTGAGGCATATATTATTATTATGCACCTAATTTCCTATATATAGTGTACATAATTCCACATTGTCATGTAATATCATGAATTCTATTATCTTCATGGTATTTAAATTATTCATTTAAATATTATTACTATTGTTCTTCCAATTCAAACGTGTCCACAGTTATAATGGATTTTCATCACACTTTTTAAATCTATGAGATAAATGACATATTCTCAACATACATATCTTTTGTGGTGTATCTACTACCCTTTTGATATATTTTATCATTAATAATTTTATCTTTTTGTTATTTAATACTTTAATTTAATTTTATTCCTTCATAAGCCATATGGATTAAAATGTTTCAAAGTGTTATGGGTTTCTTTGGGATGTTTAAATATTGTTATATGATATTTCAATGGTATTTAAATTTGAGGAAATTTTATGACCATTTTTCCCTAATCCATTTCATTTTACAATCCTCTAGTTATTCATTACCTTTTTCATGTGTTAGTACATTTTTTCCACACTTTGGTACTAAAAGTGTTTTAGAAATTTTTTTATGAAAACCCAACTTCAATTTCCTATTTAGTCATAGAACCTATTTTCTTCTAAAAACAATATTTTATTAAAATGTTTTCAAAAATGATTTTAAAATGTTTTGGTGAATTTTTTTACCCTTTTTGTCTTTTACCCAAGTTTTCAAAGAAAACTATTTATCACTTTCCAAACATGGAATTTTTCTATACTTTTACCATGAAAAAGGAATGTTCAATTTACTATATATTCCATATATGGTTTTACCCGACATCATTCTTTAGAATATTCCTTTTAATCTTTTAAATACAAAATTTTAAAGAAAATGCTTTTGAATTTTATTTTCAATGAATTTTTCTTATATTTTTTTTCAAAACATAAGGATATTTTCCTCAAGAATGTTTTTAAAATATATTTTTATAGTATTTGTATTAATCAATGACAACAACCCTTTATTTTTAATCCACTTGGGATATGTTTTATATATACTATCCTAATTCTTCCTCAGGATAGTTTATGATTAATTTGACAAAGGATAATATTCAAATTCACTTCATTTATTCCTTTCTTAGTCCCCTTGAAATATTAATTTTCCTATGATCATTAAACATTGAATTTACCCTAATTATCCATATAATTTATCATGGATAAATTCATTTCCCATATTGTATACCATTTTTTATACAGTGTTTACATTAAAAGTTATTTTATTATTTGGGAAATATTGATAAATTTGTATCTTAAACTCCATAATGATATTTGATAAGACACATTACTAAATCTATTATTTGATATATGAGGAATCATTCGGACAGGTACAACATGGGTGAGGCCTATTTATAGATATCTCCTCAATGCATTAGTAGTCTCATGGGATGAGTTAGTTGTCTTGCCTCTTTAGATGGGTTTTTACCTGATATGCTAAATTGTTGTCTGAATGGTCTTGATAGTGATGGTTCTATGTACATAGAAAACATGGTGTCCATTATTTAATAAATGCTCTCATTTAGATTAACTTATTATTTATCCATGAGATCTTACGTTGATATATCAATGGCTACATTTCATTTTCAGTTCATTTATTAGGTGGCATGTGTTTCATTTTATTATCCCTCCATATTGATTTTTCTTTATCTAGTTAGTTGAATCACATGTATTTTCATCTATTACCTTTTCATATTGTTTACACACATACATTTAGTTTATTTATTACATGGAATTTGTGTTCATTTATTTACCTATCCATATTTATTATTCTCATTGATTCATTATTGTGTACGTTATACTTTTCCCTTACTAATCACTTGGCTCACCCTTATTTTGTTTCCTTTTCCAATGAATCCAATAAGTGTACTATGTAAGATATGTTGGGATATTAAATATGTAATAAGGTTATTATCCTCAAATTTATTTATAAAGAAGAACAAATATGTTATAATTGGTGTATTCATTTGTAATACAAGACTCGTTTATGTATCCGGTTTACCATTACTACTAAACCCTTAAGTCCTTTAGGATTTAATTCCTTGTAATTATGCCAATATAGTTGATAGAAAACACTGTATTTGGGCCATCTAGGGATGGCATGAAAAAATTGGTATCAACAAAAGTTTAGTAGAAACTTACTAAACTAGATTTTGGAAGTCATAGATTGAAGAACATATACGTAAAGTAGAATTTGAGGATAAGTATATATGAACACCCTAGGATTTTGGAAAATTAGATGTTATGTGGGTTCTTATATAAATATATCCCTGACTAGATACAACAAGTGGACATGATTCTGGAATAAATGTACATAGGATTAATAACTATGAGAATGTCTGACGGGCCGATCTTGGTTTAACCGGTGTACACGACAACGGGCCTTACTACACACCTGGTTTGACCATCATGAGGGATACACTTAGGATAATCTATATTTTCATTACAAACAACTATGAAGGATTTTTAAAAGGAATAACCTAGGATAAAACTAAGGTGATTTAGATTTAAAATAAGGTCTCATGATTTAGAAATCCTATAAATGATATTATGGATAAAACCTAGACTAAGAAATAACCTATGTGAAAATAAATAGATGGTGAATTTATATATTGAGACTCTATTAAATACCTTAGTTAAAATAAAAATTTTCGATTAACCTTATTTGAAATATTTTTATCACCTTTCTTTTTTTAAATTATATTAAAATGAAAACATGTATGTCGTGTGACAACCAATCAAGTTCGTTAAGGCTATGGGTCTTGAACCCATGGCTGAAGAATGATAAGGGTTTCATGACAACCACTGACCTATGTAATTCCCTAGTTAATATGTCCTAGTTTTTAGTTAAATAATTTTATTAATAAATATTAATGATGAACCAGTAGTTTTATGTTTTAGGATTTGAGATGAATGTATTAACCATATTGACATTGTAAAATATTTATAGACAAATAGTTAGACTTGTGACTCTTTTATGTGCCTTATGATCCATCAAATGTTTATTCTAGTGCTTCAGAAATTAAAGTAAATTTTTGGATATCCAATTATTAAAATAAGTGATGAATAATAATTTGATAAAAGCACAACCAAAAGATGAGATTGTGTCTGTTGAAATATATCAAGTAATTAAATTTACTTTTAATAATAGGACGTAAAATAATTACCCAACATTGGGAAAGTTAATTATAAATAACATGTTTTCCTAATACCTTAATTTTTGTTGAACTGATGGTCTTATAAATCATCAAATATTTATATCTTCGACGCCCTCAAATTTCAACTGATCAATCATGTTCTTTGGATTGATGACCTTAATGACTACTTATAAATATTTACACTTTTTCTCCAAGTACATATCTCCACTTTACACTAATTTTATCCAACTTAGAGACCTACTTATATGTTCATCCATGTTTCCTTTACACTCCCCATTCTCTCTTTTCTAGAGGATGTTTTACCAACCCTTCTAATGATGCAGGATTAAAAAAAAGAAATATAAGACAATATATCACCAAAATTGAGTTTAAATTGCGAGGATCCAATTTAATTAAGGTGGGCAGAAGGTAACACCCTGAAAATCTAAATTAGGAACATTGTATTCAATAGTGTATAACATGCAACACCAAGTGCATAAGGGAATATAATACCTTGAGTATTTATAATATATTTTCTATTTTTAAAAAATTTAATATATATTATATAGATTATAATTCACACAACACCGAGTTATGTCATCTTACTCACAAGAGTGACTTTCTTTGATAGCTTGTGTTACACGCAAGACCGAGTTTTACAAAAAAATATAATATTAAATATTATTATTTAATATTATCAGAAATAAACTAGCCTCTAAATTAGAAGTTATGAATATTAATAACTAAATTATCAAAATTATGGTTTAAAAAAATATAAAATTCATTCATTGGTTTTCAAATTATTTAGTATAAGAACTGATTGAGTATAAAGTTAGTATTTCTATAGAAAACTATTTTTATACTCACAAAGTTGTAATATAATAATAAATTAAATTAAGTAAAATTATTTATTTATATTAATTTAATATATAAATATCATATTCAATCATATATTTTGAATAATAATTCAATAGATTATATAGACATTAGATATTAATAAACTCAATATTAGACATAACAACTTTTTTTTTAAGGCACTTTTACTGACTTTTAATGGCATGCCAAATTTAAATACAGTTTTTATCAATTTTATAGATTTTAAATGTACAAATGAACTTTATATTTGAAATCGAAACATAAAAATTTTGTTAGGGTGAATTTTTTTTATTTTTCTGTGAAGATTCATTTTTTTAATGAATAGTGAGAAATACTGAATTTTAATTCAAAATTTATTTTTGTATAATTTATTGATAGTGATAAACTATATTTTTAATTTTTTTCAAAGTAAAATTATAAAAAAATTATCAATTAATAAAATTTATCTCATTTAAATCAATTTCACTTTGAAATTGACTATAAAAACATTGTAAACTTTCAGATGTCTTTACTTTAAAAACTCGAATTTTCATCCCGCCTATGGGATTAAATTTAAATTAATTTCTTCCACTTATGTTATTGCAGTTTATAAAAATGGATTAAATATTTATATTCGTAATAATTTATAATTTTTAAAAAATTTAACATTGTTTTGGTCAAAAAATATTATTGAATGTAATTAAAATTAATTACAATGATATAGATAAAATTGAACTTAATAAGAAACTAAACCTTAATCTTAAGATCCCAAATGACCTATACACTTGTCTAAGAGATATTGGATGGCCATATTTTGACCCTATAACTTCTTTGGTCTAAAGATTAACCTTATTGGAGCCACTTTTAATGTGACAAATGGGTACATAATTCCTTTGTAAAAATATTACAAGTTTGCCACTCCTCCTTCACTATAAAAAGGTCACCACAACTTCCACTTCCTCTAACCTCTCAAGCCACATTGGCTAAAATAGGATCTTAAAAAATATCTCCTAAACATACCTCCCTTAATTCTTTAATCCCCCTTGTCCAAGAATCAATCAAATGAATCATTTTGGTACAAACTAAACGGAGTTACCCGACTAAGAGTTAACATCTTTCCTAAAGAAATCTTTAGTTTTATTTGTACTCTCGACCCCCTAAACTGTAATTATTCCATGATTATATAAAAACCCCAGTTTAATAAATATACTAGTACATTTTTATTCAATGTTTTCGAACTAAACTCCCACACACTTCCATCTAATGGGTAAAGAACATACTATTTACATGTACGGAGAACTATCGCCTCACGAAACGATGATTGTTCATTTTTTTTCTTACCCCTATCATGGTGGGCATTATGATTTACACTCTATTTATATATTCTATATATGATATTTATTATATCTTTAATTTTATTTAATTATTTTATAATAAATATCTTTATACTTTCCATTTTGTGTAAAAATGATTACATCATTTGTGGAAGTGTGGACTACCACCCCCTCAAGGCGATGTGATTCGTTCACATGATGTATGTAATGTATAGACGATGATTTTAATTAAACCTAATTTACATAAATATAATTTATATTATATTATTTACAAAATTATATTTCATGAAATATAATATATCTTTTTATTTATTAACCTTTCTCAAACTTGAAAAGTGATAATATTATTCGTGGACGTATGGAATACCACCTCCTCAACAAGATGTGATTTATTTTACATAAAAATAATTATATATATAAGTATATATGATTAAATAATATTTTATTTTTTATATAATGATAATTCTATAAATATTAATGTTACTTACATTCTTCATATAATGATCATTAAATAAATGGAACGTTACTAAAGCGTGTGTCGGGCCTGCCGTCTCCATGATTGTAATGTCGTTTCATTTTTCATTACCATATTTAATGATTGGTTTTAAAATTTTAATTTTTGAATTAGTATTAAAATTATGTAATTTTTATAAATATATATTTGTTATATAATGACCCATTGTACCGTATTTGATCTACCAATGTTGCTTTTGATATATAAACCAAATTTGGTCAAAACACCCGACGTAAACTTAATTGTTTAAGTAGTTGTATAAAATATTGTAATATGTGAAATAAAAATTATTAGAAACATGAAAAAGTTTCTTATATAATTATATAATTAAATTAAGTTTATTATTTATGAATATAAAGACACATGAGACAAGTCGGACTCAAGGTAAGGGATTATTTTCTCACTTTTCATTCCGTGTGGCATAATTTATTGTTGTGCACCTAATTTTTAATATACAGTGTATATACTACCACATTGGAATTAAATATCATGAATTATATTATATTAATTGTATTTAAATTCTTCATTTAAATATTATTACTTTTGGGTCTTCCAATTCATATGTTATTATAATTGTAAGGGATTTTCATCACTTTTTACATCTGTGGGATAAATGTCATATTCCAAACATATTTATTTTATGTATTGTATATACTACCCCTTCTAATATATTTTATAATTAATAATTTTATCTTAATGTTATTTAAAACTTTCATTTATGTTTAATCCTTCATGAGGCTTATGATTTAAAATGATTCATTATGGTTGGGACACTTTGGGATGTTTAAACTTTATTTTACTCAAGATTAATTTTAATTATCTTTCAATGTTATTTACAATTGAAAAAATTATATGACCATTGTTCCATAATCCCTTTAATATTCCTCTCATATGGTTTTTCATAACATTTTTCATGTCTTAGTACCATTTTCCCACTCTTTGGTACTCAAAATGTTTTCGAAAATATTTTTATTAAAACCCAAATTCAATTCTCTATTTTGTCGAAGAAAATATTTTCTTATAAACCCATTTTTTAAATGTTTTCAAAATTTATTTTTAAATGATTTAGAGAATATATTTTTACCTTTTTTTTACCCATGTTTTCAAAGTAATATTCTTGTCTCTTTCCAAACAATGTGTTTTTCCATTATTTTTACCATGAAAAACGAATGTTCTTTTTTAACTTGAATGGAATGAATGGATTTAACTACCGTCATTCCTTCAAATATTCCGTTGAATGATTAAAATATTAATTTTTAATGAATTCCTTTTAAATGTTATTTTCAATGTAATGGTTTTTCAAATGGTTTTTTCAAAATAAAAATATATTTTTCTTCAAGAATGTTTTTAAAATATGTTTTTATAGTATTTCAGTTCATCAAAGAAAAAACCCTTTATTTTTACTCCAATTAGGATATGTTGAATTGATAAAATCCTCATTATTTCTCAAGATGTTTTATGATTTATTTGACTAAGGTTATTATTCACATTCACTTCCTTGATTCCTTTGTTAGTCTCATTGAAATATTCAATTTCCTATGATCGTTGAACATTGAATTTCCCCTAATTATCCATATCATTTGTAATGGATATGTTTATTGACTAAACCATATACAATTTCTAATATGGTGTTTACTTTAAATGTTATTTTTTTATTTGTGGAAATATTGATAAATCTCTATCTTCTACTCCATACAGGTATTTGATAAGGCACATTATTGAATCGATTATTTGTTATATCAGGATTTATTTAGATGGTTATGACATGGATGGGGGTTGGTTATATATTTCCCCTCGATGCATCAATAGTCTCATGGGATGAGTAAGTTGGCTAGCCACTTCAGGTGGGATGTTACCTGCTATGCTAAACTGTCATGTGATAGTTCTTGAGGATAATGGTTCTATTTACCTAGGAAACATGGAATCCAATAACGAAGAAGTTACCTCATTTAGTTTCGGTTATTATTCATCAATGAGATCTTGTGTCAACATATCTAGGGATAAATTTCATTTTCATTTCATTGATTAGGTGGCTTTTGTTTTATTTTCTTACCTTTTCATAATGATTCCTCTTTATATATTTATTTGAATGGAATTTATTTTTATCTATTTTATTTACATATTTTTTATGCACTTCCATTTTGATTATTGATTACCTGGTATGTGTTTTTAGTTATTTACCTTTCCATATTTATTATTCTCATTGATTCATTATCACTTCTATTACACTTTACCCTCACCGGTCATTTGACCTCACCCTTATTTTCTTTCCTTTCCACAGGAATCCAAGAAGCATAGTATGAAATATATGCAGGCATATACTAGATGCAATAATGTTATTATCCCAAAAGTTATTTATAAATAAGAAAAAAATTATATTATAATTAGTGTATTCATTTGTAATATATGACTCATCAATGTATCTGGTTTTCCAAGACTACTATACTCTTTGGTCGTTCAGGATTTGATTCCTTATAATCATACCAATGTAATTGATAGAAGAAGCTGGATTTGGGCTATCATGGGTCAAGGTGCAATAAATGAATAATTTTTAATAAAAGGAAAATTTGGGATTATAAAGGAATGAAATAGAGAAATTTATGTATCAATATATTTATATAATAAACATATAATAATTCAATATTTATTATATAGGAAATTTGAACTTTTACATATTAATACAAGACTTGAGGTAATTATATTTGTTACAATCTCATTTCATTTTAGGATTGCCTATTCTAAATTACTATTAAGGGAAATTAAATGGATTGAATCATTTAAAATATATCAATTTTACTATTTTCTATTTATTCATCTAATTTTCAATTAATAGTACAAATTTCCAATCATTAGTGCTTAAAATGATTACGAGAATGATTTTAGAATAACCACCCTTATTTTCTCTATGGTTGAGGAACATTTTTTTCCATGTATATATTATTTAAAATATTTTTAGTAATTTTATTTATTTAGTAAAATTATTATTCAAATTCATTTTAAATAGTATATTTATTTATTTTCAATTTTTTAAAAATGAAATTTTGAGATGTTTTTTTAAACTCGTTATTTATGAGTATTTACAAAATAATGTAAAGAGAATATTTGTTTATACTTTTACCACACGAACAAATTTTACCAACATCATGAATATTCTTTTATTTTATTCTTCATTTAAAAGTTTCAATAGGTTATTAAAATAAAAAATTCATCCCAATATTTTGGGAAATTTTGGTCTTTAAATATACTGAAAAGAAAATGATATTTATGTTATTTTCAAACAAATGTCGAAATGCTCTTTTAGATGTATTTTCCATCTATATCAACATCATTGAAGGATTATTATACTTTATTAAGTATATGATATTATGATACCATCCCCTTTCTTTCTCCATATGGATTATGATGATGATGTTTTAAGGACGTGTCCATGAAACTCATTGCTTTCCCATGGCATAATTATGCTATGATGAAACAAGGAATGTTTTTATAATATCATCTAATTAATTTACTTGAATGGATATGATTATTTGATGATGAAGAGTTTATAAAATTAACTTATTTTCCATGGTTTTGTCTATAATGAAATGATAAATATTTTTATGATATTATATGGAACATATTTTTTGTTTTCAATATGTCATAGGTTGTAACATCTCGGAACAATTAACTACTAAACCAGTAGTTAGATTGGTCACCACAGGACCTCAAAAATGCCTACCCATATGTCAGAGGCTTCTAACAAGCATCAAGAGACTAATGGTGGTGTAGTAGAAATACTATACGTTCTTGACCAGAGCAATACAACAGTATAATTAGGTGGAAATTAATATATAGTAGTGAAATAGGTAATAAATAATGAAAATATAGAAGAATATAAAAAACATTTGAATACAATGGTCCATAACCAATATGGTACACCTATTCATTCATGTCTACATAATGCTACAAAATAAAATTAGGAATATATGGTATTATACACAAATGAAGAAAAGAATGAAAAAACCCAAGCCAAACTCAAAGAGCATCCTGAGTACTGGTTCAGTCTTGTTCTCATAAGCTCATATATACAATGCACAACACAAGAAATAGATCAAAGACCTACAGACTTGATGATCTACTTGGGTACCCTAATGAAATGGTGGCTTGATTAGGGTGTGATATATACTCTATAGGCCACCACCAATAGTGTCTAAATCATAGACCAGTTCGTTCATATAAAATAAGCAGTGCACCTGTATAACAAAGGTAATGTAGCAACATGAAATAAGTAAATATATAAATGAGTCTGACTTAGGTTCCTTATAGAAATCTATCACGACCAAACTTTCTTCAGCCTAAGCAAGAAATGTATGCACCATAGGCAACCTTTAAAAAAGAGATACAGGGTAAGTGATAAAAAAACTTCATAAAATAAGTATCACAAGACAGACATAAATCAAGCATGTTATTTTTCTTGGTGGATGGATCATTTGGGTATCAAATATACATCACTAAGAATTAATATAAAATAACTCACCAAAATTTAACAAGCAGTATTCTGGGCCTATCGAAGGTGAACCATGAAAAGGAACACATATATACCAGAAGAAACATAAATGTTCACTTTCATCAAAGCGCATCTAATGTGATCCATTTATTTCCTTGAAAGTATCACTCGTATAATAATTTGATACTATGACCTATGAGTCCACACCTAGTATCAACATGAAGGGGACAGAGTCTCACTCGTGGAATGGTATAACTATCTAGCCACTGAGCTTATCCAATGTGTCTCCCCTAGGGAACTAGTGTCACTCATGCTGAGGTAAGAAGAACTCATGGTGAGGCCATCCTGGAATACTAGTATCATCCCTATCTTATACACAATCAATCAGCAAAATAGATTACAAACACAATGAGCATGTCCTTAGTGTTCTATGGAAGAAAACACGAGTATCACTCATGGTGTCCATAATTAATTTATTTAATTTGTTTAATCAATACTAAATGTTGTGATAAAGGGAATGAAATACATAACAAGTATGAATTAAGAGGGTCATACCCATTTTCTACTCCATTTATTTATAAAGAGGGCAACATACACAATAAAGACAAATTAAGAAACAGGAATACCAAAGAATCCATGGAAACACCCATACCATAAATCCACGAAATGTATAACTCATAAATTACATTTCCAATTTAAATATAGTGCACGTCATCGAGGAGTTTTGTTAGAGAACATGATGTTGTTGTTCAATAAATTCATTTAGTTAACTTTAGGAAGTCTAATTCCAACACAAATCATTAACAACCTGCCACAAGGTGGTTTTTATACAAGCGGTCATCACAATTTAATACATAAATAAATGCACACCCTAGGGGGTGGCACTAACAAGGGAAGATAACATTTTGAAATAGAAAATAAATGAACCCACCCTAAAGGGGTTGTTCAGGTTTTGGTCGCAACCTCCAACCATATCAAGGAGGTTCAAAAACATTATAGGTTGGTCTCAACAATTTTATTTAAAGAAACTTATGAATTTCAAGTTACATCAGGTTAGTCGAGCACGCGACAAGAAAAAACATTTTATAAAAACCAATAATCTTGAGGAAAAAGATATAGACCACCAACTATATTCCATAGATTACCCACACATCCAATATCAAGTCTTGATTTGTTTTGGTTTGAGAGAAATCAATGAAACTTATGAACGACCTGAAAAAAGACTGATTTAGTTTTCATTGTGATAAAAATTTTGAAAAAAAAAAAGAAACCAATGAACGAAGGGAGATAATTCATATACTTATCAAGATGGTTCAAATTCACCTGAAGGAACTCAAATCAATGTTTGTATAAGGGATATCTCCTCATACCTAGACAAGGAGGAGAAAACCCCATAGAGGAGGTTGTTGCGCATGGAGGACGAAAAGAAATTGTAGGGAAAATAAATAGGGGAAGAGGGGAAATGTTAATTTTACACCATTTAATGAGGTATATGGTAGGCCAAACCATGTTCCAATCATTCTCATGCTGCTTCCTGAGGAGGGAGGTAACATGGTTCATGTGCATTTTTTTGGGAAATCATGTGCAAAGCATGTATTTCACATCTTTCTAAAACATGAAAAAATATGCATAGCCATGTGGCTCCTACCACATAGTTAGAAAAAAAATTCACCACCTCCTTCTCCACTGTACATTGCTGCATGGATTCCTCTAAGGTCTTCATAGTTTCAGACAAACTGTGCACCCTTCCTACTTCTTTATTAAGGTGAGTTTTCTAGGGCTGGGGATCTTGAAACATGATGGAACACCTGAGGGACCCCTCAAGACATAAACCAATTCTAAAAATGATTACTTTCATTGTTCCAAATCATGGAATTCCATTTATAATCTTGGTTTATAAAACATACCATCCACCAAAAAAATCAAAATCCATTATAATTTCATCATTTTAAAAAACAAAGGTTACTACAATATCCCCACTTTAAAGCTTCTTATCCCCAAGAATCCTTGGGGAAATAAAGAAAAACATCACTTGACCTACTAGGGTACTGCATTATTTCTCAAATTGCTACATTGAATTTCAAAATTCTCATCACATTTCCATCCATCAACTTAACATATGGTATAAAATCTGTAGAAACTCAAGGAAATGCTTATTTTTTGAACTGAAACACTGAGATGATGCCTACCCGAGACCATATTACCTTAGAAACAATCACACCATAATCTTTTTCACCATCAAGTTCTATAATTTGTAATTACAAAACTAAGTCATTGTATTCCCTAATGGAACTACCGATTTAATCATGTCTTAGTTTCTCCAATGGTTCACTTGGAAATATTCTCAGCATAAATGATCGGTCGACTCCCAATAGACCTCATCGGCCTAGTCAAACCAACTTTTCATGAAAAATCCCACCATAAACTCATAAAACACTCCTCAATATGAAAACTTATAATCAAGTGGTTCCCAACTAACCTCATATGACAAGAGAGAGAAACAACTAGTCAAACATTCTTTAGTTGAAAACTCTCAAAACACTCATCTTAGAAGGATGGTGTACTCCAAAACCAAACCTGGTGTCTTTTTTATAGATTCACCTAGATTTTTCTCAAAGAATGATAATTGAAGGTTGTAACCATATTTTGGGGATGTCTCACGCCAAAACACCCACTTTAGGTTTTCATTCCCTAGTACAAACATTAGTGTGTACTTGATCTATCCCTACGGGATCACCACACTTTTCAAACATTCCTTCTGAGTCTAATTAAAGTGTAGGGTAACCTCAGAGTCATCAACCAGAGTCCAAGGAGATAATCCAAATAAAACTTTAAATGGTGATTACAAGAGAGACATTGATGCCAATCCAAATATCCACATACCATGAATGATGACTTCATCCAAAGCAAAATCTTTCTAGTGATCAAGTTGAAGGGAAAATAGCTAGTGTCCATGATTCCTTCCATAGTGTTCCTATATGGGAACCCAGGTATCACTCCATAATAACCATTCCTCTATGTAAAAAATGATTCATGAGCACATTATAATAGAGACCACTTATCTATTCCAACAGATTTTAAATTTAGTGTGACGTGTAATGGATGCTCTCTCAGTGTACCGAGATGATGCCAAGATAGGAGATATGATCTTCATATAGATGAGAGTAAACTAAGAGTATTTGATTGAATTTCAAAAATGGTCATGATATACTTATATTATGTAAATTTATTTGCTCGGTATGGTATCCACTCAACCATACCCAACCACTAATGGGCGGAACAATTGAACCACTAATGGTTAACTTCTTCTAGAAAAAGATCACCTTTAGCATCCAACGCATCACCAAACCAACCAAGATGCCTTCACCACCTAAGGTATCCCATGGTCACTTAAGCACAACCACCAATGTCTATAATTTTCTAGAGGTTTTTACAAAGGATTCATGCACATCCAACCACCCCATCATTGTGGTTCCTTACAAGAACCAACATGATTTGAGACTCACCAGCCTCAAGGGAAACCAAGATCATTACTGACCATTTCAAGTTGGTCTTTGTAGGTTGTGTTCCTTCTACTTTGAAGGTCACACATTACCTGTATGAATGTGATTTTTCCCATCTTAGTAATGTTCTTAACATAAGATTTTCCAAAGAAGGGGGTTCATCCCAAATCACATGCCCCATCGACCACTGATCATGGGTCCTAGAGGAGGCCATCACACTTTAACAAGTGTTAAACAAAAGGAAAGATAGACTACCAGTGAATTGGTCTAGAACTTAGTTTAGACATGTGCATGACACTCCTATCAAGTTACGTTAATGTGTGTCATACAATAAGGCATAATATCCAAATCAACTGACCAGTGTTTCAAAAAACTTGGTCCTTTCTTAACCTCATCCAGGGAATTATGGATATTATAAACCCTCTTTAATGACTTGGTCACTCTAGTTGAAGATAAATTGTGAATATCAAATAAAAACTAAATTTATTAACAACCACCGCCGAACTAAATTTTTTTTTTACCATTCATCAACTCAATGGTATCACGTATACTGATGTACACTACACCAAGATTACCAAATAAAATAGAACATCCCTAATACTATTCATAGTCTTGTCAACCCTGTGAATTAAAGTATCTAATATCTTGTTCAAATATCTAACATAGGGTCTCATTACTCCATACAATATAAAAATAGTCTGACAACCCCCTGGGTTATCCATCACTGAAGAGGAAATGAAAAGAAGGGTCATATAACCTACTAAGCGGCTAACCATGTTGTAGACATGTCTACCCCACAAAATTATTTATTTCATGATGCTAAATCATGAGAAAAATGTCAAACAACACACGAATATGTGTCAAAATAAGGGAATAGTTTTGGAAATGAAGATTCATACATGTATGATATCACTTGAATAGTACAATACATTAGAAACTTTTTCACAAACCACTACAAAGAACTTTTAAGATCTAATGGTTCTACAAACAGTGGGAAATCCCCTTACCAAAAATAATAGCATTGACATAAAATGAGGTCAAGCCTATGATAAGTCGCTAGCATTAAAATTTAATCTTTTAGGTTCAAGTGATAAATAAATAGGCCTATAGGTAATGATCACATTCTTGTTTCAAGGAAACAACTCAAGGAAACATCTATATACACTTGAATGAGGGTCTGGCTAAAAACATCACTTAAGGTTAAACTTTATGCCATTAAACCAAATCTCATTTAATTCTTTAATCATTTTAAGTTTTATTTTTTAAATAAAAATTATACCATTCATAAAGAAAAATCATCTGAATAAGGCCGCAAGGAAAAACATAAAAGTTATATTAAACATCCTATTAACATTATTGATTTGAATAACATCCCAATATAATCATTTCATTGATTTCATAAACCCCATTTTAAACAACTTTCATTAATTTAAAAGCTATCCTAATTAGTTTAGCTAATGAAAATTTCAATTATAATATTTAGAGGAAAACACAATTTAGGTTGTATTTTCAATATTAATTAACTAATCCCTCATATATAAATACAACTCAAAAAGTATATGGAAGATCTTTTTTAAATTGATGAGGTTTGGTTAAAAGGATTACACCTCTAACATACATGAAAAATCAAATATGTGCCTACGGGAAATTTAAAATGTCCCTTAATACATATAATAAGTACACCCCTATAGGGTTAAGCACTTTTGCATACCATAAGATTAGGTGACCTATAAGGGTACCGTCAATCCATCTTGGGTTCAACTAAAACAACCCAAAAAATTTAAGCATTTTGATTTTAAAACTCCCTTAGCGGGTTCATTACATAAGTATCATTCCCCAAATGACCTACTTGGGTCCCATTGTGCATTTAAAAATTTTATCCATATGGTTCATTATAACCATGTAATAGAGGTACAAGCCTTAATAAGGAAGCCTATTAACTTAAGGTAAAAAATTTAAAAAAATTATTTTTACAACAATTTTTAAATATATATATATATATATATGGTTCATAATAGATTGTTCTGTTACATGGGTTTACAATTCTCAATTCATAAAGTACCCATACTTCTTAAAGATTTTAGGATGACTAACATTCACACACAACCAATTTATCTAGGATGAGAGTAAAAATTCAACTATTTTATCATATTTAAAATATTCCTTAAGTATATAAAGTGGGTCTAAAATGGTTTAATTATATGGGTTACCCTCTTCCAATTCATAAAGTGCTCATACACTTTAAAAATTGGAAATTGACTCCCATTTGACCATAACAAGAAACGTCTTGAACCATTAAAAACAATCACATAAGCATGGAAATTGGAAACAAATCCTATTAATTATTCAATTAAACATGGTAATAAATTGGACATTCTAACAGAATTATTAGGCATGATAAATAAGAAAAAGAATGTAAAGTGAGCATGGAAAGATACTACATAAATAGGAAACACTCAAACATGGATTGTAAGTAAATAAAAATAATTTAAATTAATGATCAATGATAATAAAAAATCTAATCATGTAAAAAATAACATGTTGTTTTAATTTATAACGGGAATTTAAAAGGGAATGCTAATAACAAACAAGGCACATCAAAGAACCCCCAATTTATTAATAATTTAATCCACATTTCATGGAATATTCATGGAATGTGAATCAACAAATTCCTATAATGATGCATGGAATTCTTCCTCCTTTACATACTAGGCCATGGTTAAATGTTAAATATCATAAAATAGTCAGCAATAGAAAGTACAACAATCAATCAAGGTGAAATAAAAATCAACTGTAATAATTAATAACACGAACAATAGTCTCATCCTTATATACTTGGACATTTTCCCATACATGGGTTGATCACTCCCAGGCACATCTATCTACCAAGCACTGACACATTCCATGTCAGTTCTCTATCGTCCCATAATTGTAAAACAAAAGGAAACAAGTCCTCTGATACCACATTGTAATGTCCTGGCCTAACTGACTACTAAACCATTAGCTAGGATAGTCACAACATAACCTCAAACGCACCTCCCCATAGGATATAAGATGTCAACTAGCCATGAGGGTCTAATATATGTGAAGTGGGGAGACTATACCCTCATGATTAGAGGAACACATTGGTTTAATCAGGTGTAAATCAATAGATAGTAGAAAAAATCAGTAATAAATAATTTCAAATCCATAGAAGTAAAATATAATAACTAAATAAAAGGTTCCAAGACTAATAAGATACAACTATTCATGCATGTATAGATAATGATAAATAATATGAGTAAGTAGATATGGCATTATGCACAAATGAAGAAATGAAAAAAAATACCCAAGTCAAACTCCATGGGAATCTTGATTACTGGATTTGTCCTACTCTATTAAGCTCCCATATATAATACACAACAGAAGAAATAGATCAAGGACATGTGACCATGAGAATCTGATCAGGTACCCTAGTGAAATGGAATCCTAAGATGAGTGTAATAAATACTCAGTAGTCCACTACAAATGGAGTCTAAACAATAGTCTAGTTCATGAATATAAAATAATAAATGTTCATGTATTAGTCCACTACTAATAGATTCTAAATAATAGTCTAGTTCATGCATATAAAATAATAAATTTTCATGTATAAAAATGTAAAGTAGAAATGTGAAATAAATAAATAAATAAATAAATAAGTCAGGATCTTGTTCTTCAAGGACACCTAGACCATCCATACCTGCTTCTTCCTAAGCCAGATATATCTGAACTATTGGAAATCTTAAAAAATAGATATAGGGGAAGTGATTAGAAAACACCCTAAAATAGGTATCGTGAGATAGATAGAAACCAATCATGTGATTTTTCTTAGTGGATACGTCCATTGGGTAACAAATATACATCACCTGGATTTACTATAAAAGTACCCCACAGAAATTTAATAGGAATCATCCTAGGCCCTTAAAAGGAGAACCCTAACAATGATCCCATGTATCACACTAGGAGCACGATAAATTCTCACTACCGTTAGAGTTTATCCAATTCGATTCATGGGAAACCTCACAAGTATCACTCCTAAAAAAATGTGAGACTAAAACCTCTAAGATTTTACTTGGTATCAACATGTAGGGGATTGAGTCTTACTCATGGAATAGTGTAAACATCTAGCCACCAAGCCCAACCTAGGTGTCTCCCCTAGGGAACCAGTGTCACTTATGTTGAGGTTAGAAGTACTCATGATGAGAACATCCTATAATACAGTATCTCCTCAGTTTTATACAAAATCTATCAACAAAACTAATCATATACATGATGATCCCATTCTTGGAGTTTTTTGGAAGGAAACACAAGTATCACTCATGACATCCATAATTAATTTAATCAATTATTTTAAATAATAAAAAAAGGATATGATAAAGGGTATGAAATATGAAATAATGATAAATTAATAGGGACACACCCATTTTCCACTCCATTTATTTATAAATTGTTCCACATATATAATAAATACACATGAAGTGGCTAGAATAAAAAATAATCCATGGAAACAACCATACCATAAATCCAACTAAGGAATAACTCATAAATTACTTTTCCAATTTGAAGACATCACACCTCATCAAGGGGTTTTAAAAGATTACAAGATATTTTTTTTAATAAATTCATTTCTTTCACTTTATAAAATCCAATTCCAATAAAAATAATAAACAACCCACCTCATTGTAGTTTTTATTCAAGCAACCATCACAGTTTAATACATAAATAAAATCACACTCAAGGGGGTATTTCTAATAAGAGAATAAAATGTTTATAAAGTGTGAATAAATGAACCCACCAAAAAGGGGTGGTTCATGTTATAGTTAAAACATCAAATGATAAGGAGGGTCCAAACACATCATAGGTCTATCTAAAAAATTCAATTTAAAGCAACTTATGAATTTTTAGGGACACCAGGTATGTATTGAACATGGAACACAAATTTTTTTTTATAAAAATGATGAATACAGAAGTAAAATATAATGAACACATACCTTATTCCATGGACTACCCACACATCCAATGTTGAGGTTTTATTTGGTCTGGTTTGAGAGAAACTGAAGAAACAAACGAATGCCCTAAGAATATGATGATTTGGTTTGCATGGAGATAACATTTTGGAACATGAATGAAACTAGGAAAATAATAGAGATGAGTTATATACATATTGAGATGCTTCCAACACACCTATAGGTACTCAAATCAGTGGTTTTATAATGTATATATCTTCATACCCAGAAGAGGAGTAGAAAAACTCATAAAGGAGACTATAGTAAGGGAAGTGGGAAAATAAAGGGGGAGGAAAAATAATTAATTAAAGAGGTGAAAAGTTTAATTTCACAACCTTTAATGAGGAACATGGTTTGGAAACATGGTTATCCCAACTATGAACCAACTTTTCTCGTTATGCTTCCTCAAGAGGGAGGTTATATGGTTCATGTGCATGGTCTGGGAAACTACATGAAAACCATGTGTTTCCCCTATATCCAAAACCTATATAAATCCACAATCCCATGTGGCTCCTATTGAACATTTAAAATGAACTATTTGGAACCTTCTTCTCCACTAGAACAAGCCCAATGGTTTACTCTAAGGGATGCACAGTTTCAAACAAATTGTGCACCCTGCTTGCTTCTTCCTTAAAGTGGGATTTTAGGACATGGTCCTCCGAAAACTTGACAAAAACATCTGATGGGCCCCTCTGGTCTTAAACCAAATCTAAAAGTAACACATTTAGGTTTTTCAACTCCAATAATTTCATTTCAAATATAATTTTACAAAATGGACAATCCACCAAAAAACAAAATTCAAAATCCATTGGAATTTCGTATGGTAAAAAAACAAAGGCCACTACATGGGTGGGCTATAAATTATATATCCCTCCAATGAATTAAGTAAATATCGATATCTCATGAGATAATATGGAATGGAATGGAGAGTGGACCTTGTTTAGTAATGAACTCTATCCATTATAATAGTCTTGAGATTGATCCTTGACTAAATAAATTATGGAATAGAGAGTGAACACAGTCTACTATGATAGTCTTGTATGTGATCCTTGATTAAGGAATTTATTTTCTATGCTTATATGTATTCAACAAAATCATGTATTATTATCATGATATGTTCATGTGGTGTATGATTGATTATTTATGATTCCATAAACTTATTACTTATTTCTCTTTCAATGACAAATCCTTATGCTAAGATTCATGATTATATATGTTTTAATGATTGGGTATGACTTTAATTAGTTATGATAATGTTATTATAACCTTATTCTTATATCATGATCACTTAAAATTACTAATTGATATCACATATGTTTACCCTTAATAAGAATCTAATCTCACCCATTATTATATTTCATTCCCCTAGGTTATGAAAAAGAGTTTAAGCCAGTTATATCTAAGAATTGTACTATATGAGAAGAACATTGGGGGAGATGATGATGATATTTCATAAAATAAGAATATGTTTTATCTAGTCTCCAAACACACTAGAACCTTATGAATCTGGGGTGTGACATGTTATAATAATTTTGTGAATATCTATTTTAAATAATATATATATATATATATTTTTCACATCACCTCTTGTGGGTCCAACGAGCATAGATTGAGTTTTTTTAGTTTCATATGGTCAACACCAAAATCTTTTTTCCTTTCTTATTTTTTTCTTTAGCTTTTTTCCTAAACCAAAAAATGGAATGTCTTATAGATCATATACTTTAAAATCCTCATACAGACCATTATTGGTTTTAACCTAAAAACCATTATGACTCATTAATTTCTAGTCTAAGGGTCTTGAAATTTATCTTATTTAGTGAAGATGTTTATGGTAATATATATTTAACCAAAAGATAAGGTACTCTACCTAGTAATAAGGATAATGCTGACTTGACATGAATTTTATCCCAATTTCACTAATTTAGATAGACATGATGAAATGTCTATGTGGTTTAAGTTCATAGTTCTTGGACCAAAAGTTTATTATGTTTATGGTTATAAATCTTTGATTAAATATGAAATATCCCATATATAAAGTGAGAGGTAAAATAGATTTGAATGGAGAGACCAATGCTATCACAGATTCTCTCATGGATGGGTGCGTACAGTTTATGTTCATAGTGCTCAGATAGGTAATGAAGAGTGTGGTATGACAAAGAATATGGAACTCAAAAGTTAAGAGTCTCCATCATCTTTTGAATGGGGAAAGAAAATGATGTAAATAATGACCTAAAGTATGAGTTAGAAGGTGATGAAATGGCACAAGTTTGTCAAGGATTAGCACTAACTGATATTCTAATGATTGGTTATATAGAAATTTTTTCAAGTTCACATGAGGTTAGAGGACCTCCTCATTATGATAAAATACAACCCAGGTTGGTTGTGTTGTATATGGTAAAATAATTATCATTACTAAGAAAAGGTATCCCTTTGAGATGAATTAAATCATTAACAATATCCATTAA
This sequence comes from Viscum album, assembly GCA_963277665.1. Taxonomy (NCBI): domain Eukaryota; kingdom Viridiplantae; phylum Streptophyta; class Magnoliopsida; order Santalales; family Viscaceae; genus Viscum; species Viscum album. Next base: position 1,281,817,405 of record OY728153.1, read on the forward strand.
ATATTATTGGGGATTCAAAAAAATCTAGGTACGATATGTGGTTTATAGGAAAAGGATATTTATATTTTCATTTGGAAATTCTCATCCAAAACTACCCATGGGTATGCTATTATAGGATGTTGAAGTCGAAATCAAATGGAGGATGGTTTTTTTATTTGAAATATATGGTTCAGAAGACACTATATGTACAGATATAAAATGAATCAATCCACATGTAGTTCTTATTGAAGATACACCATCTTTGGGTTGATTCTAACATATAAATACCTAATAGGGATTAGGGGATCATAAACTTAGGGTGGTTTTATGATGATGGAATTTGAATATGGGCCCAATATAGACAATATGGATGTCACTACATATCTAGAAAGAACCAAAATCATGACACATGTAGTTATTAGTAAATAGTATCTACATAGATCAATCACATATATATATGATAAGGGAATGTTTTTTTAGTGTGGTATCGTAACTAGAATATCCACTATGGATACACCGAAGATAGGGGATCCAATTTTACTTAGGAATGGAAGAATTTTATCATACCTTAGGTTTATAGATAGATATCATATATTAAGAATCCTTACATGGATCTAGATATATTTTAGGAAATTCAATTCATATGAGATGAACCATGATAAATATTTCAAGGTTTTCCAATGTTCGTCATATGTCATGCAATTTAATATCATATAACAAGGACTCATATGTTTGGATGTTAAATTTCATATGGTTAGTTTAGATTAAGATGAAGTGGATATAAAGTTGTTTATTTTTCGATCATTTGATAAGGGACTTCATATAGATTATTTTTTATTTATCTATATCATGTACAAAATAAATTTTCTACATTATAATGGTGAACCCATAGAGGGAACCCCATCATAAAAGTGTACGGACTTAGAAGACATGATAAATAAAGGTTTTGATTGGGGTGAGTCTTATGACTGGGCCAAATAATTTGGATTTCACTATGTATCCGCTAATAACCAGAATAAATCCAAATGTATTTATTATAAATACCTAGTATATGGGCCATATATGAAAAGTCTCCATGAATATATATCCCCATACTAGGATGGAGGGGTTGAAATTGATGGGGTTTGTGGTTGGGCCTAGGATAAGAGATACTTGTGTAACTATTTATAATAAAATAATAAGAATTGAACCACATGTAGTTCTTAAAATTCATATGTATATATCTGAATCATGTATAGGGGGACATCATAATGAATTGAATGGTTATTCTATTCTGATAAGGGAGGAAAGATAAAATAAATTGAGTCTCAACACCAAGACAGTATAAATCACTCTAATACTAATTATTTTTCATGTAAATACCAAACATTAATGATGATACTATCCATTGAGAAAGGTTTTTTATCAATGGGATTTTTGGTTGGGACCCATATTAATGATTTAACCATCCCTATGTATCATGTGGTGATAGAAATAAAGCCACACATTATTCGAATAAGGAGAAATTTTTTATCATGGGTTAGGTAAACCATAACATTATGGTTAGCTAATATAAATACAACTATTTAATCTTGTATTAAAAATAGACTCCCATGTATTTCAATCTCATAGATAGGGGGAGAATATGTGGTTTAAGGTTGTATGGAATAGATCCCTCCAAGCTGTTTAGAGTCACACAAGATGGAACACTCTAAAAAATTTAAATACAAGTTGGATAGACTATATGATATAAATTTAAATGTCATACAAGAAGGAAAATGTTCTAGGTAGTTTATATTCATAAAAATATTACTTTTTCATGCCTTTTAATGTCATGTTAAAAGGGAATTTTAATTCAATTTTACATCATGTGAGAGTGTTGTTTCTATGGTAGTTTATAATCATGCAAAGTGAACTTCAGGCTAATTAGTTTAACATCATGTTTATAGTATGAACTGAACCTAATGTGAATATATGTAATTTACATCATGAGAAATGTTTCATTAGTAGCAGTCATGATTTCTCTTCATACATTGTGATCAAGTAATATGATCTATTAGAGTGGAACTTATATATATTCTAAGGTCATTCCCATTTTGCATCAAGTTTCAAATGATTCTTTATTGGTATCAGTGAGGTTATTAGGTCCAATAAAAATTATCCTTTAATGAATGTGTAGAGATGTAAATTATTATTAAATACCTTCAGGGATCTATTTTGATGAATTTCAAGGTAATACATTACATATAAAATTATTCATCAAGTATCTCCAACTTATCTAGTCGTATATGAGATTGTTTATTCATAGTTGTTTAGTCATAGATAACAAAAGAGAGGGAATTTAAATTTAATGGGTATAAACACCATTTTTCCATATACAAGGAAATATGGAGTCTCATGTGTGGAAGTATGGGTTGTGGTGATATAATTCCACAAAAAATATAAGAGCTCACCTATTCAAAGATTCTTGACATTGTCTATTATCTTGTAAAATATATTAGATAGATTTTTATTAAAATCCAGTATCTATTAATTTTTCACCATATAATAGTGAGTGAATGGTTGGACTAGATATTCTACTCCTAATATAGTTTATTTATTTCAGAAGCATAGAATATTGGTTCCAATTTATGTCAATATTATTTGAGGGACATAAAATATTGAAATGATGTTAGTCTTCAAGAGGTTGATTTTAATGATTTTTTGACTTCCTTGAGGGATAAATTTACATCCCATTTAGAGAAGAATTTATTGGCAGTAAGGATGTACTTGAACATCCCAGTTATATCTGGGGGATATGTCCCCATGATATCTATCCCCTACACAATAAATGGCCAAGAGTATATATTGATGTGAAATAGTTTGGGGGGTCTGATGGGTGATGTTTTCATGTATCTAACATGCATGAAACATATTTGAAAACTATGTATAGTTTTTTATCATTAAAGGGAATAAATATCCCAGTCTTGGTATTTATTGAATGATATTGGTTACTGACTAGTGGGTGCAACAATTTTCTGTATAGACATCCTACATAATGTTGAGGGTATCTTCTTAGACATTGAACCTGATGAGGACTCCATTAATTTATCGAATATAAATAACATTATATGAATTTGGGATATAATAAGGGATAAAAAATTTATACCTATTACTATATTGTCTCTTTCTTAGTAAGATAATGTGGAATAATTATATTTTATAGATAGTGTATTATCAAATATGTTCATATAATTATATCATTGATCAGTGATAAGATAGGATCACCTTGATTCGGGATGGTGTTAGTTTCATTGATATCTACCACCCCGTGATATGTTATGTGAAGAAATATCGCATCGTAATATATATTTTTTGAGGTTATTTTTCTATTGTATAGTGTATCTACTAGTGTATTTTTTAAATGTTCAATGTGATATGGTGCTATAACTAATGAAAATTCATCCATTAACACGTGTATATGTTCAAGAAAGGGACTCAACTCTTACTTCTTGATGGTATATAATTCATTGATTTTATTTATCAAAAATTATAAATTTCTATGGATATTTAATTTGGACATCAGTATATGAAGTTCTAACTCCATTCCTGTAATGAGGGCTTGGTTTTATTTCTCATTATTGGTGAATCCCTCTGATAGTAGGAAGAAGTACAATGGAAGATCTTTTGTTGGGGAGAAGAATACAATCCCCAACATGTCAAAGTTGAGTTTGGGTTTTCTAACCTCATAAATATTTATATCGTAGAATCACCATTGAATTATATTTCCCATTCCTAGGTTGTTTCGTTGATATACAAAAACTCTTCATCGTAGAGATCTATATTCAACAGTGACCTCTTTTGGTGTTAATTAGGTTTGTCAATACGTAGAGGTTGAGAACCCCAACAAGGGTTTCGATTCTCAATCGGATTTTGTTCTTCATAGTATTGGATTCACGGGAAGATTTTTTTCGGCCTGGTGTAATAGTCCTCAGTCACTGGGTTGTTGGCATTTTTTTCTGTTCTGATGGTCTAGGGATGTGCACTCTGGTAAGGAGTCCTCTTCAGCAGCGGTTTGGGTTTCTCTAACAGGTTTACCTCTTCCTTTCATGAATTTTGGCTTTCTTCGTGGAATTGGGGATTATCTAGGATCTTTTCATTATGCCGATGAGAGATCCACTATGTTGGAAGACGTTGTGGTTTCTCGGATTTGTGTAGAGTTGGATTTATTGCTTCCCCTTTCGTCCAAGATTCTTCTTTGGGTGGAAGGAATGTATGAATGGTATCTGCCATTGATTTTCCCCTCTCTGTCCATTTTCTTCTCAATATGTTATCTATATGGGAATGCTTTACCAGTATGTTGCAAAATCAATTCTCCATAGATAGCATGGGGGTAGGAGGCCCTTCACAATAAGCCTAAAGTCCCTCTTGGGGTGACTGGTGGTTATTCTCCTTGTCCTGAGATGGGTTCCAGTGACAAGGGGAAGGGAGTGCTTCCTCCGTCCCCCTCTTCTTTCTTGGAAGAATCCTCATCCTCGGAGGGTATCTCATCGGTTTCTTTAGGCCTGGAAGTGGTCCCTGTTAATAATTTTGTTGAATTGATGTCTCTCAACTCTATATTGGTTCAGTATTCTCAGAGAAGGTCATTGCTGCCTAGGGATTGTCTAATTATCTTGTCTAGCTTCTACCCCATTTCTTTCTTTGTCTATAACTGAAATGATTCCAGAAGATTATGAGGACCATATGTAAACCATACAGAAAGTCTCTTCACCAATTGTTTGTTCCAATTATCCATAGATGGAAGAGGGAATCTTGGATTCTCATCCCCCAGCTAGTTATCCATTCACTCCACTGGTGCCAGTATCCACAGTGATTACTGCTTCATTATGTCTAAATATTCTTCATATGGAATTCAGACCAAATCACAGTCGAGGTCAAAGTCATCTTCCTGGTCTTCAATAATGCTTCAGGGCCACGATTCTATGGCTAGTTACATACGCATGTTTCATAAATGATAAATTTTCTCATTTGGAATGCTCGTAGCTTGGGATCTCAGGTAAAATTGGATTTCATCTCCAATCAACTTAGTAACAATTCTATTTCTCTAATTGCAGTGTAGGAAGCTAAACAAGATCCTTATAATGTCATGGATTATTCTCATTATCTAAGGGTGATTGGATCTCTTTCAAACAACCCCACTAATTCTCATATCTAGGGTTTCTAGAAATCTGGTCTCTCAGTTGAAATTCATTCAATGTCATACCATTTTTTGAATATCAAAGTTTCTATAGATGAAAAATTTCTCAATTTATCAATTGTTTGTGCCAAATGTGATTCTCAAGAAATAATCCCTCTATGGAGTGACCTGAGTGATTTCAATCTAGGAGATTCCCCTTGGATGGTGGGTGGTGATTTCAATATTGTGGCTTGTTTGGAAGAGAAACAATTCCATGGAATATTCCCTAGGAGATCTAGACATGACTTTGTGGTGTTTACATCGTCAAATGTTATAATAGATGTAGGTTTTTCTGGTGACCCCTTTACCTGGTGAAATAATCAGTGTGGGACGTAGTGGTCTTGGAGTCAACTTGATAGATGTTTAGTGAATAGTGAATCTCTTTCTATTTTTCCTACCATAAAAGTCTTCAATTTGGTCAGAAACCTCTGGGATCACTCAACTCTTCTCATTTATATTTAGAGCAACAATGGCAATGAGGATCCCTTTCATTTTTCTACTACCTAGGTAGCTCATGTAGATTTTCATGATGTTGTGATGTCCGTGTGGAACCAGCTGGGAGGAGGAAACCCATGGCTGACCCTCCACAAAAATCTTAGAAGCCTTAAAGGGCACCTACATGTTTGGAAAAAGTAGATTCCCTCAGGTGATTAGAAGCTGCAAAATTTGAGCAGGGTCATTCATATTTTGTAGCTTCATCTAGAGAATGTTTGGGATGAGGCTATTTATGGAGTATTTCAATTCAAGAAGGAGAAGTTATCTCATTTATTGTTGCAACATGAACGTATTGTTCATGAGAAGTCTAGAGTTAAGTGGATCTAGGATAGGGATTGTAACGCAGGTTATTTCCATGCCTTCCTCAAAGAAAAACATAGGTTTATGGTTCTCATTATACTCCAAGAGGATGGTTACTTTATTAATGACATGGATGTTGCAGGTGATATGGAAAAATACTTCTTCAGGGATCTTTTGTCTTCCCTTAATATGAATACGGCAGGTGGCTAGCCACAAGGCTCTTCTGCTCTCTTCAATAATATCACCCGCTCTATTTCTGATGAGATTAATTCTATTTTGGAAGCAATCCCAGGGGATGATGAAATTAGAGAGGTGTTTGGTCTAGGAATTCTGATAGCACTCCAGGGCCAGACGCATTTCCTGCTTCTTTTTACAAGTCTTCTTAGGATATTGTGAAGCAGATCATGATCATAGCGGTGCAAGACTTCTTTATGTGCAGTAATCTTCCCAGGATGGCATGTGCTATAAAACTTTTTATGATTCTTAAAGTGAAGGATCCTCAATCTCTGAATCAATATCGTCCAATTAGCTTATCCAATGTTCCATACAACATTCTAGAGGGGGTCCTCAATCTCATACTTTCCCCCTTTCTTCCTAGATGGGTGGCCAATGAGTAGCATGGTTTTTTGAAAGTTCACTCTATTCAAGGTGCCATAGCCTTATCCAAAGAATTTATTAATGACATTAATTTGAAGGCTTTCAGAATTAATGTGGCTATTAATCTGGACATGAGTAAAGCCAATGATATAATTGAATGGAATTTCCTCAAAAGGGTTCTCCAAGGCAAGGGTTTTTTCAATATGGATCATTGACATCCTTTTTTGTTGCTTTAGTTCTCCTTGGGTATCAATCTCCTTTATGGGAAAGAAAATTGATTTCTTCAAAGCCATCATAGGTTTGAGGTACACTACTAGAAAATTGGGCTATAGCCATGGTAAAAAATCGTGGCTATAGGGGTCAAACCTATGGCTATAACCTATAGCCACAGTTCCAGCTATCTGTGGCACCTATTGGCATGGATATAGCTAAAAGCTATATCCACAGTTTTATTGGGCTATAGCCACGGTTTTAAACCATGGCTATAGCCCTATTTCCATGGTTTCACTAAACTATGGCTATAACCCCCATATCTGTCCATTGTGGTAGTTGGCCTATAGCCACAGTTTTCCCCCGTTGCAACATGATTATAGCCACGATTTATAACTGTGGCTATAGCCCAATAAAACCGTGGCTATAGACCAAAATTAATTTTAGCCCATCGAGATTTGATCTCTGTACCTTCACTATGTAGACCAAACACCTTTCCACTACTCCACATACATCTTTGCGGATATATATATATATATATATATAAATATATATATATATATATATATATTATTAAAAATTGTGGCTATAGCATGTAAACCGTGGCTATAAACCTCCACTACTCCATAGATGTCTTTTTAGATATATATATATGTTAAAATATATTATTAAAAACAGTTTCTATAGCATGTAAACCGTGGCTATAAACCTCCCCGCCATTTTTTTGCTGGTTAATTGTTTTCCCGCGTAAGGGCGGGAGATCTATAGCCACGGTTTTGAAGAACCGTGGCTATAGTTCATGAAACAAATACCCTATATCCTCGGTTTTACCCAAATTGTTTCTATAGACCATCCCTATAGCCACGGTTTAACCAAATCGTGGCTATAACCCTTTAAAAAAGACTCTATAGCCACGATATCACCCAAACTGTGGCTATAACCCTTTGAAAAAGACCCTATATCCACGGTTTTGGTGAAACCGTGGCAATAGATTTTGAAAAAAAAACATATAGCCACGTTTTCACTAAACCTTGGCTATAGCCTTTGAAATTAAACCCTATAGCCATGGTTTTGTTTAAAATCGTGGTTATAGCCTCGTTTTCTAGTAGTGGTAGGGAGAACCCCTTTCATCTTCCCTTTTTATCATTGCTCAGGATGTCATAAGTAGATTTTTCAACCACTCCTTGGAGATTGGAAAGATCCTACCCTTTCGTAATAAGCATAGGTGAGGAAGTGTGTATCATATCTTGTTTGAAGACGACACTTTTCACTTTGTTAATAGCAGCATCAAATCCATTCTGGGGGTTAATGAAGTGACTGAAGTTTATTTTGTATGGAGTGGGAATGTAGTGAATCATGAGAAAAGTTTCTTTAATACTTCTACTAGATGTCCGGAGTGGAGGTTAAGGTAGCTAGAATCTAGTCTTATCATGAAAAGTGGTACCTTCCAGTTGAATTACCTAGGTGCCCCAGTGTCTTTGTAATCTCTCCAAATTAAACACTTTGATGGAGTTACTGGATAAATTTTGGGGAAGATTCTCAATTGTAAAAATAGGTTCCTTTCTTTTGTTGGATGAATAACATTAATCAACTCAATCATGGCTTCTATTACAATGAATATTATGTCTACCACTAAGGTTCTATAGAAGTTGATCTCTAACATAGAGAAAATTTTGAACTCTTTCTTATGGGATGGTCACTTAGAAGGAAAGTACCACTGGGTTGCTTGGGATAAACTGGCTAAACCAGTGCAGGATTAAGGTATGAACCTCAAGAGTATTTCAAGCACCATTTCTGGCTAGCATGCCAAATTGGACTGGGAGATTGTTGATGGAAAATACATTTGGAGTAGTTACATGAAAAATGACTATGGTTTTGATGGAAACATTCCTAAAGTTTAGACTTCTTATGTGCAAAAGTTGGTCTGTCCCTACATTTCTTTTCTCTAGCAACACTCCATGTGGATCATTAGCAATGGTGATGTGATCTACTGGCATCAAAACTAGTCATGGTCGGTCCCGGGTTTTCCATACTATCCCTCACCATCTATTAGCTTCAGAGAATCTTGTGTTTTTTCAATTCTGATCAACTCTACTTTGGATGTCACACATCAGATCGCTTTTGATAGCATTCTGATTAGCAATGACCAAGATCAATGTGTTTTCACAGGATCAGCTTTAGGTACTTTTAACATTAAATATTTTCTCAATGTTCAAAATGTGGCATCTCATCAGGACCCTTGGGGTGATATCCTCTGGTGCAAGAAGCTTCTAGTGAAGTATTATTTCCTAGTTTGGCGTGTCTAACATAATGCGCTACCAACATAGGATAACCTATAGTGGTGGGGGATAAATCTGTCCTCTAAATGATATTGTTGTAGATAGGCATGGTATGAGTCTCTATTTCACTTATTCTTTGATAGTGAGTGGGCTACGTAGGTATGGGGTTTCTTAGGCCAGATTGTAGGGCGTATGGCTGGTGTGGAGACAGTTTCAGACTTTCTCTAATGCTGATTCCAGGGAGTGATTAGGCCTAGTCCGAAACAAAAGGCTAGATCCCTATGTTTTATTACAGTGTACTAGGTTCTATGGATGTATAGGAATAAGGTACGACATTAATCCAAACCTGTGTCGACAACTGAAATTATTTTTATGGCTAGATTGATCCTTCTGGATTTTGGTAGCCAATGTAAAGATGTGGCTAAGGTCCATCCCAATTTGGATTCCTCTCATACCACTAGTAGGTCCATTCAAGGGATGGGGGTCAATTGGAAGCCACCTAGAAGGGGGTTCAAACTCAACACTGATGGACTGTGCTGTTCAGGCTTAATGGATAGAGGTGAAGTTGTTCGCGATTCTCTTGGATGATTGGTGGTGCCTTTCTTAGATTTTTTTGGCAATGGTGATTCTCTTCAAGCAGATTCTCAAGCCTTACTCACCGGTTTCTTCTTTTAAATGGAGGGAGATTCTAATTCAAATGGTGGAGGTTGACTCACTCATCATCATCAAGGCCTTGTCTGGAAAAGGCTCAATCCCTTGGAGCATTGAGTACTCGATTAGAAGATGCAAGCACCTTTGGGATATTCACACGTCCATCATCCACACATGGCGGGAGGGGAATATGGTGGATGATTTTCTGGACGCTAAAGCGACGACAAATGATAACATGTTGGTTTTTTCAGGTCTCAAATCATTTCCATCGGATGACCCTATTTTTGTATAGGTTGACACCCTTGGAATGCAATATTTTCACCCCCCCCCCCTTAGTCCACTTTTTTGTTCTTTCTCATCTTTCTCATCCCTCATTATTAATTAAATAAAAAGTTTTAATTAAGGATAATGAAAATAATAAATAGGAGGGGAGTGAATCATTATTGAAAAAAATTTATAAATTCTTCCAAATTATATCAACCTTTAAAACATATTAAATGTTTATCCACTCAAATATAAATCCTCACACTAACTTTTACATTTAAAAAAGGAAAGAAAAATAATGTGATTATTTTTACAAGGTTCAACCCCTTTGTAGGAAACCTACTCCTTATTTTTATTGTATAGTATACCCAACCACATATTCTTCACTATAAGAAAAAAGATTTACAAATATGCAACATTTGAATGTATTCTCACTATGAATATCTAGATTCACACAAGACTGGGCAGTTTAATATTTATATAATTTAGAAATTGTAATAAGAATGATAAAGATCATTTTAAGGGTTCTTTTACTTCACTAACTTTAGAATAATATCTTCCTTCATAAGCCTCAAGTATAATAATGAAAATCAATCTCATTAAATATAGAATCAGATATATATCTTCTCATAGATACACAAACTCATATTCGATTGATCTGAATGATAAATCTCAAATAGATGTTGACGATATATTCTAAACTACAGACATCAAGACCCCTTATTCTTTCAATATTCCAATTCTATGTATTTGTAAATCTGATTTATATTCACTCTATTCAATTGATAATCATATTCAGTATTATTAGAACTCCTGGAATTGATGTAAATCAGAAAAATCCATTTCCAACTAAATATTCATGAAACATAACTCAATATAATCATACAATATGATACTCCTCCATTTCCTCATTTACATATGCCCAAAAAATATGCACCATAATCTATAAATATTTTACTATCTAATTAAATATATAAATTTATAAAAATACCAATTTTTACCTTTCTTTATTCATTCATAGTTAACCATAATATAAAATTATTGGGTAGCACTGTACAGCTCAAAATATTGAAAATAATTTACAAAAAATGAGTTCAAGAATTATAGGTATATACATCATCTTCTTATTCCAAGAATATATTCAAAACCAATATTTAACCTATTAATTCCATAAATAATATATAAATTATATAACTCATATGAACATAGTTTTAAAACACTCATATTCTTGAAAACCCAATTTGAATAACTATTAAACTAGTTCAACATAATTATTCAAAGTCAAGAATAGATTATCATCATCATATTGACATCATAAATTTAGTATCTAGATATTCTTCATTCACATATACATCTTTGAGAAAATTCTATATCATATAGATCATTTCATGGTAAATCTTATTCTCTAATTAATACTACTCACATTGATTTAAAAACTCTTGAATAAAAATCCATTTTGGGTTCTTGTGATGTTGGAATCCATTTTTGAATGGTATAGGAATCAAACAAATTTGATTCTTCATAATATTTAAATTCTAGAAACACCCTTTAACAAAATATTAAATATCTTATTTTACATCTTCATGCACACAGCACAAATATCTTTCTAGTGGATTAATATTCTTACATGGATCAAACTTCATACACTTGGCTCTAAAATATTGTACAAGGATATATTTATATAAACAATAAAAATATCTTATGCATATATTAATTTCTTACATGACTCAAACTTCATAAAAATGGATCCAAAATATCATACGATGGAATATTCATATGAAATATACAAATAACATACATTTAGCACAATATTTTTATGTTTTGGAAAGAATATCTTACATAAGGATCCTAAGATGACATAATTATCCAAATATTCATCATCTATCCTAGGAATTTCATAATATATAAAACACTCACAAACAATATATCCTTAACCATCTTAAAAAACTACAAACATCATCAAACACTTGTCAAAAAACTATAATTATTCTAATCCATGATAGAAAAAATGAACCTAAATAACTTCAAGATAAATTAAATTTATCCATTTTTTATTTTATTAGAAAAATTTCCCAATGATTCAAAATAAACTCATATCTATTCAGAATACATCAATACCTAATGAGAATCATAAAATCAAAATCAATCTCATATATGAATTTTCTTGCACCACACTACCAGGTAAGGTAATATTTTTTTATATAATTTCATCCCTTGATGAAAATAAAATTTTACAATGTAACAAATATAAACTACCCCTATCTTCATACATCCATTATTTTTTAACCATCTACCTCATTTAGTATTATCCACACCTTCAAAGAAAATAGTTGTTCATATTACCATTTTGAAAAATATTTTATCCCACTTTTGTGAAGAGGTGTGTCACTATTTCCCCCCTTTTTTCAACATAATCCAAATCCCGGTGGGGGATCTTTCCACACATATTCAAGTGATAAGATGGGGTTATTCATGGAGTTTCAACCAAAAATATTTAAACTGCTCTCTTGGAAAACATTTTTGTAAGATATATATAATATTATTTTTAGTATAAATATATACCCACATGATATATTCATTGTAAAATCACTCCTTAATGAATTATACTTGATGTATATTTGTTTTTATAAAAAAAATGTTTTCTAGGGTTCTTTGATAGATTTATTATACTCAGATTATTACATAATATTATCAGTGGTGTTCAGTCTCAACTCTCAAATCTACTAACTCTACAACAATCCATAAAACCTATGTACATTAATGGATTTTTTCCACGTATTCTACCTTATATGTGTTATGTTTCACTAATTCATACTTCTTATCATACCAACTCACACATCCCTTAACTATGAAGAAAGTACCCCATGATGTTTATCTTCTATCTATACAATCACCTCCACAATCTTCATCAGTGAATCCATGAAGATTCAAATTGGTCATACATCTATATAACATGTTAAAATTCACTATGACATTAACATATCTTAGAACTCTCTTCTCTAGAATCTGGTGTGAAACAATTGGGTCACTCTGAAATCTAGAACATGGAGTTATTTCATAACTAATATCAAGCATTAAGTTTATTGAATAAAATTGGATTCTTATAACTCTCCAACATATATTTTTGGTTCATGTTGATTCTACTCTAAAATTTAAATAGTTTAGTTCCAACTGAGATTATAGTTAAATCACTCTTGAATCTTCTATGTCAAACATTTTCAAAAAATCCCTTGTATATTTTTCATAAGATAAAAATATGTTATTTAATTTTTAATCAATCTATAATCTTATAAAATAATTTAGTTCTCCAAACATGAAATTCCAAACAATATTTTGATTTTATTTTAAAATTCCTCACTAAATTAATCTTGTTCACTTGAAAAAACAAATTCATCTAAATAAATAATGACAATTGGCATACCTATGGACAACACCTTGACATATATATTGTTTTTAACATTTCCTTTTATCATATTCATTTACCTCAAGAATCTATCAAGTTTTATGTACCCATATATAGGAACCTATTTCAATCAATACAATTTATTTCAAATTTTTCGTAAATTTTTTCAATATTATCAATAATTAAAGTTTTTGGTTTATAAATAAACACTTTCACTGTAAGATCACAATTTAGAAAAACTAATTTCACATCCATTTGAAAAAAAACTATATTTCTAGTCTATGTCCACTACAAAAAACATCTAAATTAATTTATGTATTTATACTAGAGAAAATGTTTCCTCAAAGTATATAACTTCCATTTGAGAATATCCTTTCCATAAAATCCTAGATTTATTTATTATCACATTAATGTTATCATTCATTTTTCTGAACACCCATTTCATAACAATAAAAGTTTTATATTCAAGTATTTTAACTAAATCCCAAGTGATGTTATTTTCAATTTGGTTCAGTTCATCATTAATAACTTGTAACCACTCTTCATTCCCAATAGCTTTATCCATAGTTTTTAGTTTAATATTTTAAATAAGAGTTATTTTCTTTTCTATTTTTGGTCTTCTTATGGTTTATACTAGAGCCACATTTTTTAATATTATATTCTATATACCATCATTATTTTCTAACCTATGATGTCTCAAAACATGGTTAATAATAGCCTCATCATCATAGGTTCGATCTGAATCAATATCATTGGTATTATACACAAATTATTTTTTTTCTATATTTAATTTTTCAAAATTTGGTCTTCTACTAGATTGTGTTTCCTCACCTTCAACCTCAACAAAAAAATTAATTTTTTTTATTTCTATAGATTTTAAAATAAAATAATTCAATATGATTTTTTATCTTCTTAATCCAATATTTGTTTCTATTTTAATTGGATAAATTATCCATACAAACTATTTCATCTTCTTTCTCATCAAATTTTCTAATCATGATAATAATTATAATGAATAGAATACAAAAACACTGATATATTGGATAGTTGGACTATTGTTTTACCACATATCATAAGGATTAGAATGTTTCTCTAGTATAATGAGGAATAATTTCTAAATTTGTAAAATACTATACTAATCTTTCCACCAAAAACATTCTGAGGCTTTATTTTCAACTATCATTATTCTACCCATCTCCACAATTATACTATTATTCCTCTCTGTAATAAAATTTATTTTGGGAGTATATGGTGGGATAAATTAATTCCTGATTCCATTTTTAGAATGATAACTTCCAAATTAATCACTTTTATATTCTTTTTCGTTGTCATATATCAATTTATTCAGGAATAGTTCCAAATCATTTTCAACTAGTCTATTCAAAATTTTAAAAATATCAATGGATTTAGACTTTTTCCTGATGAATATAATAATGTTTATTTGTGTGAAGTAATAAATTAATGAGATTAAATATAAATAAACTCTTATATACTTTCCTTATATGACCATACAATCAATGTGAATGAGTTCCAGTGGTTTGGTATAAATAATGTCACCCTTCTTGTGAGATTTTTGAGCCATCATCCCTTTCTGAAAATTTCTAAAAACAGTATTAATTTTTTCAGATTAGGGATATCTATCACAAAATGATGTTTTTAAATTTTTATTAAGATTATTTAGATAATATAATCACTTTCATGTTTTATTGCATACTCTAGTATTTTAGACCCTTATAACATAAATTAGTTGGAAGAAAAATTAAAAAGTGGTTGTCATTTATTCTTCTTCACAGTGTAATAATCCTTCCATACATTAATATTTCAATGATTCACGAGTCCTTATAAAAAAACAATATTCCCATCAAAATAGATCCGTATAATACTCAAAAGAATCAATTTTAGCAAATCTTCTTGTAAAATATTATTCAATTTCAAATTTTGAGAATCAATATCTGTAGAAACAATCCCCTTGATGTTTAAAGAACAAAATTTAAAAAAGGTGATCGGTCCTCCATAATGTTTATCAAAAAAATAGAATATTAAGATAACATGTCATGTGGGAAGAGTACCCACTATTAAGAACTCATAACATAGTTATTTTTACTTGATAAATTTTCTACTAGAAATTATTGTTCATAAATCTTTTCTGGAATACAATTTTGATTATCCATATAAGAAATCCATCATGGAAAGAATTTCATACACTTAATTACATTATGAAGCTACTAATCACACATTCTACAAACTTCTTCAAGATACAAAAACCCATTCTTAGTTGGAAAATTAGAAGAATTTATCTATAAAGTATGTCTTCTGTGAGAATATAAATTCTTATCATCTACTGACTTCCCTTGACTACATTCCACATTCCAAGTAGAAATGTGTAGGCCTTGATCACAAAAACTTTTTAGCACCAAAATATCCTTAATATATGAATATTATAGGACAATAAAAATTCTACCTAAAATACCCTCTAGATTTTTGTTCTTCGTATACACTTTTTGTTAGAATTTTCTTTTTTCTTTGAGTCACAAACATTATTTATACCTTCTTTTCTATCACTAAAATAAATGAATGATTTTACACATTTTTTGGTTTGAACTTTTCCAAAAATCACGATTAAACTACAATTGTTAGTCACAATATAATTATTTATATATTATATACGTATAGATTTAACTATACCTTTTTTTTTAATTTCTCTCAATTGACTTAGACGATTAAGAATATACTTTAACATATTACTATAAATACTTAATTAAAATATTCAATTTATTCTAACCCTTAAGACACATAAACTATGTATTTGATAATTCCAATTCTTTAAAACTAGATATGTCTTTAAGATATTTGTTTCATCTTCTCATGTTCAATAGTTTTCTACCAGAATTTATTTACATCACACACAAGGGGTTATCCTTTCTTTTTAAACTCATTTTTCCAATCTATTAGCTTCTTCTTTTCTTCCACCTACTTTTTCTTTTCTTTTCTAATCATGGAATTCTACTCAAGACAAGATTTTATATTATCCTTTGACATGTTTTTTATCTCATGTTTTTAATCATCTTCTTTTCAATTTAATGTGTAGAATTATTTTTCAATATAAACCACAAAATTGGAACATTCCACACCATATTTATATTCAAATTAACTACTAGATGTATGTTCATAACCTATTTCTTTTCTCATCTAATTTTTTATCTTTTATATATAAAAATCACTTCTCGATTCTTCCAACTTTTCAAGATTCCAAAAACCTTAATTAAACTTGATTTTGTATGATTTATCATCTTTATCGGATTTATAATATCCACCCTTATTCTTACAATAGTTAAAGATAAAATTTTGAATTTAATTACATTTTTAGTATCTAAGTGGAAACATTCATTTACTCTTTATCTTTCCCTTTATGAACCCCTTTAATAATAGAGTAAGGATTATTTGATAGTATACAAAATCTTGTTAATTTTCAGATTCAATTGAATTTACATAATCAACGTGTTATTTGATATATAACATTATCAAGGCCTCAAAATAACTTTTATATTTTACCTCTTTCTTAATTGATGTAATTTTTTTCATTTTATAATCTCGAAAAAGGATATGAAATTCATCTAAGAAAATATCATCTCTATCTTCTAAAGAAAATATCTTAAGATCAAACCAATCCAAAAAAATTCCACATGAGCTTATTAATAATTTTATAATCTTTATGTTTTTCACAAAACCCATAGGTTTTAATATCACCTTCATTTACCCGAGTAAAATGGTCATAAATGTTCTCTTACTCATCTATCTTTTTTTCTTAAAACTTACTTATTTAAATCTTTTTTTATCCTCCTAAACATCAGCATTTCCTTTATTGTTACCTTCAAGATTATCCTATATATCATTGACTGATTGAAGTCCCATCACTTTCATATAGAATTGTTCTAAAAATACAATAGAATATAATTTTTTAAACTACCATAAACCTATATATTTATTTCATCTATAATTTTTATTAGAGTAATCCCTTCAATGGGTGAAAAACCGACATCTGTAGCTTCTCAAACCTTAAATCCAATGGATAAAAGATATGAAAACATCTTGTTATTCCAAAAATGATACTTTTTCCCTAAAATATAGTCACACCTCTATTGTTAACAAAATTTTGATTTTCTATAATATACACATGAATCGATTAGATAGAATTAACCTTACTCTAATATCAGTTAAAGTGACTTGGATCAGATTAATCTACTGAGAAGTGGTTATGAATCAGTAAAGACCAATTTATATAATTTATTATAAATTAAATAAACATCTATAACATGTAAAATTTAAATCCACACACATGTAAATTATTTTCATCTATCTTACATGAAGAAAATGATATAAAAATGAACAAGAGGATTTTTACATGGTTCATCCATTTCACAAAAAACATACTCCTTATTGTGGTTGGTTAGTCTCTATAACCATGGATTCTTCTATATAATCAAAAATATTCAAAATCTCATAAAATTAGCATAGGTTCACACTATTCTTATCCAGAGTCACACTAAACCATTTTTTTCACACTTATTTCATATATAAATTTTAACGAGGATGAGAAAGATTATTTTGATGTTTTGGTTACTTCAGCAATATAAAATGGAGATATTACTCCACAATCCTTGAGGATAATCAAGAACATCATTCTCACTTAATAAAAAATTAAATGATTATCTTCTCTTTGATAATCAAACTCATATTCAATTCAAATGAATTATCCGGCTCAAATAGACATAGATGTTATCTTTCGAACATTGGGCTTTAGGATCTCTAATTATCTCAATATTTTGATCCTCTATTTTTTAAAACTTTCACATATTTTATCTCTATTTGATAACTCATTATATTTAAGATTTTCAGAACTACTATAATTTAATTAATTAAGGAAAAACCAACTACATATAAACATTATTAAAAAATCACTCAATAGAATTGTATAACACAATCCACCTTAATTTCCATGTTTAGTTAGGCTCTCAAAACATGAACCAATATTTTTTAATATAATCTAATTTAATTAAATACATTCCTTTTTATAAATTAAAATTCTATTATTTCTTTATTACTTTTAAATTAACTATAAAAAATGCTCTAGTATTACCTTTCAACTCAATGCTCAGAAATTAATTCACAAAATGGTGTTTATGAATTCCCAAAATTACCAAAATTTTCTTCTTCCAAACTCAACATCAAAACCCATATTCAACATAATTATATACTAATAAAAATATTCATGATAGAAAATATATGAACATAGGATTAAAAAGCATTCATATTCTTAAAAACACCACTATAATCAATATTTAAACAAGTTGCAAGTGATTGTTTGAAGTTAAGAATAGATTAGCATCATCATACCAACATCCTGTATTTAATATCTAGATATTATTTATTCACAGATACCTATTTCATCATATTCTTTATCATATAAATAATTTATTGGTCCACTTATTCTCTACTAAATAAATTTATCATTGATGTAATAAATCTTGAATCACAACATTTATTGGGTGTTTGTGATTCCTGAATCCATGAAAATGGTTCAGGCATTGAATGGTTTTTATTATTTATATTATTTCAATTTTGGAAACATGATTTATCATAAAGTAAAATATCATGTGAAATGTCTTTATACCTGAAACCAAAATATATTATGGATTGATTAATTGTATTTCATGGATCAAACATCATACACATTGATCCAAAATATCATATGATAAAATATTAATCTTCTCAACACAAATATCTTATACATAGATCTATATTTTCTTACAGATCAATCTTCTTAGGTGAAAATACAAAATATCATATATGTAAATATTCATATGCAGATCATAAGTAACTTACCTAGAGCTCAATATTCTTATGTGGTGACCAAAATATCATATATGAGGCCCATATGATAATTTCCTTCCACAAATATTCATTATCCCTAAGATTTATTCCAGAACACAGAAAACAATCATAGAGAATCTGCTGTAAATCATCTCAAAAAGTTAATACACATCATCAAACACTACTAAACAAACTATAAAGATTCTTAATAATCAATGAAAGCTAATGAAAACCCATCAATAACTCTAATATCACTTCAGTTTTCTAAATATCCATCTATTAAAGATAATTATTAGAATACATCCATTGAATGGATCAATAGTTCTATGATTGGGAATTCGAAATCATATTTGGTTAAGTGTAAGTTGAGACCCTTAAAGTAATTTTCAACATTAATTTTGATATTATTTTTATTGACAAGTTCAATTTTGGTGGGCCACATTAGGTAATGAAACTCCTAAAGAGACTTTTCTTAGATGATCTTATCTGCTCTGTAATCCACTCTAGAATCTCAGGTTAGATACATTATCCTTGATAAATTTTTATATCCATAGTGTTTATATGAAAAAACATGATAAATGGAATCCATGTTAGGATATAATTTTAGCATCTATATATAGTTTCATAGGAATATATCTTGATATTTTTTTATAAAGTAAATGTATGTGTCATGTTCCTTAGGGGTTATGCCTACACTAATCATTTTAGGTCTTAGATAATTCTTTTTTACCTTGATTTATCTACCTGAGATCATCATTTATTGGAAAACACCTTCTGTGAATACTAGAGTGGAATCCTTGAGATATCACTATTTTTTACATTGATAATATTTGAATTATAATATAGTTATCCATTATGAACTCTTGTTGATGATATGTGGTCGTTGTTTTATCTATTAAAATGTATCATTCTTATAAATGGTTCCTCTCATCTAGAGAAACTAATACCATGATAAAGGTAAAACATATAAGTATAAATCATGCTCTTATCCTCCTCCTAAGATTCATATCCAACTAATCAAAGATCCATAAATAGTTTGTATGAAGATAGTTTAGACTATATTTATAGTAGAGATACTTAGGTGATAGGTTAATATGTATGGAGTGTCCAGAAACATTTCTCATTCTCAGTGGTAGTTTTTCATTAGAAACATTCTCTTGAGAGTCATGTGGAATTAATTAAATAATACTTTTTCTAATTAAACCGATGTGACCCGATGACTACAAGGATTGGGATTTTTCACCCAAAAAAATTGTTTGGAAACACACAATCTTTGTTTATTCCACTCTATGGATTAACAAGAGAAATTTATAAACCATTGTGATAAGTAATTTGAATGGTTTTATTTACCATCGGTAGCTTCCCATCCATTTTATATAACCCTATTACTATATATTGATATTCACAGGACGCAAAAATTTCGTTGTCTCTAGACATTACTCTAAATTTATAGTTAAAATTTTACTTTATTTATTGATAATATAATGACAACACTGCCACATACATATTGATCCATGGACTTCCTATAAATATATTTAAGGACACATATTGGGGACCACTAGGATTTAAAATTTAGAAATGATATCTATAAACTAGGATATTATTTTGATCCACTTAATGGGATTCTACTCACTCTTTTCATACCCTTGGATTTTGGAAGGTGACAATTCAATTTCACTGTAGCCCAAGTTCCTAAGGTTTCATATTGATATGAGATTAATCCCAAAGTCATTATTAATTAAGCATCAGCATACATCAATATCATTGAGATTTATATATATATAAATAAATTTAAGGGTATAATGTGTCCTTTTTTAAAAACATATCATTCTCATTTGGTAAAGGAAATGATGGTATGACATTTAATTGATCTATTCACTATATGAAAAACTTCAGATACAATAACTTCAAACTTGAACTATTCAGGGATTAAGAGAAAATTGATCGGGTAATTCTTGAGTTCTATAGAAATTTTAAGGGAATCTAAATTATAAATATTTTCCAAGATAACCATAATCTAATTAAAGAATTCAATTTTCTATACCAATAACCTATGATTCCTTTCATGAGGTTTCTCCCAACCTTGGGTTTGTTCCAAAATATTAATCTTAAAGGCCAAGGATGACTATGATGGTAGATTATTTCCTTAACTAGAAATAGGGGAATAATTTATATATTTGGGTTGTTTTGATATTTCCCTTCCATTATATGATTTTATCTTGATAATTAAATGTCTTTTAGCCAATATTCTTTTATAATTAGGTATATATGATCCTTATAGGTTTCAATATCAGGTCGATTCTCCTGTTGAGCTAATTGGAGCGGTTGCCTCATGGTTTTAGTTTCATATATATCATCATTAGAAATGGTGAATGAATGTTGGGTTCTATTATTATTTCTCCTTCCAAGACCTCCTCAACCATTGTGACCTTCTCCTCTATTTTGGATACGGAACTATGGTTCATATATTTCTTCATCATAGGTGATAGGGTTATTCAAATGGATGATGTTGATCGATCCATATTATGACTCCTCATATGATGAGAATCCTATTTAGTGGGGTGATTCCCTTTGTATCTCTTGATGGGATGGTGTCAATCCTCCTAGTTATAGAATTAATAAGTCAGGGAGGATCCTAAAATTGTTGGTGGATATTAAGGGATCTTCCACATGAACCTTGGTCTATTAATATTTATTTCCTTGATTCTTGGATAATGATAATGATGAAGTTATCATCATTATTAGTTATTGAGGAACATGGGTAACAACTAGATGATTAATTTTTTCATGAGTATTGTGTGTGCCTAGATGAATAATTTCATGATCATATTGTCATGAAATTTCTAAACACATATATCTGGTACTTTCTACCTCTCTCTCCCTCCTTTGGGAGTGGTAGAAGAGAAGCAATCCACCTGTGTTGGGGGTTTTTCCAACATAAAATACTTGACATAAAGTATATCCTTAAATATGAAGAAGTATAAGAAATTATGACCCAACATTCTATGGTAGGGGAAGTAGTATGGATGATCATTCTGGAATACTTCATTAGGTTTTTTAATATACTGTATTTCAAAAATATTCTGCTCCATAGTAGTGATTAAATATACTAGTACTTGTTATTTTTGGTAATTATAAATTTTATTCTTCTATTCCTTTAATTTTAGATGAATTTGACCATTTGTATCATCTAGATTATGTGATTTTGGTTTATAATATTATTTAATATAACGCATGGAATTATATTGAGTGGACTTGGGGACTGAATCTAGAATTTGTGTTGATTTGAGAATGATGGATACAATCTCTACACTACAGGGATTATTTGATTATTTTGATGGAATTTGAGGATACTTTTCCATAAAGAACCGAACTTCATCCCCCATCTTATGTGAAATTGGAGAGAATTTACAAAACCCACTAGTATATTTCAAAGGGATTAAGGGTGTCTGCAACATGTCATTGAAATTAACTATGGGATCTCCAGCAGATTCTCTTGAGGAACCTACATAGCTGGGAGTAGGTTAGTACCTTCCACTATGTAATGAACCAATGTTTTATCAATGGAAATTCCCTTATTATAATTATGTCATATAATAACATGAAATTACAACACAATGAAATACTATGTACTATGTGAACTTTAAACATAATATTGTCACTTCAATGATTTGAATTTTGAAAACCTGACATGCACGATTGCGGTCAGTAAGATGTTTGGAGTCTGAGGGAAAAACATAATTTTTATTTAATAGTAACCTACCTTTATGAATATTAACCAACCCTTATGAATAGTAGTATGACCCTTATGAATAAAAAATCATCCAAAGAATATAAACCTCACCCAAGAATGTGTAAATAAAATTTCAGCATCTTATAAGTAATAATATGACAATAGTAAAAGTATTAGTATTTTTAATGTCATAAATAGTTAAATGAAATTAATTAATTAATTTAAAAGAAATGTATTTTACCAAAAATTTGTTCATAAATTAGCAATTTTATGTCTTTTTGTTTTAAGATTATTTTATAAGACCTTATGTAATTTTTCAAAGCATTATAAAATCAGTTATAGTTTTAAAATATGTATCTTTTAGGTAAATTATAATTTTAATTAAAAATTAAATTAAACATATTTAGAAAAAAATTGAAAATTTTACTTTATTTTTGGATTCTAAATTTCAATAAATGATTATGGTGAATTTTTTGGATTTTTTTGAAACACATAAATTTTTTATGAATATTGATGTATGATAATTTACAGAATAAGCTAAATACATTAATTACTGAGTCTTGGGTGATGTTATAATGATTTGAGCACCTTTGGTTCAAACTCACGTGCACTTATTACTATTTTTTGTCCTGGAATAATCATTATATGTTGTCTTATGGATAAATAACAATGTAATTATTCAAATTTTAAGAAAACCCTCCTCCCCTCCACTATAAAAACCACCCATACTCCCCTCTTTTCTTCACTCCTCTCAAGCCTTGTACCTTACCTAAATTCTACCCAACTGTCCAACCAAGATCCTACCCCACGTCTATAATCCCTTGGTCTCCTCAAAAGACCAAATCCTCTCCCCTTAAGTGGCTCTCAAGGAATATTAAATCAAGAAGTAAATTCCTATTTTCTTTTCATTCATTTTATTTTCATGTTCCTTTATTATCTTTTATTTCCTAACCTCTACTCATCCAAATGTTATGAAAAATACAGTACAATAAATGTACTGTAATATAGTTATTCTAGTGGGATAATTAATTATCATCTCTTCTTTCCCCTTATTTAATATGAAAGAAACAAAAATGCCATCTGAAATGTGTTAATTTATCACATTCAAGGATGATGAGTTATAAATTTTTATTACCGTCTTCAATTATGGTCATGAAAACATTTTTATGTTTTAACCAAAGTATTAAATATTTTTTTATTTGATGTTATTTAATTCTTTTTCTCATCATATTTAAAAATAACAATACAAAACAAGACAATTATGGGCAAATTCTCCAAATTAATCCAAGCATTTATCATTAATTTTTTATATAATGATTTTCTTTCACTCATAATAACCAAATGAATTTTGTGACAATGTAATCTTCTGTATGTTCACTAATTTCATTTAATATAAATTTTTTACAACCATTATCATCTTTCATGTTTATCTAAACATGAATATAAGTGAACTGGTCGTTAAAACTTAGGAAACTAACGCTCCCAACCAATGAAATTGAACATCTCAACTCATAAAAAAGGACATATATGAATTTAACAAGGTTATAAAAAATCTATATCATGTATTTGAGGTTTTGAAATTAATAATTAATGAACATAATTGGATTATTCAGTTCATTAAGATCAACTTAAAAACACCATCAGACTTAAGATAAGTGATACTCTCTTTCTCACATTTATTCAAGAATATCCTTTATGTTATGTCCTTTTATGCATAGTTTCTAATGATGGGGTATGATTTCACACCTCCCCCATATAGAAATAATGATATATAAAATAATAGAAACCCATTTATCTCTCATTAATCCCTCCTAAGTACACCTGGTGCCATGCCGATATTCCGTAAGATATTCTACCCGAACCTCCATTATTTCTTCAGGTTATGCTTACTCTATTTTTACCCAAATTAAATACAATATACTATTTATTAACATCTTAAATTTTCTGTTTATATGTCCAAAATCATGTATTAATTTCCATTATCCACTCTCTTTCTAGTATATATGTGATTTTAAGTGATTCCCTCCTCAATACTTCTCGATAAGAAAACTCGTTTTAAGGGAACTTCCTAAATCTGAAACCAATTTCAAATGAACTCAACTATATGTTTTAAACCACCATTTTTTTATAAAACTGGTGTTTTTTATGAAAACATTATTGGATCACTCTGGGTTTTATAGAAATTATTATTCTCTTTTCTATTTTAAATTTTTGTTAGTATTTTCCTTAAAACCGCACTAAAATGTTTTAATGATAAAATATCATAAATTATATTTTTAAATGTTTTAAATTATATTTGAAATCACTTCTCATGATATGTGATTATTTTACCTTATTAATGTCCATGTATGTTTTAATTCTTTTCTTTCACGGTCACTTGTATAATACACCCATTCATTATGCTTTATGGCATGATTAGACACCAGTTTCTTTCCATGGGTACCCTTATGTTTATGTATGATTTATTATGTATGATTCTTATTGTGGAAAAAATATTCATGAACATGTTAATATGGGTGAGACCAGATAACACTCTAATGTATTGGGTTATGTTGAGTCTCATCAGATGTTATGTGCAATGGTCTTGGAGGTTATCCATGACTCATGCTTCCATGTGCAACAGTCGTGGTGGTTAACCATGAATTGTGGTACTCTATATACAATGAGACTTGAATCGTGCAAAAGTCATGTATTATGTTACTTACACATTCCTATGATTAAATGCTTATATGTTCACATGTTTATATGTTATGATTCTATATGCCATTTTATATCTTTATGTCATGATCTCTAACCCGTGTGCTAAATCCTTATTCATATGTTTATTCCCTTAATAGGATTTTAGATCATCCCTCCATTCATTTTATCCATAGGGTACCCAATGAAGATGTAAGGGATCAAAGGAAGTTAAGATATCTTTATGAAGATTAAATAAAGAAGTGTTGTTTTAGTCCAATGTTTTAAGTTTTAAGTACCTTGTCTACCAAGACACTAGACTTTACGATCATTGGCTTGTTAAATAATGATTTATTATTATTAAAATCATGTAAAGTTATGTATAAAAGGATAGGGTCTCTATTTTTGGTATCATATGATGGTCTAGTTATTTTTGGAGATTAGGAATAGATCACTTTAGTAAGAGCTTTAAGGATTAGACTAAGTATAAAAAGACACCCGTAAATTTTGGTAAGTATAGAGTAAGTGGTTTATCAAGAAAATACCTTTTAGGATACAAACAGGTAGAGGTGGCTCTAGAACAGATGTATCTAGGGGTAAAACCCAAAAACACCACTTTGAGGTAGACTCGAATGGGAATAGGTATATAACAACAGGACTTACTGCACTCTTGATTTGACACTCTCTATAGATATGCTTTG
The DNA here is from genome assembly GCA_963277665.1 of Viscum album. NCBI lineage: Eukaryota > Viridiplantae > Streptophyta > Magnoliopsida > Santalales > Viscaceae > Viscum > Viscum album. The sequence continues at coordinate 1,281,843,758 of OY728153.1, forward strand.
GTAAATTCATGATCTTAATACAAACCATCATTAAGGGAATAAAAGATATCATGAGAAAATAAGTTAAGAAATATATCAATGATAACCTAGATTTAAACCTAGGGAGTCACATATTAGAATATACTTACCCTTTATAAGTTTATCCTTTTATGTTCAAGTTTTCTTTTTATGCTCAATAGATAAGTATTAAAGCCCTCTAATTGTACATTATTTTTCATAGTTAATGGTTGGAAATAGAAGAATATGTTCCAAAAATCAATGTTATAGGGAATGTGAAGATATGCCTAATGATATGAAAAATATGATGGGATAGGGTTATCAAAACATCATCGAAGTGCTTTCTTAGTTGTCTCAAGTTATGAATGATAACTTGAATCATGTGGAATTCCTTCCTCCCAAAAGGAAAGGGAATGTTGTTGTACAATCTTTCATACGGAAAAGACCTCCCATGTTTAGTGGGTCTTCTGATCCCCTCCTCATGGAACAGTGGACTAACTCCATCAAAAAGATATTCTCTGTCCTCCAGTGCTCAAAAGAAGAGAAATTTGTGTTGGTAGTCTATCATTTTGATGGAAAATATGGTCAGTGGTGGACACTGATCAAGAATACAAAGTCCTGGGATGAAATTTATTCCATGGATTGGGATGAATTCAAGAGAATTTTTTTTCAATAAATGTGTTCCTCGAACTCTCCACCTCAATATGGAAAGAGCGTTCTTTGGACACAACCAGAAGGAAGATGAGTTAATCAGGGCATTTGAAGCAAACATTACATGGCTTATAAGGTATGCCATTGGCTTGTTCATGAACACCAAAATCAAGGTAGACCACTTCTTTATGGGACTAAAGTCGAGTACTAAAATCATTGTTGATTTGAGACTTTGATAGCTATGAGGAGATTTTCTGTTGTGCCCTTAAGGTTGAAATTTAGATCAGAGGCTCTCAGTGGTACTGTGGGAGTAGCGACAAAAATTAGAACATATAATCTAATGTGGTTGATTCCACAAATAAATTCCATGATGGAAAGAAGCCCATCCATCCCATGTGTAAAAATTGTGGGAAGAAGCATCCTAGGAACTCTCTAATGGGAACCAAGAATTGATTAAAATGTGTAAAGTTGAGACATCTTGCTAAAAATACTGATGATATATGAAGAATCCCGCTAATGTGGAAGAAGAAAAAAAGGTTCAGATAATTGCTCATATAGGGGTGCAGTTTTAATACTACAAGGAACTTAGGAATTATGTGAACAATTTCCCTAATAAAAGGGTTACCAGATGAAATTAACAACATCCTCCAAGGAAACAAGGAAGGGCTTATGAAATCACTACTGCTGAGGTGGATCCAGACAATGATGTAGTGATAGGTATTCTATTTATTCATTCAAGATTATAGAACGTACTATTTGATTCTGTTTCTATGCATTATTTCATATCTTGTAGGTTTAGTATAACTATTCAGACACCACCTCAAAATTTAGAGGATATTTTATCTATGAGAATAGAAAATGGGGAAATTATTGTTTCCAAGGATTATAACTCCTCCTTGGTAAATGTTTTCGGGATGAACCTCCTAGAAAATCTTTTTATACTTTCTTAGTGGAGTTTGATGTTATCATGGGCATGGATTGGCTATCTTTATACAAAGGCAACATCAACTATTGAGAAATGGACATCACTCTTCACATCTCGAAGAATCTTTCAATTATTTACAACTATAAGGAAGAAGATTAATCTTTTTTATAATCAGTGTCTCAAGTGTGGATGTTAATTCTATGATCCTTTCTCCTCAAAGCATCTGCCACCTTATTTTCCTACCCTGGGTGGTAGTGTATTGTGCAATCATAATATTTAAGTAGTTCAACCCATCGTCTTTGCCTCATGATGAGTTCTTTTTATGAGAAAATATACTTCAAACTCTTGTGATCGGTATATATCTCACATTTTTCACCACAGAGATAGTGTCTTCATATCTTCAAAGAAAATATTATAACGGCTAACTCAGGATCATGAGGGAGATAGTTTTGTTCATTAATTTTTAGCTGTCATGATGGATAGGCAATAACTCTATCATTATGCATAAGGACAGAACCAAGTCCTTTCTTTGAAGCATCACTATAAATAACAATCCCACCATTCCCTGATGGTAGAGTCACGATAGTGGAATTAACTAATCTTCTCTTCAATTCTTCAAAACATTTTTCAGACACTTTTGTCCAAAATAATTTAACCCCATTATGTGTTAGTGTGGTTAATGGGTTTTCCAATCAGGAAAAATTATGGATGAAATGCCGATAATAACCTTCTAAACTAATAAAACTATGTACCTCTGTTATACTTGTTGGTGTTGGCCATTCTTGGATTGCCTTGGTCTTTGAAGGATCGATAAAGATTATATCCTTAGAGACAATATGGACAAGAAAATAAATTTCCTAAAGCCATAATTCACACCTGCTAAACTTCCCATATAATTTATTTCTTCTGAGGGGTTTCAGAATAGTGTGCAAGTTATTTTCATGATCTTTGTATATTTTTGAGTATACAAATATATTATCAACAAATACCACTAAAAATTAATCAAGATATTACTTGAAAACTTTATTCATTAGATCCATGAAAACATAAGGTGTATTAGTCAGTATAAAAGGAATTATTGTAAACTCTTAATGCCCATACCTGGTTCAAAATGTTGTTTTTTGGAATGTCTTCCTTCTTCACACACAACTCCTGATATCCAAATCAAGTGTCAATATTTGAAAAATATTGAGCTCCATGATTTTGGTCGAATAAATCATCAATGTGAGGTAGGGGATACTTGTTCTTTATTGTTATATCATTGATCTCCTTGTAGTCAATGCACAACCCCATAGATCCATCTTTCTACTTAAAAAAGAATAGGGGATCCCCATGGAGAAACACTAGAGAGAATAAATAATTTATTACTCAATTCCTCTAATTGTTTCTTTAGTTTCACTAATTCCATAGTATTTATTCTATAAGGGGTCTTCAATATGGTCCTTGAACTAGGAATTAAATCAATGGAAAACCCAATTTCTCATTATGGAGGATGTCCAGGTAAATACTTTGGAAACACATCAACATATTCATAAACAATAGGTATTCCATCTATTTGAACATTATTTTCCTCACCCATAGTTATTTCATTCTCTCCCTCCCCAATAATTGAATTTATTATAGAAACTAGGGGTGGATCTAGATAATAATCAGGTGGTGACATTAATGCTATAAAGATAAGGTACTTCTTATCATGATTGAAAATTGTAACCTCCTTCTTCTTACAATAAATTTTCTCTTCATGGTCTGAAATCCGATATATACCTAGGATTATATCAAATAAATAATTGGATAAATTTAAGGAAACCATTAAATTACATTCCACCACATCATTTAGAGCTTCAACCTCAGCAGTAGTAATCCCATAATCCTGACCTTTCTACCTTGGCCTTTTCATAGGTATGATTCCTTGGAACTTAGGACATTCATATGTATAATTACTGATTTCTCTACAATTTTAGCATTAAACATTGACAACCTCTTTCTTTCCTTTGCAATCATGATCTTGGTGGCCTTATTCGCCACACATGTAACATACTCTCATTCCCTTCAAGCAAGTACCGAGGTGTTTCTTCCCTCATTTACTATAGGATGGAAATTCAACGTTTCCCTTCTTCCCCTTATTTCCATTTCCATAGTGTCTAGAAGATCTCTTCTTCTCTTTCTTTGATTTAAATTCATAAGAATTAGTGAATTCATTTTCTGTCTTGATAGCACAGGGGACAATATCTTTGTACATTTAGAAGGATTGTGAGACTAATTCTCGATGGAGAAATGGTTTTAACCCATATAATAATCGATAAATATTACTATTTGGGTTACGTATATAATCTTTTGATGCCTTTCTAACCTTTTAAATTTCGTTTTATACTTTGCGACATTATCATCCTCCTTTTTCCTCAGAATTAGAAATTTTCTTTCCATATCTGCTTGATGGTCACTGGGAAAGTATTTTTATAATAAAATATCTTTAAACTCCCTCCATTCCATATTTTATACTTCTTCATTCTTTTTTTTATTTTGAATTAATGACCACCATTGATCTTCGTCTCTTGTGAGGCGATAAAATACCATGGCAACTTGTTTACTTTCTCTACTCCCCAAAGCATGATATATTTTATCTAAGGAAAGTATCCATTTCTCAGCTAAAAATGTATTTGTAGTCCCATTGAATGTTGGTGGTTGTTTCCTCATGAGGCGTTCTAACATTGATACTCCAAATCATGGATCAGGGTACTTCATATGGGTAAGGTTATTATTCATAACCTGAGTCAGTTGTCCTAGTATGGTTATAAGTTGTTCATCATCGGTTGCATCACCATCTCCAATATAATTATCTTGAGTAGGGGGGAAATACATACATGGATTACGTGCGTTGATAGGGTTTCCATTCCTTCCACTATGAGCAATTTCTAAACAATGGTATACACTAGATTAGTTTATGATTCGCAATACATAATTCCAAACTAGTAAAATACCTAACATAAATTGAATAGTTGGTGCATAAAATCCATAATCATACAAAAATGTTTTTTGGAAGTATTTAATCATAAATCCTTCCTAATGTTTTGTAAAAAAATGTAAATTATCCTAAGAATATCCCTTGTGAGTGTCATAACCAACAGTGCAGCAAGGCATGTTGTCCTATACCCGGATACCCCAGGTCAAGCCTGAAACTCCTTGTCAGAAGTTTTACTCCTAGGTACATCTGTGTCAGAGCTGCCTATACTTGTTCGTATCCAGATAGGGATGTATTTCTTTGAAAATACACAAAATCTCTACATTACCAAAATTCTAGGATGTTTTTCTATACTAATTGTCAATGTCTATCTTAGGGTAATGTTCTCTAATCAGAGTTTTTTCTAAATCTAGCTTCCAAGGTTTGTAATAAACTTCCTCTAATACCATCTGTAAATTCCCAACCCTAGTTTCCCAGAGTCATAATATGGAAAACACAAGCCTTTTAAACATAAACTTCAGCATAATATTGAAAATATAATTCAAATAATTCCATTTACTTATTAACATGGATATTCTACTAGTCCAATAATCAAATGTAATATCAATATCCAATTTTATAATGATGGAATGCATAATTTCGGACATCATAACCACATAGTCAAGGACTCATGCCAAGACTAAAAATAATATTTTGTCATGGCCTTGTACCAAGACACTTTTTTGTCTCCTGAGACCTACCGATGCATCAAGGAGCTATAGCGGGCTCCACTCGTCACTTACTAAGTCCAATGCATTCCTCATATGAAAAGGTTGAAACATAACATAAACATTCATCCTAAAACTAGCATACGAAATGTTAATACTTTAACCATAAACCATTAATGGTATAAAAATAACACATCCATAGTCAAATATATCAAAAAACCATCAATAAAATATGAAATATTGTATCATAATAAATCAACTTCAAACAAGTGTAAAATCCATCAAAGGATGTTGAAATAGATGAAATCCAAACTGTTTGATAGAAATATCACTTTTTATTTTTGAAATCATTAAAAAGTCATGTAATTATAAAATAAAACATATATTTTTAAAATATTATTATATTCTTTTAAGGGAAGCTTTTAAGGTTTTATAATGGTGGAAAATATCCGCACCCGTCGTATAAGTTAAAAAAACATTCTTTCCGTAATTTGGTCGAAAAGGTCCTAAAGGACCTTGTTTGGAAAATGACGAAAAGATTTCTTTATAAAAATTTTATAAAAAGTATAAGAAAGGTTGTAGTTCGTTTAATCCATAGTCTAAAAAATAATAAAAATGTTTTGAAATGCATTTTTAAGAAACATGGATGTGGATGATAAAAAGGTCCCAGTAGATACTCATGTATAAACAACCTGAGAAAATAAATAGATTATAGAATTAACCCTTACCTTTTAATTATTCTTAATAGAGGATATGTTAACATCCTATATAATATTTAAATTATAGTTATTAAATTATACAAGAACCAAATACATAAATATGATATCATATATGATCGTCTAATATTTCTTTGTTAATAATATTTCTGTAGTATCATTATTTTGGGTGTTAACTATTTCATTTTCCTTTATATGTTTTCCTACAAAAGTCATGTATATTATGTTCAGGATGTATTTGATTCATAACGATAATGATATTAAGTTTTTAAAAAAGTTTTTAATCATAAAATAAAAATAATTCTTGAATGATTACGATGGGGAATGAATCTCATCACGTTTGTGGAGATAGTAAACTGTACGAACGCACCAGAGACAATATCCTTATATTGAAGGTGAAATAATATGTAATTTGCTGTTATATAATATATAAAGAATCATTAAAATTTTATATTTATTATTTATATCAATTATACTCATTATTATATAGATAAAATAATGATGTTTTGAATAACAAACTACACCACGATGTGGAGATGGTAAGCCGTACGTACGCATATATGGTGACTTTGCCATCAATAGGATGGATAGAATAATGAATATGGTTGTACCATATTTATAATAATATCATTGTATGTATAAGGAACTAGAGTTATTATTTTGGTATGGAAACAACAAAGAAAGTTGAAGTGGAAGAAGAAAATAACATTCTAAGAGGTGATAAAATTATTACCTCTTCTTCAGGTGGTTCCTTTTGATTTGATCAAAAGGTCCCCTTAGTTTGGATTCTCCTAAAAGTAAGTCTTATAGGTTTAATTTAGGGTAGTTTGGAGGATATATTAGTATATTTTGGCCGAGCCAAATGGCTTTGGAGGTGTGATTTTGAGAGAAGGGGAAGTGCCCTTTTATAAGAGAGGTGAGGGTCACTTTAGGAAAAGCTTAAAATATTAATTTATTAAACAATCATATTAGGTTTATAATGGCTCCAAAAGGATTTATTTTGAGGATAAGGTGGGTTTGAGTCATAACCCTTTCATACAATAGGTTTTATATAGGTTTAGGTCACCATATTTACCTTATCTTTTTTATTTATCTCTTAGTTACATAGTTTAACTTTTACCATGTATTCTCCTATTATTATAATAAATGGTTAATAAAGGTAATATAAAAATACAAGAGAGCCCCAATTGTTTAATTATTGATATATATATACTTATATAAGTCCTTTGGTTGAACCTTATATTTTTATTAATATTATATCAATTAATAATACAGTATTTGTTTTAAAAACTCATTTATGTCAATTTTGGCACTATTTAGTATTTGGTTTTTGCGAAATCCATAACAACTTTATCATTTCTAAAAAAATTATTTAATCAACCCTTATGTGTCATACTAACCTATAATATTCTAGTAATACATAAAAAGTCTCAATTTATAATTATATTAATATTTATAATATCAATTATTTTAATCTTTCAATAAAAAGGTAATTACTGCATCATCATTGTGTCATAACTAAATTTAATTATTTAATATTTAAAAATTATAAATAAAATACCAATATGTCTAAAATATTTTTATATTTCTAATTAATATTTATAGTCAAATTTATCTTATCTATAACCCTATATTAAAAATGTTTTAGTTATTAAACTTTGAATTTAACACTTTTAAATCTTTGTTAAATAAAATAATAGTAAATGTCCTAATCTAATCCAAGTTTACCTAAAGAATAATATTTTACTACTATTGTTTCTTTAGGTATAAATACACTTATAAAATTGAATTAGTACTTGTGTTATGGTAATTATGGTATCATTTTTATCTTTAATTACCCTGTTTACTTTCAACCGTGGTAAATAAAATTCAAAAGTTAATATTCACTAAAAATTGTTTTCATCCTATGGAACCACATTTTACTTATTGATGTCAATCGTGTCTCTGAGATTTTTGAAATTCAATTCATAAAAGCGGTAAAATTACATTTTATTCAAATTTTCAAATGTGCCTAAATGGTGGGTAAAAGACAATAAAAGCTCAATAAAATTTTATATATCTAATATTATTATAAAATGACTCCAATAAATTACATTGAATGTATGTAGGTATTATGTATCTATTTTGACCTAAAATAAATTTATATAAGATAACTAATTATTTAAATAAAAATTCGGTTTTAAATAGTAACATAGTGTTTCCACTATTCATCCAAAAATGAAAGTTTTCAGAAAAGTACCACAAATTCTCCCTAAGCTAATTTTGATATTCAAAATCCAAAAATTAAGTCAATTTTGAAAAATAAAATTAATAAAATTTTAAAAAGTGGATATTACTATTCATAACAACTATTTTGATTGGTCGTGGTGTGCTAAAACTCCATGTTGCGTACATCGCAAGATATTGCATTATTCAAATAGAAACGTATCATGGAAGCTTGGGGTGTTACATTCTTCCCTCCTTCAAATAATACTATCCTCAAAATTTCTTGAATACAACTACATAAAAATATTCGGGAGGTTCTTCATCATAAGTTCCTCAGGTCCCCACGTTGTCTCTTTAATCTTATAGTTTCTCAATAGAAATTTTACCAGACGAGTCGTCTGGTTTCTCAACAATTTCTCTCTAGTATCAAGAATCTTGATAGGCTCTTCACAATAAGATAGATCGGGTTCCAGTTCTATTTCTTCAAAGGTGAGTACATGTGTTGGGTCAGGCATGTATTTTGTCAATAGTGATATGTGGAACACATCATGAAATTTGGTGAGATTTGGTGGTATTGCTAAACTGTAAGCTACAACTACAATTCGTTCTAGAATTTCGAAAGGTCAGATATACCTAGGACTCAATTTACCCTTCTTACTGAGTCGTAAAACACCCTTTCATGGAGATACCATTAAGAAAACATGATCTCCTTATTGAAATTCCAAATCCTTCCTTCGGTTATTGGCATATCTATTTTTCCTACTTTGAGCTGCTATGATGTGGTTTTGGATAATCTTAACCTTTTCCATTGTTTCCTCAAAAAGTTCTGGGCCTACGAGTTCTCTCTCACCAACATCATCCCTACAAGTTTGTGTGGGACATCTTTTTCCATATAACACTTTACATAATGCCATATGAGTACTTGAATGGAAGAAATTGTCATAAAAAAAATTCTACCAGATTTAAATTCTTATCCCACATACCTTGAAAGTCATGTGAGAAAGATAACAACATGTCCTCTAAGGTTTGAATAGTCTATTCTGATTGTCCATCAGTTTATGGGTGGTAGGCAGTGCTCAAATGAAGTTCAGTATCCAGGGCTTTCTGAATACTTTTCCAGAATCTTGAGGTAAAAACAGGGATAACAATCAGAAATAATCGATATGGGTACACCATGTAGTCTTACAACTTCATTAATATGTAGTATTTTTAAATATTCATGTGGTAAATATTCTCTTATAGCAAGAAAATGTGCTAACTTGGTAAGATGATCTACAATGATCCATATTATATCACTCCTTCTAGGAGTCTTTGGCATCCCCATGACAAAGTCAATCTTAATATCATCCCATTTCCATTAGGTATGGGAAGTGGTTGCATGACTCCACCAGGATGTTGTCTTCTAGCCTTAACTTGTTGACAACCCATACATCTTGACACATAATCAGCAATCTTCCTCTTCATGTTGTCCCACCAAAAATGTTCCTTCAAACATATATACATTGAAGTACTACCATGGTGTATAGAGAAACTGGATCTATTAACATCATCCAACAATTCCCATTTTAGATCAGGTATATTAGGAACACAAAGTATCTTCTCAAATTTTAGAATTCCATCCTCATATACAAAGTCAATCAATATCCCATTATTTACAACTTTAATTTTCTTTTTGAACATTTCTTCATCAGTCTGAGAACTTTTTATCCCTTCTTGTAAAGATATTTTGGAAACCACTTGAAAAAGTATTGATGTTTCACCTTCCATGATTATTCTCATATCTGTCTTTACTAGATCAATGAACATAAGATCCCTTTCAACCCTCATCTTGTTCAAAACTCCATGATTATTTTAGCTCAAAGCATCTGCCACATTATTTTCCTTCTATGGCTGGTATTATATAGTGAAATCATAATCTTTGAGTAGTTCAAGCCATCTTCTTTGCCTCCTGTTGAGTTATTTTTGTGAGAAAATGTGCTTCAAACTCTTGTGATCAGTATATATCTCACTATTTTTACCATAGAGATAGTGTCTCCATATATTCAAAGAAACTATTATAGCTGCTAACTCAAGATCATGAGTGGGATAGTTTTGTTCATGAATTTTTAGTTTTCATGATGCATAGGAAATAAATCTATCATTCTACCTAAAGACACAACAAAGTCCTTTCTTTGAATCATCACTATAAATAACAAACGCATCATTAACTGATGGTAGAGTCAAGATAAGAGAACTGACTAATCTTCTCTTCAGTTCTTCAAAACATTCCTCACACGCTTTTGTCCAACCAAAATTCAACCCCTTTATGTGTGATCTTGTTTAATGGGTTTCCCAATCGGGAAAAATTATGGACGAAACGCTGATAATAACCTGATAAACCAATAAAACTGCATTCCCAAGTTATACTTTTCGGTGCTGGAAATTCTTGGATTACCTTGGTCTTTGAAGGATAAATAAAGATTCCATCCTTAGAGACAATATGGCCAAGAAAAGAAATTTCCTAAATCCAGAATTCACACTTGCTAAACATCCTATATAATTTATTTCTTCTGAGGGTTTTCAGAATAGTTCACAAGTGATTTTCATGATCTTCATAGATTTTTGAGTATACCAAGATATCATCATTAAATACCACAACAAAGTCATCAAGATATTCCTTGAAAACACTATTCATTAAATCCATGAAAACTGAGGGTGCATTAGTTAGTCCAAAAGGCATTATTGTAAACTGGTAATGCTCTTACCTGGTTCGAAATGTTTTTTTCAGAGTGTCTTCCTTCTTCACACACAACTCATGATATCCAGATCGAAGGTCAATCTTTTAAAAATATTGATCTCCATGAATTTGGTCGAATAAATCATGAATGTGGGTTTGGGAAACTAGTTATTTATTGTTATAGAATTGATCTCCCTATAGTCAATACACAACCTCATAGATCCATCATTCTTCTTAACAAAAAAAACAAGGGCTCCGCATAGAGAACTCTAGGGACAATAAATCATTAATTACTCAATTCATCAAGTTGTTTCTTTAGTTCCAATAATTCCACAGTGGACATTCTATGTGGTTTCTTCTATATGATCCTTGAACTAGGAATTAAATCAATGGAAAACTCAATTTCTCGTTTTGTAGGATGTCCAAGTAAGTCCTCTAGAAACACATTAAAATTTTATTGCACAATAGGTACATCCTCTATTAGAACATTCTTTTCCACACCCATAGTTATTTCATTATCTTCCTCCAAAATAATTGAATTTAGTAGAGCTACTAGGGTTGGATCTAGATAAGAATCTGGTGGTGACTTTTCTACTCTAAACAAAAGGTACTCCTTATCATCATTGAAAATTGTAACCTCCTTCTTCTTACAATAAATTTTAGCATCATGGTCTGAAATCCAATCCATACCAAGGATTATATCAAATTCAATCGTGGGAATGATGATGAGATCAGTAGATAAAGAACATTTCTATGCCCTAATGGGGACTGATTCACAAAACTTTGTTGTAATGATAATTCCCTTGAGAGTTTTTACGGAAAACATCCTTGTTAAATCCAATTATAAATATCTAATTTTCTTAGAAAACTGGAAAGATATGAAACAATGAAATGATCCAAAATCAAATAAAGCATTGGCTAAATTTGAGGAAACCATTAAATTACCTGCCACCACATCATTCGGAGCTTCAACCTCAGTAGTAGTGATCGCATAAGCTTGGCCTTTCTCCCTTGGCCTTTTCTAAGGAAAGTTTCCTTGGCATTTAGGTCAGTAATTTGCATAATACCCCATTTCTCTAAAATTGTAGCATTCGACATTGACACATCTTTCTTTCTCTTGTAATCACGAGCATGGTGGCCTTTTTCACCACACATGTAATAGACTCCCATTCACATTAGGCAAATACCAAGGTGTTTAATTATATATTTGTTGTAGGATATAAATTCATCTTTTCCCTTCTTTCCCTTATTTCCATTTCCTTAGTGTTCAGTAGATCTTTTCTTCTCTTTCTTTGCTTTAAAGTCATAAGACTTAGAGAATTCATTTTCTTCCTTGATAGCACAGGAGACAATATATTCATATGATGAGAAGGTTTGTAAGACTAATTCTCAATGGATAAATGGTTTTAAACCATTCAAGAATAAATCAATAATACTCCTTGGGTTTTGTATATAATTTGTTTCATGCCTTGCTAACCTTGTAAATTTAGCCTCATACTTTGATATATTCTTATCCTCCTTTTGCCTCAGATTTTGAAATTTTCGTTCCATATCCGCTTGATGGTCATGAGGAAAGTATTTTTCTAAGAAAATATCTTTAAAATACCTCCATTCTATATTTGATACTTCTTCATCCCCCTTTCTATTTTGAATTAATCACCACCATTGATCTGCATCTCCCGTGAGGTGATAAAATACCATGAAATTTTTTTCCCTTTTGCTACTCACCAAAGAATGAAATATTTTCTCTAAGAAACTTATCTATTCCTCAGATACAAATGGATTTGTAGTCCCATTTAATGTAGGTGTTTGTTTCCTCATGAATTATTCTAACATTGATCCTTCGTGTTATGGATTAGAGTACTCCGTACGGGAAAGGTTATTATTCACAACTTGAGTGAGTTATCCCAGTATGGTTTTATATTGATCACCACCAGTTTCATCAACAGATCCACTATAATTATCTTGAGTAGGGGGAAAATCCCTACATGGATTATGTGCATTGATACGGTTTCCATTCCTTCCACTAGGCACCATTTCTAAACAATGGAATATACTATATTACTTTATGATTCGCAATACATAATTCCAAACTAGTAAAATACCTAACTTGAAATGAATAGTTTGTGAATATAATCCATAATCATAAAAAAAATTGAGGAATTATTTACTCATAAATCCTTCATAATGGTTTGTAAAGAAAATGTGAATTATCCTAAGAATATCCCTCAGGATTGTCATAAATAATAGTGCAGCACGGCCCGTCGTCTGGTACCCGGATACCCTAGGTCAAGCCCGAAACTCCTTGTCGGAGTTTTTACTCCTAGGTACATATGTGTTAGAGCTGTCTATACCTTCTCGTATCTAGATAGGGATGTATTTAATTGAAAATACACAAAATATCTACATTACCAATATTCTAGGATGTTTTTCTATACTAATTATCAATGCCTATCTTAGGGTAATGTTTTCTAATCGATGTTTTTTCTAAATATAGCTTCAAAGTTTTGTAATAAACTTCCTCTTACACCATCTGTAAATTCCCAAACCTATTTTCCTAGAGTCAGTTCATTATTATATAACATTTTCATGATCACAAGGGATCAAATCCTGAAAGACCAGTTAGTTTAGTATCCTTTGAAGTACTATATACCAACATAAGTTTTACATTGCATTTTGACTTGAAAAACAACAACATTATGTCTCCTTTTATCACATTCATCTCCCTTAGACTATCCCTACAGGTCATTCATAATATACTTCTTCACATCTAGAGGAATATAACACATAGAAAGGTGTGAGCTCAGGTGCTCAATAAGGATAAAAATATGGCGGAAAATTTCATAAATACGCATAAACATTTAAGGCAATGTATAATACTAAAGCACAAGCATTTTAAACATAAATTTCTTCATAATATGGAAAATATAATTCAAATGATTCCATTTACATATTAACATGGATATTTTACTAGTTGAATAATCACATGTAATATGGATATCCAATTTCATAATGATGGAATGCATAATGTCGGACATCATAACCACATAGTCAAGGTCTCATTCCAAGACTAAAAATAAGATTTTGCCAAGTCCTTATGCCAAGACACTTGTTTGTCTCATGAGACCTACCGATGCATTGAGGAGCTATAGCGGGCTCCACTCATCACTTACTAAGTCCAATGCATTCCTTATATGAAAAGGTTGATACATAACATAAACATTCGTATTAAAACTAGTATACGAAATGTTAATACTTTAACCATAAACCATTAATGGTATAAAAATAACACATCCAGAGTCAAAAATATCAAAAAAACTTCAATACAATATGGAATATTATATCATAATAAATAAACTTCAAACAAGTGTAAAATCCATCAAAGGATGTTGACATAGATGAAATCAAAACTGTTTGATAGAAATATCACTTTCTATTTTGAAATAATTAAATATTCATGTAATTATAAAAGAAAACATATATTTTTAAAATATTATTATAATATTGTAAGGGAATATTTGAAGGTTTTATAATGGTGGAAAATATCCCCACCCGTTGAATAAGTTAAAAATACATTCTTTCCTTAATTTTGTCGAAAAGGTCATAAAAGACCTTGTTTAGAAAATGACGAAAATATTTCTTTATAAAAATTTTATAAAAAGTAAAAAATTGATGTAATTACTTTAGTCCATAGTATAAAAAATAATAAAAATCTTTTGAAATAAATTTTTAAGAAACGTGGATGTGGATGATAAAGAGGTCCCAATAGATATTCATGTATAAACAACCTCAGAAAATGATGAGATTTTAGAATTAACCCTTACCTTGTACTTTTACTTAATAGAGGATATGTTAATATCCTATATAATATTTAAATTATTTTCATTAAATTATACAGGAACCACATACGTAAATATGATATCATATATGATCATCTAATATTTCTTTGTTAATAATATTTCAGTAGTATCATTATTTCGGGTGTTAACTGATTCGTTTTCCTTTATATGTTTTCCTACATAAGTCATGTATGTTATGGGTAGGATGTATTTGATTCATATACAGAATGATATTAATATTTTTAAAATATTTTTAATCCCAAAATGAAAATAATTCTTGAATGATTACGGTGAGGAATGAATCTCATCGCGTTCATGGAGACAGTAAACATTAAGAATGCACGAGCGAAAATATCATTCTATGGATGGTGAAATCATATGTAATTGGATGGTATATCATATATAAATAATCGTTAACATTTTATATTTATTATTTACATTAATTATACTCATTATTATATTGATCAAATAGTTAAGTTTTGAATAACAAACTACACCACGACGTGGAGACGGTAAGTCGTACCTACGGACGTATGGTGACTTTGTCAATCATAGGATAGATCGAATAATAAATATGGTTGTACCATATTTATAATAATATCACAGTATGTAGAAGTATCTATATTTATTAATTTGGTATGGAGACAACAAAGAAAGAGAAAGTGGAAGAAGAAAAGAACATTGAAAGAGGTGATGAAATCATTACCTCTTCTTCGGGTGCTTCCTTTTGATTTCATAAAAAGGTCCACTTAGGTTGGATTGTGATAAAATTAAGGCTTATAAGTTTAAGTGTGGGTAGTTGGGAGGACATTTTAGTAGAGTTTTTCCGATCTAAATGGCTTTGGAGGTGTGATTTTGAGAGAAGGTGAAGTGCCTTTTTATAAGAGAGGTGAGGGTCACTTTAGGAAAATCTTAAAATATTAATTTATTAAGAAATCATATTCGGTTTATAATGGATCAAAAAGGATTTATTTTAAGGATAAGGTTGGTTTGGGTCATAACCCTTTCATCCAATAGGTTTTAGATAGGTTTAGGTCACTATATTTACCTTATCATTTTTATTTTACTCTTAGTTACAAAGTTTAACATTTACCATATATTCTCGTATTATTATAATAAATGGTTAATAAATGTACTATAAAATTCCAAGAAAGTACCAAGTGTTTAATTATTGATATATATATACTTATATATGTCTTTTGGTTAAACATTATATTTTTAGTAATATTATATCAATTCATAATACAGTATTTGTTTTAAAAACTCATTTATGTCAATTTTGGCACTATTTAGTATTTGGTTTTTGTGAAAGTCATAACAACTTTATCATTTCTAAAAAATATATTTAATCAACCCTTAAATTTCATATTAACCTATAATATTCTAGGAATACATAAAAAGTCTCAATTTATAATTATTTTAATATTTATAATATCAATTATTTTAATCTTTGAATAATAAGGTAATTACTACATCATCATTATGTCATAATGGAATTTAATTATTTAATGTTTAAAAATTATAAATAAAATACCCCATTTGTAGGAAATCTTTTTATATTTCTAATTAATATTTATAGTCGAATTTACCTTGTGTATAACCCTATATTAAAAATGTTTTAGTTATTAAACATTGAATTTAACACTTTTAAATATTCTTTAAATAAAATATTAATAAATGTCCTAATCTAATCAAAGTTTACCTAAATAATCATATTTTTTCCTATGTTTGATTTAGGTAGAAATACACTTATACAATTGAATTAGTATTTGTGTTAGGGTAATTATGATATCATTTTTATCTTTAATTTCCCTGTTTTCTTTCAACCGTGGTAAATAAAATTCAAAAGTTAATATTCACTAAAAATTATTTTCATCCTATAGAACCACATTTTACTTACTGATGTCAATAGTGTCTCTGAGATTTTTGAAATTCAATTCATTGAAGCGGTAAAATTATGTTTTATGCAAATTTACAAATGTGCCTAAATGGTGGGTAAAAGACAATAAAAGTTCAATAAAATTATATATATATAATATTTTTATAAAATGACTCCAATAAATTACATTGAACGCGTATAGGTATTATGTATCTAATTTGACCTAAAATAAATTTATATAAAATGACTAATTATTTAAATAAAAATTCTGTTTTAAATAATAACAGTGTGTTTTTCACTATTCATCCGAAAATGAAAGTTTCCAGAAAAGTACCAAAAATTCACCCTTAGCTAATTTTGATATTCCAAATCAAAAAATTAAGTCCATTTTGAAAAATAAAATTAATAAATTTTAAAATAGTGGGTATTAATATTCATAACGACTAGTTTGATTGGTTGTGGTGTGCTAAAACTCCATGTTACGTACAGTGCAAGCTATTACATTACTCAAAGAGAAATGTATCGTGGAAGCCTGGGGTGTTACATTCTTCCCTCCTTCAAAGAATTTCATCCTCAAAATTTCTAGAATACAACTGTATAAAATTATTCAGGCGGTTCTTCATCATAAGTTCCTCGGGTCCCCACATTGTCTCTTCCATCTTATAGTTTCTCGATAGAAATTCTACCAGACGAGTCATCTGGTATCTCAACAATTGTTCTCTAGTATCAAGACTCTTGACAGGCTCTTCACAATATGATATATCATGTTCCAGTTCTATTTATTCATAGGTGAGTACATGCATTGGGTCAGGCATGTATTTTCTTAATAGTGAAATGTGGAACACATCATGAACTTTGGTGAGACTTGGTGGTATTGCTAAACGGTAAGCTACAAGTCCAATTAGTTCTAGAATTTTGAAAGGTCTGATATACCTGGGACTCAATTTACCCTTCTTATAGAATCGTAAAACACCCTTCCATGGAGACACCTTTAAGAAAACATGATCTCCTTCTTGAAATTCCAAATCCTTCCTTCGGTTATCGGAATATCTATTTTTCCTACTTTGAGCTGCTATGATGTGGTTTTGGATAATCTTAACCTTTTACATTGTTTCCCCAACAAGTTCTGGGCCAATGAGTTTTCTTTCACCAACACCATCCCTACATGTTGGTGTGGGACATCTTTTTCCATATAACACTTTACATGATGACATCTGAGTACTTGAATGGAAGAAATTGTCATAGGAAGTTTCTACCAGAGGTAAATTCTGATCCCATATACCTTGAAAGTCATGTGAGAAAGATCAAATCATATCCTATAAGGTTTGAATATTCTGTTCTGATTTTCTATCATTTTAAGGGTGGTAGGCAGTGCTCAAATGAAGTTCAGTATCCAGGGCTTTCTAAAGACTTTTCTTGAATCTTGATGTAAAATGGGGATCACGGTCAGAAATAATTGATATAGGTAAACCATGTAGTCTTACAACTTCATTAATATGTTGTCTTTCTAAACATTCATGTGGTAAATCTTCTATTATAGCAAGAAAATGTGCTAGATTGGTAAGATGATCTACAATAACCTATATTACATCACTCCTTCTAGGAGTCTTTGGGAGCCCCATAACAAGGTCCATATTAATATCATCCCATTTCCATCAGGTATGGGAAGATGTTGCATGAATCCACCAGGATGTTATCTTCTAGCCTTAACCTGTTGACAACCCATATATCTTGACACATAATTAGCAATCTCCCTCTTCATGTTGTCCCACCAAAAATGTTCCTTCAAATATCTATACATCGTAGTGCTACCAGGGTGTATAGAGAAACTGGACCTATTAACATCATCCAACAATTCCCATTTTAGATCAGGTATATTAGAAACACAAAGTCTCTTCTCAAATTTAAGAATTCCATCCTCATATACGAAGTCAATTAATATCCCATCATTAACAGCTTTAGTTTTCTTTTTAAACTCCTCATCATCAGTCTGAGAACTTTTTGTCCTTTCTAGTAAACATTTTTTGGCAACCATTAGAAAAATTATTGATATTTCACCTTCCATGATTATTCCCATATCCGTCTTCACTAGATCAATAAACATAATATTCCTTTCAACCCTCATCTTGTTCAAAAATCCATGATACATTCAGCTCAAAGCATCTTCCACCTTATTTTCCTTCCATGGGTAGTAGTGTATAGTGAAATCATAATCTTTGAGTAGTTAAAGCCATCATCTTTGCCTCCTGTTGAGTTATTTTTGTGAAAAATTGTACTTCAAACTCTTGTGATTAGTATATATCTCACTATTTTCACCATAAAGATAGTGTCTCCATATCTTTAAAGAAAATATTACAGCTTCTAACTCAAGATCGTGAGTGGGATAGTTTTTTTCATGAATTTTTAGCTGTCATGATGCATAGGAAATAACACTATCATTCTACATAAAAATACAACCAAGTCCTTTCTTTGAATCATCACTATAAATAACAAACCCATAATTACCTGATGGTAGAGTCAAGATAGGATAATTTACTAATATTCTCTTCATTTCTTCAAAACATTCCTCACACACTTTTGTCCAAAAAAATTTAACCCCTTTATGTGTGATCTTGGTTAATGGGTTTCCCAATCGGGCAAAATTATGGACGAAACGCCGATAATAACCTGATAAACCAATAAAACTACATGCCTCAGTTATAATTTTTGGTGCTTTAAATTATTGGATTTCCTTGGTCTTTGAATGATCAATAAAGATTACATCCTTAGAGACAATATAGCCAAGAAAAAAAATTCTTGATTCCAGAATTCACACTTGCTAAACTTCCCATATAATTCATTTCTTCTATGGGTTTTGAGAATAGTGTGCAAGTGATTTTCAAGATCTTCATAAATTAATGAGTATACCAAGATATCATCATTAAATACCACAACAAAGTCATCAAGATATTCCTTGAAAACACTATTCATTAGATCCATGAAACCAAGGGTTCATTAGTTAGTCCAAAAGTCATTATTATAAACATCTAATGCTCGTACCTAGTTCGAAATGTTTTTTTTCAGAATGTCTTCCTTCTTCACACACAACTCATGATATTCAGATCGAAGGTTAATCTTTGAAAAATATTGAGCTCCATGAATTTGGTCGAATAAATGATTAATGTGGGTTGGGTATACTCGTTATTTATTGTTATAGCATTGATCTCCCTATAGTCAATACACAAGATCATAGATCCATCTTTCTTCTTAACAAAAAGAAAAGGGGATCCCTATAGAGAAACTCTAGGGCCAATAAATCCTTTATTAATTAATTCCTCAAGTTGTTTCTTTAGTTCCAATAATTCCACAGTGGCCATTCTATAAGGGGTCTTTAATATGGGCCTTGAACTAGGAATTAAATCAATGGAAAAATCAATTTCTCATTCTGGATGATGTTCAGGTAAATCCTCTAGAAACACATCAACATATTCTTGCACAATAGATACATCCTCTATTGGAACATTCTTTTCCTCGCCCATTGTTATTTCATTATCTTCCTCCACAACAATTGAATTTAGTAGAGCTACTAGGGGCAGATCAAGATAAGAATCAGGTAGTGACGTTTCTACTCTAAAGATAAGGTACTCCATATCATCATTGAAAATTGTAACCTCATTCTTCTTACAATACATTTTCACATCATGGTCTGAAATCCAATCCATACCATGTATTATATCAAATTAAATCATGGTTATAATGATGAGATTAGTAGATAATGAACATTTATATGCCCTAATGGGGACTGATTCACAAAACTTTGTTGCATTGATAATTCCCTTAGGAGTTTTTACAGACAACTTCCTTGTTAAATCCAACTAGAAATATCTAATTTTCCTAGAAAAATGGAACAATATGAAACAATTAAATGATCCAAAATCAAATAAATCATTGGAAAAATTTGAGGAGACCATTAAATTACCTGCCACCATGTCATTCGGGGCTTCAACTTCAGCAATAGTGATCTCATAAGCTTGGCCTTCCTACCTTGGCCTTTTCTGAGGTAAGTTTCCTTGGAACATTGGTTAGTCATTTTCATAATATGCCATTTCTATACAATTTTAGCATTAAAAATTCACAACCTCTTTCTTTCTCTTTCAATCACGAGCTCGGTGGCCTTTTTCACGACACATGTAACAAACTCCCATTAACTTTAAGAAACTACCGAGGTGTTTCTTTCTATATTTTTTGTAGGATGAAAATTCATATTTTACATTCTTCCCCTTATTTCCATTTCCTTATTGTTCGGTAGATCTTTTCTTCTCTTTCTTTCTTTAAAGTCATAAGACTTAGAGAATTCATTTTCTTCCTTTATAGCACAGGAGACAATATATTCATACGATGAGAAGGTTTGTAAGACTAATGCTCAATGGAGAAATGGTTTTAACCCATAGAAGAATTGATAAATTTACTCCTTAGGTTATGTATATAATTCTTTGCATGCCTTGCTAACCTTGTAAATTTAGCCTCATACTTTGCGATATTCCTATCCTCCTTTTGCCTCAGATTCAGAAATTTTCGTTCCATATCTGCTTCATGGATATGAGGAAAGTATTTTTTTAAGAAAATATCTTAAAAATCCCCCCATTCCATACTTGATACTTCTTCATCCTCCTATGTGTTTTGAATTAATGACCACCATTGTTCTGCATCTCCCATGAGGTGATAAAATACCATGAAATTTTTTTCCCTTTCGCTACTCCCTAAAGAATGAAATATTTTCTGTAAGGAACTTATCCATTACTCAGATACAAATGGATTTGTAGTCCCATTTAATGTTGGTGGTTTTTTCCTCGTGAATTGGTCTAACATTTATCCTCTGTGTTGTGGATTAGGTTACTCCATATAGGAGAGGTTATTTTTCATAACCTGAGTGAGTTTTCCCAGTATGGTTATATGTTGTTCAGCACCAATTGCATCAACATCTCCACTATAATTATCTTGAGTAGGGGGGAAATCTCTACATGGATTATGTGCATTGATACGGTTTCTATTCCTTCCACTAGGAACTATTTCTAAATAATGGAATATACTAGATTACTTTATGATTCACAATACATAATTCCAAACTAGTAAAATACCTAACATAAATTGAACAATTTATGCATATAATCCATAATCATAAAAAAAATGTTTTCATTGAAAAAGTATTTACTCATAAATACTTCATAATGTTTTATTAAGAAAATGTGAATTATCCTAAGAATATCCCCTAGGAGTGTTGTAACCAAGAGTGCATCAAGGCCCATTGTCGTGTACCAGGATATCCTAGGTCAAGCCCAAAACTCTTTTTCAGAGTTTTCACTCCTGGGTATATCTATGCCAGAGTTGCCTCTACCTGCTTTTATCCAGACAAGGATGTATTTCTTGGAAAATACACAAAATCTCTTCATTACCAAAATTCTAGGATGTTTTTATATACTGATACTCAAAGTCTATCTTAGGTTTATGTTCTCTAATCTAGGTTTTGTTTCTAAATATAGCTTCAAAGGTTTGTACTAAACTTTCTCTGATACCAACTGTAAAGCCCCGATCCAATTTTCCCTGAGTCGGTGCATTATTACATAACATTTGAATGATCACAAGGGATCAAATCCGGAAAGACTGATCAGTGTAGTAGCATTTGAAGTACTAGATATAAACATAAGTTTTACATTGCATTATGAATTGAAAAACAGAAACATTGTGTATCCTTTTAACACATTCATCTCCCTTAGACTATCCCTGTAGATCAGTCATAATACAATTTTTCGCATCCTGGGAAAATAAAATATAGAAAGTGGTGAGCTCAAGTTCTCAGTAAGGATAACAATATAGCGGAAACTTTTATAAATAAGAAAAAAACTTAAGGTAATGTATAAGACTAAAACACAAGCCTTTTAAACTTAAAATTCAGTATAATTTGGCAAATATAATTCAAATAATTTCATTTATATATTCACATGAATATTATACTAGTTAAATAATCCAAAATAATATCAATATCCAATTTCATAATGATAAAATGCATAATGTCGGACATCATAACGACATAGTCAAGGACTCATGCCAAGACTACAAATAAGATTTTGTTAGGGCCTTGTGCCAAGACACTAGTTTGTCTCATGAGACCTACTGATGCATCGAAGAGCTATAGCGGGCTCCACCCATCACTTACTAAGTCCAACGCATTCCTCATATGAAAAAGTTGAATCATAACATAAACATTCGTATTAAAACTAGCATAAAAATGTTAATAATTTAACCATAATCCCTGAATGGTATAAAAATAACCCATCTACAATAAAACATATCAAAAAACCTTCAATACAATATGGGATATTGTATCATAATAAATCAAATTTAAAGAAGTGTAAAATCCATCAAAGGATGTTGACATAGATGAAATCAAAACTATTTGAGAGAAATATATCTTTCTATTTTGAAATCATTTAAAATTCATGTAATTAAAAAAGAAAACTTTTATTTTATAAATATTATTATAATATTTTAAGGGATTATTCCATATTTTTGTAATGATGGAAAATTTACACACCCTCCGTATAAGTTAAAAAACATTATTCCCTTAATTTTTTTGAAAAGGAAGTAAAGGGCCTTGTTTGGAAAATGTCAGAAAGATTCATTTATAAAAAATTTATAAAAAGTAAAAAAATGGTATAAATGACTTTAATCCATATTCTAGGAAATATTAAAAATGTTTTGAAATACATTTTTAAGAAACACAGATATGGATGATAAAGAGGTCCTAGTAGATACTCACATACTAACAACCTCGGATAATGAAGAGATTGTAGAATTAACCCTTACCTTGTACTTTTCCTTGATCAAGGGTACGTCATCCTCCTGTATAATAGTTAAATAATTGTTATTAAATTATATAATATCTACATACATAAATATTATATCATATATGATCTTCTAATATTTCCTTGTTAATAAAATTTCAGCAGTATCATTGTTTCGGAAGATAACTGATTCTTTTTCCTTTAAATGTTTTGTTACGTAAGTCATGTTTGTTATGGATTGGATGTATTTGATTCGAATAAAAAATGATATTATGTTCTAAAACATTATTTTTAATAATAAAATGAAAATTATTCTTGAGTTATTACGACGGGGAATGAATCTCATCGCATTTGTGGAGACGGTAATTCGTACATACGCATGAGCGACAATATCATTCTATTGATGGTGAAATCGTATGTAATTGGATGATATATCATATATAAATAATAATTAACATGTTTTATTTATTATTTACATAAATTATACTCATTATTATACCCATCTAAATAATGAAGTGTTGAATAATAAACTACACCACAACGTGGAGACGGTAAGCCGTACGTACACACATATGGTGACTTTGTCATTCATAGGATGGATAGAATAATGAATATGGTTGTACCATATTTATAATAATATCAAAATACGTAGAAGGTATGGGATTGATTATTTTGTTATGGAAACAACAATGAAATAGTAAGTGGAATAAGAAAAGAACCTTGAAATAGGTGATTAAAGTATTATCTCTTCTTTGGGTGCTCCCTTTTGATTTGATCAAAATGGGTCCTTAGGTTGGATTCTGATCAAAGTAAGGATTCTAGGTTGAATTGAGGGAAGTTAGGAGGATATTATAGTAGGGTTTGGCTAAGCCAAATGGATTTTGAGGTATTGTTTTGAGAGAATGTGAGATACCCATTTATAAGAGAGGTGAGGGTCACTTTAAAAAAATATTAAAATATTAATTTATTATACAATCATATTCGGTTTATAATGGATATAAAATGATTTATTTCGAGGATAAGGTAGGGAAGGGTCGAAAACCTCTCAACCAATAGGTTTTAGTCAGGTTTAGGTCACTATATTAACCTTATATTTTAGATTTAACTCTTAGTTACATGGTTTAATGTTTACCATGCATTCTTGTATTATTATAATAAATTATTATAAAACTTACTATAAAAATACAAGAGAACCCCAAGTGGCTTATTATTAATATCTAACCTTGTATAATTCATTTTTAAGAACATTAGATTTTTAGAAATATTATATAAATTAATAATATAGTATTTGTTTTAAAAACTCATTTATGTCATTTTTGACACTATTTAGTATTTGGTTTTTGTGAAAGTAATAACAACTTTATTATTTCAAAAAAAAATCCACCATAACATGTCATATAAACCCATAAAATTCTTGGAATATATAAAAAGTCTCAATTTATAATTATTTTAATATTTATAATATCAATTATTTTAATCTTTCAATAATAAGGTAATTATTCCATCATCATTGTGTCAAAAATGAATTTGTTTATTTAATCTATAAAAATTATCAACAAAATACTTATATGTAGGAGAGAATTGTATATTTCTAATGAATATTTAGTGTCGAATTTATCTTATGTATAACCCTATATTAAATTTTTTTTATTTATTAAAATTTGAATTTAACACTTTTAACTCTTCTTTAAATAAAATAATAATAAATGTCCTAATATAATATAAGTGGACCAAAAGGATATTATTTTATTCCTAAGTTTTATTTTATTCTAAATAAAATTATACAATTGAATTAGGACATGTGTTAGGGTAACTATAATATCGTTTTTATGTTTAATTACCCTATTTACTTTTAACCATGGTAAATAAAATTAAAAAATTTATATTCACCAAAAATTATTTCCATCCTATAAAACCACATTTTACTTACTTAATTAAATTGTGTCTCTTGGATTTTTGAAATTCAATTCACATAAGCAGTAAAATTACGTTTTATGCAAATTTGCAAATGTTCTTAGAAGGTGGGTAAAAGACGTTAAAAGTTTAATAAAATTTTATATATCTAATCTTATTATAAAATGAATCCAATTTATTAAATTGAATATATATAGGTATTATGTATCTATTTTGACCTAAAATAAATTTATATATTATAACTAATTATTTAAATAAAAATTCAGATTTAAATAATAACGTAGTGTTTTTCACTATTCATAAAAAATGAATGTTTTCAGAAAAATACCAAAAATTCACCCTAAGATAATTTTGATATTAAAAATCCAAAAATGAAGTCAATTTTAAAAAATAAAATTTCTAATATTTAGAAAAGTGTGTATTACTATTCATAACGGCTTGTTTGATTGGTCGTGGTGTGCTAAAACTCCAAGTTGCGACAGTGCAAGCTATTGGATTATTCAAAGAGAAATGTGTCATGGAAGCCTTGAGTGTTAAAATTTACATCTTATAATTTTTGTTCATATGTCCAATATCATGTATCAATATCCATTATCCATTCTCTTTTGGGGATATACATTCTTTTAAGTGATTCCATCCCCAATACTTCTCGATAAGAAAACCCATTTAAATAGAACTTCCCCATTCGATACCCAATTTCAAGTGGACTAAAACATATTATTTAAGCCACAATTGCTCTTATACGGCTAGTTTTATTTATGAAAAACTTCTTGGATTACTTGTGTTTTATATAAATGATTATTCTCTTTTCTATTTTAAATGTTCATTATTAGTTTCCTTAAAAATTCACTAAAATGTTTTAATGCTAAAATTTCTTAAATACTATTCTTACATATTTTCAATTATGTTTGAAATCACTTACCATGATATATGCTTATTTTAACTTATTAATTTACATGAATGGTTTAATTCCTTTCTTTCATGAAAACTTGTATAATACACCGATTAATTAGACTTTTTGGCATGATTATGATACTTGTTTCTTTCCATGGGTATACTTATGTTTATGTATGATTGATTATGTATGATTCTTAATGTGGAAGACATATTCATGAACATGTTAATATGGGTGTTCCCAGACATGACTCCAATTCATTGGGTAATGTTGAGTCTCATGAGATGTTACGTGCAATGGTCTTAGCGGTTAGCCTTTACTCATGCTACCATGTGAAACGGTCTTGGTGGTTACCCCTGACTTGTGCTCCTCTATGTGAAATGGTCCTTGAATCTGACTAAATTCTTGTATTATATTACTTCCTCATTTCTATGATTCAATGTTTTATGAAACCATATTTATATTTTATGATTCTATATTCTATTTTATATATTTATGTCATGATCTCTAACCCATGTGCTAAAGCCTTATTATTATATTTATTCCCTTACTCAGCTTTTGGCGCATCCCTTCATTCATGTGATCCCCAGGGTACCCAATGCAGGTGTAAGGGGTAAAAGGAAGTTAATAATGAGTTTTTCAGTCCCATGTTTTAATTGGTATGTACCTAGTCTTCCAAGACACTAGACTTTATGATCCTTGTATTTTAATATGATGTTTTATTATTCTTAAAATCATGTAATTTTATGTATAAAAGGCTAGGGCCACTATACACCAGGTGATATAGTCTATGGCCCTCCCATTTTAACATTTTTTTATTTTTATGTTTTATGAATAGTTTTCTTCTTTAGTATTGAGCTAGACTAATTGGGGAAATACAATCATAGATCATCCCAATTAGAAATAGATCCTATTAGAAGATTATTATACTAGACAAATGTTGATCCCTGTAGTGTCTGTATGAAACACATAATCTTTTACACTTATTATTTCCTAATTTTTTCCATCATAGATATTTACTGGGATATAAAATTTCTGATATGTTTCTCATGTTCTCTCATGTTATTAAATATTGAGATGGAGATATTTCTAAATTTGGGTGTTGGAGGAATCAAGACCACCCATTCTAGATAGGGTATCCTTAAAAACTACAGCAGTGTTTGTGTCATCCTACTAAGGATTCCATTTTATTGACATGGATATTTATGGAATAATGTTATTTTGGTGGAATTACATCTATTAAGACACTCAGTTAGAGGCCACGGGTAAAGCCTAATATGGTCAGGACGCCTATATATACTTCAAATATCCAGTTTGAGCTCACTTATGATAGATTATTCAGTATAGTTATGACTATTTACCCTAAGGAGAGATCTCCTAATATCATTCAACCACTGGTGTTAAATAAATTGGATGTATGAGCCGTATATTGTTTGGATAACTAGATTTTTCTCCTATGGGTCGACCAACTTATTATTGTGGAAGGTGATTTCTTAAAGGAGAGATATTGGACTCAATGTGTGAGTTTCACTTAGTGTTAATATTTCCTTCATGTAATTTAGTGTTCATCTAATTCAATTTCTCGATATCAACTTCATAATCGTAAATCAACTCTCCAACAGAGAGAGTATTAGCATATTTGGGTGGTGTGTGTGATATTGTCATTCCTTCCCCATTATCTTCAGCTGATGCTCATCGATTATGTGGTAGTGGGATACTCAAATGAGCTCCTAGATATTGAGTTCCATGTACACACACCATCTTCATTTAATTTGGTATGGATCATGTTTAAAATATATTCTTCATCAGCATGTTGTTTTATTTTAGAGTCATTCTCCATGTTATCAATTGGTCCAACACCAGTGACATTTATGAATAAAAACTATATAGTTGTAATAATATACTTATGAGAATTTTATAAGATTTATCATCATTTTAATATTTATCAAGAAACAAATCATAACCCTCCTTGGTATTTTACATCATAGTGAACTATTTTTGATTTCAGACCCTATGAGGCTTTATATTTTCTCCCTAGTGTTCTCCCATAATCAACTTATGGAGGGTGAATCAGAGAGAGTCCAAAAAAACATTTACTAAACATTACCCCTATATAGAGGATGGATCTTACGGTAGAAGAATCCATGAGGATGCTTCTAGGGAAGGGCATCCTAGCCTTGAGAAGACTTACTTACCTGGTAAATTAGGGGTAATAATTCCATCAACCCTATAATCTAGTGTTGAAATGGTTCTTCCGCCTTCATATGCTCACTCCATTGTGTATTTTATGATCTAAAGGGTGTTGTATATGGTAAAAATGACATCATCCATATAGGATGGGGTCATTCTGGTAATTCAAGAGAGAAAACTGCTATCATGGAATTTTTGGATTTTCAATCCTCTATCTGGGAACTAAAAAAATGAAGAATACATTCAGGATTATGGATACTCACCATTGAGGGTTTCTCTATGAGGGTAGACGTTATCTTCCTCAAATGGGCGGTATTTTGTACCTTCTTGGAAGCATAATAAAATATTCAATCAACAGATATAACTCTTATATTATTCTATTTTTTTATTTCACAAATTATAGGTCTTCATTGGACAGTCCAACTTGTATATGAAGACCTAGGGCAAGATACCTATCCTTATGTGATGAAATTACAAGGCCCTTTTCTAGGTAATTTAGTTTGATCAATTAGTGGGGTGAAATGAAGATCTTGGTATTCATTTCAACCACTGATACACACATCTGGTGAAGTATCAATAAATATATTGTGTATTTTACTAATTCTATTGAGGTAGGAATAATTGAGTCACTCACTTTGTTTCCAAAAATTAGAGTTCCATTCCACTGAAAAAGAATCTTAATTAGCTTAATTAATAAGATCATGTAGTATTTTCTACTGGTTGGTATACTTCCGATATGACATGAATCTAGTATTAAGATGAAAGAGTCACCCATAAGTTGTGGCATAGATAAAGAATTTATTCCCATTTCAATATTATCATAACATCATTTTTTGGTGGGGATATGAGAAAAAACATTATTGGTGTTCATATTTTAGCTAGATATTTCCAAAAAAACCCATGGAATTATCCTTGTCTTTGGAGTGGGGTTCTTCTACTTGATCTGACCATATAGGTAGTATCCCTACTAATTTATAAATGGGAGTCAGATCATTAGGAGCCAAATCTATTACATAAATGGTTTTATGGGATGTCTTAGGCATAGATAATAAACACTACCTCATATTACCAAATCATAAGGGTGAAATTCAATTGATTAATGATGAGGTTCTTGGTGTATCTCTCCTTGATTTCTCGAGTTCCTATCTATATGAGGGAAACCACATAGAATATTTAACATAGGTATGACCTTCATAATGAGTGGAGATGTTATTACAGAGAGTAACTTCATGATAATAACCATAGGGAGGGCCTCAATGGTTATCAATCTAGATACCATTGAGAGGGATTTTTTTGTTACCAACTATTGATAGGTTTTTATAGAGAGGACCTCCCTCCATGTCGACTTCATACAATGGTAGTGCCTTAACATCATGCATCAAAAAGAGGAACTTCATGAATTGTCATAATAATTACTTTAGGAGGAACTCTATGATGGGTTTTATAATGAAAAACTTAATGGTTATTGATAATGGAATTGTAGGGAGGACCCTTGCTGCCATATTTAACATCTCATATTGATGAAGAGATGGAACATTTATGTGCTTCTATCAAGATATATTAATGGGAATAAAGGTAATCATATTTTACTGGGGTGGCACATATTATGAAACATTATGTTTCCCTTAAATATGTCTTCTTCTACATGTTATTGGTAGGGAAAACAAGGTAAGATATTTAATCACAGGCGGGGCACACAAAGTGGACAACAAACATCATGAGTAGAATCCCTCATGGGAAACCCCTATCTTTCTACCAGAATATGTTTGTAGTCTTTCTAAATTGGATAATAGATATAGGAATACTTCTATACTATTATTATAATATATTTATAGGACTTGAGGTGGTAAAATAGAATATGTTCTTGTTTGTCTATCATCGTTAGGTTATGTTGACTGTCTTCATCGATTACATTTAATATATAATATCAAACTTCTAGGACTGGAATAAGTATATGATCCTTATCTTGATCTTTAATTTCTATCAAGATATTATGAATATATTTCTAGATATTGAGGGAGGAAGTGATTTAATCCTCCTCTAATAAGTTCAATAGAATATTCTGATGAATCCTTAAGATAGGGTCAGGGGTATATACCCTTTACTATGATGTCACTGGAATACGCCAACCACCTTTTTCTATTACAGTGAGGGTATGTTGACAAATTTGGTGGGTGGGAGTAATAATATTTATCTACTATTCATTCATCTCTAGGATATGATTATGGTTTCCCTTTCTAAAAATAAAAATATGAGTCCATTTCCTAGCCTCAACAACTATCTCCCTTTAGTGAGACTTCATACTATGTTCCCTAGTTTGGATGTATGTGGTTGGGATGTAACACCACAAGATTTTATGGTATGCCACTTTTTAAATTTAACTTCTTTGATAGCTTATTATCTAATTTTTTTTAAATATTATTATTTAATTATTATAGTTATCACATAGATGTTGGGAGTGTAGATAATGAATGAAATTATGTAAATTATAAAAAATATGGATTACACATATTTATAAAAATAATTCATTGGTTACTAATTAATTATAAATGAAACGCACCACAATATAAAGGATTTATTTTTATAAATACTATTTTTATGCCCAAAATAACTTTTTATATTCATAAATTAAATTAAACACTATTATTGAAAGATCTTAATGAAATATATATATTATATATTAAATCGAATATTTCTTATATACATCCAAAATATTTTTAGAGATATAATATTATAATAAATCCAATTTTACACATAAAAAGGCTATATTATTTATAAACACAGTTTTTACCACCTTTTAATGTTTAAATTGTTTTAAATATAAAATTTTTACCCTTTTTTAATTTATATATTAAAAAATAAACAATATTTTTTAATGTGTAATATCAAAATTTACTTTGGTTAAATTTTAGATATTTTTCTGATAAGTTTCATTTATGAGGAATAGAAATGTTACCATTGGAATATTGTTGTGACCGTTAAGAATAGTAATGTGCCCATTAGAATAATAACCACACCAATGAAAGTATAAATATAATTTAGGAATCTTATAAATGGAAGTATGATATAATTATATCATATTATAAGTAAATAAAAATTTTAAAATTATTAATTAAGTGCTGGAATTTTTTTAAATCATAAATATTTAATTACAATTTTAAAATTAATAAAATTATTTAAAAGAAAATTTGTTTTCATAAAATGTATTGATAAATTAATATTTTTTTAAATATGATTTTAAAATAATTTTTTTACAACATAGTTAATTTTTTGAGGTGTTATAAAATCATGTTATAATTTTAAAATATGTATTTTTCATGTAAATGATGATTTTAATTAAAAATTAAATTTCTTATATTTAGAAAAAAATCATAAAATGGAGTTAATTTTTGAATTATACACATTGAACATTTTTTACGTTTAATTTTTAGGAATTTTCTAAAATACATGAATTTTTGGTGAATAGTATAATATGACAATTTATGATAAATGCTATATACATCAATGTTTTTGTCATTTTTATGTAAGGATGAGGTAAGAACAATTATTTAAATTTCTCATGCACTATTTTATTTATTAAATCATATTAATAAACACTATTTCTTGTCTTGGGTGAAAATAATAAACTAATTATTAAAATAATCAAAAAACACCCATTTCCTCCACTATAAATACCACCCCTCACCACCTCTTCTCCTCACAACATTCAAGATTTTATCCTTATAAAACTTCTACTCAATACTCTTCCCAAACACCATCACCATGTCTAGGATCCTTTTTTATTTTGTAATCTTCTCCTCGCCTCCCCATTTACAAGTGAAATGATAACTTCATTATAATTTTTTTACCGAAATTCTATCATGTTAATGGAATATCCATTTTCAAAATCCTTTCTCTCTCTCTTATTCTATAAATGAAAACATTGTTTATGATGTATCAATTTACCAACATCATGGATGATGCATTTTCATTTTAAATTAACTCCTTCACAGCTATTATTAAAACAATTTTTATGGTTAAAAATTATAATATATGTATTAAATCCAATGTGATTTTATGGAACCATTATATAAAAATTATTTTAATTATAAAACAAAACTAGTTTGGGATGATCAAAAAATGTCCAAAATAATCAAAATAATTATCACTAACGTCTTATCTAATGATTCATCCTCACCCCAAATATAAAAATGATGGATATAACCATTTAATCTTAAGTGTGCTTATTAATAAAATATAACATAAATTCTTTCTATCCATTCTCATTTTACATTTACTTCCATACCCATATACAAGTAAGATGATCATGAAAACAAAAGAAAATAACACTCCCAAATGATAAAATTATATCCTATAGCTCATAAAAAGGCCATAAATGAATATAATAAAATTATAATAAATCATATACATGTTAAATAAGTTCTGAAATAAATTATTAATTAATCTGATTTTTTATCTATGATTTTAAGTACAAGTGAAAAACACTTTCAGATATAAGGTAAGGGTTTCCTCATCTCGCTTTTATTTTCATGAGATGTTCCATATTCACCACTATTTCTTGTGTGTGTTGTATGTATACTACCCATTGATTTATAATATGATGAATCTATTTATTTTAATGGTATAAAATGTTTTATATTATTCTTATTAATTTTATGGGAAATATGGTTTGACAGTTTGCAAAGTGGTAAGGGTTTACTCCTAAATCTACATTTTTTCATTGGGGTTATGCTATATCTCTCTTTACCCCTAAATAATTTTTTATTATTTTTATGTAATTCTCCAAAATTATTTTTATTTGTTCCAAACTCTTATATACATATCATATCATCTTTATTTTATGTGATAATACATGATTAATAAGGTTTCATTTTAAATTCTTCTTGATAAGCAAGCTCAGTTTAAGGGAATTTTCCGATTTCATACTCATTTTCAAGTACACTCCATAATATATTTGAAGCCACCAATATTTTTATAAAATCAAACTTTTTATAATAAAAAAATATCTTATTTCATTTATAGCTTTGTGAAAATAATTATTCATTTTCCATTTTAATGAATCTTTAATATTTTCCCATAAACTGCACGAAAGAGGCTCATTTCTAAAGTTTCCTAAAAACTCTTTATATGTTTTCACTTCAGTTGGACATCATTTATACCTCAAAAATAATTTCTTTGTTGTTATATTTTATTTTATAGGATATTCATGTATTTAATATGATTTTATGAAAAATAAAAACTATTTTCTAAAATAACTCTTATTACAAAGTAAAAAAAGGGGTTTTCTCATCTCACTTTTACTTCTATGAGATATATGCCTTGTCCACCACTTATTCTTTGTGTGGGGTGTATTTACATCCATTTTATATATCATATCATGATTATTCTTATTCTCATAATATTCCAAGTTTTATTTAATGATTATATAATGAGGATTACGATTTAAATTTTTCGAAGTGGTATGGGACACATTGTATTGTTTAAAGATTATTTTCCTCCAAAAAAATTAAATGGTCTCTTAATCTATTTCAAAATAATTTGTTTAATCTTGTAATTCATTGAGTTTTATCTATTATGATACCATATACCACATGTTGTTTATATATTTTACATTATTTTGACTCTGGATGTGTTATTTGTTGCTATTCATCGTTTGTGGTTAATGTATCCACATCTCGTATGCTAGTTTTTCAATACGAATGCTTATATCATTTATGTTTCACCCTTTTCATATGAGGAATGTATTGAAATTATTAAGTTATGTTTGAGGCCCAATATATCCCATAGATTCATCAGTAGGTCTCATGATACAAAATAGAAATGTAATTTTTCGAAGGACTTACCCATTTATTTTTAGATGTCTAGGCCAAAGCCTCGACGGTATGTGTATAATGTCCAGAATTATGCATTATCACATTTTGATATTAGTAATTTATAATCCATGTGAATATTCTACTAGTATAATATCCATGGTTAATCATTACTCTCATGTGATTATTTATATGGAATTATTTATTCATCTTTTATTCTTTCCATATTATGCTCAAGTTTATGTTATAATGGAATGTTTTTTTAACAATTCCCCATGTATTATTGTTTATAACTGCCTTAGCTGAATTACTTATCCTTACTTAAAATCTCATCTCACCCCTTTCGTATTATTTATTTTTTCCCTGGTTGTGAAAATCTATATTATGATAGACTATAAGGGAAAATCTAGGAGTTTATGGGTGTTCCAATGGATTTTATTTTTTATTTTTCCTTTAAAGTTGTACTATATAGTTCATGTATGTAATATGGCTTCCAACACTACTAAATAAATCAGTACTTTGGGATTTGAGTCTTATATCTATACCAATGTAAAAAAGTAAGGTACCAGATCTAGGATACTAGAGTATGTGTCTTAACATTTGTTATCAGAGAAACTTTAGTTAAAACCTTATAAACTAGAATTAGAAAAATAGATTAGGGAACATAACCCTAAGAAATATTTTGAGGATAATCATAGAAAAAAATCTGAGAATTTTGGTATGATATAGATTATGTGGGTCTTCATAGAAATACATAACTCTTTGGATACTACAAGTAGATGTGGTTCTGGAATAGATGTACCTAGGGGTAACAACACTAACAATGTGTCTCGGGCCTGACTCGAGGTAACCCAGTACTTGACAACAGACCTTACTGTGCATTTGGTTTGACACTCTTGGGATATATTCTTAGGATAATAAATATTTTCTTTACAAATTATTATGAAGTATTTTATTACATAATAAAATTAATAACCTATGTTAAAACTATGGTGTGTTAGGTTGAAATTAAGGTGTTATGATATTCTATAAATGAGTATAAATTGTTCTCATGGTGATTATTGTCACTCACAATATGCTTTTTGGTTTATTAAAAGGCTGGAACCCAAATGAGTCATGATAATATTGAACATGATGGACAAAGTGGTAGTGATGAGAAACCAATTGGGATATTGATAGAACTGAAAGATATTTTGTTCATGACTAATCAATTTTCTATAAATATTAATAAAAAAGTATACCTTAACCAACTCTAAAACTCACCAGAAAAGAGAATGATAGAGTTTTCGAAGATCCCCAGTTGTGGAAACCATAGAGAAAAGAAGGCTCTATTTATAACATGTAATAAACATAGAAAGAGATACCTATGAAATTTTCTCAATAGAAAAGAAAAATTATTTCTATGTGGGAAATAACAAAATAAATCAAATAATTACTGAGGAAAAATAAAGAGTATTATGGAAGAAAATAAAACTCATCCTAATAATCCATTTCTAGTCCATTACCTTAAATGTGGGGAACTTTTTCATTACCCAAGTTAATTTATTATTTTGTAAGATAAAATCTAGACCAAGGAAGAAACTATGTGAAAATAAATGGGTGAAGTATTTATGTATTAGGGTTTTATTGAAAACCCTAGTTGAAAGTCTTTTTACTGATTGACCTTATTTTAAGGATTTCAATCATATTTATTTTGGGAGATATATTGATATAGTTTTATAAAAAGCACAACCCACAAGCTGGGTGAAAACCCGTCACATCTGGAAAGCTCGTAGGGTTTGAATATGCAATCAAATGGTGACATGGGTGAAATTACCACCACTATCCTAGGTGAATTTATGGTTAGAATTGAATTTTTTTTTAAACATTATAATGGGTAAAGGTTATTTTTATTTAGGGATGTTTTTTATCAAATAGATAACCATGGGATTGTAAAATTATTTGGTGATTGAGTGATTAATGATATTCTAGAAGATGTTCACTATTTTGATAATCTTTTAAGATTAAGGTAAAGATAATATTGTGAGAAATAAAAGTTTAATTTTCTCTTGGAGAAAAATATTATTTTACTATGTAAATAAGGTGATTTAGATTATTTATGGAAATGATTAGCATACCTTGCAGATTAAGTGACTTAGGATATTAAATTTTTGGTATGATACATTAATAATTATTGATGTTATTTAGAAGAAGTTATTATCAAATCCTACTTATTTTTGGGTTTCAATAATAGTCTAGAATGTTTTTAGGAATGATGGTTATTTTCTGAATAAACAATGTTATATTTTGGCTATTACTATTTAATTTTGGATACTAAAGTTGTTTTCATTATATAAAGATTTATTATTTTTAGGAAATATTATTATATTATCCAAATAATTTTGGTTTTGTTTAATGTATAATGAAAAGAGTAATATATAATTACACTTTTATTGATTTTATGATTTTTTGAAGTTGATACGAATTATTTAGGCATGAAAAAATCATCTTCATCTTTCATTTCCAGATGTAAGGGATGATGTGAAAATAGATCGAAGAATAACCCAATGATGGGATTATTCTTGTGACATGTAATGTAATAAAGTAATTTTATCTGAATATTAAAATAATTCATCAACTCTATGAAATGGATTTTCGAATAAAAATGTTATATGTTTACTTTTCTTTATGAGAAATCTATAGCCTTTTATCTGCTCACAAATTTACAACTTTGTGATGGTTTAATTTTTAATGACATTTTTTCACTATCACTCTCCATTAAAAAATGATGGTTATATTATTCTTCCATATCCATGTTTTCACTTTGCACTAATTTTTTCCAACTCGAAATCGTAGTTTTGTGATGACCTTCTCATATCGTTTTCCCTCTTGTTAAGAGGATGTTTTATTAACCCTATTTATGATTTGGGTCACCAACAAAGGAATTTTGAAGTAAAATTTCGAATTATAAGGATATAATTTATTGTATGATGGGAGAATGTAACACCCCAAGATTGTATGGTATGCCTTCTCTTAAATTTAACTTCATTGATAGCTTACAATCTTAAAAAATATGTAAATATTACTATTTAATTATTATAGTTATCTCCAAGGTGTTGGTGATGTAGATAGTGAATTAAGTTAAGTAAATTACGAAAACTATTGATTACACATGATTATAAAATTATTTAATTGCTTACCAATTAATTAGAAATGAAAACTAGTTGAGCATAATGGATGTATTTTTATAAAAATTATATTTGTGCCCTAAATGAAATTTTATATTAATAAATTAAATTTAACACTATTAGTGAAATATATTCATGAAATTTATATATTATATATTCAATAAAATATTTTTTACATGCATTCAAAAATATTTTAAGGAGTATAAGATAAGAATAAATCTAATTTTACATATAAAAAGGCTATAATTTTTTTAAACACGGTTTTTACTGCCTTTTAATGGTGAACTTGTTTTATATATAAATTTTCAAACCTTTATAAATTATATTTTATAAAATAAATATTATTTTTAAGTAGTAATACCAAAATTTACTTTGGTTGAATTTTACATAATTTTCAGATAAGTTTCATTTTTGATGAATAGTAATGTGACCATTGGAATATTAATGTGACCGTTAAGAATAGTAATGTGTCGATTAGAATAATAAACTCACCCCTGAAATTATAAATTAAATTTAGGAATCTTATAAATTAAATTATGATATAATTTATCATAGTATAAATAAAAAAAATTAAAAATTATTAATTAAATGTTGGTATTTTTTTCAGTCATATATATTCAATTAAAATTTTATGATTAATAAAATGATTTAAAATAAATTTTCTTTCATAAAATTTATTCATAAATTAATATTTATTTTGTATTATTATTTTCACATAATTTTATGATACCTTGGTTAATATTTCAAAATCTTATAAAAGTAGTTATAATTTTAAAATCTATATTTTTCGAGTAAATGATGATTTTAATTAAAAATTAAATTTCTAATATTTAGAAAATTATTTCAATAAATTCAATTTAATTTTTTATTATAAAAGTTGAAAAATAGTTAGGCTTAATTTTTGGGATTTTTCTAAAATACATGAATTTTGTGAATAGTAAAATTTGATAATTTACAATAAATGCTAAATACATGAATTTTTTAGTCATTTTTTATGTAAGGATGAGGTAAGAACCACTATTTAGAACTAAAATGAACTAATTAATATATTTATTCATAATAATCAATATGATTTGATGCCTTCAGTTAAAATATTAAACTAATGATGGAAATAATAAAAAAACACCCCTCTCCTCCACTATAAATGCCACCCCTCACCACATCTTCTCCTCACACGTTTAAAGCTTAGATACATGTCAAAATTCTTCCCAATACTCTTTACAAACCCATTTTCCATGTCCAAGATCCATTTGTCTTAACCAAATACAAAAACATTTTCCCGATGGAGGTTCCCAAGAAGGAAAAATTCTACATGTAAAAATCTCTTCATTTTTATTTAAATTTCTTTTCAAGTTATTTTCTTTTCTTATCTTCTCATCACCTCCACTTTTTCAAGTGGCATGATAACTAAATTATCATTTATATACTATAATTATATCATTTTAATTTAATATCCATCATCAAACTCCTTTCTCTCTCTATTTTATTCTATAAATGAAAACATCGCACGTGATGTGTCAATTCACAAACATCATGGACAATGCATTTTCATATTACATTAACACATTAAAGGATTGTAGTAATAGTATTTTTGTGGATATAAATATTATAATATATTTATTATATCCTATTTAATATTTTTGAACCACTATATACCCATGATGTTAATTAATAAAAAAAACTAGTTTGTGATGATCGAAAACCCACCAAAGTAACCTAAACGTTTATCACTAACATCTTATCTAATGATTCAACCTCACCCCAAACATAGAAATAAAAGATATAAAAATTTAATCTTATTTATGTTAGTTAATAACATATAAGGTCAATTTTGGATATCTATTCCCATTTTACATGAACTTCCATACCCATGTACAAGTAAACTAATCATGAAAACCAAGGAAACGAACGCTCCTGAATGATAAAATTGTATCTTATAACTCATGGAAAAGGACATAACTGAACTTAATAAAAATATAACAAAACTGATACATGATAAATAGGTTATGAAATAAATTATTAATGAATCTAATTTCATTATCTATGATATTAAGTACAAGTGCATAATGCTTTTGGACATAAGATACGATTTTTCTCATATCACTTTTATTTCCATGAGATGTGACTTAATCCACACTATTTATTATTTTTCATGTATCTATATAACACATTATTGTATAATATCATGAATATATTTAGTTTATTGGTATTAAATTTCTTATTTTATGATCATTAGTTTTATGGGGCATATGCTTTGATTGTTTTTAATGTTGTAAGGGTTTCTTCCTGAACCTCTATTTTTCATTCGTGTTACGCTATCTCTCCCTTTACCCCAATGTAATTCCTCATTAATTTAATATAAGTATTATATCTTATGTTTATATATTCCAAAATCATATATCCATATCATTTCATATTTCTTTTATGGGAAAATATATGTTTTATAAGGTTCTCTCTTTCAATTCCTCCAGATAAGCAAACCAGATTTACGGGAACTTTCTAATTTCAAACTCATTTTCAAGTACACTCCCTAATATATTTTAAGCCACTGATATTTTTAAAAACACACTATTTTTATCCAAAAAAACTCTATTGTTTCATTTATTGTTTTATGCAAACAATTAATCCTTTTTCCATTTTAAATACTCCTTAATATTTCCCTTAAACCGCATTAAAGTTGATCGTTTATAATGCTTCTTAAAACTCTTTTTATATGTTTTCACTTAAGTTGGACATCATTTATGCCTCAAAAATAATTTCATTATCCTTATATTTTATTTTTTGGGATATTAATTTTTAAAATATTATTTTATGAAAAATAAAAAAAATTCCCAAAGAACTCTTCCATCCAAAGTAAAATAGGGGTTTTCTCATCTCACATTTACTTCTGTGAGATATATTCCTTGTTCCGCACTTATTCCTTGTGTGTGGTGTATTTACATCCATTTGATATATCATATCATTATTATTATTATTATCATCATCATATTAAAAGACTCATTTAATTATTCCTTCATTGGTATTATGATTTAAATGTTTCAAAGTGGTATAGGACACATTGAAATGATTAAATGTTATTTTCCTCAAGAATATTTTAATGGTATCTTCATCTATGTCAACATAAGTTGTTGAATATTTTACTTCTTTGGGTTTTATCTATTATGATACAATTTACCATATGTTTTTGAAGGATTTAATATCAGTTTTATTGTGTATGTTAAATTTGTTTCCATTCATGGTTTAGGGTTAAAGTATCCACACTTCATATGCTAGTTTTTTAAATATGATTTTTTATGTCATTTGTGTTTAACCGTTTTCATATGATAGATATATTGGACTTAGTAAGTGATGTTTGGGGCCTGATATTTCCCCGCAATGCAATTATAGGTCTCATGAGACAAAATTGAAATGGATTTTGGCTGATTCCTTAATTATTAATTTTCAGATGTCTAGGTCGAGGCCTCGACGGTATGATTATGATGTCTATAATGATGAATTATATTTTTATGATATTAGTAATTGATAAACAATGTGAATATCTGACTAGTATAATATCCATGATTAAGCTTTATTCTCATGTCATTATTTATATAGAATTATTTATTCATATGTTATTCTTCTCATATTATGCTCATGTTTATGTTTTAATGGCATGTTTTTTAGACTTTCACCATGCCTTATTGTTTAAATTAGCTTCAACTGAATTAATTACCCTTACTGATCAACTGATCACACCCCTTTATTATGTTTTATTTTCCCCAAGATTTGAAAATGTATATTATTAATGACTTGCAGGTATAATCTATGAGTTTATAGGTGTTTCCAATGGAGTTACTATGTTATTTTACTTTAAAGTTGTAATGTATAGTTCATGTATATAATGTGTCTTCCAAAAAAACTAAATCAGTTGATCCTTTGGGACTAGAGTCTTTTATCTATGATAATGTAATAAATTAAGGCACCCAATCTAGGCTACTGGGGTATGGGTCTTTACATGGGATTAGTTGGGTAGCCTCCAAAGTGTATTCTTAAAGGGATGGGGCTATAAGATGATAATAATAAAGTTGTTTAACAGGATCCCTACTAGTAATCTTATAAACATTAGTGGGGATG
Organism: Viscum album; assembly: GCA_963277665.1. Lineage (NCBI taxonomy): Eukaryota > Viridiplantae > Streptophyta > Magnoliopsida > Santalales > Viscaceae > Viscum > Viscum album. The sequence goes on from OY728153.1 coordinate 1,281,885,262, forward strand.
TTCATGAAATTATTATCCTCCCTAAGGTAAGAGAGATAGATGTTGTCACACTCAGTACATAGGATCCCAAAGTAGATTGAGGTGGTCGGTCATTCCACTTATGTTCACATGCCTTGTCATTGGTAGGATTATTATAAGGAACTCATCTCCTGGATTCTTTCATGAGATTCCTTAAATGTTGTGATATAGTTATGAAGATGGTACACCTAGATTAGTTCATTCGTTATCTATCAATGGTTCATTTGGGAATTATGGATGGATGGATATTTTTGGTTAATTATATTTTTTTAGAAACTAAATAGTATATGGTATCATTGGATTCATAGGAATTATGGACCATTGAGGTAGAGTGGATTTTTGGGAATATGAACCATTTAGGAAGAGTTTAATAAAGGGAATATGATTTTTGTTATTGAAAAATTAATTCCACAAACTTTTTTAAGAGTTCATGATGTGATGATCACATATACATTGAAACTGAAGTCTGAGAAGGAATGTATTTCCAAACAAGAAGAAGAAGAAATGGGATCTTCATGCATCACATGATTTGTTACACACAGTGGATGAATATCCTTCAAAAATTATACCCATTCTAGTAATATTGTGGTGTTAACCACTCATTGGTATTAGGAATTAGATTTCACACATTTGTGAAAACAATGGTATGGATTTCTTAAACCTAATTTTTAGGGTCTTTTGGTAACATTGTGGCCTTTAAAATAACATATTATGGGGTGAATCCCAAAAAAGGGAAATATTTCACTTCACAATATTAGATTTGACTCGTGAAGGAGCCCAAACAGACCTACAGATCAAATGTTATGGCAATTTAAAGTGGGTAATTTATCATCATGAAATTTAAGCTCACTCTTATGGTCACACTCCCAAGTATCATTTGCCCAGGTCTATTTGCCTAGGTCTAGGTGGCCAGGATTAGCTACCTAGGTGTTATCTTCCCTGATCTATAAATTCACTCCCCCTCAGTCTATAAATAGACCCACTTACCTCCAATTATTGACACACATATATATTCCTAGAAGATGGAGGAAGGTACAAGCTCCCATCTTCTGGTGTATCTCTAAGCACCATACTACAGTTTTATGATTTATAATAATCCATAAGATCATATAATAGGGAAAAGTAACCCCTCTTAATACTTGGATAAATCTAACTAATTGAAACTTTCTCAAGTCTCCCTATTTGGAAAACCATTTTCCCAGGTCTTCCTACTTGAGAGGCTAATTCATCGAAGACACATAACTAGTGTTACACTTTTACAAGGGACCCCTAACAAGGTTATACATTCATCAAGGCCCCATAATATGGTGTCACTACCCCCAAGACACCCTTATAGGCTTACAAATTTCTTAGGATCCCCATACAAGGTTGATCCTTCACCCATACCCCTAACTAAGGTGAACCTCTACCCAAGAGCCCCAAAAATAGGGAGAATCCTTCACCTGTGCCTCTAACTAGGTAAACATTATTTTATAATTCCTACACTATGGTAAGAGTTCACTAAAACTTTAAATACATTGGAAACCCTCATCCATGCATATTCGTACTTAGGCTCCACTTCACTAAAGTCTCATAAGTATGGAAATATTCATCTAGGTCCCAATACTTGGGATCTAATTCTCATAATTCTTATACCTAAGATATAAAATAGTACCTTAAGTTCAGATAAACCTCTTGGATCCCTCGTACACCTTGAATTGATATACACCTCTGGGTTTCCATATATATTGGTCTCCTACAATGTGTAAGTGCTAGTATTTAAATTTAGTTGTCCCTGTCTATTTACTAACAGATTGGAGATTCACATTAAATATGGGCCTCCTACTAGGTTTCATCTGAAACCAAATCTTTTACTTTCAAATTACTAATAGAAAAGTTTATTACAATCATATATGGGCCTCTTACTAGGTGAAATCCTCTAACTTTCCTACTTTCACCTGATCCACTTATTGGGTTAGAAAAATTAGAGAATAACAATTCATAATCCCCAAACAATCCCTAGTTTCACACTCCCATGCATTATAGGTAGCCTTTTATTTTCTTAAATTTTATACATTAATCATGAATCATGTGGACTTAGAGATTTTAGTTGATAATTTTTCAAGAATTATTGAGATACAATTAGTTAAATATAGGTGACACCTTAGTGCTAGTTAAATGACTCTAGACTACCTAGAACACATCTTTACCACATGAATTTAAACTATACTGACCCAAAATATCACACAACCTTAAACTATATAACTTTTACTATGAAGTTTTTGGTTCCTTCTATAAAAAGATATGTAGTATTCCTCTTTGAGGCTCAATCCCAACATTTAAATATAAATTTTTCATATGTGACGTGTATAGGATGGCATATTTCACATAAGTCGCTATAATTCTAGATAATTCACTTTTTTTCACATATATCTTGGGTTGAGATTCTTCTATTGTTCTCTAAAACATTGTGAGATGACATACATATATTGGTTATCATATACCAGTAATCCTACTAGGTGTAAGCCCCAACCTTGACAATATTCCTTCCATACCTAGTCTTTAATTGATTAGAGCTTAGAAACCAAATATGGGACTCCCACTATTTGTAATAAGTAAACATACATACTATTGCCTAGATACTAGTATATAGGTAAATCCATTATAGATGTTCATATATAAAATTTGATTAGTCTCCTACTGTTTCCCCTTTTATGGCACATGCATCTTACTAGTTATAATACCCAACATTCCAGCCCTCCTTCCCCATCTAGTTATTGATATATAGAAGGTAGACAACCATATATGTACCTCCCACTAGGTATAATCCCTAACCATTTTTTCTTCTCTTTAGTTATCAGTTGATAGGATAATACACCAAGGAAGCACATGTGTATGCCCCACTGAGTCTCCAATTATTTCCCATTTTAAGGTATAGGTGTAACACTCTAATATTTTAGGAAATATTTTTGCCAAATAATTTCAATTTCTTTGATAACTTGTGATACATAGAACACAAATTTTTGGTGAAACCTGACATACTATTAATATATTATTATTTAACATGAAGGTTATCACCTAGCCATTAGAATGGAAGGTATGAATAGGATTACCTAAATTAAAAAAATATATGTTTTATATGTTTATATAAAATGAATTCTTTGGTGACCAATTAATTATAAATGAAAATTAGATCCATTTCCAAATAAAGGAGATGTTTTTTTTAATTATTTTTTTATTTAAAAACATGTTTTACATCAATAAATTAAACAAATCATTCTTGGTGAATGATTTCAGTGAAATTTATATATTATATATTTAATTAAAATTTTAAATTTCATTTTATGATTTTTCTAGTCACGCGATTAGAAAAAACTACAATTTAGTTCAATTATATATCTATTAATCCAATTTATTTTGTTTTAATAAATTTAATATTGAATTTTTATATAAGAACTTTTTAAATTTTTGAAACTTCTCTCTTTGGAAGACTACTTTTTCATCATGTATGAGAGAATAATATCAAATTCAACTTTCCCACTTATTTGAATGGAATTTTGAAAAATGTATTTAATATTTGGAATATTCATAATTTATATTATCTAATAGGTTTACCATAATTTTTTTACCATAATTAAAATTAAAACCAAGATAAATTAATTATTTTTATTAAGGTTAAAATGGGTTTACAGTGGGTTAAACTAAACAGTAAGGAGTAAAATGACATATAAACGTGTCAAAAATCCATTTTATGGTCATATTTAAAAATAATAACAAATATGTTTCTATAATTGCCCATTTTTATCCTTTTTTCATGTGAAAAACTTGCATATACTATATTATATTCAAAAATTACAAGTGTGTCACTAATATCACTTATAAAAGGTTGCCCCCACTCCTCTCCAATTTACACTTACAAAACCCTTTGGTTAATACAATAACTACCCAAATTTTTTTATTAATTCCATCCCCAAAAAATATATTAATTTTTGGTATCATATATCTAATCTTAAATGCTCTAGGATAAACCTAAAAAGGTTTTCGGGTTGAGAGTTAATGTTCTTAACTATGTGTTTTTTACTTCTTCTTCTAACTCCATAAAATATTATTCAATTATGATAATATAATAACACCATTATTTAATCTATAAAATGAGATTTTATTATTCTAATTTCATAACTTATATTCATCTCATATTCTATCAAATGTTATATGTAATCATCGTTCATGTGTACTGCACACTACTGCCTTGCGAACTGTTGTGATGTGTTTTTAATTTTTTTTAAATTGGATGTTACTTAGGATAGAATAAATAAAAACATATTATAATTTTAATATAAATATACTTATATACTTTTTATAATACATATACATTGTTAATTCCCATTCTATGATGGATATGATAACATCGTTCGTGTGTACATTGGACTACCACCTCACGAAGTGATATGATTCTCTTTTCATGTACACTTTACATGGAAGGTAATAAGGGTTGGTTTAAATAAAAATATCTTATATTGATGAAATAAAAATTAATCTAGAATTATAATATATTATTTACCCTCCATTAATTCATTCCATCAATAAAATGGAAATGGAATTCATGTGAACCTATGACCTCCCATTTCCGTGAACAATTTATTTTAATATATATCTCTAACTTTTATGGATTATGATAAATAAATATATACTAAATATATATATATATGATATTTATATCAGGTTTAACATTTTGGAGTTTTTGGAATCATGATCAAAGTAATAGGAATGAAAATAAAAAATGGACACATATACGAAAAAAAAATTATTACCCAAAATGTTATTTTAATATATAATTTTTAGTAAATGGGTAATAAAATGTCATATGTAAATCATATATAGTATGATATATATAATTATGGTTCTGTAATATATTTATAATAAACTTATATTCTTTCTACATGAGTTTTTAATGTGTAAAAAGTAAGTCGATACTTAAGGAAAGGGATTTTTTTCATCTCACTTTATCTCCATGAGATACATGTCATATGCTCCACTTTTTTCTTATATGTGTTGTATATAAATCCCATGAATGTGTTTTATATTTATTACAAAGAAAATTATGTGGATTTATAAATAAATTTTAGGATATATATTTCATGAAGTAGACAGTTTCAATGTTACTAATACGGTAATAGATGTTTATCTCAATTTGTCTTTTTTGGGACAAACATTATGTTATGAAAATATATTCTTCTTTGAGGTGTATATAAATATGATTTGACATTTAATATTATCAATTTATTTATTATAATGATATTTTAAGTATTATTTAATGTTATTACTTCATTAGGATTACAATTCATACTTTCCAAAGTGGTAATTTTTTTATGATACAATCTCATCGTTAATCTGGATTGTTTATTTTTATTATTATAATGATGAAATATTATGATATATATATATATATATATCTATTGATTCTCCTTTTCATCACAGAGTCAAATGATTGAAAAAGTGATATACCTTAAGTATAAAGTGATTCATCCTTTTAAGAAACATAAAAAATCGACAAACGCATGAACATGGATTTCTTTAAGCATGGACCGTGCGAGTTCCAAGATGGTCGTGCAGGTATACCTGCACGCCACATATTGGGTGCACAGGTGACTTGTGTGCCCTATTTTATTTTCACTCAAGCTCTTCAGCAGCCTATAAATACCTCTTGTGGGGCCCCCATTTCGAGGATGGAAAAATTCCAAAAGTCATATTTGAGATCCTGGCACCCTAGTCTCTTATTGAAGTCTTCTGGACACTTCTAAGGTAATTTCTTACCTAGAATGGAAGATCTAAAGAGGGGGAACAAGGCCTAAGTGTTGAAATTCACCAACACTTGCTCACCTGGGTGTTTAACCCTTAAGGGAAATGGTCACAATTGCGTGCCACCTTATCCCTTCAACAGAACCTGCACGCCACTCATTTGGAAGTCTTTAGTGATAATACTAAGGGCTTGAGAAAAGCCTCTCCCAAGTATTACCATATGGAATTGAACGGCACACAAGTACACCTGTGCCGCGTAAGTCCACTTGCACGACCAATAATTGCCCCCCCCCCATGACTTGCGCGACTACCTCTTTTTGGGTGCCTCTCCTACTTATTCACCTCTTTTCTTCAAATCCACCTCTCCTCTTCAAGATTTAGCCTTAAAAACACTCTTCAAAGCCATTTTTGGCATGGTACTTTTGTTGGATTCCTTATCTAAAAGAAATTCTTTGTAAAATATCTTAAAACCTAGTGATTTACATATCTTTATTTCACTATGGTTAGATATTTCATTCATTCAACCTCATCCTTTAAGATGAGAGGATCTTTAATCTGGGACTCCTTCTTAGGAGTAAGACCTAGTCCAAGTCCCCCAACCTGGGCCTCCTTCTGAGGAATAATCCCCAAAGTCTCAAGTCTTCTTAACCTGGGCCTCCTTCTCAGAAATAAGCCTCAGTCATAAGCTTTTTAAATTTGGGAATCCTCTTTGGTAGTAAGCCCCATTTCCCTTAACCTAGGCCTCCTTTTCAAGAAGAAGCCCGGATTTTAAATTCCCCTTAACCCGGGCCTCCTCTTCAAGAGTAATCCCCAGTCTAAATTTACTTTTGATTTGGGATTCCCTCTTAGGAGTAAAACCCAATCATTAGTCACCTTTAATTTGGGCATCCTTCTTAGGAGTAAGCCCTAAGTTAAGTATCTAAATCTCTATAAAGCACATATACCTTTATGGACCTTGTTCCCAGGTTTCTTCCCTGAAGTAAATCCCAATAATCATCTATCTGGGCAGTCATACATACATAAGCTCCATATTATTTCTTATGATTTCACCTTTCGTGGCACAATCGTCAGGCTTTACTAATACCTCTTGTTTCTCACACCGAGCATGACTCACGTGATCTTAGAGTGTAAAAGTAATTCTGACATCTTTATTTGGGCCATCAATCATGCACAAACCTCATACTTCTTTACTCAAACTACGTGGGTTCTGATTCTTTTTCTATATAAGGATACGTAGGTAGCCCATATGTGGGTATGATCCCAACTCTGAAATAATCCATGTCCTTCTGAACGGAAATAAACTTCAAGTTCCCTACTGAGTGGATTTAAAACCAGTATGGTTATCATAATGACCAAGATATCTCTATATAATGTATTTAATGATACTATTGACTAATAATCTCTAACAAATACAGATGATTCTCTATCGATGAAGAACCTCAAATACATATAAAAGATTCTATAAATCTCATACATATTAATCATTGATTGTTAGATCTAAAGAAAGTTCATTTTCATACATGGTAATTTAATAAGGATTCACGAACATAACTCAAATCTATAAAGAGAGTCCCGGAGTAGACAATAATTCCCCCCAAAAAGGTGTGATGAGTCTGACCTCCCATCCTCTCGACCAATGCAAATTCTTAAGCCTCATCGGTTCAAAACTAATGAGCACCTACCTTTGGAAAGTCGGTCCAAATGGATATAGAATCATTGGATGTTTTCAGATCTACGAACAAACCCATTAAAAACCGATCGGAATGTTTGAACATTAAACAAACAAGGTCATCCCCATTTTCAGGGGAAACAAAAAAATTTGAACACAACATGAATCCTTAACCAAGTTAAAATGATATTTTACTTATTTGTTAGGCCCCTATTTAAACTCAATGAGAGGGACAATGAAATAATCAATAACATATGTGCTCATCCAAAAGACGTAGTGGCCGAACTTATCTTGATTATGTCAGTTATATCAAACAGGAACTCTTTACCAGGATCTTCTGCGTTACAGAAATGGATTCTCTAAATTTCACACCTATGAATACCTCTGCTGTGAATACCTCTACTGATACCCCTGTTGGATCTTCATCCGCTCTGAGGATGACATCACCTACTTAGCATCTTCAATACTGGGTATCAAATGCACTGGTTAAACAATATCGTCAAAACGGAACCATTCCAACTCTGGAGGCCACTCGAAAATCCATTCAAGTCAATAATTCACACTGGTTGTCTGAACAGCGACGACCAGTGATCAAGAAGGAGGTGGTTCCAACCACCGTCTCCAACCATTTTGGGTTATTATCCCCGGAACGCAATCACTAATACCTCCCATATTATGGGGAGGTGAATGAGAAGGTCACTCAAGGCCTTAATTCAAGGAGACAAGAGTCCTTCCCGAGGTGTCCCATCAACAATCGCCGCCAGACTTGTGCGGCAGTGCACCCTCAACATGATGAGGGTATCACTTTTAGGGGTTCGGCTCCAGTTCCTCAGACTCGAGTCCACAAGACGAACCACCAGAGGAGAAATCTGGTCAACAGGGAGCAAGTTCTTACTTCTACCCCCTCTAGAGAAGTCCATCAATCCAACATGATGGCAAGAAACGAGCGGGAACATACACCCGACCGTCCTAATGTTACTACCCAGCAGACTCGTCTAGCAGTAACACGCCAATCCCACTAGGAAATTCCAGAAGAGTATTATAGGAAGTCATATACACCTGTTTATAATTCATCAGTTAGTCAGCAGGTCATCTGACTACAACCAAAGAAGGTCACCAATATGATATGGTGGCAACTGTTAAACAGGAACATACACCTATTTACAATCAACAATTCTATCTGCAGTCTCGTCTGCTAGTATTGAAGGAAAATCATAAACCATACTTGACGAGGAATACACAGTAGGCACATACACCTGCCAATATTCATCAATCCTTCCAACAGTCCCATTTGGTAGAATCCAGAGAAGTTAGTAGGAAAGCTCCGATGACAAATTTAGAGAAGACTCAACTCTCTGCCCCCACACATGAGTACTGTCAAAATTCACTGACAGGAAAAGGAGGACAGGAGAAGAAATACACACCTACTCCAAGCACGGAATGGATGTATATTCTAGTTCTAGCAGCTGAAGTCACCAAGCACATTCTAACAATGGTGAAAGAGCAGAAGCAAATCCCTGCTCATATTCTGGATGCCTATTAGAATATTATAACAGCTTCAACAACATCACAGGGAAATAAATGCCAATATGTCCCTACCAGTGGAGTGACACATCAACATATCACTCTGAAATAGATACACACCTCTATTCCAATCTAAGAGGTTTGTGGGGCATACTCCCCCATGTCATAAGGACAACCAAGTCAGGCACATACACCTGATTTGAATGGAGATAATCATCCTAACCTGAATATTTCTCTTGAGCAGACACATACACCTGCCCAAAATAACCACTTTCGTCAACAAGTGGTTCCCAAATTGAGTAAGAAGGCATCTAAGAAGAAGACCCATCCAGTACAGTCAAGAAATAAAGGGCCAATCTGTAATAAGGCCTTGCTCGAAACTGGAGTTCTAGAAGCCCTCAGACAATTATCTGTTGGAACTCAAGATTCAACTCTCTCATTTCCCAATAGTGGGAACATTAATTCCAAAGGTATTCCTCATAAACTTCTTCATGAAGGCTTGCTTCATGACAGTTCAGTCGATCTCGAAGTATCATCTTCAGAAGAGAGCCACAAGAACCCTTTGTGTGGCCAGAAGATCAAGGAGCAAAAGGTTTCATCTTTTGATGTGACCCACCATGGTGGTCCTCCCCATGATGATGAATTTAGCTATGAAGGTCCTCTCCATGGTATTAATTCACATTTCCTGGGAAATTCTCCAATGGACAATGTAGTGACGAGAAATCCCGCTTATCTCTAGGCACTTGCAAATGTGAATCCAGTCATGTCTGGTGCTTTAGTGCTAGTAGGTGAAATACTTTCTCAATCAGAAGATAGCCCGGAGTGTATCTTATTCTCCAAACCACCCCAGGGTCATTCATTTCCTAGTTTGATAAATGAATTATCTAACAATATTTTTGAATCTGATGAAGCAACAAGGAAGCACCAGCTCTGGTCTAATCAGAGATGTTGACGGAAGATTGTATTCATGATATTCATCTCAACATGTGGAAAACTATTTTTCAATTGAAAAAGAAAATATTATCTTTTTATGAGTATGAAAATCATGTCAAGATAATAGAAGGGTTATAATTCCAAATTGATTTGGCCTCTCTCTCAGTTTCTCGATATCCGAAGGTTGAAAAGCATCACAGAGCCCTTCAGCGTTCATGCCTTGGCACACTAAAAAGATTGTGTTGGTTAATTTCCAATGCCCCATCTGTTATTCATATCAGGGGATGGGGTGTTCATGGAGCACTGCATTTCACTATACTCTCTAGTCAACAATGCCCACAAAAAATGGTCTCATGCAATGTTATTGCTCATGGACGGCCACAACCAATTGGTTTTGTTTGTAATCAATGGCTTGCTCAGGAAAAAGCCTCAATTAGTTCCTCCCAAAGTCAGGCATAAAGAGAACAAGTTGTCAAATTACTTTTGCATTAGAAAAATGAGAATATCGAATAGGCTTCTCATTTAGAGTGACTGCATCATCAGATTACAGAATTGTCAGAAATCATCCAGCGTTCATTTGAGCCATATGATTTGAGTGGATGTTGGTTGATGCATCCAACCAATTTCCAGACTAAAGTCCGCAAGGTCAGGAGAGATTTTAAGAATGTATCAAATGTAGAAGCTCAAGAACCACCCCAGCTTTCCAGACTGGGGACTCTTTTAACCCAACCCTTAGAATCAACAAATAGGATTCTATGAGTTGAGCAGAAATAGCAGGAACATCCCCAATCCACTGGACCAGGGACTTTTTCAAATCCTCAATATCTTCCTCGGAGAAAGTCAGTCTTCTCTCAATTAGGGAAGAATCCACAAGAGTAATGAATAGCCAAATTATCAGGAGATTCCCTCCAAATTATGGTTCGTCAAGAAGTTCCTGAGGGATCAACTCAATAGAAGGCAGTATCTCATCAGGGACATGGAAGAAGACAGTATCGCAGAAATGCCGATAGAAGAGATGCAATGCGTTATGCATCAATAAATATCATCAATACCATTGTTGCTGATACTCTAGAACATGAGGCTCACTCAGAGGGATCAGATGAATAAGTTCATGCTCAAGAAGTTGTACACACATACACAAATGAAGAAGGTGTGCGTACACAAAATCAAAGGCTTACCAAGAATCTAGGTATTCCTTCAAATAACCAACTTCATCCTCTCCTAAAGGCACCCAACAAGGGGAAAGGAAAGAATTAGGTTACATACCCTTCCCCTGGAAAAGGACAATAACTCTCACTAGAGAAAATATTTGCACAACTGGAGGAAGAAATGAAGGAATTAAGGAGGTTGAATGCAAAACTACTTCAAGGTAGTCATCCACCTAAGCGTGCTGGAGTCAGGTAGCCAAAGGAATTTGTTGCGGCTATTGAGATGGATCTAGAATATCCACTTTTACTAGTACACCCTCACAGGTCTAATCCTCTGGGGAATGTGCAACAACAATCGGCAGTGCTACCATCAGTTGCAGTACCAGCCACCACATCTGTCCATGATCCAGTTATTGTACCTTCTTAGGTCCAAGCTCAACCAGATTTTTCTCAAAAGTTAATAACTACTATTGAGTCATTAACAGCTCGATTGGAAGCTATGGAGAGAAAACATGCTCAAATTCAACCAGAAAAGAGAGTGTAACCTGAATGGGTTGATGCAATTCCTCTCTATCAAATTTTTCAAGTACCACATTCCCAATCTTTAATGGTTTGGGAGACCCAGAGCAACACTTAACACATTTTGTTTCTCATTGTGATCCTATGATGGGAACCCCTAAACAATAGCAAGCAGTTATGCTCATATGTTTTTTATAGTCATTACAAGGGCCTACTTTTGTTTGGTATACAAGCTTGCAATCCCAGTCAATTACCAGATTGGAGGATCTCCGCCAAAGATTCCTTCTACAATTTAGCTCAACATTTCCAAAGACAACAGTTTTTGATCTTACAAATTTTAAGCAATGGGAGAATGAAAGGGTTTCATATTTCATTTATCCATGGAAGGGATTAAAATATTCCCTAAGCTTAGCACTCCCTCAAGAAAAATTGTTTCCAATCTGTGTGGAAAATTTGCATGATGAATTATGCATACCGTTAATCCCTGTGAAATACACTAGAGGGTTTCAAGACCTTACTTCAATTTCTCAATAGATTGAAGACTCTCTTATGAAGAATAAGGATAAAACTCATGTAATTCCATCAGTTCTAATAACGAGAATTGGTAGAGTAGATACTGCTACAGTTACGCTTAAACAAACACTTGTACCTGCTTCTACTTCAAAACCTTCATCCTATCGAAGGGCTCCACCTCCTGATCGTCAACAATTGAAGCCGTTTTGTCAAGATGATAAAATAGATCAAAGACGGAAACAATTTGAGGAGTTAATGATCAACTTTTATTCTTTATGAAATGAAAAAGTTCCTGGTTACTTCATTTCGGCTCTGGAAAATAATTTGGTTCAATTTCCAAGGCCCACAAGGCCAAACAAGGAAGGATATGAAAACTGTCCCAACTACTGCCCATTTCATCAAATGTTAGGGCATCCCATTCAGGAGTGTTTTTTCTTCAAATACCTCCTTCAAAAAATGTTGGACTCTGGACAAGTCAAATTAAAAGGTTCTTTAGCTCAGGTAGCATGTGTTACTACTACACATCCAGAGGAAGAAGGCGAGTGGCAAGAAGTCAAAAGCAAAAATGCGCAGAAATATGATGATTGGATGGTCAGAAAAATGATCAACTGAACTCATTCCATTTTACGAACACAATAGAAAAACCAATTATGACTTATTCTATGAATTCCACTCCAAAAACTCCTTCATCAAAAGAAAAATCCTCAAAGAAACAACATAATTCAAAGAAAGAGGAACAGTCAGAAGAAGATGATATTGTGTCAAAGCCCAAGTTGTCTTTGACTCTAGTAGATTTTATGCCATTAGAAAAGAAGAGTTAATCCCTTTGTATGATTACGTCAGAGAGTTAATGGTGGAATTTCCTTCGGAACCGACGTTTTCTTATGTCCCGCGATCACAAAATTCCCAAGCTGATGCACTGGATAATATAGCCATAGCCCTGGCAGATCCAAATTGGGATGAGACAATCATCAGTATTTCCCCCCGTCGTACAATTTCACCTTATGTTCAAACCAGAACAAAGGAAATCAATGAAATTAGTCCCATTTCTGAACCATACGATCATAATACGGGATGGGTGAAACCTATCAGGGAATACCTTCAAAATGGAACACTTTCACCTGATAGAGCTAGGAAAGAACAAATATGTCTACTAGTGGTCAATTTTACTCTTTATGATAGCTCTTATCACCTAGAAAAAATCCTCTACAAAACTGGGTTTTGATTGAATTCTCTTCAGATGCATTGATGGTGAAGAGACAATGGTTGTCATGAAAGAAGTACATGCAGGAGTCAGTGGTGCCCACCAGTCTGGATATAGACTATCTGATCAAATTCGAAGGCTTGGATACTTTTGGTCTTCAATGATATAAGATTGTGTTGATTTCATGAAGAAGTGTCATTCATGCCAATTATGTGCCAACTTCATTCATCAACACCCAGAGTTGCTTCATATAGCTAAATACTCATGGCCATTCACCACATGGGGAATGGATATAGTGGGACCTTACCCTTCAACTACAACCAAGCAGTTTAAGTATATTCTTACTGCAACTCACTTGTTTTCCAAATGGCCAGAGGCAATACCTCAGAAAGAAGTTAGTTCTAAAACCATTGTTAGCTTCATCAAGTCTAACATCATTACCAGATTTGGTGTCCATCATACCATATGGACGAACAATGGAACCAACTTCTGTTCATCCGAGGTAAGGAAGTTGTATCAAGAATAAAACATCAAATCAAACCATTCATCTCGGTATCATGCAGCGGCCAATGGCCTAATAGAAGCCTTGAATAAGACTCTTTAAAACATACTTCAAATGATGGTGGATAAAGATAAGAAATCATGGCTTGATAAACTCGTTCATGCTTTATGGGCTTATCGAACCACCACCCACACTACAATGCGGTCAACTCCATATTCATTGGTATATGGAACAGAAGCAGTCTTTCCCATTGAAGTTCAATTACCTTCACTCAGAGTAGCCATTTGTGATCAGTCATCTATAGATGAACAACATCAAAAGTGATTGGATGAATTGGAATGATTAGATGAGAAATGATTGTGCACTCTGCATAACTTGGAAGTCTATCAGAATCGAATAGAACAGGCTTTCAACAAAAAAATTCGTCTTCGTTCATTCATTCAGGGAGAATTGGTATTGGTTCTCAGAACTCCAATGATACCAGGAAAGAAACCTCCCATGCTTGAGCCAAAATGGGAATGACCTTACTCAATACATAAGGTCTTCTCCAATAGAGCTTATTCTTTAATCTTAATGGGTGGAGAACTCATCACGACTCCAACCAATGCTAGATTCTTGAAGAATTATTTTGTGTAACACAAATACCCTATCATCCAACATGACATTAAACTGTAATGTCCTAGCTATATGAGGCTAAACTGTATAGCACCCTTATACGTACAACATGAAGTTAAACTGTAAATGTCCCTTTGTACATCCCACATGATGTTAAACTGTGTTGTCCTAGCTACATGACACTAAACTGTATAGAAGTCCCTTATGTCCAGCAAGACGTTAAACTGCATAACCATCGTCCTAGCTATATGACGTTAAACTCTGTATCTCTACATCCCACATGATGATAAACTATGAAAAAGTCCCTAACACTTCCTAGCTACATGACACTAAACTGTATAGCACTCCATCATCCAACATGACGTTAAACTGTATTGTCCCCTTTTCGTCCAGCATGACGTTAAGCTGTGTTGTCCTTACTACATCACATTAAACTGCACAGTCCACAAAATCCATACTATAAGACTTTAAACTTCATAATCTTATATTTTGTCCTAGTAATATGATGTTAAACTATACAGCCCCTTCTTTTTTCCTTACTGCATGACATTAAACTGCAGAGTCCCCCATTATCCAACATGACATTAAACTTTGCATTGTTTGTAACAGCCCGAGATTTTATGAAAAATATTCTTTTTAATTTCATTAATGTATTGTGTTGTACGCTACACCAAAAGGAGCTTTCAAAACACACATCCTTGACTTGCCTTGCATTACACGCAATCGCGACCTTCCTCGATAGCGTGTGTAGTACGCAATAACGAGTTTCACTAAACAACAATATGCTATTAAAATATTATTAAAACTAGCCGTTATGAATAGTAATAACCACTTTCTGAAATTTTGTAAATTTTATTTTTTAAAATGGAATTCATTTTTGGATTCGTAATATAGAAATTATCTTAGGGTGAAATTTTGGTACTTTTCGGATAACTTTCATTTTCTGATGAATAGTGAAAATTACTAAATTTTAATTAAAAACAACCTTTTTAATCGAAATAATTAATAGTGATAAATTATAAATTTGAGTGGTTTTAAAGTATATTTAGAATATATTTTTACAATTTAATACAATTTTTTTCATTGGATGTAATTTCACATTTAAACCAGATATAAACAACTGTCAATCTTTTGATAGTTATTATCTCTTAAGAACACGCTATTTGTTTTGACGACGGGAATTAATTTTTAAATTAATTAATGCAACTGATATGTTTTGAATTTGGTAAAATAGACATCATTTTTGAGTTCATAATATCAAATATAGCTTAGGCCAAATTTTTGGTATTTTTCTGGAAACTTTCATATTTTGATGAATAGTGAAACCACTAAGTGGTAGTTATGAAAAATGAATTTTTCATAAAACTTAATTTTACCGCTACTGGGAGTGGAATTTCAAAAATCCGAGAGACATGGTTGATTTCAGTAAGTAAAATGTGGTTCAATGAGATGAAAATAATTTTTGGTGAATAGTAACTTTTTACTTTTTTTTACCACGGTTAAAAGTAAATAGGGTAATTAAGGGTAAAAATGATATTATTATTACCCTAACACATGTCCTAATTCTATTGGATAAGTTTAATTCGACCAAAAACAATCTTAGGAATAAAATATGACCATTTAGGCCCACTTGGATTAGATTAAGACGTTTATTATTAATTTATTTAAAGAAGGGTTAAAATAGTTAAAATCAAAGTTTAATAAGTAAATCATTTTTAATATAGGGTTATACATAAGATAAATTCGACTATAAATATTCATTAGAAAGATAAAGATATTTCATACATAATTTTATTTTATTTGTAATTTTTAGACATTAAATAATTTAATTTATTTATTTCACAAATATGATGCAGTAATTATCTTATTAATGAAATATTGACATAATTGATGTTATAAATACCCAAATAAATGTAATTTCAGACTTTTTATGAAATAAACTAATTTTCTAGGTTAATATGACATATTATTATTGATTTAATTTAATTTTTTCTAACTAATCATTCTGTTATGATTTTCACAAAAATCAATTACAAAATAGTGTCAAAATTGACATAAAATAGTTTTTAAAAAAAATATTATATTATTAATTGTTATTTTTTTCCTAAATATATAAGGTTCGGCCAAATGACTTAGATAAGGTTATATATATTAATAATAAACAACTTGGGGTTCTTTTGGTTTCTTATAGTATGTTTATTAACCTTATAGTATAAGAACACAATAAGACATGGTAAAAGTAAAATTATTTTACTTAATGTTAAATCTAAATGATAAGGTTAAAATAGGAATCTAAACTTGTCTAAATTCTATTGGATGAGAGGATTTCGACCCATCCACACCTTATCTTCTAAATGAATCAATTTGGAGGTATTTAAAACCTAATTTGACTTTATAATAAAATAATAGTTTTAGTTATTCCAAAGGTGCCCCTCTCCTCCCTTATAAAAGGGAACCTCCTCCATCTCTTCCTCACACCACTTTGAGCCTTCAAGCTCGTCCAACCTCTGCCAAATTCTCTTCTCCACTTCCCTAGAAACATCCTAGAGGTTCTGGTCTTCCTCAAAGACCAATTTTAGTGCCCTAAGAGGAGGTCTCAAAGAGGCGTTTCAAAGAAGAGGAGGTTCAGACACTTACGAAGCAAATCGGACCTAAGGTAAGGGAAATATCACAATCTCATTTTTATCCAAGATTGTATATACTTTAGTATTTAATGGGGTGTATTTTATCATCCACATCCATGTTTCCTCAACATGTGATATTATTTCCATTCACCTACAATTGTTTAAATCCTATTTTACCCTTCGGTGAGTTTTTAGTAAAAGATATGAAAGGAATCTTTTGTCGTTTTTTGTACGAGGTACTTTTTTGACTTTTCTGACAAAAGTACAAGAAGAATGTTTTTTTTAACTTATACGGCATGAATGGATTTTTAAAACATTATTTCCAAGAATATTCTTTTACAAGTTTTCAAGTTTATTTTTAATCAAATTCTTTTAGTTTATAATTGTATGACATGTTAAGAAAGGAAAAGTGTTTTTGAAGTAGAAAGGATATTTTCCTCAAGAATGGAGTTCAAGTGTTTTATCAAAATTATTTTCCATCTATGATAATAAATGGTTCTGTTTCTATCCCTATTTTTACATTTATTTGATTATGTTATGATGGAATTATTTTTTTATGATGTGCTTTTATCTTATATGGATTATGTTATGATGGCATGATGTTTAAGATTCTAATTTTTATTACATGGGTTATGAAATGATGTATGATTTTTGATTTTGTGGCACACATAAGAATGGTATCATTATGAGATGGGTGGGACCTATATCTCCCTCCAATGCGTTGGGTAAAGATTTTATATCTCATGAGATAGACATAGCTGGAATGGTAGGTTATACCGGTTCAGTGAAACAGGACTGAAACGAGGAGTGAACTCGGTTCAGAAAGGGACTTTGTCCACTAAGATAGTCTTGGAAATGAGTCTTGACTAATAAGAAATGATTCTATATGATTATGTTTGTATTCCACAAAGTTTCATGTTTTAAGTTATGATTATTGGGATTACATTTCACTACTATGATTTATCCCATGTTATGAAATTATGATCTCTTTTGTAGGTTAGGATTTCCAAAAGATATGTTCTTATGAATATGACCTGATTGATATTTCTTTTGATTACCCTTACTGAGCATTTGATCTCACCCTTTTATGTTTTCTTTTCCCCAGGACATAAATAAAGGATTTAGGTTTAAAAAAAAGAAGATCTTTATGGGAGATGTTGAAGATCTTTCACCATGATTAGAAGATTATATTCCGAGTTTCCAAAGACACTAAACTATTACAGTCCTTGTGTGTGTGTGTTTTTTATGTACTAAGTATTCCACAAAAGTAATGTAATGTCCATGTACATCAGGCTTCGGGTCTCTATAGTTGGTATCAGAGGAAAGGTTTAGTCAACCTTTGGAAACTAGGATGCGAAAACGTTAGTGAGATCCCTAGAGATATTTATATGGTATGTCTAGGGATGTCCCTAAGGATAAGTATACGTATAGTATATAGTCCTAGAACTACGGTAACGATCATAGAATTTAACCTAAGATTTTAGATATTGAGGATACTCCCCCTTTATTATGTTGTTTTCCCTAGCATGATCTTTGCCTCTCACACTATTCTTTTTGGGTTTTAGATGATTGCTGGAACCCGAAGGAACTGTGCTGATCAATGCAATGGACAATGCAACGATTGTCCTCCTGAACAAAAAAAATGTTATTGGAGATGGAGTGCAAAATCTTATTTCTATACTTACACAAGCTATGAATCATTCTGGACTTCCAAATGAGCAGAGAAGGGAACAATATTCTATTGAGTCCTTTATGAGGCAATGTCCACCTTCTTTTAGTGGGTCTTTTGATCCACTTGTTGCTGAATAATGGATCAGTACTACTGAAAAGATATTTTTAGTTATTTAATGTTCTGAACATGATAAAGTCAACTTAGCAGTATATCGTTTGGAAGGTGAAGCTGACCAATGGTGTAATCTTATCAAGAATACGAGGAAAAGAGATGAAGTTGAGTCCATGGAATGGGACGAGTTCAAGAACTTATTTTTCAATAAGTAATTACCTAGTATTCTTAGAACAAAGATGGAGAAGGAGTTTCTTGAACTAAATCAAAAGGATGATGAATCTGTTGGTATATACGAAGCGAATTTTACAAGGCTTGCAAGGTATGCATCTGGATTTATCATCCAACCTGAAAGTAAAGTTGATCGATTCTTCAGTGGCTTAAAACAAAATCTTCGAAGGGAATTAGCTATAAGAGACTTCAGTAACTATGAATAAATTGTGTGTTTTGCTATCAAGGTAGAAATGGAAGTTGGTTTTACTTATCCATCTCATAGTTTTGACAAGAAACAAAAGATGGAGTTCAAGGAGAAATCTCAGAATAATGGTGAAAATAAGATGAATGTTTCCTTATGCTCAAAGTGTGGAAAGAAGCATGGTGGAGTTTGTCTTAAATGGACTAGAAAATGTTTTAAGTGTGGAAAAGAAGGTCATCGAGATGCTGAGTGTCGAAGTAATAGAAAAAGGGTTTCTAATGATGTGAATAAAGAAAAGACTGCAGAGAACACACCAACAACAGTTCAATGCTTCAAGTGCAAGGAAATGGGGCATTATGCTAATGAATGCCCTAATCCAAGGGTTAGTGATGATCGACGTGAGCAACCACTTATGGAAAAGGACAAAGGGAAGTCACATGTGATCACCATTGGCAATGTTGAATATGACAACGATGTGGTGGAATGATTAAGTGTTTATGTAATGGGATTCCAGAATAATGTTGTATATAGTATCGTGGAATATTGGAATATTTATGTTTTGGTCTATTGTGGTTTTCAGTAATTTTATGGCATCGGTAACCATGAAAAGTGATTGAAATATTTTTGGAAAGTAGATGATATGCACATAATGAAGGGATAAAGAGAATATAATATGTTTGATAGTATTCATGAGCTCGTGATTAATATAAGGACTAAGTGATATCATGGTTTGAGGATTTTGGTATGTGGAAAGTGTTAACTTTTAATTGCATTCATGTTTTCACTAAGGTTTAATGGATATTAATTCTTCAAAAGAATACATGATTAAGGTATTCAAATGTTTGTAATTTTACCAACAAGATATATCTTATGATATATGGGGGATAAATGATGGCATTCACGTGATTGTTATGTGACATTTCAAGTAATCATTTTCTTTATACTATGAGCTTGGACCAAAGTATTTTAGATAAGCCAAAAGATTGGAATGGATTATGTTGGACATAAGTTAGGATAAAAAATTTTTCGATATTATTGATGGGATGTTATAGTAATATCGCTTTAGAAAAAGGACAACCTGCAGGACGGGCGGCAGCCCATCGCGTCGGACAAGGCTGTGGAAATCGAACCCACAACTGAAGTGGGACTGGCCTTTATCGCCTACCACTGGCCTAAAAGAAGTATTTGTTTAGTATAAACTAGTTTTATTATATTAAGCAGTATGATATATGAAGTATAAGTCCATTTTAGGAACTATATATGATTAATCACACTATAGATGGGCTTATGTATTTTTGATAACTTTTATACACTTTTTTTGAGACAGATGGAATGACCCATCATTCTATCACATGATCTGCTAACACATCACGAATAAAAAATTCAACTTCATTTCATTAAGGGATGAAGTGTAAATTGTTCAATTAACGAACAACAGTGAGATTGTACCAAAATCATGTAAGTATTTCTTTTAATTCATCATCTTTAGGGAAATGATCTTGAAAACCAAAAATGTTGTCCTAGTGCTCTTATATCTGATGAATCAGATGGTACCTTAGATCGTCACAAATTTATGGCTTTGTGATTGCTGGCTTTTCCATAGCCATGTTCTCTACCACTCTCCATCAGAACATGATGGTTAGATTTCTCTTCCATATCTATATTTTCACCTATGTGGAAACCCAGTGATTAGTTTATTTGGGTAACCATTACGTTTCATACTTTTGTTTTTAAAGATTGGTTTTGGTATTCCTTTTTACGATGTGGGTTTCTATTAAAGAAACTTTCGAATAATAAACCATTTATAACCCCGACGAATTTCGAGGGCGAAATTCATTTTAAGGGGGGTAGAATGTAACAGCCCAAGATTTTATGAAAAATATTCTTTTTAATTTCATTAATGTCTTGTGTTGTACGATACACCAAAAGAAGCTTGGACAACACGCATCCTTGACTAGCCTTGCATTACACGCAATCGCAACCTTCCTCGATAGCGTGTGTAGTACGCAATAACGAGTTTCACTAAACAACAATATGCTATTAAAATATTATTAAAACTAGCCGTTATGAATAGTAATAACCACTTTTTGAAATTTTGTAAATTTTATTTTTCTAAATGGAATTCATTTTTGGATTCGTAATATCGAAATTATCTTAGGTTGAAATTTTGGTACTTTTCGGATAACTTTCATTTTCTGATGAATAGTGAAAATTTCTAAATTTTAATTAAAAACAACCTTTTTAATCGAAATAATTAATAGTGATAAATTATTAATTTCAGTGGTTTTAAAGTATATTTATAATATTTTTTTACAATTTAATACAATGTTCTTCACTGGATGTAATTTCACATTTAAACCAGACATAAACAAGTGTCAATCTTTTGATAGTTATTATCTCTTAAGAACACGCTATTTGTTTTGACGACGGGAATTAATTTTTAAATTAATTAATGCAACTGATATGTTTTGAATTTGGTAAAACAGACATCATTTTTGAGTTCATAATATCAAATATAGCCTAAGCCTAATTTTTGGTATTTTTTTGGAAACTTTCATTTTTTGATGAATAGTGAAACCACTAATTGGTAGTTATGAAAAATGAATTTTTCATAAAACTTAATTTTACCGCTTCTGTGAGTGGAATTTCAAAAATCCGAGAGACACGGTTGATATCAGTATGTAAAATGTGGTTCAATGAGATGAAAATAATTTTTGGTGAATAGTAACTTTTTACTTTTTTTTACCACGGTTAAAAGTAAATAGGGTAATTAAGGGTAAAAATGATATTATTATTACCCAAACACATGTCCTAATTCTATTGGATAAGTGTAATTAGACCAAAAACAACCTTAGAAATAAAATATGACCATTTAGGCCCACTTGGATTAGATTAGGACATTTATTATTAATTTATTTAAAGAAGGGTTAAAGTATTTAAAATCAAAGTTTAATACGTAAATAATTTTTAATATAGGGTTATACATAAGATAAATTCGACTATAAATAGTCATTATAAATCTAAAAATATTTCCTATATAATGGTATTTTATTTGTAATTTTTAGACATTAAATAAGTTAATTTATTTATGACACAAAGATGATGCAGTAATTATCTTATTAATGAAATATTGACATAATTGATGTTATAAATACCTAAATAAATGTAATTTCAGACTTTTTATGAAATCAAATAATTTTCTAGGTTAATATGACATATTATTATTGATTTAATTTACTTTTTTTGAACTAATCATTCTGTTATGATTTTCAAAAAAATCAATTACAAAATAGTGTCAAAATTGACATAAAATAGTTTTTAAAACAAACATTATATTATTAATTGTTATTTTATTCCTAAAAATCAAAGGTTCTGCCAAATGACTTAGATAAGGTTATATATATTAATAATAAACAACTTGGGGTTCTTTTGGCTTCTTATAGTATGTTTATTAACCTTATTGTATAAGAACACAAGAAGACACGGTAAAAGTAAAATTATTTTACTTAATGTTAAATCTAAATGATAAGGGTAAAATAGGAATATAAACTTGTCTAAATTATATTGGATGAGGGGATTTCGACCCATCCCCACCTTATCTTCGAAATTAATCAATTTGGATCTATTTAAAACCGAATTTGACTTTATAATAAAATAATAGTTTTAGTTATTCCAAAGGTGCCCCTCTCCTCCCTTATAAAAGGGCACCTCCTCCCTCTCTTCCTCACACCACTTTGAGCCTTCAAGCTCGGACAACCTCTACCAAATTCTCTTCTCGACTTCCCTAGCAACATCCTAGAGGCTCTATTCTTCCTCAAAGACCAATTTTAGTTCCCTAAGAGGAGGTCTCAAAGAGGCGCTTTAAAGAAGAGGAGGTTCGGACACTTACGAAGCAAATCAGACCTAAGGTAAGGGAAAAATCACAATCTCATTTTTATCCGAGATTTTTTATACTTTAGTATTTACTGGGGTGTATTTTATCATCCATATACTTGTTTCCTCATTATGTAATATTATTTCCATTCACCTACAATTGTTTAAATCCTATTTTACCCTTCGGTGAGTTTTTAGTAAAAGATATGAAAGGAATCTTTTGTCGTTTTTCATACGAGGAAATTTTTTTACTTTTTAGAAAAAAGTACGAGAAGAATGTTTTTTTAACTTATACGGCATGAATGGATTTTTAAAAAATTATTTCCAAGAATCTTCCTTTACAAGTTTTCAAGTTTATTTTTAATCAAATTCTTTTAGTTTATATTTGTATGACATGTTAAGAAAGGAAAAGTGTTTTTGAAGTAGAAAGGATATTTTCCTCAACAATGGAGTTCAAGTGTTTTATCAAAATTATTTTCCATCTATGATAATAAAGGGTTCTGTTTCTATCCCTATTTTTACATTTATTTGATTATGTTATGATGGAATTATTTTTTATGATGTCCTTTTGTCTTATATGGATTATGTTATGATGGCATGATGTTTAAGATTCTCATTTTTATTACATGGGTTATGCAATGATGTATGATTTTTGATTTTGTGGAACACATAAGAATGGTATCATTATGAGATGGGTGGGACCTATATCTCCCACCAATACATTGGGTAAATATTTTATATCTCATGAGATATGCATGGCTGGAATGGTAGGTTATACCAGTTCAGTGAAACAGGACTGAAACAAGGAGTGAACTCGGTTCAGAAAGGGACTTTGTCCACTAAGATAGTCTTGGCAATGAGTCTTGACTAATAAGAAATGATTCTCTATAATTATGTGTGTATGCCACAAAGTTTCATGTTTTAAGTTATGATTATTGGGACTACATTTCACTACTATGATTTATCCCATGTTATTAAATTATGATCTCTTTTGCAGGTTAAGGTTTCCAAAAGATATGTTCTTATGAATATGACGTGATTGATATTTCTTTTGTTTACCCTTACTGAGCATTTGAGCTCACCCTTTTATGTTTTCTTTTCCCCAGGACATAAAGAAAGGATTTAGGTTTAAAAAAGAAGAAGATATTTATGGGAGATGTTGAAGATCTTTCACCACGATTAGAAGATTATATTCCGAGATTCCAAAGACACTAAACTATTAAGGTCCTTGTGTGTGTGTTTTTGTTATGTACTAAGTATTCCGAAAAAGTAATGTAATGTCCATGTATGTCAGGCTTTGGGTCTCTACATTGTTAGGGTTGCTTCTACCTCTTGTTACTCACACCGAGTATGACTAACAAGAGCTTAGAGTAAACTTCAATCATAACACCCTCTCTGGTCCATTAAACATGTGTAAGTCCCAACACCATTTTTTAGATCATTGTCCTCAAGAAAAACTTGATCACCAATTCATTCTTCAATTGCACTACGCGGACTTTGATCCTTGACTTCTAGGCTGGGTACATAGGCAACCTCCCACGGTTCAAGCCCAAAACCAATCGCTTCACATCAGTTCACCTCCATCTCATACGATGTTGATTCATGAAACCACCCCTCGAACTAATATTTTCTACATTGGTTCACCATCGTCCTTGATATATGATGTTAAACTATTCTCACTTTTGTCATGTGCTACAAAAAACTACAACATTCTTTGACACACTTGCCTGAGAGGGAATCATTATTTACATTAATCTCCAATCATGTAATATTTCAAAGACTGCGTGCATACATGGAAATTCATGAACCTTAATCTTGGGTCAAACCATCATTGCACTAAAGTCCCCTTTCACCATTCATATGTACGAACCAAATCTATACAGATGTTATTTCAAGAACTATGTGTGTCTTGATTCCCATTCTTATGGGATATGTAGGAATGTTCGAGAATCCCTCAAATCCAGTCCCAAGTCTTTGGGCCTAACCCCAAATTCCACTTTCAGTCCCTTGGCTGAAAATTCCCATTGTGAAAACATTAATGTGGTATGAAAACCCTAGTCTTTATTCACATCAGGTTTATAACAAATACACACTGGGTATTCCTTATAATGGTCCGAGTTCTTTGACCATAAACTAAGATCTCCTACACTCTCGTCTCACATGACGTTAAACTGTATTTAAGTAACTACGTATGACTTGATTCCCATCCTTATGGGATACGTAGTGAAGTCCAACACCTCAATTCAGGGCCTATACACAACATGATTATGGTTAGCATTGGTATGTGTATATCTAAATTCATTGAATAATTCCCATTTTGATGTTTCATACTCCTAACCTTAAATACTTCCAAATCTCCATAACCCTTTTCTTGACGTTTGGTCACAAAATGTTTGATACCTGAGATTTCTTTTTCCTGACTATGCAGCACGTGCCCTTAGGCGGCCTTGCATAAACAGTCCACATAACAGACTTGTCAGCCAAAAGATGCTATTATTTGACTATACAACCAATTTTCTTAGGTGGCCCTGCATAATTCAACCCCCTAACGGGTTTGTCAAATAGTGGTAACTTCATTCTTGGGAAGAAAACCTATTTTCTCCTTATTTATCTTAACGGCGATATGTAGGGATCCACAAAAATATCCATCCTTAACATATTTGTCCCATACTCTTTTTCATGATCTAAAAGTATTTAAGTCTATGGTTTATATTTCCCTTCCCTATGTTTGGGTCAGACCTTCGTAGGAGTGGCATTCATCCAATTATTTGACAATCTTGATTGGAAATATCCTCTCCATGTTCAAGTACCTATCTCCATGCAGAAAAATATATGCTTTGGAAAATTTGAATCTCCATAAACTTCCACTGGTTTTTTATCAGAAGAAAAGTAAAATTTCTGAGAGTTCTTTTTCCTGACTATGCAGCATGTTCCCTTAGATGTCCTTGCATAAGTAGTCTACATAACAGACCTATCATCCAAAAGATACTATTATTTGACTATGTATCCAATGCCTGTAGAGACCCAAATCTTGGCATACATGGACATTACATTACTTTTGCGGAATACTTAATACATAACAAAAACCAACACACAAGGACCGTAATAGTTTAGTGTCTTTGGAAACTCGGAACATAATCTTCTAATCATGGTGAAAGATCTTCAACATCTCCCATAAAGATATTCCCCTTTTGTTTTCTTACCTAAAACCTTTCTTTATATCCTGGGGAAAGGAAAACATAAAAAGGGTGAGCTCAAATTCTCAGTAAGGGTAAACATAGAGAACATAAAATAATCCATAGACATTTGAATGTAAAAACATGAGCATAAAATCTAAACATCAAAATATTTATCAAAGACATAAAACATTGCAGTACATAAGGCATAGATCATAAAAGTACATTAATCATGATAAAATAGCATGGGAATAAAATATGTTATTATGGAAAACCATTAATCACGTGATTTGATTTCCATAGTAGCCAAGGAATTGCTGCCAAGACCATCTTAGTGGACAAAGTCTCATTCTGAATCGAGTTCACCCCTCGTTCTAGTCCTGTAACACTGAATCGGATTAACTTAACATTCCAGCCATGTCTATCTCATGATATATAAATCTTTACCCAATGCATTGGAGGGAGATATAGGTCCCAACCATCTCATAATGAAATCATTATTACGTTTTCCACAACATAAACATAAATCATTCATCATAACCCAAAGAATAAAATGGGTTTCATAAGCATCATCCCATCATAACATAATCCATATAAAACAAATGGATATCATTTCATCTTAAGAAAAATCAAACCATGTAAATCATAGAGACATTATACTTGAAACATAATCATACTAAATAATGTCATCTTAGATGGAAAATAGTTTTGATAAAACCCTTAAAATGAATTCTTGAGGAAAATATCCTTTCTTCTTCAAAATAATATTCTTTTCACAAAATGCCCTGAAATTTTAAAAAAAAAGGATTTTTTTGAAAATAATCATGAAATCTTGTAGAGTAATATTCTTGAAAATAAGGCTTTATGAAACTGTAATAATCTATTCATGCCGTATAAGTTAAAAAACATTATCCTCGTACTTTTAACGGAAAAGTCAAAAAGTACCACGTATAGTAAACAAAAGAAGGATTCCATCCATAGCACAAAGTGAAAGTCAAAGAAGGGTAAACATGACATTAAACATACATGGAAGAATATTAAACACTTTTTGAAAAACATTTTATGTACATGGATGAAAAATATAACCTCATTAAATACTTACGAATAAATAATCTCGGATAAAAACGAGATTGGAAATGTTATCCATTACCTTAGGTCCGATATGCTTCGTACGTATCCTAACCTCCTGTATAATGATTTAAATAATGTCATTTAATTATAAAATAATCATATTCATTGTAATTATAATCATATATGGTTCTCTTATGACATTATATTACCCATTCTTTTGTAAATTCCATGTTAAAGCAGCGTTTTGGGTAAAATCGTTTTATTTATCGTACGTGTTTCGACTTGTTGTTCATGATATTGTTACTTATATCCAGATTTACTTAATTACAGAATGTAAAACATGATTTATATATAATATATATTCATCATATACATATATATATATGATAGATAGATAAATGGAACGAAATACACCATTCATGGAGACGATAGGCCGTACGTACGCATGAACGCTGTTTTCGTTTCCTTATTGAATTCAATGGAATTAAGTAGATGATGTAAATATATATACATAATTATAGTAGAATTATTATGTCATATATTTAATTATTATTCATTATATATACTTTATAATCATTCATTAATGGTTAACATGGAGAATGAATCTCATTGTGTCGTGGAGACGGTAATCCGTACGTACGCACGAGTGATGATATCGTTCCCATAATTATTGAATAGAATTTTTGTGGATGGTATAACATCTCAGAATAATTATGATGTTATAATAACTATATATAGTTATTATTTACACCATTATACCAATCCAAGTAAGGTGGTGGTGTAAAAACAGATTACACCACAGCGTGGAGACGGTATTCTGTACGTACGCATGCGCGGTGATTTTGTCTTCCGTAGGATGGATAGAAGGTGAAATGGGGTTGTTTTATATTTATAATAAAATATAATTATATTATTTATACTGATGTTATTACTTTATAATGAAACAACTAAATAAGAAGAAGTTGAAGAAGAAATAAACATGAAAGAATTGGTAGAAGAGATTACCTCTTCTTCGACGCACCTCTTTTAAGCTTCCTCTTAAGGCAGTAGAGTTGGTCTTTTGAGGAGACTAGAACCTCTATAATGTTTCTAGGGAAGTTGATAAGGTAAATGGTCAGGTTTTTTCCTAACTTGAAGGCTCAAAATTTTGTAAATAGAAAAGGGAGGAGGTGCCCTTTTATAATGGAGGAGAGGGGCACCTTAGGAAAAACATAAAATATTATTTTATAATAAAGTCATATTTGGTTTATAATAGCTTCAAGTTGATTTATTTAGAATATAAAGTGGGGATGGGTAGAAATCCTCTCAACCAATAGGTTTTAGACAAGTTTAGGTTACTATTTTAACCTTATCATATATATTTAACTCTAAGTTAAATAATTTAACTTTTACCGTGTCTTCTTGTTTTCTTACACTATATGGTTAATAAACTTACTATAACAAGTCAAATGGACCCCAAGTGGTTCATTATTAATATTTATAACCTTATCTATGTCATGTGGCCGAACCATAGATTTTTAGGAATAGAATATAAATTAAAAATATAATATTTGTTTTAAAAACTATTTTATGTCAATTTTGACACTATTTGGTAATTGATTGTTGTGAAAATTATACCAGCATGATTAGTTCGAAAAAAGTTAACTAAATCAATAATAACAGGTCATATTAACCTAAAATATTAGTGTAATTTATTAAAAGTCTCAAATTACATTTATTTGGGTTTTTATAACATCAATTATGTTAATATTTCATTAATATGGTAATTACTACATCATCATTGTGTCATAAATAAATTAATTTATTTAATGTCTAAAAATTATGAATAAAATACCATTATGTATGAAATCATTTTATCTTTAAAATTAATATTTATAGTCGAATTTATCTTATGTATAAACCTATATTAAATTTTTTTATTTATTAAACTTTGATTTTAACTATTTTAACTATTCTTTAAATAAAATAATAATAAATGTCCTAATCTAATCCAAGTAGACCTAAAGGGTAATATTTTATTCCTAAGGTTGTTTTTGGTCTAATTTCACTTATCCAATAGAATTAGGACATGTGTTAGGGTAATAATAATTTCATTTTTACCCTTAATTACCTTATTTACTTTTAACCATGGTAAATAAAAGTAAAAAGTTACTATTCACCAAAAATTATTTTTATTTTATTGAAACACATTTTACTCTTTTATGTTAGCCGTCTCTCTCAGATTTTCAAAATTCCACTCATAGAAGCGGTAAAATTATGTTTTATGTAAATTTTCAAATTCTCCTAGGAGGTGAGTAAAAGACGAGAAAAAGTTCAATAAAATTTTTATATATCTAAAATTATTATAAAATGACTCCAATGAATTAAATTGAACTTATATAGGTATTATGAATCAATTTTTACATAAAATAAATTTAAATAAAATAAATAATTATTTAAATAAAAAGTCGGTTTTTAAATAGTAACCCATTGTTTTCACTATTCATCAAAAATTGAATGTTTTCAGAAAAATACCAAAAATTCACCCTAGGATAATTTAGATATTCCAAATCCAAAAATTAACTCCATTTTGAATGATAAAATTTACAAAATTTCAAAAAGTGAGTATTACTATTCATAACGACTAGTTCATAATAATATCTTGTTTAGTGAAACCCGGTATTGCGTACAACACACACTATCGAGGAAGGTCGTGATTGTGTGTAATGCAATCCAAGTCAGGGTTGCGTGTAGTGAACGACTCCTTTTTTGTTGCATATAACAAAATCCAGCCATATTTCATTTATACATTGAATATATATATATACTCAATGTTGCATAGAATAACTACTATAAAAAAACATGAAATTGTGTGTAACATGATCCAAGATTAGTGTTGCGTATACTGCAAGCTAATACGGTGTTGCGTATAGCGCAAGATAATTTTGGTGTAGCGTACAACAGAATATATTAAAAATAATATATCTTATAAAATCTTGGGGTGTTACAATGCCCTTAACTGGCCCTGCATAATTCAACCCCCTAACGGGTTTGTTAAACAGTGGTAACTTCATTTTTGGGAAATACTTCTTCTAATGCCTTTTAGCCCTTTTTCATATCATTCCTCAGATTCAAATTTTCTTAATTCATATTTTACATGTTTTCCTTCATAATTTAATATGGTAATATGTTTTCAGATAAATTATCAAGGAATTGAGTCAATTTTAATCCATTCGGTCAAAGCTATTTCGACCTTAAACATTAGCCTTTTTATGTCTGATGTGCATGACATTAAACTTCCCACAAAAGACATGTGAACTCTAAACAAAAGTCAAAGTTCCAGCTCACTAAACATATAATTTGTATGATTTAGGTAATATTGAGCAATAAAAAGATTCAAATTTTTTAGGGTTATTTTTATAATCCTAGTAAAAAACATACTATGCTTACTAGGCCCATAGGCTTAGGTAAAAATTTTAAGTAGGTAGAAAAAGTATGCTGCCACAAATGATTGAAGATGAAAGTGTTTTACATTGATGCACAAGAGTTAGAAAGACATCTACATACTGGAGTCTCTTCTCTTTTTCAGGAATTATAGGAGGCTTTCAACAAAACTATTTATTTGATTTACGGCATCCCAAGATTCATCATCATCCACCTGTAATTCATTCATTGAACTGGATACAATAAGAGATGCAATGATACCAGCTCTTCTTGGAACAATTGTAAAAGAATGTTCTTGAGTGCGGTTTGAGAAAAAAATTTCTGATCAAACAGTGACTCTGTTTCTGTCCAAGAGACTTGGAAGATGGATACATGGATTTTAGAATGGAGCTTTGGAAGTAAAGAGACATTTGGAGAAAGTACACTTTTCAGATATTGTTCTAATGTCATGATAGTCTTCTCTCCACCAACCAGCAGCAGAAAACATATCAACCCATGGGTTTTCCATTTTCATATCTGTAAAGAAATGGCATGGAGGAAAATTTTTAAAGTTCACACCATTGTTGCTGCTCTTAATTCATAGCATAACCGAAATAGAGGAGTTGTGGTGTGGCTGCATCTCAGGCATATAATTCTTTACATCATGAATGTTGACTCCTTGCAGATGACCATGTCCATACAGAGGTAGGTAGATGCTCTATGGGAAATTAACATGATTAGTTCTTCAAGTACTTAGCCAAATATGGGAGAGTGATTTCACAGATATCATAGCAGTCATGGCCAACAACGTTCATCATTTCATCAATTCGCTTGCTATCCAGTTTATCAACTGTTCCAATTTTTCTACGATCCATTTAATATGCACAAAGTTCGAATGATTAACTCTTAATTAAGTTGATTTTTAATAAAATTTGTGAAGAAAAGTGAAAAAAATGGCTTAAGGCATTAAGGCGCACAAGTCCAATGTTGGGGCACAAGTTTAAATGTGTCATGCAAGTTTTGGGCACGCAGGTATCACCACGCAGGTAAAAATACTTCTGCAAAAGCGCGACACAAGAAAAAATCAACTAACCACGGAAAATCAAGACACTTACGCGAGGAGGACAACTGGCGCAGTGAGAGCAGAAATGTTTGAGAGCCTGGTTTTTTGCGTGATAATGGGGCGCATATTTATAGGCAAGGCGACACCCCTATGTGCTAAAGCCTGCGCGGATCACCCTTGTGCGCCGCTATCTGCTCAATCAAAACTTGTGTACCACCCTTCCTTGGTTTTCTCCTTTACCTCAGAGTCACATCCTCCTTCTTTTCGGATCCAACTCTGAGGGGGGACTTTTGTTGATGCTCCTTTTCATCACAGAGTCTAATGATTGAAAAAGGGAAATACCTTAAGCATAAAGTGATTCATCCTTGGAAGAAACATCAAAAATCCACAAAGGCATGAACATGGAATTTTTTAAGCATGGGTTGCGCAAGTTCCAAAATGGTCACGCATGTATACCTGCGCGCCACATATTGGGTGTGCAGGTGACTTGCGCGCACCCTATTTGATTTTCTCTCAAGGTATTTAGTAGCCTATAAATACCCCTTGTGGGCCCCCCATTTCGTGGATAGAAAATTTCCAAAAGTCATATTTGAGCTCCCAGCGCCCAAGTCTCTTCTTGAAGTCTTCTGAACAATTCTAAGGTAATTTATTACCTTGAATGGAAGATCTAAAGAGGGGGAACAGGGCCTAAATGTTGAAATTCACCAATACTTGTGCGCCTAGGTGTATAAACCTTAAAGTAAATGGATACACTTGTGCGCCACCTTATCCCTTCAATAGAACCTGCACTCCACTCATTTGGAAGTCTTTAGGGATAATACTAAGGGCTTGAGCCAAGACTTGACCAAGTATTACCCTATGGGTTGACCAACGTGCAAGTATACATGTGCTGCACAAGTAAACTTGTGCGACCAATACTTGTGCGCCCCACCAGGACTTGCACGACTACCTTTTTTGGGTGCCTCCCCTGCTTATTCACCTCTTTTCTTCAAATCCACCTCCCCTCTTCATGATTTAGCCATCAAAACACTCTTCAAATCCATTTTTGGCATGGTTCTTTTTTTGGATTCCTTATCTGAATGGAATTCTATGGAACATATCTTAAAACATAGTGATTTACATATCTTTATGTCACTAATGTTAGAGATTTCATTCATTCAATCACATCCTTTAAGATGAGAGGATCTTCAATCTGGGCCTACTTTTCAAGAGTAAGCCCCAGTCCAAGTCCCCCAACCTGGGCCTCCTTCTTAGGAATAAGCCTGAAAGTCTCAATTCCTCTTAACCTGGGCCTCCTTCTCAGGAATAAGCCTCAGTCATAAGCTTATTTAATTTGGGAATCCTCCTTAGGAGTAAGCCCCATATCCCTTAACTTGGGCCTCCTTTTCAAGAGTATGCCCCAGATTTTAAATTCCCCTTAACCTGTGCCTCCACTTCAGGAGTAATCCCCAGTATTAATTAACTTTTGATTTGGGATTCCCTCTTAGGAGTAAAACCCAATCATAAGTCCCCTCTAATCAGGGCATCCTTCTCAAGATTAATCCATAAGTTAAGTATCTAAATCTCCATAAAGCACATATACCTTTATGGACCTTGTTCCCAAGTTTCTTTCCTGAAGTAAATCCCAATCCTCATCTATCTGGGCAGTCATACATACATAAGCCCCTTATTATTTATTATTATTGTACCTTTCGTGGTATAATCATCCATCTTTACTAATACCTCTTGTTTCTCACACCGAGCATGCCTCACATGAGCTTAGAGTTTAAAAGTAATTATGACATCTTTATTTGGGCCATCAATCATGCATAAACCTCATACTTCTTTACTCAAACTAAGTGGGTTATGATTCCTTTTCTAAACAATGATATGTAGGTAGCCCATCTGCAGGTATGATCCCAATTATAAAATAATCCATGTCCTTTTGAACGACAATAATCTTCAAGTGCCCCGCTGAGTGGATTTAAAACTAGTATGGTTATCATAATGACCAAGAGATCTCTATACAATGTATTAAAGGATACCCTTGACAAAGAATCTCTAACAAATACAGATGACTCTCTATCGACAAAGAACCTCAAATACATATAAAAGATTCTCTAAATCTCATACATATTAATCATTGATTGTTAGATCTAAAGGAAACCACATTTTCATACTTGGTAATTTAATAAGGATTCACGAACATAACTCAAATCTATAAAGAGAGTCCCGGAGTAGACAATAATTCCCCCTAAAAAGGTGTGATGGGTCCGACCTCCCATCCTCTCAAGCAATGAAAATTCTTAAGCCTCATCGGTTCAAAACTAATGAGCACCTACCTTTGTAAAGTAGGTCCAAATAGATATAGAATCATTGGATGTTTCCGTTTCTATGAACAAACCCGTTAGAAACGGATTGGAATGTTTGAACCTTAAACAAATGAGGTCATCCCCATTTCAAGAGGAAACAATATTATTAAACTCATGAAGTTTATTCTAATATAGTTATTTATGTAGAATACACATTTTAATTTCATTCTACTCTCTTAAAGTTTTAAATATAAAAAAATATTGTTTTTATGAAAAATCAAGTTTATTTCTCTCTTATATCAAAACACCTTTTTCTTCCGTATCTATAATTTCTAAAAGACTAAGAAAATTAATATTCTCTAAATTATTTAATAAAGAAAATTTTACCCATATTTTATTTATTAAAAAGTGCGTTAAAATAAATCTTCATGTCTTTTTCTAAAAAATGCATGTTTTTCTTTTATTGAAAATGTGAAAGGAATATTTCTTTAATGGGTATGACATGAATAGAATTTATAGTCATCATGACCACTCAATGTTTTAAAGAATAAATTTTTAGTTTCCAGGATTTTTTTCAAAGAAAAACATTTCAAACATATTTTATTATTTTTTATTTATTTTCAAAATGGAAAGAATATTTTCCTTAAGAAATGTTTTTAATGATTTTGAAATATTCCTTTATAATTTTCCAATGATATTTTTAAATAAAATGATATTTTCAAAGGAAATTATTTTGAAAATGTCTTATTATTTAAAAAGTGTTTTCCAAAGTGGAAAATCTATTTTCCTCAAGAAATGTTTCGTGTGATCTTTCAAAATCATTTTCCATCTAAGATGACATCCTTGGATGTTACATATTATTTTCAAAGGATAATATCGAAATATACCATCCTTATACTTTATATAGAGGTTTAATGTTTATATTGATGAAATGTTTATGAAAGCCATATATTTTTCATGGGTTATGTTCGTTGAATTAAAGAATTGTTTATAAAACCAGTATTATTTAAAATGGTTTTGATGTGATGATATGATGAATGTTTTATGATATTGTGTCAAAAAAATTATGGTTTCCATTATGAGACTCGTGGGATATTTATCTTCCACCAATACATTGGGTAAAGCATTACATATCATCATATAATAATGGGAAAAATGTTCAAGGCCTTGTTATACTATGGAAAATATGTGTGTCTTCATACACTTTGGGAAATAGGTGTTGAGTAGTATGTTCTACTTATTACTTTTACATTCCATTAATTTTTGAAATCAGAAACACCTCCTTATAATATATTTACTAAATTTTTACATTCTAAGTGTTTTAGAGTGTTTTTATAAAAAATATTGTATTTTACTATACTTAGTGTAAGAACTCAGTTCTTCTTTTGAGGTATGAATCATTATTTATTTCATCTATTCCTCGTTTAATTACTTAAATATGGCCTAATGTGGATTATTGTTGGGTTTATAGAGGGTTATGGGGTGTTCGGGGCTGATTCAGAGCATGGAACCCATGTTTTGGGTGAAAAGATGAGGTTGCACAGTTAGTTTAAACTGAGTGGATTAGGGCACATGACCGTGCGAACAAGTCTAATGTGTTAGAATACTTTATAGAGGAATTTTCATGGTTACAACATGGTTATTCAAACTATGTTGGGTAACAATGTGATGTTCCCCATACATTCAGGGGGTTGAGCACGGTATCCATACGGTTAGGCAAACTATGCGCAGAAACCGTGCAACCTAGATACTTTGGGTAAATTTACCAAAATTCCCTTGAAATGTTTTTACATTAAAAAATATTTACCTCCTTCATTTCATAGAGAAGGGAAGCCATGGGAGATCCTCTTGGGTCCTATTCTCCCTTTTTAAATCCTCACTCTATTCAATGTTTGTTTCGACCATCATTTATCTCCAAGGACCTGCAATGGTAACGCCTAGATTCCTATTTACCCTTATTAGATTATTCTAGATATCAATTTTTCTATTTCGATTTAGGATCATATTCCCTAATATCCCATTATTCATCCATTATTCAGATTTATCCCAAACCAGGGAGAATCATAGCTTGGTGCTGGATGATCTATCCAGCACGAGTCTATGGTAGGTGATCTTGTGCTTTTTGTTGAATGTCGGGTTGATTATATATGTCGGAGTACCGTGCACCCATTTCTGGGGTGTTTCCTTGATTTATAAATCATTATTGTTGTTTCCAATCATTGTTTATGTATTTAATCAGGTGTTTCGAAGCATGTTGTAGGTTTAATAACAAGATTAAGATCCACCCCAAGTGTGAGTGCCTCTTTTGACCACTTATGGGCCGTTTGTCCTAGGAAACCTATGTGGTGGTCCATGAATCTCTTTTTAGGGTTAATTAAAATTTAATTGATTATATAGATGTTTGTTCCATGTTTTTAGATGGTTTTCAAATTTTCTAGGGTGTAGGATAGATGAATTGCATCTTGACACAACTTATGTCTATGCTTGGTAAAGCCTAATTGGACTATTTAGTTCCAACTAAGAACCTTAAAATGTGAGTTATATTATGTCAATGCCTTGTAATGGTTTAGGTTGTGTGATTGTATAATCTTTGGGGTTTCTCCTATCTTGATACACCCTCAATGGTAAGATGTTAAATGCTTAAGGTTTTGACCCTAGA
Source organism: Viscum album (assembly GCA_963277665.1). NCBI lineage: Eukaryota > Viridiplantae > Streptophyta > Magnoliopsida > Santalales > Viscaceae > Viscum > Viscum album. The sequence continues at coordinate 1,281,922,042 of OY728153.1, forward strand.
ATGTCTAATGAAATTGTTAAATGAACCTATTATGGTCAAATGGTAAATATCATTGGGTGAAAATTTGATTCCATGGAATGCCTTCGATGAGACCAATGGGTTTTTTAATTATTTTTATGTCGTGAGTGAACCATGGATGTCATGGATGGGCTCATAGAGGCTATGTAAATTCCAAGTGAATCATAGATCCTTATTGGATTCCATGGACAGGCTCAAGAGGCATGGTTTATTTCATGGGTGATACTTGGGATCCCTATAAGACTACCAAGGACAGGCTCAGGATATACCACACCTATAGTGATACCGAGTTCCTTTATGAGGGTCATCAGGGACAGACTTGTAGGGTGTTGGTAGATTTTCACCTAGAGTGATACTTTAATTCCATGTTAGGAATGACAAGGACATGTTAAAGGATAATTGGATATTTAATGGGTTATTATGAATTTTACAAGCTGAAGCATGAGATTTATTTAATTCATTACCTATACATTCCTAGATGGCCTTCTGAGGCTTCTGTGGTGCTTAATACTATACAGAGGGTCATCGGGTTTGGGCCATATTTGGAGACTTATAAAATAAATGTAATTGAATTCTTAATTAAATGGAAAATTAATGTAAATAGAAACTAGTGCTTGTTGGACTGTTTACTTTTGAGTACTTCCTAGCTTACATATTTCACTTATTCACACTACATATTATATATACTCACTGATAGATTGGAAAAGACCTTGTGTTGTTACCTACTGGGATTTAGTCTCACACCTTGTTTAGGTCATGATTTGGGCCCTAACATATTACATGGTTGTTGGTGTTGATAAGTGAAAGAACCCTCTTTTTGGTACATGATATGCTACTTAGGAGTAGGAGATCATGGGAGCAATCCTTGGCTTGCGATGCTACAGAGATACTTTTGTTCTTTTGTTCCTTTTTAGATCTTGTTCTCTATATGATAGACTTATAACTTGCTTGGATATTTTCTTAGAAACATGTGACATGCATCATTTTTATATGATATGAAATCTAGTTATTCGTATAATCAGTGTTCCATTGTTTACTTCTATTGTATGGTATTACTACTTCTAATATCTTTATGTTGTTTCTGCTGTGTTATACTCTTCCAAAAAGGGAATAGTCTCCCCATGAACATCACCTTATCTCTCACTACTAGTTGATAGCCTCTGGAATTTTTGGAGATTCCCTTGAGTCCATGTGGCCAACCAAGCTCAGAGCACTGTTAAGTGGCATCTGGACTTGGGATGTTACAAAGTAGTATCAGAGCGATTCTTTTCTGATTTTATTTACTATTTAATGATAATAGAAAGTGATGTGGAGAAAAGGGTATTTGGTAATAATTTATTCCTAAGAGTATTTACCCCGCATATTGGAAATATCCAAATTACCTCGAATTGAATTGTGAATTTTTAATTTTTATTCATTATAGTTGATTTGATTTCACCTTTGGGTGACACACTAGTGTTGTGCTGTTATTATTGATATGATTTTGGTTCTATAGTGTTGTAACCTAATGAGATTAGGGTATTTCATCTCATGCATCATATAGTAACTTGTTATAAATCACATGACATGCATTCTTTCCATGCTATACAGGAGAATTACTGATTGCATGCTATTGTGATTGGTATTATGATAGATATGCCTATAATTGTGATAGGTTTCTTTATACATGATATTGTTCGAATTGTTTGGATGCCAAGCCTTGGTCCCTGAGGTGTATTTTACTTCTTAGAATGGAATTTGGTGGATCATGTGTCGGCCTGATATTAAATTGTGCTACTATGTTCTATACATCGACGCCAAGATTTGATTCATGGGGAGTATAGGACCCTATAGATTGGAATTTGGAATACCATTTAAGATACCCTTAGAGAAGGGAATATGACAAAATTGAAATGAGTGAAAATTATATTTTTGAATGTCGAACCAAATAACAACTTGGAATAAATGTGAAAATACAGTGAACTGAAATTACTTTTGATAGATAACTTGACCATAACTGACTTTAATAGTGGGATCCTGATAGTGGTTCTCATTGCTTAACACCTAGAAATGACACATGGAGAAGGAATATGCATGTGTGTTTGGAGGATGGTTTTTGTACCTATCCTATCTTTTCTGCGTTTTTTAGTTTCGACTAGGTTTGAAATAAAACTAAGGTGTGTGCTTGACCTTATAGGGTTATGCCACCATGTTAACCTCCATTTATATGTGAGGAGGGTGGTGAAGATCATACCCCATAGGTGGTAGTCCATGGGCTACCAGTGGATCCTCCAATCGGGCTAGTTGAAACACCAGTGGTTATACTAGATGTAGGTGTTGATACATGGTTCTGTAAAGGCTTTATGAGGTTCATGTAAACCTTTTAGCGAGCACTGCAACCTGCCACGTCTATGGATGAGTTGACGCGGGTTTTCCAGTAGTAGCATCCACCCACATTTTCTAGGGATAGTGGACTACATGATATAGAGTCATGGCTAGAGGTCATGTTGTCGATCTTCAAGCATCTTGAGATGCCTCTTGAGAGGATGGTAATGCTCATGACTTATATGTTGTGTAATTCCACTAAGATATGGTGGGACGTGACTACTCAAGTGGATCATCATCGAGATATATCATGGGAAGGTTTCTAGATAGTATTTTATGACTAATTATATCCCAATATGCCGAGGGATGATAAAGCTTGAGATTTTTTGCATCTTGAGTAGAGATCTGTGTCAGTGATGGACTACTCAGCCTGTTTTACTAAGCTCCAGTGATTCACAACTATCCCGATGGGTGATGATTTATCAAAGGCTAGGCAGTTTGAGGATGGTCTTATATATGACATATGATCTCAGATAAATGTATTCAGTTTGAGTAATATGTCTTATATAGTGAATCAGGCACTGATCATAGAGTGCATCCTGAGGGAATTAGGAGGTGCGATACAGGGAAGTCTGGCACCTAGATCTGGTATTGTCTCGACATGCAGTATGAAACATCATTTGGAGCTTCATCGTAATGATGGGATCATTCAAAAAATTTCTTCTGATATCCTGGTGAGATTCTACCAATGTGGTCTATTAGATAATATTGGTCCATAGTTTTTGTACAACCTAGTTGAGTGTCAATCTTGTAGAAATATAGACCATTTGCAACACTTTTGTAGGACTTTTCCTCGAGAATCTAGTGAGAGGGGATCTGCACCATCTCCATTTTGAGGATCGGGGTCTAATGCTTCTCTCCATTCAGGAACTGGAATGCATTGGGACATTCAGGCTGAGGTGGTGGTCTTAGTCATGGTAGCCAAACCCCAGGTTCACAGAGACTGAATGGTGGATCAGTTTAGGGTAGCAGGCAGTGTCTTAGGGTCTTAGTACAGGCCAAACATTTGCAGTGAAACAGACCCAATAGGATAAGGATCTTGAATGTTCTACTATCATATGTACTATTCTAGTATCCTCCATTTTAGATTTTTCACTTTTTGATATAGGGGCTTCACAAAGTTACATATATGTGCCTGTTTTGGAGAGCCTTGGGATCTTTATTTTTACTTCTAATGATATAATGACGCTAAAAATCCTGTTAGAGATTAAAATGGTTAGTGTGCATTAGTGAAAGATGTTCCCTTAGAGTTTGGTGGGTGTCACTTCTCATGGCATCTCTATGTCTGAGAAATGATAGGTCTTGATGTCAATCTCAGGATAGACTGGCTAGTTACCTTTCAGTCCTTTTTCGATTGCTAGCACTGCAGGGTGAGTTTAACATCACCAAAGGGAAGATCATTTCTATAAAAAGGTGAATGTTATGTTCATGCAAGCCCAGATGTACCTGATCATCATGGGTTGGGAAGAATGTAATCCCAAATTGTGAGATTGTATCTGGATGACCAGTTAACACGTTAGATGGATTTCTCTCTAGTTGTTCATCATTTCAGGGATGTCTTCTCGGACGACATTTCATATTTTCCTTTTGTAGGAGAGTTAGAGTTTTCTATGGTTCTAGTTCAAGGACTTGCACCAATATCCATTCCACCGTACAGTATGCCTACGACAATGTTTTAAGAGCTCAAGAGGAAGATAGAGGACTTGGAGGTTAATGGTTTCATCTAAAAAAAACTTCTCCATGGGGTTCATAGGTCCTTTTGTGAAAAAGGTGGATGATATGCTCATGATTTTCGTTTTTTATCGAAAACTGAACTAGTTGATGGTTAATAATCGTTATCATTTTCTATGAATAAATGATATCTTTGACAAGATCTTTGGAGCTTGAGTTTTCTCAAAGATCTACTAGAGATCTAGTTAACATCAGGTTTGTGTTAGATCACCAGACATACCCCACATAGCCTTTAAGAGCAGGTATGGTCTGTATGAGTAACTTTTTATACTGTTTGGTCTCACAAATGCACTAGAGGTTTTCATGTAATTGATGTACCATGTGTTACATCCTTATCTTGACTCATTTTTCATGGATTTTGTGGATGATATCTTGGTGTATTCTTATAATCGACACAACCTTTCCAATCATCTTGATATTGTAATGAGAACACTCGGAGAGAATTAGTTATATGAAAATCTCACTAAGTGACACTTCTGGATAGATCAGATTTGCTTCCTAGAACACATCATTTCATAGACAAGAGTATCAGTAGACCTAGAGAAGGTGAGAGCAATATTTTCCTAGGAGCAGCACAAGAATGTCTTTGAGGTTCAGAGTTTCTTAGGGCCGGTTGGTTACTACAGGCATTTCATATAGGACTTCTCACACTTAGAAGTTACATTAACAGGCCTAACTAAAAGGGGTATGAATTATTTTTGGATAGATTCCTACAAGACGGACTTTTAGGATTTTAAAGGGACGTTTACTTTAGCAATGATACTGATTTTTTTAGATCTGGGAAAGAGTTAAACTATACACTATGATGCATCAGGTATTAGTCTAGCAGTAGTTCTTATGTAGGGGTATTGAGTCGTTGCTTACAGGTCTCAGTAGTTGAGGAAACATGAGAGGAATTACCTGATGTACGATCTCAAGTTAGTTTTGGTTTTTAATGTTTTATGCTATTAGAGACATTACTTATTGGAAGATAATTTTGGGGTGTACTCATACCACAAAAACCTCAATTACATATTTACTCAATGTGATGTGGATTGGAGATAGTGAAGGTAAGTGGAATACCTTTTGTATTTTGACTTTAAGCTTGCCTGAATGCCTGGTGAAAGAAATGTAGTGGTTGATGCTTTGAGAAAGAGGACTTAGATGCTGGAATTTTAGTAGGTGATTAGCAAGTGGAAGCTTATGACGTCGTTCTTTGAGGTGCATTTGGAGGTTCACAGCAGTCAGGGATAGACGTTTCTTTCATCCTTAGTTGTTACCTCCACCAAAATAGAAATAGTGTGGATTAGGAAGCTATTGAATTATAAAGGCCTAGTTATATGGGAGATTATTTCAGGTGAGGACCCTCCTCTTGGTTAGACCATAGGAAAGGATGAGATCTTGTGTTTACATGGTCGTGTGTGGGTTTCTTTAGACAAGCATGATGAGTTGATACGGAATTTTCATGCATCTGTATGGGAAGTGCGTCGTGGTGTCACCAAGACGTATCAATATTTACATTGTCAGTATTGGTGGCTATGTATGAAGAAGTATGTAGCGAGTTTTTTCATGATATGTTCCACCTGTCAGTAGGTGATGGTGGAACAATAGCGACCAGTTGGACCTTTACAACATCTACACATTCCTAAGTGGGAATGGAATGTTGTCACGTTAGATTTTGTTATAGGTTTACCAACGTAACATGAATGTAAATATGACATTTGGGTTTTCATTGATAGGATCATGAAGTTTTCACATTTCATACCAATCACGGAAGCCTTCAGTTTTTATGGGATTATCAAGTTGTACATCTGGGAGGTTGTATGGTTGCACAGGTTCCCTCATTCTATTATTTCATATAGGGACTCTTGGCTTACTTCGTGATTCTTTTAAGGTCTATAGAGGGAACTAGGTACATAGGTGATTCTGAGCACGTCTTACCACCCCCAGGCAGATGGCCATTCAGAGCACACGATTCAGGAGCTTGAGGACATGCTTTGGACATGTGTTCTGTATTTTAGGGGTTCTTGGGAGAAGCATATGCCCCTGTTGAAGTTCACCTATAGTAATATATTTTATGCTACTATTCATATGGAATAGTATAAAGCTTTATATGTTAGGATATGCCGATCACCCCTGTATTGGATAGAGGTAGGTGTGGTAGCAATGATGGGACCTTATCTTGTCTAGGAGACCACTGAACCAGTTCAGTTGATTCAGAAATGGGTGTCTACTATAAAGTCTCATCAGAATTCATGCAATGATTTCCGCATATGACCTCTGGAGACTGAGGATGGAGATATTTATTTTCTACATGTTTCACCGTGGTTAGGACATGAGAGGATCCGTAGATAGTGTATGATTCAACTAAGATACGTCGGGCCATTTGAAACTCAGGAGAGAGTCAGGTCAGTTTTCTATCGGTTGTAGTTTCCTCAAAGGTACCATTCTATGAATGACATCTTCCATTTCTCTCAGATGTTGAATTACTATTCATACCCATCTCACACTTTTCAGCCCGATGAGGTTTAGTTATAGGAAGATGCATCCTTCAAGGATCATCCAATAAAAATTGTGGATCATAGCACAAAGGTTCTCCAGGGTCAGTCTGTTCCTTTAATATGGGTGATATGGAAGCATGACTGAGTGCATAACGAGACCTGGGAGAGGGAGATTGATGTTCAATAATAGTGGATGGAGTATTCTCTAATACTTCTACACCACCCTTATAAGGTAAATTCAAGGACAAATTGCTTTAGGGGGTAAATTTGTAAGAACCAGGTTCTTATTTGAGGTATGATCATGAGTTTTCCATATATTCCTCGTTTAATTGCTTAAATATGTCATAATTTGTATTCTAGTTGGTTTTATAGAGGAATTTGGGGTGTTTGGGGCTAGTTCGGGTCTTGGAACACACATTTTGGGTGAAAAAAGGAGGTCGCACAGTTAGTTCAAACCGTGTGAATTGGGACGCACGGTCATGAGGGAATGTCTGTAGTTTTAGAAGACTTTATAGAGGTGTCTTCATGGTTACCGTATGATTAGTAAAACAGTGGGGGGGGTAACCATGTGATGTGATTCAGATTTCTAGTGGGATGAACATGGTTTCTTCATGATTAGGAAAACCATGCGCAGAAACCGTGCGCCCCAGATATTTTGGGTAAATTTAGAAAAATTCCTCTGAAATGTTTTTAAACTAAAAACACTTCCCCAAATTTTTTTCACAAAAATGGGTAGTAATGGGATATCCTCTTGGACCCTATTGTCCTTTTTCATATCCTAGCTCTATCCATTGTCAGTTTCGACCGTCATTCGTCTCTGAGGATCTGCAATGGTAATGCCTTGATTCCTTTTTAGCCTTATTCAATTCTTCTGGATATTGATTGCTCAATTTGGATTTATGATTACATGCTCTAATATTCCATTGTTCATCTGTTATTTATATTTCTCCCAAACTTGGGTGAATTATAGCTTGATACTGGATGAGCTATCGAGTACAGTTCTAAGGTAGGAGGTCTTGTGCTTTTCATTCAATGTCGAGTTAATTATATATGCCAGAGTGTCGCGCTCCCATTTTTTGGGTGTCACCTTGATTTAAAAATCATGAATATTGTTACCTATCATTGTTTAGGTATTTAATCAGGTGTTTCAAAGCATGTTGTAGGTTTAATACCTGGATTAAGGGCTATCCCATGGGTGTGTTCCCATTTTGACCACTTATTGTTTGTTTAGCCAAAGATAACTATTTGGTGTGTCATGAATCCATTTTTAGGGTTAATTAAAATGTAATTTCTTATCAAGAAGTTTGTTCCATGTTGTTATATGATTTTATAGTTGGATAGGGTGCGGGGTAGATAAATTTAACCCTGACCCATGTTCTGTCTATGCATGGTAAAGCCTGAATTGTCTATTTAGTTCAGACTAAGAAACTTCCCATGTGAGATATGTTATATTAACAACCTGTAATGGTTTATATCATGTGATAGTACAAGCCTTGATGTTGTTCTTATATTGAGACACCCTTAATGGTATGATGTTAATTGCTTATGGTTTTGACCCAAGCATGTCTAATGAAATTGTTAAATGAACCTATTATGGTTAAATGGTAAATAGCATTTGGTAAAACGTGGATTCCTTGGAATTTCTTCAATGGGATCAATGGGTTTGTTAATTATTTTTATGTTGTGAGTGAACCATGGATTCCATGGACGGGATCACAGAGGCTATGTAAATGCTGAGTGAATCATGGATCCTTATAGGATTACATGGACGGCCTCAAGAGGCATGGTTTATGTCATGGGTGATACTTGGGATCCTTATAGGACTGCCAAGGATGGGCTAAGTGACATAGGATATGCCACACCTAGAGTGATATCGGATTTTTTATGAGGGTCATTGGGGATGGAATCATATGGTGTTGGTATATTTTCGTTTGGAGTGATACTTTAATTCCACATTAGGAATGGAAAGGTCGGACTTGAGGTTAATTGGATACTGAATGGGTTATTATGTATCTTCCAATATAAAGCATATAATTTCTTTTAGTCATTTCCTATACTTTCCTAGATGTACTTATGATGCATATATGGTGATTACTGCTATATGGGGGATCTTCAATTTTAGTTCGAATCTTGAGGCTTATACAATTAATGTAATTTAATTGTTAATTAAATGAAAAAAGACTATAAATGGAAACCAATTCTTGTAGGACTGATTACTTTTGAGAACTTCCTAGCTTACTGATTTCACTTTTTCACATTGCCAATTATATAGACTCACTCACAGATGGGCACAGGCCTTGGGTGGTTGCCTATTGGGATTTAGTATCACATCCTATTTGGGTCATTCTTTGGGTCCAATCAAATTATATGGTTATAGTTTTTGATAATAGCAACTTCCCTCCTACTAGTACATGATATGCTCATAAGGAGTAGGAGAGAATGGGACCAAGCCTTGGCTTACGATGCATCTAGGATACTTTTTTTCTTTTATTTCTTTTTGGATATTAAACTGTATATGATAGACTTGTGACTTGTTTGGATATTTTCTTAGAAACATGTGACATGCATCATTTTTATATGATATCATATCTGGATCTTTGTATAATAAATCTTTTTCTATTTACTTATGTTATATGGTATTTCTGATTCCTCTATTTGTATGTTGTTTCCACTATGTTATACTCTGCCAATGAGGGAATAGTCTCTCCATGAATGTCCCATTATCTCTCGTTGTTTATTGGTAGCCTCTGGCATTTGGGGAGATGCGGTTTAGGCCATTTGGCCAACTGGACTGGGAGCACTGTTAGGTGACATCCAGACTCGGGATGTTATACTTAGAAGAAATTCTTAAGTATTACTAGTATAAACTTTATATTTTTCATTATTATTATTTTAATGAGTATGTTTCTGATTAATTAGAATCACCTTCATCAGATTAGATATTAGAAATTATTTCTTGTATTTCATACTAACAATGTATTAACAATTGGATTGATATCAGTTCTGATAAACATTAGACTAATAATCATAAAGCTTATCATAATGATAATTGTAAGGAAGTACATCAGACTTACTAATTCTATAATCAGAATATGAAAATTTATTTATAATTTAAGTAACATATCTTACACTATAATTGTGTAAAACAATACAATGTCGGACATTTAGTTATGCCATAGTGTTATGAGCTATCAATGCCTGGGGTCCGAAGTCATTCCAAAAAACTCAAAAAAATATGATCATTAGGAGTCCAATATAACTGTTGGAAAGATGCCTATAAATACCAACTCATTTGAAGAGTTTGGATCTGGTAAATTATATTCACTCTGAAATTTTTATAAGAATACTAAGTGTGAAAATATTGTTCTTAATATTTTTTCTCTTTAGAGATTTGTCTTATTAAGGAAACCTTGTCAGGTTGTCTCCTTAAGAACTTTTTTTGTAATTGTTTTTATTTCTGATCATCATAACAATTGAGGTATTCTGGGGATAAAAATATGGAGATTACAATCCAACAGATTGAGGACTAGAGGAAATATTTAGACAAAGTAAATATGATCATAGTATTGAGGGTTTTCATGGATAGGAATATAGTTCCATTCTAATAATTATATCAAGGGATTACCTTATTAAGGAAATAAAAAAATTATTATATGTATATAATAGTGAAAACATTGAGTCTGGGTTATATACTACCTTAATCATATGTTTGAAATAGATTTATTCTTTTAAAATATTGGGAGTCATTATTTATTTTGTATCATACTATTTTACTTGTCATTTACAAGTTTACATTATGATGCACGTTTTAATAGAAAGTGAAATGTCATATTCATTTTCTATTCTATTTTTTTATCTGTATTAAAATAATTGTGATAATAAAAACACATTGATTTAGTTGTATTTATTTTTATTTAGATTCTATAATAAATTATATCCATAGTGATTCTAATATTCACTCTGATTTAATTAGATCATAGCTAGGTTCTGATTCTATGATAATTATCATCGAACTGAGGGTCGATTATGATAAATATACATTAAGATTTGTGTGTATTGTTTAGTTTAATTTGTTTAAACTGTGTTTTAATGCTACAACACATCCCCCTCTTGTATGTATTTTATTTTTAGTAGATCATACTATCTAATAATTGGTGTCATATCCATGTAAAGAGTTCTAGAATATTTATACTACAATTTTTATTGGGAGTTGTATACCACTTACCATATAATTTCTAAGGTTTTTAATTTCTTTACTATTTCAAGTTGTTGAAATTTTGTTATAAACTTTTTTTATAATAAATTACACTCTAATAATTTCATGTGGAAAATTTTTCCTACTATTTTAAAGAAAAAAGTTCATAATGTTGGATACATAGACAACCTAAATCCTAAAGGACCACATATTTTGGATGGTGCTGATTATGAGTAATGGATAGATAGGATGAATACTTGTTTTATTAACAAAGGGGTTAGAAATTTTTTTGTATTGATTGAAAACTATAAAATTCCAAATAATGAATTCACTACCTTTAAGAATTATGAAAAACAAGAATATCAGTTAAAATATAGAGTAAGGAATACTTTGTTAAGTTCTATGATGAGAAGCATTTATAGTAAAATTTCTTCTTGTGAAGCTGCCAAAAATATATGAAAAAATCTTTAAGTAACTAATTTTTTAAAATTTAATATTATTGAGACTCGGAGAGCTATATTAAGAGAATATTATCAAGCATTTGATTTATTATCAAGAGAATAGTTTTTTCAAGATGAATCATCCAATCAGGACTATTATAAACAATTTTCAATATATTAGTGAAAATGGTCTTGAAGATGAAATTATAATTGAGAATATAATTGATATCAAACCCAATAAATTTTTATAAAATAAAATAATGTTGATGTGATAATAAAGTTAAATAATATTACTCTTTAAGATCATATTGTAACCCTTATATAATATGAGGGAAGATTAAAAAGGGATGTTGAGAAGCAGAAAAAAGAAAAATTGTAGTGTTTACTTTTCTTAAACATCTACCTTAACTCCTAAGGTTCAACCATCAAATAAAGTTGTTAAATATTTAATAAATTATAATGTAATAATTCAATCATATTCATGTGTTTCTAAACATTATAAGAGTGAGGTGGAAAACTTGTCTAAAAGGATGAACAATATAGTAGGAAAGAAATATTTTCAATACTGATACAAGAAAGGACATAAGGATATAAGTGATAAGAAGGATGAAGTCAACTTCTATGAGTTTAAGAAATATGGACTCATCAGACCGAATTTTCCATGAAGTGGAAAGATAGAAAATAAAAGAACTTGGAAAGGAATTAGAGGAAATATTATAAATCTAAAGTCAAGAGATTTTTGAAATCTTCTAACACATGAAGTTCTGGTGGAGGTGATTCAAGTGAAAATTCATCTTATAATGAAAGTTTATAATATAATAAATTATGTATTATTTCTAATATTCATAGAGTAAATCATTGTTTCATGGATAAGGTATGTACTTCTGAAAACCTTATCACCATGTATTTGAGTACTAATTATCCATATGAGAGGGATCCAACATATTTTGATGAATAATATTTCTCAAAAGAAGATAATTCTCTTCCTTCTTATGATGAAGTTTCACATTTTACAAAATTAATTGATAATGAAAATAGTAAAATTAAAAAAAACTTAATAATGCTAAGGAACAACTTTTCAATTATGATTCTAGAATAAATGGTTTAACAAATGAAATATTAGATCTATCAAAAGATCATGATGAGACTATTTATGAGAAAGAAAATATTTCTAAAGATTTTGAAATTTTTGTTTTTGAGAAAGATGTTTTACAAACCAAACTTAGTTCCAAGAATAATTCTAATGAGATTAAAGATTTATATGTAAAAATAAACTATCAAATATCAAGTTTGATAAAAAATTTATCAAAATTTCCTAATAGTAAATAAAACTTTGATAAAATTTATGAACAAATATATCCTCATATTAATGGTTCTGGAATGGATTATATATAGAAAACCTATTTTTAGTGACAATTTCTTTGTTCCTAAAAATTCTACTTTTGCACTAAGTGTCAAAGATGTTTTCATTGGAAAAATAATTATTTTTTAAATAATGATCAATCCATAGGATTTCACAAAGCCAATTTTTATAAACAAATGTGGATTCCTAATGTTTTTTTCTAACATTACAAAACCCAATTAGGATTGGGTGTCGAAAGTCTAATGTTTTTGTTTTTAATAAAACAAATAGTATACCAACAACAAGAATACATGGTACATAGATAGTGGGTGTTCTAGTCATATGACTAGTAGTAAAGAACTCTCAAAAAAATTATTGAAATGAAAGGTGGAAAAGTAACTTTAGGAGAAAATGATCAAGGATAGATTGCTGGTATAGGTAATATTGTTTTTATTGGTAAATCACTTATTTAAAATGATTTATTTGTTAAATCTATTAAGAACAAACTTATTAGAATAAGTCAATTATGTGATGAAGGCTACCTTGTTATCTTTAGAAATGATAAATTTTTAGTACACAGATACAATGATGAATTTATTTTTTCTTCCCATCAGCATGAGAATGTTAAAAAAATTAACTTAGAAGACCTTAAGATCCAAGAATTACCTTGACATAGTGCAATTGAAGATCAGTATTTGTTATGTAAAAGAAGTTTAGGACACATTAACCTCATATAACTTATCTAAATTAACTGAGAAATGACTTTTTGAGCATCTACCAAGACTTAGGTTTTATAATAAAAAATTCTATGACCCTTGTCAATACGATAAATAATATAATTCAAGTTTTAAATCTATTAGTGAAGTATCAACATCTTATTATTTATATTTAGTTCACATAAACTTGTTTTTTCCTACACAAACTGAAATTGTTGGTGGAAAATACTATATATATGTCTTAATTTATTATTACACTATATATACATGGGTTTATTTTATCACAAAATAAATATAAAAACTTTTTTTATTTTAATACTTTTGTATCCAAATTTAAAAATGAGAAAAACATTACCATTATAACTATTAATAGTAATCATGGTTGAGAATTTTTAAATTCTAATTTTGAATATTTTTACAGTAATAAATGTATTGAACATAACTTTTCAGCCCCTAAACCACCCCCCTAGTAATATTTTATAGTTGAAAAAATAAAATCAATTCATCATGAAATATGTAACAAATATTTTTTTATTCAAGGTTAAATTCCATTGGAATTTTTACTTTTGTGTTTACTAGATGGTCCATTTTTCAAGCTGAGATTCAGTATGAAATTCTAAGAGTTATAACACTTTGGTGAGTTTTTTTAGACTTGGGTGAAGGCCCTAAGGGTCTCTAATTTTTCTTGATGAGTTTTAAGAGCATCACGATCTAGAAAACCCATGTTTGGAGGGTCTTCTAGGGTTCAAAATTTTACTGAAACCATGCGGTCCTCAGCAGAAAATTGTGTGGCTACATAGGTGGTGCAAAAACATCCTGCACAGGCTGCACACTATTTTTCCAAACCTTGCACTTTGCACGCATGATTAGTGGTATTTTGAGTAGTACCTAATAACCATTTACCACATAATTTGTGCACATTTAGGATAACTGTGTGGGTCAAACCATGTGAGTTGATTCATTAAGTAGGAGGTGTTGTATGTTTTGCGCACAGTTTGGCCAAACTATGCAGCCAAACCATGAAACCCAAGTTTTAAATTGAAATTACATTTTTTTACCCTAATTATATTAAATTCCTTCTTTTATTATTTATTCTCCTCCCTCTAGTGGGTAATCCTCCCCTCATTCCTTCATTGGTCTCCTCTTATCCAAGTTAGGTTTGGGTAGATATCCTCCTCTGGTTGTCTAAATCATTCTCCATTAGTCTCTATAGATCCGCAATGGTGAGATCTCATGTGATATCTAATATATTTCAAGTTATTAATTCTATTTGTTGCACTATTTTGGTGCATGATCATTTTCCCCATTTTTAGGTAAAATTTACGTTTCAGAGATTTCGTCTGAACCAGATTTAATCATACCTCGATATTGGATTAGTAGGTCTTCCTAAGTATGAGGTATGTGTTCTATGACTTGTTCTCCATTTTTTCACCATTTTATCAATAGTGTATTTGGGCCTCACACCATCCATTTCCATGTGTTTCTTTATTTTTGGCTCATGTATATTAAAATGATCTGTGAACCTTTACACATTCATGTTTACCCTTGCTTAAGAAATTGCATATTGTAGATATAATTTATGGACACCCCAAGATTATTCCTATAATGACACGACCCCAATTGCCTAGAGATGGTGCCTTAATAAATTACTTTGACATGATTACAATAAATTAGTATCCCGAATGATAAAAGTAGATATTTAAATCCATATATGTAGATATGTTCAACAATACAACTTAAAATTAAAAACAACATAAAAGTTTCTTTGGAAACATCCACCATTCTAATACCATCCCTCTCAGTCAATCATAATATACCTCTTCATGTCCTTGAAAAAATGAAACATAAGAATGGGTGAGCTCATATGCTCATTAAGGGTAAACAATATGGCGTAAGATATCATAATCATACACATTAGGCTTGGTGAATAATTGAAAAAACATGCCTTTAAAAATAATAAAATTGAACACATTATGGTAGAAATATGAGTTTAGTAAAAATTTCTATAATAAAACATAATCATGGGTATTCTACTAGTGAAATAACCACGTGTACTATGAATTTAGAGCTTCATAATGAGGGAAACTCATATGATGAAATTTTTTAAATATATTTTCAAGGCCTCAGTCATAAATCTAAAAATGATTAAGGTCTCGGCCAAAACCATATCTAAAAAGATGGGCAAGGCCTTAGCCAAGTCCCTATCTAATTGTCTCATGAGACATACTGATGTATCGATGGGCTATAGTGGGCCCCATCTGTCACATAATAAGTAAAATTCATTCCTCTTCTAAATGGTAATAATCATAAAAAACATATACATTCATATTTAAACTAACATATTAAATGTAAATAACTTTACAGAAAATTAAACATAAACACTAACAATTCAATGTAATTTGGGGAATGGTATCAAGAAAGAATATCCACGATAAAACTGATTAGAAACCATTAAATATAATATTTTTTATTATATCATAAAACATTAACCCCATTTATACATAAGAATCAACAAGTGTTATGAAATAGGTGAAAATACACTTATAAAATCATTGAGTAATTTTTGAGATAAATACCCTTTACATTTAAAAGTAGAGTTCTTTTGAAAAAAACATAGTATAAAACCAGAAGTGAATTAAGGTATTTTTATCATAATAAAATGATTTATTTTATGAAAATAATGGTTTCTAAAAATATATTATACAGTGCCCATTAAAATAGGTGAAATTTTGATAAGTACCCTTAAATTGGGCTTGTATTTTAGAATGAATTTTGAAAGTTCCTTTCAAAATGTGTAACTCATCAAAAAATAAAGAAGGATTTCGGTTTTTAAAAATATATAGATCAATCACATATAATTTATGAGGATTACATAATAGTACATAAGAATTTCATTGGGTTAAGTAGACAATAAAAGTAACCTGAATGAAAATGGAGTTTCGGGTGGAAACACCTTTCCTTAAGTTTGAAGGTGTTCCTCACTTGATCTTAATGACCTGAATAATAAAATTTAGGTTCATAAATTAATGATTCTAGAACCACTTTTACATTTAATTTATTTATTATATCCTTATTAAGTTTATTCATGGCCTTTTGATGGGTTAAGAGATTTAATTTCATTGTTTGGGAGTGTTTTCTTCTATGGTTTTCATGACTGGTTTAATTATATTGATGTACGGAAAAACATGTAGAATGAGAATGGTTGCCCAGAATTAAATCTATATGTGATTATTGAACATCCATAAGATTACATAGTTATAAAATTCATTTGGTTATTTTTTTTGGAGATGAATCATTATATAAAACATTAATGTTAAGTGTTTGGGTTATTTGGATATTTTTTATCACAACAAACTCATTTTGATTTTTATATTAATACCATTTGTACAAAAAGATTACTAAATACTGATGAGCCTAGGGCCAAATTTGGGTTTCCAATTCCTT
The DNA here is from genome assembly GCA_963277665.1 of Viscum album. Lineage (NCBI taxonomy): Eukaryota > Viridiplantae > Streptophyta > Magnoliopsida > Santalales > Viscaceae > Viscum > Viscum album. The sequence goes on from OY728153.1 coordinate 1,281,938,772, forward strand.
AATGTTATATATTCTCATCTGTAATTCCCACGGCCTGGGTGATATGGTGAATTCCGACCTCATTATCTCGGAAGTTATGCAAAACAAAGAGTGTATTGTTGAATTCCTAGAGAATAAACATAATATGAATAATATCAAGGCCTTTAGCCGCAAAGTTCATTTTCATTTTTCCATGCATGTATACCTGATCAATAGGAACATTTGGATATTTTGGAATAAGGAGGTCTCTTTGGATCTGATCGAGGAGGGTGACCAATTTATCACCACAAGAGTTACAAAGGGTGCAGAGTGATTATTTTCTTCCTTTGTGTGTGGCAGTTGTGATACTCAGGACTAAAAATAGTTGTGTTAGGGGCTCAGGTCCTTTGATCCTGAGGACCTCCTATGGTTTATAGCGGGGGATTTCAACATCATCCTAGACCCTGAAGAGAATAGTGGAATAATATATTTTCCTCATCATGCTAGCCTATACTTCACTCACTTTATGGAGGGTGAGGGATTTCTTGGCATGGGCTACTCTGGAGCTCAGTATACATGGTGAAATAACCAAACTAGAGGAAGGTGATGTTAGAGCAGGATTGATCTTTTCCTTCCTAATAATAATTCCTTTAACTCATTACTGAATTCTAAGGTTAAGAATTTATCCCAAGGTATATCTGACCACTCTCCTGTATTGGTTTCTTTATTTCCCAAATAGGATTCCCATGAGTCCAACATTTTTTATCAACAGTGGTCTCGAATCCAAGGATATCAGTGGATTGTAAGGGGAATTTAGGATGCACCAACACCAAGGCACACTTGGGTCACTCTCCACAACAAATTACGGTGGTTGAAGTAGGGGTTGAAGGAATGGGCCAGGAAGCTACCTCCCTTCGACCATAACAGGGAGGTTCTAGAACATAGTATCAAATGCTTGGAATCAAATCTAGAGGTGGAGTGGAATGACTCAATGTTTGAATATTTTTTGGGAAAGAATATGTGTTGGGAGAAGATTTTTCTAAAACAAGATCGAATGGCTCGGGATCGCTCCCAAGTGAGGTGGTTGAATGAGAGAGATAAAAACATAGCTTCTTTCCATGTGTGTATCATAGAAATAAGATGATTATCCATGCCTATTATTTTACTCGAGGAGGGCTCATATACAGTTGATTGTGACATGGTAGGGAGAATGGTGTATTCATTCTTCAAGGATCTCATGGTTGGCCCAAACCTGAGGACACCTAGTGGGTATCCTAGCGGTAATGAAGTTCTATGGGAGGTGATTCCCACACTGGTATCCATCCTAAATAATGAGGGCCTGTAGTTGATCCCAATGGAAGAAGAAATTCACTCGGCCATGTAGAAGCTTAACCTGGAGAGTGCACCCAGTCCTGAATGTTTTCCAGGATAATTTTAAAGAGGAGTTTGGGATGTGGTTAAGAATGAAATTATCGAAGCTATTCAGAACTACTTTAGAGTATGGAGACACCCACGGGTTTTAAGTGCTACTACTCTGGTTATCATACCTAAGATTAAGGATCCTTAATCCCTCATGCATTATAGACCTGTGAGCTTATGAAACTTTTTCTAAATGATTCTTGTGAGTGTTATAAATCAGAGGTTGTCTAAACTACTTTCAGGGTGGATCTCAACTAAGAAGAAAGGATTCGTGAAAGTTCGTTCCATTCAGGGAGAAATAGCTCTAGAGTATGAGATGATATTGGACATCAATATAAAAACATATGGATGTAACTTGACTATAAAAGTGTATATGAACAAGGCATATGATATGATTGAATGGAGTTTCATTAACAGAGTTCTCTCAGGTATTGGGATCTTGTCCTGGGCAGTGGATCTCATCTTTAGAAGCTTTATCTCATTGTGTTTGGTGGTATCGTTCTTGGAAAAGGCCCATGGAATCTTCAAGTCTATGAGAGGTCTTCATTAGAGAGACCCTCTATCTCCTATCATATTCATTCTAAATTAGAATACCCTCAACAAACTTATTAACTGAGGACTATATCAATGAGGTATCCTTCCTTTCAAGAGGAAGATGAACATCCCTACGGTATCCCATATGATATTTTCTAATGTTACCATAATATTCACTAACGGTGGTAGAGATTCGGTTTGTGAGATCAAGAAAATTATTGATGAATATTGTTACTAGATTGGGCATGTCATTAGTAATTCCAAGAGAAACATATTCATCACCTAGAAAGGCAATCTCAGGCGGGTCTCATCCCTATGTAGCTACCTGGACATGTTGTGTGGCTCCTTTTCTAATGGAGTACTTGGGAATGCCTATTTATTCAGGTATACTTTGGTTTTGAGACTTCAATAATATTTTTAGTAGGAAAATTAGTCGTGTCCTTAACTAGAAAATCAATTCCTTTCATTTGGGGGTCTCATAGCTTTGGATAATAGCATTCTGTCTGCCATCCCCAATCATGTGTTGGATTACTCCAATGTTCCATAAGGAGTGATTAACAACTTATAAAAGGTCTTATGTAGATTATTTTGGGATTCAAAATCAGAAGGAAAGATACATAATGCTTTGTGGGGAAAGAGAGAAAGATACATCCATGGTGGTGGGATAAATGTAAGGAGTCTCTAGAGAACAATTCATTGTATGCATGCCAAGATCGCATGGAAAATTCTTGAGGGGCGCACCTTATGGGGTAAGTCCATGTCTTTTATTTGTGGTGGAATTGCAGAGGATGTTCGAGGATATGTTTCCCCATTGTGGTAGAAGATCTATCCTCTCTTTGAAACTCATAAACATAGCTATCGATTGATAGTTAGAATAAGGTATATCCTTTTCGGGAATAGAAACTGGGATGGATACGTTCTTGCTTTCCTAGGATGCCCATATCCACTGATCTCATTGAAGGAAGCATAATAACATCCCAGGTTCACCAAGGCAATTCTGGATAAGGATCAGCAGGCTCTTCTCGAGTCTATTGAGATCAATTTTGAACCAGACATTTGTGTGTTCACTCCTTTGGGTGTATTTTCCACCAAATAGTTTCATAGGCTGATTTTAGAGAAGGATAACCAGGATGGCTAGAATGGAATTGTGTGGTGCCACATGATCCCAGCAAAGCTCAACATCCTAACATGGTGCATTAGTAAATTTTCATTAGATAAATATGATAACATCAAAAAGATAAGAATAAGCTTGGATTTAATGTGACACTGATGAAACAATAGGTAGGAGGAGAGTACGAATCACTTATTCTTCGAGTGGGGATGGGTTCATGCAGTGTAGTCTTTTTTTGGAGGCTTCTTTGCATCCTACTCTAATGAGCAGAATGATGCTCCTTTCTGGGAGAGATGGTTCCATTTAATGATTGGATATGAGAAAGAATAGATATATCATTCTATGATATTCAGTGAAGGGTGCTAGTACATGTGGAAATACAGAAACTAGATGAGGTTTGAAGGATTTGTTCCCACTGTGAGGTCCATCATTATGAGGACTTTTTTATGATGATATATTTGGATTATCTCATCAAATAATGGAGGGATTATACTTTGTTAAGTCTTCTTCAAGTTAGTACCCCCTCGACTTTACCCTTCCTTGTAAAATCGTAGGGGCTTTGGGTGTGCTAAAAATCTCCTGGAACCGGTTACAAACTGAATAGGGGTGAGTCCTGCTAAATGGGTGTTATAAAAGGAGGGAGAGTGGTTCGTGGAACTGGGGGGGATGTGGTGTTAGAATTCATGTAATGATATTTCAATGGTACCTCCCTCTTGGATGAGGCCAAGGCTATGTTTGCTAATCTCACCCACTGCATTTAGAAGAAGCTGGATATAACTCAGGTGGAGACATACTCCTTGATCCTTCACGATTCTTTGCTTGGTAAAGGCTCAACTCCCTGGTCCACATCCTACCTTGTCAAGAAATGTTGAGCCTTTCTTTGAAATAATATCCAAGTGATCCACACATGGTAAAAGGGTAATAAGTTCACGGATCATGTGGATTCTTTTTCGGACTAGATCTCTAACAATAATAGTCTCTTTACTATTAATTTCTTGAAACTAGAGGGTGTTAATTTGATTATAGGGGGTTCTCATGGCCTGCACTACATTAGACCTCCCTAAGTGTAGGGTTTCCTTGTTTTCCTTGTTGTTTTATTTAATTGAATAAAAAATTGATTTGTATGGATGGTTTCAAAACCATAATTGAATACGTTTTTAGAAATTGAAAACCCTTCATCCTTGAATGTGATAAGTTAACACAACTCGGATGGTGTTTTCATTTCTAGTAATAAAGAAGGGGAAAGGAGAGATGATGATGAATTATTACATTATCATAAAAACATTCCAGTACATATAAGGTATTGGAGTTATCATAACATCTGGATGAGGAGAGTTTAGGAAATAAAAAGAAGGAAAGGAACTCAAAATAAAAGAAATGATAAGAGAAATTTACCTCTTGAAGTTATTTTCCTTGAGGGCCTATTTAGGGTAGAGTTTTTAAACTTTTTATGAGATTGAGATTTTATTGACATGGGGGAGGATCTTGGGAGGAGATTTGGGTAGAATTTAGACAAGGCACAAGGCTTGAGAGGAGTGAATAGAGGAGGGAGTGAGGGAGGGTCTATAGTGGAGGAGAGGAGTGATTTTTGATTATCTTATTCATTATTTTATTATTTTGCTGAAGAAAAGATATAGTATTGATTAATGTGACCAAGAATAGTAATATCTGCATGTGAGTTCTCCCTAATGGTTTCTTACATCATCCATGATGAATGGGATATAATATTTAACATATAATTAATATATATGGTAAATTACCATATTTCACTATTTACTAAAATTTCAACTATTTGAGAAAAATCCCAAAAATTCACCATAGCTATTTATTAACATGTAGAATCCAAAAATGGACTCCGTTTTAACAATATAATTATTAAGTATGAGAAATTTAATTTTAAATTTAAATCATTATTTACTCGAAAAATATAGTTTTAAAACCATAACTGGTTTTATAATACCCTGGAAAATTAAATAAGGTCTAATAAAATTATTCTAAAATAATATTAAAACAAAAAATTTACTTAGGAACACATTTTATGATAATTAATTAGTTAATTAATTTAAAATTATAATTAAATATTTATCTCTTAGAAAAATATTAACACTTAATTAATAATTTATAAAATATTCTACTTCATTTATAGGGTGCCTAAATTTAATTTATACAATCATGGGTGAGGTTACTATTCATAAGGGTCATTTTACTATTCATAAGGGTACATTACTATCCATAAGGGTACATTATAATTCACCAAAATTTAAGTTGATTCTACCGAACTCCAAATATCACCCTAAACCCAACCATGTATTTCAGTTTTTCGAAATTCAAATCATAGAAGTATAAAAAATATGTTTATTTTCTAGGTTATAATAAGTGTTCTTTTGTAGAGACTCGGTGTTTCATGCATTCAATATTAAATTTATTTTGAAATTCTTGGGGTGTTACATTCTCCTCTCCTTTCAAAAGTATTTTCCCCAAAATTCACATAATGTTACCTCATAAAAAGATTTGGGTAAGTCTTCATCGTAAGCTCCTAAGGCTCCCATGTTTCCTCTTCAATTTTATGATTTTTCCAAAGTATATTTACTAGTCAAGTTGTCTGATTACTCTACACATATTCTTTAGTGTTCGGAATTTGAATAATCTCTTCACAGTGTGATAGGTTAGGTTCTAATTATATTTCTTCATAAGTGAGTACATGTGTTCGGTTTGACATGTACTTTCTCAACAATGAGACATGGAACACATTTCAATCTTTAAACAAGCTAGGCGTCATAACCAAACAACATGAAATAGATCCAATTCTCTCTAGGGTTTCAAAATATTCAATGTACCTAGGGCTCAGTTTCCCTTTCCTCCAAAATCTTATATAACCCTTCCAGGGAGATACCTTTAGTAAAACATGATCTCCTGATTGAAATTCCAAATCCTTCATTTGATTATCCGCATAGATCTTTTTCTGGATTTGAGCTGCTTTGATATGGGTTTAAATAGTCTCTACCTTTGTTATTGTTTCTTCTACAATATCTGGGCCCCTAAGCTTCCTTTCTCCAACTTCATCCCAAAAAGTTAGTGTACAAAATCTCTTTCCATACAATTCTTCATATGGTTCCATTTGAATACTCAAATGGAAACTATTATTCTTGGAAAACTCCAATAAAGGTAAATATTGATCCCACATACCCTAAAAGTCTAGTGAATAAGATCTCAACATGTCCTCTAAGGTTTGGATCATCCCCTATGATTTCTTGTCAGTTTGAGGGTGATAAGTAGTACTCAATAGAAGCTAAGTATCTAAATATTTCTGAAGACTTTTCTAGAATTTAGATGTAAATCATGGATCATGATCAGACACAATTTAGATGGGTTCCCCATCAAGTCTCACAATGTCATTTATATAGAGTCATGCTAGGTGATCCAATAGAAAATCCTCCCTTATAACGAGTAAATGTGAAGATTTCATTATTTTATTAACAATTACCCATATCACATCATTCTTCATTGGAGTTTTGGGTAATCCAGTGACAAAATCCATAGTTATGTCATCCCATTTCCATGTAGGAATTGGTAGAGGTTGAATGACTCCTCTAAGATGTTTTCTTTCATCCTTCATTTATTGACAGACTAAACATCTTGATACCTAATCAGTAATTTCCCACTTTATGTTGTCCCATAAAAAATATTCTTTCAAATCTCTATACATTTTAGTTCTACCAGGTTGTATAGAGAAATTTTAGCTATGAGCATCGTCCAATAACTCCCTTTTTAGCTCAGGTATAGAGGAAACACATATCCTCTTCCCAAATTTCCAAATTCCATCTTCACACACGAAGTCAACCAACTTACCATAATTAAAACCTTTAATTTTATTTTGAATATTATCATCATTAGACTGAGATGTTTTAATCCTTTCCAACAAAGATGTTTGGAAAACTAAATGAAAAAGTAGTGATGTTTCACCTTATGTGATAATTCACATATCTATCATTACTAGATCCATAAACAAAGGATCTCTTTCAATCCTCATTTTTTTTAAGACTCCATGATCCTTCATGCCCAATGCATCAGCTACCTTATTTGTCTTTCCTGGGTGGTAGTGTATGGAACAATCATAATCCTTGAGTAGTTCAATCCATCACCTTTTCCTCGTGTTGAGTTATTTCTATGAGAAGATATGTTTCAATTTCTTATTATATGTACATATCTCCCATATTTCTTTATAGAGATAATTTCTCCATATCTTCAGATAAAAGATTACAACTACTAACTTAAGATTATGAGTAGGGTAGTTGTGTTCGTGATATTTTATCTTCATTGATGCATAGGCAATAACTCTATCATTCTGCATAAGGACACAACCAAGTCCTTTCATGGTGCATCATTATAAATCAAAAAACCACCATTCCACGATGGTATATTCATGATCAGAGCATTCAAAAATATCCTCTTCAATTTTTAGAAACATTGCACACATTATTTTGTCCATACGAACTTAACCCCTTTATGTGTAATACTTTTCATTGGGTTGGCTAAACGGGTGAAGTTCTAAATGAAATTCCAATAATAACCTAGTAAAATGGTAGAAATATGCACCTCAACTATGTTCATTAGAGTAGTCCATTCATTCATAGCCTTTTTCTTCACAAGGTCAACAGATATTCCATCCTTAGAGGCAATGTGGCCAAAAAAGGAAACTTAATGAATCCAAAATTCACACTTAGTAAACTATCCATATAATTCATTTATTCTAAGAGTATTCAGAATATTACTCAAATGATTTTCATGATATTTATAGTTTTTAGAGTATACCAAGATATCATCAATAAATATAACTACAAAGTCATCAAGATATTCCTTGAAAAATATGTTCATTAGATCCATGAAAACCTAGGGTTCATTAGTAAATTCAAAAGGAATTACTGTAAACTCATAATTCCCATACCTGGTTTGAAATTTTGTCTTTGGAATATCTTATTTCCTCACTCGCAACAGATAATATCTAGATCTAGGGTTAATCTTGTAAAAATATTGGGATCCATGAATTTTATCAAATAAATCATTAATGTGAGGTAGGGGATACTTTTTCTTTATTGTTATATCATTGATCTCCCTATAGTCAATGAACAACCTCATAGATCCATATTTCTTTTTAACGAAAAGTATAAGGGCTCCCCGTGGAGATACACTGTGGTGAATAAATCCTCTATCACTCAATTCCTCCAGTTGTTTATTAAAATCTACTAATTCCACAGTTTCAATTATATAAGGAGTCTTTCATATAGTTCTTGAACCATGAATTAAATCAATAGAGAATTAAACTTCCCTCTCTGGAGGATGTCCAGGTAAATCCTCTATAAAAATATCAATCTATTTTTGCACAATACATACATCTTCAATTTTAATATTTATTTCCTCATCGATATATATTTCATTCTCATCCTTTCCATGAATTAAATTAAGAAGATCTACTGGGGGTGGATTGAGATAAGAGAGAGATGATGATGTTTCTACTCTAAAGATAAGGGATTATACATCATTCTCAAAAATTTAACCTCCTTCTTCTTACAACATATTTTCGCATCATTATTTGAAATATAATCCATATCAAGGATTATATCAAATTCAACCATAGGTATTTTAATAAAATAAAAAAGATAAAGCACATTTATATATCATAATGGGGACTTCCTAACACATATTTTTTGCAATGATACTTCCCTTAGGAGTTTTGAATCACAACTCCCTTGTTAAATCAAATTGGAAATATCTAATTTTCTTAACAAAATGGGAAGATATGAATGAATGCAATGATCTAGAATCAAAGAAAACATTTCCTAAGTTTGAGGAAAATATTAAAGTACCTACTAATATGTAATTAGGAACTTCAATATCAACAGTTGTGATCGTATAAGCTTGTCCCTTATCCCTTGTCCTTTTCTGTGTCATGTTTCTTTAATGTTTTAGACAAAAATTATCATAGTGTCCCATATCTATACAATTATAGCATTGAAAATTAATAGTTTCTTTCTTCCCCATTCAATCACCAGTATTATGACCTTTATATCCACACTTATATAACACCACTTTTCCATTTAAGTGGGAACCAAGGTGTTTCCTTCCATAATTATCATAGGGTGTAAAGTCAACTCTTCCCTTCTTCCCCATTTCTTTATTTCCTTTTCTAGAGTTTTCAGCATCCTCCTTCTTCTCTTTCTTTCCTTTAATGTCATAAGACTTAGATAACTCCTTCTCTATATTGAGAGCACTTGATCCTATGTCTTTATATGATGATAAGGTTTAGAAGACCAGACCTCGTTAGAGGAATGGATTTAGGCTATCAAAGAATTGATCAATATTGATCCTTGGATTACGTATATATTCCACAGCATGCCTTTCTAACCTTGTTATGTTAGCTTCATACATTGCAATATTCTCAACTTCCTTTTTCCTTAAATTCAGAAACTGCCTTTCCATATCCACTCGTTGTTTATGAAGAATGTATTATCTAAGAAAAGTTATTTAAATTAACTATATTCAATGTTTTCTATTTCTTCCTCCTTATTTGTGTTTTTAATTAGTGACCACTATTGATCAACATCTCCTGAAATACGATAAACTGCCATAACAACCTTCTCCCTTTCATTACTTCTCAAGGAAAGAAATATCTTCTCTATGGAACTTATACAAAGTTCCTCTATGAATGGGTTTGTATTCACATTAAATGATGGAGTTTTTTTCACATAAATTGATCTGACATGGATCCTCCATGTTGTGGATCCGGATTATCTATATGGGTAAGGTTATTGTTCATAACCTGAGTAGGCTATCATAATAGAGTTATGAGTTTATCTGCACCAGTCACAACTCCATATCCAACATCATTATCTTGCATAGGATGGACATCTCTACATGGGATACATGCGTCCAAGAGGTTTCTATTAATTCCACTAGGCACCATTTCTAAATAATGGCATACACTAGATTAGGTTATGAATCATAATTTCTTATCTCAACTTACAAAAAATACTTAACAGAAATTGAATTTCTATGCATGTATAATACCATAATCAAAAATATGGTTTATTTGAGGAAAAATTTACATTTAAATTCTTCATAATGGATTGTAATGAAGATTTGAATTATCCTAAGCATATACCACGGGAGTGTAACAATATGTGTGCAGTAAAACCCATTTTCGTTTACCAGGATACCCCAGATCAAGCCCAAAACTCCTTATCATAGTTTTCACTCTTAGGTATATATGCTCTAGAACCACATCAACTTGTAGTACCTAGACATGGATTTATTTTATAGAAATATCCACATAATATATTCCTTACCAAAATTATAGGATATTCTTGTATAATTATCCTCAAATACTATCTTATAGTTTTGTTCTCTAATCTAATCTTTCTAAATATATTTTCCAAGTTTTTTACTAAACTTTCTCTGATACTAACTATAAATACCCGACCCCATTTTCTTAGAGTTGGTACCTTAATACATTATATTAGCATGATTGAGAGAAATTCATATCTCTAAGGAACAAATTGTTTAGTATATATGGAAATCCAAATACATACATAATTTCAACATTACAACTAGAAATTAAAAACAATATAAAAGTTCCATTGGTAACATCCACCACTCTAATATTATCCCTACAAGTCAATCATAATATACCTCTTCATGTCCTGGAAAAAATGAAACATAAGAATGGGTGACCTTAGATGATCAGTAATGGAAAACAATATAGCAGAAGATATCATAAACATAAACATTATGAATGATGAATAATTTAAAACACAAGCCTTTAAAAATAATAAAGTTGAACACATTATGGAAGGAATATGAGTTGAGTAAACTTTTACATAATAAAAAATAATCATGGGTATTATACATGTTGAATAATCACATGAACTATGAATTTATAACTTCATAATGAGGGAAATAAATATTCTGGACATTTTAAAACATACCATCAAGGCCTCTGAAAAGAAATCTAAAATTATTAAGGCCTCAGGCAAAACTATATCTAAGAAAATGGGCAAGGCCTCGGCCAATTCCATATCTATTTGTCTCATGAGACATTTCGATGCATCGAGGGGATATAGTGGGACCCAACCCTCAAATAATAAGTCCAATACATTACTATTAATAACAATAATAAACATAAAAAACATTTACATTAATATTGAAACTAACATATGAATTGTAAATAACTTTCCCTGAATAGTAAACATAAACACTAACCATTCAGAGTAATTTGGTAAATGGCATCAAGAAAGAATATCTAACATAAAACTAATTAGAAACCATTCAATAAAATATGTTGGATTATATCATAAAACATTATCCCTATATAAACATAATAATCAACAAGTGTGTTGAAATATGTGAAAATTATCTTATAAAATCATTGAGTAATTTTTGAGATAAATTCCCTTTACATTGAAAAGAAGAGTTCTTTTGGAAAAATCTTTGAATAACACCAGAAATGAATTAAGTTATTTTTATCATAATAGAATTGATAGTTTTATGAAATTAATTGTTGTCAAAAAAATATTATAGAGTTCCCATGAAAATAGGAGAACATTTGATAAATTAACATGAATAGGGCTTGTATTTCGAAAAGAATTTTGAAAGTTATTTTTAAAACATGTAAATCCCCATAAAATAAAGAAGGATTCTGGTTGGTAAACATATATATATATATATATATATATATTTATGTAACTCAAATATAATTTATTAGGAGTTCATAATAAAACATAAAAATTTCATTGAGGTAAGTAGACAATAAAAGTAACCCGAATGAAAATGGAGGTTCGGGTGGAAAACCCTTACCTTAAGTCCAAAGGTGTTCCTCACATGATCTTAATGACCAGAATAATAAAATTTAGGCTCATAAAATAATTATTCCATCACATCCTATACATTTAATAGATTTATTATAGCTTTATTAGGTTCAGTCATGGCCTTTTGATGGGTTAATATATTCAATTTCATTGTTTGGGAGCGTTTTATTCCTTAGTTTTCCCTGATTAGTTTACTTATATTCATGTACGGATAAACATGTAAAATGATAATGGTTGTACATAATTTAAGATATATGTGATTAGTGAACATAAATAAGATTATATATTAATAAAACAAATTGGTTATTTTGAGTGAAGATGAATAATTATATAAAACTTTAGTGACAATTGTTTGGGATATTTGGTGATTTTTTATCACAATGAACTCATTTTGATATATAAATTAATACCATTTTTACAAAAGGATTGAAAAACCATACATAGGAAATATTACATATATAAAAATCTGGTTCAACCATAAAAATGGTTTCATGACCCGAATTGAAGATGTTAAAATAAATTGAAAACTCATCATCCATGAATGTAATAAGTTAACACATCTCAGATGGTGTTTTAATTTCTAGTATAAAAGATGGGGAAAGGATATATGATGATGAATTATTCCATTATCATAACAAAAATTCTAGTACATGTAATGTACTAGATTTATCATAACATTTGGATAATGAAATGTGAGGAAAGAAAAATTAATGAAAGTAAATCGAACTCAATGAAATGAGAAGGGGAATTTACCTATTGAAGTTATTTTCCTTGAGAGCGTCTTTTGGGGTGAGGTTTTGGTATTTTTATGAGACTTAGGGCTGATGGAAGTAGGAGATGAGCTTGGGAGGAGATTTGGGTAGAATTTAGACAAGTCACAAGGCATGAGAGGAGTTAATAGAGGAGGGAGTGAGGGGGTTTATAGTGGATGAGAGGACTGATTTTTTTATTCTTATTCATTATTTTATTATTTTTCTCAAGACAAGTAATAGTATTGATTCTTGAGACCAATAACAGAAATATGTGAATGTCATTTCAAACTAATGGTTTCTTACATAGTCCATGATGCAAGGAATAGGAGCTAGGTGATCAATGATGCAGAAGCTGGGGAGGGGCAGTTCTAGTGGGTTGGGCCTACGGGTCATGTTTGGGCATGATATGCCTCTAGGCCTTCGGGTCATGTATTGTAGGTCATGACGTGACTTGTTTCTTGGGCCTACGGGCCATGTACGGGTTCCCCTTCAACCCTTAAAAGGGGGATTATCCATAATAAAATAAAAAATAAGGCCTTCAGGCCATTCGAGCCATGATGCAAGGAATTGTGTATTTGACATATAATGTATATATACGGTAAATTACTGCATTTCATTATTCACTAAAATTTCAAATATTTTAGAAAAATACCAAAAATTCACCATAGATATTTTCAAAATTATAGAATCCAAAAATGGACTCCATTTCATCAAAATAATTTTCTATGTATAATAAATTTAGTTTTTAATTAAAATAATTATTTATTCAAAGAATATGGTTTTAAAACCAAAACTGATTTTATAATACCCTGAAACTTTAACTAAGGTCTTATTCAATTATTCTAAAATCATAAAAAAAATTATTTATTTAGGAACCCATTTTATGAAAACAAATAAATTTATTAATTTACAGTTTTAATTAAATATTTATCACATACAAAAATATGAATACTTAATTCATAATTTATAAAATAATCTACTTCATTTATAAGGTGCCTAAATTTTATTTATATAATCATGGGGGTGGTTAATATTCATAAGGGTCATATTACTATTCATAAGGGTGCATTTCTATTCATATGGGTCCATTAATATTCACCAAAGATTAATTTGATTCTACCATAATCTAAATGTTACCCTGAACGCAACTGTGTATGATAGTTTTTTTAAATTCAAATCACAGAATTGTAAAAATTATATTTATTAGATAGGTTATAATAAGTGTTGTTTTGTTGAGACTCATTGTTTCATACATTCAATATTAGATTTATTTTCAATTCCTTAGGGTGTTACAGTTCCAAGTGATTTTCCCTTTATATATAATTATTTTAATTATATTCACAAACCATCATTTAAGTGTTTAGATTAAATTTCATTTGGATGTGCCCCTTTCATCTTTTTATAAATGATAATGGAACCTTCCCAATTCTGTTGGAACCGTTAAAAATTGAATTAACATATTGGGTAGTTTTGAAAAGTTTCTCTTGATGAATTGGGTTGTGATTTTTGAATTGGATTTTTAATTATCCTTAATTAATTGTTTGATGAACAATTTCATGTTTTTATAATAAAAACTCTCTACTAAGGTGGGATATCTTCTAAACTAAAAGGTGATGATTATTGTTTTTAACATGCTTGGATTTTATTATTTGGTTCTTATTATATGATTTGATGTCATAGTTTTTTATGTGGAATGCTCATACATGGCCCCTATTGAATTTATAAAATGGATATCCCTCCTTTTGTGTAAATTCTTACCAAACAAAGTCACCCCAATTAAATGATTAGTCCATTTTATTAAGGTAATTTCCCATGTAACCATTTTGTCTCTTGATCATGGAACTTATTAAGTTCCTCTTGAACCTTGATGTTTTAATATCTATGTTTTTGTAATTTAATGACCCTTTAAGACTTATAAATGGAATTGTCATGTTTTAATGAATTTAATGAGTTAAATGGAATTGATCAAGTGAAATGGCTAATGCATGATGGGTTTCCTTTCTTAAAATGAATCGAATGATTTTAAATGGAATATCCCCAAGTTGTGGTAAGGCCATGCCCCATTGTTTATGATTTATTAAATGATTCATATGAAATGTAGTGATTTATATATAATTAAACTTGATTATGACTATAATAAGAGGTTATGCCTTTTGTATTATGTTAAAAATTCTTATGCCTGGATTATATATATATATGTGTGTGTGTGTGTGTGTGTGTGTGTGTGTGTGTGTATATGTATATATATATATATATGGGTTAGGAAATAATTTTCATGAGAGGTTTTTCCTCATTCATTGTAATATAAATGAATACGCCTTTATAGAGGTTGTGTAAGATAGTAATGAGTGTTGAGTATGGTGGACAATCACACTTCTTACCTCAGGTGTTGAGTTCATGGCATCTCACACTAGTGATAAAATAATGATGTTGGGATGAGGCATCACATTATTTTATTTGAGTGATGACATTACAGCTCACTCATCATCCTGGTCATTTTTTCATGATGTCTCTATCTCTCTCTATTCGTTGGGTTTAGGGCCTTTACCCTTTATCTTGAGATAACATGCTTGATAGACTGTTCAAGGATTATGTGAGTTATGCCCTGGTCTATCCCACACTAGTATTCTAGGTATATAGAAATTATGCATCTATACACACTTGGTTCATATCGGTGGATTAAATATATAACTATATTATATATATATATATATATATTTGTGGTAACTGATCAAACACTTATTATGGCTATGATCCAAATTAGGTAGTGTCACGAACTGAATTTGGTCACCATCCAAACTGGAACCCGACACCATCCGCGATAAGGACTGAAGGGCTTTCCTAATCCCCGTGGGCTGTAACAAGTGCTTGGGTGTCATAAAATGAAATATGAGAATGATTTACCCAAGTTTATAAACATAAAACAACAAACAAATCCAATATAAAAAATCTGGATTTTTCAAAACAAATAATATTTTTCAAAAATTCAGAATTGAATTAGAAAATTTAAAACAATTTTCAAAGACTATAACAAATGAAGAAACCCAAAATGGACATCCCAAGAACCTCCTCATGAAAAGAGGCACCACCCTCAATCCATCTCCACAACACTCCATCATGAAGGACCTCTAAAAAATCAAACCGTTGTCACAAAAAGTTGTACCCAAACCTGTGACAAAAATAACCAAGTCTACTTACACCCAAGGGTGTAAGTAGGGTGTGAACCAAAGCCCAGTAGGATGCCACCACTAAATTATTTCATGTGATAAACATCCAAATATAAAAATCATAAAAATTTTCATAAACAGGAGATGATATTAATAATTTTTAAGAGATGCAACTTTAAATAAAAATAGATTTCAAGTGGTCTACTTTAAAGAATAAACACTTTTAAATAGAATTCCAAATCTACTGAATTTTTCATCCAAAAATACTATATTCTGACAGTAAGAATAAATTATCTAATAATCAAAATCAATGGGAAATAACCCCTAGGAACTAGCTCAATGTGGGTCCCTGGGACCTCATATCTCGGTGAAAGTAACCATTCAAATATCATTTCTCATGCACACGAGCAACTAGTCAGAAGAATACTCAGAACCTAGTGGTTCCTCATCTTCATCGTCATAATCATCATAGTTTATTTAGTTTTTTCATCATCAAACATGCTATTTGAAACTAGGGCCAAACCCCACAGGATCACTATCATGCTAGTACACGTCCAACCACCAAGATAACTGGGTTTTCCCTCTAGTTCTCAAACAAGTTCCATAAGCCATGAAATACCATTTTCACATTAAAAAATCATTTCCACATCCCAAACACACCAAAAATCCCAAACAAATTCCACACAATCCCCTTTCTCATTCAAATTCATTTTGAAAACACACTCATACCAAAAAAGCCTACAACATGTTTCATATCTCTTTCACAATTCACTAAATCCTTTAAGAAATTTTATAAAATGTGTCCAAGATGGTAAAAATCACATAACAACCCATTCATAATAAAATTCACCATTTTAAAAATATACACCAACCCAAATAGTACATAAAATTCCTTTTCGCGCTTTGTGTAACCCAATAACCCATTTACAATTTTCATAAAACACTTTCAATAATCATGATAAGGTTTTCCACCTAAAACCCATTCAAAAATACACTTTTAAACCCAAAAACACACCCAAACCCTACCAAAGAATAATTGGATTCCCAAACAACATTTAATAAACCACTTGCATATGTTATAAAATAAACCCAAATATTACCACAAGAGTTAAACATAGAAAACACCCAATTTGAAGCTAAAGTGAAACTATAAAGTTATCCACTTAAAAAACTCCATCAAAAATGGTTTTCTCACAATTAAAATCATATAAGGAATATTCAAAATAATTAAATATGTCATGCTAACTCATCAAGAAATGATCAAACATGGAATCACATACCTTTTGTGTCAAACCCCCAATTCATTGTGCGAAACTTCAATCGGACCACTGCTACACCACAAGGGAGTCAAATTGTGACCTAGACCATAATATTTGGCTGAAAAAACACCAAATAAAACCCTAGTTACAATCCCTAGCTTCTTGAAATTTTATAACCTCAAAAAATGTGGAAGAAATCCTAAGAAAATGTGAGGAACATGAGAGGAAACCCACTTACTTGAGATATATTGAATAAAACGACCGAAATACACCATTATCTGAATTTAAAAACATAAAAAATGAAAGTGAGGTTTTAATAAGGCTAAGGAGGTCATGTAGGAACTATAATAGAGGGAAAAGAGTAAAAATTGAAGGACATATGAAAGAAACAATTTACCTCTTCAAATTTGGATGATTTGAGAAATCCAATGAACTTATACCCTCATTTGCGATGAATATGAGCTCCAAAGAGGGGTTGGAGAGAATGGAGAGATACTTGGGTAATTGAGATCTAGTGAGAGTTTAAATCACTAAAAAACCCTAAAATGGAATGAGATATTGAATAATTAAAAAAACTTAAAGCAGGAAATGGGATTTCGGGCTGGCCCAACACCTTAATAGAAAACCCAAATCCATCATGACTATGGATTCCTATGAGGTCCAAATGGATATGGTGGTTTTAATATACCATGTTATTCCAATAGGAAAGTTTAATGGGTGTAAATTTTTGAAAAATTAAAGAATTATAAAGGAAACAAAATTGGTTTTTTAAATCTAGAAATGGACTCACTGTTTGGCCCAAATCATGAAAACTCACCCCTTCCTCTTAAAATGTATGGGAAACCCCCACAATAAAGCAATAATGTAAATTAAATGAAAACATTCCTTTAAAATAAGTCATTTATGTGATCATTATCCCCACCATAAATCTTTACACCCTCATAAATCCACAACAAGGCCAAAAGAAAAAACCAAACCCAATCGAAAGGCCGAAATGAACTTCTTTGCCAAGATTCACCTCCAAAGGCCAAAACACCTCTAGTGATCAATTAAAGAAGGAATAATATCACAAACCAAAACATACACCAATTTCCAAAAACAATCAAGAAAATTCAGACTTTATCCCAAAATAAAACACATCAAACACTATCTAAACAAGTCTCAAGAAATTTACCCAAACGAACAATAACATCTAACAATGTTACACTTACTTTAACTTAACTAAACCATTGGGTGTTCTCCAATCCCAAATTTTACACAAGGAATATGATGGTAGTTATATATATTCGAACAAGACTAACTACCTCCATACAAAGACCAAGGACAAATCTGAGTTACTAGTACGAGGAGACAAATATTGGCTCCCCACCATAAGAGACAACTTAAATTTTCCCGAGACAGAATCCAGACACTAACTGGGGGAAGCCTGAACAGACTCCCTAGTTTAAAGGGTAGACTTCCATTATAAATTTCCATAATATCATAGTAGGTCTCCCCACCATAAGAACCAGCCATATTAACTGACCAGCATGGGCCGACACAAGAGGAGCGAAAAATTTAATGATTTGGGACGGTCGCACGATTAGTCCACACGTTTTAGGAAACCGTGAGCTAATCGTGGGAATCCTTCTATCTTTATGGTTTTATGGGGAATGGTTACTACTAACCATGCAAAAATTGTGCACTCAACCTGTCCATCCAAATTTAAAACATATCACCAAAAACTCAATGGAAACTAAAGGGGGAAAGAGTGACATTGGTCGATAACATGGGCACGAGTCCCTCCACTTTCCACCAAACAAGAAAAACAAAATCAAAATGACGAAACTAGAGGTTTAAAATTTTCCCATATTTTATTCTAAGGATAGGACATTGACCAAAGTTTTGAATAACCCCGGTATTTTCCCTGACTACACGCCAACTTCACTCCAGGACCTGTGGCTAGAGATCAAATGATTGAAGCATCTTCGGCCTCGCCATTAGGATTTGGAAACCCCCTGAACAAAAATTCTCTTTTCAGTGCCATGAAAACTATACCCAGACCCCATATGGGTTCACCAAGACATAACACATTCCAAACTCACTTCACCTTAACCCTATATTTCACTAAAACAAGTGCTTTGAAGAGGTGCACACATCACCCCTTGTTTCTTCTAATGGAAAACAAACAGAGGAAAGGATATATAGAAACATTGTCCTCTAACAAAAGGATGTCAAGATATCCCAAAAGGAGACACACTTATAACAAAACAAATACTCAAAAAATATTGTACAAAATCACATTTACAATCAAACGAGAACATTACATCACAAAGTGTCACCGAGCATGACCATTGCGACTGATAGAGACAATACATGGGAAGAGACATTATGCCAAGTCCCAAAACAACACATAATTTCTGAAAGTGGCCATAACAGCCTCTTATGACCATATTTTCTACACTATTGGTTTAACATGAACCCCTACTTTGAAGAGACTACAAAGGACCCAAAGGCCCTCTTAGAAACTATCCACACTGACAAACCTAGACTACTTTAACCTTCAATGAATTAGGTAACTTAAGAAACTATGGTCTCTTTAAACCTTCAATGAGTACTCTCCCACTACAAGAGGATACAAAAACCAAGAAAGTAAAGGGTTTATAATCAATATTTAAAGCTCAAGAAAAATATTCCCTATATTGATCAATTTGATTTTCTTCCAACGATGAAACAATCTGGGTTGCACTTCAATTGTGCATTAACTCTTAGTGGGGTCATACCTTATCCAACATGAGAACCCACAAACCCAACCAAGATGGTTCATTGATCAAAACGTGCCAAAAAAATAGAACCAAACAGATGAGGGGAACCACCATAAAAGCTTCATGAACTTTTCTTAGAAGAGACCACTAACCATCCCTTCAACCCATCTTACCGACCAAACACAAACCCAAAACCCCATTCAAACAAGAGGAGTTATTAGACTCAAAACATCCCATAATGACAACATTTCAAAAAACATATAATACACACCATCCCAAACCAGTCATCAAGACATCATGTTTTACTTTAAAATCATCTCTTTGAAAATAAGTAGTTCACCAGTGAGCATATCCACCAGTGGTACCCCATGGGCCTCACATGGGCATGTTTACGGGCCACACTGGGAACCCTCCTCATATCCACCTAGAACTCATCTAGTTGTTCCATTAACCATCCATCATCCCATGTAACCCCATTCATGTGGTCTCCCATGGAAATACCAAAGGTTGAAACAGAAATTCTTTCCACCTTCAAAAACCAAAACTGTCAACCAATACTTATTTTTTCTCAAGACCACTATCCAAGAATCAAAATCCCAATTTACATCTTAAAAAACACTTTTTTAATTCCCAATCATTAAAATAAGAACTCACTTTCAATTCATACTTATTAATTTCAAAACATCTCATCCCATTTCAAAACACTCCCAGTTTTATAAAAACTCCCTTTATCAACCCCCATCCCTTTGAAAACTAATATCTTATTATTTGAAACAAGGTTCCAATGATTCGTAAAAAATTTCAAAAGATCACCAATCATTCAATAAAACTAACTTTAAATTAATGTACATTAATTTAAAAACATTTCATCCTGCTTCAAAACACGTCTAATTTCATGACAAACTCCATTTCATAAATCCATATTAAATTGGGAACTCAATTCTTCTTGTTTTAAAACAAGATTCCAAAATTTCATAAACTTTTCAAATGATATATAGTTACCAAATAAATATACATTTCAAAACACCAAACCTGACCTCCAATACATTTCATCCCATTAAAACATATTTCAATAGTTTAGATAACTCTATTGGAAACACTTTTTTCAAAACCAACTTTAACAAAGTTCCTGCTTTCAAAAGAGGTGTAAACACACCATTTTCCATTTCAAAAAAATTCTAAAAATTAACTTCTACCATTTCAGAAATAAATCCACTTCCATTTTAGTAAAAATTGTTTCATAAGAGTTCACATTTCTTAAATCAAGACTTCTTTTTCTTAAAACCAAGTTCCAAGATTCCAACACAAAGAGACACGAGACAATGTGAGAGGAAACTAGATTCGGTGAGTGAATTGGACATATGGTTGGTGCCAATATGTTAATCATTGAACTATCATGGAGAGTGTTCTAGGGAAATATCCCCATATCCACATGTCTTGCGAGGCCCTATGATCTCACTGAGACTATTATCCCAACTCCATTTTCATTTCCTCAAATCGTTATCAAACCAAGAAAACCAAAGGGCTAAGATAAAACTCAACTTCCCCAGGTGACTTGAATCACATCATGAGGTGTGTTGGATAGGAACCCTACTCATAATTGGAATTCCAAGCCCCAAAAATCCTAACTATAGACTATCCCAACTCATCCCCAAATAAGATTACCCAAATAGTGAACCTAACCTCCTATGATGCCATTTTGTGATGAACCGAATCTGGTCCCCATCAAAACCAGCACCCGACATGATCTGTGACAAGTCATGAAGGGTATTCCCGATCCATATAGGCTGGAACAAGTGCCCAGTTATCATAAAATGAAAAATGGGAATGATTTACCTGAGTTTATAAACATAAAACAATAAACAAATCCAATATAACAAAAATGGATTTTTCAAAACAAACCATATTTTACAAAAATTCAGAATTGAATTACATAACTCAAAAAAATTATAAAAGACTATAACAAATGATGAAACCCAAAATGGACATCCCAAGAACCTCCTCAGGGAAATAGGAACCGCCCCCAAGCTAACTCCACAACACTCCATCATGAAGGACTGCTAAAAACCTGAACCATTAGAACAAAAAGTTTTACCCAAACCAATAACAAAAATAACCAAGTCTACATACACCTAAGGGTGTAAGTTGGGTGTGAGACAAAGCCCAATAGGATTCTTCCACTAAATTATTCCATGTGATAAACATTACAAGATTAAAATCTTATATGTTTTCATAAACATGAGATACTATTAAGAATTTTAAATAGTTACAACTTTAAATAAAAATAGTTCTCAAGTGGGATACTTTAAAGAATCAGCACATTTAAGTAGAATGATAAAGATATATAATTTTCCATAAAAACATATCGTATTCTAATGGTAAGAATAAAGTATCTAATGAGCACAAGCAATGGGAAATAACCCCTAGGCACAAGCTCGTTGTAGATCCTAGGTACCTCATATCTCAATGAAAGTAACCATACAAATATATATTCTTGTGCACATGAGCCACTAGTTGGGAGCATACCCATAATATAGTTTTTCCCCAACATAATCATCATAATCATCATAGTTTAGTTAGTATTGTCATCATCAAACTTTCTATGTGAAACTGGGGCCAAACCCCACGGGATCACTATCATACTAGTACACGTCCACCCACTTAGATACCCGGGTTTTCCCTTTATTTCTCAAATAAGTTATACAAGCCATGAAATACCATTTTTACATTAAAAAATAATTTCCACAACCCACACACACCAAAATTCCCACACACATGTCACATAATCCCCTTTCTCATTCAAATTCATTTTGAAACCATACTCACACCAGAACAGCCCTCAACATGTTTCATATCTCTTTCACAATTCGATAAATACTTTAAGAAATTTTATAAAACGTGTCCAATATGGTAAACATCACATAACAGCCCTTTTACAAAAAAAATGTACCATTTCAAAAACATACACCCACCCAAACAGTACATAAACTTCCTTTGCACACTTTGTGTAACTCAATAACCCATTTACAATTTTCATAAAACACTTTCAAGAAGCATGTCAAGGTTTTGCAAGTAAAATCCATTAAAAACCCTATTTTAAACCCAAAAGCACACCAAAACCCTAAATAAGTAGAATTTTCAGCCCAAACAACATTTAATAAACCACTTTCATATGTTATAAAACTAACACAAATATTAGCACAAAAGTTGAAAATGGAAAACACCCAATTTGAAGCAAAAGTGAAACTATAAAATTAACTGCTTTACAAACTCCATCAAAAATGGTTTTCTCACAATGCACAACATATAAGGAACATATAAAATAATTAAATCAAGCATAATAACTCATAATGAAATGATCACACATGTAATCACCTACCTTTTGTGTCAAACCCCCCAATTCGTTTTGCGTAACTTCAACTGCACCACCGTCGCAACACAAGGGAGAAAAATCAAGCCCTGGACCACAATATTTGACCAAAAAAGACACCAAATCATACCATAGGTACAAAACCTAGCTTATGGACATTTTTTAACCTCATGAAAAGTGGAATAAACCCTAAGAAAATGGGAGGAACATGAGAGGAAACCCACTTACTGGAGATATCTTGAATAAAATGACACAAATACACCAGTACCTAAATTTACAAACTTCCAAAAAAATAAATTGATGTTATAATAAGGCTGAGGATGTCATGTAGTAACTTTAATGGGGGAAAAGAGTAAATATTGAAGGAGTTGTGAAAGAAACAATTTACCTCTTCAATTTTTTATGATTTGAGAAATCCAGAGAAGTTTCGCCCTCATTCGCGATGAATATGAGCTCCAAAGAGGGGGAGGAGAGAATGGGGAGCTCGTTGGGTATGTGGGATTTGGTGAGATTTTAAATCACCTAAAACCTTAAAATTGAATAAGATATTAAATAATTAAAAAAAATAAAGTAGGAAATGGGATTTCGGGCTAGCCCAACACCTTAATAAAAAATCCAAATCCATCATGATTATGGATTCCTATGAGCTCCAAATGAATATTTAGGTTTTAATATATGAGGGGATGCTAATTTGGAAGTGGAATTGGTGTAAAATGTTGAAAAATATAGGAGTTGTAAAAGAAAAAAATTGGTTTTTAAATCTGGAAATGGGCTCACTCTTGGGCGAAAATCATGAAAACTCACCCTTTCTTCCAAAAATGTATCAGAAACCCCCACAAAAAATAAATAATGGAAATTAAATGGAAAAATTACCTTTAAAAGAATTTCTGGATGTGATAGGTAGAGCTGTCAGGTGTACTTTAGGAACATGAGTGAGCAGGTTGTTTATTCATTTCAGTTTTATTGTATAATTACACCTACATTGCTTTACATGTATACATGGATAGGATTTGGTCATAGACTTTGTGGGTGGAAACCTACTATGATTTATATCTCACACCCTACTTGGGACTCTATTTCACTAGGGTACCCGAGTATACCTTAAATTTGTAGGACCTTGGTTTATTGCTTATTTTGTTTAGCTAGTGCCTGAGAGTTAGAAGCATAGGACTGAGCCAGAACTCAGGATTCTCTAGGAGTTTGCCTTTAGGGATTTTTACTTATTTTCTATTTTTGTGTTTTATAATATATCAATTCTTGTCATATGTATTTAGATTTAGTTTGGTATTAGCATCAGGACATGCATGCATTTTATACATTGGTGTTGGCCATACTTTAATTTTAGTTGATATTATTATTATCTTTTTCTTCTTTGTCTTTGATTTAATACTAATTCCACTATTATTTGTTGTTTGTTTAGATTTTTACCAATGTTGTGCTCTAATATAAGGGTATAGTCTCCAAAGTATCACCTCATGAGACTCTCACTACTAGTCAGTAGCCTATGGCATATGGGGAGACACGCTTGAGGATATGTGACCCATTGGTGCGGCTACTATTTTAGTGGTCAGCCGGTTAAGGACATTAAAAAGTGATATCAGAGCCTTATTTTTCATTTGTATTACATTTTTTGGATATTATCTGAGAGACTATTAATGTTTTGGTGCTTGGTAAACATCCATATCAAGGAATGATCACCCCACCCACAAGGAAATGACCATGTGGCTAGGGTTGGGAACTGTTGTGCATGTTGTTGGATATTACAGTTGAATTTGAATTCACGTAGAGTGATTAGTGTACTATCTTCTACTTATTTGTTTATCGAAATTATGGTATTTTACCCTCAACCTGGAATGGAAAGGATTAATCATTACAAGAATCATATAGACTCATAGAAAATTCACATGTCATTCATATTCCATTCCATGTAGTTTCATTGCTTGCTGATTTGATTGGGTGACTTGAATGTCATTCCATGCTTTTGTGTTTACTGGAATTCTTGTTATATGTCATGTTAGGTAATTTTCATAACATGGTTAGATTAGTGTTTGGTTAGGTAATTCATTTGAATTCCTAATTTTATAACATGTTTAAGTGATTATATTCCATACTTTTTTGTTTATAGCATTATTTTTTGTGTTAGCCGCTTGTAATTACATGCTAATTTGGTTTGATATGTAAATGGTTACATGTTCAGAAATTTATTGGTTAAGATTGTGATGGGATATAGTTTTTAGTCCTAAGTTGTATGAGTGCCTTGTAAATGGGTAAAGGTAACCGATGTAATCGAAACATATTTGAGATTTATATATTTAGAAACTATTTTTAAAATGACAAAGGAAGTTAAAGTTTAATACTATAGTGAATTAGTTCTAACTAATGGGAGCCAAATTCCAAACTGTAAAGTGTATGGGTGCTTATATATCAGTAGATGGATGCCCATATTACTAAAACAATATATTTGAGAATTTTATATTATTAAATGGGATTTTATTTGATTAATTGTGAGTTAAATTTTGTCTATAATGTGTATGGGTGCTTTATAGATTGGGGTTGTGGCAACCCATGTAATACAACCTTTGTTTATTTAACCATCATTTGTTTTGAGATAGTTTTAAATAAAAAATTGGTTTACTTTTGGTCTAAAATGAAATGTTAAACCACTAAAATCTAAAAATAGACCCAATTAGGTCAATTGGGGAATGTTTCTTATAAGATGACCCGTTTTGTTGTTTTTAATTTCTTTAAATATGTAGTTGTTAATGGGCTGGTTTCTAAAGAACCCATGTTGGCTTAGTGGGACCCTTATAGGTATTCTTATCTATTATAACTTAAAAATGATTTTAATTGATATATTTTCTAATATATGATGGGGTTTCAATAAATTTTTAAATGTCTAAAAAATAATTTTAATGACACTTTACTATTTTTCTTGTGTTGATGGTTAAAATAAAGTGTGTTGTGTTTTTTTAAATGGTACTTGATTTTTTGAATTAAATATTTTACATGTTTAATGGTTTAAATGTGGATAAATATAATGTATTTAAAATTGAACCCTAGGTGGTTTCCTTTGTTTAAACCCACATGTAAGGGTCGTTTAATCTTTTCTTATGTAGCCTAGGAATGAAAGAATGAGCATTTTTGTAGGAATTATTTTCATTCAGCAGTGGCATAAGTGATAGGATCGTGATCTGATGACTTCTAAGAGGCATGAACTACTAATTTGAACCACATTTTTCTATCATAATGGGTTTTCCCATGGTATGTATTACCCTTAGAGTATAAATTCCTTGTTAGTGCTGTGATTTTTTCTAATGTTTAGTGTCATTCAGGTGTTTTTGTCCCTAGTAAGATGATTATCTTCCAAATTAAACCTCTATTTAGAAGGTTTTTCATGCTTTCTATGGCCTTATTATGGGCTTGATAACTGATTAATGACAATTTTTAGTAGGTTAGACATGCCTAGGGCATGGTCACCCACTTCATATTTCTCATGACCCTCTCTCTTTACCTAGGTGACTTGGGAGGTTGTCAGTTTATTTTGTAGTCATTTGTTATTATACGACTTGATCCAATTTCTACTATATCCATATGATACTTGAATGCATATAATTGATAGCCTATCGATAGTATTCATGATGTGTCATCTTTCTTCTAAAACCTCAGGGTATTACATGTTCATGTATGTAGTTCTCATCAAGTCCTAAATGTTATAACGAACTGATTTACTTTTCTAAATCTTTGATCATTCTGTTGTTTATTATGGTCTCGATTCATCTCCATAGTATAGTGACCTATGTGTAAAGAAATAAAGCTCATCCCAAAGACCGAGATGACTATTAGAGACTCAACTATTTTGACATTCCAGTCAGTTTGGTTTTGATTTTTCATACCAAATGCTTAAACATTTTCATTTTAAGGTGATATTGATCTATATTTCTTGTGAATGACTAGTCTCTCTCTCTCTTTCATGACTAGGAAACTCTTATGGTGGGGGGTGCTGCATCATTTCTAGGAAATGTGTTCTTCTTGGTAAAATAAACACAACCGATGAGTACCATTTAAAATGGTTACGTATGTTTTTGAATACCTTGGACGCTAATAAATATTGTAAATGTCAGTTCTTTCTTGAAAGTATGACACTGATGTGTTTGGATGTGTATTAAACCCCATGAGTACATTTTTGTTCGATTATGGATTGTAAAGACCCTTAAATTTCAAGGAAATTTTTTTCTTAATTTTCTTTGGAATTTTACAAGAACGCAGCTTCTGACGGCACCTGATTCTGAGGCCCGGTGTGCCCAGAATCATTTTTTGAAGTTTGGATCGGGTACGTTCAGTGAACGAATGAGTTGGTTTTTTCTAACTTTTGAACCGGTTCTCAGAATCGAATTCTGAGGGAACCGATGAAATCGCAGCCCCGGTATTTGCTTAGAAACACCTCTTCCGGATTTGCGTTTGCTCGGTTGTGATTTTTAATTTTTGGGTTTTAAGTTAAGAAATAAAATAAAAGTTGTGCGATAATTTTATTTTTATTTTTCACTTAAAGCCTCTTAAAGAACACTTCAAGCTGTTTAAGCTGAGTTGATGCGAATAGGGTTCTATCCAAAAATATCCTACCCTCTTGGTAGGATATTTGTGAGGTGGGGCCCGCACGAGCCCCCACCGTTTCTTTTCTGCTAAGTAACGCACCCGCGAAAACCCGTCATTATGAAAGTCAACTGACGCGTTTTCTTAAATTCTTAACGCACCATTTAATTGGGCGGTTTTATTCGTTGAATTAATTCTAAGAATTAATGGGTTGTTACTTACCTCTTTTTCATTTTTTGGCATGTTAATAAAATAAGACCAACACTCTTTCTCCTTAAGTCTTGTTTGTTGAGAGGATTTGACAGAAACCAATAATTCTCCATCCTCCTTCACAAAGAACACAAAGAACGTGAAGCACGTGAAGAACGCGAAGAACGCCGAGCCCTAGGAAATCGACGATGTGAATCTGTGTGCCGCGACGCCAACCTTTCCTCTCCCACGACGTTCTTCGGCGACGTTCCTTAATCCGCAACAAAATCTTCGATCATCCATTGAGGTGAGAGATTGCGGTTCTTTAAATTTCTTTGTTGATTAAAACAACAATATGGATTTAATTATTATTAATTAAATCTATATGTTCTTGAACCTCGGAGTTCGTCGACGCGCACCATATTCCACGACGACGCGATGCCCTTCCGTGACGCGACGATCTCTTCCTTTCGCGGTGATCAATTCCGCGAAGAACGCGTGTGTGACAACTTGACGAGGTAGCGGTTTGTTGTGATATAATTTATTTATATTCCCGTGATCGTTTCTTTTAAAATAAAGAACCCAGTTTCATAAAGAACAATTTTAATTTATTAAAATTGTAATTTGATATGTTGAATTTTCTTCCCGGTTGTTATCACCTAACATGGTGGGTGCGGGCCGAACGAACACGGCCCGATAACCCTCCGCAGTTCTTCGTTGTTGTGCGGATTTGGCGGGTGACGAAAAAACGTGATGCAAGGGCGATTTGATGTTTCCGAAGTGAAGAACGGAACCCGGGAGGAGCACCGGCGTAGACGGGAAGGAAAACGGACCACTGGAGCGACTCCGGTAGCCCGCAGAAGCCTCCGGCGGCGTGGGTCGCCGGCGCGGCGGCACCGGGTCGGCCTGGGCCCAGACCCCCCGTCTTCGGACCTTTTCAGGCTTTTGCCCATATCTTGATCTACGGGTTTCCGAACGACGCGCCTTCCACGGCGATCCGATCCTTGGATCGAGATGGTCGTTTCGGTATATCGCACTCAAGGTTTCGAAATACTTTGGGTTCGGCCGGGTTGGTTTGTACACGAAACCAACCAGGCCCTTGGTGCGGAAATGCTCATATCTTGAGATACGGACGTCCGATTGACGTGCCGTCAACTTTGGTGGATTCCTCTAAGTGAGACGGATATTTTGGCATACTCCGCCCATGGGTTGGACGTAGGTGGAGTACGGTCGGGTTGGTTTGCCTTAAAAACCAACCGGGCCCTGAGACGAAAAGGCCAATAACTCTCAGACCGAGTGTCCAATTGACGCGCCGTCTGCGACGTTGAGTTCCTGTTGACGATACGGAACTTTTGGATACATAAACTCTGAACTTTGAGTCAGTTGATGTATCAGCCTCTCGGCTCGTGGGGCGGACCCTACCGAATGAGCTTGTTGTGTGCGGGAACCCGAGAGCTGGCTGCTACTGTTGTTGTGACGACGATGACTGTATAGAGATCCTCAGTGGATTCGACTGCGACGATGATGAAAACCATACGAGAATCCTCTGTGTTTTCGGCAGTGACTACTACGTTATATCTTGGGATATGTCAACTCCGGACTACATGTCAGTTGATACATCGTCCTCTTAACTCGTGGAGTGGACCCTCCCGGAACGAGCATGCCATGGGCAGAAACCCTAGAGACGGTTGAGACTTGACGACTGCTGATCGAACGACTCGGTGTGTTACTGATAGCCCAGTGGGAAGCGCTTGGTTGTAGCGGCAGACCCACGATAGAGGTGCGCTTCGTTGTAGCGGCACAGGGGAGCGCTTGGTTGTAGCTGCAGACCCACGATAGAGGTGCGCTTGGTTGTAGTGGCACATGGGAGCGCTTGGTTGTAGCGGCAGACCCACGACAGAGGTGCGCTTTGTTGTAGCGGCATAGGGGAGCGCTTGGTTGTAGCGGGAGACCCACGATAGAGGTGCGCTTGGTTGTAGCAGCACAGGGGAGCGCTTGGTTGTAGCGGCAGACCCACGACGGAGGAGCGCTTGGTTGTAACGGCACGGGAGAGAGCTTGGTTGTAGCAGCAGGCCGACAGTACCCGATAGGTGGAGTACTACAGTAGTCCATGGTAAGAGGGAAGCGCTTGGTTGTAGCGGCTTTACCACTGTACTTGATAGAGAGGGAGTTTCCCAATAGCTGGGTTCAACTTCATGATCGATCATGTGTGGGTCATTGCGGGGTTAGTACCCTACAGATCCTTTGTGGGTTCGACGACTTAGATGGATCAGTGATCATCTCTATCGTCATTCGAAGAAGTATACATGTGTGAGCTGAATCCTGTTTTACTCTCCTCTGTGGATTGTGTTGTGCTATCCTATGTGGATTACGTTTTTCTTTCCTTTGTGGATTGTGTTGTGCTATCCTGTGTGGATTTACGTTTACTCTCCTCTGTGGATTGTGTTGTGCTATCCTATGTGGATTATGTTTTGCTTTCCTTTGTGGATTGTGTTGTGCTATCTTGTGTGGATTTACGTTTACTCTCCACTGTGGATTGTGTTGTGCTATCCTATGTGGATTATGTTTTGCTTTCCTTTGTGGATTGTGTTGTGCTATCCTGTGTGGATTTGCATTTTTCTTTCCTGTGTGTAATGGGTTGTACTTGAGCTCGGATGTTGGAGTCGAGCGAGAATTGATGACTTAGGTATATGTATGGGCATATACCTAAGCAGTGTTAGATGTTACTTCGTGATTGTATCTTTCCTTTGTGGATATCCTTTGTGGATTCTGGGAGACCTTTGGGGGTCTCGGGGTCCCTACTGAGTAGCTTATACTCACCCATGCACGGGCTATGCCCACACTACGTTGTGTTGGTTGCAGACGACGGACAACGCTGATCGTGGTGGAGGCTTGCGGAGCAGGACGGTGCCTGGAGGTGGACTACTGGGCGGGACGTACTTGGAGTGGTCAGGTGGACCCGAGGAGCAGTAGAGGCTATCTGTACCCACCCTTCAGGTGGGACTTCCAGGGGATGACTCGATGCTACGGCTTTTCTTTTCAGTTTCTGTTTCCCCCCTTTCAGTTGTACTTTATAGTTGGGCTTGTATTTCTAGCCCCTTTTACTTTCATCACAGCTTGTTACAGTTTTACATAGTGTTTACTTTTCCGCTTGCTTACTCTGTGGTGATTGTTTACTTTTCAAAGGCAATGCCTTCCCTTTTTCCAGGATTTACGCCTTGGTGCTAGTCGCCAGCCCCTGTCCTATGGGAGGCAGGCTTGGGGTAGTCATGGCATGGGCCCTGAGGACGGGTCGTGACAAATTGGTATCAGAGGAGTTCGGTTCTACCGCAGACTCTGATCTTTATTCTATGTAAAGCAATAGTGTTCAGCGTATTGGGTGTGGTTATCAGTCCAGGGAGTCCAGTATTGGTGCTGCGGCCAACGTATCCGTACACCAGGACCCTGAATTCTGATTTCCAACTTAATGCATGAAAACATTGATTGCATGTGTGTTCAATTTTTATTTGTGATTACTTGTGTCAGCTCACCAGGTATACAGTTATGACCGTGGCGCACCTGTTTCTTTTCAGGATGGCCCCACGACGGTAGCCAGCTAGGGTTCCGAGAGTGGAGTGTGATGACATCCCACTGAGAAACGAGGCCTCGGTGCAGGGCTCCTTGTCAGCAGAGGCACCGGCGGTACCTCTACCCGCCGAGCCACCGATGCTTCCAGCCTCAGCTTCTGACGATGCACGTCGCCTTAGTGCACTGCATGAGTTCCAGCTCCAGCGACCGCCCAGGTTCCACGGGGAGACGTACCCTCAGGCCGCCGAGGACTGGCTTGAGGTAGTTCTACGGGTTTTTAGATTAGTGAGGACACCAGCAGACCTCATGGTGGTCCTTGCAACGATCCTCCTACACGCGGCAGCAGTCATATGGTGGAGTTTGATGCTCCAGGTGCACGACGAGACATCTCTCCTCTGGACGGACTTTGAGAGCATCTTCCGCTCTGAGTTCGTCCCAGCCACCATCCGTGCGGTGCGCATCCAAGAGCTGCTACAGCTACGGAAGGGCAGCATGATAGTGGCCTAGTACTCGGCGATATTTACTGATCTCTTGAGCTACTCCACAGATATGGTACGAGACCCATTCTTCCAGGCCCGGACCTTCGAGCAGGGACTGAGGCATGAGATCAGGGCTTCGATGATCTCCCTCAACATTCCGACTCAGGCAGGAGTGTTGGAGCGAGCCCTCTTAGTGGAGAGTTTCCTTGCTGAGCAGTCTCCAGCAGCAGAACCCACCACTTTCCGGCATGCGGCAGAGTCTTCTGCAGCGGGCAGTAGACAGATGACGTAGGGGTCCAAGAGGACTAGACCTACAGGTGGTCGACAGCATGACTCTGGATGTTTGTGCGAGGCACTCGGGGTGGACAATGACTTGCCATGAGAGGGCAGTGTTACTCCTGCGGCGGGATTGGTCACATGGCTCGTGACTATCTGACCCGTCATACGGATGACCAGCGGATGGACGAAGGACCCCCCAGGCAGAGGCATAGGTTTGATCAGGGCAGGCCGCAAGGATCAGGCGGCCCTGGCAGGGGAGCTGACCGTGTAGTTGGAGGTGGACGACGCTTCGGGGTGTTGCCACCACCACCACCAGGAGGTCCACCCCGACCGTAGGGGACAAGAGGACATGGGAGAGATCAGATTCAGGCAGCTGAGGCCTACGATCATGGAGCTCCGGGAGCAGATGGACAGGAGCGGAACTAGTGGATACGTCTTTTTTACTTCTAGTTTCTGGTTGTTGTTGTGTAATGTCTTTGTATTATGAGCTGAAATAGTAAAAGACACTTACCTTTGTGATGTTTTCATTCCTGTCCTCTTTTGTGTTGTTACTAAGAGGTTCCAGTTAGACTGTTGACTTGACCCTCACTTGTGAGACATCTACTGGAGGAGACCCAGTTACCACACACTGATGCCGACAGTGTGACTCAACCCTTGGAGCTGAGACTAACGGTTGGATATCTTGGTAGTAGCGTCAAGGCCTTACGACGTCATCTTTGGTATGGATTAGTAACATCCATATCGGGATTTACTATATTAGGAAAATGAAGTGGTTCATCCAGGGGATGAGAACAGATTTCTCTTATCGGCAAAGGAGAAATCTTAGCAGCTCTTGTGGGACCGGAGATGGTCCAGGCCACGACAGAGAAGGTCCATGTCATCCAGGAGTAGATGAGGACATCTCAGAGCCGACAGAAGTCTTTTACTGACAGGAGGCAGAGGCCACTAGAGTTTGAGGACGGCGACCATGTCTTCTTGCGGGTCTCACCTCGACAGGGTTTACGGAAATTTGGCGAGGTGACTTATCGCCTGGCTCTACCACCTTAGTTGCACCGGGTGCACGAAGTTTTCCACATATCTCAGTAGAGGAGATACGTGCACGACCCGACACAAATATTTGACCATGGATAGCTGGTCTTTGATGATGGGGCGGCTTTTGCGGAGGTCCCAGTGGAGATTGATGATCGACAGGAACAGGTCCTATGTGGACGATCGATTCCTCTAGTGCGCTTCAGATGGCAACTCGGGAACCTCCAGGAGAGCACATGGGAGCGGGAGGCTCAGATGCATGCTCAGTACCGCCTTTGTATCCCTAAGTTTGTGGTGAAACTTTATGGGGACGTAAAGCCCCGTGGTGGGAGTAATGTAAAGACCTGTAAATTTCAAGGAAATTTTTTTTCTTAATTTTCATTGGAATTTTACAAGAACGCAGCTTCTGACGGCACCTGATTCTGAGGCCCAGTGTGCCCGAAATCATTTTCTGATGTTTGGCTCGAGTACGTTCAGTGAACGAACGAGCGGGTTTTTTCTAACTTTTGAACCGGTGCTCAGAATCAAATTCTGAGGGCACCGATGAAATCGCAGCCCCAGTATTTGCTTAGAAATTTCTCTTCCGGAGTTGCATTTTCTCGGTTGTGGTTTTTAATTTTTGGGTTTTAAGTTAAGAAATAAAATAAAAGTTGTGCGACAATTTTATTTTTCTTTTTAACTTAAAGCTTCTTAAAGACCACTTCAAGCTGTTTAAGCTAAGTTGATGCAGATAGGGTGCTATCCAAAAATATGCTACCCTCTTGGTAGGATATTTTTGAGGTGGGGCTTGCACAAACCCCCACCGTTTCTTTTCCGTTAAGTAACGCACCCGCGAAAACCCATCATTATGAAAGTCAACTGACGCGTTTTCTTAAATTCTTAACGCACCATTTAATTGGGCGGTTTTATTCATTGAATTAATTCTAAGAATTAATGGATCATTACTTTCCTCTTTTTCGTTTGTTGGCATGTTAATAAAATAAGACCAACACTATTTCTCCTTAAGTCTTGTTCGTTGTGAGGATTTGACAGAAACCAAGAATTCTTCACCCCCCTTCACGAAGAACGCGAAGAACGTGAAGAACGCAAAGACCACGAAGAACGCGAAGAACATCAAGCCCTCGGAAATCGACGACGCGAATCCGTGTGCCGCGACGCCAACGTTTCCTCTCCCGCGACGTTCTTCAGCGACGTTCCATAATCCGCAACAAAATCATCGATCATCCGTTGAGGTGAGAGATTGTAGTTCTTTAAATTACTTTGTGGATTAAAACAACAATATGGATTTAATTATTATTAATTAAATCTTTATGTTCTTGAACCTCAGAGTATGTCGACAAGCACCGTATTCCACGACGACGCGACGCCCTTCCGCGACGACGCGACGCCCTTCCGTGACGCGACAATCGCCTCCTTCCGCGGCGATCAATTCTGCGAAGAACACACGTGCGACAACTTAACGAAGTAGGGGTTTGTTGTGATATAATTTATTTATATTCCCATGATCTTTTCTTTTAAAATAAAGAACCCGGTTTCATAAAGAACAATTTTAATTAATTAAAATTGTTATTTGATATGTTGAATTTTCTTCCCGGTTGTTATCACCTAACGCGGAGGGTGTGGGCCGAACGAACACAGCCCGACAACCCTCCGCAGTTCTTCGTTGTTGTGCGGATTTGGCGGGTGATGAAAAAACATGACGCAAGGGAGATTTGATGTTTCCGCAGTGAAGAACGGAACCCGGGAGGAGCACCGGAACAGACAGGAAGGAAAACGGACCACCGGAGCGACTCCGGTAGCCCGCGGAAGCCTCCGGCGGTGCCCCTGGCGCGCCGCCGGACAAGGCTGTCGTGGCAGCGGAGGTCAGCGGACCCGCGGCTGCGTGGGTCCGGCTCACACGCACGGGGCGCGGCCTTTGCGGCGTCCGTTGATTCCAGCGCGGCCCCACGCGGGGCCGCGACACCGTCTTCCCGCGGGGGCGGCGCCTCGCGGCAGCCTCGCTCGGCCGCTCGGTCGAGCCGAGCCAGGCCGGCCCGACCGGTCGGGCCGCGCCAACCCAAGGGGGGGGGGGGGGGGGGGGGGTCGGGCCGGGTCGGCCCGGGCCCAGACCCCTCGTCTTCGGACCGTTTCGGTCTTTTGCTCGTATCTTGAGCTACGGGCCTCTGAACGACGCGCCGTTAGTGGAGATGTGATCCTTGGATCAAGACGGTCAATTCGGTATATTGCACTGAAGGTTTCGGAATACTTTGGGTTCGGCCGGGTTGGTTCGTACACGAAACCAACCAGGCCTTGGAGCGGAAACGCTCATATCTTGTGCTCCGGACGTCCGATTGACGTGTCGTTGACATTGGTGGATTCCTATAAGTGAGACGGATATTTTGGAATACTGCTCCCAAGGTTTGGACGTAGGTGGAGTATGATCGGGTTGGTTTGCCTTAAAAACCAACCGGGCCCCTGGGATGAAAAAGCCAATAACTCTCAGACCAGGCGTCCGATTGACGCGCCGTCTACGATGTTGAGTTCCTGTTGACAATACGGAACTTTTGCATACATCAACTCTGAACTTTGAGTCAGTTGATGTATCAGCCTCTCGGATCATGGATCGGACCCTCCCGAACGAGCTTGCTGTGTGCGGGAACCCTAGATCTGGCTGCTACAGTTGTTGTGACGACAATGACTGTACAGAGATCCTTAGGGGATTCAACTGTGACGATGATGAAAATCATACGGGAATCCTCCGTGTTTTCGGCAGTGACTACTATGGTACATCTTGGGATACGTCAACTCCAGACTACATGTCAGTTGATGCATCGTCCTCTTAGCTCGTGGAGTGGACCCTCCCGGAATGAGCATGCCATGGGCGGAAACCCTAGAGACGGTTGAGACTCGAAGACTACTGATCGAACGACTCAGTTTGTTACTGATAGCCCAGTGAGGAGCGCTTGGTTGTAGCGGCAGACCCACGACAGAGGTGCGCTTAGTTGTAGCGGCACAGGGGAGCACTTGGTTGTAGCGGCAGACCCACGACAGATGTGCGCTTGGTTATAGCGGTGCAGGGGAGCGCTTGGTTGTAGCGACAGACCCACGACAGAGGTGTGCTTGGTTGTAGCGGCATAGGGGAGCACTTGGTTGTAGCGGAAGACCCACGACAGAGGTGCGCTTGGTTGTAGCGGCATAGGGGATCGCTTGGTTGTAGCTGCAGACCCACGACGGAGGACCGCTTGGTTGTAACGGCACAGGGGAGCGCTTGGTTGTAGCAGCAGGCCCACAGTACCCGATAGGTGGAGTACTATAGCAATCCATGGTAAGAGGGAAGTGCTTGGTTATAGCGGCTTTACCACTGTATTTGATAGAGAAGGAGTTTCCCAATAGCTGGTTTCAACTTCATGATCGATCATGTGTGGGTCATTGCGGGGGTTAGTACCCTACAGATCCTTTATGGGTTTGACGACTTAGATGGATCAGTGATCATCTCTATCGTCATTCAAAGAAGTATACCTGTGTGAGTTGAATCCTATTTTACTCTCCTATGTGGATTTTGTTGTGTTATCCTATGTGGATTACGTTTTGCTTTCCTTTGTGGATTGTTTTGTGCTATCCTGTGTGGATTTACATTTACTCTCCTCTGTGGATTGTGTTGTGCTATCCTATGTGGATTACGTTTTGCTTTCCTTTGTGGATTGTGTTGTGCTATCCTGTGTGGATTTACGTTTACTCTCCTCTGTGGATTGTGTTGTGCTATCCTATGTGGATTACGTTTTTCTTTCCTTTGTGGATTGTGTTGTGCAATCCTGTGTGGATTTACGTTTTTCTTTCCTGTGTGGACTCGGTTGTACTTAAGCTCGGATGTTGGAGCCGAGCGAGAATTGATGACTTAGGTATATGTATGGGCATACACCTAAGCAGTGTCAGATGTTACTTCGTGATTGTATCTTTTCTTTGTGGATATCCTTTGTGGATTCTGGGAGACCTTCGGGGGTCTCGGGGTCCCTACTGAGTAGCTTATACTCACCCCTGCACGGGCTATGCCTGCACTACGTTGTGTTCATTGCAGATGACAGACAGCACTGATCGTGGTGGAGACTTGTGGAGCAGGACGGTGCCTGGAGGTGGACCACTGGGTGGGACGTACTTGGAGCGGTCAGGTTGACCCGAGGAGCAGTGGAGGCTATCTGTTCCCACCCTTCAGGTGGGACTTCCAGGGGACGACTCGACGCTGCGGCTTTTCTTTTTAGTTTCTGTTTTCCCCCTTTCAGTTGTACTTTATAGTTGGGCTTTTATTTCCAGCCCCTTTTACTTTCAGCACAGCCTTTTACAGTTTTTCTTAGTGTTTACTTTTCCACTTGCTTACTCTGTGGTGCTTGTTTACTTTTCAAAGGAAATGCCTTCCCTTTTTCCGGGATTTATGCCTTGGTGCTAGTCGCCTGCCCCTGGCCTATGGGAGGCGGGCTTGGGGTAGTCATGGCACAGGCCCTGAGGATGGGTCGTGACATGGACTTCAGTGGTAAAGTTTGAAAGATAAAGAGATGCTTTGGGTAGTAAAGGTATTGTGATCGGTTAAATGATGAGGTGTCAGCAGGTGAAGTTGAGCATCTTTCTAGAAGTCGACCATTTTTGGTTTGATTGTTCTTCATCAAGTATTTAGGTATGATTGATTGGAAACCATTCAAATCCTCTTAGTCTACTCTTATTTAAGATATGACCATGTCCCTTATTTTGTCGTTGTCCTTGATACACTAAGAGAGCACCAGTCTTACACCACACTAAAGTTTAAATGTTCTTAGAATTCTTGGATTTGTTTCCCAGTGTTTCATGTTGTAATTGTGGTTCTTACCAAAGAAGGTTATTCATGAGTGATGTTTGGGTTCCCATGTAGGAATTCCTTGGACAAACCTTCGAACACAATCTATTTCCATTGACTTCACTACTAGAAGGATGCCTCTCTATACTCAGTAAATGATCTTATGTGGATATTGTGGCCATGTTCCAACATCTCACTTATAAACACATAGTATAGACTAACTTGGGTATGTTCATTGGACTCCAAAAATTTCAATCCGAGGTTATCCCAGACTTGTGTCAGGCTCAAAATTGTTTTTTAAGAAGTGGGTGATGATTCTAGTTGGATGGATCAAGATTACACTCTTGATAATGTAGTGGAACGACGAATTAAATGGCCAGCTGATGGTTTGATCAAGTAACATCACTAAAAGTCAATTATGGACTTCGGTGAGAGTTTTAATCATAAATAAAATATTCCTTGGAGGAAAGAATTATGGTTCTATTGGTAATATGACATATATCTATGTTGGGAGTCTTCAAGATAAGTCATCTAATGTGGCTCAACTCATTGTCTCTCCTTGTTTGATTTGTTCAGTTGAATGTATTTGTTTCTAAACACATGATCGAGTTAAGGGTGGTGTGGTTTAAAAATGATTAAAGTGTCTTCTAGGGAAATATTACATGACCTATTTCTATTATATCGATTTGGATGCAACCTTTTATTTCTGGTTAGGTCCATGATATGACCTCGGTTGTAATCAGATACTCCCAATTAAATAAATCTAGTGAGAAGAGTCACTATAATGATTAGGAAAATGTCATGTTAGAAATTATGATATTGTAAGGTATCACAAATCGGAATTTTCCCTTTTGCAATGATAAATCCTAAGGCGGGGAGCACCTTTGGCCATATGTTTAAGGAGACGATGTCATGAAAGTATCTCTAGATAGACAGTCTTGGTTGGCTCTGTTTTAGTGTTTTGATTGAAAAATGAGCATTGGCTCAAGTTGTTATGGTTAAAGTGTCATATTCTTTATATGTTCTTGGAGGTAATCTGGGCGTTTGAAGACACAACACGGCCATTTGAATGGGACTGTATGACCCTATTAGGTTGGGTGGTGTTATTTTGTTCTCGTAGGCTTGTCGGGGATGATAATTTCAAAGGTGGGGAGGTTGTAAAATCCCATGTTTTTATCCAAGGTGAAATTACTTGGGAATTTGATCTTTTTCATTTACTTGATATGCCATTTTGCAAGCCCAGCATTGAGGTGAAATTCTAAGAGTTGGAACACATTTATGTGTTTTTTTTTGGACTTGGGTGACGGCCTGAAGGGTCTCTCTAGTGTCTCTATGAGTTTTGGGAGTGTCAGGGTTTAGAAAACAGAATTTTGGAGGGTATTCTAGGATGCATGGTTTGTATGAAACTGTGTGGCCCTCAGCAGGAAACCATGTGACTACAGAGGGGGTGTAAAAATTCTCCACACTGGTTGTGCACAATTTTTCCAAACCATGCGCATATCCCACATAGTTAGTTTTATTATAGGAAGTACCTAATAACTATTCACCACACGATTTTTGCATAGTTAGGATAACTGTGTGGGTCAAACCATGTGAGGTGATTCCTTAAGTAGGGGGTTTCACATAGTTGGTGCATGGTTTGGAAAAACTGTATGGTAAAACCGTGTGACCTATGTTTTAGGGTGAAATTTCATTTTCTCCCTTAATATGATTAAAAACCTTATTTTCTTCATTCTTATCCTCCTACCAGTTGGTAGGCCTTCTCTCCTTTCTTTATGGGTCTCTTCCTCTCCAATCTAGACTTGGATAGATCTCCTTTTTTGGTTCCCTAAATCGTTCCCTGTTGGTCTCTATAGATCTACAACAGTTGTATCTTGAGTCCTCTCTAATCTATTTCAATTTCTTCATTCCATATGTTGTTTTATTTTAGTGCGATCTCATTTTCCCCAATTTTAAGTAAAATGCCGGTTTTTTAGATTTCTTCTAAATTGGATCGAATCATACATTGATATAGTTTGATAAGTTTTTCCTAAGTACAAGGTCGGCGTTCTATGACTTCTTCCTCATTTTTTCATTGTTTTATGAATAGTTTCATTGTACCTCATTTCGATATTTTTCATGTGTTTCTTTATTATTGGATCCTATATATTTAAATGATCATTTCACCTAAATACATTCATGTTGACACTTATTTAGGAAATTAGAGATTTTAGATCTATTTTATGGACACCCCTAGTGTGTGCCAAGTGATTTTCCATTTATAATTATTTTAATTAAATTTCATAAACTCCTTATAATCGTTCAAATTAGATTTCATTTAGATGTTCACCATGAATGTTTTTTCCAAATGGTAATGGAACCTTCCCAATTCCATTGGAACCTTTATAAATTGAATTTCCATATTAGGTAGTTTTATGATGTTCCTCTTGATGAATTGGGTTATGATAGTTTAATTTTATCCTTGCTTATCCTTAATGATTTTTTTGAAGAACAATGTCATGTTTTTATAATAAAACCCCTCGACTAGGGTGCATTATCTTCTAGACTAGAAGGTGATGATTAGTGTTTTAAACATTCATGGACTATTTTATTTGGTTCTTCTTCAATGCATTGATGTTATAGTTTGGTATGTAGAATGTTGATACATGGACCTTATAGAAGTTATAAAATGAGTATCCCTCCTTCGGTGTAAATGTTTACCTAAAAAAAGCACCCCTCTTAAGTGATTCTTCTAGTTTATTAAGGTAATTTCACATGTAGTCATTTTATCTCTTAACTTTGGCGCCTCATAAGTTCCCCTTGATCCTTGATGAAGAAATTTGAGTGTTTTATTTAATTTAATGACACTTTGAGCCTTATAAATGGAATTTTCATGTTTTAATGAAATGAATGAGTTAAACAGAAATGATCTAGTGAAATGGATAATGCATGATGGGTTCTATTTCTTAAAATGAATCAAATGGTTTTAAATTAAATAACCCCAAGGGATGGTAATGTGATGGCCCTTTTATGATTTATTAAATTCTTCGTATGAAATGTAGTGATTTTTATAGAATTGAACTTGACTATGACATCCATCAAAGCTTTACCTTATGTATTATGTTATAAATGATTATGGACTACTTATATATATATATATATATTTACATATA
The DNA here is from genome assembly GCA_963277665.1 of Viscum album. Lineage (NCBI taxonomy): Eukaryota > Viridiplantae > Streptophyta > Magnoliopsida > Santalales > Viscaceae > Viscum > Viscum album. The sequence goes on from OY728153.1 coordinate 1,281,980,033, forward strand.
TATCTGTGTGTGTGTGTGTGATTGAAAATAACCTCCATGAGAGGTTTTGTAGAGACCCGAAGCTTGACGTACATAGATATTACATTACTTTTGCGGAATACACAATACATAACGAAAACAGACACACAAGGACGGTAATAGTTTATATTCTTTGGAAACTTGGAATGTAATCCTCTAATTGTGGTGAAAGATCTTCAACATCTCCCATAAAGATCTTCTACTTTTTGTTTCCTTACCTAAAACTTTTATTTTAATCCTGGGGGAAAATAAAACATAAAAAGGGTGAGCTCAAATGCTCAGTAAAGGTAAACATGGATAAAATAAAACATACCATATACATTTGAACTTAAAAACATGAACATAATGCTTAAACATCAAAATCTTGAGCAATGACTTAAAACATGGAATTACATAAGGCATAGATCATAATGGAACATAAATCATGATAACATAGCATGGGAATAAAACATGTAATTGTGGCATCCATTAAGCACATGTAATTATTTCCATAGTAGCCAAGGCATTGCTGCCAAGACCATCTTAGTGGACAAAATCCCTTTCTGAATCGAGTTCACTCCTCGTTTTAGTCCTATAATACTGAACCGGATTAACTTACCGTTCCATCCATGTCTATATAATGAGATATAAATCTTTACCCAATGCATTGGAGGGATATATAGGTCCCACCCATCTCATAATTAAATAATTCTTTCATGTGCCACAAAATCATAAATAATACATCATAGCATAACCCATGTAATAAAATGGGATTCTTAAACCTCATGCCCTCATAACATAATCCATAAAAGTTTGATATCTTTTCATCATAAGAAAATTGAAACCATTTAAATCATAGATACATATTACTTGAAACATACACATATGAAATAATGTCATCTTAGATGGAAAATAGTTTTGGAAAAACACTTGAAATGAATTCTTGAAGAAAATATCCTTTCTTCTTTAAAAACATTTTCTTTTCACAAAATTCCATGAAATTTTAAAAGAAAAGGGTTTTGTTGAAAATAATCATGCAATATTTTAGAGGAAGCTTCTTGAAAATGAGGCGTTATTAAACCATAAAAATCCATTAATGTCGTATAAGTTAAAAATAACATTCTCCTTGTACTTTTGTCAAAAAAGTCAAAAAGTACCTTATATGGTAACCAAAGGAAAGATTCCATTCATACGATGTGGTAAAAAGGCAATAAAGGGTAAAAATGACTTTACACATTCATGGAATAATAGTAAACATTTTATGAAAATATTTTTAGAAAACATGGTCATGGATGATAAACATAATCCCAGTAAATACTTATGTATAAGAAATCTCGGATAAAAATGAGATTGAAAATTTATCCATTACCTTAGGTCCGATATGCTTTGTCTGGATCCAAACCTCTTGTATAATGATTTAAATAATATCATTGACTTATTACAGAATCATATTCATTGTTAAGATATCATATATGGTTCACTTATGACTTTATATTATCCATTCTTTTGTAAATTAATGTTAAAGTAGCGTTTTGGGTAAAATCATTTCATTTGTCGTTCGTGTTTTAACTTGTAATTATTCATATGATTACTTAGATCATGGTTAATTACATCAAGAATGTAAAACATTATTTATATATAATATATATTCAGAATATACATATATATATAATAGATCGATAAATGGAAAGAAATACACCGTTCATGGAGATGGTAGGTCGTACGTACGTATGAACGCTGTTTTTGTTTCCTTATTGAATTGAATGGAATTAAGTAGATGACATACATATATATATACATAAATCCAGTAGCTTTATAATGTCATATATTTCATTATTATTTCTTATATATACTTTATAATCATTCTTAAATGGTTAACATGGAGAATGAATCTCATCGCGTCGTGGAGACGGTAGTCCATACGTACGCACAAGCGATGATATCGTTCCCATAATTATTGAATTTAATTGGATAGGATGATACAATATATCATAATTAGTATGATGTTATAATATCTATGTATAGTTATTCTTTACACCAATATACCGATCCAAGTAAGGTGGTGCTGGAAAAACAGATTACACCACGGCGTGGAGACGGTACTTCGTACGTACGCACGCGCGGTGATTTCATTTTCTATAGGATGGATATATGGTGAAATATGGTTGTTTCATACATATAATAAAATATCAGTATATGAGTGATACTTATTTTATTACTTCATAATGAAACAACTAAATAAGAAGAAGTAGAAGAAGAAATAAAGTTGAAAGAATCGGTAACGGACATTACTTCTTCTTTGAAGCACCTCTTTCAGACCTCCTCTTAGGGCACTAAAATTGGTATTTGAAGAAGACCATGACCTCTAGGATGTTTATAGGGAAGTGTATAAAAGAACTTTTCAGGGTTTGGCCGAGCTTCAAGGCTAAAAATGGTGTGAGGAAGAGAGGGAGGAGGTGCCCTTTTATAAGGGAGGAGAGGGGCACCTTTGGAATAACTAAAAATATTATTCTATTATAAAGTCAAATTCGGTTTTTAATAGCTACAAATTGATATATTTAGAATCTAAGGTGGGTATGGGTCTAAATCCTCTCATCCAATAGAATTTATACAAGTTTAGGTCATTATATTAACCTTATCTTTTAGTTTTAACTCTTAGTTAATTAGATTGACATTTACCATGTCACTTTGTATTTTTATATTATATAGTTAATAAACTTACCATATACATACAAGCGACCCCCAAGTGTTCCATTAATGATACACCTATAATGATATAAGTATCTTGGCCGAACATTAGATTTTTAGGAATATAATAACAATTAATAATATAATATTTGTTTTAAAAGCTATTTTATGTCAATTTTGACACTATTTGGTAATTGATTTTTGTGAAAATCATAACAGAATGATTAGTTCGAAACAAATTAATTAACTCAATACTAACATGTCATAGTAACATATAAAATAATTTTAATTCATAAAAAGTCTCAAATTACATTTATTTGGGTATTTATAACATCAATTATGTCAATATTTCATTAATAAGATAATTATTGCATCATCATTGTGTCATAAATTAATTAAATTATTTAAAGTCTAAAAATTATAAATAAAATATCATTATGTAGGAAATATTTATATTTTTCTAATGAATATTTATAGCTGAATTTATCTTATGTATAACCCTATATTAAAAATAATTTACTTATTAAACTTTGATTTTAACTATTTTAACCCTTCTTTAAATAAATTAATAATAAATGTCCTAATCTAATCCAAGTGGGCCTAAATGGTCATATTTTCTTCCTAAGGTTGTTTTTGGTCGAATTACACTTATCCAATAGAATTAGGACATGTGTTAGGGTAATAATAATATCATTTCTACCCTTAATTACCCTATTTACTTTTAACCATGGTAAATAAAAGTAAAAAGTTACTATTCGCCAAAAATTATTTTCATCTCATTGAACCACATTTTACTTACTGAAATCAACCGTGTCTCTCGGATTTTTGAAATTCCATTCACAAAAGTGGTAAAATTAAGTTTTAGGTAAATTTTCAAATTCTCCTAGGATGTGGGTAAAAGACAGTCAAAAGTTCAATAAAATTTTTATATATCTAAAATTATTATAAAATGACTCCAATGAATTAAATTGAACTTATATAGGTATTATGTGTCAATTTTGACCTAAAATAAATTTAAATAAAATAAATAATTATTTAAATAAAAAGTTGGTTTTTAAATAGTAACCCAGTGTTTTCACTATTCATCAAAAATTTAATGTTTTCAGAAAAATACCAAAATTTCACCCTAGGATAATTTTGATATTTTGAATCCAAAAATGAAGTCCATTTTAAAATATGAAATTTACAAAATTTCAAAAAGTGGTTATTACTATTCATAACAGCTATTTTTAATAATATTTTAACCATATATTGTTATTTAGTGAAACCTAGTATTGCGTACAACATACGCTATCGGGGAAAGTCATGATTGCGTGTAATGCAAGCCAAGTCAGGGTTGCGTGTTGTGCAAGACTTCTTCATTGTTTCGTATAAAAAAATCCAACCATATTTCATTTATACATTGAATATATATATATATACACTCAATGTTTCATAGAATAACTACTATCAAAATTGTGTGTAACATGATCCAAGAATAGTGTTGTGTATACTGCAAGCTCATACGGTGATGCGTTTAGCACAAGGTAATCTTGTTGTAGCATACAACACAAGACATCAATGATATTAAAAGAATATTTTTCATAAACTCTCGGGGTGTTACATTCTACCCCCCTTAAAATGAATTTCGCCCTCGAAATTCGTCGGGGTTATAAATGGTTTACTACTCGAAAGTTTTTTTAATATAAACCCACATCCTAAAAAGGAATACCAAAACGTGGCTTTAAAAACTAAAGTATGAAATGTAACGGTTACCCAAATTAACTCAGCACTGGGTTTCCACGTAGCAGAACATAGGTGAAAATATGGATATGGAAGAAAAATCTAACCATCATGTTCTGATGGAGAGTGGTAGAGAACATCGCTATGAAAAATCCATCAATCACAAAGCCATAAATTTGTGATGATCTAAGGTACCATCTGATTAATCGGATATAAGAGCACTAGGACAACATTTTTGGTTTTCAATATTATTTCCCTAAAGTTGATGAAATTTGAATTAGAAGAAATACTTTTGTGATTTTGGTACAGTCTCATCGTTGGTCGTTCTTTGGACAATTTCCACTTCATCTCGTAAAGAAATGAAGTTTAATTTTTCATTCGTGATGTGTTAGCAGATCATGTGATAGAATGATGGGTCATTCCATCTGTCTTAAACAAAAGGTAAGAGAAGTTATCAAAAAATACATTAGTCCGTCTATAGTGAGATTAATCATATATGGTTCCTAAAATGGACTTATACTTCATATATCATACTGCTTAATATAACAAAACTAGTTTCTACTAAACAGGGACTTCCTGTAGGCCAGTGGTAGGCGATAAAGGCCAGTCGCACTTCGGTTGTGGGTTTGATTCTCACAGCCTTGTCCGGCGCGATGGGTTGTCACCCATCCTGCAGGTTGTCCTTTTTCTAAAACTACATTACTATAACATCCCATCAATAATATCGAACTAACTTATGTCCAACATAATCCATTCCAATCATTAGGCTTATCTAAAATACTTCGGTCCAAGCTCATAGTATAAAGAAAATGATTACTTGAAATGTCACATAACAATCACGTGAATGCCAACATTTATCCCCCATATATCATAAGAAATATCTTTTTGGTCAAATTACAAACATGTGAATAACTTAATCATGTATTCTCTTAAAGAATGAATACCCATTGAACCTTAGTGAAAACATGAATGTTGTTAAATTTTAACACTTTCCACATACCAAAATCCCAAAAATTCTATATACTCAAACCATGATATAACCTTCTCCTTATAACAGTCATGAGCTCATGAACACTATCAAACATTTAATTTTCTCCTTATCCCTTCATTATGCGCATATCATCTACATTCTAAAAATATCTGAATAACCTTTCAGGGTTACTGGTACCATTCATCATACACTTTCAAAACTTAAAGAAAGACAACATTGTAACAATCCTTAGATGTATCTTTATTCCATAGTACCATGAGATTACTTATACAACATTACACTTGATAAACATGTAATCATTCCACTACATTCTTAAACCATTGACCAAGGTTCAACAATTATTTTATCTCACATATCATTTGTAGTCTCTTCATCATCATCAACATAAATACTACCCATACGACCATACTAATTCTCTTCATGAGACTTTCCCTTAGGGCATTGGTTATCGTGATGCATGTACATTCCACATTTGAAACATTTAACCATTGTTGATGTCGTAGAAATACCATTATCCTCATCCATGGTGTTAACTAAACCTTTTCCTTTGCACTTACTGGATTTGTTTCCTTCTTTTCCACACCCAAATCATCTTCCAGTTCCTTTGAAACATTCTCCTTCATGCCTCTTCCCACATGATTTACATAGGGGAAATTGAACTTTCTTTCCTCTATGATCATCATGAAACCTTATCTTTATATTATTAGCCGAGTCAGGAAACTTACCAAATTTGAGTTTATTGATCATATTATGAGATTTCTGATTCGGCATAATAATTATTTTTGGACTTCCAAATCCCATTTCATTTGGTTTCTCATGAATAATATCATTCCATTGTCCATAATATCCTCCATTATCGTGAATCATCTTTTTCCAGCCATTTTCTAAAACCCAAAAAGAATAGTGTGAGAGACAAAAATCATAATCAAGGGGGAGTAACTTGAATATCTAACATCTTAGGTTAAATTCTAAGATCATTAACATAGTTCTAGGACTATATCCTATACGTATACTTATCCTTAGGGACATCCCTAGACATACTTTAGAAATATCTCTAGGGATCTCACTAACGTTTTCGCATCCTAGTTTCCAAAGGTTGACTAAACCTTTCCTATGATACCAACTGTAGAGACCCGAAGGTTGACATACATAGATATTACATTACTTTTGTAAAATACACAATACATAACGAAAACAGACACACAAGGACTGTAATAGTTTACTGTCTTTGGAAACATGGAACGTAATACTCTAATCGTGGTGAAAGATCTTCAACATATCCCATAAAGATCTTCCACTTTTTGTTTCCTTACCTAAAACTTTTCTTCTAATCCTAGGGGAAAATAAAACATAAAAAGGTTGAGCTCAAATTCTTAGTAAGGGTAAACATGGATAAAATAAAACATACCATATACATTTGAACTTAAAAACATGAACATAATGCTTAAACATCAAAATCTTGAGCAATGACTTAAAACATGGAAGTACATAAGGCATAGATCATAATGGAACATAAATCATGATAACATAGAATGGGAATAAAACATGTAATTGTGGCATCCATTAAGCACATGTAATTATTTCCATAGTAACCAAGGCATTCCTGCCAAGACCATCTTAGGGGACAAAGTCCCTTTCTGAATCGAGTTCACTCCTCGTTTCAGTCCTGTAATACTGAACTGGATTAACTTACCGTTCCAGACATGTCTCTCTCAGGAGATATAAATCACTACCCAATTAATTGGAGGGATATATAGGTCCCACCCATATCATAATGAAATCATTCTTTCATGTGCCACAAAATCATAAATAATACATCATAGCATAACCCATGTAATAAAATGGGATTCTTAAACATCATGTCATCATAACATAATCCATAAAAGTTTGATATCATTTCATCATAAGAAAATTGAAACCATTTAAATAATAGAGGCGTATTACTTGAAACATAAACATATGAAATTATGTCATCTTAGATGGAAAATAGTTTTGGCAAAACACTTGAAATGAATTCTTGAGGAAAATATCCTTTCTTCTTTAAAATCATTTTCTTTTCACAAAATTCCATGAAATTTTAAAATAAAAGGGTTTTGTTGAAAATAATCATGAAATCTTGTAGAGTAATCTTCTTGAAAATGAGGCGTTATTAAACCGTAAAAATCCATTCTCGCCGTATAAGTTAAAAATAACATTCTCCTTGTACTTTTGTCGGAAAATTCAAAAAGTAACTTATATGTTAACCAAAGGAATGATTCCATACATACGATGTGGTAAAAAGTAAATAAAGGGTAAAAATAACTTTAAACATTCATGGAAGAATAGTAAAAATTTTATGAAAACATTTTTAGAAAACATGGTCATGGATGATAAACATAACCCCAGTAAATACTTACGTATAAGCAATCTCGGATAAAAATGAGATTGAAAATTTATCCCTTACCTTAGGTCTGATATGTAACACCCCAAGCTTCTACGGTACGTTTCCCTTCGAATAATGCGATAGCGTGTGTTGTACGCAACCTCGAGTTCTAACACACACCACAACTAATTAAACTAGCCGTTATGAATAGTAATACCTACTTTTTGAAATTATATATATTTTATATTTGAAAATGGACTTCATTTTTGGATTCGGAATATCGAATTTAGCCTAAGGTGAAATTTTGGTACATTTCGGATAACTTTCATATTTTGATGAATAGTGAAAATTACTAAATTTTAATTAAAAACAACTTTTTTAATCAAAATAATTAATAGTGATAAATTATGAATTTGAGTGGTTTTAAAGTATATTTAGAATATATTTTTACCATTCAATTTAATGTTTATCATTGGACATAATTTTACAATTAAACCGAACATAAACAAGTGTCAATCTTTTGATAGTTATTATCTCTTAAAAACACGCTTTTTGTTTTGACAGCGGGATTTAATTTTAAATTAATTTCTGCCACTTCTGTGTTTTGAATTTAGGAAAATGGATTCCATATTTGGAATCAGGATGTTCAAATTGTGTAAATAGGTAACTTTTATTTTTAGACATTTTGAATAATTACTGCGGTAAATATTTTATTTACCATGGTTAAAGGGTAAATCCGGTAAATAAGGGTTAAAACATAATATTATAATAATACAAAATTACCCTAAAACGTGTCCTAACCTTATTGGTGGACACATACCCGACCATGGGCATCCTTGGGTCAATTTGGGGACCCCTTGGAGCCACTTGTATGTGGTAGGGACACATTATATTAATAAAGTTAAAATAAAAATAAAAATGGCATAAGCTTACATCTTTTAGAAGAACAATTTTTACATAGGGTTATACATGTTGGATTTTCGATTATAAATATTCATTAGAAAGCTAAAAAGATTTCCTACATAATGATATTTTATTTATAATTTTTAGACATTATATAATTTATTTTATTTATGACACAATGATGATGCAGTAATTACTAAAATAGTGAAAAATAAAAATAATTGATCTTATAAATACCCAAATAATTATAATATGAAACTTTTAATGAATTAAACTAATTTTCTAGGCTAATATGATATATTAGGATTGATTTAATTGACTTTGTTCTAAGTAATCAATCTGTTAGGAGTTTCACAAAAATCAACTATTGAATAGTGTCAAAATTGACATAAAAGAGTTCTTAAAACAAATATTATATTATTAATTGATATTAAATTCCTAAAAATCTAAGGTTCGGCCAAGAGACTTATATTATGATAGGTTCCTCATTAATGGACCACTTGGGGGTCTCTTGGATGTATATAGTAAGTTTATTAATCATATTATATAAAAATACAAAGAGACATTGTAAAAGTGAAACTAATTAACTTAGAGTTAATACTTAAAGATAAGGTTAATATAAGTACCCAAACCTGTCTAAATTCTATTGGATGAGTTGTTTTCGACCTATCCCCACCTCATCCTTTGGATAGTCAACTTTGGAGCCTTTAGAAACCGAATATGAATTTATTATAAATTAATATTTCTAGCTTTTCCAAAGGTGCCCCTCACCCCTCTTATAAAAGGGCACTCCTCCTTCTCATTTCTTCACACCTTCAAAGCCTTTTGGCTCGGCCAAACTCTGCCCAAATACTCTCCCAAAATCCCTCAATACAACCTAGAGGCCTTAGTTTGATCAGAAAGCCAACCTAAGGAGCCCTTTTGATCAAATCAAAAGGAAGAACCCGAAGAAGAGGTAATGATTTCACCACCCTTTTCTAAGTTCATTTCTTCTTCCACTTCTTCTTCCTTTGTTCTTACCATTCTGAAATAATAACTCCAGTATCTCACATATACTGTGATGTTATTATAAATATGGTACAATCATATTCAGTATTCTATCCACCCTTTGAATAACATGTCACCATACGTACGTACGTACGGCTTACCGTCTCCACGTCGTGGTGTAATTGTTATTCAATATAATATTATTTGGATGGGTATAATAATGATGTGTAACTCATGTAAATAATAAATATAACATGTTAATGATTCTGTATATATGATATACCATCCATTTATATATTATTTTAATATCAAAAGAATGATATTGTCGCTCGTGCGTACGTACGGACTACCGTCTCCACGAACGCGATGAGATTCATTCTCCATCGTATCCATTCAAGTATAATTATCATTTGATGATTTAAAAATGATGTTTAAGGACTTTATATCATTCTGGATATGAATAAGATACAACAACCATGGCTTATGTAACAAAACATATAAAAGAAAATGAGTAAGTTAACTCCCGAAACGACGATAATTCTAAGATATTATTAACAAATCAATGTTAAAAGATCATATATGATATCATATTAATATATATGATTCTTGTATAATTTAATAACAACTATTTCACCATTATACAGGAGGTTAACCTACCCCAACCAAGGAAAAGTACAAGGTAAGGGTTATTTCACAATCTCTTCATTATCCGAGGTTGTATATACGTAATAATCTACTGGGATCTCTTTATCATCCACATCCATGTTTTCTTAAAAATGTATTTCAAAACATTTTTACTATTTACAAGAGTATGGGTTAAAGTCATTTATACCCTTGTTTGACTTTTTATAAGAGGTTTATAAAGGAATCTTTCCGTCGTTTTCAAAACAATGTCCTTTTTAACCTTTTCGACAGAATTGAGGTAAGAATGTTTTTTTTAACTTATACGGCGGGTGCGGTTATTTTCCGCCATTATAAAATCGTCGAAGCTTTCCTTACAAGCTTATAAGAATATTTTCAAAGAAAATGTTTTATTTTATATGGATCTTAAATGATTTCAAAATAAAAGGAGATATTTCTTTAAAAAGAATTTTGATTTCATCTATGTCAACATCCTTTGATGGATTTTAAGATTATTTATGGTTGATTTATTATGATACAAAACTTCTATATTGTATTGAAGGTTTTGTAATATGTTTGACTATGGATGTGCTATTTTTATACCATTCATAGTTTATGGTGAAAGTATTGACATTTCGTATGCTAGTTTTAATCCGAATGTTTATGTTATATTTCAAACTTTTCTTTAGATGAATGTGATAAACAAGTATGTTCCGGGTTGGGGACCGGTAAAAGTAAGCCCTCCAGGTTGGGGACTGGTTAAAGTAAGCCCTCCAGGTTAGGGACTGGTAAAAGTAAGCCCTCCGGTTTGGTCTCCGGTTATTAGAGGTACTCCGGGTTGGTGTCCGGTTATTAGAGGCACTCCGGGTTGGTGTCCGGTTATTAGAGGCACTCCGGGTTGGTGTCTGGTTATTAGAGGCACTCCGGGTTGGGTTCCGGTTAGAAGTAACCCCTAGGTCTTGGGATGAGGCCTAGACAATGAAATTAACGTTTGACATTATGCATTCCAACATTATGAAAGTGGTTATTGATTTTTGCATGTGATTATTCGATTAGTAGAATATCCATGTGAATAAGTAAATGGCATTATTTCATTTTATTTATGCCATACCATGTTGAAAGTTCATATTTAAAAGGCTTTTGTTTTAGTTATACATTGCCTTAAATGTTTATTCTTATTTATGAAAGTTTCCGCTATATTGTTATCCTTACTGGGCATTTGAGCTCACCCCTTTTCTATGTTTTATTTTTCCCAGGAAGTGAAGAAGTAAATTATGAATGACCTGCAGGGATTTTATGAGGGGATAATAGTGTGGTCTATTGAGACATTATGTTGTTGTAGTAGTTTTTCATTTTATAATGTAATGTAAAACTTATGAATATATCTGGCATTTTCCAAGGCTACTAAACCAATCGGTCTTTCGAGATTTGATCTTTCTTATGATCATGCCAATGTTACGAAGTAATGCACCGACTCTGGGTAGCTGGGGTCGGGGCGTTACAGTTGGTATCAGAGGAAGTTTAGTACAAACCTTGGAAGCTAGATTTAGATAAACTCTGATTAGAGCACGTGGACCTAAGATGAACTTTGAGGATTAGTATAGAAGAACTTCCTAGAATTTTGGTATTGTAGAGACTTTGTGAGTTTTGCGAGCAATACATCCCTGTCTGGATACGAGCAGGTAGAGGCGGCTCTGGCACAGATGTACCTAGGGGTAAAACCCGAAAACACCGCTTTGAGCTAGACTCGAACGGGAACTGGTGCACGACAACGGGCCTTGCTGCACTCTTGGTTACGACACTCCCGGGGGATATGCTTAGGATAACTCTCACTTTCTTTACAAATCATTATGAAGGGTTTATGAGTATATACTTCCTCAAAGAAAACATATTTATGATTATGGATTATATCCATAGATAGTTCAATTTATGTTAAGTGTTTTATAAGTATGGGATTATGTATTTTGATGCATAAACTGATCTAGTTTATGCCATTTTTTAGAAATGGCGCCTAGTGGAAGAAATGGAAACTGTATCAATGCACGCACTCCATGTAGGGATTGCCCTCCTGCTCAAGATAATTATAGTGGGGCTGGTGATGCAACTGGTGCTGATCAGCTAATCACCGTACTGGGACAACTTACTCAGGTTATGAATAATAACCTTACCCGTATGGAGCACCCTGATCCGCAGCGTGGAGGATCAATGTTAGATCGATTCATGAGACAACAACCACCAACGTTCAATGGAAGTACAAATCCCTTAGTAGCTGAGCAATGGATATTTTCCCTAGAGAAAATATTTCAGGCTTTGGGGAGTAGTGAAAGGGAAAAAGTTACCATGGCAGTTTACCGCCTCACTGGAGATGCTGATCAATGGTGGTCATTGATTCAAAACATGAAGGAAGATGATGAAGTATCAAACATGGAATGGAGGGAGTTCAAAGATCTGTTTTTAGAAAAATACTTTCCTCGTGACCATCGAGCAGATATGGAAAGGCAATTTCTGAGTCTGAGACAAAAGGAGGATGAGAATGTCACAAAGTATGAGGCTAACTTTACAAGGTTAGCGAGGTATGCTGGAGATTATATTCGCAACCCAAGAAGTAAGATTGATCGTTTCTTTGATGGGTTAAAACCATTTCTCCGTCGAGCATTAGTCTCACAATCCTTTTCATCGTACGAAGACATTGTCTCATGTGCTATCAAGACCGAAAAGGAATTCTCTAAGTCTTATGACTTTAAAGCAAAGCAAGAGAAGAAGAGACCTGCTGATCAATCTGGGAATGGAAATAAGGGGAATAAGGGAAAGGTTGAATATCCATCTTGTGGTAAGTGCGGGAAGAAACACCCCGGTGCTTGCCTGAAGGGAATGGGAGTCTGTTACAAGTGTGGTGAAAAAGGCCACCAAGCTCATGATTGCAAGGGGAAGAAGGAAGCTACCAATGTTCAGTGCTACAATTGCAGGGAGATGGGGCATTATGCAAATGCATGTCCTAAGCGTCAGGAGAACTTACCTCAGAAAAGGCCAAGGGATCAAGGCCAGGCTTATGCTATCACTACTGCTGAGGTAGAAACTCCGAAAGACGTGGTGGCAGGTAATTTAATGGTCTCCTCAAGTTTAGCAAATGCATTATTTGATTCTGGATCATCGTATTGTTTCATATCTTTCCAGTTTGCTAAGAAAATTAGATATTTCCAATTTGATTTAATAAGGGAGTTGTCAGTTAAAACTCCTAAGGGAAGTATCGTTGCAACAAAGTTTTGTGAATCAGTCCCCATTAGAGCACATAAATTTTCTTTATCTGCTGATTTCATCGTCATACCTATGATTGAGTTTGATATAATCCTCGGTATGGACTGGCTTTCGGACTATGATGCGAAGATTTATTGTAAGAAGAAAGAGGTTACGATTCTCGATGATAATGATAAGGAACACCTTATTTTTAGAGCAGAATCGTCACCACCTAATTCTTATTTAGACCCACCCCCAGTAGCTCAACTTAATTCAATTATTGGGAAGGAAGAGAATGAAGTAACTATCGGTGAGGAAAGGAATGTTCAAATAGAGGGTGTACCTGTTGTGAAAGAATTTGTAGATGTATTTCCGGAAGATTTACCTGGACATCCTCCAGAACGAGAAGTTGAGTTTTCCATTGATTTGATTCCTGGATCAAGGCCTATATCGAAGACCCCTTGTAGAATGGCCACTGTAGAGTTAGTCGAACTAAAGAAACAACTAGAGGAATTGAGTAATAAGGGATTTATTCGCCCTAGTGTTTCTCCATGGGGAGCCCCTGTTCTTTTTGTTAAAAAGAAAGATGGATCTATGAGGTTATGTATCGACTACAGGGAGATCAATGCTATAACGATAAAGAACAAGTATCCCCTACCTCGTATTGATGATTTATTTGACCAACTGCATGGAGCTCAATACTTTTCAAAGATTGACCTTCGATCTGGATACCATCAGTTGTGTGTAAAGAAGGAAGACATTCTGAAGACAGCATTTCGAACCAGGTACGGGCATTACGAGTTTACTGTAATGCCGTTTGGATTGACTAATGCACCCTCTGTATTCATGGATCTGATGAATAGAGTTTTCAAGGAGTATCTCGATGAATTTGTGGTGGTATTTATTGATGATATCTTGGTATACTCCAAAACCTACGAAGATCATGAAAATCACTTGCGCATTATCTTGAAGACTCTGAGGAGGCATGAATTATATGGAAAGTTTAGCAAGTGTGAATTCTGGCTTCAGGAGATTTCTTTTCTTGGCCATATTGTCTCTAAAGATGGAATCTCTGTTGATCCTTCTAAGACCAAGGCAATCCAAGAATGGCCAGCACCTACGAGTATAACTGAGGTACGTAGTTTTATTGGCTTGGCAGGTTATTATCGACGTTTCGTCCAGAATTTTGCCCGATTGGCTAACCCATTAACGAAGCTCACACGTAAAGGGGTTAAATTTGTTTGGACAAAAGAGTGTGAAGAATGTTTCGAAGAACTGAAGAGAAGATTAGTCAATGCTCCTATATTGACTCTACCATCGGGGAATGATGGGTTCGTTATTTATAGTGATGCATCAAAGAAAGGACTTGGCTGTGTCCTTATGCAGAATGATAGAGTTATTGCCTATGCATCACGACAGTTGAAAATTCATGAACAAAACTATCCTACTCATGATCTTGAGTTAGCAGCTGTGATCTTTGCTTTGAAGATATGGAGGCACTACCTCTATGGTGAAAAATGTGAGATTTATACTGATCACAAGAGTTTGAAGTATATTTTCTCACAAAAAGAACTCAACATGAGGCAAAGGAGATGGCTTGAATTACTCAAGGATTATGATTGTACGATACACTACCACCCGGGGAAGGCAAACAAGGTGGCAGATGCTTTGATTAGAAAAGACCATGGAGTTTTGAACAATATGAGAATTGAAAGGGATCCAATTTTCATGGATCTAGTGAAAATGGACATGGGAATAACCAGGGAAGGTGAAACATCAATGCTTTTTCAAATGGTTGCCAAACCATCTTTACTAGAAAGGATTAAGAGTTCTCAGACCGATGATGACGAATTCCAAAAGAAGATTAAAGCTGTGAATGATGGGAGATTGAGAGACTTTGTGTATGAAGATGGAATTTTGAAATTCGGGAAGAGACTTTGTGTTCCCAATATACCTGATCTAAAAAGGGAATTGCTGGATGATGCTCATAGTTCCAATTTCTCTATACACCCTGGGAGCACCAAAATGTATAGAGATTTGAAGGAACATTTTTGGTGGGACAACATGAAGAGGGAGATTGCTGATTTTGTGTCAAGATGTATGGTTTGTCAACAAGTGAAAGCTGGAAGGCAACAGCCTGGAGGAGTCATGCAACCTCTTCCCATACCGGAGTGGAAATGGGACAATATTACGATGGACTTTGTCATGGGGCTACCAAAGACTCCTAGAAGGAACGATGCAATATGGGTTATTGTTGATCGTCTTACCAAGTCAGCACATTTTCTTGCTATAAGAGAAGATCTACCCCTGGAACGTCTAGCAAGACTATAAATTAATGAAGTTGTGAGACTTCATGGAGTTCCCCTATCGATTGTTTCTGATCGTGATCCCCGTTTTACTTCAAGATTTTGGAAAAGTCTTCAGAAATCCCTGGATACTGAACTTCATTTGAGCACTGCTTACCACCCTCAGACAGACGGACAATCAGAACGGACTATTCAGACCTTAGAAGACATGTTGAGATCTTGCTCACTTGATTTTCAGGGTATGTGGGATCAATATTTACCTCTGGTAGAATTTTCCTATAACAATAGCTTCCATTCGAGTATACAAATGGCACCATATGAAGCGTTATACGGAAAGAGATGTCGTACACCAACCTGTTGGGATGACGTTGGTGAAAGAAAACTTGTAGGCCCAGAACTGGTGGAGGAAACGGTGGAAAAGGTGAAGGTAATCCAAAATCACATCAAAGCAGCTCAAAGTAGGCAGAAGAGCTATGCCGATAATCGAAGGAAGGATTTGGAATTTCAAGTCGGTGATCATGTTTTCCTAAAGGTATCTCTGTGGAAGGGAGTCATACGTTTTGGTAAGAAAGGTAAATTGAGTCCCAGGTACATCGGACCTTTCGAAATTCTAGAACGAATTGGGGTTGTAGCTTACCGATTGGCAATGCCGCCAAGTCTCTCCAAAGTTCACGATGTGTTCCACGTATCTCTGTTGAGAAAATACATGCCTGACCCAACGCATGTACTCACCTATGAGGAATTAGAACTGGAACCCGATCTGTCTTATTGCGAAGAGCCCGTCAGGATTCTTGATACAAGAGAACAAGTACTGAGAAACCGGACGACGCGTCTGGTAAAAGTTTTGTGGAGAAATCATAAAATGGAAGAGGCAACGTGGGAACCCGAGGAACTTATGATGAAGAACCACCCGAGTCTTTTTATGCAGTAATACCCTAGAAATTGCGAGGACGCAATTATTTGAAGGAGGGGAGAATGTAACACCCCAAGCTTCTACGGTACGTTTCCCTTCGAATAATGCGATAGCGTGTGTTGTACGCAACCTCGAGTTCTAACACACACCACAACTAATTAAACTAGCCGTTATGAATAGTAATACCTACTTTTTGAAATTATATATATTTTATATTTGAAAATGGACTTCATTTTTGGATTCGGAATATCGAATTTAGCCTAAGGTGAAATTTTGGTACATTTCGGATAACTTTCATATTTTGATGAATAGTGAAAATTACTAAATTTTAATTAAAAACAACTTTTTTAATCAAAATAATTAATAGTGATAAATTATGAATTTGAGTGGTTTTAAAGTATATTTAGAATATATTTTTACCATTCAATTTAATGTTTATCATTGGACATAATTTTACAATTAAACCGAACATAAACAAGTGTCAATCTTTTGATAGTTATTATCTCTTAAAAACACGCTTTTTGTTTTGACAGCGGGATTTAATTTTAAATTAATTTCTGCCACTTCTGTGTTTTGAATTTAGGAAAATGGATTACATATTTGGAATCAGGATGTTCAAATTGTGTAAATAGGTAACTTTTATTTTTAGACATTTTGAATAATTACTGCGGTAAATATTTTATTTACCATGGTTAAAGGGTAAATCCGGTAAATAAGGGTTAAAAAATAATATTATAATAATACAAAATTACCCTAAAACGTGTCCTAACCTTATTGGTGGACACATACCCGACCATGGGCATCCTTGGGTCAATTTGGGGACCCCTTGGAGCCACTTGTATGTGGTAGGGACACATTATATTAATAAAGTTAAAATAAAAATAAAAATGGCATAAGCTTACATCTTTTAGAAGAACAATTTTTACATAGGGTTATACATGTTGGATTTTCGATTATAAATATTCATTAGAAATATAAAAAGATTTCCTACATAATGATATTTTATTTATATTTTTTAGACATTATATAATTTATTTTATTTATGACACAATGATGATGCAGTAATTACTAAAATAGTGAAAAATAAAAATAATTGATCTTATAAATACCCAAATAATTATAATATGAAACTTTTAATGAATTAAACTAATTTTCTAGGCTAATATGATATATTAGGATTGATTTAATTGACTTTGTTCGAAGTAATCAATCTGTTAGGAGTTTCACAAAAATCAACTATTGAATAGTGTCAAAATTGACATAAAAGAGTTCTTAAAACAAATATTATATTATTAATTGATATTAAATTCCTAAAAATCTAAGGTTCGGCCAAGAGACTTATATTATGATAGGTTCCTCATTAATGGACCACTTGGGGGTCGCTTGGATGTATATAGTAAGTTTATTAATCATATTATATAAAAATACAAAGAGACATTGTAAAAGTGAAACTAATTAACTTAGAGTTAATACTTAAAGATAAGGTTAATATAAGTACCCAAACCTGTCTAAATTCTATTGGATGAGTTGTTTTCGACCTATCCCCACCTCATCCTTTGGATAGTCAACTTTGGAGCCTTTAGAAACCGAATATGAATTTATTATAAATTAATATTTCTAGCTTTTCCAAAGGTGCCCCTCACCCCTCTTATAAAAGGGCACTCCTCCTTCTCATTTCTTCACACCTTCAAAGCCTTTTGGCTCGGCCAAACTCTGCCCAAATACTCTCCCAAAATCCCTCAATACAACCTAGAGGCCTTAGTTTGATCAGAAAGCCAACCTAAGGAGCCCTTTTGATCAAATCAAAAGGAAGAACCCGAAGAAGAGGTAATGATTTCACCACCCTTTTCTAAGTTCATTTCTTCTTCCACTTCTTCTTCCTTTGTTCTTACCATTCTGAAATAATAACTCCAGTATCTCACATATACTGTGATGTTATTATAAATATGGTACAATCATATTCAGTATTCTATCCACCCTTTGAATAACATGTCACCATACGTGCGTACGTACGGCTTACCGTCTCCACGTCGTGGTGTAATTGTTATTCAATATAATATTATTTGGATGGGTATAATAATGATGTGTAACTCATGTAAATAATAAATATAACATGTTAATGATTCTGTATATATGATATACCATCCATTTATATGTTATTTTAATATCAAAAGAATGATATTGTCGCTCGTGCGTACGTACGGACTACCGTCTCCACGAACGCGATGAGATTCATTCTCCATCGTATCCATTCAAGTATAATTATCATTTGATGATTTAAAAATGATGTTTAAGGACTGTATATCATTCTGGATATGAATAAGATACAACAACCATGGCTTATGTAACAAAACATATAAAAGAAAATGAGTAAGTTAACTCCCGAAACGACGATAATTCTAAGATATTATTAACAAATCAATGTTAAAAGATCATATATGATATCATATTAATATATATGATTCTTGTATAATTTAATAACAACTATTTCACCATTATACAGGAGGTTAACCTACCCCAACCAAGGAAAAGTACAAGGTAAGGGTTATTTCACAATCTCTTCATTATCCGAGGTTGTATATACGTAATAATCTACTGGGATCTCTTTATCATCCACATCCATGTTTTCTTAAAAATGTATTTCAAAACATTTTTACTATTTACAAGAGTATGGGTTAAAGTCATTTATACCCTTGTTTGACTTTTTATAAGAGGTTTATAAAGGAATCTTTCCGTCGTTTTCAAAACAATGTCCTTTTTAACCTTTTCGACAGAATTGAGGTAAGAATGTTTTTTTTAACTTATACGGCGGGTGCGGTTATTTTCCGCCATTATAAAATCGTCGAAGCTTTCCTTACAAGCTTATAAGAATATTTTCAAAGAAAATGTTTTATTTTATATGGATCTTAAATGATTTCAAAATAAAAGGAGATATTTCTTTAAAAAGAATTTTGATTTCATCTATGTCAACATCCTTTGATGGATTTTAAGATTATTTATGGTTGATTTATTATGATACAAAACTTCTATATTGTATTGAAGGTTTTGTAATATGTTTGACTATGGATGTGCTATTTTTATACCATTCATAGTTTATGGTGAAAGTATTGACATTTCGTATGCTAGTTTTAATCTGAATGTTTATGTTATATTTCAAACTTTTCTTTAGATGAATGTGATAAACAAGTATGTTCCGGGTTGGGGACCGGTAAAAGTAAGCCCTCCAGGTTGGGGACTGGTTAAATTAAGCCCTCCAGGTTAGGGACTGGTAAAAGTAAGCCCTCCGGTTTGGTCTCCGGTTATTAGAGGTACTCCGGGTTGGTGTCCGGTTATTAGAGGCACTCCGGGTTGGTGTCCGGTTATTAGAGGCACTCCGGGTTGGTGTCTGGTTATTAGAGGCACTCCGGGTTGGGTTCCGGTTAGAAGTAACCCCTAGGTCTTGGGATGAGGCCTAGACAATGAAATTAACGTTTGACATTATGCATTCCAACATTATGAAAGTGGTTATTGATTTTTGCATGTGATTATTCGATTAGTAGAATATCCATGTGAATAAGTAAATGGAATTATTTCATTTTATTTATGCCATACCATGTTGAAAGTTCATATTTAAAAGGCTTTTGTTTTAGTTATACATTGCCTTAAATGTTTATTCTTATTTATGAAAGTTTCCGCTATATTGTTATCCTTACTGGGCATTTGAGCTCACCCCTTTTCTATGTTTTATTTTTCCCAGGAAGTGAAGAAGTAAATTATGAATGACCTGCAGGGATTTTATGAGGGGATAATAGTGTGGTCTATTGAGACATTATGTTGTTGTAGTAGTTTTTCATTTTATAATGTAATGTAAAACTTATGAATATATCTGGCATTTTCCAAGGCTACTAAACCAATCGGTCTTTCGAGATTTGATCTTTCTTATGATCATGCCAATGTTACGAAGTAATGCACCGACTCTGGGTAGCTGGGGTCGGGGCGTTACATGATATGCTTTGTGTGGATCCGAACCTCATGTATAATGATTTAAATAATGTCATTTACTTATTACATAATCATATTCATTGTTACGATATCATATATGGTTCACTTATGACTTTATCTTACCCATTCGTTTGTAAATTAATGTTAAATTAGCGTTTTGGGTAAAATCGTTTCATTTGTCGTTCGTGTTTGAACTTGTAATTATTCATATGATTAATTAGATCACGGTTACTTACATCCAGAATGTAAAACCTGATTTATATATAATATATATTCAGAATATACATATATATAATAGATCGATAAATGGAAATAAATACACCGTTCATGGAGACGGTAGGCCGTACGTACGCATAAACGTTGTTTTCATTTCCTTATTGAATTGAATGGAATTAAGTATATGACATACATATATATATACATAAATCCAATAGATTTATAATGTCATATATTTCATTATTATTTCTTATATATACTTTATAATCATTCTTAAATGGTTAACATGGAGAGTGAATCTCATCGCGTCGTGAAGACGGTAGTCCGTACATACGCATGAGCGATGATATCGTTCCCATAATTATTGAATTGAATTGGATAGGATGATAAAATATATCATAATCAGTATTATGTTATAATAACTATGTATAGTTATTCTTTACACCATTATACCCATCCAAGTAAGGTGGTGTTGCAAAAACATATTACACCACGGCGTGGAGACGGTATTCCGTACGTATGCACGCGCGGTGATTTCGTTTTCCGTAGGATGGATAGGTGGTGAAATAGGGTTGTCTCATACTTATAATAACATATCAGTATATGAGTGATACTTATGTTATTACTTCATAATGAAACAACTAAATAAGAAGAAGTAGAAGAAGAAATAAAGTTGAAAGAATCGGTAACGGATATTACATCTTCTTTGAAGCACCTCTTTGAGACCTCCACTTGGGGCACTAAAATTGGTCTTTGAAGAAGACCAGGACCTCTAGGATGTTTATAGGGAAGTGGAGAAGAGAATTTGGCAGGGTTTGGCCGAGATTCAAGGCTCAAAATGGTGTGAGGAAGAGAGGGAGGAGGTGCCCTTTTATAAGGGAGGAGAGGGGCACCTTTGGAATAACTAAAAATATTATTTTATTATAAAGTCAAATTCGGTTTTTAATAGATCCAAATTGTTATATTTCGAAGATAAGGTGGGTATGGGTATAAATCCTCTCATCTAATAGATGTTAGACAAGTTTAGGTCATTATATTAACCTTATCTTTTAGTTTTAACTCTTAGTTAATTAGATTGACATTTACCATGTCACTTTGTATTTTTATATTATATAGTTAATAAACTTACCATATACATACAATCGACACCCAAGTGGTCCATTAATGATACACCTATAATGATATAAGTATCTTGTCCGAACCTTAAGTTTTTAGGAATATAATAAAAATTAATAATATAATATTTGTTTTAAAAACTATTTTATGTCAATTTTGACACTATTTGGTAAATGATTTTTGTGAAAATCATAACAGAATGATTAGTTCGAAAACAATTAATTAAATCAATACTAAAATGTCATATTAACATATAAAATAATTTTAATTCATAAAAAGTCTCAAATTACATTTATTTGGGTATTTATAACATCAATTATGTCAATATTTTAATAATAAGATAATTACTGCATCATCATTGTGTCATAAATAAATTAAAGTATTTAAAGTCTAAAATTTACAAATAAAATATCATTATGTAGGAAATATTTTATCTTTATAATGAATATTTATAGTCGAATTTATATTATGTATAACCCTATATAAAAAATGATTTACTTATTAAACTTTGATTTTAACTATATTAACCCTTCTTTAAATAAATTAATAATAAATGTCCTAATCTAATCCAAGTGGGCCTAAATGGTCATATTTTATTCCTAAGTTTTTTTTTGGTCGAATTACACTAATTCAATAGAATTAGGACATGTTTTAGGGTAATAATAATATCATTTTTACCCTTAATTACCCTATTTACTTTTAACCGTGGTAAATAAAAGTAAAAAGTTACTATTCATCAAAAATTATTTTCATCTCATTGAACCACATTTTACTTACTAACATCAACCGTGTCTCTCGGATTTTTGAAATTCCATTCACAAAAGCGGTAAAATTAAGTTTTATGTAAATTTGCAAATTCTCCTAGGAGGTCGGTAAAAGACGGTCAAAAGTTCAATAAAATTTTTATATATCTAAATTTTTTATAAAATGACTCCAATGAATTACATTGAACTTATATAGGTATTATGTGTCAATTTTTACCTAAAATAAATTTAAATAAAATAAATAATTATTTAAATAAAAAGTCGGTTTTTAAATAGTAACCCAGTGTTTTCACTATTCATCCAAAATTGAAAGTTTTCAGAAAAATACCAAAATTTCACCCTGGGCTAATTTCAATATTCTTAATCCAAAAATGAAGTCCATTTTGAAAGATGAAATTTAAAAAAATTCAAAAAGTGGTTATTAATATTCATAACGGCTAGTTTTAATAATATTTTAACCATATATCGTTGCTTAGTGAAACCTGGTATTGCGTACAACATACGCTATCGAGGAAAGTCGCGATTGCATGTAATGCAAGCCAAGTCAGGGTTGCGTGTTGTGCAAGACTCCTCCATTTTTTCATATAACAAAATCCAACCATATTTCATTTATACATTGAATATATATATATATATATACACTCCCTGTTTCGTAGAATAACTACTATCAAAATTGCGTGTAACATGATCCAAGAATAGTGTTGTGTATACTGCAAGCTCATACGGTGTTGCGTGTAGCACAAGGTGATCTTTTTGTAGCATACAACACAAGACATCAATGATATTAAAAGAATATTTTTCAAAAAATCTTGGGGTGTTACAGGTTTTTCCGCATTCCATATAATATAAATGAAGACGCATTTATAGAGGTTATATACAATGGTAAGGAGTATTAAGCATGGAGGATAATCACACTCCTTGTATTGGGTATTGAGTTCATGGCATCTCACATTAGTGATATGATAATGGAATTTGGATGAAGCACCATGTTCCTTTATTCGAGTGATGACATGATGGATCACTCACCATCCTAGGTGTTATTGCATGATATATCTTTCTCTTCTTGGAATGTAGGGTATATAACCTTTGGCTTGATCTCATAGGCTCGTTAGACTGGTCATGGACAGTGCAAGTTATCCCTCAGTCCATCCATCACTAGTATTCTAGGTATATTAACATTAGGCATCTGTATGCACTTCGTTCATATTGGTGGATGCAATATATAACTATATTATATATGTGTATAATTACTATATATGTATGGTAAATTATTATACACTTATTCTAGCTATGATCTGAAGATGGTAGAGCTTCCAGGTTTCATTTAGGAACATGATCGAGCTGGTTGTTTAATCATTTTAGTTTGTTTATCTAATTATAATTTCACTACTTTACTTGTATACATGTACTAGATTCAGTCTCAGACTCCTTGGGTGGAAACTTACGAAGATTTATATCTCATTCCCTTCTTGGGATACGATTGCACCGGGGTACCTATTTTGACATTATATTTGGAGGACCTTGGTTGATTGGTTATGTTTTTTAGCTGGTACCTAGGGGTTGGGAGCACACAACTGAGTTAGATCTCAGGATGCTCATGGAGATCTCCCTTTGGAATTTTTACTGATTTTTTGTTCTCATGTACTATATTGTATCACTTCCTATCATATTTCTTCATCTTGAGTTTGGTATTAAAATATAGACATGCATGCATTGTATACATTGACATTGTCTATCCTTTTATTCTATTTGATATTATTATTATCTTCCACTTATCTATCTTTAATTTTTTACGGCTTCTACTATTCTATGTTTTTTATTTAGTTTCTTATCGTTATGATACTCTAATATGAGGGTATAGTCTCCCCAACATAACCTATTTTGACCCTCATTGTCAGTCATAATTCTATATCTTATGGGTAGGAATTCTTGAGGTTGTGTATCCCACTGGTTCGGCTATCGTGTTAGTGGTCCTTCAGGCCAAGATGTTGAAAAATAACTAGAACCATGTAGAGTGAATACACAATTTCTAAAAAAAATTATGATGAAGTAGTTAGTACTCCCTACAAAACTATAAATAGATTTTTAATTATACCCTTTTTAATAAAATTCTTTAAGAGTTTTGTAGAGGAATAAAACCAAAAGTTTATTACTTTAAAGTTTTTGGATGCAATGTATTCATTTTGAATATGAAAGATTACTTACATACATTTTAACCCAAATCTGATGTAGGAATATTTTTATGTTATACTACTACTTTTAAAGCATATTGAGTTTTTAAAAAAAATAATTGTATTATTGAGGAAATAGTACATGTAAATTTTTGTGAAACTGATCCCTTTGTTTTCAAACAACTCCAACCTACATCCTCATATGTTATTTCAAAAAATAATTTTCAACCTTTTTTTAGAAGGATCTTCTCATAATGATATACCTCAAAAAACATTTTCTGAAGTTATTCCTTATGAATATTTTCTACCTAATGTTTAAGAAAATTCTTTTCAACCCCTAATATATTAGTTGTTTATTATGAATCAACCTAGTGATAGTATCATTGGTGATGTTGATCAACCAGTTAGGACAAGAAGTTCCTTAAGGAATGTAATTGAACATCTAGATTACTTATCCCAATTTGAAATAAGTAATCCTAATTATTCTTTAGGTGATTAGTATTATATTAAGGAAATATAATATAAAATCATTTATTTTTAAAGGAACAAATTATAGACATTAGTTGAATAACCTAAAGAAACTCCTATAATTTGAGTAAAATGGGTTTTATAGAATAAGTGTAATGAGAATGGAATAATAATTAGAAATAATAATAGATTTTTTTAAAAGGTATATAATTAACAAGTGGGAATTTATTATGAAGATACCTTTTCACTAGTAGCTAGACAAGAATCTATCTGAATACTTTTATCCTTCTTAGCATTATTTTATTCCAAAAAATTTCAAATGGATGTGCAGTGTGATTTTCTTAACGGATGTGTTCGGAAGGAAGTTTCTATTTAAAAACCTGATGGTTTTGAAAATTAAAAACATCCTAAATAAATTTATAAATGTACCAATGATTTACATAGAATTAAAAATCCACTAGATCTTAGTAAGATATGTTAACAAGATTTTTGTTGCAGAACAATTTTGTTAAGGGAGCTGCATATCTGACACTTTTTATAAACACATTTAATAAAAATATTATGATTTTCCAAATATATTTTGATGATATTATATTTGGATCATGTCAAAAATATTTAATATATTCCTTACAGTATCTTATGAAATATATTTTTGAAATTAGTATGATGGGGGAGTTAACATATTTTTTTGGTTTTGAAATCTAGAAAAAAATATAAGGAACATTTATATCTCAACATAATTATGTATAATATCTTCTTAAGAAATTAAGATACTATAATACTAAAATTATAAGTACACCTATAGGTATCTCAAATACTTTAGATCTTTATAAGGATGGGAAACTAGTTGATAAAAAAATTTAGAGGTGTGATTGGAAGTTCACTTTGCTTAACAAATATTCATCCAAAATTAATGTTTTCTTTATTACTATGTGAAAGATATAAAGAAAATACAAAATAATCCCATTCAGAAGATATAAAAAGAATTTTTTGTTATCTAAAGGGAACTATGGATGGAAATGTTTTTAATTACAAAAAAAAATGGATGAGGGCTTTGGTGGTTATAGAATGGATAGAAAAATCACATTTGAAACTTCTCATTTCTTAGGAGATTCATTAGTTTCTTGGCCTTGTAAGAAAATACACTCAATAGTACTTTCCATTGCTGAAGTAAAATATGTGGTAGTTGGAAGTTATTGTGCTTAAGTGTTGTGGATGCAACACACACTTGTTGTACCTCTCGTACCCCTCGTGGTTTAATTTTCATGATCACAATCACTCTCTTATTTATCTAATCTTGTTTTAAGTGTTTTTGTTGATAGGAAAAAGGTTGCCAAGGAATTGGGCCAAGAAGGACCCAAAGTGTACTGATTTTCAGTCCACCGGCCAACCGGTGGATGCCCACCGGCCAGCCGATGGAGCCTGGACAGAAGGCATCCTTCTGTCCAGACCACCGGCCAACCGGTGGAAACCAGAAAAATAGTATCAGCCACTGCCTCAGCACCGGCCAACCGGTGGCCTCCTCACCGGCCAGCCGGTGGTGCCTGAGCCTGAGCCCTCTCCCTTTTTCAAAGCACCGGCCAACCGGTGGCCTAGCACCGGTCAGCCGGTGGAGCCAGTCAAACTAGCCGTTGGGCTTTGACCAGGCTTGTCCACTTGACTCCCAACGGCTCCGAAGGCCTCTCCAACAGCTCAGAAGCCTCCCAAAGTCCATTTGATGGTTCCCCCTCTATAAATAAAGGACTAGGAAGCCCCGGAAACACACGGAAGCCCACGGGAACATTTCTCCATCATTTGGCGAACCTCCGGAGGATTGCTTCAAGGAACCCACAATTGCTCCAACTCACTTCCACATCCAAGGAGCACCACCAAAGAAGCATGGGAGCGCTCTTCATCAACTTCATCAATTCTTTGGCTCCCAAGGCTTCTCCCATTACGGTTTTTCATTGCTTTATTATTTTGAGCTTCAATTTGGGTTTGTGACTACAAACCCCTCATTTCTCTCATCCTCTCTTCTTTGGGTTTTCGCACCACCTTCAAGGTGTGAAGAGGTTAGTCAAGCCTTCCCTTTTAAAAGGCTTGAATCATAGGTGAGCTAGCCTTCACTTGTAAGAAGGCTAGTGGGTTCTTGCTCAACCATTAAAAGCAAGTGGGTTCTTGCATAACCATTAAAAGCAATCTGTAATAGGTTCTGTACTAACCTTAAAGTCTAGTGGGTTTCTTGCTAAAACCATTAAAAAGCAAGCGGTAGTAAATCTCTCAATGGTTGAGTTGGGAGAGGAGACGTAGGCTTTGGTTTAAGCCGAACTCCGTTATCAATTTTGTGTCTTGCCTATTTTATTTCCGCTGCACTTTTAACTTTGTTTTCAAATTGTTAATTAATTCTTAAAAGGCAATTCACCCCCCCCCTCTTTCCATCACTTCTCCACCCAACAATTGGTATAAAAGGAAAAATTTGAGTAATACCCTAACCGGTTTCAAATTCAAGATCCTTTTTGATGGCTTCAACCTCTTTCGCCCCCGAAGGCTATTCTTTGGGTCGGGCTCCATTTTTTGATGGAACCGACTATACTTATTGGAAAACCCGCATGACCACTTTTCTTAGAAGCATAGGTTATCCTATTTATAAAATTTTCATGCATGGTTATTCTCTTTCTTCTCCCGATGAATCCAAATGGACCCAAGCCGATATTAAAAATTTCGAGCTTGATGGAAAAGCCATGAACGCTCTTCATTGCGGCCTTGATCGTAATGAATTCAATCGATTTTCCACATGCACCTCATCACATGAAATCTGGAAACTATTGGAGGTTACCCATGAGGGGACCAACAAAGTTAAGGATACTCGATTGGATATGTACCGTCAAGATTTTGAGTCTTTTACCATGCATCCATCTGAAAATATTACTGAAATGTTTACACGTTTTACTGACGTTTGCAATGGAAGAAAATCTATTGGAGATGTTGTGTCTGCAGAAACGATGGTCAAGAAGATCCTTTGGATCCTACCAAGCTCATGGGCACCAAAAGTCACGGCAATTCAAGAAGCAAAAGATATCAAGAACATGCCGGTCGAAGAGATCATCGGATCCCTCATGACCTACGAGATCACCATGAGGAGGCAAGCTGAAAATGAAGGCAAACCGCTCAAAGTTCCAAAGAACATCGCCTTCAAAGTTCAAAAAGAAGAAAGCTCCTCCTCCTCATCATCTTCCTCTTCAAGCGTCGATTCCGAAATGGAGAATCTTGCCCGCAAAATGCAAAAATTCATGAAGAAGCACAAAAAGAAGAAATCCCGCAAGGCTCAACCCAACGAAAAATCCGAGCCCGAGGTAACATGTTATGGGTGTGGCAAGAAAGGCCATTACAAGCCCAATTGTCCACTCAACAAGAAAAAGGCCAAGCAAAAGGAAAAGAAGAAGGCATTCAAGGCCACATGGATTGATAGCTCCACATCCTCCTCCTCCTCCTCCTCAAGTGACAACGGTAAAAAATGTCTAATGGCATTTCATGAGGTAACCTCTTCCGACTCCTCATCCTCTAGTTCTTCAAATTCTTTCAATCACATGTCTTATGAGGATCTCCAATATGCTAGAGATCAATTGGAGGAAGGTTTTCACGAACTTTCTTCCAAATTTGTTGCTTTAAAAAAGAATTTCAAAAAACTTTCTTCCGAAAAGGAACAACTTCTCAAAGAAAAGGAGGAGTTTTCCCTCAAAATCCAAGATATTCCAAATGTTGATTCTTTGAATTCAACCATTAAAGATTTAAGGGAATCTCTTGCCAAGTTCACCCAAGGTGAACAAAATTTAACCAAATTGATAGGTTCCCAACGCATATCTAGAACCACCGAAGGGCTTGGCTATTCTAAGCAAGCTTCCTCTTCCCATGCTCCAACTATTTTTGTAAGGGGGAGCTCCCAATTTAAATTTTGTAATTATTGCAAAAAACCCGGGCACTTAATTTATGAGTGCAATTGCAAAAATGCCCGGTATGGAAGGCCTAAAACCATTTCCCTTAGTGATGAATTTCTTAGGAGAAGACCCGCCACTAGACAAGTATGGATTGAAAAATTCCTTTTAGCGAGTCTCACCGGACCAAAATTTGTCTCGGTTTCAAAATCCTCTCCCCGGTGATTTGTTGTTTTTATTTAGGGGGAGTTAGGATCGTTTAAGCCTTTTTGCGTTTTTTCAATTCAAAATTTCAATTCAAAATTTCAATTCAAACTTTCAATTCAACTTTCAATTCAAATTTCAATTCAAAACTTTCAATTCAAATTTCAATTCAAACTTTCAATTTTCAAAACTTTCAATTCAAAACATTTTTATTTCAAAACTTTCAATTCTCAATTCTCAATTCAAAATTTTCAATTCAAAACTTTCAATTCAAATTTCAAAAATTTCAATTGGTTTAAAATCTCTATCTCATTTTTCAACGTTTCCCTCAATCAAGTTTTATGCCCCGTGCTATTTTGATAATCACAAAGGGGGAGAAATTCTTGGTTGATTGGGGGACAAATCTTTCTCTCATGCTTTGCTTTACTTTTCAATTTATCCTTTAAAGCATGCCTCTAATTTCAGTCTTTTACATTTCTTGTTTTGGTGATTGTGATCATCAAAATAGGGGGAGATTGTTGTACCTCTCGTACCCCTCGTGGTTTAATTTTCATGATCACAATCACTCTCTTATTTATCTAATCTTGTTTTAAGTGTTTTTGTTGATAGGAAAAAGGTTGCCAAGGAATTGGGCCAAGAAGGACCCAAAGTGGACTGATTTTCAGTCCACCGGCCGACCCGTGGATGCCCACCGGCCAGCCGATGGAGCCTGGACAGAAGGCATCCTTCTGTCCAGACCACCGGCCAACCGGTGTCCCACCACCGGCCGGCCGGTGGAACCCAGACAAATAGTATCAGCCACTGCCTCAGCACCGGCCAACCGGTGGCCTCCTCACCGGCCAGCCGGTGGTGCCTGAGCCCGAGCCCTCTCCCTTTTTCAAAGCACCGGCCAACCGGTGGCCTAGCACCGGTCAGCCGGTGGAGCCAGTCAAACTAGCCGTTGGGCTTTGACCAGGCTTGTCCACTTGACTCCCAACGGCTCCGAAGGCCTCTCCAACGGCTCCGAAGCCTCCCAAAGGCCATTTGAGGGTTCCCCCTCTATAAATAAAGGACTAGGAATCCCCGGAAACACACGGAAGCCCACGGGAACATTTCTCCATCATTTGGCGAACCTCCGGTGGATTGCTTCAAGGAACCCACAATTGCTCCAACTCACTTCCACATCCAAGGATCACCACCAAAGAAGCTTGGGAGCGCTCTTCATCAACTTCATCAATTCTTTGGCGCCCAAGGCTTCTCCCATTACGGTTTTTCATTGTTTTATTATTTTGAGCTTCAATTTGGGTTTGTGCCTACAAACCCCTCATTTCTCTCATCCTCTCTTCTTTGGGTTTTCACACCACCTTCAAGGTGTGAAGAGGTTAGTCAAGCCTTCCCTTTTAAAAGGCTTGAATCATAGGTGAGCTAGCCTTCACCTGTAAGAAGGCTAGTGGGTTCTTGCTCAACCATTAAAAGAAAGTGGGTTCTTGCATAACCATTAAAAGCAAGCTGTAATAGGTTCTAGACTAACCTTAAAGTCTAGTGGGTTTCTTGCTAAAACCATTAAAAAGCAAGCGGTAGTAAATCTCTCAACGGTTGAGTTGGGAGCGGAGACGTAGGCTTTGGTTTAAGCCGAACTTCGTTATCAATTTTGTGTCTTGCCTATTTTATTTCCGCTGCACTTTTAACTTTGTTTTCAAATTGTTAATTAATTTTTAAAAGGCAATTCACCCCCCCCCCCTCTTGCCATCACTTCTCCACCCAACAACACTCACTGAATATGGGTTGATTTTTACAAAAACTCAAATACTTTATGATAACACAAGGGCCATTGACTTAATTACAAATTTTTCACCTCACTCTCCAAATAATTACATAGATATAAGACACAATTTTCTTCAGGATCACACACTTAATGGAGATATCGTTTTTCAATTTCTCACAATGCAAGAATAACTTTTTGATATTTTCACAAAACCTCTTCCTTACAATAGATTGGAATATATTAAAAAGAGGCGAAGAATGATCACTATAAGTTAATAATTTGTATCTACTCCTTTTTTACCAATTTCCTTACATTAAGTTACTCATTTTCATAGGAGGAGTACACATGATTGATGTTTTTCAAAAACTTTTAGTTTTCTAAAAAAATAGTTTTTAAATAATTTCATCATAATTAGTGTTCGAGGCTCAGATATTTATATAAAATTATCGGATTTAGAATCCTAGTAATGGTTACCAAACTCTAAAAATATTATTAAATTATGGACTAAAAATTACTTCAAAAACTTTAAGAATTCATAAAGTCTTTTTAATGATTTTTTATTTTTATAATGTAATATTGTGTTTTACTTCTAAAAACTATCATAATTACAATTATATTAAAAACTATCGTAATTAGTTTTTGAACTATAAAAATAGTATTAAGTATTATTTATATTATTATCATAATCTATTAGTATTAAAAAATCAAAAACAACAATATAACCATAACGATGGATCTTTTCACTTTGAAATGTACTTCTCTATTGTTTTTATTTTATACACTATTTCAATATGATTGTTTATCACTGTTATTGTAATACTTTTAGTTTTATAAAAAAATGTTTTCAATATTTTTAGAAATTTTCTTAATCGGATTAAACCTCAATCTAATAAATGTTTTTAAAACATCAAGAATTCAAAATTTATTAAATCTTTATTTGAATAAATACCAAGTACGAGATAATATTGGTTTTATTCTTAATCGTTGGATTTATTTTGGAAGTTGAACTAACA
The DNA here is from genome assembly GCA_963277665.1 of Viscum album. Lineage (NCBI taxonomy): Eukaryota > Viridiplantae > Streptophyta > Magnoliopsida > Santalales > Viscaceae > Viscum > Viscum album. The sequence goes on from OY728153.1 coordinate 1,282,012,345, forward strand.
CCCTGAGAACTTATAAAATGAGGGAGCCCCTATGTCCCACATCAGTTCACCATCTTTTCTGCTCCCAAACTATTGTTGCTTTCAAGTCCTTTCTTCCGGTTCACCAGATTCAGTCTCAATCTGATGGAAACTAATAAAGATTAAAAGAAGTAGTATGTCTTCACAGAAATATTAATTGATTATATTGGTATGAAAATTTGGAATCAACCCTTAAGAAAATTATTTATTTTCAAGGATGGGAGACTATTTGTTGAGAAGCCATAAAAGGATTTTTATTTGTATTATCATGATATGGTACCTAAATTTATGCATCTGTTATGTTTTTAAAAGAATATGGAATTGAAAAAAAATATGTTTATAAGAAGTTTTATAAGTTATTATATAAGAAAGACACATGTCTTGTTAGAGTACCCTTAGAAGGGTAAGCTTAGTTCCCTTCACATTAGCTTCTATATGATCTTAGTTTTTTAATAAGAATAAGTCATAGGATTATTTTTTTGATAATTAAAAAAAGTTAAAAAGGTTTCCCATCTGATACTAGATAATTATGTTATTTCTTTATGAATGTAAGGGTTTCTCATATCGAGGAAGGGAGACCATAATACCCTAAAAGTTTTTGATGATATCATATTAGATTTTCTAGTAAATTTTTAAATATAGATTTAGTAGAGTTTCATTTTCTTAACCATGGTGAATATTAAATCGGGCATAAACAAGTCAAAGATCATTATGTTTCTGGTTTTCTTGAGTAAATTGGTTGTTCAATGTTTTATGATTTTCAATATTTTCAATAAATCGACTCCGACGAGAGAAAATATTTCTTTCATAAGTGATGGTATGATGAATATAATGGGATCGGTTTCTGATAATAAGTCTAAAATGTTTTTTGGGAATGCTTATGGTGTTGCATTGGAGGTAGAGTCATCAAGAAAGGTAAAAAAGGATCAAAATATGATGAATAATAAGGTTCAAACCTCCCTACTGAAAAAGAAAAAGAAAACAAAAAAGAGTTCTAAAACAAGTTTTTAATTAATAGATGAAACAAACCCAAAAAGAAACTAAGAAATCCTCAAATAGGACATGAACCTACTGAGTCCAAGGCTTTGAGAATACATGTTATTGATATTCTTGAGGAAGTAACAGAATAAAAATAACAATAAAAGTTGATAGATGCTCAAATTTGTGAGAATTTTTTGAAAGGTGTTGAGATAGCATTTGGGAATGTTTTTCTAATTTCTCACACCGGTAAAGTTAATCTTGATGTTGGGTTAGTTTATAAAGTAACTGAACTTATTTATATTGATGTTTCATATATGGATGATAAAGGAAAGTGTGAATATTTTCTTGAAGAATATGAAACACAAGTTTCTAGAAAGGGAGATCTTAGAACAGTGAGGCAGTTAGAAAAACAAATTACTGAGGATATTTGAGAGGTGTTTCAATAAGAAAATGTTTATGGATAAGAAATCAATGAAAAATAAGTATATGAAAAAGATGGTGAAGAAGAAGAAGAATATATTTAAATTCAATAATATGTTGAATAAGAGGAACAAGAACAAGATGATAATGAAGATAAAGATGATAATTAAGAAACTAAAACTAAAAAATAAGTCATCAGATTCATTATCAGAGTCATCCTTATCAGACATGACCTATAAAATGGTAAGGTATGTAAAGCCTGAACTTATGAAGAATAATCATCATCATAAAAGGAATCTAAGTCCTTATCAAAGAAAGAGGATAATCATATTTCAAAAACTAAAGTGGTTGAAAATTTTGAGACTAATAAGGATGTTAAGATCCTTTAATTTTTTTTTATAATAAAGAATATGATACCAAAGTTTCTAAAAAAGTTTATAAATTGGTTTAAAATAATAAAATGAAGGAATGGAAGTTGATGTCATATCAAGAAGAATAAAACCTCCTGAGTTCATGAAGATCAGTCTAATTTAGATATAACTATTTCTTTTGAAGGAGTTTATTATATTTTTCATTCTTTGAGAAGGTTATAAGGAAAAGTTAATTATTTTATTAACCCTTAATCTTAGTGTCAAATTATTCAAGAAAGTCTTAAAGAAAAATCAGAATCGATAAATATATTTACTTAAAATTTTATTTGGCTTGAAGCATAGTTGAATTTTTTTTAATAATGTTCCAAAACTCATAGAAATTCATGTAATAAAATCATGGTATGTTGATCTCAAATTTTATTATCAGAATTTTGATGCTTTGAAGAAAATAATGAATGAATCATTCAAACCCTTTAATCACTTATCTAACTATTTGGAAGAAAGGGTAAAGTTTGTACCAGATTTTAGAGATACTACTGATGATCGTACTGAGGAAGTTGAAGCTTTAAAGAAGAATATTCAAGATATAAATCTTGAAATGTTTAGACTCTGATCTTGTGGAGGTGAATTTATTTTACCCAGAGATCAAAAAAAATAATTATCTGAAAATTTTCAAATTCAAGAAGAGAAGGTTGAAAAGATCGAGAAGGAAAGAAATTAGTTAAAAAATATCAAAGAATTCATTAATAATCTCATTAAGAAATATTAATTTTTTTTCCTATTGAATTATCATTGTATTTGTTTTGAAAAAAAACTTTTGAAATTGTTTTTAATATATAAATTCTCTTTTAAACTAACTCTAATTTTGTTTAAATGTTTTCTAATTCTGATTGTTTGAATGTTCATTCAATTTTTTTGTAGATTATTTGTTCATTCATTATATTGTTTCGTATGCTTATTTTTCTAAATTTTTATAAAAATTCCTACTTATTCCCCATTCCTTTTTAAAAATAACAAAGGTGGATAAATTTATATAAACGGGGATACATTATTCTATGGTGGATAAGTTTTTACAAAGGGAGATATGTTTATTTAATGGTGAGAGTATGATATGTATGGGGATATATTATCCAAAGGGGAAGATTTTAATATTCAACTCCATATTCTCCATCATATTTATAAGAGTTTTAAACTCAGGGGGAGTTAAGGATTATGGATTAATTCAAAATATAGAGAACAAAAAATGAAAAGAACTGTATGTTTTTTTGTTATACTTCATTTATGCTTTGGATTTTATGATTTCCAAAAAGGGGGATATTGTTGATCCAGAAGTTTTAACTCCTACTTTTCCATTAATTTAGTTTTTGAAATCAAAAACACCTTCTTAAAAATTATTTATTAAAATTTTATGTCCAATGTGTTCTAGAATGTTTTTGTAGAAAACATTATATTTTACCATACTTAAAATAAGTTCTTAAGTATTATGAGTATAAGTTTTAAATTTTTCATTACGATTATCATAACGACTATGTGTCTGATTAATCGGTCTCACCTTTATAAGAGCATATGTCAGAATTTATATTTTTCTTTCATACTAAAAATGTCTTAACAACCGGACTGATATCAGTACTGATAAACATTGGACTAACACTAATAAATGTTATCGTAATAACATTTAGAAAGAAGTCCATAAAACTAACTTAATTTATTATCAAAATATGAAAACTTATTTCTAATGTAAGTAAAATATTTGACACTATAATAGTTTAAACTAATATTACATCATCCATTCAGTTATTCCAGAGCATTACGAGCCATCAAATCTAAGTATCTAAAGTAATTACAATAAAATCAGAAAAATATGATTGTTGGGATTCTAATAAGATCGTTGGAAGGATGCCTTTAAATACTAGTAAATTTGAAGAGTTTGGAGCTGGTTTATTACATTCACTCTCAAATTTTCAGAATAATACTAAGTTTGAAAAACTCATCCATTGTCTTTTTATTTCTTTAGAGAGTAGTTTTCTTATGGAAACCCTGTCAGGTCGTCTCCTTAAGAATTGTTTTGTAAACATTTTCACGTCAGATCATCATGAATATTGAGGGATTATGGGGATAGGAATATAGATATTTAGATCCATTGGATCAAGGGATATTAGTGATAGGTATATAGATTAAAGTCGATCATCGTATCAAGGACTTCCTTAGATAAGAATACATATCCATTTCGATCATCATATCAAGGGATTTACTTGGTAGTGAAATATAGAATTTACTCTAAGTATAAAATAGTGAATACCATTAGTCTGGGTTATAGACTAAATTACTCTAAAGGTTAAAATAATTTTATTCTTTTAATATCTTGAAATTCATTATTTCTTTTGTCTGATATTTATTTACTTGTTGTTTACAAGTTTATAATTTTTTCACATTTTAATAGAAAGTGAAACATCATATTCATATTTCTCTTCTATTTTTTTCTTTATTAATATGATTATGATAATAAAAACACTTTTAATTAATCATATTAATTATTATTATTATACTATGATAAATTGTATACATAATGATTATGGTATCCACTATTATTTACTCAAACCATAGACAAGTTTTTATTCTACGATTATGATCATCATACTCAAGGTTGAGTCTAATAAATATACTTTAATAGGTTTACATATTTTTTAGTTTAATTATTTTTAAACTAAGTTTTTTAAACTAAAATTCACCCCCCTCTTTTTTGTATTGTATTTTGATAAGATCACATGATTAAATAATAGGTTTGTCCTAATCCATAATGGAAAATAGGTGATTAGTCATGATCCACTGTGTTGATGGTCTCAGTAGTTAACCTTGAAATATGAATTTGTTTTCTATATTTATGATCGTTACACACTTTTATGACATTATTGTATGGTTCATGATTCATTTATGATGATTTATCACTCTTATAGGTCATGTTTTCTGAAATGATAAAGTGTTATTCTAGGACTCATGTTTAGGATCTATGACAGGTTGGGTATGAACTTTGTAAGTTATTTTTAGGTTCACATACCCTTATGATTATCTTATTATTTTATATGATCCAAGACTAATATATCTTATTTTACCCTTTCTGGTCATCTGATGTTACCCTTTCATATATTTCCTTCCCTAGGTTATGAAGAAATGTATTATATATCATATGACTAATAAGGGTACTAGTTATGAAGAACTTAGCGGGAGATGATGTAGCTCAATTATGAAGTAGTGGTTTATGTTTCCAAGCTTCCAAAGACACTATACCTAAATTATTATTATATGCATTGTTATCTCATGTAATGTATATTTATATACTAAGATGTATTGTTTATGTATGAGAATTTTGGGTTATTACAATAGGAATCAAATATGGGCCTCCTACTAAGTGAAATCCCCAAACCTAATGTCTCTTTTTTAGTGACTAATAATTAAGTTGAAATAAAAAGGGTCTCCCATGTGAAAGTCCCACCCCAACCATCATTAAAAACATTTCACTTATTCATCCATTCTAAATGATATAATTTTTTTTGGAAGTGGTCCTTTTCACACATCCTTAAAAGGTGTAATGTGTACCATTAAGTTGTACCAAACTATGTGGTTTATGATTAATTTCATAGGTATAAATAAAAATCATATATCATAGTCTAGATCATAACTACACAACACCTACCACATCCCTTGATAGTGATAGGATCCATAGATCCAAACTATATGACTATAAACCATAATGTAATCAATAAAAGGGGAAATCAGTCCAATACTATGATTTGGTAATGATTCATGAAAATATATTAAATATATAACTAATTCCAAGAGTATTAAGTAATTTTCTCATAAATTTTGTGATGATTCAAATATCCCTCATCTCAAGCAATGCACAACCAAAGTGTTGTTTGTGAACACCTAGATACTTCCTATAATTGGAAAGTATGACTATGTTAACTCAAAACAAAATATGGGCACATTGTGCATCCTAAAAAATGTCCCATTAAGGAATTTTTACTAGGATAACGATGAAAATAGATCTATGAGTGATAATTCAATGCTTACACCTACTAGGTGGTTCTTGACATTCTTAGGTGTAGGAAGGATATATGTGTTGATTATTCATATGTTTCTTAGAGGTTCCTAACCTACTTGGTGACTTGGTTGAAGGATGAGTTTGTGGTTTAAAACAAATAAGAGTACCATGAGATGTCCTTGAATCATTTATTTTAAAAAATTTATCCTACAAATTATAAAGAAATAGGATACTTGATATAGCACAGCTAAGTTGAGCAGCATGATACAATGTAGGTTTAATCGATACCCTAATGACCAAGACCCTCCTTATCGTGAGAATAAATAATTTTTATTAACATGTGGTTCTTATTGTATAGGGAGAAAAAAATAGTATGAATCCATTATCAAGTGAATACATGATTGAAAGTGGCACAATATGATTTTCATTTCTTAGTCATGTATCTCAGGAGCTCTTGGAAGAGGCCTTTCTAAAATTGGTTTTTTGGAACTTTGATCATAGCAGAAGAAATCTGGTGAGGTCATTTGGTTAAATTTAGTATAGGTAGATAATATGGGTGGAAAATAGATATAAAATAGGCTTTATTACCAATGATAGGATTCCTTTATTAAATTACCAGCCGTACATCAAATCTTTCATGGTATAGGACCATTGGGAAGATGTTATTATATAGTTCATAACCACAATTTTTTCATAAGATTAAATTTTTATGTTAAATCATTTGGTTCATGGAAGTTAGTGTCCAATAAAGAAGATATTTGTGTGAGAAGTCCTCTATGCAGGGGCCCCCACATGATTCCTACAAAAAATAGTCTTCATGGGAGTCCTTCAGGGAGTAATTACACATATAGTCATATAAGATTTCTATATTGGGGAATTATAATGAAAATTTTTCAAAATACTCCTACCCTTTTATTATTTGTAATAAACTCAATAAGTTACCTAAATTATCCCCAAATTCTTGCATGAATGGAATAATTTTTGAATGATATGATTTTATTTCATCGATGTATATCTTGATGTAGAAAGAAATACCCTTGAAGTCTCTAAATCTATAAGAGTCTTCAAAAGTTATGAATAAAATCACTAGAAGGTATCCAAAATCTCACCCTTGAAGTGTGTGTAAGTTATTTGTAGACTATTTCTTATAACCACCTTCCTAAACATACATGATTTCATACCATTCATGTGATTGAGATGATTCTTTTCCTTACAAGTGAGGAGGCTAAATAGTTTCAAAGCAACTATCGAGTCAAAAAGTGCTTATGTGGTCTCATGGAACCACCTACTCACCTTAAAAAATGAAACTTTGACAAATAATACTTAACATGGTTCATATGAAATCACCTCCTACCACTCACAATTGACACCCACCCATGAGGATTTTATGCAGTCATGAAATGATTACTCACTGTAAAGAATTCATTCAGACATAAGGGATACCTTCATAAAAGATTTAATTTATTCATGAAGGGTTGGGATCCTTTGTGTAAATATTTCATTTGTATATTTTTACATCCATGATTCTTTGGATGGGAAATCTATTCATTTAATTGGTCCAACATTAGTGATATATAAAGATTGGTATAGTGATGGTAAGGGTGACCTTGTTGACAATTGTGGTAAAGAAGGATCCCCAGTAGGCAAGGGTGTGGGATACCAAGTAAAGGCATGGAGTCATGAGGTTAAGGTGAACAATGCATGAATGTATTGGGGATATGCTAGTAGATCCCCCTTGAACATCCTAAAAAAATTTATTCTATCTATAGAAAACCCAACCCACCTTGTTTCTCCTAACATATATTGTGGGATGGTTTTCTTAAGTTTTTTTGTAAAATTTTGGTTTTGGATCATGATACATATTTTAATTGATTTATTACTCCAAGGTATGGCCCCCCAAAAAAGATCAGGATCCCACTTATCCCTCAAAATTATATTTTACTTAAATATAAAAAAATTAATTAGATAGTTGTTGCTCACATGATCTAGATAGATTAGTTGGTGGATGTTGGGAGATATGACCTAGGATGAGACTCAGATATTGTAGTTATGTCACCACTTGTTCTTGGTTTTTATACATTACTTTATTATTCTAATGAAATATCCTTCAGTTGTATGTATGTATTTAAAATGTGTTCCTATATTTATATAGTATATTTAATTTAATTTCCTATTGATGTTAATGACTTAACTATAAGTATGTGTTCCTAATCTGATGTTATATGATTATTTTAAGTTTTACTTATTATTAATTATTTTGATATTGATAGTATTGTATCTAAATGTTAATTATAGAATCTCAACACTAGCTATAATCCTATCACATATATGGAGGCACACTTAAGGTCAAATTACACCACTAAACCAATTTCTATTGAGGTAGGATCCGAGAAGGTCAATACCAAATTGTTTCAAATAATTGTTCATGTTGATTTACTATTTCAGCATGAAATTTTGAGGTAAAATGTTATTAGAGCTTGGGATTGACTGTATTCTTAAGTGTTGTTAACTATTGTGTAAAGAAATACCAATTTTCTATGTATATAATTGTTGTTATTTATTTTCACTATTATTATTTAGGTGTTTTTTTGAATCATGATGTTTTGGTGTGTGTTCGTGGTTTATTGCTTTTCTATTTTACTAGGATGGTAATATGGTGTGTTTCCATGAATCATATAAGTCATATAGATATTTTAGACATTCATGTGACAACTTTTGAATGAGAAATGTTTTTCAAAAGGTGGAGATAGTTTTAAAAAGTTGTTTTCAAGAAATAAATTTTATAATAAAATGGTTTTGGAAATAATTTTGAATTAATTAAAACATAAAAACTAGTTTATTAAATATTTTAAAAAATCTCGTATTGTTAATGAATTAATTAATTGAAACTATTTTGGTTATTTTCATGTGTTGATGTGGTTATTTAATAATTATAGTATGATCATCATAAATGAAAACCCTATTATGGGTATATTTGGGTATGAGGTGCCACATGTCATACATGTGGATTGAGAACCTTGGTTTGGATTTGTGTGTTTGTGAGAGGTTTTGGTTGGTTAGATACCCTCTTGTGGGTAAATATATATGTGGTGTTGTCTTGGGATGATGATATATAACACAATTGGATAATGTCAGGGAATAGTTAAGATTTGTGTCGTTACTATTTATATAGTTGGTTATAACCCATTAGTAAATAGGATAGTTGAGGCCCACATGCCTGAAGAGCAAGTGATTTTGTAATTTCTATTTTCTATAAAGGAAATAAATTTGTTATCATTAATGTTACTCATTATATAGAATAGTTTTACCAAGGATTAGAGGATCATGTAAAGATGATTAATATGGTAAAATAGTTCTCAAGTGGTTTGTGATTTATTGTTTAGTTTTTCAAGTCCTTTTCTCACTTATCTTAGAAAAAAATGAAATGTAGATGCTTCATGTGGGATATTTTTTCTTTCTATTAATGTCTAAAGAGTTTTTTTGGATATTTTTCTCATTTTTAAACTTTAATTATGTTTTATATTGGATTTTAGTCATTTTTTATGACGTAGAAAATATAACTCCATGTAATCCATGGTATATTTAAGGAGGGACAAGATGAAACATTATCATAGAATAATGTTTGGGAACACTGATGGGTTTTAAATTTAAGGGTTTAAGGAATATTAAAATATCCAAAGGTTTAATGTACATGATAGATGGATAATTCATTAAAAATGACCACCATGGGATTATCTTTTCATCAACAACCAATGAAGGTTGGAAATTTTTCCTTGAACATCAAGTGCAATGATGGGAAAATCTCATTTGGAGTGAGTTGTGATAGTAGCAGGCCTTTTTAGGTTCTCCATTGGAGAAATATAATTTGCCTCTATGTTTTCATTGGAAATAAGAAATAGGGGCTAGGAACCACTATTATAAGTTCATATTGGTCCCATGGGTGATTTTTTGTGTACATTTAGGGGCTAAAGTGTATCACTAATTATCAGGGATGATTGGGGTTGATTAGAATAGATGATGGAATTTTAGGGAACTTGATGTCATATGACCGAAAAGCAGGATTCATGGTTAAATGCTGATGGGTTTTAACAAGAGATTCATGTGTGTGACCATTTTAAATAATTTTTAATATCAATAAATATTTTATCGGTGAAATTATTATATGGATAATAATGTGGTGGGGATCATCATTCAGACCTTTTGATGAGTAACCCATGTTTTAGGAGGGTGGTGGTTGATGTTTAAGTTGGGTAAATGTCAGGAATGGTTTATGAATTAATGAATTTAGATTTTTCTAGGATATAAGTATGATGAATCATATTTGTTTATGGGATCATACTATATTGGGTAATTCATCTACAGTGGAGGGTACCATAAGTATATTTGATAACTTATGGGGTGTAAATTTTGGTGAATGGGATGGTTCAACCTATTTATTCCCTGATTTCATTTAATTTCAGGCATCATGTTATCGATAACAGGTTAGGATTGTGGTGGTTTAGTGTCTTTTTTTAGGAATTCTGTGTGTTGGAGGGAAAACTAATTCCATTTTTTTGGAACTGGGTTTAGGGAAGTATTTTTTGCATCAAGTATATATTCAGGTCATAATTCATGTATTTGGTGTAATAAATCAATATCTTTCAGTAAAAACCCAAATTGTATTGATCAAGCACATGTGTTGTAGAGTTTTATCCAATTGTAATGAGGAGTGAATTTTTACATCATTTTTTGATGGTTAAATAGAGAATGAGGAAATAATTATGAATGTTTCTTGAAGATGAAAATAAATATATTGGGAGTTCATAATGAATCATGTCATTATAGGTTGGTAAAATATAGAGTGTATTTGAACTTTTATGGATTAAGGGTAGAGGTATTTTTAATCTAACATTGTGGATATAGTTTTATCGGATTGGTTATTTCTTACTTCATTTTTTGGTATTGTTTTAAAAGTTTCATGTGTTGAGGTTCAAGTAGAGTGGGGTCAAAATGTTCCTGTAAATGGAATATAATAATAGTAATCCATCAGGTATTTATTGGCCTTGCATTAGGTACCTAGTCTCATAACTAGTTGCATTTTTCTTGTGGATTTCCCACTATCTAGTTGGTGGATCATCATCAAGTGAATGATGAGGTACTAGGTACCTAGTATGGATTTACTCGGTACATGATAGGGTAGTTATTTGTTTTTTCATGATGGGGTAGTTATTTATATCATACCCCCATTAATCCCCCTTTGAGGTTTTTAACCCATATGAAAATGAACCATATGAGAGGTTCCCTTCTCCACCTCTCATTTCCCTCACTTCTCTCACAAAAATTCAGGTTGGATTTGACTTTTTTAATTGCACTAAACTAAATAAATTCATTCTCATTATTCTTCCCTTGTTCATCCCCTATCTCCTATGAATTTTGAATTGTCTTGGAAGGAATTAAATATTTTATTTCACTAATTCATGATGAAATATTACTGATATGAAAAGACCACATGTTGTTCTTGCTAGAGGACATTGAAAGAGGATGAACGCTACTCATTTTATCATAATTTTGAAAGTGGTAAATAATCAGGTTATTTTTTCCAATTGTGATCACAAAATTGTTTTAAAATTGTAATTTTATTAAGTATCGATTCATTTGTATTTTTCTATAAATAGTTACAGAAGAATTTATAAGTCCTCCACACACTAAAAGTTATGGTTTTAGAATTATGGTGATTCTCAATGAGTTTCCTATGATTATGACTCCTTGGATTAAAGTTTTTAATTAATTATAAATTTTTATATTTAATAAATGGATCCTTTATGTGTGATATAAGGTTTCAATATCATGTAATGTATTGGTATGATCTCAAATGATGATTGGGATAGTGATTCTGGCAGATCGATAAGTTTGTTTATAAGGTAAGTGGTTTTTTCATATTTCATCATGTGAGTGTGATGTTCATGTGTATTCTTTAGGGTATAGAATTAGGAATTTATTAAATGGTATTTGTGAGAATTTAATTCTATATTTGATCATGTTAAACCCTCCTAAGAGTAAGTTGAGTATATTACACATGGGTTGGGTATTTTAGAGATATTTGATTATTACACTACTAAGGGGTGAAATATCTAATTTTAATTGACAACCCCCAATGGTCTATTGGTTCATGAGGTAAATTGTGATTCGATTATGATGATCCATGGTGATTATGTTAAGGTCTTCCAAGTGGTTAGACCTTTGATAATGTTTTTTATTAGTAGAGAAACATATGAATTGTGAGGGAGAGGCTATGAGAATATCCTTAAGACCTTGAAAAACCTTAAGTAAGGCCATAGACTCTCCTAAGCCTAGAGACACCTAGGAATAAATATTTGAATGGGTTGTGTGTGGATATCAAATGGGAATCGTTGTGAGGCTTATATAGTGTAAGAAAGTGGTTAACATTGGGTGTTGTTATGTAACATTGGTTTTCCCCTCAATTACTAGAGTACGGTGAGACTTTTTCATAGCTTGGCTAGTCCTTGGGTGTGATTACTATGGGTAGGATGGAGTAGATCATCCCATAGTTTATATGGGGACTTAGTTCATGGTAAATTGTTGGAAAAGAAATCGGGAATCATTTGAAGAACCTTACGGTATTTATTGTACATTGGTGATGGGATAGTGATGGTTGTAGAGGATGATGTGTGTTTCCTAAAGGTTTTTGGGGTAGTGTACTCGCCTTAAAGGGTATAGTGAGTTGTAGTGGAGAGGCAAGACCAAAGTTTTGGGCTTATGGTTTTTGTATATCCTATGTAACCAGAATCATTATAGGTGTTGTGTGGTTATGGGTTATATAGATGTAACTATGTATATTGAGACTGCTCAAGGCCAGAAATGTTGAGATGTTATGTAATATCATATATATAAGTTCTAGGTATCATTATGTGTTCAGATAAGAGCTTGGGCATGAGTTTTTTCATCCATGTATTTATTGTTTGTGTATCTTAACAACGTTTTGGAGCTATAGTTGATGAGGTTATGGTCAGGACTATTGGGGATCATGGTGTAAAGTTAAACCACCCTAGTTCTCTTCTACCTTGAGTTCTAATAAGATCACTAGAGTGTGAGATAAACCCAAGTTTCTATTCTATATAGGTTAATCTATTTCTTACCTTCCCTAATTCATTTCATGTATGTTCATCTAATGATGAAATGGTAGCATCGATTCAAGGATGCTATGGGATTCTTGGATCAAGGTATAGAGTTTCGTCACATAAGTGTTTGTTCACCCTACGTATTTGACGGACCACTGGAATATAAGAGGATCATCTGTTAGTCTATATTCTTAGGAATTGTTATGTTACACCTTTCCTTAGTGGGTTTTATCTACATGTGTTTTTATATGTTTTTCCTTTAAAAATGTGTTTTATATTTGATGTGACTATAATAGATAGATTATTGACATTATTAGAGGTAGGTGGGGTTTGGTTTCAGGGTGTCCTGGTTAGCACCTGATAACCTGACATCAGTTCATGCATATTTTTTGTTACTATTTTATTTATATTTCATGTATACCTACCCTATATATTTTGATATATCTGAATAACCTAGTTTTTTGTTCCCTATTGGGTTCCATTATCGCAACCTTTATAGTAAATCTAGTGAATGTGAAGGCATTATGTTTATATTTCAAGTAATAGTTTTCTTTGGGGATCAGGATAGAGTAGCAGGACTGATGTTGGGGTGTGGGACTAAGGATGAGGATTGAGTTTTTTAGTTATTTTTTGACCTATCCATTATTATTTTGTTTCTACTTTACTTGATCATCCCAATGGGTGATTCTATAAATGAATATATTTACACACATCATGGTTCTATATTAATATACTTTTTGATATTTATTTTCTCTTAATGGTTAGCTATAGGTTGTACATCCTTTCAATTACGCTAATATTATATGGCGATCCTATGAATTACTTGTTATTTGATGTTGTGACACTAGGAGGAGAGTCTCCCAATGTTAGTTGCATACTCTTGACACTAGTCAATAACCTCTAATATATGGAAAGGCATGCCTGAAGTCATATGGAACCCCCGAACATCCAACTTTTAGTTTCATACTAGGGTGGTTTGTTACATAAATTATAGCACCGGTGTACTCTGTGGTTTCACTAGTGAACTATGTGATTCCATAAATGTAATTTTTTATTTCATCAATGTAAGTTTTGTTTCAAAGTGACTAGTTACTATAAACCTATTATTTTTCAACATACCTTTGATAAAAACATAGATTATACACAAATTATCCAAAACAAAATATTATAAAAAAATAATAAAATAAATTTGAAAATTAAATATATAAATATATATATATATCATTTGATAATTAAAAAACATGAAATTTTATTTTATTTAGTTAAACTATAAATAGAAGAAAAATTATAGAATTAATTTTTTTTATAAAAATCTAGTGTATACTTACACACTTCTTATAATTTAGTGTCCTAATCATTATAATACTCAAGAAAATACATGGTCTTATCTGATGAGTCAAAGGTTAGGTACATAAAATATGAGAATAATCTATAATAATTATAAGTGGTATTAAATTTATTAGATTGAATTATATTTTTACTTATAGTATTTTGGAGTAAATTGTATCCCAGTAGAACATCCTCGCATATTTTCATCCTTGAAAGGGAAATATTAAAGTGATTGATCTCAACTAATGTTCCAATTTCATTTCCTTGGTATACTTGATAAGTTTGATGCAATTCTCACACAAACTTTTAAATAAATCATTTATACACCATCAATTATCATACTTAAGTAGTTGGGTCTATAAGATTAACTCTTGATGAGATTCTTACTATTAAAGTAACACTAATATCTGTATTTACATAGTCACATATTATAACTAATACAATATAAATACATAAATAATTCATGAGAAATATTGAGCCACATAATCTAAAAAACCATCATATTACATAAAATTAATTTTTAAACATATTTGTAATTAATCCATAGATGAATCTATTAACTTTATGGATACCCAAGGAATAATTATGTCATCCCCTAAAATATTTCACCATAACATTCATCCCCACTCAATATCTAAATTCATATTACTCAATTTAAATCAATTTACATACCAAAACTTTTGATTAATGAGAATTTATATCTATTAATGAAAACCCATCCTTTTTACTTGATATAACAGATAGGTGAAATGAAAAGTGATATTGATTAATATTGCACTAAATTTTTACAGTTAATATGAAAAAAAATTATGTTAGTGGAACTCAGTGTACAATGGAGTGTTGTGAAGATGGTAGTGGATAAATGGTGAATTAGGAAGTTCATTGGATAATAAGAGAAAATTGATGGTGACTAAAAATTTTTATTAAAGGGGATAGCACAATAATCAGTGCGATGGAAGAGAGGAGAGTGTTTAGTGTGTTTTTTGAAATTAATATTGGTAGTTACTAGAAAACCCCAAAAATGAAAAATAAGGAAATTAAATTTAATTTTTTAAGTAGTTTAAAAAAAATTATGATAAATGAAATGTATTTTTTTATTTATTGTTTAGAGGTGGTTTTTAAAACCACCACTATTAAACTGCCTTTCATATATAAAATACTTTTAATGATGGAAATTCAATAGGTGAAATTGTTTCCCAAAAAAGTTTATTTTCAAAGATATATTGTATATTTGGATGGATTCTGTGATGAACATACAAAAATAAGGTTTTTACACCATGATATTTTGTGAAATATTTCTCTTCAAATAAAATAAATTGATAGCTTAGGTAACACACAACAACAATTTTAAGCAAACTGTGATATACTATAAAAATGTTATGTGTAAATTATCACTTAGTTCTTTGATTGGTGGGTATGAATTAGAATAAATAAATTATGAATAAATTATAGTTACATATTTAAAAAATAAATTGATTTTTTTATCAATTATTTAGAAATAAAAAAAATCTTTTAAAGTAAAATGTTTTTCTCGAAAATTGTTTTGTGTCTGCAATGTATTTTAATATTAATAAATTAAATTGAACACTATTGGTTAATTATTTTAATAAAATTTATATATTATAAATATATAAAAAATATTTTAACATTAATATAATATTTTTACTATGCATAGGATAAGAATAAATCCAAATTTAGGTTTAAAAACTATATTTTTCTAAAAGCCATTTTCATCGCGTTTTGTAATATTATTTTCAAATTATATTATTAAAATTATATGTATTTTATTTGATAAAATGGATTTCATTTTTTTAATTATGAGGTCCAAATATTTTAAATATCCCCCTTTTTTGGGTTAATATGAATTGTAACTCTGGTAAAATGTTCACCTTGGTAAAGGGTAAAACGAGTTAATCTCTGTTTAATCTAGGTGATAAGGCTATAATTTTTCATAATAGTTATTTTTGGATGAATTTAATTCTAATATAATCACCTTATTATAAATATTTATTTTTTAATGGAAACTTTTCCATGAAAATGACCTTTATAATATTTAAATAAAAAAATACAAAATGTCGCTATCTTATTTTTTAATATATATTATGCATTCATATAAGAAAAAAGTAACTCTTGATTGAATTAAAATGGAAATTATATTTATAATTAAATTGTATTAATTATTTTAATTTATTTATAAATATTTTATATTAAATAATTAACCTAAATACTTGAGCAATGTCAATACAATATTTGTTCAATTAATAAAAAATAAAATAAATTATTATAAATATATTAAAAGTACTTTAATTTGAGTGAGTGAAAGTGTTAAAAAATTATACATAAATATTACACATTATTTTTGGGTTAAATTATTCTATTTTAATTGAAACATTGCCTTTATTCCATTTAAGTCAAATTAAATGAATAGTATCAAAATTGGCATTAATGATATTTTTTCAAAATAATATTTTATTAAATTATTTAAAAATACTATAAATATAGAAAGAGGTAAAGGATGATATTATATGGTCTAAAAGTTCATATATTTTCCATTTTTTATCCTATTTTTACCTTATATTTAAAATTAGGACCTGATAAGAATGAAAAGTTGTTACCGCAATTAATATTAAAATGAGTTAACTAAGGGGTTAAACCACAAATAAGGTTTAAAACACTACATAAACCTGTACAAATATTATTTATGGATGGTATTTCAATCCCATAAATTGGATTCAAATTTATATACTTTTTTAATCATTTTTTTCAGAATGACTGTTACATTTTAATCTTTTAATAAATTCCAAACGTCCCCCCCCCCCACATCAATTATAAAAGGGAACCTCCTCCCCTCCCTTCATCACATGTTTTGAGCCTTTTATCTTGACCATAAACTATAAACATCACTTATAATATTCTTTATACTAATTATATAGGTTATTTTCTTCCCCAAATAACAACCCTATGGTCCATAAGAGGATATCTAAATGAGTTGTTTCAAAGAAGAGGTAATCATCTTAACTGATCACTATCTTTTTAATTATTCTTTTACCAGCTATAAATATGTTATATTCTTAATAAATTTAATAATTAAGTATTATAAATATAATTAAATATTATATAATTACTAAACCAATTTTATTTACCCTCTTTCTATCAAATGGGAAGGGAATTTATTGATCATGAGTATGAACGGTTTACCGTCTCCAAATAGCGATATAATCCATTTTCGATCAACATCATTCAGGGATGTTTATTATGATGGGTTTAAATTTTATATGTGTTTTTTATGACATAATTAACTTTATGGGGTGATAATATCTTACCTACCATCTTACCTTCCAAACCATTAGAAAATGATAACCTCATTTGTTTGTATGTTTGAACTTCCACGTCAATAAATCAATGTGATTTTTTTTTACTTTTTTTTACTTGGATGGTAATAAGTATTTATTTAATGAGTATATATAATATATATTATATAATAATTATTATTTAAAGTTGTGTTATTATGTACCTTTATTTTTATTCCATCATTCAAAAAATCGAATGCATTGTTCATTCGTATGTACGTCTTATCATCTCCATGAACGGTGTAATTTATTTTTCTATCTGTAGATTTTATGGAAAAAACTATGTATATATATATATTGAATAAATATGATATTTATATCATTATTAACATTATTAATTTTATGGAACCATTATTAAAGTGTGATGACTGGATTTAGTGAATCAAAACATACGGAAAAAAGGAAATAGTTATCACCAGGTACGGTGATTTTAATAAAGAATTGTTAATAAATAGGTGATAAAAGGTTATAAGTAAATAATATACGGTATTATATATATTTTTATGTTTATGGAATAGATTTATAAAAAATATATATTTATTATATAGGTGTTTTGAACATTTAATAAGGAAGTTGTACTAAAGGTAAGGGATTTTTGTCTCACTCTTATTTCTATGTTACACATGTCATATTCACAAATTATTAATTTTATGTGATGTATATACCGAATGTGAATCTATTTTATAATGATTAATATAATATTTAAGTGGATTTAATTATACATATATTTTTATTTAATTTGTGGGGCTTATGATTCTAAAGTTACTAAAGTGGTAAGGGTTTTATGTTACTATTTCATTATTTATCAAGATTGTTTACAATTATTTTTCTGAGGATAAAATATTGTTATATACCACAAAATAAAATCATGAATTTTATTATAATATGTTCATTTATTGATAATACATGTTTTCCTTTCATTTTAATCACCATAAGCACTCAATATATCGAAAATATGTTATTAAGAAAAATCGATTGTATTTCTCTCTTTAGTAAGAAGACCTTTTTCTTCCAAATCCATGTTTTCAGAAAAAATTAAAGAAGGTTTTTAATATTCTTATATGATTTTTTAATTTCATTTTTAACCATTCTTAAATTCTTAAAACAATTAAAGGAATCCTCTTATCATTTTCCAAACGGTGTACTTTTTTACTTTTTACAAAAAAAACAATGCAATGTTTTATTTTAAATTATACTACATGAATGGAATTTCATGTCATTATGGCCAATCTATGTTTTGAATATTCCTTTACACATTTCCAAGTTTCTTCTCAAGTAAAATTGTTCCAATCAAATTTTGGAAAAATTTCGGTTTTAAATAATTAATTTCAAAGCTAAAAGGGTTTTTACCTCAATTAATGTTCCAAGTGATATTTTAAATCCATTTTTCATCTAATATGAAATAATATGATGTTACTTAAGATTTACTAGAGATATCAAATAAATAATGTACTTATTATTCTTTATTTTTAACTTTTATGATTATGATGACAAGATTTTTATGAAACACATTTCTTTTCCATGGACTATGATATGATGAAATGATGAAATATTTATGAAACCTACTTATCTTTCATGGGTAATGATATGATGAAATTTTTATAAAACACATTTATTTTAATGGGTTATAATATTATTAATATTTTATGGACTTTTGGAACACATGTGTATGATTTTCATTATGTGATGGATGGTTCTAGAATTATATATCCCACCAATGAATTTGGTAGATATGTATATATAAAGAGATAAAAAGGACTGTAATAGGGAGTGAAATTATTTTAGTAATGGTATTTATATAATATGATAGTCATGGTAGTGAACCTTCACTACTATGATGTTTTGGAGAGTGAACTCAATCCCCTATGGTAATCTTCACGGTGAGTATTGACTACTATGGAAATTATTTTCTATGCTAATGTGTATGATGCAATTCTATATCTTATGCCAATGTTATAATCTCATGTCTAATGTTATTTTATTACTTTATGATTAAAATATTATGAACCATAAAGTTTTATGCCATATCTCAAGATTATGATTTGTGATATACTGTTTTTTGATTTCTAATAATAATCTCATGTTCTCAAACCCTTATGTTCATGTTATGTTTAGGTGATCATTGATATCTCACATATTTACCCTTATTGAGCATCTGATCTCACTATTTCTGAAATTTATTTTCCCCATGTTATAGATAATGGTTTTATGAATGATATGTCTAATAAAGGTGCTTTTTAGACTCTTATGAACAAATTTTTAATGTTTCTAAGTTTCCAAAGATACTAGACCTATACAATTCTAGAATGGATCACTATTATATGTAATGAATATTAATTTAATATTATTTAATATATATGTTCGAAAAGTATGTGTCTCTATAAATGTGGTAAAATAATGGCTAGAACCAATGAATATAATTAAACTATGAATTTTACTTATCTTAGATGATCACTGTGGGTGTTTTCATTTAAAATCAATCATGGGGAGACAAAAAATGTGGAAGATGCATTATTTAGGAAGGATCAAATATTTTTATCTATGTTGAGGATGGAAAAGGATCTAATATTGATAAACATAGTAATTTTTTTATAGAAATAATTAGGGAACTAGAAACATCATTATTTTTCCATGTAATTTCCTAATCATCTATACTGGGGAAGATAATGTTAAAATAAGATGATGAGGGTATATAATAGAATATAAAATATATAGAAGTTTGATAGAATTCAGTAATTAATAAAGATTTTTAATGTTTTGAAATATATTATGTGTGTCATTTGTACCTTTGTTAAATAAGGAATTTTTTTATGAAGTGTGTAGATTAAAATTGTCTATGAACCCTTGTAATATAAATATTTATAGGGATATTTTATGGAACTTGTAATGAGAAATTATAAAGTGGGAAATTCTTGAGTTTGTTTTAAGATTATTATTATGTTAATAATTAATGGTTGACTAACAATTCCCAAAGGGTATCATAAAACCTCTCCTTATACTAATGTGGAAGTGGGAAAATATAATAATGGACTTTATTACTAAACTTCCTAAGAAATCCAATAGAAATTATATACTATGGGTTATCTTGGATCACCTTATATATTCCACACATTTCCTAGAAGTAAGGGAGGATATCCCCCTTGAGGTATTTTTATAGATTTATATTAATGATGTAAGGGTCCATGTTGCAACTCAATCAAATGTATCCTATTTTATAACTCAATTCGCATAAAAACATTAAAGAACTCAAGGATTTAAAAACTATGATATATTTTAGAACATTATATTATCCTCAATTTCATATATAATCTGAATACACTATCTATAAATTAGAGGACATGTTGAGGTCATTTTCACTCAGCTACCATGGAACTTTAGACTAGTATCTACCTTTAGTTAAATTCATATATAGTAATAGGTTTAAGTCTAGAATAAAAATGGCATCATATGAAGTATTATATTGGCAAAGGCATAATTCTCCTACCTATTGGGACGAATCTGAGTAAATGAGGCTAGTTTGTCCATAAATAATTAAGGAGATGCCTAAGAAAGTATGAGTTATCAAGAAACATATAAATACAACTCAAAGAATAGAAAACATTATGTAGATAATTAGAGGAAGGACTTAGAGTTTTGAGTAAGGGAATATTTCTTCTTAAAGGTATCACAATAAAAGATATTTATAAGGTTTGGTGAGAATGGGAATATAAATATAGGGTTCATTAGGCCTTTTGAGATTTTGGATAGATTCTGAGTCATGGCTTATCATTTGTATTTTTAACCCAACCTATTTAATTTACTTAATGTCATCCATATATCATTATTGAGTAAGTACATTCTAGACTAAATGCATACACTCACCATAGATAAAATATAGTTAATGCCTAACATTTCCTATGATCAATATAATTTCCATATTCTCAATACTAGAGAGAAAGTGTTTTGAAATCAAACAAATTAAATTGTGAATGTACTTTTAAGGAATCACAATTAAGATGAAGCAACATGGGAACTTGAGAAAGTAATGTGGAATATTTAACCACATGTTTTATGTATTTATGTATGTGTAAAAGTTCATGGAAAAAATATTTCAGGGGTATAATTTAGGACCCATGATTTTATAATAATTAATATGTATTTAAAAATAATATCCATTATATAATACAATCCCTTTTATCTCATCATTATGTGAGAATGGGTACAAAAGACCCTACTTAAGTAATAATTTTTTATTACCATATCCTACATATTTTTTTATAATAATATTGTTATTAGTTTCACATACACTATATATATGAAAATTTCAATGTATTATTTATTGTATCAAAAATTTATAAAAGTTATTGATTATAATGGGAACCCCATTATACTATGAAAATAATATAAAACACATATCTTACAATCTAAATACATCATAATAATGGTACATATATGACATCAAACTATCAAGTGTCAAATGATTATAATAATTGTTACTTCTTATCATGATGTTCGCACTTGGTGATCTCAAGTAATAGAGATCATGAGGATTAATCCACCAATGTAACACAACATGTTTTGTGTTTTTTTTTTTGGATGTTCTTGTCTATGAGAATGTGTAATGGTATCTTAACTTGATATCATTATAAATTCTTGTAATTAAATTTCATAATTTAACTCATAATGAAAACCAATACATTTTACATTTTGGGTGAGGTAGTACGCATTAGTTTTTTCATTGGTGGTATGGAATTAGTGTAATGGTCAAGATAGTATTTTTAACTTATAAATATAGAAAAAAGATATATTTGGTTATTTTATTAGACCAGTGGTGTATTTACTAAACCAATGAACATGGTGGAAGAGTTCAAGTCTATCAAATATAGTTAATAAAATATAATTGAAGCATGAAAGGATGTTTACACAAATTGTAAATCCAAATTTATAAGATATAATGGTAGAAATATATTACATTATATAGTAAGTATTCATAGGAGGATGTCATCACTATAAATTATCCTTATATCCTTAGGGGTCATTATGTGTTTCCAGATACAAATCATTCTCTATAAGTATGACTCATTGTTATCAAGATAATGTCCTAGAGATTCAAAAAAACATATGTCTATAAGTTTGACCTATTCAAATGAATTGGATTTTAAAATGAAGTGGGCCCCATATATGTGTGTTGGTGAACGTCCAAGTTTGAATGATCATAATTAAATGAATTAATAAATTCCATTATATAGTATTCTAATTTATAATAATTATATTTTAATTTATTTCTCAAGGTATTAAAAATTTATTTTAATTGTAAAAAGTGAATATGATAAAAATCGTTCTTTTAATGGATATTATGTACTTGGTGTTCGTTAAAATAATTTTGGATTAGAAATATATGTTAATGGTTTGAATTTAATTATGATATATATTATATTTTTTCAAGGAAGTGATGAAATTTTTTTGATATTTTTTGTGAGTTAAATACTTTATATATATCACAATGGTTCAAAAATATAGTTTAAATTTTCTTGAGGGACTAAAGGACTTTTTAAAGAAAAAACATGTTGTTAAAAATCATTTTAGATCTATGAATATTGATTAAAATCATTTTCATGGTTTAGGATTCCTCTTTTCCTCTCTCTCTATCTCTCTCTAAAGTACAGATAGAGAGATAATAAGGAAGAACAAGGTCATGTCGATTCCACTTCATGAATTGGTAATTAGTTTTTTCACACATTTGATGGAGCATTGTAAAGCTCTTGAAACTATTTTTCTATATCAAAATGATTATAGACTAAAAAACAATGAGTTTTTCAGAACATTTGGCTGATCTAGAGGGATCCTTGGTTAGAACCTTTGAGTTAAAGAGATACTGTTAATAATTGAGACACACCAACATCTTCGTATTGAACATGGTACCTTTTCTATTTTTTTTCTTTATATTTAGATATTATTTATATACTATCCATGAATGTAAATGGGTAATTACATGATAGATATTTTTTTATGAAATATATGGTCATAAAATTTTAAATTATTATCTTTCATGCTTCAATAGTGTACCTGATTCCTTCATGTCATAGTAGTACAATACAAACTATAGAATTAAATTCAAAACAATGGCTATAACTAGAGTTATAAAACTAATATAAATATATTTAAACACCATAATAATGAACTTTTATGGATCATATTGTGGAAATAATTATGATTATAAATGATATATTACTATTATAAGGAAAATATGAAAATGAATGGACATTTTAAAGGAACTAATAAAATGTTATGAATGACTTTAGAAGTTAGAATAAAGTGTATTTATAATGGGTGATATGATTGTTAGAAGGGTAAGTTAACTATTAGAATAATAACTTGAATAATTAATAAAAAATTGACCATTATAAAAGTTTAAAGTAAAATACATAATATTATATTATAGATAAATATAAATAAAATTTACCAACAGATGATAATTTAACTCCATAAGTATGTCTTATAATAATAACCATTTATTAAAATGGAGTCTTTTTAAAAAATTTGTGCTAAATTCATAATTTTAAAATGCAATAAGTTGTTTAATTTTATATTAAATTTCTCATGTATATAAAACTATATTTCTATGAAATTTTTTCAAATTTAGAATCTAGATTTTGAATTTTCCAAAGATTAATTTTTGATAATGTTCTTTGATAGTTGAATTTTTTGATAAATACAAAAAAACGGTATGCATATATGGTGTGTATCATGGAATCATTTTGATATAAAAATGATTTAATAAAAAATATAAATACTTGAAATACTTAAAATATGGCAATTTATTATAATATTATATTTCAAATTTTTAAAATTTATTTTCAAACTCTAAAAAAAATTCTAAATTCTAAAATGTATTATATGATTTTAAAAATATTTATTCTTGAAAACATGTATTTTTAATTTCCAAAAAATATATATATAAATGGATTTTGGTTCATTGATTAATGAATTTTAAATACCATGTATTAAATATGAAATACCATAATCTAAAACCAAGGGTAATTTAAGGGTATTCTATTTTACACAAACTATATTTCCACAACCTATGTCTCAATTTTTTTAAATAATTATCCCTCATTTTCTAAAAATACTCACTCATTCCTCTTCATTCAAAAACCATTAAGCACATTTATCCCCTAATTTTCTCTATGAAGAGTCCTTCTAAGAGGATTATAGGGTTCTGAGTTGTTCTTTTTTAAGTATTGGGAAACTATTTAGTAAGGTATGGGTTTTGATTCTCTTCTCTTAATTTATATTTTGTAATCCTTTCGAATCCGAGGACATTATAATTTTAAATATTATTATAATTCATTATTATAAATACAACATTGTATTATGAATTATGTATCACCATTACCTATTATTATATTATCTTAATAAGACATTATAATTCCAAAATATTTGTACAACCATTAACTCTAATATTCAAATCCTTATGTATGTTTTGTATTTGTGGTATTGTGGATGAATTATTTCTAATAGGATCATTTATTTGATGAAGGATGACTGTGATATATCTGGTTCATCATCTATTGAGGCCCTAGTGGAAAAAACCTTTTTTCACATATAAAACTTCAGTATCAAACCTTACTGAACTGGGAGTTCCTCCTTAAGTAAATTTATATCCCTAATTTTATCAAATATATTGTTCACGTACTCCAAATTTTCAAAAATGAAGTTTTCAATCATTACTTTGGTATCCTACTATTAAAATTTATCGAATTTAGTTATTAAATATTATAGATATCCTAATAAAAATAATTTAACTTACCCTATTACTCCATTATCATTATATTAATGAGATTAAATTATATTTCATTGTTAATATCCTATTATTCTATAATTTTATTGATGGATATACAACTAGATATCCATTTTTATGCCCTGGTAATTTGGAATATATTGATTTAAATATATACTATGTTTAGTAGATTGATCTACAAGAAACATCAAACTAAACTAATCTGTAACATATTTATATTTAATAAAATTTAAGAATAATAAACCCACTATTAAATAAAAGTATATTAACCAATTAAAAATTATTACATTTATGAGATATAAAATTAATATGATTTGATAAATAAAAGTATTGTACATTATTAAATAACTATTAAATGTATTAATAAATTAAAATCAACCACTTTTTAAATATTATTTTGATAATATATAATATTTAAATAAATTAAATAACATATTAATATCATTATGTTAGGAATTGGTATGAAATAATATTAAAAAGACATTATGTTTAAAAATTCCATTTTCAGTAAAAACAAATTTTATATATTTTTCATTTAAAAGATAAATTTATAAATATTATAATTTTAATTTTTTAAAAATGAACTTTATTTTTTAATTCTATATATAAATATTGGTTTAAGATTAATTTTTTTGAGTTTTCTAGAAATATTTATTTGTAAGTGAATAGTGAGAAATATCATTTTTATAAATAACCTCACTTTTATGACATTATTAATATATAATTATGAATTTGTAATTCATGAAACCTTTGTTAAGGCAAAATATGAATTTTATAAGTGAATTTATAATTTTAAAAACTTTATATTAATTTACAAACCCATATATTACATTTTAGAATTTAAGTTGTATTTTTTAAAACAATTAATACATTATATATTTAGTATTTTCAAATTAATTTTTATTAATGATAGAAATTTAATATAATAAAATAAATTGAAAATATCTAAAAATTGTTTCAAAATTATTTAATAATGATCATTTTATTTTCAATAATAAAGAATAAATTAGTTTGGTAAAAACATGTTACCTTTGTAAAAATCAAAAGATATAAAAGCGGTTTGACTAAGAGGTAAAGACAAATAATATGTTTAAAAATTTGTAGGAATGGTAGTTTTAGGCCATCATAGTACTTATCCATTACTATATCCACTATTTCCCAATTTTGTAGCTAATTTCCTAGAGTGTGACTTCCTATTGTTGAAAAGTTTCTGGTATTTACAAAAATGTCATTTATTTTCACTTATAAAATGGTCACTCCTCTTCTCACTTCCCCTCACAATAAAACTGACTTATTTCTATCAAACAAATTCCCAAAACTATCCTATGTTTTCTTAAACACATTCAAGAGTTCATGGTATTCTCAAAATATAATCCCGCAAAGTCTTAACCCCCTTTTCAAAGGACATAATCCAAGAAGTTCGAAATAAATTTCTAACTACTTCTTCCTCATTTCTATTTATTTATGTGGATTTATTATTAATAAAATTTCATTAGACTATCCTAAAATTAATACAGTAGTATAAATATTCTAATTTTATGTTATTATGATGATGGAATAAGCACTAACCACCATTCCCTTTTATATTATGGAAAATAATATCATCATTCGTGTGTTGTGCGGACTATAATCTCCACAATGCAACATGTTTCATTTTCCTTACACGCCTTAGAAGGATATTAATAATAGGAAATTTAATTTATAATTATTATATTTCTTTAATATTTTATATTCTAAAATGATAAACTGTATCACTCCTTTTTCCCCTTTTATGGAAAACAAAATCATCATCCATACATACATGTAGACTACCGGCTCCATGGAACAATTGATTTCTATTTTTCTATTCATCACTGCCTTATAAGGATGATTATGAGAATGTGTTTAATATATAAATATGATTTTTATATAATTATTATGTTCTTTAAATACCAATTGTAAAACCTATTAATAATATTGTCAATAGAAATCCGTAGTAAATTCAACCTTCCAAAAGAGCATTCTAAGAGAAAAAAATAATTTTTTTTAATGTAATTATATCATATAGGTTAATTTATTCTCATAATTATTTTTAATTATAATATATAAAACTAATAAACACTAAATAAGATAATTATGATTTTTCAAAATTATATTATAACAAAATCACTTCATAATCATCCATTTATTAAGGCATGTTGTCATTTGGGTTGGTTTAACCACCTACTTAAACAATGCTATAAATATATATCATGGATGACTATGAGAATTAAAATTATAGTAAAATATGATATATATAATTTATTAATTAGTATTTTTTAGGTTTATTAATATAAAAATGTAAAGTGTTATTTTTCAAAAACACCCTTTGATCGCTAATAATCATTAAAACATGCTCATCACCAAATTCATATTTAAGGATCATAACAAAAGCTACTATAGAATGAAATTATAACATAATAAATAATTATAAAACATAAATTTCAATAAATTTTATGATCTTTTAATGATTAACATAGGTATAATAATGAATAACAACCCAGCTATTATGAAGTTAATTAAAAACGATCAAGATTTCTCACACCTGATGTTGAAAATACATAATAACTAACTAATATACATGTATGGAATAATTTTCAATGTGGTTTATAAAATTTTATAGACAAGAATATACTTATGAAATATTTTATTAATATGGTTATATTTTTTATATTTGAGGTTAGAGTGTGATCAACTAATTGGGAATTCAACGTAAGGTTTTCATGTCCCAAATTTAATTTCTTAAGACATATTTCTTATTGTGCACCATGAAATGTTTGATATGGTTTGATAAATATCTGATGGATATATTTTACTATATTCATTTAAATCATGGGGTCTTAAGTACTATATAATTTTATTTCTTTAAATGGATTTTTATTTAAATTATATCAAGTCCTCGAGGGTCATTACAAACTCAACACTCTTCATTGAGTTGAAATGGTTCTTCTTAAACATATTTATTCTATGACTGATTTATTCTACCCTATAATTATATATAATTGTAAATTATCTTCCTATATAAATTAATATTTACTTTAAATAAAAATATTTTACCTAAATGAATTAATTTCTCAAAAATAATATCATCGTTAAGAATATTCCCCTTCCTCCTTAATGATGGCTTCTCCTCTATGTCCATGTTTTCCCTTCCCACTAAATTTATCCTTTATATTTCTAAAAATAATTATGTGTTATCTTGTCTGACCATTGTACTTCTGTTATCCTATTTTTGAAAATACATTGTATTAACTCTTTTTATGATTGGGGGTTGCTAATAATGGATCATAAAAATATTAAAATGGTTTTTTATCCTTCCAAAATCAAATGTTTTATATTCCAATAGACATTTGTTTTGATGACATTTATGTCATTTAAAGGATCTATTATTGATGTTTCTTTTTCAGAATTAAATTTTTTCAGAAAAAAACTATGTCACCTTTTTGAATCCATTATGTCTTTTTTGAGACTCCTTTTTTAAGATTCTTTTTTAAAGTAAATTTCAACAAAAAATCACATCATTTTTTTGTGAAATATTTCTATATTTTTTATTTTTACAATATTTAATATTCCTTTTAAAAGTAATGTTTTTTAAAAGTTATTCACTTTAAATATTGAAAAATGACTTTGGAATGTGATTTAAAACTTAATCTTATATGATAATGATAAAAATGTTTTATAAAAACTCTTTAATGTTTTTCCTTCTATTTTAATTTTTATCTTAAATTTTTTTATTTACATGGAATGTAATTTTTATGAACCACCCGATAAATATTATTATTAAATACTCTTTTTCAATGATTTAATTTGGGGTATCAATTGTTTATAATATTGAGGTCAATTTTTTTTGAACCAATCTAGAAATGTGTAAAAAGCTTTTTTATTTCCATGGGTTCTTTATGATGTGTCTAATGACATTTTTTCAAGTTCTTCCAGATGTATGGATGATTGATGAGTGGGGTAATACATATACATCAAATTCATTGTTAACATTTATATCTCATGATCTCGAAAGGGTAATTGGTAAGACTTATCCCAAGACAAAGGGTACATGAGAGAATTTATCAGAAGCAATAGGATACATGGGAGGATTTATCACAAGTCAAAGGGTACATATGAGGATTTATCCCAAGATAAATGGTACACATGGTGGTTTATCCCATGCCAAAGAGTTCATGAGATGATTTATCACAATCCAAAGTGTACATGAGATGATTTATCCTAAGCCAAAGGGTACATGGTAGGATATATATGAATCCTTAGAACAGAAACATGTGATTATCCCATACCTATTATGTGATGAATGTCTTGGTCAATAGCCTTTACATAGGATTTATATACTTATGTTTTTGTCATAATCTTATGTCATAATCGTGTGCCTATGATTATGGTCCTTGACTCATGTTCAGTGTCTCATGATTGCACACACATTTCCCAAGGTATGTGTTTGTTCATTTGAGATTACATGTCCTTCCATCATTACTTATAGATAATGCTTATTTTTTACACCCTCTTTTAATAAAATATTTCCCTCATGCTCATGTTTCCAAATATGATTAGGATCTAACCCTTGATTACATGTTGATAATTATTATCTTATTGAGTGTTTGATCACACCCTTTATTATGCATCCCTTACGTAGGTTATGAAGATTAGTATAACTTATGATAACTCTAGAAGGGAGTCTTGTGTACTTTGATTAGGGATAAATATTCACATGTGTTACTTATATAGCCTATCCTAAAAGACATTAAAACTGTCAATTTTCTAGTTTGTGATACTATTTGTGATATGGAATGATTATTCATGTCAAATAATGAAATAAATGTTTATCTTTTTCATGGGTCTCTATATCCATATTATTACATTGAGAGGGGGATCCTTAACAATCCATTTATCCATTATTTAAATATAGATAATTAATGACTACTTATCCGCGTATATATATGATGTTTCTTTTGGAATATCATGTTCTATATTTGTTATGCATTCCTTTTATATAATGGATTCATTAGACTTATTAAGTGATACGTGGAATATAAAATTATATGTCCCCTCGATGCATCGGTTGATATCATTAGATAAACTATCATAGGGTATTGGTATCATCCTTACACTTGATTTATCATTCTTTTCATAAAGAAGGGTTATGTGTGTAGAGACCAGAAGCCTGACTTTCATGGACATTACATTACTTTTTCGGAATACTTAGTACATAACAAAGACACACACACAAGGACAGTAATAGTTTAGTGTCTTTGGAAACTCGAAATATAATCTTCTAATCGTGGTGAAAGATATTCAACATCTCCCATAAATATCTTTTTTTTTACCTAAAACCTTTCTTTATGTCCTGGGGAAAAGAAAACATAAAAGGGTGAGCTCAAATGCTCAGTAAGGTTAAACAAAATAAATATCAATCACATCATATACATAAGCACATAACTTTTGGAAATCTTAACCTGCAAAAGAGATCATAATTTCATAACATGGGATAAATCATAGTAGTGAAATGTAATCCCAATAATCATAACTTAAAACATGAAACCTTGTTGCATACACACATAATCATAGAGAATCATATCTTATTAGTCAAGACTCATTGCCATGACTATCTTAGTGGACAAAGTCCATTTCTGAACCGAGTCACCCTCGTTTCAGTCCTGTTTCAATGAACCGGTATAACCTACCGTTCCAGCCATGTATATCTCATGAGATATAAAATCTTTACCCAATGCATTGGAGGGAGATATAGGTCCCACCCATCTCATAATGATACCATTATTATGTGTGCCCCAAAATCATAAATCATACACCATTCCATAACCCATGTAGTAAAAATAGGATTCTTAAACAACACGACATCATAAAACAATTCATATAAGATAAAGGAATTCATAAAAATATTTCCATCACAACATAATCAAATCCATGTAATAATAGGGATAGAAAGAGAACCCTATATTATCTTAGATGTAAAATAATTTTGATAAAACACTTGAACTCCATTCTTGAGGAAAATATCCTTTCAACTTCAAAAACACTTTTCCATTCTTAACATGTCATAAAATTTTAATCTAAAAGAAGTTGTTTGAAAATAAACTTGAAAACTTGTAAAGGAATATTCTTGGAAATTTTTTTAAAAAATCCATTCATGCCTTATAAGTTAAAAAAACATTCTTCTCGTACTTTTGTCGGAAAAGTCAAAAAGTACCTCATACGAAAAATGACAAAAGATTCCTTTCATATCATTTACTAAAAACTCACCGAAGGGTAAAATTGGATTTAAACAATTGTAGGTGGATGGAAATAATATTATATATTGAGGAAACATGGATGTGGATGATAAAATACACCCCAGTAAATACCAAAGTATAAACAATCTCGGATAAAAAAGAGATTGTGATATTTCCCTTACCTTAGGTCCGATTTCCTTCGTAAGTGTCTGAACCTCCTGTATAATGATTTAAATAATGTCATTGACTTATTCCAGAATCATACTCACTGTTATGATATCATATATGGTTCACTTATTACTTTATATTACCCATTCTTTTGTAAATTCCATGTTAAAGAGCGTTTTTGGTAAAATTGTTTCATTTGTCGTCCGTGTTTTGACTTGTAATTATTCATATGATTACTTAGATCATGATTACTTAATTCCAGAAAATAAAACATGATTTATATATATATTCAGAATATACATATATATAATAAATTAGTAAATGGAAAGAAATACACCGTTCATGGAGACGGTAGGTCGTATGTACGCATGAACACTGTTTTCGTTTCCTTATTGAGTTGAATGGAATTAAGTAGATGAAATACATATATATACACATAAATCCAGAATCATTATTATTTCATATATTTCATTATTAATTATTATATATACTTTATAATCATTCATGAATGGTTAACGTGGAGAATGAATCTCATCGCGTCGTGGAGACGGTAGTCCGTACGTACGCACGAGCGATGATATCGTTCTCATCATCGTGGAATTGTATTAGATTGTATTTATACTATTTCAGAATCAATATCACTTTACAATAATCATATATAGTTATTATTTACACCATTATACCCATCCAAGTAAGGTGGTGGTGGAAAATAGATTACACCACGGCGTGGAGACGGTATTCCGTACATACGCACGCGCGGTGATTTCATTTTCCGTAGGATGGATGGATGGTGAAATAGGGTTGCTTGATAATTATAATAACATATCAGTATATTAGTGATACTGATGTTATTACTTCATAATGAAACAACCTAACAAGAAGAAGTGGAAGAAGAAATAAAGTTGAAAGAATCGGTAACGGAAATTACCTCTTCTTTGAAGCGCCTCTTTGTGATCTCCCTTTAAGGCACTAAAATTGGTCTTTGAGGAAGACCAGAACCTCTAGGATATTTCTAGGTAAGTGGAGAAGAAAATTTTTCAGGGGTTGGCCGAGATTTAAGGCTCAAAGTTGTGTGAGGAAGAGAGGGAGGAGGTGCCCTTTTATAAGGGAGGAGAGGGGTACCTTTGGAATAACTAAAAATATTATTTTATTATAAAGTCAAATTTGGTTTTAAATAGATCAAAATTGATTTATTTCAAAGATAAGGTGGGGATGGGTCTAAATCATCTCATAAAATATAATTTATACAAGTTTAGGTTCCTATTTTAACCTTATCATTTAGATTTAACATTAAGTTAAATAATTTTACTTTTACCGTGTCTTCTTGTGTTCTTATACTATATGGTTAATAAACTTACTATAACAAGCCAAACGAACCCCAAGTTGTTTATTATAAATATATATAACCTTATCTAAGTCATTTTGCCGAACCTTATATTTTTAGGAATAAAATATCAATTAATAATATAATATTTGTTTTAAAAACTATTTTATGTCAATTTTGACACTATTTAGTAATTGGTTTTTTGTGAAAATCATGACAGAATGATTAGTTCGAAAAAAGTTAATTAAATAAATACTAACATGTCATATTAACCTATAAAATTATTGTAATTCATTAAAAGTCTCAAATTATATTTATTTGGGTATTTATAATATCAATTATTATAATTTTTCACTATTATGGTAATTATTGCATCATCATTCTCTCATAAATAAATTAATTTATTTAATGTCTAAAAATTATAAATAAAATATCATTATTTATGAAATTTTATTATATTCCTAATGAATATTTAAAATTGAATTTATCTTATGTATGACCCTATATTAAAAATTATTTACTTATTAAACTTTGATTTTAACTATTTTAACCATTCTTTAAATAAATTAATAACAAATGTCCTAATCTAATCTAAGTGGGCCTAAATGGTCATATGTTAT
The DNA here is from genome assembly GCA_963277665.1 of Viscum album. Lineage (NCBI taxonomy): Eukaryota > Viridiplantae > Streptophyta > Magnoliopsida > Santalales > Viscaceae > Viscum > Viscum album. Next base: position 1,282,046,120 of record OY728153.1, read on the forward strand.
TTGTAAGGTTGTTTTTGGTCTAATTACACTTGTCCAATATAATTAGAACATGTGTTAGGGTAATAATAATATCATTTTTACCCTTAATTACCCTATTTACTTTTAACCGTGGTAAAAAAAATAAAAAGTTACTATTCACCAAAAAATTATTTTCATCTCATTGAACCACATTTTACTTACTGACATTAACCGTGTCTCTCGGATTTTCGAAATTCCACTCACAGAAGGGGTAAAATTAAGTTTTATGAAAAATTCAGTTTTTTAACTATCACTTAGTGGTTTCAGTATTCATCAAAAAATGAAAGTTTCCAGAAAAATACCAAAAATTACATCTAAGCTATATTTTATATTATGAACTCAAAAATGATGTCTATTTTATCAAATTCAAAACATATCAGTTGCATTAATTAATTTAAAAATTAATTCTCGTCGTCAAAACAAATAGCGTGTTCTTAAGAGATAATAACTATCAAAAGATTGACACTTGTTTATGACTGGTTTAAATGTGAAATTACATCCAATGACAAAAAATATATTAAATTGTAAAAATATATTCTAAATATACTTTAAAACCACTCAAATTAATAATTTATCACTATTAATTATTTCGATTGAAAAAGTTTTTTTTAATTAAAATTTAGTAATTTCACTATTCATCAAAATATGAAAGTTATTCGAAAATTACCAAAATTTCACCCTAAGATAATTTCGATATTCGGAATCCAAAAATGAAGTCCATTTTGAAAAATAAAATTTAAAAAATTTCAAAAAGTGGTTATTACTATTCCTAACGACTAGTTTTAATAATATTTTAATAGCATATCGTTGTTTAGTGAAACTCGGTATTGCGTACTACACACGCTATCGAGGAAGGTCGTGATTACGTGTAATGAAAGGCAAGTCAAGGATGCGTGTTTTGCAAGATCCTTCTGGTGTAGCGTACAACACAAGACATTAATGAAATTAAAAAAAATATTTTTCATAAAATCTCGGGGTGTTACATTCTACCCCCCTTAAAATGAATTTTGCCCTCGAAATTCGTCAGGGTTATAAATGGTTTACTACTTGAAAGTTTCTTTAATAGAAACCCACATAGTAAAAAGGAATACCAAAACCATTCTTTAAAAACAAAAGTATGAAAGGTAACGGTTACCCAAATAAACTAATCATTGGGTTTCCACATAGGTGAAAATATAGATATGGAAGAGAAATCTAACCATCATGTTCTGATGGAGAGTGGTAGAGAACATGGCTATGGAAAATCCAGCAATCACAAAGCCATAAATTTGTGACGATCTAAGGTACCATCTGATTCATCAGATATAAGATCACTAGGACAACATTTTGGTTTTCAAGATCATTTCCCTAAAGTTGATGAAATTGTAATTAGAAGAAATACTTTCTTGATTTTGGTATAGTCTCACCGTTTGTCGTTCATTGGACAATTCCCACTTCATCTCTTAAAGAACTGAATTTTAATTTGTCATTCGTGATGTGTTAGCAGATCATGTGATAGAATTATGGGTCATTCCTTCTGCCTCAAACAAAAGGTTAGAATAGTTATCAAAAAATACATAAGTCCATCTATAGTGAGATTAATCATATATAGTTCCTAAAATAGACTTATACTTCATATATCATACTGCTTAATATAATAAAACATGTTTCTACTAAACAGGGACTTCCTGTAGGCCAGTGGTAGGCGATAAAGGCCAGTCGCACTTCGGTTGTGGGTTCGATTCCCATAGCCTTGTCCGACGCGATGGGTTGTCACCCATCCTGCAGGTTGTCCTTTTTCTAAAACTACATTACTATAACATCAAATAAATAATATCAAAAAAAGTTCTATCCTTAAACAATACAAACTTATGGTTAACATAATCCATTCCAATCTTTAGGCTTATCTAAAATACTTCGGTCCAAGCTCATAGTATAAAGAAAACGATTACTTGAAATGTCGTCAACCAAGCATGTGAATACCATCATTTATCCCCCCTATATCTTGTTGGTCACATTCCAATCATGTGAATACCTTAATGATGTATTCTCTTGAAAAATTAATACCCATTAAACATTAGTGAAAACATGATTGCTGTCAAAAGTTAACTCTTTCCACATACCAAAATCCAAAAATTCTATATACTCAAACCATGATATAACCTTCTCCTTATATCAGTCATGAGCTCATGAATACTATCAAACATTTAATTTTCTCCTTATCCCTTCATTATGCGCATATCATCTACATTTCAAAAATATCTGAATAACCTTTCATGGATACTGGTAACATTAATCATACACTTTCAAAACTCAAGGAAAGACAACAGTGTAACAGTCCTTAGATGTATCTTTATTTCATAGTACGATGAGATTACTTATACAACATTACACATGATAAACATGTAATCATTCCACTACATTCTTAAACCATTGACTAAGCTTCAACAATTCTTTCATCTCACATATCATTTGTAGTCTCTTCATCATCATCCACATAAATACTACCCATACGACCATACTGATTCTCTTCATGAGACTTTCCCTTAGGGCATTGGTTTGCATAATGCTCGTATATTCCGCATTTAAAACATTTAACCATTGTTGATGTCATAGCAATACCATTATCCTCATCCCTGGTGTTAACTGAACCTTTTCCTTTGCACTTATTGGCTTTGTGTCCTTCTTTTCCACACCCAAAGCATCTTCCAGTTCCTTTGAAACAATCTCCCTGATGCCTCTTCCGACATGATTTACATGAGGGAAATTGAACTTTCATTCCTCTATGATCATCATGAAACTCCATCTTTCTCTTATTATCTGAGTCGGGAAACTTACCAAAGTTGAGATTATTGATCATATTATGAGATTTCTGATTAGTCATAATAACGATGTTTGGACTTCTAGATCCCGTTTCATTTGGTTTGTCATGAAGAAAATCATTCCATTGTCCGTCATATCCTCCATTATCATGAATCTTCCTGTTTCCAACCATTTACTAAAACCCAAAAAGAATAGTGTGAGAGGCAAAAATCATGCTAGGGAAAACAACATAGTAAAAGGGGATCTCCCTCAATATCTAACATCTTAAGTTAAATTCTAAGATCGTTACCGTAGTTCTAGGACTATATCCTATACGTATTGTTATCTTTAGGTACATCCCAAGACATACCTTAGAAATATTTCTAGGGATCTCACTAACGTTTTCGCATCCTAGTTTCCAAAGTTTGTCTAAAGCTTTCCTCTGATACCAACTGTAGAGACCCTAAGCCTGATGTTCATGGACATCACATTACTTTTGCAGAATACTTAGTACATAACAAAAACACACACACAAGGACCGTAATAGTTTAGTGTCTTTGGAAACTCGGAATATAATCTTTTAATCGTGGTGAAAGATCTTCAACATCTCCCATAAATATCTTTTTTTTACCTAAATCCTTTCTTTATGTCCTGGGGAAAAGAAAACATAAAAGGGTGAGCTCAAATGCTCAGTAAAGGTAAACAAAAGAAATATAAATCACATCATATACATAAGCACATAACTTTTGGAAATCTTAACCTGCAAAAGAGATCATAATTTCATAACATGGGATAAATCATAGTAGTGAAATGCAATCCCAATAATAATAACATAAAACATGAAACTTTGTGGCATACACACATAATCATAGAGAATCATATCTTATTAGGCAAGACTCATTTCCAAGACTATCTTAGTGGACAAAGTCCATTTCTGAACCGAGTCACCCTCGTTTCAGTCATGTTTCACTGAACTGGTATAACCTACCGTTCCAGCCATGTCTATCTCATGAGATATAAAATCTTTACCCAATGCTTTGGAGGGAGATATAGGTCCCACCCATCTCATAATGATACCATTATTATGTGTGCCACAAAATCATAAATCATACATCATTGCATAACCCATGTAGTAAAAATGGGATTCTTAAACAACACGACATCATAAAACAATTCATATAAGATAAAGGAATTCATAAAAATATTTCCATCACAACATAATCAAATCCATGTAATAATAGGGATAGAAAGAGAACCCTATATTATCTTAGATGGAAAATAATTTTGATAAAACACTTGAACTCCATTCTTGAGGAAAATATCCTTTCAACTTCAAAAACACTTTTCCATTCTTAACATGTCATAAAATTTTAAGCTAAAAGAAGTTGTTTGAAAATAAACTTGAAAACTTGTAATGGAATATTCTTGGAATTTTTTTTAAAAAATCCATTCATGCCTTATAAGTTAAAAAAACATTCTTCTCGTACTTTTGTCGGAAAAGTCAAAAAGTACCTCATACGAAAAATGACAAAAGATTCCTTTCATATCATTTACTAAAAACTCACCGAAGGGTAAAATTGGATTTAAACAATTGTAGGTGGATGGAAATAATATTACATATTGAGGAAACATGGATGTGGATGATAAAATACACCCCAGTAAATACCAAAGTATAAACAATCTCGGATAAAAAAGAGATTGTGATATTTCCCTTACCTTATGTCTGATTTGCTTCATAAGTGTCTGAACCTCCTGTATAATGATTTAAATAATGTCATTGACTTATTCCAGAATCATACTCACTGTTATGATATCATATATGGTTCACTTATTACTTTATATTACCCATTCTTTTGTAAATTCCATGTTAAAGAGCGTTTTGGGTAAAATTGTTTCATTTGTCGTCCGTGTTTTGACTTGTAATTATTAATATGATTACTTAGATCATGATTACTTAATTCCAGAAAATAAAACATGATTTATATATATATTCAGAATATACATATATACAATAAATTAGTAAATGGAAAGAAATACACCGTTCATGGACACGGTAGGTCGTATGTACGCATGAACACTGTTTTCGTTTCCTTATTGAGTTGAATGGAATTAAGTAGATGAAATACATATATATACACATAAATCCAGAATCATTATTATGTCATATATTTCATTATTAATTATTATATATACTTTATAATCATTCATGAATGGTTAACGTGGAGAATGAATCTCATCGCGTCGTGGAGACGGTAGTCCGTACGTACGCACGAGCGATGATATCGTTCTCATGATCATGGAATTGTATTAGATTGTATTTATACTATTTCAGAATCAATATCACTTTACAATAATCATATATAGTTATTATTTACACCATTATACCCATCCAAGTAAGGTGGTGGTGCAAAATAGATTACACCACGGCGTGGAGACGGTATTCCGTACATACGCACGCGCGGTGATTTCATTTTCCGTAGGATGGATGGATGGTGAAATAGGGTTGCTTGATACTTATAATAACATATCAGTATATGAGTGATACTGATGTTATTACTTCATAATTAAACAACCTAAGAAGAAGAAGTGGAAGAAGAAATAAAGTTGAAAGAATCAGTAACGGAAATTACCTCTTCTTTGAAGCGCCTCTTTGTGATCTCCCTTTAGGGAACTAAATTTGGTCTTTGAGGAAGACCAGAACCTCTAGGATATTTATAGGTAAGTGTAGAAGAAAATTTTTCAGGGGTTGTCCGAGCTTTAAGGCTCAAAGTTGTGTGAGGAAGAGAGGGAGGAGGTGCCCTTTTATAAGGGAGGAGAGGGGTACCTTTGGAATAACTAAAAATATTATTTTATTATAAAGTCAAATTTGGTTTTAAATAGCTCAAAATTGATTTATTTCAAAGCTAAGGTGGGGATGGGTCTAAATCCTCTCATAAAATAGAATTTAGACAAGTTTAGGTTCCTATTTTAACCTTATCATTTAGATTTAACATTAAGTTAAATAATTTTACTTTTACCGTGTCTTCTTGTGTTCTTATACTATACGGTTAATAAACTTACTATAACAAGCGAAAAGAACCCCAAGTTGTTTATTATTAATATATATTACCTTATCTAAGTCATTTGGCCTAACCTTATATTTTTAGGAATAAAATAACAATTAATAATATAATATTTGTTTTAAAAACTATTTTATGTCAATTTTGACACTATTTAGTAATTGATTTTTGTGAAAATCATGACAGAATGATTAGTTTGATAAACGTTAATTAAATCGATACTGAAATGTCATATTAACCTATAAAATTAGTTTAATTCATAAAAAGTCTCAAATTATATTTATTTGGGTATTTATAATATCAATTATTATAATTTTTCACTATTATGGTAATTACTGCGTCATCATTGTGTCATAAATAAATTAATTTATTTAATGTCTAAAAATTATAAATAAAATATAATTATGTAAGAAATTTTATTAGATTCTTAATGAATATTTACAATCGAATTTATCTTATGTATAACCCTATATTAAAAATGATTTACTTATTAAACTTTGATTTTAACTATTTTAACCCTTCTTTAAATAAATTAATAATAAATGTCCTAATCTAATCTAAGTGGGCCTAAATGGTCATATTTTATTACTAAGGTTGTTTTTGGTCTAATTACACTTTTCCAATAGAATTAGGACATGTGTTAGGGTAATAATAATATCATTTTTACCCTTAATTACCCTATTTACTTTTAACCGTGGTAAAAAAAAGTAAAAAGTTACTATTCACCAAAAGATTATTTTCATCTCATTGAACCACATTTTACTTACTGACATTAACCGTGTCTCTTTTATTTTCGAAATTCCACTCACAGAAGCGGTAAAATTAAGTTTTATGAAAAAATCAGTTTTTTAACTACCACTTAGTGGTTTCACTATTAATCAAAAAAATGAAAGTTTCCATAAAAATACCAAAAATTAGATCTAAGATATATTTGATATTATGAATTCAAAAATGATGTCTATTTTATCAAATTCAAAACATATTAGTTGCATTAATTAATTTAAAAATTAATTCCCATCGTCAAAACAAATAGCATGTTCTTAAGAGATAATAACTATCAAAAGATTGACACTTGTTTATGACTGGTTTAAATGTGAAATTACATCCAATGACCAACATTGTATTAAATTGTAAAAATATATTCTAAATATACTTTAAAACCACTCAAATTAATAATTTATCACTATTAATTATTTCGATTGAAAAAGTTGTTTTTAATTAAAATTTAGTAATTTCACTATTCATCAAAATATGAAAGTTATCCGAAAATTAGAAAAATTTCACCCTGAGCTAATTTCGATATTATGAATCCAAAAATGAAGTCCATTTTGAAAAATAAAATTTACAAAATTTCAAAAAGTGGTTATTACTATTCATAATGACTAGTTTTAATAATATTTTAATAGCATATCGTTGTTTAGTGAAACTCGGTATTGCGTACTACACACGCTATCGAGGAAGGTCGTGATTGCGTGTAATGAAAGGCAAGTCAAGGATGCGTGTTTTGCAAGCTTTTTTTGGTGTAGCGTACAACACAATACATTAATGAAATTAAAAAGAATATTTTTTATAAAATCTCGGGGTGTTACAATGTGGACCTAAATACCCTTTTATATGCTTACATGGATGCATGACTCCCTTCATATCTATCCCCCATTTAGAGGATCCAAAATTTTAGAGATAATGTTGAAGTGTCATATTTCATATGTGATTCACATGACTCCTTGAGGATTTTCCTAACTCTCATAGGCAGGGCCAATAAAAAAAGACATGACACTAGGTTTATGATTCACATGAACCCTTTTCCCACTTTATATTATCAATCTATAAATACCATAGTGACCCTTATATTAAGGGCACATAATCCCTCTCATTTGAGCATCAACTCATACATTCTAGACTCTATTTAACACACCCACCTCTCCTCTATAAGGGATAATAAAATTTTATTAAATAACCATTTTTTGACTATATCTCACACAACTACATACCCTATAAAAAATATTCATAGTCGTGTACCAAATAGTGTGTATAAAATTGATAGTTTATCCTATACCAGGGTCATACGTTCCCACGTCTCTTATATAAGATCCATGTGTGGTGTCTAACCCCACACACCTTATAATCCTGTTGGTTCACCTCAGTTAACTCGTGTACATGATGTAAATCCCCCTTTGTGTGAGTTCTAATAAAAACACCTGAATTTTTTATGCAATAGCATACCCCCTTGAAAAGGATATTACATGTCTTGAATAGTATTTCTCTCATGTTTCTCCCCTTAAACTAGTTGGATTTTAAGGAATATTTAATATCATACACCTTTGATAATAAGGACCCTCCAACTTGAGGAGCCCATGGCATACTATGTCACCCAAGATCCCAGCATCGCTATTGAGGTAGATTATTTCTTTTATGGGTTTCATTTTCTGTGTAAGACCCACACTTTGACTCAACTTTTATACATACTTATTTTAAGTCATCATGTTTTCAGGTCTCCTCCTAGTGGAAATTCTATTGCTATCATAACTTGTAGATTTCATGCTCTTTTTGATAAGAGACACCTCTATTTTATAAACTCCACACCTTTGGAAAGTTCATAAATTTGAATAAACGGTTAGGTTCATTTATGAATAGGTATTACACTCATTCCATTTTTGGTAATATTTTGCCTATAGGTCTAAGGCATGTGACCTTTAACCGCAAACACATATAAAAAAGTAATTAACTATTTTTTAGCTTTTTTATTAAAAACATTACTACATTTTAATTTAGCTGAGTTTTCATAAAAATGTGGTTGATTTAATTATTTTTAACTACATTTTAGCATATGTGTAATTTTTTATTTATTATATTATTTATAAAAACTTGGCTAATTTACCCGTGTTTTTTAACTATGTTTTAAAAATGGTTAATTTTAAATTTTATAGTGTTTTCATAAAAACATGTCTAATTTATCCAAGTTCTTTTAGCCACATTTTAAAACATTTCTAATTTACATATAACTATGATTTTGAAACATGAAGAAATTAAATAGGAAATTAAAAGGTGTTTATTATATATATATATATATGCACATGCACACACACACACTCATACGTACATACATATATACATACTTGCAGACATATAAACACATGCACACTTGTTATAACTGATTAATAATAAATAAATAATTGTTATTATAGTGCGCGCGTGCACGCACACACACACACAAATATATATATATATATATATTAGTTTATTCATATTAATATCAATATATATAGACATGTTAATAATATTAAACATATATTTGTATTATATAGAAATAGAAATAAATATTATTTATATAAAATTAATATGCACATACATGAATACATACATATAAACATACAAACACAAAAATTAAAACATAATTATAATAAATTAATAATAAATAAAATATTATCAATACACATAAGTGTATCTATATTAATTTTAAGAAATATATTAATTTATATATTAATATATAACAGATATAATAATATATAATAACATATGATAACATATATATATCTGTAAGATTTGTATATTTATATGTAACATATAATAACCTGTATATTAAATTATATATAAGTATATATTCATTTATACAAACATATATATATATAATAACATATAATACCATATTAACACACACACATATATATATAATAACTTATATTTTACTATATATATATAATATCATATTAACACATATATATATATATATGTTATTGATATATAATAACATAAATTTTAATATAAATATAAATCTATAAATACTTATATTAACACATATATATGTAACATAAAAAACATATATGTTAATATATAATAATAGATATGCTAATCTATATATTAATATATAACACATATATTAATTTCATATAAATATATAACATATATGAATTATTATATTATTATATATATACATACATATATATATAAATTAAACTATATATAAAAATAAATATACAAATATATAAGTGTATATATATACACACACAAAACAAATATTAACATATATATAAATATAATATATATATATATATATGTATATATGTAAATATAAAAATTTATAACAATAATTATACTAATATATATAATATATATATATATATAATAACATATATCTCTATATGTGTGTATTAATATATATATATATATATATATATATATTCATTCATTTATTTATTTATATGTATATATAACTATATATTAATTTTTATTTATATGAAAATTAACTATTATATATTTTTAAATATTGTTTAATATACATTTTAAGTAGATTAAAAGCACGGATGGGGTGGTCTATGATTCATCTAGGTATGGGGGAGTGTGGTGGGGTTATAGGGTGTGACCTGTGTGGGGGAATTACATGTGTGACGCAGGGTGATATAGGGGTGTGGAAGAAGTGCATGTGTGTGTGTGGTGTAGTGTAACATGGGTGAGGGAGCTTGACAATGCTTTTGGATTTCATGCATGGTCAATTTAAATAAACAAAAAATAATATTAAATTATCCAAAATTTGATATGAAAAACAAATATTTAAATTAATAAATAATATAAATTTACCCATGTTTATAGAAATACAGGTAATTAAAAGGAATTTAATGATACTTTTTTTAACCTTTTTTCTATGAAATGTGGTCAAATGCATTAGCGCCATTTAGAAATGTGGTTAATTTCAAATGAAAACCCAAATAAATTTAATTTTTTTGTTGCGGTTGGGTCCAAGATGCATAACCATGAAAGGAACATCATTGGTCCTAGCTTTATGAACCTAAAAGGAATAACTATGCTACTCTCCACATTACTCTAAAAGGTAAAATGTACCCTATCACATGGATTTAATCTAGGAACTCAAAATACATGGATTTTGATTACTCATAAGTGATACATAAGAAGCCCTATAGGGGTGAAATAATAACATTATGTCATCTCCATCCACCCTTTTCACCTAATTCACCTTCTAGGATTACACAAAACTATAACACAACCTTAAAGTATTCTTTAAGTCCTTAAACTCTAGTGTAACTTTTAAGTCTACACATAGGATCTTAAACTCTAGCATTAACTTTAAGTCTTCCTAGAGCACCTTAATCTTCAGTGTACCTTTAAGTCTTCATGGAAAACTTTAAAATATATTTTAACATTTAAGTCTTACTAGAGGACCATAAACTCTAAAAACACTTTTATATCTTCCTAGGAGGAATTAAACTCTATCATAACCTTTTAAGTCTTTCTAGGGGGCCTTAAGACTTAGAATAAACTAATTCTCCTTATAAGATGGAATTAAAGTGTAGTGTAAACTTGATGTTTTTCTAGGGGAGCTTAAAACCCTATGATACCTAATTCACTTACCTAGATTACATGTAACTCCATCATAACATATAATTATCCTTGGGGGACCATAAATCTTAGCAAAACCCATTTTTACTTCCTAGATGGAAAAAAAACTCCATTGTGACCATTATTACACAAAAAATAAATAGGGTTTAGTAGTATTTCATTAGTGGTGGTTATAGTAACCCCTATAATTCAATACATATAAAAATATAGTGGTAGTTTTCAATAACCACCTCTACTTTTAAAAATGATAATTTTTTATTTGATTTAGTGCTGGTTTAATTAAAAGAATTGCTAAATATTAATAAAAACCCTTTATCACCCCACCCCCACCTAGGGAGACCCCTCCTATCCTACATGAACCCTCTACCCTTGAGTTAAAACCCCACCCGACCCCTGATGGTAACAATTGTGACATCCTGGACCTAGATTCCACTTAATGGTTTTCCCAAGCCCAGTGGGCCACATGGCCTCAAGTGCATCTCCCTAAACTCCAAAGGCTTCTAACTAGCAACAAGGTCCTAGGGTGTGTTTGTGGGGAGATTATGCCCTCATTACCAAAGTGTAGCACAACAGATAATTATAAATAGGAGTAAATAGTAGAAGAAATATAAGTAAATAGAAGGCACATCGTAAAATAGATACAACATTAACAATAACTAAAACAACTAGAATAGCATTCAACAACTGATGATCTATCATTTCGCTAGAAAACATGAAAACATGGATACAATATACTAGGATTAACATGTTCCACATATGTAAAAATGAAATCAAAGACTATCCCAAGAACCATGAGCTCTGTCTCAGTCATCTTATATCAAGCTCAATACTAAATAGCAAGCAATGAAGTTTTTGAAGCTGTATGATTCCCTTTGTAAATACCTGCAACCATTTAATCTACTCTGGGTACCAAACAACACCCGGAGAGGGTGTGAGATAAATCTCAATCGGACACTACCAACAGTGTCTAAAACATTCAGCCCGTGTAATGGAAATTTAATAGTTTGAAATCATGATATAAAGTAAATTTGTACAATGTATCTAATACCCAAGTACCTTCTTCAGCCCTCAGATGGTGTCAGAACATGTAAAAAAATTAATTATTTTATTATTAACAGTTTATAAATAAGTTACATGTTAAAAATAGTGAAGGTTCCCAGTTATGAAAATAAAACCTATAATGATATTTAATAGTGAATTCCCAAGTTAATAACCAAGGATACGTAAAACTCATGGGTCACCAACTCAATTATAATTATATACTGACATGGGATAAGAGTGTAATCCTTAGAGAATTGTCCAAGCCATTCCACAATGAGGTGCCTACCGATTCTAAGGAGTTCATCCAAGGTAAAATGGGGATAATCAATGACTGATCTCGATGGGATTTAACCATGGAACCTACATGTCAATTCTATATCCAAGGAGTGTATCCAAGGAACCCTATAATAATATTTAAGGGATCCTATAGTGTCATACTGGGCATCAAAATAATATACAAGGATTAGGATCTAGGTAGGTCTCATCCTTAGCATTTCGTATCCTTGAATCAAAATGGGCTTCCTGAGTGCTCATGGAATTATCCAATCAGAATCCAAGTAGACCTAGAGTTAGGGAATTCTTATTTGATTATGAATTCATTTATTATTTCATTTGGTTCATTCCTTTCCTTTCATTACAATGATAAGGTCAAGTAGCATGCAAGATTTTAATCAAGTCATATTTAATCAATAAGTCCATTTGGTCCAAGCCTTTACTTTCATTGGTGTGAAAAGTCCAAGTAGCATGAAAACTTTATTAATTCCATTAAAATCATGTTCAATAATTAAATTTAATTCCTTTACCTTCCATTAATGTGTTAAGGGGTGATATGGACATGAAACTTATTATTCATTCATATTTAATCCGGTCAATTCATATACTTAGTATACTTTCCAATTTCCATTTCACATTTAATTATCAATTGAAGAAATTAACATTTTCAATTCAAGTGGTGATCAGACATGGTACTTTCCATTATTCAATTCACAATATAAATTAAACCATTTAATATTGAAAAACTTTACCTTACAAGGGTCAAGAAAAGTCACACTTGAACGATGGCTCAAACATGAAAAATACTAAAAACCCAATTATGGAATAACATCCTACATGGGATAAAGAGAGTTTTGAACATAACCACAAATAATTAATCACATATATGGAAATATCATATCTATACTATTCTAATTATTATAATCATGACATGTAAATTTTGTAACTGGCACCCGATGAAATCGGTGGGCCCCACATGACAATTCCAAAATCAAGGAACTTGATGGATGAGTTATAGACCACACACCTTTGTCTTTTATGACCATCCACCTCAAGTATAAAACCTTGATTTTACATTGATATGATTATATCTAATAAAAGAGTAAAAATGCTCACACCATGATAACTAGGTTGAGAATAAAATAGAAGGAGAAAGGCTTAAATGGGCTCGAGTACTAACCTTGCACATCTAACATGATGAAAAGAAGCTCAAACGGATCTTGTATGAAATAGATATACTATTTCCTACCTTAGGTCTTCAAAAAGATCCAATTAGAGAGATAAATAGGTTAATCCTGTAATAACTCATATTATAAGTAAGAAGGAGGGTTAATGGATCATTAAGGAAAAATTTGTAAAATTACCCACAAAATTATCCTATGAACGGTTTGAAAAACCTTGTAAAAACCATGAATGGTTACCTAGGTAGAAGAGTAAATTGAATGGTTAGACTTCATAACCATGTGCAAACCATTCTATATGGTTCTGTTTGAAAACCACCATCTTCACAGTTAGCCAAATCATGTGCTACTCGTGTGACGTGTCCTGTTTCCCCAAAAAGATGGGTTTTGAGCTCCGAACTTTCCCCAGACACCCCTGATACCATTTGTAAATCATTATGAATCCATGTTAGGTATAAAGTAAGGATTTATACTGAAATTTAAAGGATTCATACCTGAGTGAAAAATTAGGTTCTTATAGTCTTCCCCCTTAAAAGAACTCATCCCCAAGTTCACCTTCCAAGGGTGGACAAACACTATTTGAGAATAGAATTATCCATTGGTAACATATGTAGGTTCCCTCTCCCATGTATCATATTATACTCGGTCGTGATACCATATCACCCATACTAGAGGGACAAATAGGCCTCAGAGAGCCTACATGCTCTGGTCAATGATGCATACTAGATTCTCTTTAAAGGAAGCATCAGCCTCTAACTCAACCTCCTCATGATCAAAGGTATGAGACAGGTTGGTATAATATTGGTGAAGCTGTGAAAAATGGAAGAAATCATTCATGTCATGGAACCTCTGAGGTAATATCAATCTATAGGCTACTGGACAGACTCTCTCTAGAATTTCAAAAGGCCCTACATAACGAGCTGATAACTTTACCTACTTTCGTAACCATCTATGCCCTATCCTGGGTGATACCCAAAGAAATACATTATCCCCAACCATGAACTAAAGAGGTTGTAGATGCTTATTGGCATAATATTTTTTCCTAGACTGATCAGCCGTCATACACTTTCTAATTTGTTGAACCGGCTCTAAAGTCTCCTAAATCAGACGAGGACCTAGTAGGGCTTCCTCACCTACCTCTAGCCAGTACAGGGGTGAACGACAAAGTTGTAACACCCCATGTTTTTATGGACTTATTTTTTCGAATAAATTTAAATTTTCATTTATATCTTTCAATGCAATAAGTCAAATATTCCTTTCACACTCAACACCATCTTGATGTACGTTACACGTAACACTGACTTGGCCTACGATAAATATAACACTAAGTGTCAATAAAAAATCCTTTTTTTAATATAATAATTACAAATTATCCCTTAAAAATAGGTTTATGAAGAGTAATAACTTCTTTTAAAATATTTTCTACAGTTTTTTTAAATAAATAAAACATATTGATAATGAAAGATATGATTTTTGGTAAAGTCCCTTTTAAAACACCATTTTCTAGAATAAACAACTTTTCATAATGAAAGTAATTTTAGAAACATTTAGAAAATTAATTTTATGAAAATAAACATCATTTTTAAATGATAAATTTCAAAATTATCCTAGGGTTATTTTTTGGTATTTTTCTGTGAAACATTATTTTTTTGATGAATAGTGAAAAATACTACGTTTTAGTTAAAAAATGCCCTTTTTTCTAATTAATTAGTAATGATAAATTATATTATAAATATTTTTTAAGGTAAAATTAGTTAAATATTAAATATATTAATAAAATTTAATTCTTTGTAATCAATTTCACTTTGAAATTGAATATTAAAACTTAATAAACTTTTTGTCTTTTTTGTACTTTAAAACACTGTTATTTTGTCCCGTCTACAGGGTTAGAACTAATCTTAATTTTTCTACTTATATGAATTTACTTTCAAAAATACACCATAAACCATTTTATTTTGTCTAATATTTATATTCTAATAATTCCATGTAAATATTTGACCAAAATGATTAGTAAAAGTGATTAAAATTAATCACAGCAGTTAAGGCCAAATTAAGCTTAATTAGGGACTAAACCTTAAAATTAAGGGCCCAAATGAACTATAAACTTTTCCAACACCAATTTTATTTCCATATATTTCCAATAAACCTTAAATTATTTATTTTTTTTGGTTTTTATAACTTTTTTTATGTAATATCATGTGCACACCTAACTTGTTTCTAAAATTTTCAAGTGAGTCCTTTTCCTTCCCTATAAAAGGCAGCCAGCTTTACCAATTACTCACACCAATCAAAACTTTTAATTTAGTCAATGATCTTCCCAAGTAGCCTCTAAAAAATACTCACTTATACCTTAAATCCTCCATTCCGGAAGATCTCTTCTCAAGGAATAATTTTGGCATAAACCAAAATGAGTTACTCAATTAAGAGGTAACGTCTTCTCTCAAGATCCTTTCATTTATTTTCTTGCTCCACCCATACACTCTCTGTATTACATTCTTGTGTGAAAAAAAGAATTATCCTACATATAATAGGATGTTTTCATTAAAAATTTCTGACCTAAACTTAAACACACATCCATCTAATGGATATTGAACATACTGTTTTTGTATATGGTGAACTACTACCTCACAAAACTGTGATTGTTCATTTCTTCTTTACCACCAATAATGGTGGCCATTATGATGGAAAATTTTTTATATATGTAATATATTATATTTAATATTTATTTAAGCTTCATAATTCCTTTTACCACACACATCTCTTTACTTCACATTTTGTGTTAATACGATAATCTTGTTTGAGGAAGTGTGGACCAACGCCCCCTCAAAGCGACGTGACTCGTTCACACACCCCATGGAATATTTTAAGGATAGATTTAATGAAAATATATTATATCTATAATATATTCATAATAATTGAATAATTATATATATATATACATATATATATATGTAATATATATACTTTTTTTAATATGACGACAAAAACAGAAACATTGTACATGCGTACGTTTGACTTACCATCTCCAAGAATGGTGTATTCCATTTCATTATTATTTATGATATAAATTATTATAATATGAATATAATGTATATAACTGATATTTATATCATTATGTAAATTATGGAATCATTATATAACTATAAGGACCAATGATATATCAAATTAAGCCACATGCAAAAAGCAAAGCGAATATTACCGAAAGTGAAACCTTAACATAGGATCATTAACTAGGTTGTAATATAAGGTCCAAATAAAACCATATATGGTATTATGTATAAGAATATTATTATTTTAAATATTAATAATAAACTTATATTTATTATATAGGAATCTTGTACGAGTACAGAGAGATTCAACACACAAGTTAAGAGGATTTCATCTCACTTTTAAAATATGTGAGATACAAGCTATGTTCACCAATCTTTAAATTTTCATGCTATATATACTAACCATGATATTAGTATATGTATCATGTACTTAAATTTATGGTTATTCACATATCAATTTTATAATCCTTCTTTCATAGGGTTTAACTTTCAAAAGTTACCAAATCAGTAAAATGGTTTTGTCTCAATTTGCTTTCTTTGGGACTCATGTTTTTTTATGTACCCAAACTCTTCTTAGAGGTGTATATACTTCCATTTTACAATTTATATAATGAATATATTTCTTTTATATATATGTATTTATAATCATTTGATTTTATTTTATTATATGGAGATTATGATCCCAAGTCACCAAGTTATAAGAGTTTATTGAGACAATCTCCTCATTTTTTTCGAGATTGTTTATTTTTATGCTTCCTTTGAAGAAATTTTAGGATCAATAATTCAATGACATTACTGATTTTTCTTATCCTCTCTTTATTCAAGATATACTCATTTTTTAGTAACATTTTTCCACTCTTTGGTACTTAAGATATTGTTTTTAGTAAAATCACACCACCTCTCTCTTTGGTTGGAAATTTATTGCATTCAAAAACCATGTTTCCAAAAATGTTTTCAAACGATAATTGAAGATAATTATCAAGAAAAAATGGATTTTTAAAATCTTCTGTTGTTTACAAATATTCCTTCATAAGTTTTAAAATTTATTTTCAAAGAAAAATGTTTTCAAAATGTGTTATGTAATAAAAAATAATTCTTCAAATAAGAAAGGATATTTTCCTCAAGAAGTGTTTTTAAAAAATATTTAAAATTAATTCCCATATAAGATAAAATATATGGGTGTTAATCATGAATTTATGGGGAATTGTTCAATGTCTCTATTAATATTTTTTCTCTTAATGGATTATGTTTTTATGGCATGATGTTATGAAACCCGTTTCTCTTTCACGAGTTATATGCTTTTGAAACCCACTTCTTTTCATGGGTTATGTTTATAATGAAATGATTATGAAAATTGTATCTCTTCGTAGGTTATTATATGTTTACATGTTTATGATACCCATTTCATTTCATAGGTTATGATATTTTCATTTATGATCTTTTGGCACATTACATATGATTTCATTATGTGATGGGTGGGACCTATATCTCCCTATAATGAATTGGCTAAATATTTATATTTCATGAGATAAAATAGGCCTAGAATGAGGGTTACTCGGTTTAGTAATACAAGGATGGAATGAGGGTCACTCAGTTTATTAATACATGTCTAGAATGAGGGTAACTTGGTTCAGTAATACAGGGCTCGAATGGGGGTTACCCGGTTTAGTAAAGGAATGTATCCTCTAATCTGGTCTTGGTAGTGATTCCTTGGATAGTATGGAAACTAGTATATGCTTATGTTTTAACACAATTCCATGTCTTATTCTTATGTTATGTTTCCATAGCCTATGCTCTTTATTTCGTTAGAATTCATGTCTTGTGAACATCCAATCTTAATGTCATGATCTTTAATATACAAGGTATGATCTTCTATTTTCATGATCACATTATCATACCCTGATACTCATGTTTACGCTTACATGTATCTCATGTTTACCCTTACTGAGAATTTGAGCTCACACCTTTTTATGTTTCCTTCCCCAGGTTATGAAGATATTTTTTATGTTTTAGGTGTCTAAGAGGGGTTCTAGTCAATAAGAACCTATTGGGAGATAATTTAGCTCATTTATGTACCAATTTATATGTTTCCATTTTTCCAAAGGAACTAGAATAGTACAGTCTTCTTGCATCTGTTTGTGTAATGTTTTGTATTTTCTGAACAATTTATGTAATGTTATTGTTTAAAAAGCATGGGTCTCTATATTTGGTATCATAGGAAAAGTTTAGTTAAAATTTGGAAAATGGGATGAGAAAATGTTGGTGAGAACCCTAAGGAGATTTCTAATGATAAGTATAGGGTTGAGTCAAAGTATAGGAAAATGTCATATAATTTTGGTGAAGGATAGAGTGAGTGGTTTCCTATAAATTCATCCTGGTCTGGATACTACTAGTGGATGTTTCTATGTAACTAATGTAACTAGGGGTAACAACTCCAATAATATGTTCCGGGCTTGACTCGGGGTAATCTGGTACACAACAATAGGCCTTGCTGCACACCTGGTTTGACACTCATGGGGGATATGCATTTGGAACTCACTAAATCTTCATGAACCATTATGAAGGATTTAAATATATTTTGTATATGAATAACCTAGGATAAATCTAAGGTTTCATAGATTAAGTAAGGTTTCATAAGATTGAAATCCTACAAGTGAATTTTCATAATTATGTGGTTTCTCATTATGATAATTATTTCATACTTTATGATTTTGGTTTTATTCAATGGAAAGAATGTAACACCTGAGAATTTTATGTTATATAAATCATCAAAGGAATATTTTTCTACACACAACACTTGCTTGGATTTCTTTACATGAAATCTCAACCTTCCTCGATAGCTTGCGTCGTACGCAATACCGAGTTTTACTAAACAATGATATGCTAATAAAATATTATTAAAACTAGCCGTTATGAATAGTAATAACCACTTTTTGAAATTTTATAAAATTTATTTTTCAAAATGGACTTTATTTTTGGATTCGGAGTATCGAATTTAGCCTAAGGTAAAATTTTGGTACTTTTCGGATAACCTTCATATTCTGATTAATAGTGAAAATTACTAAATTTTAATTAAAAACAAATTTTTTAATCGAAATAATTAATAGTGATAAATTATTAATTTGAGTGGTTTTAAAGTATATTTAGAATATATTTTTACAATTTAATACAACGTTGGTCATTGGATTTAATTCTACATTTAAACCAGACATAAACAAGTGTCAATCTTTTGATAGTTATTATCTCTTAAGAACACGCTAATTGTTTTGACGACGGGAATTAATTTTTAAATTAATTAATGCAACTGATATGTTTTGAATTTGGTAAAATAGACATCATTTTTGAGTTCATAATATCAAATATAGATTAGGCCTAATTTTTGGTATTTTTCTGGAAACTTTCATTTTTTGATGAATAGTGAAACCACTAAGTGGTAGTTAAAAAAATGAATTTTTCATAAAACTTAATTTTACCGCTTCTGTGAGTGGAATTTCAAAAATCCGAGAGACGCGGTGGATGTTAGTAAGTAAAATTTGGTTCAATGAGATGAAAATAATTTTTGGTGAATAGTAACTTTTACTTTTTTTACCACAGTTAAAAGTAAATAGGGTAATTAAGGGTAAAAATGATATTATTATTACCCTAACACATTTCATAATTCTATTGGACAAGTGTAATTCGACCAAAAACAACCTTAGGAATAACATATGACCATTTATGCCCACTTGGATTAGATTATGACATTTATTATTAATTTATTTAAAGAAGGGTTAAAATAGTTAAAATCAAAGTTTAATAAGTAAATAATTTTTAATATGGGGTTATACATAAGATAAATTCGACTATAAATATTCATTATAAAGATAAAAATATTTCCTACATAATGGTATTTTATTTGTAATTTTTAGACATTAAATAATTTAATTTATTTATGACACAAAGATGATGCAGTAATTATCTTATTAATGAAATATTGACATAATTGATGTTATAAACACACAAATAAATGTAATTTGAGACTTTTTAGGAATTCCACTAATTTTCTAGATTAATATGACATGTTATTATTTATTTAATTAACTTTTTTAGAACTAATCATTCTGTTATGATTTTCACAAAAATTAATTACTAAATAGTGTCAAAATTGACATAAAATAGTTTTTAAAACAAATATTATATTAGTAATTGTTATTTTATTCCTAAAAATCTAAGGTTCGGCCACATGACTTAGATAAGGTTATATATATTAATAATAAACAACTTGGGGTTCGTTTGGCTGCTTATAGTAAGTTTATTAACCTTATAGTATAAGAACACAAGAAGACACGGTAAAAGTAAATTTATTTAACTTAATGTTAAATCTAAATGATAAGGTTAAAATAGGAACCTAAACTTCTCTAAATTCTATTGGATGAGAGTATTTCTACCCATCCCCGACTTAGCTTCGAAATAAATCAATTTTGATCTATTTAAAACCGAACTTGACTTTATAATAAATTAATATTTTTAGTTTTTCCAAAGGAGCCCCTCTCCTCCCTTATAAAAGGGCACCTCCTCCCCCTCTTCCTCACACCTCTTTGAGCCTTCAAGCTCGGCCAACCCCTGCCAATTTCTTCTCTCCACTTACCTAGAAACATAATAGAGGTTCTGGTCTTCTTCAGGGACCTATTTTAGTGCCCTAAAAGGAGGTCTCAAAGAAGCACTTCAAAGAAGAGGTAATGTCCGTTACCGATTCTTTCATCTTTATTTCTTCTTACACTTCTTCTTCATTAGTTGTTTCATTATGAAGTAATAACATAAGTATCACTCATATACTGATATGTTATTATAAGTATGAAACAACCATATTTCACCATCTATCCATCCTACGGAAAAAGAAATCACCGCGCGTGCGTACGTACAGAATACCGTCTTCACGCTGTGGTGTAATCTATTTTCCACCACCACCTTACTTTTATGGGTATAATGGTGTAAATAATGACTATATATGACTATTATAAAGTTATACTGATTCTAAAATAGTATAAATACACTCCAATACAATTCCATGATCATAGGAACGATATCATCACTCGTGCGTACGTACGGAATACCGTCTCCACGATGTGATGTGACTCGTTCTACATGATCTTCATTTCATAATGATTATAAAAATCAATTGAATGAATGAATATGATATATATTACACTAATAAAATTATGTAAATGAGGTATTTATAACCTAAAGAGAAGAATAATAATTTATTCGACAAAACACGCATAAGAACAAAAAGTTATAAACACCTGAATAACAAGTAGCAATGAAATATTACTACTAAGAAGCTAAGACTATGACCATATATGATATCATAAAAATAAGTATGATTCTGGAATAAGTCAATAACATTATTTAAATCATTATACAGAATTTTCGGACACGTACAAAGCATATCGGACCTAAGGTAAGGGAAAATATCACAATCTCATTTTATCCGAGATTATTTATACTTTGGTATTTACTGGGGTGTATTTTATCATCCACATCTATGTTTCCTAAATATGTAATATTATTTCCATACAACTACAATTGTTTAAATCCAATTTTACCCTTTAGTGAGTTTTTAGTAAAAGATAAGAAAGGAATATTTTGTCATTTTTCGTACGAGGTACTTTTTGACTTTTCTGACAAAAGTACGAAGAATGTTTTTTTAACTTATACGGCATGAATGGACTTTTAAAACATTATTTTCAAGAATCTTACTTTACAAGTTTTCAAGTTTATTTTTAATCAACTTCTTTTAGTTTAAAATTGTATGACATGTTAATAAAGGAAAATGTTTTTGAAGTAGAAAGGATATTTTCCTCAAGAATGGAGTTCAAGTGTTTTATCAAAATTATTTTCCATATAAGATAATAAAGGGTTCTATTTCTATCCCTATTTTTTACATTGATTTGACTATGTTTTGATGGAATTATTTTTATTAATTCCTTTATATTATATGAATTCTTTTATGATGTCACGTTGTTTAAGATTCCAATTTTTATTACATGGGTTATGCTATGATGTATGGTTTATGATTTTGTGGAACACATAAGAATGTATCATTATTAGATGGGTGGGACCTATATCTCCCTCAAATTCATTGGATAAAAATTTTATATCTCATGTGATAGACATGGCTGGAATGGTAGGTTATACCGGTTCAGTGAAACAGGACTGAAACGAGGGTGACTCAGTTCAGAAATGGACATTGTCCACTAAGATAGTCTTGGAAATGAGTCTTGACTAATAAGAAATGATTCTCTATGATTATGTGTGTATGACACAAAGTTTCATGTTTTAAGTTATGATTATTGGGATTACATTTCACTACTATGATTTATCCCATGTTATGAAATTATGATCTCTTTTGCAGGTTAAGATTTCCAAAAGTTATGTGCTTATGTATATGATGTGATTTATATTTCTTTTGTTTACCCTTACTAAGCATTTGATCTCACCCTTTTGTATGTTTTATTTCCCCAAGTCAGGAAGAAGGTTATTAAGTAGAATATTCCAAAAAGGGACTCTAGATATGATGAAATAAATGGGTGGCAAAGTAGATGCTTTATGAACTAGTTGTTTATGTTTCCCAGTTTCTAAAGACACTATACCTATACGGTCCTTTCTTGGTTTTGTTATATGTTGTAATAAGTGTGCTTGAATTATGAAGTAATAACAATGTATGTAAAGTATGGGTCGTTATACAGAACCTGAAGGAACCATGTTAGTGGAGATTGTGATGGGAAATTCAATGATTTTCCTCCTAAGAAACAAAATTATTGGGATCTAGAATGAAAAATATTATTGTTATGATCACCCAGATTTCTCAAGCTATGAATCAAGGTGTACTTCTAAATGAGAAAAGGAGGGAAAACATTTTGTTGAGTCTTTCATGAGGAAACATCCAACTTCTTTCATAGAGTATTTTGATCCACTTGTTGCTAAAAAATGTAGTAGTACCACTGAAAATATATTCTCCATTCATCAGTGGTCGGAGCATGAGAAATTCATTCTTGCTTTTTATCACTTAAAAAGAGAAGCATATTAGTGGTGGACTCTAATCAAGAATATGATGTAGCATAATTATATTAAATCCATGTATTGTGATGAGTTAAATAACTTATTTTTGAATAATTACTTTCCTATAATTATTCATACCAAGATGTAGAAATAGTTCATTGAGTTTAAGCAAATGGATGATGATTTTGTTGGTACCTACGAGGCTAATTTCACAAGACATGAGAGGTACACTTCAGGAATTATCATCCAACCTGAAAGTAAAGTTGATAATTTCTTTTGTAGATTAAATCCAAGTCTCAGAAGGTCATTGTCCATAAGAGGATTTAGTAGCTATGAAGAGATTGTGCATTTTGAAATCAAGGTTGAAATATAGATTAGGGTCACATATTAATCTATTGGATTTTCAAGAACAGGAAGATTAAGATTAAATGAAACTCTAATAACCATGCAGTAAATAATATGAACATT
Source organism: Viscum album (assembly GCA_963277665.1). Taxonomy (NCBI): domain Eukaryota; kingdom Viridiplantae; phylum Streptophyta; class Magnoliopsida; order Santalales; family Viscaceae; genus Viscum; species Viscum album. The sequence continues at coordinate 1,282,070,384 of OY728153.1, forward strand.
CCTTTATACTCTAATTGTAGGAATAATCATGGAGTAAATTTCCTTATGGGGGTCTAATAAATGTTTTAATTGTGGAGGGGAAGTCCATCATGCAATTTATTACTAAGGTGATGGGAAGACATTTTCTCAAAATTCTAATAGAGAAAAATCTGCACAAAATGAACCTCCCACGATTCAGTTCTACAAGTGTAAGGAGAATGGGAATTTTGCTAACCACCTCACAGACACAAGGGTTGGTGATTATGATCGACGTCAACAACCTCTTAAAATGAGGGATAAGGGAAACTCTCATGCAATCGCTATATCTGATGAGGGGTGTGATAACAATGTGATGATAGGTACACTTATCATCCACTCTATAACTTCTAATGTTATATTTGATTATGGATCTACCCTCTATTTCATATCGAAAGAATTTTCTAATGGTTTTAAGATTCTCCAAAACAATTAGAGGTGGAATTAGCAGTGCAAACCCATAATGGTATGATGATTTCATCTCAAATATATGATTCCTCTCTAGTTGATGTTTGTGGGAATGTGCTTCCTACAAATCATGTAATTATTCCTTTGGTCGAATTTGATGAAATCCTAGGCATGGATTGTCTTTCTATGCATAAATCCCAAATCAATTTTCAAGGAAGGGAAGTTACATTCAATATTTCAAACCCTCCTATAATCATCCATAAATGTGACGATAATTCTGAACTTCCTATGGATATTACATCTAGTGTATGGGTCTTAATTACCATTCAAAAGGGTTGTTTATCTCAAATAGTTGGGGAGAAGATCGACATAAATTATATGCCTATTTTTTTGTATTTTTTGGATGTATTTTGGGATGAGTTTCCTAGTCTTCCACCAAAACATGAAGTCGATTTCTAGGTAGAACTTGTACCTGGTTCCACGCCAATTTCGAAGACCCCTTATACAAAGGCCCTAATTGAGTTGTGGTAATTAAAGAAGAAACTCCAAGAAAACCTTGATAAGGGATTCATTAAACCAATTGTGTCACCTTAGGGTTCACCATTTCTTCTGTGGAAAAGAAAGATGGGTCAATGGGACTTTTCATTGATTATTGAGAGTTAAATAAGATCAAAATCAAGAACAAGTATCATATTCCATGTATTGATGAATTGTTTGAACAACTACATGGGGGTCAATACCTTTCCTAGATTGACCTTCATTATGGATATCATCAATTGAGGGTCAATATAAAGGATATACCCAAGATGACATTCTATACAAGGTATGGTCACTAGAAATATAATGTGATGCCTTTTGGTCTTACTAATTCAATTGAAATCTTTATTGATTTAATGAAAAGATTCTTTATAGATTACCTCGATTAGTTTGTGGTAGTCTTTATAGAGGATATTATTATCTATTCCAAGATCAAGGAAGAGAATCAAGATCAGTTGGGAATTGTACATAAAACCATAAGGAAGGATAAGTTTTATGCAAAATTTATAGTGTGAATTTTGGCTGCAAAAGGTTTTATTTTGGGTTACATAATCTAAATAGATGGTATAACAGTAGATCTATCAAAGAAGGAGGCTATTGAAAGATGTCCTAGACCAATGGTAGTGACTGAGATCCATAGATTTCTTGGTTTATATTAATATTATTAACATTTTTTGGATAATTTATCATTACTACCTAATCTTCTGACCAAGTTAACTTAGAAGGGTGTTAAGTTCCTCTAGACAGATGAATGTGAGTTAAATTTCAAGGAACGGAAGAGAAGGTTGGTCAATAAACATGTTAATAAACTACCCTATAGTGGAGAATGGTTTGTAATCTATAGAGAAGAAACCAAGAAGGTATTGGGATGTGTTCTTATGAAAAAAAACACGGTTATAGCCTATGCCTCATGATACCTGAAGATTCTTAAGAAAAATTACCCAACTCGTGATTTGGAGTTAGTAACAGTAATTTTTGCATTAAAGATATGGAATCATTATCTTTATGGGAAAATGTGTGATATATATTGATCATAACATTATAAAATATATATTCACACAAAAGGAGTTGAACATGTGCTAGAGAAGATGGTTAGAGTTAATAATGGATTATGACTGCTCAATAAATTACCACCCTAGGAAAGCGAATAAAGTGGTTGATGCTTTGAGTCGAAAAGATTATGCTTGCTTATCTATTATGAGGACCAAAAAAGATCCAATATTTCTGGATTTTCAAAGGATGTATCTAGAAATCCTGATTGAAGGGGAAAAATATTATCTTTATCAAATAAATGTTCAACCCACTATCTATGTGAAGATTAAGTAAGAACAGAAGTAAGATAAAGAACTATAAAAGAATGTTATAAATGTTCCAGAGGTTAACCATGATCAAGATGGAATGATAAGGTTCTGAAACCATGTATGTGTTCCTTCCATTCCATATTTGAAGAATGAACTGTTAGAGTAAGCTCATAGTTCTTCATTATCTATTCATCCTGGAATTACAAAGATGTATAGGGACATGAAACAATGATTTTAGTCTGATGGTATGAAGAGATATATTGTGGAGTTTGTATCTCAGTGTTCTGTATGTCAGTAAGTTAAGGGTGAAAGAAAAAATTATAAATAGATGTTGTATCCATTACCCATTTGAGAATGGAAATGGGAGAAAATCACTATAGATTTTGTCATTATACTACCCAAAACCCCTAAAGGTTTTAATTCTATATGGTTGGTAGTTGATCTCCTTACTAAGCCATCACACTTCATTTCCATCATAGAATATTTCTCTATTGATCATATTTCCATAATATACATTAAGGAAGTGGTAAGTTTTCATGGATTACCACTTTCCATTATATCATATCAGGATCTGAGGTTTACCTCAAAGTTTTGGAAAAGTCTTTAGAAGTCACATGATGCAAAATTGAGTGTCAGCACTTCTTATCATCCTTAAATATATATCCAATATGAAAGGACAATTCAAACCCTAGAGGATGTGTTGAGATCTTATTTTATGGATTTCAAAGGTCTTTGGGATCAATACCTTCCTCTAGTCGAGTTTTCTTAAAACAATAGCTTTCACTCAAGAATTCATATGGCACTATATGAATCCCTCTATGGGAATAAATGTAGAGCTCTAACGTGCTAGGATGAGGTTAGATAAAGAAAGCTATTGGGACCTAATATTGCTAAAGAAATGGCCGATAAGGTCATAACTATTTATCAGTATATCATGGAAGCTCAAATCCAGTAGAAAAATTATTTTGATAACTATCAGCATGATCTAGAATTTTAAATTGGTGAAAAGGTTTTTCTAAAAATATCACCTTGTAAGAAATTTATGAGATTCAGGAAGAAAGGGAAACTAATCCCTATGTATATCACCCCCTTTGAGATTCTTGATCGAATTAGAATGGTAGCCTATTTCTTGAAACTTCCTCCAAATATCTCTCAAGTACAAGATTTGATCCATGTATCTCTCATGAGGAATTAAATACATGACCCTTCACATATACTGAACTCAGAGGCCATACCACTGGAGTAGGATCTTTTTCACGAGGAACAACCTGTTGAAATTTGGGATTGATCAGAGAAATTTCTATGAAACCTCACTACTCATTTGGTCAATGTTTTTTTGATAAATCACCAGTTATAGGAAGCTACATGGGAACTTGAGGATATGATGAAGCATAAGTATCCTCATTTGTTTTTACCTGAGTGACAAATTTTGAGTGTGAAATTCAGTTCAAGGGGGGTAGAATGTAACACCAAGGGTTTTTATAGACCAACTATTTTTGAATAAATTTTCATTTTCATTTAATTCTTAGAATAAACTAATTAAAATATTCCTTTCACACACAACATCGACTTCACATGCGTTTCATGCAACAGTGACTTGTCATACGATACACACAACACTGAGTTTCTATGAAACATCCTTTTTAATATAATAACTATAACCTAGCTATTAAATATATTTATATGAATAGTAATAACTACTTTTGAAATATTTTCTACAATTGTTTTATATAAATAAAACATTTTCATAATGAAATATATGATTTTTGGTAAAGTCCATTTTAAAACATCGTTTTCTCTAATGAACCACTTTTAATAATGAAAGAAATTTTAAACATATTTAGAAAATTAATTTGGTAAAATAAACTTAATTTTTAAATTCATAATGTCAAAATTATCCTAGGGTTAATTTTTGGGATTTTTTAGGGAAACTTTATTTTTATGAATAGTGAAAAATGCTACTTTTTAGTTAAAAACAGTTTTTTTGTCTAATTAATTATTAATGATAAATGATATTATAAATATGTTTTAACGTAAAATTATATAAATATTAAATCTATTAATATAATTAAATTCATTATAATAAATTTCACTTTGAAACTGGATATAAAAACATAACAATCTTTTGAACTTTTTCCTACTTTAAAACCTCGTTATTTCCTCCAATCTACGGGATTAGCACTAGTCTTAATTTTCCCACTTCTATGAATTTAATTTCAAAAATCTGACATAAACCATTGTATTCGGTCTAATATTAAGATTCTAATAATACAAAGGTAATTTTTGACCAAAATTAGTAGTAAAAGTGATTAAAATTAATCATAGTAGTTAAGGCCAAATTGTGCCTAATTAGGAACAAAACCTTAAAATTAATGGCCCAAATGAAATATACCCTTGTCCAACACCCATTTTATGTCCATATATTGCCCATACACCTTCCTTTATTGAGTTGTTTTGGTTTATTATGACTTGTATTAGGTAATATCATGTGCACACCTTACTTGTTTCTAAAAATTCCAAGTGAGTCCTTTTCATTCCCTATAAAAGGCCACCACCTATACATGTTCCTCATACCTATAAAACCTTTTATGTTCATCTAGGATCTACCCAATTATCTGGAAAAATATCCCCCCTTCTACCTTGAAGCATCATTTTAGGAATAGATCTTCTCACGGAATTCTTTGGCATAAACCAAAAGGAGTTACCCGATTAAGAGGTAATGTCTTCTCTCAAGCTCATTTCCTTTATTTTATTTATCCACACCTCCAATATCTTTATTCCATTATGGTCAGAAAAATCAAGTATACTCCATAAACTAGGATGTTTTATTCAAATGGTATGAACCACACTTACACACACCTCCATCTTATGAATGTTGAGTATACTATTTCTGTGTACGACAAACTACTACCTCACGAAATGATGATTGTTCATTTCTCCTTTACCACCAATCATGGTGGCCAATATGATGGAAACTATATTTTTATATGTAATATATTATATTTACTACATATTTATTTTTCTTTATTACTTTTACAACACACATATCTTTACAATCCATTTGGTGTTAATACGATAATCTTGTTTGAGAAGTGTGGACTACTACCCCCTCAAAGCGATGTGATTCATTCACACACCACAGGGAGTGTATTAAAGATTATTTTAATAAAATTATGTCATATATATAATATATTCATGCTATTGGAATAATTATATATATAAATATATATATATATATATATACATATGTGATTTATATACTTTCTTTTAATACGATAATAAAAACAGAAACATCATTCAGGCGTACGTACGACTTACCGTCACCATGAATGGTGTATTACATTTCATTCTTATTTATGATATAAATTATTATAATATAAATATAATGTATATAAATTATATTTATATCATGATCTGAATTCTATAATCATGATATAAGTATAAGGACCAATGCTATAATAAATTAAGCCACATGCGAAAAGCAAAGCGAATATTATCGAAAGTGAAACCTTAACATAGGATCTTTAACTAGTGGGTAATATAAGGTAAAAATAAAACCATATATTTTATTATTTATAAGAATAATTTTTTTAAAATATTTATTATAAACTTATATTTATTATACAGGAATCTTGTAAGATTATGGAGAGAGTCAAGACACAAGGTAAGGGGATTTCATCTCACTTTTAATTTCAGTGAGATACAAGATATGTTCACCACTCTTTCCTTTTTTGTGGTGTATGTAATTCCCATGATTGTATTATATGTATCATCTACTTAAATTTATGGGTATTCACAGATCCATTCTATGATACTTCTTTCATGGGGTTTTACTTTCAAAAGTTACCAAATCCGTAAAACGGTTTTGCCTCAATTTTCCTTCTTTGAGACTCATGTTTTGTTAAGCAGCTAAACTCTTCTTAGAGGTGTATATACTTCCATTTTACATGTTATATCATGAATATAATTATCTTAATTATATCTTAATCCTCGTGTAATTTCCTTTTTTTACATGGATAGTATGATCCCACGTAACCATGTTTATAAGAGTTTATTGAGACAATCTCCTCGTTTTTGTCAAGATTGTTTATGTTTATTATTTCCTTGATGAAATATTATGATCCATAATTCAAGAATATTAATTATTTTCCTTTTCCTATATTTGTTTAAGATATCCTCATTTTTTTAGTACAATTTGTTCACTCTTTGGTACTTAAGATAATGTTTTCATTAAAATCTAACCACCTCTCTCTTTGGTCGGAAATCTATTGTATTCAAAAACCATGTTTTCAAATGTGTTTTAAAAAGATTATTTAAAATAATTATCAAGGGAAAATGGATTTTAACATTTCTATTATTATTTTAAAAATTTTTTTCATAAGTTTTCAAAGCTATATTCAAATAAAAATGTTTTCAAAAGGTTTTATGTTAAATAAGAAAGATTATTTTCTTCAAGATGTGTTTTTAAAAGATCCTTAAAAATTATTTCCCATATAAGATAACATCCATTGGTGTTAATAATAACTTTATATGGAATTATTCAATGTCTCTATTCTTATTCTTTCTCTGAATGGATTATGTTTTGATGGCATGATGTTATGAGACCTGTTTTTCTTTCATAGGTTATATGCTTTTGAAACCCGCTTCTTTTCACGGATTATGTTTATGATGAAATGATTATGAAACATGTCTCCTTACATAGTTTATGATATTTTTACATGTTTATGATACCTATTTCATTTCATGGGCTATGATATGTTCATCTATGATCTTTTGAAACTTGTACGTATAATCTCATTTTGTGACGGGTGGGACCTATATCTCCCTCCAATGCAGTGGGTAAATATTTATATTTCATGAGATAAAATAGGTTTGAAACAAGGTTTAATCGGTTCATTAATATATATATGGAATTATGGTTACTCGATTAAGTAATATAGGTCTATAATGAGGGTCACTCGGTTCAGTAATACATAGCTATAACAGGGGTTACTCATTTTTATAAAGGACATTTTCCACTAAAATGATATTCGCATTCATGCCTTGGAAACTATACAAATTAGTATATAATTAACTATTACCAAAATTCCATGTCTTATTCCTATGTTATGATTTCATGGCCTATTCTCTTTATTTCATTATGATTAATTTCTTATTAACTTCCAATCTGTATGACATCTCTTTGATATGCAGGGTATGATCTTCTATTTTCATAATCACATTCTCATACCCTTATGATCATGTTTATGCTTTCATGTCTCTCTTATTTACCATTAATAATAATTTTAGATCACGCCTTTTTATTTTTCCATCCCCATATTATGAATATATGTCTTCTGTTTGAGATGTCTAAGAAGGGTACTAGTCAAGAAGAACCTAGTGGGAGATAATGTAGCTCATATATGTATCAATGTTTATGTTTCCATGTTTCCCAAGGTACTATACTAGTACAGTCTTCTTGAATATTTTTGTGTAATGTTTTTTGTTATCTATAAAAGTTATGTAATGTTAATGTTTGAAAAGTTTGGGTCACTATAACAGCCTACCATACATGGCCTCAAAAAGATCCATCTAAAGTGTCATCTGAAACCTATTATTATAGGCAAACTCGATGAGAGGGATATGCTTCTCCCATGAACTGCTAAACTCAAGGACACATGCTTGGAGCATATCCTCTAAAACTTGTATCGTCCAATCCAATTTTTCATTAGTATGATGGTGTAAATATGTCCTTACAAGTACATGTGTTCCCATAGCCTTCTATAATCCATGCTAGAATTGTGACATGAAACAAGCTTCCCTATCTGAAATGATATTATGAGGGACATAGTGGAATCATATGATCTCAAATACATATAGTCTTCCCAGTTCATCAACCGGGAAAGTATCCCAAATAGGAATTAACTGGGTTTATTTCGTTATTCTGTCACTGAAAACCCATACAGCATCTCTGCCTCTTGGCGACCTATGATAACTGACTACAAAATCCATGGAAACATCTTCCCATTTCTATTACAAGGATAGAAGTGGATATTACAAGCTTGTAGGTCTCTAGTGCTCTGCCTTCACCTATTGAAAAGTGGAGCACCTAGTGATAAAGCATGTTATCTAAAGTTTCATCCTAGGCCACCAATATGGGTGTCTCATATCTCAATACATCTTGGAGATGCATGTAATAACTTCCCACTGAGAAGTGTGGGACTCACACATCAACTCCTCTCTCATATCTTCAGGAACCCAGAGACATCCACATGGATTCAAGACATTGTCACTATCCACAGAACAATCCTAAGGTGGGTTATCTCCTAATATACTCTCCTGGAGAACCAATCCTTCAGGATATTAAAACTGTCTACCCGTGACCTTCTCAAGTAGGGAATAGGTAACTTTCAAGTATGATAGGTAATAATGCTCATGAGTGTTAAGAAACTCTAGATGCAGCTTAGAAAATAAGACCATTAACATCCATTCATCGTTGGATTTTGGTATGTCCTATTTTTGAGTTTTCCAACTTAGTACATCTGCAACTACATTACCCTTCCTAGTCATATAGGAAAGATCAAAATAAAAGGATTGTAAATACATGACCCATCTTCACTATCTGAGGTACAAATAACCTTTTAGAAAGATATATTTGAGGCTCTTTTGGTCTGTGTACACCAAAAATTACTCACCTAACAAATAGTGTCTCCAGTACTGTAAGTCATGGACAACTACTGCTAGCTCAAGGTCATGTGTTGGGTAATGTCTCTCATGACGTCTCAACTTTTGAGATCCATATGCAATGAATATGTCCTCCAGCATTAGAACTACTCCCAGACTGATTCTTGATGTATTACAGAAGATGTTATATCTTATACATGGATCTAGAAGAGTCAAAATAGGTGTTGATACAAGCCTCCCTTTCAGCTCCTATAATGACTTCTCACATGCTTCTGACCATATGAACTGAACACCCTTCTTTTTAAGACTAGTAAGAGGTGAAATTATTATACTAAATGCCTATAATATCTATCCAACCCCAAGAAACTTTGTATATAGAACATGTTCTTGGGATTCTCCCAGGAAACTACAGTACTAACCATTTCTAGATCAATATATATGTTTGATTCCAATATTATATGACCCAAGAATTGAACTTTTTCAATCCAAAATTGTCACTTATCAATATTGGAATAAATTCGCTTCTCTCTAAGTGCACTTAGAATGATCTCAAGATGTTTGTCATGGTTGTTATGAGTGTGAGAATATACCAATATTTCATCCACAAAGACCATGACAAAAGAGTCCAAATAGGGGTGAAAAATCATATTCATTAGATCCCTAAAAATGGGGTGTGTGTTCATAATATCAAATGACATAACAAGGTACTCATACAGACCATACCTACTATGGAAATCTATACGAGGTATTTATGATTTCTTCAGTCGTAACTGATGATAACCTGATCTCAGGTCGATCTTGGAGAAGACCTTTTCTCCTCTGAGATGGTCAAATATGTCATATATTAAAGGTGATGGATATCGGTTCATGACCCTAAACTGGTTCAACATTCTATAATCCATGCAAAGATGTAAGGTTCCATTCGCCTTCTTGGAAAAAATCATGGGAAAACCCCAAGAGGATGTACTGGGCTACATAAAGCCTTTGAACTCTAAATCCTCTAACTGCTACTTGAGCTCTTGAATCTCTGTTGGTGTCATCCTGTATGGAGGAATGGACACTGGATCTGCTCCTAGAATAAGATTTATAGTAAACTCTACCTATCTCCCGGGAGTTAATCTAGAAAAGTAATTGGTAAATAAATCCTTGAAATGATCCACTACTGGATGGAAATCTGCTTGTCGTAAACCATGATCCTCCATGAAGATATTTTATATCTGAGTGGTCACTCCACCTATCCCATGAAACTCTAGTCCCACTCAACCATCCTAGACATCCCACTCATCCTTATGTAGATAACAGTTTCCCTATGGTGATGTAAAAGATACCCTATGGTGATAGCAGCATAAAAAAGTGTGATAGTGAACCAACCATTCCATACCAAGAATGATAGTGAAGCATGTCATCTCAAAACAAAGAGGTTTTATAAGAAAGGGTAACTTCCTACCTCAATGCGACAATCCCTACACTAGCGTAATCCCTCTGCTCGTTCCCCTAACAGTGTATCAAGGATCATTATACCATATTAATATTGTATTTCTAGTCTAAGACTTTCCATGATAGATACAGAGATAAAATTGTATGAAGCACTTATATCAAATAAAGAAGATACTATAGTAAAGGGTATTAGACTAGTACCTCATACTATATACACTACAAGAAAAGTGCCTCATAGTGGGTGTTTCCTTTTTAAATATAGTGGTATTTTAAACTGCTGCTTAATTGGGTGTCGACATCCAACACGATGTGGTTTATTCAATTCAGCTGTGGTTTTGGGAAGTGTCATAGTAAACATATTTAGCAGTGTTTTGGTGGTTTTAGCGGTAGTTTAATGTGAAAAAATTATGTATTTAATGGTGTTTTAAACTGACACTAATTTTTTCAATTTTTTAAATTGAGACTGCCGCTAAACCACCATAACTGCCACTAAAAAATAACATGCCTTTATTTAGTAGTAGTTTTAACCACCACTGATAAGAGAATATAAAATTATATATGTGGTTTAAACCTCAGAAAAATTTGGTCCATTTCGTTATCATCGGTTTAAACTACCACTGAATGTAGATTTACAAGATACAAAATGTAGCAGATTCTGTATCCCCAGTACCAGAACACAAGAAAAAAACATGTATAGAGAACATTTAACAAAATAATATAAACAATATAAAAATTTTAAATAGTCAAAAATATAACAAAGCTTCATAAAAAACCCATGTAAAATGAAGATATAATTGAATAATCTGAACTATAGCATCTCAACCATCTAACAATGTTTCATAGATCTAAATCTAATACTTTAAACAATATAGAACCAATGTTTGAGTTGTAGGCCTTCAAAATACATAGTGTAAAATTATAAGATGTATCCCTGATCCATCCTAATAATTATGATTTATCCTAGTGCTCAAGATAACATTGTAAAAAATAATTAGGTCTGACAACACAACTGATTAGTTTTAGTTTGTACATTATGTTTGATAAAAGTGATTAAAAATGACTCGGTAATAGCATCATGCATGTGTCTATGAGAAAACCTATTCCATAACACTTGTAAGAGGATGGTTTTTTATCAATTCAAGTTGATGATTAATATAAGTGTGTTATCCTAATTTTGAAACCACATTCAGTAGTGAATGAAGCATGTGCCATGGAAAGTTTTTTATTTAAATAAAATGTTTCAGAGGAAATTCTTAAGGTGGGGAAAATGATGAGTATTATCGAAATCATGTCCCTACATGTAGAGGGACACAACTGTAATAGACCAATTGGAAATTTTTATAATTACTTCTCAAAGTCGATGAGTTTATATATTCACTATTTCATATCTCAAACATGATGTTGACTTTTAAAACACATGTTTTAGTTTAAACTAATTCAGAATGATAGATTCATGATCGAGATAGTTAATTGATCCATGATTTTTAATGATCGGTAGTGTGTCTATGAATTCATGGAAACATAATGGAATGGTGGTTGGTTGATTACACAACCATTGATGAATGATGAGATTCATTATTGGAATTTTTTTCTTATGCATGAAATAACATGGTATCATTGGGATCTAAGGATGTGTGATCAATACCATAATTAAAACACTACTTATTAAGATGGTAATATCTTAAACAAGTAAGTATGGAGTGGATTGATTTATGCTTCAATGATCAAATTTTACAGGGGAGTTGAGCCTTCCATCTATGCATCACGTTAAATATGATGTGAAATTTTTGGGGTGTAACCCTTTAGAGTTATACCATATAATTACAATGAGGGTTTTAGGGTGTGCTGAGGTGGTTGACCCATTGTTGGACCTAGTCACACATCATCGAGAGACATGGAATCAAGGGTTGGTTCAAGGAAATTATAACATGTTTTGATGGAGAGTGTATCGAAAGATCTAAACAGGCCTAACAATATAATTTTTCAAAAATGTCAGGATGTTTTTATTTGTGGACTAGGAATGGGTAATGTTTAGAAACTTTATTTACTCCTATTCTAGATTCATTCATTTCCAATATATTGACACCATCCTAAGTATGTTGGGAGAGCATCTATATACCAAGATAAATAATTAAAACCAATGCTTTTTTGTTTTGATGGAATGAATCCATGGGAGGTTTACACAAGGATTGATTTATAGATAGAATTAATATGTGCATTAAAACTGTCAAATATTGGAGGGTAACACTGATGTGAGTGTTGGACCGGTCGTTGGATGGTTTTTTAGTTTTTGAGTTTCTTGATAACTGGAACTGGGTACTATTGTATTCCACGGTTAATTCTAGGTACTGATTCAAATACATACATGGGAAAATCTTGAGTCTAGGAATTAGTCTTGGGATCCCTTTTGATTATCTAGGTGTGTTGGGTTGGGAATTCCCAAGAATGTTTTTCTTGAAATGGCGACATAAACAAGTAAGATTTGGTAAGATCAAGAGATTTCACTGGAAGTCAGTTACAAGTAGTGGTGAGCATGATCAAAGTGATATTGGGGTACCTTGGATAAAAGGAGTCATAATATGGATTTAGAGATGTCAACTATTAAATTTGAGTGTTCTAAAAAAATACTCAACCAAAAGAATTTCAATATGATTTATTTCTAAAAGTAGTATGTGGTTAATGAGGAACCACGTCAGGCACATGGTGGGTTGAGATGGGTGCATTTTAATGTTTTTTTAGTGCTTTTAAGAGAAAATATATTTTGAATAGTATGATCTTTGTCAAATGGATTTCAACCATTTCAAAAAAATTGAGGACCAGGGGTAATATCCTCTTAAGTAACATATTAAATGTGTTGGGAGTACCATTAGGACATTGAGGTCTTGAATAAATAGGAAATTGTGATAATGGGAGTAATGCAACTCAGAATTGACCATTAAAATTTAAAATTTATTGTGGATATATCTATATGTTAGTTGATAATTGGATGATTACGTGATCATCTCTCTTATATATAGGCTCACTCAATGTGCTAAAGCACATAGTGGTGTAGCTCCCAATTTGGATCTCCATCATCCTCCAAGTATTATTCTCCCATATAGTGATGGCAAGTGGCCAATATTGGATCTCCTACCATATAGGTCACACACCTCAAAGGATATCTTGTGAGAAGTGATCATTCCCATGTTTCAAATGTGTTCAATGGTCGACCCAAAAATTGTGGGCCCCACCCTTAATTGACATGGTTGTGGGGCTTGCGTCTCTAACATGAATAAAATGAATAAAATAAACAACAGAATAGTTAGTCCAAAATACTAATATACACATCCTAACATAACTCAAATGAACCTATTAAATATATCCAACTTCTATATGGAACATAGATTAATTCATACTCCACCAACTTCATACATCACCAATTCTAGACTCACTTTCTTACTCAATCATCAAGCCATATCAAATTCAAATGCCTTTATCAAACATGGGGAATCATGAAAATGTTAGGTCATGAAAATGTTAGGTGACTAATTTATGCCAAACATGACACATGATACATGATACATGATACATGATACATGAACAAACCCTTTGTTTCCATATTTTTCCAACATATCAACAAGACCACTAATCAGTGTCCGATGATGAACACTGCTTGTCACCCTCTCCACCTCTATCTCTACTTCCTGTTATCAGAACCTATAAGAAAATTATATTGAAAATAAAGTAATATTTTATATTTATATTTAAACATAAAATCAATAAATGTTTTCAAACTAAATGATTTTGATGATTTTTTATTTACCTTCTCACCACCTGTCATCGATGAAAGATCGCCAAGGATAGATATAGTCATCTTCTGATATTAATCAACCAATGATTTCTGTAAAGCAGATATTTGAGCCCCCTGTTCCTGAATTGTGTTTTTCATAGAAACATAATATCTCTAAGCATCTTGACTAAAAACATGAGTAGATGTAGCTTCAATCCCCAATGGTCTGCTAAAGACCTTAGATGGTAAGGGTCCCAAACCCATCCCATGCACTCAACCAGGATGCACTTTCCCAAGCACTTTACCAACTGGGTCATCCTGGGAGATTGAGTAAGACTGTACAAGATTGGAATCCCATAGTTCATTAATTTTTACCTATAAATCAAATATCAGTCATATTATAAGCAATATATATTAACATAGTGACAACTGATAATAAGTTATTATAATGAAAAATGAATTCATACCCCAACTTATTTGGAAGGCTCATTAATAAGACTCCCATCAGATTTTTTATGAACATCCAACTGCACTTCTGTTTGGGATGCCTGGTTCCCTAAAATATATGATTGCATTAAACAAATAAAAATCAATAATTTAATATATTAAAAAGATAATATTGTTTTATAAATATTTAAACTAATAAAAATATTACCAGAGTCGATCTGCTTCTAAAAAACCCTTTGACTCTGTAGTGTGAGGGATAATTTTCTTAGCATGCCTCGATGCATTCTTCCTTGAAAGATCTTAAAATAAATAAATTGTAATTTAATATTAATGTATGAAATGTCATATCCTTTTCATATACATGTATAAATTTAAAATGAGATTAATATAATAATATGTATTTAAATACCATGTGCTTCTCATCATGATGACTGTCAATAAAAACTTTCCATTGCTCTCTAGGTGCCTCATTGGGTACCTTGTCATAAATTTTATAGGTGATTAACAATGTATCATTAAAATCACCCCATAATCACCATTTAAAGTCTTTCCATTTATTGCCCATATTTTTCAATGTCCACTTTCTTTCTCGGACATCTGCAATCGTAAAGTGGAAAAACATTTGTATATAGAAAATCATTTTGAAAATATTAGAATTTAATAGCATACTAACATTTAATTACACTATAATGTATTAATATTACCTTTATTTGTGAATCAAAAACATCATTCTTCCAAGATGAAGGCATATGCCTCCAATCATCATACGTCATTGGAAGGTAAATCGGCTCCGTGGCTAGATGACCTAGAATCTCGCCATGTAATCTTGTAGCATCATCCGTAGGGACCCCATAGGAATCAAATGGGACAACTATATTTAGTATGGTCAGATTCCATAATTCTGAACTTTTCATATTTTTCTCCATATTTTAATTTTTTTCATCTTCTATGAAAAAACAGTTAGTACAAAAATGTAAAATAAATTTTTTCAGACTAAAATGTGTACCTATAACAGTAACCCTCTAGTATCCCCATGAAGAACTAAGAGTGGATCCCTACTCCCACACTGTTGAGGTTACTAAATGGGAAGTATTCAACTGAGCTTCTGATGGGATTCTCACGGAGGGTGAGAGATGGTGTAGGGGAAAACAGATGGCGTCTCAGGTGTTATAGAGAGGGAGATAGATGGATCTTCATCTATCGGTGTGGTCGATGGAATAGTATAGTGCTTCCTACTAGGAATTTCTATCATTTAAGGAAATAAAATAAAATTCATAACATATAATTCAAAAAAATTATATTAAAAAATTTGAAATGATAACAGGTGCACAATATTAACAAAAAAATATACATAACGATGATAAATAATGAAGCTTTTTAAATAATGTTTTCTATATCCTTATTACTAAAACTAGCTATATAGACATATCATGAGGATGCCATCCAAATATTAGTTTTATTTATAAAATATCCACAAATGACATAAAAAATTTTCTAGGTCTAAAATAAATCATCCAAGAAGGTTGTGTGAAACATGTTTATATATAATTTAAAAGGACAAAAAAAATACACGACATCCATAGTAAATAATGAAATGGTTGATTGGTGTAGTATCATATAAAAATGGTCAAATCCAAAAGGACTATTCCCATGGTGTGAGGAACTTTTAAGTCCTAACAGTTAGCTAGGATATATAGTGTATACATAGTGGTTTGAGTGTTTCATGCTTGGTTGGGGGATTTGAGAGTTTCTTAGTGGTTATTCCATAAGGTAAGTGATATCTATAATTACTTAAAGGACACCAAAGTTGTATTGGATTGTGGAATGAGTTGTTTTGGATATGTTATGAGCCATAGTAAGTTACATGAAGGGTTTCTAAGGGGTTATCCTTGATAAATATACTAATTAGTATAAGGATATATTAATTATATAGGTTAAGATATGCAAATAGACTTAGAATCTTGAAACTCCTTAAGATATAATATTTGGATGTGGGAATGGGTCGAATGGCCCATGATAAGTCATTAGTCTTAGGTTACCTTTGTAGGTTGTTCATAGAATATAATAGTCACTCTCTTTGGGTGTGTCTAGTGTAACTGGGGGATTATAATTGGAGGAATAGTCTCTATTGAGTGTGGGGATCCTGAGGGAGTGAGGAGAATTCATTATTTAAGTAAGAATTCCTAGTTATAGGTTGTGTGAGACTTAGATAGTGTTGAAAGGGGTACTCCTTGGAAGAACTGAGTGGATTCTGCTTAGTTCATATATGGTCTTGGTTCTTGGGAAGTTATGGTAAGGGGAACGAGAATCTGCTGATATCATGATAGTGAAAAACCCATGTAGGTCATAATGACTGGTATGATCATAGGGTCAAGTTGTGATGTAAGTGTGGTATAAGAGCATGAGATAATTGTGGATACTATATAGTATATGTTTATGTTTGAGATGAGGATGAGGACTGGAGACATAAGGATCATAGTGTAGATTTATATCTCTTAGGTTCTCATATTTTATTTTTGAGTTATATATATGTGTGTTTATATATGGTATATACATCATGTTAGTATGGTTAAGCTCATATGGTAGGTCAAATATTGAGATTCGGTCCTCACACCACTTCTAATAATTCTCGATCTGTATGTATCTAGCCATGGGACATACCTTATACTGATATGGTTCGTCTTGTGTGGGAGGTTACAAATTGAGATACCCTCCGTAGACTACTTTCGATGTTTACTGGTGGATATGGTATGTGTTTATGGGTCCCTACCCAGAGGTAATGATTCAACTTGTGAGAGAGTTTGGATATTGAGATTCTATCCTTAAATATCATGTTATATGTTATGGATTTTCTATATTATTAGCAATGGTTATTTTGATGACCTTCCCTTTTGATTTTTATTATGGTCAGTACTATATATTTAAATTTCATTCTCTAATGAAACTCTAATGACTTGTGGATATAATAGATGTATCACTAGAATTGATTGAAATAGGTGAGGTTAAGTATGGGGGTAACCTGGTTAGAACCTGATGATCCAACATAGATTCTAGTATACAAGTTTCAGGACAAAACCTATAAGATAATTCTCAAATGTTTTATACGATATTCATAACAAAATAAAGGTTATACATGTGAAATTTAAAATAAGGAAACCTAAGGTAATAACAATGAAATCAATTAATGATAGGGGAACTGTAGAAGCACTATAGAACGAGATCAAATCTGGGAAGGGACTAATATTTGGGGTACTATATAAGCACTATAGCATGTCCTGTAGTAGTATTGTAGTGGTAGTGAAACTGTAGCAGTGGAGGCACTGTAGCAGAAACTGTAGTGGCGGCGATACTATAACACGTACTGTAGCGGCCCGGGTAATGTAGTAGTACTATTCACCAAGGGGCCCTTTGGGCCAAACAAATGGGCTTTCAAGCCTAGTATTCAGGCCACTTGGTCTTGGGCCTTCAGGCTATGTAATGGGTCTCCCTCAACCCATTCTAAAGGGGACTTTTCTTTAAATAATAAAATGAGGCTTCAGCCCCGACCTTTTAAAAAAATTAATGATAGGGAAACACGATATTTTCCATATTTACACACTAAATATTATCTACATCCTAACCACATACATGATTCATTTATAAACAATAAAAATTCCCTATATTAAATTATTTTACATGTTTAATACCAAAACAATATAGTATTATAATTTATTCATATAAAAAAACATGCTCCAAAGGAAAACATAATGCACCTTTAGCATGCACAATATAATTTATTCTATCATACTTTTATTTCTATCCCTAATAAAATTAATACATGTGAAGTTCATCTAATTTTAGAATGAGACTTTTCAATCAATCTATAACTACTAGGAAACAACCAATCCAATACAAAACCTCATACATAATTCACATACCAACTCCATGCTCCTGTATCACACATCATAACCATAACCATGATCATCACACAACTATATCAAACATCATCCAACATCTCATCTCATTCTAACCAACCATTGTTTCACTAAAAAACGCGCTCTAACTCAAACCCAATTACCAACACTAAGGGTAAAATCCCTACAGGGAACACATGAAGCGCAAAAAATGCCTCAATCACATAAATATATAAATGATATTTCAGCATGCACAATACCACATTTCAAATTAAAATAAATGTAATTCATTAAATTTCATAATTATTAAGATTTTTATTGTTATTTAATTCTAGATTTTCATCAAAATAAATAGATGGGTTCACATGAATGAACATGCAAACCAAATAGAGGGGTTCACATGAATGAACATCCAAACAAAAATATAAAATTATAGAGAAACGGGTAGAATAAGGTACCTTGATTAATGGGTATATGTTTTTTGATGACCCAAGAGGTTAGAAGTTGTAATAGATATGATCAAATGGAGTGAGGGGTGGAGAGGCTCAGGACTGATAGTGATGCTCAGGACTGGTGGTGAGGCACAGTGAGGGGCGTCAAGGCTCGAGACCGGCGGTCAGGTGTGGTGAGGGTAGGGATTCATGGGGTCGGGGGGTCGTGGGGATTGGGGGAGTGGGGACGTTCAAGGGATAAGTGTTGGGTTTTTGAAAAAATAAAAGTTTTAGTGGTGGTTTTTAATAAACCGTCGCTAAACACTGATTTTTGTGTAGTGAGATGGTCCTACTACAGGATCCTCAGTATTAGTTGTAGTGAATTCAACTAGCTTGATCCATGACCATATGAAATAGATATACTACCACAATCATAACTGCTCTATTGGTGATGTTGGTAATCCAAGTTCTGGCTACCATGACCATAGACTCCTCCTCATCCAGATCTACAGATGTTATTCCAACACCCCACCAGACATTTCATAAAAGATCTCTCTCCTAAAGGTGGAGATAATTCATATTCTTTTCCACTCGAGGGTGGTGTAATAGTCCTATAGAAATGTTGGAGATTCCCCATATGACCACAATCCCAGCACTCTTGTGGTTCTATATCACACTAAGGCTTCTAATACCCCCCTCATCCACACTGATGACACACTTTAGAGCTATCAAAATGGGCACTATAGTTGTCACTACCCTAATGGAAAAAATCAATGGAACGTTTCCTGCCACTATAAGAACTACTAGCCACCTGTATCACTGATCTTCTATACCCAGTACTATTTTCATCCCTCAGGTTGTGGCCAGTGATAATAGCCTAATTGACTATCTCAAAAATGTAGGTAGGTGAAGTACATTCACCTATATATGGATGGTATACTCAAACCCATCCTCAAAGAGTCTAGCATGTTAAATATCATTGTTATCTATAAGCGGTGAAAATCATAGAAACTCTATGAATCATGTTGATTATTACATAACTAACATATAACCCTACTTGAGATGCATGAACTCTCTGGTTTGATCAGCTCTTAGCATATGAGGAAAGAACTGATCATAGAAGGCAGTCTATAAATCAACCCATAACATGACCTAATGACGACTAGCCTGGGAATTCACATCCCACCAATGCTTGAATGAATCATTAAGCATGTATGTGGTAAGATTGACCCTCAAATCTAGAGGCATCTCTAGATTCTCAAAGATTAATATAGTGGATTCTAGCCAAGACTTAGTAGCTTATGAACCGCCATCCCCTAAGATAGTATGAGGATGGTACTGTTGGAACTCATGAGTCATATCAGCCATCATAGGTTCAAGATATGGATCACTATGCATGGACTGCATCAAACATAGCAAACTATCACGAACATGGGAATCAGTTCCCAAATCAGGTATAATAGGTGGTTCCCCAAGTGGAACTCCTGTAGGTAAGAGTGGTAGCTAAGGTCCCACTACATATGGAACGTGGTTCTTGCCACCCTCATGATGTACGATACAAGGATTTCATGGAGGCATTGGTATAAAATAGAAAGATCATGCCTCAAAACAAGATTAAGTAGAAATATAGCATCACTAGAGGAAGCTGAAGATAGGAAAACTCACTACCCAAGGAATACTACCCCAACTACCTGCTTAGATGGCTAGGTATTAGTAATAGTTCAAGTATAAGTTTCATTTAATTTAACATTTAATCACCATGAATACTCATTTACCTTTCATAAACATGATATGGATGGATAATGATGCACAAACAATTCATTTTAGATGTCATGATTCAGTTTATAATGGATATCCATTTCTGATGAATCAGTTCCCATACACATATCACTAGAAATGACACCCATTTATTTATAGAATAATGGATTGTCTCAGTAAATTACACATCCCAACCCATGAGGGCCCATACACCTCATGAATTGAAACAGGCAATCACTCAATTGCAACCAAAAGTAATACATGTACAAGATAACTATCATAGCATAACTCAAAAATCACATGCATATCAAGAAATTAAGAATAGTGAAATGAACTCATATGGTATGGAAATATGCATGACATGATAATTCTAGGTGCATATAATGTTTCATGTAACAATGCTTCTTTCCCTCGTATCATCAACCCAAGTATGAAAGAAAATCCTCAAATAGAGTAATAATCAATAACTCCACACAACATGTGTGTCACCCAATGGTGAAATAATATCAACTGTAATAGGAAAAAACATAAAAATAATTATAATTTAGGGTAACATTGATTCTACCCTGAACATGGGTTTTTAATGCCCAATCAAAGCTTATGACCAGGTCCCAAGTGTTTCTAATCTCCATTCTATTGTCTTCCAATAGTAAATCAAGAAAGGAAACTCCTTTGATAACACTTTGTGACATCCCGGACCCAAATTCCCCTTAATGGGTTCCCTGAGCCCGATGGGACATATGGCCTCAAGCACATCTCCTCGAATTCCAGAGGCTACCAACTAGTAGTGAGGTCCTAGGGTGTGTCTGTGGGGAGACTATTCCCCCATTACCAAAGTGTAGCACAGTGGATAACTATAAACATGGGTAAATAGTGGAAGAAATATAATTAAATAGAAGGCACAATGAAAAATAGAGACAATAGTAATAATAACTGAAACAACTAGAATGACATTCAACATCTGATGATATTTCATGTCACTAGAAAACTGGAAAACATAGATATAAGATAACAAGCATAACATGTTTCACATAAGTAAAAAGGAAATCAAATACTATCCCAAGCATACCAATCTCCGACTCGGTCATATTCTCTCAAGATCTATAATAAAAATTAATCAATCAAGTGTTTGAAGCTGTATGTTTCCCATTGTCAATACCTAAAAACATGTAATCTACTATGGGTACCAAATGTCACCTAGAGAGGTTTTGAGAGAAATCTCAGTGGGCCACCACCAATGATGTCTATAACATCTAGCCCATGTAATAGAAATATAACAGTGTGAAAGCATGCATATATAGAGTAAATTAATACCATGTAACTAAATACCCAAGTACCATATTCAGCCCTCAGCTGGTGTCTGAACATGTAAAAAATTTATTATTTTATAATTACCATGTTATAAATAAGTCACATGTTAACAATAGTGAAGGTTCCGAGTTATGACAAGGAAACCTATAATGATATTTAATAGTAAAGTACCAAGGTAATAACCAAGGTGACATAGACCTCAAGGGTAACCAAATCAATAATTAAAGTACCCTAGAATGGGGTAAGAGTGTAATCCAAGGATAATAGTCCCTAACATTCCATAATGAGGTGCCTACTGAGTCCAAGGAGTTCATCCAAGGTAAAATGGGGCTAAGAAATGACTGGATCTGATGGGATTTAACCATGGAACCTAATTTTGAATGCTATATCCAAGGTGTGTATCCAATAAATCCTGTAATTATAATTAAGGGATATTATGGTGTCATACAGGGCATCAAAATAATAGAAAAGGATTGGGATCTAGGTGGGTATCAACTTAAGCATGTCGTATCCTTGAATAGGAATGGGGTTCTAGAGTGCTCATGGAATTATCCAATCAAAATAAAAGGTGATATTGAGTCATTTCATTCCTATTTGATTATGAATTCATATAGTATTTCATTTGGTTTAAACATTTCCTTCCATTAGTGTAATAAGTTCAAGTAGTATGCAACCTTTTAATCAAGTCATAATTAATCAATAAGTCCATTTGGTCCAAGCTTTGCCTTTCATTATCATGACAAGGCTAGGTAGCATGAAACCTTTATTAATAACATTAAAATCATATTCAATAATTATTTTTCATTCCACTACCTTCCATTAATGTGGAAAGGGGTTCTATGGACATGAAACCTATTATTCATTCCTATTTAATCCAGTCAAGTTGTATACTTAGTATACATTCCAATTTCCATTTCACATTTAATTACCAATTGAATAACTTACCTTTGTTCATCCATGTGGAGAGAATACATGGTACTTTCCATTATTCAATTCACAATATAAATCAAGACATTTAATATAGAAAAACTTACCCTTAGAAGGGTCAAGCAAAGTCACACCCAAACAGTGTCTCAAACAAGTCAAATACTGAAATACCAATTATGGAATAAAATCCTACATGGGATGGATGGAGTTATGGGAATAACCACTAACAATTAATCAAATATATAGAAAGTGTATATTAATATAATTCTAATGATTATAATCATGGCATGTAGATTCTAGAAACGGAACCTGATGAAATCGGTGGGCCCCACATGATAATTCCAAAATAAAAAAACATGAGGGATGATTTATAAAAAACCCACCTTAGTCTTGTAAGACTCTCCTCCTCCGATATTGGCCCTTGATTTGTCTTAGATTAGAGCAGATCTAAGAAAATAGGAAAAATGCTCACACCATGAAAACTAGGTCTAGAGAAAAAGAGAGGGAGAAAGGCTTAAAAAAACTCGAGTACCTACCATTGCACATCCCACGTGATGAACAGAAGATCGAACAGATCCCATATGAAGTAGATCTCTTCATTCCTACCTTAGGTCTTCAAAAAGATCTAATTTGTAAGATAAATAGGTTAATCCCATAAGAACTTTTATTAGGAGAAAGTAGGATGGTTAATAGATTATTAAGGGAAAATTTGTAAAATTACCCAAAAAAATAGCATGTGCATGGTTTGAAAAACCATGTGTAAAATGTTTATGATTGCGTAGGAAAAGGGGGAACATTCATGGTTACACTACACGGTCATGCAAAAAACCGTGTTATATGGTTCTGTCTGAAAATTTCCATCTCCATGGTTAGCCAAACTGTGAACCAATCGTGTGTTAATCGTGTGACACGTCCTATTTCCCCAAAAATATGGGTTCTAGGCTCCAAACATTCCCCGAACACACCTAAAACCTTTAATAGTCAACCATATTAGAACCAAAGTAAATATTTTGACTTAAATTTAAAGGATCCATACCTATGTGAAAAAATCGTATTTTTACAACAACCTTAATACAATCCCTTCTTCCTGACCTCCATCTCATCAACACCTCCTGGCCCCTATTTGACATCTACCTTCAACACCACCCCCACCTTGACCCCCAAAATTGGTGACCCGTGATTGTGACCCCCAATGGTTCCTCCTTGTTCACCTTCTCCTAATGACCCCTTTCCTTTGTGACCCCAACTTCTACATCACCCTAACCTCCTTCTCCTCATGACCTAGACCCCCATCCTTCATTCCCCTATGTTTAAACCCATATCTATTAATCCCTTGTCAGTCTGTAAGCTAGAAAACACTGGAATCACATCCTCGAACTCCACACCATTTTTTCCCTCTTCTTATCATGGTCACCTCATCAACCTTAATCCATAACATCCAATACCCTTGATTGACTGGTAATATTTTTCCATTCTTTTTTTATGTTTTTCATGTTTTATGTTTAATGTTGGATTGGAACAACATTTTTCCTATTGGATTTGTGTTTTTTTGAGTAAAGTTCCTACTCTGGTCAATCATGAAGTTGGGTGAGCCCTTCCCTAAGAACTTTTCCAAAAAATAAAACTTATGCAAAATATTATCCATATATAATGACCTGAAAATATATTATAAATTCATAATCATGCATTACAGTGTGATTAAATATTCAATAAATCTTTATTACCATGATTAATTACTATTAATTATAAAATATTTCAATATATTTACTTATTTCATTATGTTTTATAACTATTGAAATTATATTTACACTTATATGTATTCATATTATTTTTTTAAAATATTAATTATGTGATGATAGAGATTTTCATTATATTTAAAAAGTATACTAAGTTTCTTAAATATTCCTGAAATTATTTTATTTGATATTATTACATTTAATTAATTTAAATGGTAATCAATATTCTTATACTTTTATGGTATATTACTTATATTTTTAATTTATTTTTCATCTTTTATTTTAAAATGGGTTTTATTATCTATATAATTTTTTTAAGAAATGTTTTTTACACAATGATGTCTAGAATTTATTGAACTTGTCTGATTAGAGATTTATATATTAATTTTTGAATGTATAAGGATAAGTATTTTATTCTGATACCAACGGATAAAATTTGGATAAATTTACCTTGAAACACACCTTGATATGCCAAGGGTTTGGAAGAATTTTTAGATTATGCAATTGAAAACTGATCAGAGGATGGTAGAATAAAATGTTTGCATCCATATTGTAAATTCAAGAAATGGTTGAATATAAAAAAACTTATATCAAAGCATGATATTCAAATGGTTTATTTCTTGATATATATATTGGATTTGGTATGGAAAATAAAATTTTATAGAAAGCCAAAACAATGACAATCCAGTCAATGAAACATAAACAAACCCGCTAGAAGATAATTCAGTTTGAAACTTGATAAATGATGTATCAATATTTTTAGTATCCAATGTCCATGATATTAATAGATAAACAAAACCTTCAGTTGATCCTAAGAAATTTAATATTCCTTATAACATTAATGAACAAAAAATGATTTTTATTCATTAGTTGAAGATCGAAAAAAATAATTGTATGTAGGGTGTTCTAAGTATTTATAGTTCACATTATACATAATTTGTATCATATGAAGTGTCTCTTTTTAATTATTGAAAAATAATTGAACATTAAATTAGACTTAATTCATGATTCTTTTAGTGAAATTGAGATCACTACATCATTTTATGAAATTTATAAAATCATCAACAAACTTGGACTTAATTATAAAAATATACATGAATATCCTAATGAATTCATGTTTTATTAGGGAAAAGATTCTGATAAAGAATAATAAATAATATTTCATACAACTATATGGAATTTAATATAAAATAATGAGATTAAAAATTTATGAATTTCTATGAAATATAAGAATAAGATAACTCTAGAAAAGGTATTGTGTACTTTTCTCTGAAACTATGCTTGAAAAAATTATTCATGTCATATAAGACTGCATACGATATGAATTAGAATGCTCGAGATAGTAAAAACTATGGATTGATGAGATATCCAAAATATTCAACATCATTTATGGTTTTTGATTCATTATATCCAGATTTTTTTTAGATCCTAGGAATGTGTTTTTAGGATTGTATTCTGATGGTTTTAGCCATTTTGGTACTTGAAGTACTAATTATAGCATATGTACAGTTGTTTTAATCCCTTATAATATACCTCTATGGATGTGTATAAATAATACTTAATTCATTATTTTGATGATTATTCCTGAAAAGTAAATGCCTAGAAATGGAATTGATCTATTCCTTCAACCTCTTATCAAGGAATTATGAAAATTATGTGATGATAGTGTGAAAACATATGATACTTAAATAAGAAAACTATCCAAACTATATGTTTCTTTAATGTGTACAATTAGTGACTTTACTATATTTGGAAACTTATATGGTTGGAAAAATCATATTCGTATGGCTTTTCCAGTTTGTAATTTTTATTTTGAACTTCAATGGTTACCATATAGTAGAAAATAGAGTTTTATGTGTCATCATTGATTTATTAATACCATTTATAAATTTAGGATTAAAACGATACAATTCAATGGTGATATTGAATTGACAAAGTCACCAAATGTGTTATCTGGTTTAGTAATCTTTAGACAATTAATTAATCTCACTATAGAATTTGGGGAATGTAATTTTTTTAAAGAATGGGGGGAAAGGGTATGAGGTATAATATCTGAAGTAGTTAGAACATAACAATGAAAGAAAATATGTATATTTTTTAAACTTCCTTATTAAGAGTTTAATTTTATATATCATAATCTTGACATAATGTATATTTATAAGAACATCTTTGAAAGTGTAATTTTTACATTTCTTAATAAGTAGGTTAAATCTAAGGATCACCTTAATGATTATAAGGATTTGGAATAAATTAATATAAAGCACATATTGTGGGAAAATGAGAATGGAAAGTATCTTTTAGCTATTTTTACTATAAAAAATCATGAGAAATATCTATTGATTCTTACTTTAAAGAATGTAAAAGTATTATATCGATATTCAGGTAACATTTGAAGGTGTGTTGAATTAAAACATTAAATGTTTCATGGATTGAAAAGTCATGACTCACATATTATGATGGATTAGTTATTATAACTAGAATTTTTTAATATGTTACCTAAAAATTAATTGTAGTTCTATTAGATTTGTGTACCTTCCTCAAAGGGCATTGTGTAAAGACTATAAATCCAACTGATCTTGATAAACTTCAAGAATGATTATTTTTACACTTTTTCATGTGTATATTTTATTTCACCCACTACTAGAAATGTGACCTTTCCCAACACTTCTATACCCCATTTCCCAACGGTTTGGCCAAACCGTTGGGAAATCCCAATTTGTGGCCAGTTTTCCCAACGGTTTTCCAAAACCGTTGGGAAATGGTAGGCTTTCCCAACGGTTTGGCCAAGTCGTTGGGAAAAGTCCACTTTGTGGCCACTTTTCCCAACGGTTTTACCAAACCGTTGGGAAAGGATAGGCTTTTCCAATGGTTTGGAAAAACCGTTGGGAAAGGTCCAATTTCTAACCACTTTTCCCAATGGTTTTGGCCAAACTGTTGGGAAAGCCTACCCTTTCCCAAAGGTTTGGCCAAAACTATTGGGAAAGGTCCAATTTGTGGCCACTTTTCCCAACAGTTTGGCCAAACCATTGGGAAAGCCTACCCTTTCCCAACAGTTTGGCCAAACCGTTGGGAAAGGTCCCCAATATTTCAACATCCCTTCCTAGATTCCATGGATCTATACCAACGGTTGTCAAAACCGTTGGTATAGGTCTATACCAACGGTTTTGACAACCGTTGGTATAGGTCCTTTGATTTTTTATTGGATCCTCTTAACCAGAACATTCTATAAATCAAAATTTAAAATAATTATGATAATACATATATATATTTATGAAATTATGTTTACAAAAGTCATATTAGGTTAGTGGTTAGGTTGTTCAATGATAAACCAGAGGTCCTAGGATCAAATCCCAATGAATATTTTTTTTGGAAATACATATACCAACAGTTTTAAGGAATCGTTGGTATAGATTTTCATATTACTTATACCAATGGTTTTAAAAACCGTTGGTATAGACCTATCCCAACAGCTTACTTGCATACGGTTCTCCAAACCGTTGGTATAGGCTATACCAACGGTTTCGAGGCCTATACCAACGGTTCCAAACCGTTGGTATAGGTTAGTTTTCCAGTAGTGACCCATCATTTTTTATAATCATGATTTATTTGAATATGAATTTGGTTGAATTAGATAAAATTGATTGAACAATACATTATTTATGGATGTATAAAATTGAGAGGTATGTTAAAATTATTTTTATTTTTGTTAATGAATTCAATTTTATCAAATAAATGTGTAATTTTTTATGTATGTGTATTATTTTTTCATCAGGTAATTAGGTCATTTGAAATAATTTGTAAGGAATAAAGCTCATCTAGAAGGATATATTGTTGAAGGTTGCACAAACGAAGAGTGAATGGCCTTATGTTCTTGATATTTAGATGGGATTGAGAGTATATTAAATCATGTTGGACATGTTTAAGACATCCCCATTAATTCTCATTTTGAAAAATAGTAATTGATATTTCTAAATATTGAATGGCCAGTTAGAAAGAGGTCAAATTTAACACTGACTAAATTGGAGTTACAATAAGCACATAGATATGTTCTACTTAGTAGTCTTATTTCAAATCCATTTATTGAATAATTGAGATTGCAAAAAAAATAGACAATTAAGGGGTCGAGCTAGAAATGGGATTGTATTAACAAAAGTTATTAATAAATATATTGTTAAAAGGTTCACCTGTCATGTAATTATATACACATATTCATATTATTGATGTGTATTTATTCTATCTATGTTAACAACAGCACCTTATATCTTCTTTACTAAATAATTAATGGTGATAATTGATATAAAATATCAAATGATTTAACTTTTTTGGCTTGAGGTCCACTAAGGCAGGCTACGTGATTAGATGCCTACAATATTAGTGGATTCATGTTTCATATAATTTATCATGAAGAAGGATTTAAAAATTAAAAATTGGTTTATTTTCACTTTTATATGTGGGATACTATGGAAAATTGATTGATATAATCGAATTAAAATATTATAGTGAATTTTTAGTTGTCTTATTCAAATGATAGCGGGTCAACATTGATACGGGTATAATGCAAAAAGAGTTACATTTTACTTCTAGAAACTTCTCCCACTTCATCCATATCGGTGTGCATGTTGAGCATGATCCATTTATCTTGTATTCACAAGTGAAAATGGTTTATTATGTGGATGCTGAAATAAATGAATTTTTAAGTGTTTTAATACACATAAAACATATATACATGTTTTATATGGGTGATGAAGCTCAATTGTTACATTTTGACAATGAACCTCATCATCCACAATGCATTCAATAGTTTTTTTGGAATATATTGAAATAGTATAACTTGAAAGAGATGGTTAAAATGAAGTACTCATCACAATATAGGTTAATAAAAATGAAGATGATGAAGATGAAGATAATTGAATTTATAAATTGGTAATGAAACCATATTAAAATTTCTCATTTATAAGTGTTCCATACATATATACATTATTATTATTATTCATTTATTGTAAAAATATTTTACTTTTTATTTTTTATACATTTAATAGATATTGGAAAATTTGAATTTTTGTAATTCTCAGAACAAAAACAATTCAATATCTTAGATGATGAACATCTCGGAGCACACCACCACTATCATTATCTTCAGTGGATACAAGTTATTCTTATCTAAAATAGACTTCTAGTGAGCCATCATTTTCCCTAGATGTATTTCTTAACCCGCCATCTTATGCACCTTTGGTGATGGGGTGTTTAATCACCCCTCCATATAGGGGATATTGGAGAGTCACTATTACTGGTATGTATGTCATTGTATATATTTTATTAATTTTTTAATTAATTTTTCAAATAGATAAAGATAAAAACATAAGGGTTATAAATATGAACACAGAAGATGTATGGAACCTAAAACACTTCAAGATTATCATTAAATTGGATGAGGTTGGGGTGTCTATCGATGATGCTGTTGAAATCTATGGAAATATTCGTAGGCATCTTTATTGTGATATGGTGATATTTCCAATTAATTATAAATATTTTTTGAATATTCCTCCAACATGGAAAAATGAAGTTTTTGGTAACCAAGAAAATGTAATATTAATTTAATATTTATTCATAACTAATTTAAAAGTCATTAAAACATTATTAATATACTTATAAAGTGTTAAGATTTTTATTTTTAGATGTTATTTCATTTTTATGTCCCTAACTTCATTTCATTCTTATGGACTCTAAAAAAATTACGCAAGAAATAGATAAATTTTAAATGAAGATTATTTCATGAGTTTAATGAAATATATCTCAGCTCTCAAAAAAATTATGAGAAATTGCGTGAAGGCATGTCTCATGAGCAGGGGAAGATGTTTATCAATATTAAAACACATTCATATCATGAGTTAATTTAATATTTTTTAGTATCTTAATAACATGCACACTAAAATTATAATTCTTATTAATGTTTCTATTATTATAGGAAGTATCTGAACAATATTGTGAATTATGAAAAAAAATCATTCCTCATATAATTGGGCCTCATAGGTTTTCTAGAAAATGTATAATCTTGGATATTTCTTATCCACTATTATTTATATTATTTTATTATAATTAAACATTTTTCTATGTTTTACGTTTTTTATAAATTATAATGAATTATATCACTAGGTTGGTCTAATAGAGATGTGGCTTAAAGTTTATAGGAAAATCAACAGGGTTTTTTTTTTAATGAACCAATTAGAGATATTGGAGTAAGTACTTTCCATTACTATTTAATTTTATTTCATTACTATTAAAACATAATAATGAAAAATAAATTATAACCACAAAAAAATAATTAAACCCAATTAAATATAACAATTTATATAGATTAAATGGTTCTAATTATCTCTATTAGCATTGTTTGATCCATATTGTTGGCCACAATTAATTAGGTTTAAGGCTTGTTTGTTGTTATAATTTATTTTTCATTATTATGTTTTTATAATAATGAGATAAAATTAAATTTAATAAAAAATTATTAATTAGATAATATGATGAATTTCAAAACATTTAAAAAATAATTATGAATATTTTTGTATTAATAGATTAAAATTAAAGAATCCTTAGTTACAACCCCTTCACAGTCATCATTAGTTTCGAAGAATGATGTAGTTGTAATCATTTTTTTGATTGAGAATCCCAAGATTGTACAGCGTATGGGTTATAGGCCTACTCCTCCAACTATCTTTGGTAGTGTATCATCATCATTTACTATTTCACATAGTGGGGGTTCAAGTTGTGTCGTTGATCGGGAAGCACAATGAGACATTTCATGGTTAAAATAAAAGGTACAAGAACATGAATCTTATAGGAAAACATAGAATAACTAGTGATCAATAATGGAAAATGTTTTATTTTCTATATTTAAGAGGATAATGTGAATGATCCTTGAGGAAATTTCTAGACTTATAGTTCAAACTATTCAGGTAAATTCTAAACTCAATCCATGACTTAATAAATAGTTTTAGAAGATATCAAAGTTATAAAAAAACATGTGTTAGAGGGTCATAACTAAAAAAAGTTAGAATGGTTTTCATACAACCCAAATAGTGTTTTAGATTGATTTTAAGTGGATTCATACATGTTTAAAATTAATTATGTAGCTTTGTCTTAAATTTTGAGAATAATCCGATCTCATTTTCATGGTTTTGGATATGTGATAAGTATTTTAAACTAAAATAAAACATTGATATTAAAAACACACACTTCAAGTCATATCACCCATATTGGGTTTCTGATTGACATGTGGTAGATTCTTACACAACACAACTATGTGAACTGATGACACATAAATCTGAGTTACAATTTTCCTAGGATGGCCATAAACACATTTTTAGCATTTAAAAACACTAAAATGTGTTTGTAACAGAAAACACATTATAGAAAGCCTTATATTGATCTGAAATCAGGGGGAAATGTGGTCAAATTATTTTTTATGTCCATGAGTAGACAACAAGTTCATCTAGAATACGATGTGCTCATAATGTCTCAATAAGTAGTTTAAAAAGATATAAATGTCTTTAAAAACATATTACAGGAGGTAAAAGACAAGAAAATGGTTTCAAATGGATGTGAAATAAAAGGGAAATTATTTTAGATTGAATTTGGAAATTTTGGAATAGACTCCATGTCAATACGAATAATAGTTTTCTCAGGATGCCTATAAATTTGTTTTAGTGTTTCAAAAACTAAAACATGATTTTAATGGTCTAAACCGTATAATACGACCTCATATTGATCTGAAATCAGGGGAAATATAATTATGAGTTATTTTAAATGTGTACAAGTGGAAAACACATTCATATGATGTGAAATGTGCTCAGAATGACTCAATAAATCGTTTCAAAAGATATCAAAGTCTTTAAAAACATGAATTAGGGGGTAAAAACCAATAAAATGGAATCATATGGTTTTGA
This sequence comes from Viscum album, assembly GCA_963277665.1. NCBI lineage: Eukaryota > Viridiplantae > Streptophyta > Magnoliopsida > Santalales > Viscaceae > Viscum > Viscum album. The sequence goes on from OY728153.1 coordinate 1,282,102,960, forward strand.
AATCACATGAAAATTACTATATAGTTATTTTTTAAATTTAGGAATTGTCACCACATCAATTTGAGTTTATTTTTACCTTAAAGTACCACAAATGTGTTTTTAGTGTTTTAAAACTCTAAAATCTGTCTGTAATGATCAAAACTAGGTAATAATACTTTATATATGACCTGAAAATCATGGAAAAACAATATTTGAATTTATTTCAATGTGTTCAAGTTGACAACACTTCCATCTGATGTGTGGTCTTCTCAGAATAACTCAATAAATTGTTTTAAAATATATCAAATTCATTAAAAACAAGTTTCTAGGGGTCAAAACAAAGCAATTGGCTTCATATAGACATAAAATCATAGGAAAATTATTTTGGTTTGATTTTTGAAATGTAATAATTGGATCCACATCAATTTGAGCAATTTTTTCCCATGATTGTAATAAACTCGTTTTTAGTGTTTTGAAAAACTAAAACAACTGTGTAATGGTAAAATTCATTAAATACGGCATCAAATTGACTTGGAATCATTGGAAAACTATGTTTTAATTATTTTTGACTTGTATTGGAAGGAAACACATCCATCCAACATGTTTTGTGCTCAAAATGACTCAATAAACAATTTTAAAAGATATCAAAGTCTTTAAAAACATGTGTCAGGGGTTCAAACCAAGAAAATGGAATCTGATAGCCATGAAATAATAGTAAAGTGGCCATATATTTATTTTTGAAATATAAATAATGACTCCATATCAATATAAGTTATAGTTTTTTAAGGATTTCTATAAACAAGTTTTTATTGTTTGAAAACATTATAACATGTGTGCAATGGTCAAAACTAAAGATGATGAAGTTAGATTGACTTCAAATCATGGGAAAACTTTTATTGAATTGTTTTCTACATTTAAAATTAGACATCAGGACCATCCAACATGTGGTGTGCTTGAAATAAATTAATAAGTAATTTTAAAAGATATAAAAGTCTTTAAAAGAAATAATCATGGGGTAAAAAATAATAAAACGGTGTTAGATGATAATGAAATCATAGAAAAATGATCGTATATTGATTTTTGAAATGTAGGAATTAATTTCGCATCATTTTGAGTTAGGGTTTTCATAGAATGGTTATAAATTAATTTTTATTATTTTAAAATTCTAAAACATTAGTGTAACGGTCAAATCCAAAGATTAAAACCTAGGATTTACATATAATCATGGGAAATTGTGATTGAATTATTTTTGAAATTTATAACTAGGAAACATGTCCATCCAATGTGTGGTGTGCTCTAAATATCTCAATAAATAGTTTTAAAATATATCAGTGTCTTTAAAAACATGCGTCAATGAAGTTATAACCAATAAAATGGCTTCATATAGTTGTGAAATCCTATGAAAATGATCATAGATTTATTTCAAAAATGTAGGGATAGAATCCATGTCAATTTGAGTTAAAATTTTCTCAGGATTTCTGTAAACCTATTTTTGGTGTTTTAAAACACTATAACAAGCATTTAATGGGAAAAATAAAAGATGATTAATTTAAATTTAAATGAAATCATAGGAAAACTATGGTTGAAAATATTTTCAATGTTTATAGGTATACAACATGTCCATATGACGAGAAGTGTTCTTGGAATGAATTAATATGTGGTTTTAAAAGATATCAAAGTCTTTAAAATCATGCAATAGGGGATTAAAACCAATAAAATGGTGTAATATGGTTGTGAAATCACAGTAAAATGACCATATTTTTATTTCTGAAATGTAATAACATAAACCACATAAATCCAAGTTACACTTTTCCTGTGATACCTATAAAATATTTTTTAGTTTTTCAAAACACTAAAACTTGAATGAACCTATACAAACCATATTTGAAAACCTAAGATTGACTAGAAATCATGTGAAAAATATGTTTGAATTATTTTCAATGTGTTTGAGTATAAAACACATCTATCTAACATGCGGTGTGCTTGGAATGACTAGATAATTATTTTTAAAAGATATCAAAGTATTTAAAAACATGTGATAGGGGATTAAAACTAATAAAATGGAATTTGATGGATGTTAAATCATAGGGAAACAACTATAGATTGATTTTTGAAATGTATTAACTGACTCCATATTAATTCGAGTTACGGTTTTCCCTTGGTGGCCATAAAATTGTTTTTTGTGTTTTAAAACATTAAAAAGTACATGTAAAGGTCAAAACCACAACATATGCCTTTATATTGAAATGACATCGTGGTTGAATTTTGGTTGAATTTTTTTTTATGTTTATAAGTATACAAAACGTCCATTCAGCATGTATTGTGCTTGGAATGACTTAATAAGAATTTTTAAAAGATATCAAAGTCTTTGGAAACATCTGTTAGATGGTCAAAATCAAGAAAACAATAGACGATTTCTATGAAACCATTGGTCAAAGACCATATATTAATTTTAAAAATATATAAATCTATGACTCATCATTCCATGTTATAGTTTTCTTTGGAAGGTCATAAATGTGTTTTTACTATTTTAAAACACTAAAATGTGGGTGTAATATTAAAAACATAGTAGATAACCTCATATTGATGTTAAATCTTGGGAATTTTGTGGTTGGATTATTTTAAATGTGTAAGAGAATGCAACACATTCATATGATGTGTGGTGTTCATCAAATGACTCAATAAGCTATTTTAAAAGATATCAAATTCTTTAAAAATGTTAGTTTGGGGGTCAAAACCAAGAAAATGGTATCGAATGGCCCTAAAAATATAGCTCAATGCTCATATATTTATTTTTAAAATGTATGAACGAATAACATATCAATCCGAGTTACAGTTATCTCGGGATAGTTGTAAAGGTGTTTTTAGTGTTTGAAAACACTAAATCATGAATTTAACCATAAAAACCATAAAATAATACCATATATTGTTATGAAATCATGGAAAACTATGTTTGAATTGTTTTTTATGTTCAAAATTATATATCACATCAATATGATTTGTGTTGTTCTTATAATGGCTCAATAAGCAGTTTTAAAAGATATCAAACTCTTTAAAAATAGTTTCAAGGGGTCTAAACCAATAAAATAGTGTTGAATGGTCATTAAATGATATACAAATGACTATATATTTATTTTTAAAATGTAATAACCAATGTCACATCAATCCCAAATATAGTTTTCCAAGGATGCTTGTAAACAATTTTTTAGTGTTTTAATACACTAAAATGTGTGTGTAATGTTCAAAACAATAGAAGACGGCCTCACATTGATATGAAATCACGAGAAAAATGTGGTTAAATTATTATCTACATATACAAGTAGAAAACATGTCCATCTAACATGAGGTGTTCTTAGAATGACTCAATTAGTTGTTTTAAAATATATAAAAGTTTTCAAAACATGTATATGAGGGTCAAAACTAAGAAAATAGTGTCATATGGACATCAAATCATAGAAAAATGACCGTAGATTGATTTTTTAAATGTAATAATATAATCCTTGTCAAACTGAGTTACAATTTTCTTGGGATTTCAATAAACATGTTTTTTTAAACACTAAAACATGCATGAAATGGTTAAAAATATATAAGATGACCTTAGATTAATGATAAATCATGAGAAAATTGTGGTTGAATGATCTTTGAAATATTATAAATTCTACCATATCAATCCCTTTAAAACTGTTTTATTTAGTAATTTTAAGTACACCATGCATCTGTTTAAAAATTTAATACCTTGTTATATACATATCCCTTTCTGAGTTTCAAGTGTTGAATCATATCTTAAATAAGTACATTAATGTTTTCAAAGTGTTTATGATATATTATTTCATCTATATTAAAATTTCATCCACTTGATTAAATAAATAAATAAAAATATGTGTAAAATTGTGATTTTTTTATATTTGGTTTTTTATTTTCTTTCTTAAGTGTTCTTGATTGCATTGTCGGTGATAGATATCCGTAGTAGGTCGGAGTTAGACCATTCTGGTCCATGAAACTCTTCAGAAGGCAGTTTTATGGATCATTTTTTATTGTATTCTTAAATATTATCAATTATTATACTATAATTCTTATTTATTATGGTCAGTTATGATTTCTATATTTTTTTATTCTAGTTGATGACATGATGTGGTCGGGTTCACATGTGATGACTCTAGTTATTGAGGCGGTAGGATGCATTATAGGTAGTGTAATATATATATTATTCATGGGTTGATGGTGGTTTTTTGATATATTTTATCTGTACATATATATATTATTATTGTTCTTATGGTTAATTGATGGTTATGTATTTATGACTATAGATATATGAATGTGCATGTGGATGTATGATGAGTAAAGTTTGTTTTAATGGTTTAGTTTATTGTATGGATGAATTTTTGTATGTATTTATTTTTTATTAATTAGTTTTTCAAAAAAAATAGTTAATATATTTAGCATTAGTTTCTTATAAATTCCACTAAACATAAATTTCACTAATTTTTTTAGAAGCGGTTATGGTGGTTTCAGTTTTTTTCCTCTATAAAAGGGAACTTCTACTAAATTACTTAGAAATGGTTATGTTAATTTCCCCCATATTTTTTCAAAAAAACTATCACTAACTAAATATAAAACCACTTATAAATACATAAAAACATAACATCTAAATAGCACTTATACATAATAAGAGTTAATGATAAGTTATTTCTGACCATGAAATATGTGATGGTTATTTAAATCATCAAAAAATAGTCTAGGGGTGGTTTAAACCACTTCAAATAGTGAGAAAAATCACTACTAAGATCACATTTTTTGTATTATTATCTCTGTCAATGAGGAGGTGATTCAAAATTTTTGTGCAAGGAGAACATACACCTCAAACTCTCATGCATTCCCACTAAGTTTTAAAATGTGTCATTATCTCTTTTTTTCTCCCTAGATAGCATTAAACTTTATAGTGTCTTTTATACAACTTTAAACTGTAGAGTAACCACACACACCCACATGTGATAAGCATGAGATGCCCCATGATTTAAACATAGGAAGACTTAAATTCATATAGTTTCAATTAAAATATATAAAAGTAATTCAATCCATTTTACAATAGGTTTTCCCCACTAAAGTTTAAAATTATGTGAAATAAACTTATATTGTTACCAAAATAGATATCATAAAAATGTATTAAAAGTAAAAGAGAGTATCAGGATAAAAAAAAGATTATTATAGGGATGTCTTGATCTTTTATCATAAAAATTTTTACACATACATCCCCAATACACCCACGATCACCACCTCCATTCCTCATGGATAAAGGGTTATTAAAGTTTGTGCGATGGGGGTGGAAATGATACAAAACAGAAAAATAGTGAACCCAAAACAAAATCTATTAGAAATAAAATACGTTAATTAAATATGTATATTTAATTATGATGTTGTACTGATAGTTTTATGTTTAATATGTTCACAAAATCCAAACTTTATTGTGATGGATATCACATTTTTGTATATCCCTACAAAATGGGTTTAAATTAATAGTTGTTAGTGTCTCTATATCCCATGTATAGCGCCCCTGATTTTTCTTCCAATATTATTACATCATTTTAAAGAAAAAAAATAAAATCATTACAAAATAAGGATTGAAATGTTTAGTTTCTTGAGTAAATTAATACTATACATAACATTTACAAAATATAACATAAAATGTTATTTAATTCATTCTTCTTTAGCTTCTTATTGGCCCTTTAATTCTCCTTAGTACACGTAATCGCCTAAGGATATACATAAAAGAAAGGGGTGAGATAAAACCTAATAAGAGGATATATAAGAACATGAAACAATATAACTTGACTTGAGAATAATAATTATCATCATTACATTGGAATAATATCATATTCATGAGAGGAATCATTAAGAAAGTGAATGGAATGTGGTAACACAAAAAACTAAAACATCATGTCTTAGTGGTCAACTATCACACATAGTTGTGAACAAAGATAGAATTATTTCCATGAATATTTCACTTATATCATGATTTTATTCACATTACCAAATGCATTGTATCATTATATAATTCCAGGTTCATCCATAACATCATAACATTAACATTGCGCTATATAATTTTGGGCGCACCCATCACATCAAAACATTTACATTATCATGCATGCTACATAGAGCATATATCAAAATTTAACATATAATAACCCATGTAAAGTAATGTGTTTCATTTCATAAAGCATACATTCATAAAATTTTGGTTCCCAAATTAAAGAGGGAATAACATACTTGATATAATAATCATCAACCTTGAGTGAAGAAGAAACCATTTCGAGAGGTAAAGGGTGTTTTTTTAAGAAGAGTTCTTTTAGAAAAAATTTTGTTTGTTATAAAATTGTTTTAAAAAAAATATATCCCATAAAATTTAATATAATTATGCAAAAATTATATTTAAGTAATATTAATACTGAAAATTTTTTGAAATAGGGAAAACCCAAATAAATAGTGTTGGGTTCGAGAATTCCCCTAACCTTGTTTTTGAAATATTTCTTCATGTTAATATTCTCTATAATCACATTAGATTCATTAGTTAACAAATAAAGAACCTTTTATACATTAATTTTATTCATTATGGTTTTATTATGTACTTTTATGGTCATTTGGATGAGTTATATAGTTTAATTTCATTGTTTGGTATAATTCATTTTCATAGTTTTCACGCTCGGTTCACTTGTATTCATGAATGGAATTTCATGTAAAATGATGATAAATATAAAAAAATTACTGTTATATGTTATTAATTATATTACATATGTTTAAATTATATTATAAAAAAATTATATGTTATGATCTTGAATTATTAGATAAAGGTTAATGATGATTGTTTTAAGTTAATTTTGGCAGTTTTTCGATCACAAAGAACTCATTTTGTTTTATTATTTAGTATTATGTGTCTAAGTTATTTAAAAAATATAAAGAGGGTTATAAAATATAATTTATAATCTATTTCAACCATTATAATGGTTTTATTAATATTCTTTAATTCATTAATTGAAAATGAAAGTGCATTTCCAATGATGTTGGTAAATTGACATATCATGAGTGACGAATTCATTTTTAGAATAAAAGAGAGAGTGGGAGGATTTTATTGATTGATATTTCATTAACATGATAAAATACAAGTATATAAAACATGATATATTTATAATTCCATTTGGATAATAGAAGGTGGGTATAAGAGAAAAAAAGAAATGAAATTGAAAGGAAATTAAAAGAAAGAGAGAGAGGATTTACCTCTCGAATCTATCCTGTTTGAGAACCTCTTTACAGAAAGGTTTTGGTATTTTGATTAGACCAATATATCTTGGATTTGGGGTAGGGACTAGGGAAGAGTATTGGTCATAATTTAGGTAAGTCTCAAAGCTTTACAAGTGTGAGGAGAAGAGGGGGTGAGGGTGGTATTTATTTTGAAAGGGAGGGGTGTTTTCTCAATATTATATTAATTAATTTATTATTTTTCCTCAAGACAATGAGTAGATTGAAAATTATCACTAAGTATATTAAAATAAGGAAGGAGGGTTCTATATTTTGGACTTACATCATTCTTACATCATCTATGACTCCATAATTCATGTATTTAGCTTTTATTGTAAATTATCATATTTTCCTATTCATCAAATATTAAAGTATTTTAGAAAAATCCCAAAAATCACCCTAACCATTTTTTGACTTGTAGAATTTAAAAATGAACTCCATTTTAAGAAAATAATTTTCTAAATATGAGTAAATTAATTTTTAATTAAAATCATAATTTTCTTGAAAAATACAGATTTTAAAATTTTAACTGCTTTTATAACACTTTGAAAAAGTACATGAGGTTTCATAAAATTGTATTAAAATCATAAGTCATAAAAATATTAATTTACAAATACATTTTATGAAACTAAATTTTATTTTAAATTATTAAATTAATCATAAATGTTTAATAAATTATTTATGACTTAATAAAATACCAACACTTAATTAGTAATTTTTAAATCATTTATTTCATTAGACTATGATATATTTATATCATACTTTCATTTATAAGATTCCTATGTTTTATTTATACCTACATGGGTGATGCTAGAATTCATTTTGTCAGTTTTCTTTTCATAAGGTTCATATTACTATTCCTAAGGTCAAGTTACTATTTCATCAGTATTGGTTGCTTAACTTCTAGAGATACTTTTCATTTCATTAATTATTCATTTATAAAGTTTTTATTATGGTCTATAATTGATTTTATGAGATTTATAATATGTGTAATTACTATAAGAAGGGATAAATTCCTTTGATAAAAGTTTGGGTCATTACATTCTTCCCCCCTTTTGGAAGTTCGCCCTCAAAATTTCATTTTACATAAATAGGTGGTGGTACTTATCATTCATTGCCTCCTCTAGTTCCAAAGCTTCTTCTTCATACTTATGGTTCCTTCACAACACTTTGACAAGGTGGGTTGTCTTGTTGAGTATAACCTTATCTCTCCAATCTAGAATTTTTACTAACTTCTCTTCATAAAAGATATCATCTTCCAGCTATACCACCTCTGAGTTTAGTACATGTGAGGAATATAGTATATACTTCCTTAGGAGTTATACATGGAACACAACATGAACATGATCCATATTCATTGGAAGTGAAAGTCAATAGGCCACATCTCCTATGTGATCAAGGATATCAAAGGGGTCAATATACCTTCAGATTAGCTTTCCTTTCTTTCAAAACTACATGACTCTCTTATAATGTGATATTTGAAGGAAGAATTTATCTCCAACATCAAACTCCAAGTCCCTTCGATGATTGTCAGCATAGCTCTTTTTTTGACTCTGAGCAGATTTGATATGTTTTTTGATGGCTTGAACCTTTTCTATTATATTTTTTACAATATCAAGTCCAAGTATCTTTATTTCTCAAACTTCATCCCAACATGTTGGGGTTCTATATCTCTTTACCTACAGAGATTCATATAGAGCCATCTGAATACTTGAGTGAAAGCTATTATTGTCTGTGAACTCAACCAATGGGAGATGCTGATCCCATCTACCTTTAAATTCTATAGAAGAGGATCTTAGTATATCTTCGAGTGTCTGAATATTCCTTTTAGAATTGACACCATTTAGGGGTGATAGGTCATTATAAAATTCAATTTAGTACTAAATGCATGTTGAAGACTCCAGAAGAATTTTGATGTGAACATGGGATCACGATTAGATACAATCGAGATTGGAACCCATGAGTTATCACCACATCCTTCACATATATCTTAGCCAGTTTTTGAAACAATAGATCTTATTGAATAGAAATAAAGTGAGAACCCATGGTGAGTCAGTCCACCACAACCCATATCGCATTATTTCCTTTGGATGTCTTCATAAGACACATGAAAAATTCCATAGTGACATTATCCAATTTCCGTATGGGTATAAGAAATCATTGCATCATCCCTTTGGAATTCTGTTTCTCAGCTTTAACTTGCTTACATAAAAAGCACCTTGAGATATACTCTATAATCTCCTTCTTTATTTTTTCCCACCATAAGTGTTCTCATAGAACAAGGTACATCTCGGGACTCCCGGTAAGGATATATAAATTTGATCTTTGTGAAATGTCAAATAGCTCATTATTTATCCTAGATGCTGAAAGCACATAGAGCCTCATTCCAAACTAAATCATACAATCATCATTATTATGGAACTCTTGAAGCTTCGCTTCCTTTACTACATTCACCTTCTTTTTTAATTCCAGATCATCCCTTTATGATTCCGTATTATTATCATCGATAGATAGTTGGGAAATAATTTGGTAAAGTTAGGATGTATTACCAGCCATTATGATTTCCAAATCCACCCTTTGCATGTTGAAGAAGATAGGGTCTCTCTCAATCTACAACATTGATAGAGTAGCAGGTTCTTTTTTTCTTATATCATCAACTACCTTGTTTTCTTTTCTAGGATGGTAGTGAATAGAGAAATCGTAGTCTTTTATTATCTCTAACCATCTCCTTTGATGCATGTTGTGATCCTTTTGTGAATATATAATTTAGTCTCATGTGGTCGGTATATATGTCACACTTATCACAATAGAGGTAGTGTTGCAAGATTTTAAAGGAAAAAATCATAGACTCTAGCTTCAAATCATGTGTCGCATAGTTATGCTCATGGGTCTTCAACTACCATGAGGTGTATGCTATCACATTATCATTTTACATGAGTATACAGTCCAAGCCTTTCTTTGAATCATCATTGTATATCACAAAACTATCTCCACTTTTCGGTAATGTGAGTACAATTTTAGTGATAGGTCGTCTCTTTAGATCCTTGAATCTTTCCTCACATTCTTCTATACAGGCATACTTTTCCCCTTTCCTTGTTAAATTAGTTAACTGGCTTGAAAATTGTGAGAAATTTCTCACAAAATGTCGATAGTACCTTGCTAAGCCAAGAAAACTGTGTATTTTCATGACACTAGAGGGACTGGTCCATTCCTCAATTGCCATTGTTTTTTAAGGGTCCATAGAAATTCCCTCACTTGGGATCACATGTCCTAATAATTTGAATTTCTGCATCCAAAAGTCACACTTTCTGAATTTGGCAGACCACTTCTCCTTCCTTAATTTGACCAAGACTTATATGTTCTTCATGTTCCTCCATGCTCTTAGATTATATGAGAATATCATCGATAAACTCTATAAAAAATTCAAGTTAATGTATAAAAACTCTATTCATCAAATCAATGAATATTAAAGGAGAATTAGTAAGTCTGAAGGGATTCACCAAAAATTCATAGTCCCCTTACCTAGTACGGAAGTATGTCTTTTGAATATCTTCCTTTTTCACCTTTAGCTGATGATATCCAGAACAAGAATCCACCTTTGAAATGTAATGATATCCTTGTACCTTATTGAATGAGTCATCAATACCTAGAAGGTGATACTTGTTATTTATGGTGATTTGGTTGAGTTCTTGATAATCTATACACATTGTTCCTTCCTTATTCATGATAAAGATCACTGGTGCACCCCAAGGTGATGCACTAGGTCATATGAACCCATTTTCCAAATTCTCTTGAAGCTACTTCTTTGACTCTTTGAGTTTCATAGGGTCCATCCTATAAGGACATTTTGAGATAGGAGTACCTATGGGTATGAGTTCTATTGATAACTCTACCTCATGATCCAGGGGAACACCGGGTAACTCTTCAGATAATACATCATTATATTCCCTCACAAAGGGAATTTCCCCTGGGTTGATACCTTACTTTGACTCAACCATTTAATCAAGGTATACTTATTCATAGGTAGTCAACACCCACACCGTTGAAAGATTTTTAAAAGGATATTCATGACCTTCTTTTCATTTTTATAGGAGCATGGTATGGTTTAAAATATAAAAATATATTTCCTTTTCCAAAAATTTGATATGTGCTCTATATAATGAGAGCCAATCCATCCCTAGTATAGCATTGAATTCCACCAAGAGATGTATTACGAGATTCTCTGGAAGAATCTTCCCACGTATGCCAATAAAAGAATATTCCAACACTAGGGTTTTAATGATTACACCACTAGATGTTTTTATAGATATCTCTACTTTAAGTTTTCAATGATTCGATTCAATAGTTCTAGAAAACATGAAAGATATAAAAGAATTCATAGAACTAGAATAAAATAATACTTTTCCCATTCTTGAGTAAATAGTAATTGTGCCTTGTGTGACTTCATTTTCTCACTCCACTTCCAAATTAGTGATGTTATAAGCCTTCCCTTTATCATTTGGATTTTGTGGTTTATGAAACTGATTACCATCAAGAACTAAAGGTTTAGTTCACTGTATTACACAGTTCCCTTACTCCCAAAAGTTGAAGCATTGGATCATGGGTTGTTCTCTCCTTTCCTCCACCACATTGTCCTTATTCTTCATGTCTTTTCAAGATTCATGGGCATAGTGGTATTCTCTCTGACACTTGAAACATTTCCCCAACCCTTTTAGGTAGTTCCCATGATTCTTTTTCCCACATTTTTGACATGTGGGTGGTTTAGTTTTCAATCCAACTGTCTCATTAGATCATCTATCTTGAAACTCCAAGTTTCGTTTCTTATCACCATAGCCATGGGACCATTCTCCAAACTCCATCTCCACTTTGAGATCACATCGAACAACTTCTCCATAACTCCCAAAGTCTTAGATTTATAGATCCTTTAATAGGTGTGGTTTTAAACCATTAAATAATTTATCAATTTTTCTATCATTGTTGATAACAAAACCCAAAGAATACATTGCAAGCCTTGTGAAATTTTCTTAATAGGTTGTGATAGATTCTCCTTCATTTTTCTTTAACTCGATGAATTAAATATCCTTATTTGTATGAAGAGTTCAAGGTAAATATATGTTAATAAATATTATCTTAAATTCTTCCCACTCTATCTCATTAATTTCAACCCTTTGTTTGGTGTTCTTAATAAAATCCTACCATTGATCAGCCTCTCCATCTAAATGATAAATATCCAGAGTCACCTTCTCCATCTTAGAATAGTAAAGAACATAAAATATCTTCTCCATCGAGTTGACCCACTATTTTAAAGCTAGTGTATCAGAAGATCCACTAAACATTAGTGGTTGTTTCCGTATAAAACACTTGATACCTAGTTTCTCCCTCTTAGGTTAAGGTGGACTTTCCACATTATTGAGTTTAGTGTTCATAACCAGAGATATCTGGGTAGTAATCTCCATGAAAGTTTTAACTTCACCTCCCAAGGCATTGGGTATGTCATTTGCGAAATTGCTACATTTCCCCTTGTACGGGTTGTTGGCCTAGTTTCTCCTAGTTCTCGCTATTTTCTAAAATATAAAATGTTCGAAAAAATTGTAAGTCAACATTTCATGAATAAATAATTTATTCCTTTATAAAATTAATTTTAAAGGATTTTTTTGTGGGATCCCTATGTTTAGAATTTTCTAAAACAAATATTCTTGGGTGCTTACTTATACATAGTCTCATACTAAGGGTTTACACTTAGGTTCCCTAATCTTAATTCTCAAATTCACTAAATCATCCTTTGATACCAACTATAGAGACCTTGATTTTTCTTACAATACAATTACATCATTTTAAATACAAACAACATAAAATCATTAAAAAATGAGCATCAAATGGTTTAGTGTCTTTGGAAAATTAGGACCATACATAAAATTTAAAAAATAAAACATAAACATTTATTTATTTCCTTCTTCTCTAGCTTAATATTGGCCCTTGAATTATCCTTAGTACACATAATCCCCTGAGGATATACATCAAAGAAAGGGGTGAGATAAATGCCTATTAAGGGGATAGACTATAACATGAAATAATATAAAATGGGGTGAGAATAATCATTATCATCATTACATAGTCATATGATCATAATAATGAGAGTAATCATTAATAAAAGTCTTGGAATTTGGAAATGCATAAAAATGAAATATCATGTCTTAGTGGTCACCTACCACACATAGTTTTGAAAAAATATAGCATCATGGTCATGCATATTTCACTCTATCTCAAGAGGTTATTCATAATACCCAATGAATTGTAGTAATATATAATTCTAAGTACACCCATCAAATCATAACATTAACATTGTTCTATAGAATTCTAGGTCCACCCGTCATATCATAACATTTACATTATCATGCATTCTACAAAGAACATATATCAATATTGAACAGGTTATAATACATATAAAGTAATTGGTTTAATTTTGTAAAGAATATAATAATAAAAATTGGGTTCTAAAATGAAATATGGAATAACAAACTTGATATAAGAATAATCAACCTTGAGTGAAGAATAAAAAATCTCAGGAAGTAAAATGTGTGTTTTTTGAAAGAAGAGTTCTCTTGGAAAACATCGTGCTTGTCATTAACTAATGTATAAAATATGTAAATCCCAAAAAAGGTAATATAAGGATTAATAAATTATATTTAAGTAATTTTTATACTGACAATGGGATGACAGAGGGAAACCCCAAAGAAAGAGAGTTGGGTTCGAGAATTCCCCTTACCTAGTGTCTGAAAGAGTTATTTACATTAATATCCAATATAATCATGTTAGAATAATTATTTAAAAAATAAAAAACCATTTATACATTAATTTGATTGATTATGGTTTTATTATTTTATTTTATGGGCCTTTTTATGAGTTATAGAGTTTAATTTCATCGTTTGGGAGAATTCGTTTTCTTAGTTTTCACGATCGGTTCACTTGTATTCATGAATGGAAGTTCATGTAAAATGATGATAAACATAAAGAATTTTTGTTATATGTTATTAATGATATTACATGATTTTAAATTATTCTATAATGAATTTTATTATTTGGTATGATGATGAATCATTACATAAATGTTAATGATGGTCATTTTAATTTAATGTTGGTGGTTTTTCGATCACAACAAACTCATTTTGTTTTATCATTTAGTAGTATGTGTTTAAGATATTTATATAATATAATGAGGGTTATAAAATAAACTTTATAATATATTTCAACCATTTCAATGGTTTTATTAAAATTCATGGAGGTGTAAAGTAAAATGAAAGTGCATTGCCCATGATGTCGGTAAATTTAAACATCACGGGCAATGATTTCATTTTTAGAATAAAAGAGAGGGAGGATTTTATTGATTTATCTTCCATAAACATGATATAATAAAATAATATCAAAAATTTTATATTTATCATGCCATTTGGATAATATAAGATGAGTATAATAAAAAAATAATTAAATTTAAATGAAATTAAAAGAGAGAGAGAGAGAGAGAGGATTTACCTCTTGAATTTATCGTCCTTGAGAACCTCCTTAGGGAAAGATTTTGGTCTTTGAATGAGACCAAGAGCTCTTGGAAGTGGTTAAGGGACTAGGTAATAGTATTTAGTAGAATTTTGACAAGGATAAAAGCTTGATAAGTGTGAGGATAAGAGGGGGTGAGGGTGGTATTAATAATGGAGGAGATGGGTGTTTTCTCAATATTATATTCATTAATTTTTTATTGTGGCTCAAGACTATGAGTAGTTTGATAAGTATCACTAAATATACTAAAATAATTAAGGGTATTTCTGGATATTGGGCTTACATCATTCTTATATCATCTATGACTCCATAATTCTTATATTTAGCTTTTATTGTAAATTATCGTATTTTATTATTCATCAAAAATTCAAGTATTTTAGAAAAATCCAAAAAAATATACCTAACCATTTTTTGATGTGTATAAGTCAAAAATTAACTCCATTATATGAAAATAATTTTCTAAATATAAGTAATTTAATTTTTAATTAAAATCATCATTTACTTGGAAAATACAGATTTTAAAATTAAAACTGATTTTTTAACACTTTGAAAAATTACTTAAGGTCTCATAAAATTATCTTAAAATAATAAGTCATACAAATGTTAATTTATGAAACCATTTTATGTACATAAATTTTCTTTTAAATTATTAAATTAATCATAAAATTGTAATTAAATATTTATGACTTACAAAAATACCAACACTTAATTAATAATTTTTAAAACATTTATTTACTTACACTACGATATAATTATATCATACTTTAATTTATAATATTTATAAATTATATTTTTAATTTCCTGGGTGAGGATACTATTCATTTGGACTGTTTACGTTTCATAAGGGTCGTATTACTCTTCCTATGTTAAATTTATTATTTCAATGGTATTGGTTCCTTAACTTCTAGAAATACTTTTTATTTCATTGATTATAATTTTTAATTTTTTTTATTATGGTCTATATGTGATTTTATGGGATTTATAATATATTACATTACTATAATAAGGGTGAAATTCCATTGATAAAAGTTTGGGTGGTTACACCATGGTCACCATATTATAGTCTCTTATACATACTCTACTATATCTTTACCACTATTTAATCTCTCGAGCACCGACACACACATTCCATCACCCATAATCTCTATCATTATATGGTTAACATTCTAGTTTAGGAGTACATATTAGAAGGTGTGATCTCAATGCACTGAAATGTGATTGTGAAAATTGAATAAATTAGTCCATAATGTTCATCCTATAACCTAATGATTAACATGGGGTTGGAAACTCTAGTCATAACATCCAACTATTTTGCTATTCTCTCTCCAAATAATGAAAACATGCTCCTTTGATATCTATGATAAGTTTATGGGGTTTTTACTAAAGTCCATTCAGATACTCTGGAGTCACCTTGAAGTGATCCTACTAATCATAGTCATCTATATCCCTGTATATCCCTATTTACCATAGGTGTCATCAAGGAAATTCCTTCCTCTGTATTCCAAGATCATATACCTAAAAGGAGGCCCCTCTTGGGGAAAACTAAACCCACTTATCCGAGGGAAATTTATACCATTATTAATAATCTGACCCCCTCAAGTCCATTTCCACATTCAAATGATGACTTAAGGAGAGCTTATAGTCATACTAATTAGGATAACCTAACATATTTCAAGGTATCCTTTAGTAGACCTTCCAACTAACCCTTACCCCTGATAAATACTAACTACTATGAATAAATTCCCTATTAAGAGACCAACAACCCCCATGGAGGTTTGTTCCACATTACTATTAATAGCCTATATGGAATCACTACTCATGTTTAAAAATGAAATGATCCATGGATATCATACCCATTATGATTTGATAAAATTTTATGGAATCCCTATCTATGACATCAACACTAACCAGTTTATAGGGCCTCCCATGTTCATGACAAGGATCCCCCAACAAAAAAAACGTCTTTATTTTTATACCTGGATCCCTATTTTATTCAATTGTTTATAACAAAGGTGTAGATGTAACACGTCCCTGAGTCCCTCTATAAATTAATTTAAGGAGTTTCTAGGATGATAGTTTTATCTCCATGGTCTTATATCTATGATGAATCAGAGTCCAAGATGGTATCAATAAAAACTCATTACTTTCTAGAAACCATTATCATGGGAAAGCACCCTTTTACTAGGATATCCTCCTGAGTACTGAGCTACCTCCATTAGATATCCCATTATTTTTTATTTATATAATTATACCATAGATATAAATGTTGTTTCAATGGTTATCATGTATTCTTATATTGAAACACTTGAACTTGGATGAGACAAAAGACACCCTAAGAAGTATATCCATTCCCAAAAAGAATCCATAAAATAATATCTATAGATAGTATAGGATCATGAACTATCAGTTGAAAATAAAGTTAATACATATAATATATGAGAAGGGTTCATGGGAAATAAAATACCAGTTATGTATTCGCCTCTCACCACCCATAACTATGTAATTCATGGATACATTATGATGTAACATATATCATTCCTTTATAATAGCTTATGTGTGATTATCAATCATTTAAAAGGATTAACCATAACATGAACTAGATTTAAAAAAACTCTCAAGATAGTCAAAGAAATATGTAGGTTGTTGTATCATGTTATTAACCCAATAGAAGGGTAATTTATGTTCTACTAATAGAGTGACTGTATACAAACCACCTGTATAGATAGCCTCAACATGGTGCACTGAGAAATTGAGGCTTCCTCCCCCCATGTGTGTATCAAGGGATGGGTGAGATATATTTCCCTTAACATCACCCTTCATATGAATCAATTGGAGGACCTTAATATCCCATTATTTACTCTCTCCTTAGTGTAATCATTAGATGATGTGTGTAATGTTGTCACTTTTGGTGGAACCTCTAACTTGAGGAAAATAACTAAACAATATATTCATCAATGTAACTCTATCTATCTATATGGTAAAGGGGTCAAATCCAATATGGGAAAACCTATTTAATACAATTCTACCTTGTATAATATTTCTCCCTTAGTTGATATTAGTTTTTCTAGGGAAAAACTAGAAAACACTCGTCATCATGTTATTATTAGAATATGGTATTTCAAAGAAAAAATATATTGGATAATATAAATAATCAAAACATCTCAGATACTTTCCCAACCCCCATGGTTGGGGTATTTTTATCCCAACCACCATAACCTACAATATTTTCCATACTAAAATTGGATTCAGTATAGGTGGTACCTACTCAAAGAAAATTAGTGTTCGTGAAATTGGGGGAACCTCTATGGATAGTTAATTAGAAAAGGTCCCTTCCTAGATGATTTTTAAGTAAAGTCTGATGAGATTCCCTATAATTCATATTCCAGGGATAATTGTATAATTAATTTGAGATAGTTCTCTATAATGGAAATGTGTAAATACACAAGCCTCATTGAGTTGTAACCCCATTTAGAAGACTGGTCATTGGAGCTAATAATGATGATATATTTTTTAGGTATTAAAATCCAAATGAAATCCCCTATAATACTTATGTGAATAATTAAATAATCCCAAAAAAATATTCCTTAGTAAATTTCATTACATACAATATTACTAACACTTCAATACATGGGGTGGATAACAAACCTAATAAGTATGGACCATCATTATAAAATTACCATTTCACTAAAATACATAAAGAAGGTGTACTCACTTAGGAAAAAAGTTGTTACCAATAATTATCTAATTCTCCCAATATCCCTTTACTTCCTTCTTTAAATATTGTTAATAAAGACAAGGGAATGGTTATTACCACTCTTATATCCCACCCACATCCCAAATTTTTTTTATCACATTTCATAAAAAGAATATATCACCCATTTAAGTTAGGAAAATAAAATAATTATATGGAATAATGTTGAATTATTTCAAGGATCTATGTATAGTTTTGATGATAATCAACTAAATGGTCAATTTTATTGATTGATATAACTCAATGGGATAGAACTACATCACCTAAAAGGGATGATCTTCCCCACTCTATATGTAATATACCTCATCAGCCTATTTGGTTAATTTCATCCTTCATGGAATACTAGGAACCTACTCCCATAAACTATTATAAAATTCTAGTTCAGAAAATCCACCAAAGGTAAACCACAAATCATAGAGTGGTGTCTCAAGATAAAATATTTTATGTCATCACTACCTAATTTACGATAATTAAAGAAATGCATTCTCTAGTAAAAATAGAAAAAAAGGCATATCCATAATGGGTTGATTTCAACCTCCACTATTTAACTTTGAAACCCCCAAATTATCTTCACTTAATGGTATAGGTGACTTGGAATAAATCCATACCTACTTTGTTTCTTGGTACGACCCACTATTTGGGTCCCTAAATAATGGGAGGTAGTTAAACTTATGATCTTCATCTAGTCTCTATAAGGTCCTATTTTTATCTTATATGAAAACCTATCAGCCAAATTTTTCTAGTTGGGAGGACCTTATTTGAAAAAAACAATTATCTTGATATTGAAAAAAACCAGCATTCAAAATATATCTATTTGAAAAAAGAGGGTGAATATAGAGTCTCTAACTTCATCACTCGGTTAAAAGGACTAACTTATTCTCTATAGATACAATTACCCTAGGAACAACTCTTATAAATATTTATAGAGAGCCAAATATATGAGTTAGATATAATTTTATTCCTATAAAAATATAGTGTTGGATTCTAATAGATAACTGAAATAATAAAATATTTTGAGGATACAATTCATTGAACCATATAGAGGTCTTAACTCTAATATTCATAACAAATAAAATATATTGGGAAGTCAGAAATAATATTTATTTCTCTCAAATAATAATTGTTACTAATCCCAGCTATCACGCTAATCATATTTCTGGAATCACTATAACCTTGATCTAAACAATAATAGTACACATTCCCTAATCCCAACACATAAGAAATCTATGGGGAATAGAGGCACGATGACTTTGAATGTTGTAAAAATAAGACATGTTATTTTTGTATTAAACAGGTTCTCAAATACATTTTATATACCATGGATAACAACATAATTAAACTACCAGTTATTAGGAAACCAAATTTAGTGGGTCACAATGATTATTTTAACCACTTCTCTTACCCTAGTATATTGGGACATACTATTCAAGATTACTTCTTCAAGGATTTACATTGAAAAATAGTGAGTGAGGGACAAGTATTATTGAATAATACTAATGGACATGTTACTTATTTGGATGTCACCCATCCCAATGAAATGGAAGAATGAAAATAATTACTGAATAAAAATAAAAAAAAGTTCAAAAACGATATTGGCTAAAATTTGATCCATCATTCACATACCATTATCAATACATGACTAAGATAGCCAATTATGACCCTAACTCCATTTATATCCCAAGTAGTGATATCTTTTGCTTCAAATCCTTTCCAAAAGATCCATGATTATCACTAGAACAAAAAGGAGTAGTAAGAATAACCTTTGTGAATCACCAAACTAGTTTTTACCCTTATATACTTCATGCCCTAGGAATTGGGAGGATGGGAACTACCTAACCAAATTGAACCCTCGAGTTAAAAAGATTGTTTCACTGCATCCAATCATTTCCATTTGAAAAAATATATTAATATATTGTTAAATAAGAGTATTATAAACTCTATATTCTCGATAAATTTCAATGAAGAGGTGGATGTGATAATAAAAGACTCACCCAAGGCTCAACCAGGAGTCAAGGAGACATTTCAAACCACATTATACATACATCAGGACTAATAGAAAGATAAATTAATAAACTCAATATGAGGAATGAACTGATCTAGAGATCTCCAATACTCACCCTTTTCTAATTTTGTTAGTGTAAAAGTTAATTGGATCACCATTACATGTTAAATTATGAAATTCCATGGGACCTTATTGTTATATAAATTCTAGGAACAATAAATTTAAAAAGATTCACAAAAGAGTAAAATGGAAAAAATGAACAAGAAGAATATCACAGGACACAATTATTTATTTAGTTTAAGAAATGATACCTATATCCATTGAGAGGAATAAATTTCACTATTATTAGGAGCATAGTTAAAAGGAAATTCCAAATTTTTAAACACATTTAGAAACACTATCTTTAATAAGCTAACAAAGAAGAAGATGAAATTATGTCGCCAACAACGTAGTAAGTCCACTTTGCTTAATGACTGGTGGATGAACGTTTGTGGAGATATATTACCATAGTATCCAAATTATGAGATACTCTAGTAAACATGTTAAATTTTAAACTACAACATCACCATGTTAGTGTCACCTAGTCAACTTTTTTACAGTGATTCATAATTTCTACAGGCCAAACCGTGAGAGTTATGGTTTAGTCTATAATATAGAGTTTTAGTATTCATCCTAAATTCATCCAAATTAATTGAGCTAAAACATTCCAAAAATATCCCAATTGGAGTTTGGTCCATTATTCTTACCTTCATCAATGTTACTTGCTGATAAAACTCACTTAATTTGAACTCCTCCTCTTCATCAATCACCAGTGTGTGATTCTATTGAAAGATTCACTTTCATGTTGATGATTAGTGAAATAAAATATATTTTACCTTCTTTTATCCCATAGTCATCTCTGAAATTATACCTCTCATATTCCATTCATTAGTGTATACCAACAGAGATAGATAAGTGCCTCAACTTCTCTATAAACATCATCTTTTTAAACATGACGGTTGTATTGTTGGTTCCATGAATCTTATGCAATTTCAGCAACTAATTTTGTATCAAGCCTGTGATAAAATTTTACTTTAAGTGAATATATTTCAGTCATGCATGAATTAATGGGTTCTATATAATATATATGGTACTCTAACTATCATAGTGTAATATATTTTCCTCTCCTTTCAACATAGCTCATCCAATATGTTCTTTACCCATACCATCTCCTTCCTGGATTCTATTACAGTAATGTATTCTTCCTCTAGGGTGGATAAATCTACCACTTTATAAAACCAATATATACATCATATTATAGTTCATCCACATGTAAATATATAACACATGGTACTCCTCCTACTATTGAAATCACCTCCATGGTCAATATCATCATACCCATGAAATGAAATTCCTTTCCCAAAGCACATAGATACTTCTTTTCATCCCTTTATGTATCTCAGTATCCAATTCATATCTTTCCAATGTTTCATTCTAGGGTCATCCATGTACCTACTCATAAATCAAACTAAATGACCAATATTAGGTCCAGTATATACCATGGAATGAATCTGGCTTCCAATAGTTGATGCATGTGGAAATTTTCCATGTACACAACCACTTATGTTGTCCTTGGTTCTTTCCCATTTGAGAGTTTGAAATGGATTACTAGGGGAATAAAAACTGAATTTTACTTCTAGTATACTCTATATTCTTAGAACTTTTCCAACATATTCATCATTTGATAACATCATGGTTCATACTATGTTGTTTCTCTTGAACTTTATCCCTCAGAATTTTCTAGCTTCTCTAAGATATTTCATCTTGAACTCCTCAATGAGATTCCCTTTTATCTCATTAATCCCATCCATACATGATCCTACAATGATCATGTCATCCATATAAAGATGTAGTATAATGTATTCATCGCCAAAATACTTAAAGTAGTAGTATTGCTTCATGACACCCTATTTGTATGAATTTGTTTTCATGAATGTATCAAAACTTTTATAACACTGTCTGGGTGCTTACTTTAACCCATATAATATATTTTGTACTTTTCATACCATATCATTCTTTTATGACTCAAAAAATATCCCTGGTAGTTTCATATAAATATCCTCCTTTAAATATTCATGAAGGAAAGTTGTTTTCACACTAAAGTGTTGAATATGTAATTCATGAGATGAAATAATTTTGAGAACCATCTTGATTGTGGTAAGATTCAGTACATGTGGGAAAATTTTAGTGGAGTCCATTACTTCCTTCTATTTAAATCATTTCACCACTAGTCTTTCTTTTTACCTCCTCTTAACATTATGGTTTTCCTTGACATGGTAAACCCACTAATTCTACAGTTATTTATTTCCTTATGTTAAAGGCATCAACTCCCAATTTTTTTATCATGAAATGAAGAAATACCATCCTTCATATCCATATCCCACTTGTTCAACTTGATGAATTTCATTGCATCTTCAAAATAGTGTGGTTATTCATCATCAGTCAATAATATATAATATAAGGGTGGTGAATACCTTTTCATAGTCCCTCTCACCCATGTTTACTTCATCAACTCCACATGATGAGTTAGCTCTACTAGTTTTAGTGTTACATCCTCTAGTATACCTTAAATCTCTAATAACACATGGAACTCTTATTCCTTTTTCCCACTATCAAATTTAGCTACATGATAGTTCTTGTATATGAAAACATCATTAAATATCAAATTGTAGATACAAAATATCATCTTTTTTTTATCATCCAAAAAGTGATAACCAAACTCCTCAGTAATAGCCAATTAAGAAACATGATTTGAACTTAGCATCAAGCTTGTATCTTGCATCATCATCCATATTTACATATTCCAAACTGATAAATAATTGTAAATGTGATATACTTACTTCCTTTCTATAATAGATACCCTCAAGTAGATATTCTCCCATTAGTACAGATGGACTCTTATTGATCATATTTGTTTTCATGTTTACTGCCTCTGCCCAAAAAGTCTTGGGAAACCCTGAGTGGATCCACATTCTCCTAAAAAGTTCATTCATCTTCATGTTCATATTTTAAACTACACCATTCTTTTATGGTGTACCTAGATGAGTCTTCTCTATCTGAATTCCATTATTATAACATAACTTCATAAACTCTTAACTTTCATACTCTCCTCCATTGTCATACCTCAAAGATTTTAGCTATTATCCTAACTCATTCCCCACCACGGTCTACCACCTCTAAAACATGTTAAACACGTCAAATTTTATTTTTAGAAAAAAAAATTGTACCATCATTGTTAAGTCATCAATAAATGTAACATAATATTGTGACCTCTAAGGGAATGTACTGGTACAGGCCCCAAAACATTAGTGTGAACCAGATCCAACTACCTAACCCTTGGTGTTCTTCATCTTTTTTTTAAGGGATACCTTCTTCAACTTTCCTAAGATATAATCTTAACACTATCCAACTTCCATTAACTTTAGCTCTGGAATAATTCCTTTTTCACCAGCACCTTTATTCCCTTCTCATTAATGTGGCCTATCCCGTAGTTCCATAGTTTTTGACCCCTAAGATAATTTATTAATGCAAGAATTTCCATGAAAGTTAATGTTATGTTAAAAATTGTTCTATTCATTACTCCCAAATCTATGACCATAACTCACTTAGTAATATTTCATGCACCTACAAGGAATTTAGTAATAAAACCTATATCATCAAGCTTCCCAATAGAAATAATATTTCTTCTTAATCTAGGGATATACTTTACATTTTATATAATGATCAAACTCCCACTATTATTCTTGATCCATGCATCACCCTTCCCCATAATATATAAGGTTTCATCATCAATAAGATGCACCTTGACAAGTTTTCTAGGAATGTAATTGTTCAGGAAACCCTTCCCCAAAGTTGAATGGAATGATTATCATGAGTCTAAAATTAAAGATTTTATTGGGATATCTATGATCACCAGAAACACGTCATCATTTCCTTCATCCATCATGTTTGATGTATTGTTTTCAACGTCCTTCAATTTTTCTTTACTCTCCTTAACATTTACTTTCTTCCAACAAATCTAGAAGGTAGGACCAAGTCCCTTTTCCCTATCTCAACTCTTTCATCTTGATTTTAATCATCTTATTTGATTATATAATTTTGTATATTTGTATCTTCCTTCGACAATGATAGAAGAAGTAGATAATATTGTTGATTCTCTTCTTTGAATATACTCACTAAGGAACAAGCCTCACATATCCTTTATAGTCATCTTTTTATTCCTCAAATAATTTCTCATAATGGTTACAGTCACTTACCCACTATCAGGTAATGGAGATAGTAAAACCAATGCTCATACCTCATCATCGTGCGTAAGTTGTACCAATTTCCACTAACTTGTGATAGTTTTGAATTTTTTGATGTGATCAGAAAGAATTTTTCCTTTAATAATTTTAATACAGAATAGTCATTGCATCAGGTACACTTTATTTGACACATAAGGATTCTTGTAAATATTCATGAGATCTTCCATCAACACAGTCATTGTATTCTCATATCTAATGTTGAACTCCATCTTTATTTCCAATATATGGTTCACAATACCAAGAACATGTTCACCCAGTATCTCCCACTTTGTATCCTCTATATCCATTTGTTTAATACTAAGAAGTAGTAAGTGCATATTTTTATGATAATGATAATCCTTGATCTATATCCTAAAATAACTAAAATTATATTTAAAAAATAAATATATCTTCACCATTACTTTTTAAATATATGATATTTAATTTGATAAAACCAAAGAATAATATTTTGAACTCAACCTATGATACCAATTGTAACAAAAACACCAATAGAAATAAATGAGAAATTATTTTCCGAAGAGTAAAAGGGTAAAACAAAAATAATTAAAAGAATATCACAGTAGATATTTATTTATGTGGTTCAAGAAATGACACCTATGTTCATAGAGTGATCGACAGAATAATTATAGGTAAATTTCTTAGTTTCATACATGCATAGAAATCCAATCTCGAATGAGATAATAAATAACACAATGAAACTATGTAACTAACCAAACAATAATTGCACTTTTCTAAAGTAACCAATAATTGGAAGTCAGTGGTACTACATGAAAATTGTATCTAAATGGATCAGACTACACCATTTCAACACTAGTTCCTTCAACTCTCAATCCATGAAGGTATTATTTCAGCATACTCTAGGTGTGTCATCCTAAAAATCACCTTGACACCATGTTCCTCAAGCCCAAGAGTAGGTTTATAATATGATTCTTATTCCTTTTTCATGAAGTATGATGTGTTAAAACACCTATTCATAATTTTGGCATAAATATAAATCCTGGATACACTTTATCTATTCCAAAAATTCATTAAATCCCTTTCCAAATATTGGACTAATCTATAGATGTTTGAGACAAAAGTGGCTACTATAGATGCATATCATTCCATGAATGATTTTTTGAAATGAAAAATGGACATTTATTTTATTGATCCGAACTGATTAGAAATGATATAGGGGAATATATATCCCTTTAATATATATGTATATCTCAATGATGTCAACATACATCAGGTATTACTAGAAAATATCTATGGGATTAATCTTATTTTGTCCTAAAACCTCCACCACCTTGGATTAAAAGGGGTTGATTTAACCTTATGTAACTTGAAAATTAAAGATTATGTAAAATTAAAATTGAAACCCTTGAGTAAGGTCACACTAAAGACATAATTTAAGGACCACATTTCTAATAACTTCATGGTTATTATCCATAATAATGCATTCAATTTATTATTAGGCAGACCTCAATTACATTCATATATAGAGATACCCACCTCCAACTACAAGTGCCTGAAATATTTTATCAATATGTAAGGAGTTCCTCGTGGTGAAATCCTCCATTTTGACTCATGTAAAACATGATATATCATCATTGATTATTATATGAGAGAGGATAAGCAACTTCAAATAGATAAAATAGTACAATAAGAAACACCAAATGGGATAAAAGTCTCTCATTCCAATCCATGGAATAATGTAAATGAGAGATTTATATTGTCCATCCATTATATTGAGGTAAAAATTTAGAAATTTGGGATCCATTTTTTATTCCCATCTAAGGATAAAGACCCCCTAAAAACTTTTTTTATTTCATCAAGAATAAAAATGATGTCCTCAAACAATCCCCATCTGATGCTTCATTATGAATCTTACTGGACTGTTTTTTCCCTTCACAAAATTTATGAATAAATGTGTGAACTAATTATTAGATGAGGGTTTCCAGACTATATTTTATAGTTTAAATAAATTACTCTAACACCCTTTAGTTTTGATTCCACCTATAGAAAGAATTCCTTTAATAATCTATGTGTAATTTTTAGAATGTTCACTAGGTGATATCCTTACTAAGAAAGATGATGATAGAAAATAAAATAGTTTGTATTAACTTATCCATAAAATGTTGAAACATAAGAGAGTGTATAGAACCATTAGGAAGAACTTTCTTTCTTTAATATTTTTGATTTGAAGGTAATATATTTACCTAAAACACCATGAATTCCAAATTTTTTCTTATATGGGTCCCTTAAAATATATTCTCAATCACCCTATATTGACCAAAAATTTGGATATATAGTCTATCATTATTTAATTATTTGATATCTATTTTATCTCGTAGAAGGTAACCAAGGGAAATTCGTCATAGACTTTTTCATCCATACAACATTGGAGAAATTTCTTGTGGACATGAAGCTTCCTGATGATGAATCCTTCTCTGTTTATGAATCTTCCTAAATAAGGGAAATATATTTTTATTGTAATTAAAAATCCAAACTAAAAATGGATAAAGGATTCCATTTTTAATATAATCAACCTATGAGTGTTTTTCATCTCACCTATAATGGAACTCCTTCGATACAAATTATTCCCCTTGGAGGGTTACACTAATAATGAGTTTGAAAACCATGTTCTTATTACATGTGTGGAGTTATCCCTAAAAATTAAAATCACTCAATTTAACATCATGGGAGGATTGAAGTTGGTTATTAAACAATATAGATGATATTATTCCATTAAAAAAGAGGATTTAGTTCCCTTGCTCAATCATACTTAAGAATTAATGGAGAATCTTCCCACTAAGTTAGTTATTTCTTATTTCGCATATCTATAAAATGCCCATGTGGGTAAACTAGATAATTTTTCCACCACCCTCACTAATATGGATCAAAATTAAATATCTATATATCTTGGTAATAATAGGTTAATAGTCCACTTTTTCTACAAAGAGATAAAGGAAGTTGGTGAGATTGACACCACCCTTCCATAAACAAATTCTATATATCCAAAAATTGAATAAGTTGACACTTAGATATCCTTTATCATAGAATATATCCAACAAAGAGTTATCCCACATGATAACTCTATTGTGGGGGGAATTATTATAATATAGAAGAAATCTTTAATATATTATGGCTTTTATTTTAATCAACATCATTATGAATAAAGTTTCGATATGGTATTTCTTTGATTCGTTGAAGGTGGAGAGATCCTTCTATATGCATGAGTTAAAATGGATATATTCAAAATATAATTTCCAATTTGAAAAATCTTCCCATTAAAACATAACTACTAATGATAATATATAGGATTTAACAAGACACTATTAAATATCAAATAAAATATGTTAGATAGGGATAAAAGAAAATGGAATGAAATTATTTTCAATGTGTACTTGTCTTATCATACAACTATGTGTATCCATGCACAAAAAAACCCATATTCCCTAACATATGGGATAGAATTTGTCTTTAATTTAGAGTTCTTGTTAAACTTGTTTAAAATATTCAATTATACCCAATTATTTAAATATTAACATTCAATATTTTAGCTATATAAATAATAAAATATTGATGAAAATAGATTTTGGGACTTCTATGACCACAAGGTTCACTAAAACCAACTAACCTAAACTTTTAACAGGAAATTCCACTTTTGAATTTTCATTCATGGAGAACTTGTGTTATCTTTAATGAAGAGTATTACACCTAAGAATAATAATCTATAAATAGAATTCAAATTGGAGAGACTATACATTAAATAAAAGATCTACTATAATTGTGATTATTCCTTAATTAGGATGAATATAAGGTACATTATAATTACCACAAATGAAAGTTTCCTTAAGAAATACATTACATGATAGTTCACATAAATTTCAAGTATATTTTTTAATATATGACATTAAATTATATGGTTAATGGTATTTTTCACATGTCCTTAAACTTTAAAACGTTTCATCCTTACCAAATTACATTAAATTATACTATGTATATTACATACCATGTGACCTTAAACTATACGGTGTATTGTACTTACCACATAAACTTAAACTATATGGTGTATGGTCCTTACTACATGTCCTTAAACTATATTTTGTATATAACTTACTAGATTACCTTATAATGTATAGTGTTTGTTCCTTAACACATGAACTTAAATTCAATGGTGCATGGTTCTTACCACATTACATTAAATTATATAGTGTATGGTTCATACCACACAACCTTAAATTTTAAAATATATAGTCCTTTACATAAATAATTAAATTATAAGGTGTATAGTACTTACCATATGATCTTAAATTGTATAGTTTATGGTCATTACCACATGATATTAAATTGTATGGTTTATGGACTTTACAACATGAACATAAACTATTCTTTGTATGGTCTTTACCAAACAACATTAAACTATATATTGTGTGGTCAACACCATACCAACGTAAACTACACAGTGTATAGTCCTCACAATGGGACCTTAATCTATAGAATAATGGGTTTATATCACATTACCATAAACTATATGGAACATTTGTCCTTATCATAGGACCTTAAACTGTAAGAAACCTAAGTCCTTATTATAAAATATTAAACAGCATGATTCATTATCATTCATATATGACATTAAACTGTATGGAGTGGTCATTTTCACAAGATCTTAAACTAAATGACTTATCATCATTATCACATGGATATAAGTTATGAAACAACCTTCTCCCTATATATGAGATAAATTTATGAAAATAACCTTTCTAATTTTAGTGATAAATACAACCCCTCAGATTCATGATGGATTCAAAAGTCCTTATCACATTACCTTGAACTACAAGACACCTTTCTTTCATTTAATAATATTAAATCAAAAAAAACCCACACTCTACCTATGTATAATCTAAATATATATGAATTTATTTCATAGACCATTATCACCATGTTTCTATAAATCACAAAATCCTAGTACAATGGCCTACAAATTCACATTGAGTTGCCTCCAATGATCCCACACCAATATGTGATACTTCTATTCCAGAACAAAATATGGATTAATTCATGTTATTATAGGAAATGTATTGATATTTATATCCCCCATCATGTACCCAAGTACATTCATCAATGTTTCTCTTAGTGCCTTAATTATTGTATTTATATTTCTACTAGTTCACATATGGTTTTTACTACTTTTCCCATGCTAGGATATCTCTCCTCGTATTATTATCTAGATCTATATTTTCTTTGAACCTTTTTCAAATGAGATACTTAGTGATTCCTAGATATCCTATCCTAGGCCCAACCATAAATTTATCTTTCACTTGATTCCCCATTCAAACCATTTTGATTTGATAGAAAATACCAATTCATATGATGTTTATATAATTACTCTTACATGAGAATGTATTTATATCATAAAACTATACGTGGATTGATTTTGGTTATCACAGAATTCATAATGATGCTTGAATATCCAATCTTGGGACTAAATTCAAATTTAGTTTCACATTAATATCCCTAATCTACTTGAAATAAATGTTATTTTCCTATACTCATTAACCATAATACTAGATTTTTGACCATTCTCCCTAGGTCACCTTCATCAAAGTTTGTGTGAACAAACTTCCCAAGGGATATTACTCCACAATGCATGAGAAAAAACTTCATGACATTATAGTATAATAAGTATGTCCATAAACAATATGAAATTCCCCTCTACAAATCTTAGGGTTTCTAACAGCATAATTCAATCCTTCATTCATGTCAATTCAACTAGAATTATCATAAGAAAATAACCCCATTATTTTCTAGGTTCTATGATTTTAATCTAAGAGTCATACAATTAAGTATAAATAGTATTACCTTAAACTATGTACACTTTATTCCCTCATTATATCAAAACCAAAGTTTGTTACATGAAAATTTTATTCTACATTCATGTAAGTTTATCTACATTCATTCTAGATAGGAAATATATTTTTGGTCTAAGATAAACAATATCAAACTTGATGTGACAATTCCAATCTAAGCTATATAACCTTTAACTTCACATACACCAAATGGTCTATGTTGTACAAAATTAAACTTTATAAACCATAATTTTTGTTTAATATATATGGCCTTAAACTAAGAGACATTTATTAGTCTAATAATAATGACATTAAACTATACAAAGTGTTTCCTCCCCCCTATGAAGGAACATGGGTCACTTTCATCGATGTGCACCTCTTCATTCATGTCTGGATAAATATACATGTGCTTGTAATGAATCCCATTTGGGTTAAATTTGTGAAAACTTAAACTTTGGACTTATAATTTAGATAAAAACTAAAATTCCATAATCTATATAAGAAAAGACAAATATTTCTAGTTGAAACCTTATAGAAGGAATGTAGCGAAAAAGACAATTAATTGCTCACTAAGACCCAATATATTTGGGGACCTAGAAAGAAATAGAACATAAAAAATGAAGAGAATTAATTATTAAAATGAACTGAAATTATTTTAAATAAAATTAAATCCATTCTCTCTTAATCTATAGGTCTAGATAACATTTAAATTGGATCCATTTTTTATAGCTCCATATCTCAAGAGCATAAATTATGTGACACATTAGAAAAATATTAATACTCTAAAATTAATGCACCAAGTGGTCAATATTAAATGATATAAACTTCAATAACATTATTTTGTTTTGATCTCTAAGTTTTAGAACTAAGAGATAACAAATGAACAAATTTGTATGACATTAAACTTAAAGCACCTAATTTTGGCCGGATATCTAGACCATAAACTAGTAGATTCCAATTATCTAAATTTGTATAACTCTAAAACCCTAGAATTAAATGGTCCAAAATTAAATATCTTAAACTATATATGAAATAGATAAATCTCAATATGATGAAAACATGAACCGGTTCCCTTAAAAATTTTGATCCTCCACCTTCTAAGAAACAAATATTAAGAGTCTTAGAAAAACGTTAAGGTATAAAAAACACCTAAATATCATGGTAATGATACCTAAAGACATCAAAAGTATATCGTTTCTCACTAGTTCAATGGATATAAAAAAATAGAGCACCTATAATTTCTTCATATGTGTTCACTTTGATGACCTAGAAAAGGAATATTTATGCTGTCATGATGTTTTTGAACCCTTCTTTAAAAAATGATTTCATTCATCAACCTAGAATTATGATTTTAGTTTCTTTGAGCCTCTAAATTCTATCATGTCTAAAGGAATGAACATAGATTATGATGATGACCTATGTTCTCTAGATACATCTTATGTATATTAATCCATGTTCATATATCCCAAAAGAATTTATCCCATTTCATATCAAAAAAATATTAATTGTTCATGTTGAAGGAATAAGAATATATTTCTAGCCAATAACTATCCAAGTACACACATCTTGGAGAAAATTCAATCCTTAACATATATCTTGTGGGTTGAACTTACATTATAGTGATGTCACATATGCCCCATATATATCCCAGCTACACACATATTATTTCACACCTCTGAATGGAAATTTATTTTCTCATCACTTTCTTTATCCTTCACTCAGTTATGATAAATCATTATTCAAAAATCTAATTTTTAACCATGTTTTAGTGGGTATCATTTAAATCCAAGTTGTAGACTTATGGACCTTATTAAACCACCAGGTAGAATTCATCTATTAGATGATGTATCTCTACCTTGTCAAAAGAAATTAAATAGTTGATGTATCATTCTATCTAAAACCATATAATCCATCTTGATCTTGTTAACTTAAAAAATAAATGAATTTTTATGATGGTGTGTTAAAAAATATATGATTAAAAATGAAAAGGGTTGTCTTCATTGATTTAGTAAACCAAAGAAAGGGAAGGATATCCACAATATGGATGCACTGCTAAGAATACTTCTAATAAATTAAGATGATAAGAAATATGACTTTACATGATTACAAAAAACATTTCTCCATTTAATACCCCATGTATAATATTTTCTTATAATTGAAATTAATTGTTTTCTATAATTTCTCCAGTCATGTGTGTTTTGAATCTATTTATGGTTATAGTTTAACATCATGTACCATTATGTTGTCTTATTTTTACCTAGATATTTATATATCTATGGAGGACTCCATAAGTTTAATTCTATCATATACTAATTAATGGTCCAGTAATTTTATGTCTACCTCCATGAAAACAATAGTATGAACTCAAGACCCATCATTCTTTTTACTCCTGATTTAATAAGGAATTAATTCTAGAGACTTACTAAATAGTTCCAAGGAATTTATATCAAAAAGGTCCTCCTTCATTACCTTCTTCTATTTACATGAATTTATTATATTCAAGGTGTCTATATAAAAGGGTAGATAGTCAAACTCAAAAAATATCATATTTAAAAATGGTTGGTGAAAGAGCCTGACATGATTACCTGGTCCCCTAGAGGAACAATAGTAATCATATAATGGATTTTATTTTAGGCCTTTCACCTGATAACTTGAAACACAACAATGAACCCTATATTAGACTAAAATTTATCATAGAGTAACGCTTCATATTCTAGGACCATTCTATATAGAAGAGAAATTATTTTAGAGTTAGTTTCATTTCTTAGAACTTATGCCATCAGTAACAAATATTCAGAAGTTATCTTGGGGATATTTATGAGTGGTGATGATATTGTAAAAAGACCTAATGGTGTAATAGGTGGAGTTTAGTTAGTGAAGTGAGGCATATCCTTATCAAAGTCATTCATTGTAGTGCCCATATCCAAGGATTCATTTTTAGCATACCCTCTAGATCCACATTTGTGTTCGGTTCATCCTTATGTGGTGTACAAGATAAAAATTCTTCTCATTATTATCCCTCACTAAGATATATTGATATATTGGTCACCTATATACTAAAATCTGCTAAAAATATAATTTTTTAGGGGGAAATGGTGTTGTCCCCCCCCCCCCCACCACCAACATCAAAAACATATCTGCAAATTACTCTTGATCTATAGTTAGGTAAATAAGTATGTCAGGAAAAATATATAAGGAATTGAATCTCATGAATATATAATTAGAATGGATTGGATATTAATAGATAAATATTTTATCACTTATTATGTAAAGGCCCTAATAGTAATATAAGTTTTAAACCCAAACTTTTCTTTTTGATAGAAAAAACTCTTTATTGTGGGATATCTTGGCCCTACAAGTAATTCAAAACAAAATTTGGCCCCATATTTTCATAATCAAAAAAACCAATAAATATGAGTTAAAATTTTTCCATGATAACCAATAAAAAGTTGACCAAAATTTTTATCTACATATTCATGACCATTGATTTATTTAGTTAAAGGGGGAGCATTTGATCCTTCTCGAACCAATGTTGGAAAGGCCCCCAAAAAATCTTCCTCCAACTCTACCATATCCAGGATATTACTGGGAGGGAACATAGTGTTAACACCCCTCTTAGGATTTAACCACTACCTTGATAAAATTATAATCCATACCATATTCATAAGACTATAATGAAGAGGATCCAAAAACATCCTATAACTAGAAAATATTAACAAAAAATGATGATTGGTGTACAGAAACTCTAGTTGATCAAACAAAGTACCTACTATTTTTATAGTGAGTTATTTTTTCCCCTAACACAAAATTCTATGATTCAAGGGATTCTTTAAGATCTGAAATAGAAAATTCTCCTAAAATATCCCTAATGTTTCTATCCATACAATATTTTTCATTTACTAGTCATTTAAATTATTCTAAAATAAGAACATAAGCTAAAAATTTACTTGGGTGGGTATAGAATTTGACTTCAATAGAAAATATAATATCATATATCCCTATTAGATAAATTATTAAACTGAAATAAACCTATTGGTTTTACATGGAAAAATATCCCTCTTATTGTTCCAACTTTTCCATGACACTAGGTACCTAGCATTGGAAGGCACATTAGAAATTTGTTTTATAGACCTGGAAGAGGATTCAAACTCATGGTTTTTCAACCATATGAATGGTTATACTTCATCTTTGTTAATATTTTTTTCTCTTTAACTAGATGAACATATTCTAGTGTCATCCCAATTTCATCCATTTTCAAAGTATACTCTTCTTTTTCTGACTGAATCTCTTTTATTTAAACCTAAGACAATCTTGTTACTATCTTGGATTCCCATATAATGGACCACTAGGAAAATTACTTTAT
The DNA here is from genome assembly GCA_963277665.1 of Viscum album. Lineage (NCBI taxonomy): Eukaryota > Viridiplantae > Streptophyta > Magnoliopsida > Santalales > Viscaceae > Viscum > Viscum album. Next base: position 1,282,138,073 of record OY728153.1, read on the forward strand.
ATAGAGATTATTTATCTCCCCAACCTCTATAAGGTCTATAACCCTATACTCCCTCATATACTGTCAAATTTTAAGGTAATAATACATTTTTCTAGGTATTAAAACCTTTAAGATGGTATCTAGATAATATTGGATCTATTCCCTTGGATATTCATGTTTTAAAATAGTCGTAGAAAGTAATAAAGGTAGAGTGATCTTTATTAATGAATCCCTACACATCATGATAATAAATACCTAACACGTTATCATGGGATTTCATTCTGACCAAAACTCATGAGGTTTTTTGGAATCTATCTTTTTAAATAAAGGAACTAAAACACAAACTTGTAGGGAACATAGACTTTATAGATGGATTTTCCATGAATATTAGTTTACAATACACCATATCTAAAGTAAATAAAATATGATATTTCTTTTTAAGTTCCCATTTATTAATAGAAATGAACTTGGCCGAAATATCACTATATGGGAAAGAGATGGATTAAGTGTGATGCAAAAGTAGGTTTTTATCACTTGGTGGTTCATAGATAGTATCAAGACACCAACAACACTCTGCATGAATGGTATAAACTAAGACCTAGGGATATTAGTGATATTTATAATTCATCATGATAAAAATTTAATATAATCCATGTCCATGGTATTTGGAATGAACCAATGATTTAGAAAGGTCCCTTCTCTAATAAAATCTTTGCAATATATGATAAATCATCCTTATAACTAAAATATCTATATTAATAAACTTCTCTTGGGAAATCCAAAAAACTAGGATGAAGGTGAAAAACTAAAACCTATGGTTTGAATCTTGAATTGGATAAAATATACCCACTCAACCACATTTCATGAAATCTATCAAAGTAAAACCATTTATCTTCAATAATCTAACACCACCAACCTCAAGATTCATAATGCCCTCCTTTAAGGATGGGCTAGTATAACACCTCAGCACCCTAATTTTTATATTTCAAGTAACACCTGGATCTTATAACATAAAAAACTTTACCATATATATATAATAAAAAATTTACCCATATACTATGAAAAATGTTTATATTTTTGTAGGGTTCTTTCACAATAATATTTTATAAATCTCTAAGAAGTTAACACTCCATGGTAGGGGTACATTCATCATCCCTCTGAATATATGGTAGATGGAAAAACACATCATACACATTCCCAAATATGGGAATCCCTCTAATATTAAATATTTCCCAAAATATTTTTCCAACTTTTCCATGTAATAAATGAAAGGTATTTGTCTTTGTTCTCCAATGACTCAACAAATCATGAATAATTTCACTCAGCATATATGTCAATAATTGGGAGACCCATAAATCCTAATAGATATTGACATCCTTTAGTATACCAAATCTATTCATAACCATAAAAATATACCTATCTAGATGAAAATACCAACTTTATTTTTCAACGATATTGATGATTATACTGACATAAACATAATGATTTCTTAAAAAAATAAAAAGAAAAAACGAATTCATGGAGGTTTGAAATGTAGGATCCTAAGGTCATAACCATTCCTAATGAACTTATAATCAAATGGTAAAGAAAAAGTAATCAAATAATTAATTAAAACCTCAGGATACTCACATATTGAAGGAAGATTGATCACTACTATATTCCCCTCCCACCAGGTGTGAATAATATCAATATCCTAGTTGACAACACTTATGAAATATTTGATGGTATAGATTGTGATCTAATGGATTAAGGAGAATCACAACAAGAAGTGGACCACCAATTATGAGTATAAATCAACCTCAGAGAGAACAATGTCATTAAATTTGAAAATATAAATCCCAGTCAACATTGAATGAGCTTCAATGAGGAGATAATATTCCACTTTATAGAAATCATAGAAATACATAATGACAAAACCTTGGTGGTCCTCAATTAGACCCCCTCTTATCATAATGTTATGGTGACAAGATCCATCCAAATTATGATTTATTAGTATCTTTGAAACTTTCCAACACACCCAATTGCATTGGATTTATTTAGTAATTATACCTTCATTTTTTATAGAGATATGTATATGATTTATTAAGTACGGAATTATAGGTACCTTACATAGTGGTCTGAGATCAATAACCAAGGATATGAGATTTTATTCAAGATTTATTTTGGTTTATTTCAATCTATGATGATAGAACTCATCAATTATTTCATGTCATAGGATAAATAAACAGGTATGAACCTCTAGTTCTAAGATATAAGATCATCTATCTACTATTTTTAGATAATAACATAATATATAACCAATCATAGCTTTTTCTCATGAGTAATGAAAACTAAATGAAACCTTTTCCCATGGTAAACCAATCATATTGTTGAACCAAATTCTCAGAACATTTTAATCTAGTACTAGTATCATGAAATATTCTTAGAGGTTATACTCATACAAGGGAAGATAACTAGATAATGGATATAACCATTAATTATATTCTAAATTATTTTTTAAAAATTAATAAGGCGTGACAACCATTACACACTTTTTATAGTTAATAGCCTTGGTCATAGGCTTAGAATAATGGTTAAGAAACTCAAAAACCATTTTCCCTTGAAAAATGTGATATTTGGAAAAGTTTATTGAAATATAAAATTTTCAAAATGTTATGAAATACATGTATCCCATATGTGATTATCCCTTCTTTTTTTATTTATGTGTAAAGTTGTAACTAATAATTTATATGAAATGAAACAAGTTCTCTTTAACATAAGGGGGTGTAAATAGCATGATATCTTGGTATTTTGAAATGTAGATAATTCATTTATTAACTATGAGAATCCAAGTAACCATTAAAATGAGTCCACCACTTATATTTTTAGGTATAGAATTGTCACATAATAAGAAGATTTCATGAAATAATAAGAAAACCCTGAATTCATTCATTTTTCCTTAGAATGTGATATATTCCACTCCAAATATATTCTATTCTAAGGGAGGATTTCTTGTACACCCAAAAAATGGTTTTTCCTTCATAATGAATGCTAAAGAGAAGTTTTCATATGTTTTTATAGATGAATTAAATTTTAGTAAAATATAACTTAGGTAGTTATAAACCCTTGATCTTAAGTTTTCAAGACTATAGATCCATATTCACATTCCAAAGCAGTAATGATACTCACTTCTTGGACATTCATATCCTAATTTACTAATAAATACCTAAATTCATCCCTTATTTTTAGGATCTAAAATTTTAATGAGGGATTTGAAGTATCGTATTTTTTATGTGATTCACGTAATTCCTTAAGGATTTTCCCAACTCTCACATGTAAAGACATGGAATACGAAGGATTGGGACTAGGTTTATGATTTTTGTGACACCTTTTACCCCTTGAAATTCACAATCCCAAAACCTGATAATGTTCCCCATATTGAGGATATTTAGTCCCTCTAAATTAATGATCAATTCAACTCATGTGGACTATCCACTATGTAACCCACCAACCCACACACCCCACAAGGAAGAATCAATTTTTAATAAGGATACCCTTCCAGGGATATGTATCACTTGACATGTATCGTATATCAAGAACATTAATGGTCATGTAACTGAAAGTAGGTATATTCATGGTTGTGTTTCCTACACTAGGGACATATGTGGAATTATATATATTTTTTGACCCATGCATGATGTTTATCCCAACAAAAAATGTAACCTTGTTAGTATACCTTTGTAAAATCACATATTCCATATCATTCTATCTTCACATAAGTTCCACAAAAACCCACAAAATTATTATGTGATCATATACACCTTGTGTATTGTGGATTCCACAACCCATGGAATTATTTATTCATATTTCTCCCACTCATTTCATTATATATCAAGGAATATTCAATTACATACCCCTTGATAATAAGGACATATCAACTTAAGGATCCCATGGAATGCCTTATCACTCTGGATCCCAATGTGGTAATTGATGTGTATTTTTCATTTCTTAGGAATCCATTTCTGTATAATACCCATACTTTTCCATAGCTTCTATATATAGAACTTTTAAGGATTCATACATTTTTTATCATCCTTAGTGGAACTCCCAATGTTCTCTTCACTATTAATTATTAATCTATCCTCAACCAGGGCTTCCAACTTTTAGTAATCCCTACACATTTACCAAGTTCATCTATCAACATAAATTATCATGGATGTCCATGTGTAAGTACATAACTCATGTAATTATTGGGCACTCTTCTCCTATATGTCTTGTTCATGTGATCTTAAAATGAAATGAACATGGTTCTAAGGTGTATGACCTTAAAAGTGACATCATTGGTCCTGAATATATGAATATAAAATTCAAAACATTAGTCTACATCACATAACCCTAAAACGAATGATGTTTACTATAACATGGATTTAAATTGTAACATAGAATAGTGTTAGTTTTTATTCCCCCATAGGGGAAACATAATGATCCCTCTAAAATCCCAATACAAAAATCATAGAACATTCCACCTCCCTTTTAACCTAATTCGGCTTCCTTAATGGAACAAAACTCAAGTGTGACCTTTAAGTATTCTTGTATGGCCTAAAACTCTAATGTTTTCATTAACTAGATAACCTTAAACATAAATATAAAATTATACTATTAATATAGAACCATAATCTATAATTTAACTTTAAGTACTCTTAGAATATTCTAAACTCAAGTAAAACCAATAAGCCTTCCTAGAAGACCATAAACTCTAGAACGAAATTTTAAGTCTTCCTGTGGAATTTTAAACTCTAGTGTAACCTTTTTAGTCTCCTTAGGAGGCCTTAAATTCCAACATAACCAAATCCACCAGAATATATAAAAATAAACTCCACCATGACCTTTTAGTCTTCTTGTGGGATCCTAAATCCAATCACAACTCAATTCACCTTCTTGGATGGAACTAAAATTCAGTGTAATATTTTATTATTCCCATGGGAATTTAAATTCCTATTTTAACCAATTAAAATTTTAGGATTAAAATAAAATCAATAATAACCTTTTTACTCTCTAGAAATAAACTAATTATCTAATATTCATCTTCATAGTGAGTATACACATCAATCCATTAATCTTTCCCATCTATCTTTAAAATATGGAAGTCTTTCTTCCATGAATTCTTGGATGGATTTGATCTCTTAAGTACCTTACTATACGTATTTAGAAAATATGGTAACTATAAACACACTCATATGAAACACATGAAGTTTCCCATGCTTTTAACATGGGATGATTTAAATTAATTTAGTTTCTATTAAAAATTTGAAAAATTATTCAATCTGCTTTAAAAAGGGTATTATCTCTACCGAGGTGGAAAGTGATGTAAAATAAACTGATTTTGTTACTATAAAAATTCCACAAACATGTATTAAATTTATTGGAGTGGATTGGACTAGATAAAAAGATCCTTATTAGGATTATTCAAACTATCATCATCTTGGTTTTGACACTTACACCCTCAATACACCCATGATAACTGACTTATTTTCCCATAGGGAAATAGTGATCAAACCAAGAAGGACAGGGGTAAAAATTCCATGAAACATGTATTATGAATTCTAATATTATGATATATATTATTTTAATCTATTTAATGATTTATTTTTATCATTATATCACCAATTTATATGTGTGTCTATGTATTCCATTATATTGTACGATTTGACTATTTATTCATGTCTTATAATGTATGTTATGCTTATGTCAAGTTTTATTTTCCTAAAAACTATACCTTATATCCATTTGAGATCACCCTTTTATATTTTTTCCAATTTCCCTAGGAAACCATGAATAATACTATGTATGGTATAGGGATAATAATCAAGCAATACTAATGTTTCATGTATTTTTATAATGTACTTTAGGTTTACAATGTAATATAATGTCCATGTATGTATATAGTCTCTAGATATTACTAAACCTTTAAATCCACTATATTATGATCTTATGTATTCAATTTACACATGAATAAATATATATCATCTGTATCATATTATATTTGGGGTTAATAAAATTGGTATTAGAGTAATATTACCAAAAATTGTAGGAACGTTATTTATAATAACATAGTTTAACACAAAAAGTTATGATGAAATTGTAGAAAATTATATAAATTTTGTAGAATGGATAGAATATATAATATGAATTTTTTAGAAATGAATATAATTTATATACCATTGTATATAATTCATAGTTTTATTAATGAAAAAATAAGTATATTACAAATAGTTCCAAATGTACGGAACAAAAACAGTATCAATACCCATAATCAATGTAGGGATTTCCCTATTGAGAACACCAATTAAGCTGGTGTTGGGGCTAAGAAAATTATCACTATATTACATAAGTTGACTCAGATTATAAAAATTAACCTTTATTAAATAGAAAATCCTCTCTAATTCATTTAATTTATATTTTATAAAATACACATTCAAGGTTTAGTGGGAACTCAAACCTGACTGAGTCTAGGGAAAAAAATCAAACCATATTCTGAAACACATTACAAAGTAAGAGTCAATAAAATAGAACCTGGGTCTAACATTAAATCATACCAAGACAAAAATAATAGAAAAATGATAAATATATTCATGTCAAAGACATGTACTTTTGTCCCTAAAAATCATGTGAATCACTAACTTTCACCCTCGATCCCATATCCTATGTGTGACTGCTACTAGAAATGACATTCATCCACAAGTAATCCTCTAACTCTTCACCATCATGTGAACCATACTTTGATCATTGAACAACCCATAACCATGCCTTCCATTGATATTGAGAAACTAAGGCCATTATCGGTCACATCTGGGGTCACCATCTCTCACCAAGCAGTGTCATATAGAAATAAAAATTTCACAGTGAAACAAACACCAGAAGACATTACCATACAAATCCAAGACTATAATATATTATAAACCACCATGTTAAAACCTGCTTCACTAAAACACCATTTTCATCTTTGATGAGGAATCATACACAATCCATAAATACATAACTATATGAACATCATCAAATAAGTGTTTTATGCTAAAATATTTATACTACCTCTGTCCATATCCATTTTCATGTCTGAAACCATAGTATACCTCATCGTGTTTGACAAAGATGGGTCTAAGGACAAAGGGATTAATAATAAAATAATAATGTGATAGAAAACAATGATAGTGATCTCTATTAAAATAAACCCACCAATATAATAACCCAACATTAGATAAACTTCCCACTATTTGGAATCATGACCAAGAACCAAAACTAAACAAAACACTATGAGAGTCCAATAATAGATTCTATTAGATAACACTAAAAATAAATACTATGACACATATTCCTAAAATCTATCCATCTAGGCATATCTAATGCACTATGATATGGAACCAGTATCAATAACTATCAAAACTTGAAGAATCCATCACTGCACTGAGACATGATACCTTCATTAGAGAAGATAGTCTCAAGAAACCTTCCTACAATCTACCTTATAACTTATTCATAGAGGAAGGTTGAGAACAAAACAAAATAATAGTAACAAGGAAAATAGAACCCCTGGTAGAAATAATATCCATCGAAGGACCACCAAAAGACTGTATAATACCATATAAACTAGGGAGAAACAAAAATAACACTAGGGAATAGGAAAATTTGACACTGAATGCATAAACTAGACGTCTAGAACTCCCCTAAAATGATCTTAAAACCCAATGAAAAATAATTACACCTTACCAAATAGGTGTTAATCATGTTAGAATATTAATCAATATAAAATCATGGTCCAAACAAAATACATGGTGAGAAACCATTGATAAAAACAAACCACCAAACAAGAAACTCAAAAATAGGGAAACCGATACCTAAAAATATACTCCACCATTATAATCCCAATATTATAAAAACACCATTATTTTTGAACATTTATGGGTTTTAACATGATGGTATAGAAATAAATTACATTGATATAGATGAATGAGACTCTCATCTATGTAAAAACACACTAGACCTCAATAAAGAAGTTGCTAAAGGAAAGTTAATCCTAAAACTAAAGAAAAGTGATATAACTAGAAAAATAAAATTCCATAAAAGATAACTAGAGAAATATAGATATTATGATTGTATAAAAGATCCAAGGGGTAGGTTATTTTTTGGTAAAATATAATAGGGGAACCCTAACTCACTGATGAAGATGTCGAACATGGACACCCAAGGGAGAATAGATCCATCCAACACCCAAATTGTATAAAATATAATATAGAAAAACCTGCTAACCCACTAAATGTGTATCAACATTGGATTATTTCATGAGGTATAAACCTCCATTTTTCAATGGAACATCTATTCTATTATTTTAATAATAGTGGTTAAAGTATCTAGAGAAAAAAATTATTGCATTGGGATAAAGTGAAAAAAGGGAGGCTATCACGGTTTTGTGTTATTTGATGGTATATTTTGGTAAATGGATTTAAATAATTCAGAACATTATGAGTCAATATGTATAAATAATTTAATGAAATTACTTTATGGTAATATTCATTGGGAAAAAATTCTCCCTGAAAAATGAGGGAATATGGAAATAAAATTCCTAAAATTATGAAAAAAATAAAAAACTGTTATTGCGTGTAAATTTAAATTTAAAAGGTTAGTGATGTATATTATTTATTATTTATGAAGTTCAAAAATATATATTTATCAATTCTTTTATGTGATAAATTCATCTCTTCGAATGCAATTAGTCTCTCAAAAAATTTCAATACATTAAGAGATAAAGACAAGTTCCACCAAGAATGAGAAGGAGCTCTCCAAGTCATATATTTTCAAATGTAATCCAGATAAGAAGAGTATGAATTATCATTATATAGAAATAATTTTTAAAATAAGAAAATGAGAATGGTATAATTTATAATATTAAATATTTATGTAAAGAAACACATCGATATTTCCAAAAAAACATGAGCATTTATTTTAATTTTGGAGATAGAGGTGATCGTGATCATGAATACTATGGGAGGAGTGAAGATGTAGATTTTTTATTCATTAATTTAAAGGAGATGGGGAAATATTCTAATAAATCACATATGAATCAATGAAATCTACCAGATAAGAATCCAAGGGAACACGGTATGGATTATTCAGTTAGTAGGGAAGAATTTCATGTCCTAGATGATCTGAAAGTGGGTGCTTTGATCATTTACTCAAAGTTAGAGAATAAATTATTTTAATATATATATACTTAATATTTTATATATTATAAGTTTTATATGAACATATAAACATCCTATAATATATTAAGGAATAAAGTTTTAGTAAAAACACCATATCGAAATATTATTTCAACAAAAATATATTGGGTTATTTATATTAAAATTCATGGTGCTTGTCTAGGTATAAACCCGATTGTTATTCTGATGGTTTAATTTAACATTATTCATGGGATGGATTTTTCCACTAAGTATAATAAAATAATTAAATATTAATATAAATGGATTACATAGTATTATGAAAGCATAAAATCACTTTTTTATAGGAGAGACTTCATTGTATGAGTCTTTTTTAGAACCACTTCCAATGACTCATATTAATGAATTTCTTCCAGAAGGAGGAGATAAAAAACAATATATGATGGAGTGGTATATTATAATAATATAAGATGTATCAATTATATAGTATTTCATTCATGTATTTTTTCATGTAATTACCTATATACCCACCTAATAGTTAAGTTAAAGTCTCTCTTGAACTCGTACCATGAGAAAAAAACCATATCCAAGCCACCCTAAAGAATAGATCTTGTGAAATTGGTATAATTTAAGAATAAATTAAAATGGATATGTGATAATGATTCATATACACCTATTATATCACATTTTTTATCACTTATCCTATTTTTAAATTATAAGTATGGGTAGATAATGTTTTTATCCCTTATCAAGTAATCAATTACATTATTATCAATAATAAGTATTGATTATCATGTATTGTTGAACTTTTTTATCAGCTTCAAGGGTTATAATAGTTATAAAAGGGTAATATATATATATGGTAATCATATATTATATGGTAAAACGGATGGTATACCAAATATTGATTTTTATATTATGTATTGGCATTATGACTTCATAAAAATTCATTGTGGATTAAAAAATTAATCCTCAATAATTATGTATCTAATAAATATATTATTCAAGGATTATATATATTTTTTCATGGTATTTATTGATAATATCTTAATATACTCTTAGATATATTAATGGAATGAAATTATTAATAGATTATTTTTAAGACCATTAGAGGAAAGGATTTTTGTAATAATTTCAGTAGGATTGATTTTTTTTCACCAACAAGTTTCTTTTATTGGTCATATTTTCTATAAGGATAGAATATTTGTTAAACCTTCAAAGGATAATGTTCTCTAAAAATATTAAAAACTATTTAATATAACTAAAATATGTTGTTTACTATAATTAAGTGGTTTTCATTAGGTATTTGTTGAACAAATGTCTGAATTCGCTAACCCATTTGAAAAATTTTCTTGTAAAGTGGTCAAATCCAAATGGTATGTGGAATGTGAAGAGAGTTTTTAGGAAAAAAATAAAATATTAATAAATTTAAAGGTATTTAATTTACTAACATGGAAGAAAGGATTATATATATATATATTAATTCATTAAATAAAGGACTAAGGTTAATCATCGTACAAAATGATAGATTTCTTTCTTTTTAATTAAGATAATTAAAGACCAGTGAATAAAATTATCCAACACATGATCTAGATTTTTATGCTAGTAATATTTTTCGTGAAGATATAGTGACACAATATATACAGTTTAAGATGATACATGTATACAAATCATAAAATTTTAAAGTCTATTTTCATATAGAAATATGGAACTACTCAAAGACTATGATTTTGTGATATACTACCACCCTATAAAGGAAAGAAAAATGATGGATTCGTTTTTTGGAAGGATCATTGAGTTATGTACGTGATTTGGATGTAAAATAAATGTTTTGGAAGGATGGATCATTTCTATATCGAGTTTCTCCCTTGGTCATTATGGTTTCATCACCTACTCTCTTAGTAGAATATTTAATCCTTGTACACCCTCCCTCTTCCATCCTTTATTTATTTATTTATTTTATATTGATACCCTTTCTTTGGGAATCTCTTTTTAGATTCAACTTGGAGCTAATTATTTGTCTCATTTTTTGGTTTTTTATTTTCATCATTGAAGTGGTGGGTTTATTTCATAGACCTATATTTTGTAAACTCCAATGAAGTTTGATGGTGTTGTTCATACATTCTTTTCATAGTTGAGGGCCTTTTTATCTTCACTTTCCTTTCATTCTACTTAGACTTCTATGATATACCACTATTTATTTCAGGACCTATCCTTTTCTATCATATTTGAACCTTTAGGAGGATACATTTCCTATCTACAAGGAAGGATATTGGTCCACTTTTTCTTAGTGATGATGTTATTTAGGGTTATTGGCCTTGAATTTCTCAAGTTAAGCAGGTGTAGTTTATGGTAGTGCTGGTTGGAATTGGTAGAGGATAAAATAGTGGTGAATAAAATGGATATTGATTCATCAATATTGTCTTCCAATTTTGAAAGTGTCACTTGTTTTATTTTGTTTATCAATTACATTTTGGTCCACTTATTTCATTATTTCCAATATATTGTCTTGCGATGGTGGCTCCCACCATTCTTGGCTCTATTATTGTTGTTGTGTGGTTTTTTGTAAAGACCCAAACTTCTAATACATAAATATTACATCATAATAGATGAATATTAATTTCATAACATAACAATACACACCAAAGTCATTAATTTCAAGTTCCTTTGGAAGCTTGGACACATAAACAATAGTTCCTTAAGTTAGCTATGTCATTTTCCACTAAGTTCTTTATAATTGTCACCTTTTTAGTCATATCACACATAAGACATTTCTTTATATCTTGGGTAAGTGAAACATAATAAAGGGTGATCTTGGATTCTCATTAAGGGTAAAAAAGGTATATATCAATATAAAATGATCATATAGGTATGAGAACATGATAACAATATATGAAAACCATACCCTGTATATCATAGATCATAAAAAAGAGTCACGGAATTAATCTTGGCAGTTTATAATACATGAATAAAAATTTAATTAAAGAATCTAAGGCATGTGAGAATACAATTGGAATAAGACATATATTTTTGAAATATAAATAATCATAGAAAATCTTATGTTAGGGATACCCACCAAGAAATTCATAACATGTTAGGGTTAGTTTAATTGATCATTTACCTACGTCGGGATTTAGATAACCTCCCATGTACCCTATTTAGGGCTTGGGATAACATACAGTGTACCCTCTACCAGGATAGGGATAACCACCCATGTACCCGCTTTTAGGATTGAGATAACCTCCCATGTACCCTTTTTTAGGCTTAGGATAACCTCTTGTTTACCCTTTGAGCTCATATAACATTAATCATTACCAATTCATTATATAGAGATATAGGCCCCACTAGTCACAACATAAAAATAATACCTACATGTTCCACAAGATCATAGAAAATTCATCATATTAGAACCCATGAAAATAAATGATTTTTTAATCATTTCAACATATGCTCAAAGCATGTTACAGGGAAAAATAATTTGGTTTCATAATCATTTTATAATTGTATAACCCATGGAAGATAAATGGGTTTCATAAATATATTTTCATCAAAAACATAAAACATCTATAGAAATAATAATAATGATATAATTGGATCATATCCTCAGTAAATAAAATGTAATATCAAATGATTTCATCTTATATGGAAAATTATTCTAAAAGAAAATAACTTGGAATATTTCTTGATGAAAATATTCATTCTTTGAAAATCACTTTTTTTAATTATAAATTTATAAAATATTGTTTATATAATTTTAATTTAAAATAAAATTAAAAACATATAAATTAATATTCAAAGTAAATAATGGTCATGAAATTTTTAAATTTATGTTTATATCATAAACATTAAAACAAATATTCCTTTCACATTTTTGGTAAAATCCAAATGGGTCATTTTTTGGAAAATGGAATAAATATTCCTTTTAAAAAATTTGTAAAAATTAAAAAAAAAATGGTAAAAACGATTTTAAACGATCATAGAGTAACATTAAAAAATATTAATACATTTTTAGAAAACATGGACATAAAATGGAAAGGGTTTTTGAACGAAGAGATAGATAAGGTTAGTTTTCTTTAAAATATATTTTAAAATATTGAGTGTATAAAGAGAGAAAAATTAATAGAAAATATTTATTATCATGAAATAACTATATTATAATAAATTTCATTAGTTTATTGAGATATTTATCTTAATATTTCATCATTGGAAGCATATTCATGAACAATCTTGATAAATAATGAGATTGTAACATAAAACCCTTACCACTTTGGTAACTTTTAATTATAAGAAAAATGAAAGAATAAAATTAAATTAAAATTATAATATCATGATAATAAATAATTTCATCATATTAAATCTCAAAAGTTCTATATATCTACCACATAAAAGAAGATAGTTGTATAACATAACATATGTCTCAAAGATGGAAAAATAAGACAAAAATCTCTTTCCTTAAGTCTCAAATTCCTTTGTACATATTAAAACTTCATGTATAATAAATATAATTTTATTTTAAATATATTAAATGACCATAATTAAATATACCATACCATATACTATTAACTTATGACCTTTTATTACATATTTATTTATAATTCTTTGTTAAAGTCATGTTTTGGGTAATAACTGCTTTGTTTTTTGTGTATGCTTTGATTTTATTTTTTTAGTCCTGTTACTTTGATTATGGTTCCATAATATCTATAATTTTAACCATAATATAAATATATTATATATTCTATATATATTTGTTTATAGTGATCCACTAAAGTTAGATATATAAATGAAATACACCATTAATGGAGACGATAGGTCATATATACGCATTAACGTTATTTTCATTTTCTCAACCGATTGAAATAAAGAAAGTTAATAATATATTACCATTATAGAATAATTTTTATGTTATATATATCACATATTTTCTTTAAACTCATCCTTATTACCTACCATGTAAAGAGTGAACGAATCACGTCACTTCTTGAGATGATAGTCTACCATACACACGAGCAACATTATTTTGTATCTCATTTCATGGAAGACATGGTGGTTATAGGTTATTAAATTTACATAATAAGATAAAAGTATATTTTAGATATATTTTTATTATATCAACATAATATAATAATATTTTATTTATGTGGAAGAAGAATTAAAACAAAAACACAATTTCAAGAATTTACCTCTTATTTATATAGCCTTTTTAGGTTTATACATAAAGCCTTATTAGAATGGATTACTAAAACAATAAGGGTTATATTATGAGAGGAGGGAATTAATTAGGCGATTAGGGTAGTTATTGGCTGAACCAAAGGGTTTTGGAAGTTTGAAGAGGAGAGGAGAGGGGTGTCCTTTTATAAGTGAGGTGAACGGCACACTTGTAATTTTGGAAAAGAAAAAGGCATATCCGCATTTTTAACATGTAAAAAGGATAAAAAAATGGTCCATTATCAAACATAGAAGGCATTATATCTAAATATGGACATCAAATGGTTTTTTAACGAGATTTGGGTCATTTGTAACCCTTATCTTTTTAGTCTAACCTCACAGTAAACTCATTTTCACCTTAACTGTGGCAAATACTTTTAACTATTTTTACTATTCATTATCTTCAAAAAATAAGTTGAAATTTTTAGATAATATAAATTATGATGATTCTAAATAATTAATCTATGTTTCCAAATTCCATTCACATAATTTTAAAAAATAAAATCAATCTCGTAGATGCGATGAGAAAGAGGAGTTTTAAAGTGAAAATGTTCAAAAGGTTAAAACGTTTTTATATAAATATTAAATTTGAATATGATTACAAGGACCTAAATTGGATTAATAAATATATAACTAAACTAAATTTAATTTTAAAATCATTTTAAAACAAAATTGACCATATAAATTCTTTAAATGAACATGAATTTTTCAATAAAAACATGCATTATTCATTATTCATTGAAAATTAATGGTTTCATAAAAATCCAAAAGATTCACTCTAAGATAATTTTGACATGATTATTTAAAAAAATGAAGACTGTATTATCAATTTAATTTTCTAAAACATTCAAAAATTAATTTTATATTTTTCACAAAAGGAAATAAAAACGTTTTTTGAGAAAAATATTATTTTTGAAACATATAAAGATTTTACTAAAAATCAAGTATTTTTTATCAATATGTTTTCTTTATATAAAACCATTATAGTTAATATTTAAAAATTATTTATTACTATTTATATCAGTAATTTTAATGTTGATGTAATAATAGTATAATTTAAATAATATTATTAATAATATATCATGGTTCGTTAATACTCATTGTCGCATGTAGCATAATCTAAAATTAGTGTTTTGTGTAACACATGCTATCAAAGAAATTCAATTTCTTAAAAATAATATAATTCATAAACATGTGTGGTGTAAAATTATACCCCCTTAAAATTAATTTTTCCCTCTAAATTCATCACTCTGATAAAAAAAATGAGGAGACTTGTGCTTTATCATTTCCTCTTGCTCTCACATAGTTTCTTCAGACTAGTGGTTTCACCAAAAACTTTAAACAAGGGAGTGGTATTGTTTCACAGCACTTTATCTCTATGATTTATAATCTATATTGGTTATTTCTCATAATAAATATCTTTCTCCAGTGGTATAACCTCTGAGTTTAGTACTTGATAATGATCAGGTATGTACTTTCTCAGGATAGATGCATAGAATACATCATAGACTTGAGAGAGGTTTGGTCAAAGCACAAACCAATAGAATATCATCCTAATGTGATGAATAATTTCAAAGGGACTTTTATATCTAGGGATTATTTTCCCTTTCCTCTCGAATATTATAAACTTCTTCTATATATAAATTCTTAGAAACACCTTGTTAATAACTTAAAGTTCTAGATCACACCGATGATTATTAGCATAACCTTTCTAATGAATCTAGGCTACCTGTATGTGTTGTTGAATGAATATAACCTTCTCTACCATTTATTCAACTATCTTATGTCCCAATAGATCTATTTCTTCAAATTCAATCTATTATTTTAATATTCTACACATCTTTCCATGGTGGGATTCATAAGGATCCATCTAAATGCTCAATAGAAAGCTATTGTTGTATGAAAATCAACTAGAGGAAGGTGTTAATCTCAATCAAAACTAAAATCCAAAGAAAAAATATAAAAATATCCTCTAGGATTTGAATTATTCTATTATACTGACTATCTTTTTTAGGAGGACACATAGTGGTAGAACTCAACTATATATCAAGATCTTACTGAAGACTTCACTGTAACTATGAGGTGAACCTCAGATCCAATTACACAATGGAATGGGGTACTCCATACTAACTTACCACTTCCATAATGTATATCTTTTAAAGATGGTCCAAAGTGAAATTTTATATAATAGAAAAAAATCCATGTTGTTGTTTTCCTATTTCCATTATAGTATGGGTAATGGATGTAACATCCCATTATAATTTTACCTTGAAGCATTAACTTTCTGACATACCAATCATAGATATACAAACTCTTTGATTTATCTTTTTATACCATCCCACCCAAAATACTCTTTATAATCTCTATACATCTTCATACTTCTAGGATGAATAGAGAATGAATAACAATGAGCTTCCTATAATAAATACTTCTTTAAATCTAGTATATATAGAACATATACATGGTTTTGGAACATTATAATCCCATCATGAACATGGTTAAACTCGGGAACATTTCTAAACTTATTTTATAGCTCTATATCTTTCTTGTATGCCACTTTAATCTTTACATTGATAGATGGTTGAAAATTCCATTAAGAAAGATAATAATTATCCCCTTCCTTTTAGATTTCAAGATCCATCCTTCGAGAATACAAAAAAATGGATCATATTTTATCCTCATAGTGTATAATCTATCACGATCCTTTTGAACCAAAGAATTGGACACCTTGTTTGTTTTACCATCATGGTAATGTACTGAGCGGTCATAATCTTTAATGAGCTCTAACCATCTTCTCTAGAAAATATTCAGCTTCTTTTTTGTGAATATATACTTTAAACTTTTGTTATTAGTATATATATCACTCTTTTCTCAGTAAATATAATACCTCCATATATTTAATGAAAAAAATTACTGCATGTAACTCAAAATCATTATTTGGTTAATTTTTCTCATTAACCTTAAATTATTATGATACATAAGCTATAACCATGTCATTTTACATGAAGATTTATCCTAATCCATTCTTGTATGCATCATTGTAGATTAAAAACCCTCCTCCACTATAAGATAATGTAATCACAGGTGCTCCGACTAATATTTTCCTCAGTTTATTAAAATTCTCCTCACATTCATCCATCTTGAGGAACTTATCTCACTTTCTAGATAACTTGGTTAATTGATTATATAGTCATGAGAAATTCTACAAAAGACATCGATAATATCCATCCAAACCAAGAATTCTACATATCTCAGACATCATAGTTGGTCTAGGCCAACGCTCATTGACTTCTATCTTTAACGGATCCACCGATATACCCTCTATTAGGATTATATGACACAAAAATGAAACCTTTTACATAAAAAATTCACACTTTGTAAATTTGTCAAATATTTTTTCCTTCTTTACTATATTTAGTATAATTCTCAAGTAATATTCATGCTCTTTTCTATTTTAATAGATAAGAATATCCTTTATAAATATTACCACAAAAAAACAAGCAAATATTTAAGGACTCTATTCATTAAATCCATGAAGATAGAGGTGGTATTAATAAGACTGAATAGAATCACCATATACTCATAGTTTCCATACCATATAAGGAATGTAGGCTTGGGTATATCCTCATTATTGACCCTCATATGGTCATATCCATAATGAAGGTAAATCTTGGAAAAGTATTAGTATCCACACAGTTGATAAAATGGGTTATTAATATGGGGTAGATGATACTTTTTTTGATCATGGTCCTGTTAAACTCTCGATAATCAATGTAGAGTCTCATATAACCATCTTTATTTTTAATAAAAAGAACAGTTGGACCCCAAGGTGACACACTTGGCTAAATGTATCCCTTATCAAGATTCTCCTAGAGTTTCTTCTTCAATTCCAACAACTTAATTGGTCTTATTCTATAGGGAGTCTTTGAAAAGGGTGTGGCGCTAGGATTGAGTTCTATTAAGAACTTAAATTCATGTTTTGGTAGATGTATATGTAAATCTTATAGAAAGACAAAAAAACACGTAAAAATGGGCATATCATTGATTTTGAGTTTCTCCCAAACCATATGAGATAAACACCCCCTCTTGAATAGGAATCAAAACCCATACAATGGATGTGATTTCCATCATAAGTTCATATTTATCATCATGCCAATAGAACATAATGGGTTGGTTTAGAGTATCAAAATTGACTTCCCTTCCTTGGAAATTATTATAGGATTTGTGTAGAGAAATCCAATCCATTCCTAAGATAAAATAAAATTCAACTATATGAATAATGATAATATTTTCTAGAAACACATTGTCATAGACTTCAATTGAAGAGGAATCATATACATGTGATGCAATCAACGTACCGTTAGAGGTTTTCAATTATAATTATATATCTAATCATTTGGGTGGAATATTTATTCCCTTATCAAATTATTTAAATATAAAATAATGGGTATATCTAATGTCAAATAATACATTAGAAATTCAAGATTGGGTTGTATGTTTACCTTTCACCACGTCATTATTTCACCCCTAATCTAAAATAGTGATCATATGAGATTTCCCTTTGACTATCAATTTAAGAGGTTCTTAACATTGATCATCATCATTAACTGCCATATTTGGATACTAGTTATCATAATTTCCATACTAAATTCCTTTGAAACACTAGAGTATACGAGTTACATTATGTGAAGCTTTCTCATTATTCATATCATTATCAAAAAAATTCCCATCACTTCAGCATTAATCCACTCAGTGGCCTTCCTTTCCAAACATAAAAAATTTTGTAGTCCCATTAATAAAATGTCATATATGTTTCCTTCCACAAGTCAAGAATGATGGAAACCCCATATTATTCTCTCCGTGATTTTTAGACTTTCCTCTGAACTCCATCTTCATTTTCTAGTCAAAACCATAAGGTTGATGGGTAAATTTGATATGAATTTCACCATTATAGCACAACAAAAAATTTCTTCATAGCTACTGAAGTCCCTTATGGATAACTTCCTTCAACGACTTGGTTTTAATTTACCAAAGAATCGATCAACCTTACTCTCAGGATGATTGATAATTCCAAATGTGTATCTCAAAATTCATGTAAAATTTTCATCATAGGTACCAAGGGATACATCGTCCTTCTACTTTATCTTGAGGAATTAATTCACCATATCCATATGAATAATTTAAGGTAAATACTTGTTGAAAAATAATCTCTTAAACTCATCCCACTCTATGGATTCAATCTCATCATGTTCCCTTATATTCTTGATGAGAGTCCACCATTTATCTTCTTTATCTTTAAAATTATAGAGATCCAAAATAACTTTTTCATGTTTTGAATGCTGGATAACAGAAAATATATTTTCAATGGTACTGATCCATTTCTCAGTAACTAGAGGATCAGTGTATCCACTAAATGAAGTTATAATTTTACTCATAAAGGACTCAACATAATTTTGTTCCCTCCTTTTCATGTTTTGAAGTTCATAATGATTCATAGATTGAAAATTTGTTTGAGCATAGAAATAATATTCAATATTCCATATCCTAGAATATTTGGTTTCTCATGAGGAAAATCATTTCATTTTCCATTAAAATTAGAATTAAAATAGTTCCTTTGGGTTTCAGTTATTTACTAAAACCAAAATAATAGTTTAAGCAGCAATAATCATAGTGTGGAGCCACATAATCATGAAAAATCATGTATGGTATGTCTAAATCATGATAACTTTTTTTTAATCTTTGACTCCTTAAGTTTATCCTAGTTTATTCATAGTAATCATCTATTTGAATCCTTCAAGATAGTTCATAAAGAGTTTGTGAATTTCCAAATAATATCCCCTAGCAGTATCAAACCATGTGTGCAGTAAGGCCCAATATCATGCACTAGGTGGCAATCAAGTCTAGATCAATTTCCCCTTTTCAAAGTTATTACCCATAGCTACCTTTGTACTAGATCCACACGCACTTATGGTATCCATATAGGGATGTAATTTCTTGTAAACCACTCACTCTATCCTTTACCAAAATTCTAGGATATTTTCCTATACATTGACTCATCCTTAAACTCATCCTTAGGCATATCCTTATAGATCTCACTAAATTTTTCTCATCCTAGTTTAAAAAGGTTAACTAAACAATTATCTTATACCAACTGTAAAAACTAAAACTTCACATATATAAATATTACATCTTAGTATATGAATATTCATTACATAACATAATGATCTATACAGACATCATTTAGGTATAGTTCTTTTGGAATCTTAGACACATAAACAATAGGTTTATAAGTTAGATACATAATATGCAACTAGGTTTTTCACAATTATCACCCTTCTCAATCATATCATAAATAATACCTTTCTTCATAACCTAGGGAAAGAAAACATAAGAATGGGTGATCTCGTATGCTCAATAAGGGTAAACATGAGATATGTCAATATAACATGATTATATGGGTATTAAAACATTATAATAACATATTAAAACTATACCCTACATATTAAAGATAATAAACTTGATTCATACCAAAAATCTTGGCAATTCGTAAAACAAGAATCAAAATAGAATCAAATAGCATGGGCTATGAGAGAATAACATTGGCATAAGTTATATAATTTTTTCATATTCATAACTATAGAAAATATTATGTTAAGACTACCCACCTAGATATTTATAACATTTTTATCTTGGTCTAACTACCTATATACCTACCTCAGGATTGGGATAAACTCTTGTGTACCCTCTTTTACGCTTGGGATAACCTCTTATGTACCCTCTTTTGGGCTTGGTATAACCTCTCATGTACCCTCTTTCAGGCTTTGGATAACCTCCTGTGTACCCTCTTTTGGGCTTGGGATAATCTTTTTTGTACCCTTTGATCTCATATGACATTAATAATTGGCCCATACATTAGAGGGAGATATAGGTCCCACCAATAACATTATGAAAATCATACATACATGTTCCAAAAGATCATAAAAATCCATCATATTAGAAACCATAAAATTATATGGGTTTCATAATCATTTCATCATTTCCTGAAAGCATAACCTATGCAAAAATAAGTGGGTTTCATAAGAATTTTATCATTATATAACCTATGGAAGAGAAATGGGATTCTTAAACATCTTGTAATCATAAACATAAACCATACATAGAAATCATAAGAATTATATCCTTGGATAATACCCCTATTAAATCATAGGTAACAACAAAGTATGTCATCTTATATAGAAAATTCTTTTGAAAGAAAAACCACTTGGAAAATTTCTTGAGGAAAATATCTTTTTATTAAAAATAACTTTTTAAAATTATAAATTCATAAAATATTGTGGAAATAATTTTTATCAAAATAAAATATAAAATTTATAAATTAATCATCAAAGTAAATAATAGCTATGATGTTCAGAAATTTGTGTCCATACCATACATGTTAAAATAAATATTCCTTTCAAATTTTCGACAAAATATTAATGTTCTATGTTTGGAAAATGACATAATGATTCCTTTTAAAAAATATTTAAAATTTAAAATAAGGTTAAAAATTAAATAAAAAATCATATAGGAACATTATAAAATTTTAAAAAAAAAATAGAAAACATGGTAATAAAAGAGAAAAGGTTTTTAATCCAAGAGATAAATAAAGTTAGTTTTATTTATAAATATTATTCTAAAATATTGACTTTAGAAAGATATGAAAATGAAGGGAAAACAAGTATTCACAATACAAAACAATATTATAAAAAAATTATTTTTTCTTGAGATATATGTTTTAATATTTCACCATTGTAAGATTAATCATTGAAAATCCTGATAAACGATCAGATTTTGACATAAAACCCTTACCACTTTGGTAAATTTGAATCATAATCCCCATTAAAGAATAAAATTAAATGAAACTTAGATTATAATAAGAATAAATAAGTTTAATATATTAAATTTAACTTTTTTTATATACACCTCATAAAATAAGATAGGTGCGTAACATAACATATGTCGTAAAGAAGGTTAATTGAGACAAAAATCCCTTACACTAAGTCTTGAATTCCTTTTTACATGATAAAAACTATTGAATAATAAATATAATTTTATTATAAATATATTAAAGGATCTTAATTATGTATATAATACCATATAAAATTTACTTATTTCATTTTATTACCCGTTTATTTACAATTACATGTTAAAGCCACATTTTGGTCAATAATTTCTTTGTTTTTTATGTATGTTATGATTTTTTATTTTTTATCTATTAATTTTATAATGGTTAAATCATATAAATAATATTAAACAAGATATAAATATTCATTATATTCATTATATATTTATTTATAGTGAGTTTTAAAAGTTATATTTTTAAAATGAAATACATCGTTCATGGAGATGGTAGGTCATACGTACGCATGAACGTTGTTTCCATTTACATAAATGATTGAAAAAAATAAATTAAAATAATATATCACCACTATAGAATAATTTTTTATGTATTATATATCTCATACTTTCATTAAAACCATTATTATTACCATCCATGTAATGCATGAATGAATCACATCGCTTTGTGAGGTTGTAGTCATCCGTACACACGAGCGATGTTATCATATTACCACAATATGTAAAGTAAATAATTTATATGTGATATAATAATTACATAAATATAATAATTTCATATATATATATATATATTATATAACCATTTTATACATCATTATATACATTTTTTATATGTGGTGATGGAAAACAAACAACATTGGTTCGTGAGGCGGTAATCCTCCAAACACACGAATGCTGGTTTTGTATTGTATTTGATGAAAGATGATATGGATATAGTTTATTCCATTAACATTATAAAATATAATTATATGGGATATGTTTTTCTTATTATATAATTATAATATAATAACAATTTTTGGAGGTGGAAGTAGAAAAAATTCAAAAATGAAAGTTTGATAATTTACCTCTTCTTTGGAGAGCCTCTTTACTTTTATACCTAAAGCCTTATTAATAGGTATTCCTACAAAATATAATGATTATAATATAATAGTTTGTATTTAAGTAATTTATTTGGGTAAGTATTTTATGAGAAAAAATTGGAAGTGTGAAGAAGAGAGGAGAGGGGGTGGCCTTTTGTAAGTGAGGTGAGTGGCACACTTGTAATTTTTTAAAAGAAAAAGGTGTACCCACATTTTTTACATATCATAAAGATAAAAAATAGTATATTATAGAACCTATAATATATTATGTCCAAATATGTCTATAAAATTGTTCTTTGATAGGATTTTGGTCATTTTAACCCTTAACAATTTAGTCTAACCCCCTGGTAAACCCATTTTCACCTTATCTATGGTAAACAATTTTTACTATTTTCACTATTAATTATTGTCAAAATTTAATTTTAAATTATTATATAATATAAATTATGATTATTATAAATATATAACCCATTTTTAAAATTTTCATTCATGGAATTGGAAATGTTTAATTTAAAATTAATCATGAAAACATGATGAGAAAGAATGTTTCCAAAGAGAAAATGTCCAAAAGTTTACAAAAAAATATATCAAAATTCAACATTAAAATGATTAAAATGACATAAATTAGATTAATAGATATATAATTGAGCTAATTTTACATTTAACCCCATTTAGAAAATTAACCTTATAATTATTTAAATGAAAATGAAGTTTTCAATAAAACCCATTATTTTGCACTATTAAACAAAAAATTAATCTTTTTAGGAAAATCCAAAAAATTCAACCTAACATAATTTTGAAATATTGATTTAAAAAATTATATTTATTTTATAAAATTAATTTTCTGAAATTTTCAAAAAATAGTTTTATTATTTTTCACAAAAATAAATAAAAAACATTTTTTTGAAAAAATATTATTTTCAAAACACATAAAGACTTTATAGAAAATTAAGTACATTTTTATCAATATGTTTTCTTTATATATATAAAATATAATTAATATTTAAAAATTATTTATTAATATTTATATTGTTATGTTCAACAACTATGTTATAATGGTCACGTCGAAATAACAATATTAATAATATTTAATGGTTAACTAAAACTTAGTGTCACATGTAACAAAAGTTAAAATAAGTATTGTATGCAATGTAATATATAAAAAAATTGATTTATTTGAAATAATAATAATTCATGAAAAAATGTGGTGTTACATTTTTTCATTGAATTTTTTATTTTTTCTATCACTTATAGCTAAATATTGTCATGGTATATCGATGTTATTATATTAGTGTAGGTGGCACAATAACACTATATTAGAGGTCATTGGTGTTGTTGATTTTGTGAAATGGTGATGTAATTCTAGGGTTCATTGATGATTCTTTAATGGGTACATATGGTTTTCATTTCATCAGATGAATTTCTACTTTAATAGTTTTGTTTTTCTAGTGTGGTTACTCGTCATTAATTATGGGTGATGTTTATTGGTGGTGTATAAAAATGGTTTCTAGTAGTTGGTAATGTTCCTGGATTAGTATTATTATGAATTGTTGAATTTTTATTGGAAACTGCAAGACTTTAATGGATGTCCATAATCTATGGTAGTACTCAATTAGGGGTCCTGATACAATGTTAAGCGCAAGTAGTACAATGTGTGATATTACTTTCCTTGCTTTCCCAAGATTCACATATATACTAGGTTAGTTTTATAGACCATCCATGTTTGTTATTGTATTTTTTTCTTCTATTTGAATTTGGGTTTGGCTTTCCATTCATGGTCACAAAGTAGGTATTTTAGTTGATTATATTTTCTTAAAAATTCTCACTTAATCATTAAAAGAGTGTTTTTAAAAAAGAAAATAAAAATGGATTAGAAAAAAAGATAAAAAACAATCTAATATTCGTGTATTTAGAAAAAAATCTAAAAATTATTAGGGAAGATGAATCATCATTCCTTTTCGAAGAAATTACCCAAACATCTATGTTAGAGAAGACAAATAAGTCTCAACATGATGAAAAAGTATTATAAAATAATAATGAATTTAAATAATATTTATTGTTTACAGAAATGGAGTCTTAATATATTTTTTTTAAAAGTATTGAGGTGGAAAGGCCTCCATATTAAATGAAAAAAGAAAAAAGGAAACTGTAGAGGAACAACGAAGAACCACAAAAAATATAGATAACCAAAACCAGGGTCCTTAACCCATTCAAGCACCGCATTCTGATTAAGGGATTCCTGCCTGAGTCCAAGCATTGCTATCTGGCTGGAAGTCCCATGTGCAGTACTCCTTCTCAAGCAGGGATGGAGTTCAAAAAGATGTATTTTCTTCTCTTGTATTGAACTATTCATCCATCTCCAGTGCCAGAAACAGTCTGGCCGACTCCTTTAATTCTGAAACAGTATCCTCAAAATTGAACCATCAAGCAACGCCTTTGCTCCTCCTGAGGGTAAGCTCATCAAGGTCTAACCATCCATGCATGCCTCACCAGGGTCCTCAAAAGAAAACCAGATAAAGATAAAAATGAATTAGAAAGAAAATAGAATAAAAATATAGATAACAGAACATCACTGGTCAGATAATGAAGGATCAATTATGAGGTCTAAAAGAATATAAATTCCCAAATCTGAAATTCAGTATCAAGGAACTCAAACTTAAGACCAAACCGTACTGTGCATAGCTTGAGAATGTTGCTACACCGCATTCAGAAAAGCACCAATTCAAGAAATGATCCTATTCAAGTGTCGCATTCTGATTGAGGGATTCCTGCCTAAGTCCAGGCATTTCTGGCCGGCTGGAAGTCCCATGTGCAGTACTCCTTCTCAACTAGGGATGGAGTTCAAAAAGATGTATTTTCTTCTCTTGTGTTGAACTATTCATCCATCTCCAGCGCCAGAAACAGTCTGGACGACTCCTTTAATTCTGAAACAGTATCCTCAAAACTGAACCATCAAGCAGCACCTTTGCTGCTCCTGAGGGTAAGCTCAACAGGGTCTAACCATCCATGCATGCCTCGCCAGGGTCCTCAAAAGAAAACCAGATAAAGATACAAATTAATTAGAAAGAAAACAGAAGAAAAATATAGATAATAGAACATCACTGGTCAGATAATGAAGGATCAATTATGAGGTCTAAAAGAATATAAATTCCCAAATCTGAAATTCAGTATCAAGGAAATCAAACTTAAGACCAAATCGTACTGTGCATAGCTTGAGAATGTTGCTACACCGCATTCAGAAAAGCACCAATTCAAGAAATGATCCTATTCAAGTGCTGCATTTTGATTGAGGGATTCCCGCCTGAGTCCAGGTATTACTGTTCGGCTGGAAGTCCCATGTGCAGTACTCCTTCTCAAGCAGGTATGGAGTTCAAAAAGATGTATTTTCTTCTCTTGTGTTGAACTATTCATCCATCTCCAGCACCAGAAACAGTCTGGCCGACTCCTTTAATTCTGAAACAGTATCCTCAAAACTGAACCATCAAGCAGTGCCTTTGCTGCTCCTGAGGGTAAGCTCATCAGGGTCTAACCATCCATGCATGCCTCACCAGGGTCCTCAAAAGAAAACCAGATAAAGATATAAATTAATTAGAAAGAAAACATAAGAAAAATATAGATAACAAAACATCATTGGTCAGATAATGAAGGATCAATTATGAGGTCTAAAAGAATATAAATTCCCAAATATGAAATTCAGTATCAAGGAACTCAAACTTAAGACCAAATCGTATTGTACATAGCTTGAGAATGTTGCTACACCGCATTCATAAAAGCACCAATTCAAGAAATGATCCTAAAAATAGGATATCTGTCCAAATCCCTTTTCAAGAGGGGTAAAAAACCATCAGGAAGTTTTTCATACCAAATGAATACATCACCTTCAGCTCCTTTATTATCCAATCCATCTACAACAGAATTAGCTTCCCTATAGACATGAGTAATAACATGAAAATATATTGAAATATATTATTTGTACCATCAATACCTGATTTAAATAAGTAATATATAAATGAAACTCATAGCTCAAATTTAAACTATGGTATCACCAAAATGTTGTTGAATTTGTGAGAACTCTTCTGGGGGAAAACATAAAGTGGGAAATTTCTTACTAAGTTTCATAAATCTTGGTATCCAACAAGTAAATCCTAAGTGACAAATTTTAAAGGGTATCATACAACCTCTATATGTACCAATATTAAAGTATTCCAATATCACAATATGTGTTGTCACTATACTTCCTATTACATCCATGAGTAATTTTTCAATATGTTTTATTATCAATATCTATACAAATTCTTCACATTTTTTAGAAATGTAGGAGGTTATAGATCTTGAGAGACTTTTATATCTTTACATTAATGGATTTTTAAGGATTTTATGTCTGAACCTAATAAAGGTAAGAAATTCCTTTTATAGACCTAAATAATCCTCCAATAATAACCTCCTGAACCATAATCGGGTTCCTCAAAAGACAATTCCTAGGTTATATTATGGGATAGAAATTATAGGGATCTACATATTTGTTCCCTAAATAATTTTAATTTGGATAATCTCTAAGTAGTAACTAAGTATATCCCTCTCTCATATTGAACACCAACCTCAGATAATTAGGTATTTACTATTCAATTTTATAAATGTCATTCAAAAAAAAATCAACTCGTAAATTGCTCTCAAGGTGTGTGTGATGTTAGATGCTCTAGGAATTTTGGGGTCACTCTAAACATAATTATAAGTTATATTTATTAGTTTTATCATTTAGGGTATACCCAACCCCACTAAATTTCGTAATCTTTTATAAAATTCCCTAAAAATTCATTTATTATACTAATAAAACTCTTATTTTATAATGATTATTTTATTATGATCACATAGAAATAATTCTAAATTTCATAATAACTTTTTACATCATAGGTTGATATGAACTTTTACAACCATGAATAGTAAAATTATATAAAACACTTACTAGGAAACTCATAACACTTTATTTCTTTATTTAAGAATGGTATGCTTAATATACAAAAATTCCTATTATTAATCCAAATATTACAATAGGATAAATAATAGAAAATAAATAAAGTAAAATATAAAAATTTGGCACACTTCAATTGGATATAATTATCCCACCCATGAACAGTGATATAGCAAAGAAAAATAGAGTTATTAAAACAATATTCATTTTGGAAATGATATTAAACCTTTATTTGAATTGAAATAAATGAGGAAGAGTAAGAATGATGGTGTTTTTATAGGTAATTATTATCATCATCATTTCTATTTTTTAATTAATATAGTTGATCAATATTATGACCATTAGTCAATAAAGTAATTGGTCATTATTATTGTCGGTTATGTAGATGAACTTAAATGATCTTCAAGATTATTTAATGATATAATCAAAACTGTATTATTTTCAAAGACTGTAAACAAATTCTATTAAAAATATGTTTTATGTGTAAGCATTGAGTAAAACATTATTTCATTAAATAATCTTATAAAATATTTTTTAAATTATAATATATTTTAATGAACCTATGTAAATATTTTATAAAGGCCAGAATGTTTATTTTTATATGAAATTACTAAATATCAATAAATAAGTATATTTATTTAAAAGTAAAAAAGTTATCATATTTAGAGATTTTTTTTATAAAATAAACTTCATTTTTTGACTCATCACATAAAAATTATCTTACAATGATCTTTTGTGAATTTTTTGACAATGTTGAATTTTTTGACAATGTTGAATTTTTTGTAAAAAAGTGAATATTGCTAATTTAAAAATCACCATGGTTTTAGGAAATCAATATCATTTCAGAATGAATAAAAATTTATGAAAAAAATTAGTTAATAAAAATATTATTTAATAATTATAAAAATTATTGAAAAAATATTAATTTTAATTTATAAATTTATACCATGAATTTTGGAAACAAAAATTGAAATTTTGAAGATAAAAACAATTTTTGTATTCTATGCATTAATTAGGTTGGATGGAAGGTATAATTCAGTTTTTAAAGGCCTTTAATGTCTAACTTCTACCAAATACCCATTATTATTCCATAAAATGGGTATAATTTATTGGGATCACAATTGGTTGGCTTAATAGTAAAATAACCAATATTTGATCCTTTAAAACCTACCCCTCTTCAAGTATAAATATCACCCATTCCCAACTCTTCTTCACTCCTACTTCATAACCCAAAATTTTTTGGACACTTTACCATCAAAATATTTCTTATAATATTTCCTCAAGTTCCCAAGGTTCCACTCTCACGTTTTAAGAAGCAACTCTTCCAAGGTAAGGGTCCCCAATCCTTCTCTTTATGTTTCGCTTTCAACTACAATTTTACATTTTATTTTATGATTCCTTTTTATATACACCAAATATTTTAATTCCATATTATTTTTATCCTTTTTATGTAATATCAATTAATTATTAATTACTCCCTTTCAATGTAGCCTTTGTTAAGCTGTTATAATACTTTAACTATCCTGTTACTTTAAAAAATAAATCCTAAAATTTTGGTGAAGTAATGTGAGTATGGTTTTCTAAGAAAATAAATCCATTTCTAGATAAAAACAAGTGGATACAACTTTTAAATAGATATACCTAGGGGTAAAAACCCAAAAAACAATGTATTGAGCTAGACATGATTGGGAACCGGGGCATGATGATGGGCCTTGCTGCACACCTAGTTTGACACTCAAAATGGATATGATTAATTAATCTACATGATACTTACAAACCACTTTAAACATTTTATCTATCATTACATTGGTATCCAAAATTTTTAAAATCGTGTATCATTGTTTTATTCTTGGATTGGGGAAAAATAAATTCTTACCATATAATTACTTCTTCTCTATAGAAAAAATAGGTAAGATATACCTCATTGAGAAATTGATTATATATATTTTTTGTTATTCATGTCCTTGTACATTATTCCATGTAATATTTGATATATTGTGGAATGAATTAGACTATTACATGTTGGTTGGATCCCATAATTATATAGCCCCTCAGTTCACTAGCTGGTCTCCTGAGACAACAAAGATAAGGTAATGGGAGCATCCTTACCTTTTTTGAAAGATTTCTTAGCATAATCCCTTAACAGTATGGTTAAAATTTCTTTCATTATGAATTCTCATCACTACATGTTCAATTACTTCTATCTGGGATTTTATTTATTATTATGTTATCCATTGATATATTTATGCTCTCAGTTTCATTTTATATGGCATAACTTAGTATATTTATTCATTCTATAGTTTTTTATTTATAAATTTTTCCTCTGCATGTTACACCCTCACTAAGCATCTAAGATCACCACTTTATATTCTTTTCCTATTCCCTAGGAAACCAAGAATATTAATATATATTATAAATGTATTTTCAAGGAGAATAATGATGTTTTTTATGTTTTTAATGATGTATTTCTTTCCAATATAATGTAAAACCTTGTTATGTATCCGGTTTCCTAGAGCTATTAAACTATAGGGTCCTTCATATACATAGTCTATGTGCCATTTTAATAAAATAGTCATCGTATTCAGTTTTCTGGATTTGGGTTCGTTATATTTGGTATTAAATGGATTTTTAATAAAAACACTAGGAACTAAATTTAGAAGAACATAGTTTTAAAAAATGAACCCAAGGAGAAACCCATGGAATATTCAATAAATATTTCTAGAAATACAAAGCATTGTGTTGTTTATATACTAATTAAGAATATACCATTATCTATATATGCTTAATAATGGAAGGAATAACCATTTGAACACCTAAAATCAATGTAGGGACAGACTGCTATAGAAAGTCAATGAGACTAGTGTTGGATCAGAACAAATCATGACTATATTAAGTAAGTTGACCTGGGTTATGATAAATAAACTTGTACACATGGAACGAACTATTTCTCCACATCATGGTGTATCAATATTGGACCACTTCATGTGTTAATAACCCTTGTCTTAAATGGGAACAATGGAATATTAGTTTCTAAACATTGGATCAATACCCTAGAAAAATTATTCTTTATCTCAGGATTTGATGAGAATGATAAGGTTTTCATTGAAATATATCATCTAAATGGAGATGCTGACCAGTGGTGGTTGTTGATTCAAAACACCAAGGAGGAAGAAGAGATAAATAATATCAATTAGAATACTTTTAAAGAGATATTCCTTGGAAAGTTCTTCCCATGCGAGCAATGAGTAGATATTGAAGGTAAATTCTTAAACCTAATTCAAAATGATGAGGAAGTTGTGTATAAATATGAAGATAACTTTATGAGATTAGTGATCATGCCATGATTCATTGTTTTATTTGACCCTTAAGCCACTGTATTAAACTTATTTTTTATAGAAAATTCAAAATATAATAAAAACCTTCACATCATGTTAAGTTAAATTATTTAATGTTTATCACTGTTAAAAATATTAATTTCACATGTTTTTCTATTTTCATTATAGGTGGAGGTGATTTGGAGGGCTCTGGATGAAATTAAACAAAAATGGTCCAAACTCTGTAGGTTTCCAAGAACATGTGGACTCAAATGCACAATACAACTAATCCATTTATCTAATTGGATTAACTTTTGTGTATTGATCCAAAATTCAGGGGGATATAACTCTTCTTAAGACAACCAATATCAATTAGTCCCAAAAGGGGCCCAATTAAATTAATATATCTAAGAAACTGAATCTTCATGAACTCATAAGTTTTTTTATGTATTTCATTCATATCTCAGGATGTAGTTTTACAAATGATGTAAAAAATATGTGGAGATATTATAGTTTTTTGGAAATAACTTTATAGTTTTTTAAAATGTAAGATAAGACCATATGGTCTCCCAAAACCAAATTCCAAGCGGTATTTTAAAATCTGGGTTCCCAAAACCACCTCCCATCTTATCTATAAAAGGGTACCTTGGGTACCCCATTTATAATCTCAACCAAGGGGAAAATACCTACCATTTTGGAGACACAATGGATTCATATACACATCTTAGAAGTTTTGTAGACCCCAATCCTCATAGGGGGGTCATAGATGAAGGAAAAGTTCCATCTGATCCTCCTCCTCCCCTTGATGGTGAGCTAAATGGTGGATGGTTATTTTGAGGGACCTACGCACACTTGGGAGGGAGTTGTGAATTTTTTTTTCTTTTGATTTTCTGTAATTTTTGTGTGAAAATTTTCATTTATATTTTATCTTAACATTATTATCTATTTAATGCATTTTTTTGATATAATCAAGTGAAACACTTTTCATTTCAATACCGATTGGGTTGAGATTTCAAGTGGGAATCATATATTTTTTCGATTTGACAACACAATAAACGTTTTTATGTAACAAACACATAATATTTCAGTATGATATGGTATCCATTGTTTTATTATTAATTTCCAAACCTTGACAAAATGATTTTTGTGTTAAAGTTTGGTTATTTGTGCATCGTTTTGAGATGCAATAGAAGAATCGAGATCTTAAAAACCCTTAACCAAAGGATTCCATTAAACCATGTGAAATTGTCAGAACAATGAACCTTCCAAGCTGTGTATTGAACTTGAAATGGCC
Source organism: Viscum album (assembly GCA_963277665.1). Taxonomy (NCBI): domain Eukaryota; kingdom Viridiplantae; phylum Streptophyta; class Magnoliopsida; order Santalales; family Viscaceae; genus Viscum; species Viscum album. The sequence goes on from OY728153.1 coordinate 1,282,171,000, forward strand.
TCTTTATCTTATAATTCTAAAAATAACACCTTCCTTTTCCAACTATTAAAATATTTAATTAAGTCATTTTATTTTTAAAACTTTTTTCAAAACCAACCTCACTTTTAGTCCTTTTTATTAAAAATACACACTTTAAACCTCTAACTCACCTTGAGAGATGACCTAGGATATTCCCTAAAATATAAATAAACTTTAAAAACATAATAAATTTTACATTTCATGACATCATGGTCAAATTTTGACACCATTTTTAGGGATATATTCAGTTTTTAGTATGTGTTTTTTTATAAAAACATTGTGTAATTTGTAAATATTTGTGTTCTTATTTTATTCCTTCATTTTTTTAAATTGATTTCTAGAATATTAATTTTTTAGGCCATTTTCATGATTTGATATTAATAAAAGGAACTACTTCATTTTTAAGAGAAACTAGATAGGATATTTCATCATCGACACCAAAAAGCGGCGAATTATTCCTTGAAGGAGGATGCATAAAACATCAACACTCTTCTTGATCCTTTTTATTCTTATGAAACCAACATAAATACTAAAATTAAATATCAGAATATAGCTGAAAATAACTAGACATTAAAATAAAAAACCTCACCTTATGTAGATATATATCCCATATACAATCAAATATAAGGCGAAGCACTTAATTTTGAACTAAAATTCGGTATAATTCCCTTATTACCAAAATTTCATGGACTGACTGGAGAAGACCCACATAAGAATTTAAAAGAATTTAATACTATGTGTTCATCATTAAAACCTACTAATGTGGATGAAGAATAAGTAAATATTAGGGAATTACCTTTCTCATTAGATGTCATAGAAAAATATTGGTTGTATTATATTAACTCCCCTGTTAGAGGCTAGGCAAACATGAAACACGTTTTTCTATAAAAATACTTCCTAGACTCTAAAAATGAAACTATAAGAAAATAAAATTTTTGAATAAGAAAATCACATGGGGAAACACTTCATGAATACTGGGAAATATTTAAAAGTTTTTGTTCAGGCTTCCAATACAACCAAATAAATGATCAAATTTTCATACAATAATTTTACAAAGGTTTAATTCAAATTGATCATAACAAGATTTAAGTTGCCATAATTGGTGAGTTATTTGATAAAATCACAGTCTCCGTAAGTACCCTTATTGAGAATATAGCACAGAACACTCAACAATTCAGTTCAAGGACTAGTGTCCCCATTTCAGGTGACCATGAGGTGAAAATGTATAAGTTCAAGAATAAGGTTGCCATGAAGATCTAATAGGTAAGTACCCTACTCTGATATCTTTCTCTTTACAAAGTAAAATCCTAACCACCTCCTCTAATTCATTTTGGTGTCTATGTCGTCGACACCCACTATTCTAACCAATGCCCACAATTGAGAGGATCTTCTGAGAGTTGTGAGACAATCTTTCCTGGCTGCCCCTATAACCAACCCATTAGGCAGGAACCATACAATCCATCCAACCCTTGGTGTAAAGAAAACCATACCAATAGAAAAGTGTATATTCAAACTAACCTCAATAACCATGGAACAAATAGGGGAAAAGTATTGATCCACCACCACTACCCAGAAATCCTTAACCACCACAAATTCATTTACAATAACCCCTTCCAAAACCCAAATCATATCCTATAATACATGATGAAGAAAATGGATTCAAATAATATCCAATTAAAAAACCACTCAAGCATCTATAAAAGACCTAAAAACTCAATTAGTCCAGCTCACCAACTCAGTGGGTCAAATACAAAGTCAAGGGTTTGGTAAAATTCATTTTCAACTAATTTTTAACCCTAAGCACAAGGGAAATGTCAGATCTATTTCCCTTTAGAGTAGAACACAACTTAAAATCCAAATTCCCCCTCTATTTGGGGCATACCCTCCTGAGGAAACCACTATCCCAACCATTGACAATATTCCAAATTAGGAAAATATTTTTCCTGAGAGAATCCCTACCAAAGGAAATAGAGGTTTATTTGATGAACCATCAATCCAAATCATTCTTCTTCCATTTCCACAAATGTACACTCAAAAAAGGAAACAAAACTAAACTAAACATAATAAAGAAATATTTTAAACTTTCAAAAAATTATAGGTTAGTATCCCCTTGATTGATGTCATGAATAAAATTTCATGATATGCTAATTTTTTAAAGGAGATGTGTACACACAAAAGGTGAAATAAAGTTGATGAAAAGGTGATCTTGGAGAGGAATGTATCATCATTTATAGATCCATCACTTCCAACAAAATTAAACGGTTCTTGAACAATCTTGATTCCATGGACCATTGGGGAGTATTTATTTTCGAATTCTATTCTTGATTTGGGTGCTTCTATAGATTTTATGTCTCCCTCCATTTTCTATTCTTTATAAGTTGTGGAATTTAATCCTTTTGATTTTTTATTGAGCTAGAAAACCAGATTACCATACACACTGTTGTTGTGTTAGAGGATGTTCTTGTGGGGGTGAAAATTTTAATTCTTCCTACTATTTTTTATGTAATGATAATTAAAGATGATGGGATAAATGAGAATTACCCAATTATATTGGGGATTCCTTTCTTAAAAACTACCAAAACTATAATTAATTTCCAAAATGGTATATTATCTATGGATTTTGTTGGTGACATTTTCCACTTCAAAATCCTTGATTTCATTAATCACCCCTCAGAATAGCATTCCTCACTTTCAGTTAATTCTATTAATGTACTCCCTTCCCCTGAAAAAAACATATTTTATTTCCCTTGATCCCCTTTCTGTGTTTTCATCATTGATAGAAATTCTAGGTAATGAATCATGAATAGAATGTTATACTAGTTTAGAAAAATGTCAAGCATGTTCTTTAATTGATGATTTCTTAAGTACTGAGGATCCCATGACCATTTATGATACTAATATGCTTGTAAAATCTTATTCCTCATCTGATGATCTTACCATTTATTAGTTATATGGGATCATTATCTTCTCATATTAAAATTCCCTCCCATAAATCCAAAATTTCCATGAATTGGAACTTAAGCCATTGCATAAAAATTTGAAATATTCATATCTTGAGAATAGAAATAAGATATCTATCTTCATTTCTAGTTCACTCCCTTAAGATCATGAATTGTGGATTATTTACCCTTTTAGGGATTATAAATTATCATTATAATAGATACTTACTGATATTCTTGGTATTATACCATCAATTTGGATGCATCATATATTGTAAAATGATGAGGTTAAACTGGTGAGGAAGGCACAACACTAACTAAACCCAAAACTCTTTAATGTTGTTAAAAATGAGGTAACTAAATTATTGGATTCTATAATCATTTACCCTATCACTTATAGCCAATGGGTCAATCCAGTGTAGGTAGTTCCTAAGAAAACAGTTTTTATAGTTTTTAAAAATGAAAAAAAAATGAATTGGTTATAACCCATGTGAATAATAGTTGGTGTTCCTATATATATTATCACCAAATAAACCAACATACTAAAAAAGACCATTTTCCATTACCATTCATTGACCAGATTTTGTAGAGGCTAGCAGGGAAGTCCCACTATTGTTTCGTTGATGGTATTCTGGATACTTTCATATCTATATTTCCCCCAAGGATCATGGAAAGATAATATTTACTTTCCCATTTGGTATATTTTCTTATAGTAGTATTCTATTTTGTCATTGAAATTCTCTAAATACTTTACAATGATTCATGGTTAGTAATTTTTCATATTTCCTAGAGAATTACCTCGAATTATTCATAGATTATTTCACTGTATATGGTTCCTCTTTTGATTAGTTTCTAAGTAGTTTTGGTTCTTTCCTACATTGGTGTTATGAAAATAATCTTGTATTAAATTATGAGAAATTTAATTTCATTGTGCGATAATGTATAGTGATTTGAAAAGTCATTTCTGGGGATTGTGTCCAAGTAGATAAAGAAATAGTAAACATCATTTCTTCCCCATCGTTCCCCAAAAATGTACGGGACGTGTTGTCTTTCTTATCTCATTATAAATTTTATCATAGTTTCATTCATGAATTTAGTAATATTGAACTTCTCCTCTCCTGATTACTCCAAAAATTAAAATATTCTATGTTTGATAAAAATTGTGAGGATTCTTTTAACAAACTAAAATGGAGTCTTCAATAACCCCTAGTAATCCAACCACCTCATGCGGATTTACCATTTGATATCATTTGTGATGCCTCTAACTATGCAGTTGGGGTAGTCTTATCATAATGGGATGATCATGTTCAACATGAAACAACCTATGCCTCACGGACACTAGACCCTATGCTAGAAACCTATACCACAAGTGAAAAATAATTCATTTCCATTGTGTTTTCCTTGGATAAATTTATATCATAACTTTTAGGGCCCCAAGTGATTGTGTTCTCATACCATAAATTCCTATGGTATATCCTTAATAAACTGGAATCCAAACCACAAATCATTCACTGGACGCTCCTCCTACAGGAATTTAATCTAGAAATTATATATAAAAGGGAGTATAGAATGTGGTTATTGACCATATCAGTAGGATCCTCCTATTCTCATACATTGAAACATCCCCATATATTCCCATAAATGGAATGTTCTCTAATAAAAAAATTTACTAAGTTCAATATGTTGTTCCTTGGTATGTTGAAGCTATAAATTATTTGGTAGCATCTTGAATTCCTATTGATTTCAAAAAAAAAATTGATCGTTTGAAACATATGTCCCATTGGAATATTTGGGATGAACCCTACCTTTTGCACACATATAGTGACAAATTATTCAAGAATAGTGTTCCTAATAGAGAGTTTTAGTTTGTCCTTGTATTCTACCACACTCTTTCTTATGGGGACACTTCAGTCCCCAATGGACTCCTCACATGGTCCTCAATTCTGTTCTTTATAGCCAATACTGTTTTGGGACGCCCATGATTTCTATAAATCTTTTCCTCACTATCAAATAATGGGTAATGCCTCTAAGACAAATGAAATGAAACAAAAACCCATTCTATTTAATGAAATTTTTTATGTTTTGGGAATTGAATTTATGGGACCCTTCCCCAATTCATTTGGGAACTTATACATTATTTTAAAAGTTTATTATGATTCAAAATGGGTAGAGGAATAAGACAATAGATATGATGATTCAAAAGTAGTTTTTACATTTTTGAGAACCCAAAATTTTTGTAGGTTTGGATTACCTAGGTTCATAATTGGTGACCAAGGTCCTCTTTTATGAAACTGAAAAATGCAATCACTTGTGTCGGTATGGGTTTGGGAATCGAGTTTCTACTGAATATCACCCACAAACCAATGTTTAAGATGAGGTTTAAAATAGAGAGGTAAAATAAATTCTTGAAAAAACAATTCAACCAAACAAAAAATGATTGGAGTCATAGACTTGATGATTCATTATGGTCTTATCATATTTCCTTCAAAACTACCATTAGAATGTCACCTTATCAACTTATATTTGGAAAGAGTTGTCACCTCACTGTTGAGATAGAGAATTGGGCCTATTAGTCCATTAAAAAATAAAATTATAATATTTTTAGTGTAGTTTCTAAAAGGAAGTTATAGATTTAACTATTGGAGGAAATCATAGAGATTCATATGAGAAATCCCAGATCTGTAAGGATGTAACCAAGTCCACCCACAATTACCACATCCTTCATCATCAATTCCACATTTTGTATAAAGTCCTCCTTTTCAATTTAAGGCTAAATTTTCATCTAGGTAATCCTTGTTCCAACTGTTTTATCCCATATATTTTTCCTAATATTTTTCCATTTGGTGTTGTTTTGGTTTAAAATAAAGAAACCAAACAAACCATCACTGCTAATGGGCCATGATTAAAGCAAGTTCATGGATCCATTCCAGAGTCCCTGATGGTGGAACTCTAAGTTCAATAATAAACCTACTGATGACACCCATCAGGTTTTATCCTTTATTCCCACATTATCTTTTATTAAAGTGAGTACATTGCACAGTATATGTGTGGTGGGGTGGGTACATTCCTAGGTTAGTTAGGAGTTTTCATAAAATTTATTTTTTTCTATTTTTTTCTTACTACATCTTATTCTTACCTTTCCCCCCATTTTCTCTCCACATTTTTTTTCTAGAATATTAATTTTTTATGCCCACTTAATCATGGAAATTATTAAAAATTCATAAAGAAACACCCTATTTAATTTCTTAATAAAATAAATTTTTTCAATAATATAATGCATGTTTTAGCATGAATTTTGCATTTAGGTGTGACTTTTTCTAGTAAATTGGTTAATTTGTGATTATATAAATGGTTGTATCTCTATTGATTTTTTTATGGGAAAATATTTTAACATAACATCTCCATAAAAATTTTCACCCAACCATAAAGTGTAAATATATTTTACTTAATATAAGGTAAATATACATTAGGTATATGTTTCTCTACTTTTCAAAAAAAATACATATGTTTATTCCTTAATCGATCTATTTCATTATTGTACCACATTGACCTATTCATGTGTACCTATTATCCAACTATTGTAGTCCCAAAAAACCCAAAAAAATATAAAAATAAATAAATATTAATGGGAGGGGGAAAATTACAAATTATTGTGATATCTAGGTAGGCAGTTTAATGTTTGACTTTTGGGAATGCATAAGTGAGTGGGTCTTGAAATTTTATTATACAGGATGTAGGGAAAGTTTGGTGGAAAGAATCATGTGAGAAGAAAAAATTTTAAAATAAATTATACTTACTATATATAAAGTGGAAATAATTGAATTAAATGGTTGTCACGCACACATGGCTAGTTAGTGACATGGTTTAATTTTTAATTATTTTCTAATATTGGTATCATGTGTCCCCTAGAATTTCATTCTGATATAATTTATTATAGGATCAAAATATGATGTAGATGCTCAATTTACAAGAGGGGGTGAATTGTAAACTTTAAAAATATCTTGGAATATTTAAAGTTAGTATAAAACATTCATTTTTAACCTTAAGGAAAACTATGTTTAACAAGGTTAAACAAGGTAAATTCACAAGACCTCTTAGTTCTAAAAACTTACTAGATTCCAGAAATATGGTTCCGGAAATGAAACTTAATAAAAGTTTACAAGGAAAATATTCTACCTTAGGTCCCTTGATTTAAACTTTCATGAAAGTCTATCTTACCCACACTAGGGTTATCCCTCAATAGAAATATCAGAATCTATCTTGATATCCCCAAAAGCCCTCAAAATTCAAGGTAATTAGAACCTTTATCTTCCAAATCAAATTAGTCCTCGAACTTTGAGGTAGTCGTCACCTCTGCCTTCTTATCCCTGAAAGCCCTCGATTGTTCACAGCAATAATCAGAGTCACATGAAGAAATTTGAACAAGATGTTCAGTACGCACAGGGCATGAGAGTCTCTCCCTCTAGAAATCACTTCAGCAGTATGTAATATCTAGATTGATCGAGTCAGTTCTCAATTGTTATTGGCCAGGATCTCGTTCAAATGAGCTCCTATTTATAGGCATTTCTTCAACTGTTGGATCCCTCCTCCAATGGTCATATTTTTTCTTAAATATTAAAGGGAACTGTAATGTGTCACTCAAACAATGGTTAATTAGAAATGGATTACATGGAATCATTTCATAACTATAACAAGGGTAAGTAAAATATGGTTGCTAAAACAAATCCAATTTTTTGGAGTCTAAGGAAAATAATGTTCGGAGTCTGAGTAAATAAACACTTGGAGACTAAATAATAAATATCTAGATTCGTTTTTTCAATGAATTCGGAACTTGAATTATATAGATTTTGGAGTATGAATTCTAATGAATTTTAAGTCTGAATTCTAAGGAATTTGGATTCTGAACACTAAGGAATTCTGAGTCTGAATTCTGAGGAATTCTGAGTCTGAATTCTAAGGAATTAGGAGTCTGAATTCTGAGGAATTTGGAGTCCAAATTCTGAGGAATTCGGAGTCTGAATTCTAAGTAATTTGGAGTCTAAATTCTAATGAATTTGGTGTCTAAATTCTAATTAATTAAGAGTCTGAATTTTGAGTAATTCAAAGTATGAGTTCTGAGAAATTCCAAAACTAAATTTTAGAGAATTCAGAATCTGAATTTTAGAGAATTCAGAATCTATATTTCAGAGAATTCGGAATCTGAATTTCAGATAATTAAGAGTCTGTTTTTCATATAATTTGGAATCTGAATTTCAAAGAATTCGGAATCTGAATTTCATAGAATTCGGAATCTGATTTTTAGAGAATTCGGAATTTAAATTTCAAAGAATTTGGAATCTGAAAACAGAATACTCTATATTTAAGGATTTATAGGATTCCAAGGTTTTAGATATGAAACCAATTTTTAGACTTTATAAATAAAAGTAGTTAGAATAAGAGAAACTATAAAATTAATAATGAAAAAAAAGGTAAGGAGAAAATTTCCTTGGGGAAGGAAAATTTTCCTTATTAAGATAAATCTTAGGGGAAATAAAATTTTAATTGAGATAGAGTGTTTGTGATTTTCAAAACATAGAGGAATGGAAAATTTATAAGGAAACCATATTGACTCAACAATCTCCCCCTTTTTGGAAAGCACAAACATCCTTACAAAAAATAATTTAAGGACTTCTAATTTTTATGGACATAAAAATAAAAACTTATCTCCCTTTACTTATGTATCAAAGTGAATACGGCTAACTCTGCCTTAGGATTTGGAATCACTAAGGATTGTGTTCTTGATTTTCTGAATGAAATTTTATATCTCCATTGATAAGAACATTTCCTTAGATGAACTCCCCCTTACTTAGTGAAATTTATTCTTACTTAATATTCTTTTTATCATTCCTTTCTCCCCCTTTGTGATTTTAAAAAAGGAATAAATATAATGGAAAATTGAATTTAGTACCTGAAACATTAGTACTAAACAACTAAAAATATATGGAGAACAACGAAAATTTCATTAAGATTGAATGAATTTATACAAGGAAGAAATACAAAAAAAATCAGATTAGGAAAAATTAGCCTTCTTTCTCCTTCTGCATCAGCTTCTTGATAATGTTTTTTCACTTCTTAAGCTCCTTGTGATCTTCTTCTAAATACTTGAGTAGCTGATCATGATCTTCACTTTTCTTCTCTGAGGCTTTGATCTTTTCTTCCTGATCCTTAAGAGAATATTCCTGAGCCTTCAAGACTTCTTCTTTCTTAACAAGCTTCTCTTCAAATTAGATTCTGAGATCCATTTCTCTCTTCCAATTCATGGCCATATAATTAATCTTCCCATTCAAATCTTTTACTTCCTACTTCCGAGTAGTCTGTTCAAGAGTCATATTTTCCTCAAATATCATAGAACGATCATTAAGCTTTTCATATTCAGTGTCAAAGGCATCTTTGACATTATCTTGAAAACATAAAAATCTCCCAGGTCTTCGATAGTATTCCTTGACCAGCTTGTAATCTTCTTGCATGACCTTTTATGAGCCTCATAACCAATGAGAAAGGATTTGAAATCTACCTTGAGTCTGAAAACTTTATCCATAATCATGGAAATTGAATCTGATTTCTGATTCATTGAATGTTGAAGCATTTAACATCTAGAATCTATACTTGGGAATATTGAAATAGTACCGACCAGATTTTTTAAATACTGAACAACAAAATCATGTCCCAGGGAAGATGATTCTGAATCTGAGTGTTTGGATGGTGAGAATTCTTTTTCTATGTCTTCATCTTTCCTCTTTGATGAATCACTAACATCTTTCTTCTTCACCACAGATTTACTAGGTGTATCTAATGCCACCTGCTTTCCCTTATCAGCTCTTGGAATGATGTCTTGTGATTTGGTTGATTCATGTTCACTATATGATAGCTAAAAAATCTTATCTTCCTCAAGATTTTCAATGTCGACTCCTACCACAACATCCTCTTGTTTAATAAAATCATGATTGCTACTTTCCTCTTCAGATAGTTTATTCACTTCTTCCTCACCCTTATCATCTTTTTTGGGGTAGAAAGTTTTGAAGACTCAGCTTCAGAAGTTCGGATTGATAATTTATCAGAAAGTCTCTCCTTTTTATGATAATCCTCTACTTGCCTTATCATGTCCTCAGTATCACCACTGCCTTCTTCTTCCCCTTCTTCTTCCACTTCTTCCTCTTCAACTATGTCTTCTTCATGATGTGATTCTGGAATCACTACTTTCTTTCCCGGAGTCACAGGAAGTGATTCTAGAAAAAAATATTCAGGCACTGGGATTTGTTCAAATGATTTCTTAGAATATTTTAGAAGATATTGTACTATCTCAGCCTTATACATCTTATTCTTTTTCTTCTTCTCTTTTTGTTTCTTCTCAAGCTCTTCAGTGGACTTTATCTTTAAGGATTTTGCCTCAGCAGGGTCCAAGCCAAACTTAGGCTCCCCTTCTTTCTTATTCTTCTTATCTTCTCTCTATTTAGCAGCTACTTCATCAGGATAGGTTTTTTTATTCTTTTTCTCCAGTGGTGCAAACAATGTTTCCTTAGCTATAGGAGTTTTTCCTTTCTCTTCCAGCTCCTTGGCCTTCCTCTTTCTTCCACATTTCTTATAAGTTTCATCCACTTCCGACTTCTTTGATAAACCTACTACTTATTCTTCAGATAGGTCATAAAACTCTTCGGATTGACTATTAAAGGCAATCTCCATCTTCCTTAGAGTATCATCACTCAACAACATCACCTTGTAGTTTCTAATCTTGGAACTATGAGGGATTTTGAAAGATTCTAAACAAATAACTATAATCTTTGAAAGAATAGTCAGATATATTATAATTTGAAACTTCATATTTCCATTCTTGATGTTCTCAATCATAATCAAGATATACTTGACCAAGTTTATCTTCCTAAGATTCACTAAGAAATCAAAAATATAGATATCACTCTTTTTTATAGTATCCTTATCTCCTTTCCTTGGAATTACAAAGCCTTGAACCCACAATTAAAGAATTTGTAAGTTTGAAGATAGATGAACATTCTTCAAATTCTTATCTCCTTTCAGAACAATACACTCTATAGGCTTTTCCTTATCAAAATATCCTGATACATCAGGTAATTTGTGAGTACAGAATTCTGTTTCTCCTTCATAAGGACTTCCAATTAAATTTTTTGCCTTGTTGTAAGAAAGAGTGTATGTATTTCCATAACACTTAAAAGAGAACCTGTCTCTACCTTCTTCCTTGAAGAAACTTGTTGTCTCATAGAACACAATTGGAAATTTTGGAAAGACCGGATCCTGTGCTTTTGGTTTCAATACACATACACTCTCCCAACCGTTCATCTTGATATTATTATATATGATAGAGTATTACTTAGCATAAAAATTCAGATCAACCAACCTTTCTCTTTATATCTACAACTCGGAGATTTCCTTAACAGTCTATATTTATTTTTGAGGAGAGGCTTCAGCAGACATTCGAAACTGAGGAAACTTTGAGGATTCACACTAGCCTTAAGTACAGAGGCAGAGCTTTATCACACGAAATTTTAAAAAAACGATGTGGGAAAACTATTTGGGAGGCTTTACATAGGCAATTGAGGTAACAGTTCAACTTCTTTACTTAATCCAATGGTTGAAATACTCTTGATCATATCTAACGATTGAGATGATAACTGAATAATGATTTTTATAGATTCTAATCTTTTGATGTTTTTAAGGTAAACATTTGGATTTATGAAAAAAGTGAATCCAAAAAAGTTTCTTAAACACGATAAAAAGACCAACATTCTAAAAGATGATTATGAAAATTTGAGAAACAAAACATACCTTCCTGATTTTTAGGAAAATTATTCATAATGAGGAAAAATATTATTGACTATGAAAAGTTTTGACTATAAAAAATTTTGACTACGAAAAATTTTGACTATGAAAAATTTGACTAAGAAAAATTTTGACTAACAAGAAAATGTATTCACCCTATGAAAAGAAGTTTCTTACTATAAGAAGATAGGTTTCAACAAGAAGTTAATATGGAAGATTAACTTATGTTTATCATTCCTAACTTCTATTTAATATATTCAAATATATTGTAGGGTAAAGATTTTTTGAAAATATCAGCAAGTTGATCTTGTGTTCCGATAAATTGAAGAATGATATCTCTTTTTTTTTTGTGATCCCTACGAAATTGATGCCTAATATCTATGTGTTTTGCACGAGATTGATGTGAAAGGTTTTTACATAAGTCAATGGAACTAGTATTATCACACAATATTTGTGTTTTGGTAAAACTCATACCATAGTCTGTGAGTGTGTGTTGCATCCACAACACTTGAGCACAATAACTTCCAGCTGCTACATATTCAGCTTCAGTAGTAGAAAGTGCTACTGAGTGTTTCTTTTTACATGACCAAGAATCATCTTCCATTGCACTGAGACAAGGTAGATCTTGGCTCCTAATGTCTTTTAAGTTTAGTGTGTTTACAGTCTCTTGCCTATTAGCATAAAGAATAAACTCTTCCTTGGAATTGTGTACTAAGCAATTGTCATTCCTAAAATTCACAAAGTAACCTTCATTACATAATTGACTTATGCTAATAAGGTTATGCTTAAGGCCCTTAATAAAGAAAACATTTTAAATCAAAGTCTTTTCAAGAAGAACAATGTTACTTATACCAATAATTTCTCCCTTATAATTATCTCCGAAAGTTACTTTTCCTCCTTTCGTCTTGATAATCTTTTCAAAGAAGTTTTTGTTACCATTCATGTTTCGGGAACATCCAATATCCATGTACCATGTATTTTTGTTGGTACAATATTTATTTTATTAAAAATAAGAGTTTTAGACTTTCAAAACCCAAAATTTCTTGGATCTGGAAACTTTAGAAAGAAAAATTTTAGGAATCCACATTTTCTTAGAAAAATAAGCCTTATGAAAATCTAAGGACTGAGTTTTTTTAAGGAACAATTTTTGGCCCAATTCCCACCACACTGACACTTAGTGCAGAATGGATCACTTTGAGGAACAAAATAATTATTACTAAAAACCAGTTTTGACTGAGAATAACCAAATCCAGAATTATTCTTTAGAGGTCAAATTTGGGAATACATCTTATCAAAGTTTTTCTTTCCTAAGGTAAAGTTTGACAAAAACTTCTTCAAGGAAAATATTTCTGACTTCAGTCTAATAACTAAGTTTTTATAATCAAAAATATTAGTTTTAGCACTAGAGTTAGTCTCTAAAATATTTTTCTTATAAATTACTTCTTCTGGATACCTAGATAGTTTATCATTCTCAGAATTGACTTCCTTAAGGTTTTTTGAAATACTTTCAAAATCATAAATTTTCTTATCAAGATCTTTAGAAAGATCTGATACTTCTTTTGTAAGAATATAAATCCTATAATTTACCTTATCATTTTCTTTCTTGAGTTTAAAATTTTTATTCTCAAGAAGCTTAGCAAGCCTAGAAACTTCTTTATAAGTAGGTAAAGTATTATCTTCAACAAAATAATATTCTTCATCCAAAGATTAATAATATTTATTATCGCTATAATTTTCATTCAAGGATACATTGGTTATAGATTCAGAATTGTGTACCTTAGCAATTAGACAATGAATTTCAATGGGTAACTTGGAAATTAGACCAAGATTCTTATGACCAGAAGATTCATACTATGAGGTTTCATCAAAAGAGTCTCCACCACTGGCACTCTAGGTGTCATTAGCATTCAAAACATTCTTAGCTTTATCTTTGTAGTACTTTTTTCTATTTCTCTCAGAATTTTTTTCCTTTCTATCCTTTTTCTTATGCATAAAACAATCTGTCCTTATATGCCATTCTCTTTTACATTCATAACAAGTAACTTCTGTGTCTTTCTTTACCTTTCTTTATTTCTTCTTAAATCTATACTGAAAGTATTTCTTCCCAACTAACTTTTTCATCCTTCTGGAAAGATTAGCTAACTCATTCTCATAATGTTCACTTTCACTTTATTTAGATAAAACAGTGAATTTATATGGATCTTGTAACCTTCTCAAGAGTCTTGACTTCAGTAGAAGTAAAGGATAAACTTCCATTTCCATTCTTCTTTTTATTCAAATCAGCATATCTTTTCATTCTTGTCTCATGTTGAAGAAGAGTTTCAAAAATATCATCAAGAGTAATCTGAGATACTTTCCTATTCTCATCAATAGTTGTTCTCTTAGATTCCCACTCATTAGTCATGATATCTATAATCTTTTCCACAAGTGCCTCATCATCTAAAACTTTCTGACCCATGGATTTTAAGATATTAACAATATTCATAAACCTTTGTTTTACCTTACACACTGGTTCTATATAAGGAAATATAAATCCATGATATTATGCTCTAAGCATAGCTCTTCTAGTTTTTATAACCTTTGATGTACCAAAATGAGTAACCTATAACTTCTTCTAAATATAATTTGCAACTTCACAAGAAGAAATCTGACTGTATATATTCCTAGTCATGGAACACAACAAAGTATTGTGTACCTTGTAGTTTAGTTGATATTCTGACTTTTCTTGATTACTAAAAGTTCGGACTTCCTTATCAGGAATCTTGTTATCTCTAGTAATCATAATGAATTTTTCTACTCTAGTATTAATAACAAAAGTCTTCATACGATCTCTCCAGTATTCATAATCATTCCCATCTAATATAGGTGGTCTAGTAGGATTTATATTGTCAATCGAACCAACATTCATTACTGTCATCTAAAAGAAAATATTTTTCCATAGAAACTTATTAATAGTAAAAGTTTGTAAACAAGGATAAGAATCCCGAGAAAGTAAAATATTTAGAACAATGAAAAATTGATTAAGAAAACCTATATGTGAATATAAGTATTCCAAATACCTCCTTTGATTCTAATTGTAGGATCGAAATATGATGTATATGCTCAATTTACAAGAGGGGGTGAATTGTAAACTTCAAAAATTTATTTAGAACCTTTAAAGTTAGTATAAAACTTTCATTTTTAACCTTAAGGAAAACTATGTTTAATAAGGTTAAACAAGGTAAATTAGCAAGACCTCTTAGTTCTAAAAACTTTCTAGGTTCCATAAATATGGTTTCAGAAATGAAACTTAATAAATTTTTACAAGGAAAAGATTCAACATTAAAGTATATAGAATCTTATTAATCAGAGTATACTAGCACAAGAAAGTATAAGATAGTTATACATTCCTTATTAATCAAAATACAGTAGAAAATAAACTTGAAACAAAAACAAGTAACAAGTATGAAATCTTTTAACCCAAAGAATAGGGTATACAACAACCTTGGATAAAGGTCTATTGATTTATAATTTCAAGAAATTCTTTCTTACCCACACTAGGGTAAGCCCTTGATAGGAATATCGGAATATGTCTTGTTATCCCTGCA
Organism: Viscum album; assembly: GCA_963277665.1. Classification (NCBI taxonomy): domain Eukaryota; kingdom Viridiplantae; phylum Streptophyta; class Magnoliopsida; order Santalales; family Viscaceae; genus Viscum; species Viscum album. Next base: position 1,282,186,373 of record OY728153.1, read on the forward strand.
AGCCATTGAACTTCAAGGTAGTTGGAACCTCTGTCTTCCTAATCAAGGAAGTCCTCAAATTTTAAGGTAGTCAGCACCTCTGTCTTCATATTCCCGAAATCCCTCTATTTTTCACAGCAACAATTGGAGTCGCACGAAGCAAGCTAAACAAGATGTTCAGTATGCACAAGGCATGAGATTCTCTCTCTCTAGAAATCACTTCAGTAGCATGTAATCTCTTAATTGATCATTTCAGTTCATAGTTGTTATTGGCCATGAGCTCGTTTAAATAATCTCATATTTATAGGAATTTCTTCAACGGTCGGCTCCCACCTCCAATGGTCATATTTTTCCTTGAATCTCGGAGGGACCTAAACATGTGTCACTCAAAAAATGGTTAATTAGAAATGGATTGCACGACATCGTTTTATAACTATAATAGGGTTAAGTAAAATATGGTTGCTTAACCAAAATCCAATTTTACAGATTCTAAGGAAAATAAAGTTCGGAGTATAAGTAAATAAACACTTGGATACTATAAATCATAAATATCCATATTCTGTTTTTATGGGAATTCAGAACCTGGATTCTGTAGATTTTAGAGTCTGAATTATAATGAATTCGAAGTCTGAATTCTAATGAATTAGGATTCTAAAATCTAAGGAATTCAGAGTCATAATTCTGAGGAATTCGGAGTCTAAATTCTGTGGAATTTGGAGTCTGAATTCTGATAAATTCAGAGTCAGAATTATAAGGAATCTAGAGTCTGAATTCTGAGGAATTCAGAGTCTAAATTTTAAGGAATTCAGAGTCTGAATTCTGAGAAATTTGGAGTCTGAATTCTAATGAATTTGTAATCTGAATTTCATAGAATTAAGAATTTGAATTTCAGAGAATATAGAATCTAAATTTTAGAGAATTCAGAGTTTGTATTTCAGAGAATTCGGAGTCTGTATTTCAGAGAATTCGGAATCTGAATTTTAAAGAATTCAAAATCTGAATTTCAGAGAATTTGGAATCTGAATTTCAGATAATTCGGAATTTGAAAACAGAATAATCTATATCTAAGGATTTATAGGATTCCGAGGTTTTAGATATGAAACCAATTTTTAGACTTTATAAATAAAAGGATTTAAAATAAGAGAGGTTATAAAACAAACAATGAAAACAAAGGTAAGGAGAAAATTTCCTTGGGGAAGGAAAATTTTCCTTATTAATAAAAATCTTAGGGGAAATAAAATTTTCCTTGAGATAGAGTGTTTGTGATTTTCAAAAAATAAAGGAATGGAAAATTCATAATGAAACCTTATTGACTCAACATTTATGAGACGTATTTTTCCATGATCATTAGAAATAACACCTTGGTATGGTTTTTTCTTTGATCGTATTGCTATCAAGAACTAAATTTTCAATGTTAAATCTTCATGAAGTTGGGTATATCTCCATGAATCATTTTTGGAAATTTTACTTTTCCCATGAGTGAATATGTTTAGGTGTGGGTTGTGATCTCACCATGATTCACTATTTTATTTCACCACTACACCAATGTATTAAACTAATTTTGTATTATAAATTCCAAATATAATAAAAAAAATAAATTTATAATTGATTCAATTAATTAATTTTTATCAATATTAAAAATGGTATATTTCACTTTTTTTTATGTTTTCATTGTTGGTGGGGTGATTAGGAGGGACTAGGATGAAGTTGAAGAAAAAATAACCAAACTGTGTAGGATTCCAAGCACACATGTGGACTCATATGCACACTTTAGCTAATTTGTGCATCCAATTGAGATGAGATTTTTTTTTCTAATCTAAACTTTAGTGTTATACCAATATTATGAAGTAACCCAGGCCCAATTCATCCATCATAAAAAAAATGATTTTTCCAATAAACTGAATCTACTAGAAGTCAAATTTTTAGTTCTATATTTCATCCATATATCAAGATTTTTTATTCCAAATGATTCTAAATTTTCAATGAATATAGTAAATAAGAGGGGAAACAAATTTTTAGTTTTGAAAAAAGTGAGATAATATTGTCCAGTATCCCAAAACCATGTTCCAATGGGTATTTCAAAATTTGGGTGCAAATAACCACTTCTCATATTGGATTTAAAAGGTTACCTATGGCACCCCATTTGTATTCTCAAACAAGGGGAACATATCTACCATTTTGGAGACCCAAATAAGTCATATATTCATCCTAGAAGTTTTTCAATCCCATTCCCTCCTGGGAGGGATTGAGGATGGGGGTGAATTTCCAACCAATCCTCTTCCTCCTCTTGATGGTGAGCCAAATGGTGGATGGTCATTTAGAGGAAGATACACACACTTGGGTGGGATTTTAGTCACTTTTTCTTCTATTTTTTTCTATAATTTGTGTGTGAAACATTTTAGTTTTATTTTATCTTGACATTTTTATCTGTTTAAATCATTTTTTTATATAATCAAGATAAACGCTTTTCATTTCCATATCGATTGGGTTGATATTTTAAGTGAAAATCTTATTCTGTTCCAATTGGAAAATATAATAAACCTTTTTCTCTCATAAATACATAATATTTCATTATGTTTAGGTATCCCTTGTTCTGTTATTGTGTTCCAAACCTTTACAACATGATTATTGTGTACAATATTGGTTCTTTGTACATTGTTTTAAGAGGAAAGAGGGTAATCGAGATCTTCATAACCCTTAAAAAATAGATTCCATAAAACCATGTGAAATTTTCATAAAAATGAACTATATAATATATCTAGTAAACTTGAAATGACCTCCTTCTATAATAATTATAAAAACACCACCTTCCTTTTTCAACTATTAAACGTTTAAATCAAGTCATTTTATTTTTAAAAACTTTTTTTAAAAACCACCCCCACTTTTAGTACTTCTTGTAAAAAATACACACTTTAATCCTCCAACACACCTTTATAGATGACCTATGATCTTCCATATACAATAAATATACTTTAAAAATAATAAATTTTACATTTCATGACATCGTGGTAAAATTTTGACATTGCTTTCAGGGAGATCTTTTGTTTTTAGTGTGTAGTTTTTTAAAACAACATTGTGTAAATTGTAAATATTGGTGAGCTTATTTTCTTCCTTCATTTTTTTTAAATTTGTTTCTAAAATATTCCTTTTGTAGGCCTTGTTAATTATTTGGTCTTCGTTGAAGGAACTACTTCCTGTTAAACATGAACCAGAGAGGATCTTGTGTCATCAACACCAAGAAACACCAAATTATCCCTTGAATAAGGATGCAGAAAACATCAACACGCTTCTTGATCATTTTTCTTCTTCTAAAACCAAAATCAAGACTAAAATAAGCATTCATAATATATATGAAAATAATTGGACATTAAAATAAAAAACCTCACCTGATGTAGAGATCTATCCACTGTATATTCAAATATAAGGAAAATCGCCTAATTTTGAACTAAAATTAAGTCTAATTCACTTATTACCAAAATTTCATAGACTAACTGGAGAAGTCCCACATAATAATTTAAAATAATTTCATACTATGTGTTAAACATTAAAATCTTCTAATGTGGATGAATAATAAATAAAGATTATGGAATTCCATTTCTCATAATATGACAATATAAAAGATTGCTTGTATAATGTTAACTCCCCTATTAGAGGATAGACGGACATAAAATACCTTTTTCTATAAAAATTCTTCCTAGCATCTCAAACTGAAACTATAAGGAAATAATTTTTTAGACTAAGGAAATCGCATAGGGAAACTATAGCATCCCGCCTTTTTGTCACATAAACTTTCATTACATTATACAAAACTGAGGATCTTTAAGGACTAGTGTCTTGGAAACCAGGAACTTAATACATGAAACAAAAAAAATATTCTTATTAAAAAACTTGAAAGGATTCTCCTTATGTTCACCCAAGGTTCATTACTACATCTCATAACCTGGGTACATACATCAAAAGAAATGGTGATCAGAAGGCCCAATAAGGGAAACAAGGGAGACATTTAACATGTGAACTTGAGATACATCAATAAAGTCATGAAAATAACTTTAAGGCATGAGAATGAAATCATGAGGCATATCATAATAAAAATAACATATTACATAACTTGAATATGTGGCTACAAAATTTTACAAATACAATCATTTCCATTTTAACAAGGTCTATCCCCAAGGTGTCAATAAAAATTACCAAGGTTATTCACCAAGGTATCAGTTTAAATGGTCATCTCTAGAGATTAAGTCTTTACCCAATGCATTGGAGCGCTATCAGGGCGCACCTTTAAATTTGTCTTTATCATCATCTGAGACACATATATCATCATCAATAATTTCATAAACAACCCATATAGCATAAAATAAATGGGTTTCATTTCATAATCATAACTTTTTAAAAACTGCTTTAAAGACATGATCTTTATGTCACTTTAAACCCACATAAAGGGAAAGCGGGTCTCATGTATGTAAATCCCAGAATTTAAAATAGAAAATTTTTTTATATATGTGAATACCCCTATAGAATAGAGAGCTTTGAGTATTCACTTAATAAAATAAAATAACTTTAGAAAAAGAGAGAGTTATTTTGAGACGGAAATTCTGCAGCATAACGGCTATGTTTTGGGGTTTTAGAAAACATTGAAAAGAGAGGGGACATGGGTCAAACATTAATAAATGACCCATAAAACAGTATAGGGACAGAATATAAGGATATATGAACATGGTAATGAAATTTTAAGGACATACCATTTGAAATGAAAAACATGGAAGGAATACAAAAAAAAGATTTCTCTTATGAAAATTCGGCAGCCTAACGGCGTTACTTAAAACATCCAAAAAATTGAATTGATGAGGTCAAATAGGGTCTCTCATCATATGAACATAAAATATAAGTATTATAGATATAGATATCATACCCCCAACATAATAAAAAGTAACATGAAAGACTTGACATGAAAATAGATCTTGAAACGAGAAGGGTGAAAGAACCCCTTAAAAATTCGGCAACCTAACGGCGCCACTTAAAACTTCAAAATACTGAATTGAAGAGATAAAATATGGTCTCTAATAATATAAACATAAAATATCAGTATAATATATATATATATCATACCCCAACATAATAACAAGTAACTTTAAATACTTTACATGAAAGTAGAACTTTGAAAAATGAGAAAGGTGAACGAATCCCTAAAAAATTTGGCAGCCTAACGGCGCCACATAAAATTTCTTAAAATGAATTGATGAGATCAAGAAGGGGTATATCATCATATGAACATGAAAAGTGAAGTAAGAGGAATATAAAAGAACATCCTCCAACATAAGATCATGGAGCATAAAATAAATGACATAAAAGAGATTACTTGAAAAGAAAGGGAGAGGTAGGATCCCTTACCTTAAAACGTAACTCTTAAAACTAACAGTTTTGGACATTGAGGGATTGGGGGCACCTTGGGAGGACTCCTTGGGAGGTAATGAAACTAGATCTTCGTTGTGGAAGAGTTGGGAGTGAAAAATAAAGTAGGAAAGGGTGGGTATTTATAGGGAAGGTGAGGTGATACTTTAATTATTTCAAGGGACACCTCACAAGTGGTTTTCCCAAAACCGTGGGCTCTCCCATGGTATTTCCCATGGAGTTAGGCCACATAGGGCCACCAATACAATAATTCATCACCTTTGGTCAGCCAACACTTAAAATATCTCATGAAATCATCATGACACAGTTATGATGTCATTAAACATTCCGAAACCCTAAAACTGTATTTTCACGATTCATCGAAAATTCAACTTTCTCATAAAAATCCCAAAATTTCACCTTAACCAAATATCGATGCTCTGATTTCAAAAATGAACTCCATTTTATAAAAAAATTTCTAAATATTTTTAATTAAATTTTTAATTAAAAAAAACTATTCACCCGAAAAACTAATACTTGACTAAATATTTATGAAACCGTTATTTACCAATTTTATTGAATCACATTACTTAATCAAGATGTCTAAATTATATTAATACTTTCTTTAAGTGTGATTACTAATTCAGTTGGTCACATTACTAATCCTAAGCATAAAATCACTATTCATAATTTACTATTCATCAAAAATCAAGTTGATCTTATTAGACTCTAAATTTCGTACTGAACATAATTATAGAAGACCATTTTTTGAAAATAATTACACATTTTTAATTATTTAAGGTTTACATAAACATTTTTAAAATATCCTTTTTCTAAAATTCATCAAAAATATGCATACTATATTTATTCGGTCATTTGAAAATTCATAAACTTCATCATAAGAAGAAATCAAAATTTTTATTTAAAAAAAGGATTACACAAGGCAGTTACGGTCTCCTTACATAGCCCCTTATCACACCAGCATAGGACCTAAGTGTAAGGTGTGCTAAGGTGATAGAATCTGAGGGAGGCTCGGCCAACATTGCATGAGTAGTAATTTCTATCAGTTTGAACTTCTCGCGAAGGCGATTCTGTTCTAGCTTCAAACGATGAAGTTCGGCTTGGGTTTGGTCCAGAGTAAAGCCTAGTGGTGCTACCTCCTTCCCAAGTTCCATTAGATGGGATTCGATTGGCTTGAGACTACTGGATGAGGCCATCGAATCTCCTTTTTATATTAATCAACCAAGGTCACTTTTATTTAGAGACAAAAGTTGCAACATTTAGTTTTCAATGGTCATACTGACTAACGGTCATATAATAGTCAAAACCCAACAGTCTCATTTTAATTATACTCATGTTATCAAATGAAGCAGTTTTGTTGAGTATGAAAAATAAAATAACACACAAAATTAGGAAACAAGATTTATTCAAAATTTCAGGTTGTTACAATCTTCCCCCTTAAGAAATTGCATCCTCGCAATTTTTAAAATTAGGTTTTGAAATTTCATTGAAAGTCCCACATCGGAAAAAGAGTCAGTAACACTATTACTTTAAAAGATAGAAAATTAAGTACAAAGGTCACCCGAGTTAACCCATACTAGGATTCCATGTAGGAAAACATGGATATAGAAGAAAAAACAAAGGCTCATGTTCTGAGGGAGAGTGATAGAAAACATGATTAGGAGAAAGTTAACAATAAGAAAATCATAAACTTATGATGTGTGTAAATGGTCTTTGATTGCCCAGTAGGAAACATTAACAGACAATGTTTTTGTTTTACGTTATTTTTCATAGTTTTGAGGAATTCATTTACTACATAGAATAAAAACATAAGGAAATATACCTACCTTCAAGTAGAGTTTCATCCTTTAATAAGTTTCTACCAAAAATAATCTTTTCTCCAAACGATGAGCATTCAAAACTACTTGGTCGCATCCAAGCACAAGAATCATCTTATAGAGAATCACATAATCCACCAAAGATTAACTATCGATTTCTTCTATCTTTAAACATTATCCCAAAAATAGAAAGGGTAAGATAAAACAACTCTTCCAAAATAAATAACCCAAGAGGAAGGGAAACTACTTTAAATCTTAAAAGTTCCATGGAACTACCCAAAGTTCATCATAAACCATTCCATAAATAATTGTCCTTAAAATTCTTCAAAATAAACCAAAATAAGATTGAAACCCAAATACAAGAAGGATTTGATAACATAGTCTTCCAGGATAAATTTTATCGCTCATCTCCAAACAACATCAACCACTCCTAATATCTTATAACAAAAGTAGCTAACCTAAACATATTTTACCCAAAATAGGTTAATCATTTCCATATGTAACCTAAATTACTATAAGTCCGCCTTAAATTCATCAATTCTTCAAAATATAAGTCAACCTTTACTCCTCAAGGAAAATACCGTAGTAATCTATTTACCTCGATCAAATAGGGTTCCCAAAATAGTTAACGTCTTAAAAAATAATCATCATCTTTTAATCCCCTAATCACCCTTTTTTTAGAAGAACATCTTTACTACATGAACATGTGGTACATAACAATAGATGTTTTCCTTAATGATATAAAATCATCTTAGGTAGTGACTCAATGATCTTAGAAAACATAAAATATATGCTCATAGATCAAGAACTAAAATACAACATGACATAGACAATTATTGACAAGAAGTTACATGTAATTCAGTCATCATGATCCATCTCAGCATAGGACTTGGATTGTTCCCTTTTCCACAAATATTGTTGATTCTCATCATGCTTCTCACCCATTCCAAGAAATAATTGCCTTGGATAATGTCTAACTTCACCACATTTACAACATCGAAATGTATAAGGAACATTTGATCGATCCTTATCTCCATTCATCACATTATCCATTTTTTTAAATTAATTGGCTACTTTATACCCTATCTTCCCACACTTAAAAGATCTCTCGGTTCCTTTTTGACATCCTCCTTGGTGCCCCTTTCCACACTTTTTCCACAAAGGAAATTGGGTCTTCTTTCCCTTATCAACTTTATCATATAAACATCCTTGAGACTTTTTCTTCTTCTTCCGTGATGAATTTGTGCATTCAACTAGGTACCAATTATTAATTGTTATTTTTGATAGATGGTTTGGCATAATCACAATATGTTCAACTTGATCCTTCATCATCTCTGTCACCTCAATTGGGAAATAATCACATTTCCTATCACATTGTTTGTTGGGACATGTTCTTCTATTTCCCGCCATTAACTAAGAAAAGAAAGTATAATTAGGGGCTTGAATACTTAGTCAATAATCATTAAAAGGAAACTTTAAGCATAGAAGGATAAACTTTTAGAATAAAAGTATATCCTAACTTGTGATCCCCTAGGTTCCAATCTAGGTTTTCCATGATCATATATTCTTATGGGAATCTTTATTTTATTTTATCTTTGTTCCTTTAATAATGGACCATACTAAGCTTATGAATTTACCAAAGCATATCCCCTGGGAGTGTCGTAACCAAGAGTGCAGCAAGGCCCATTGTCATGTACTAGTTTTCATTCGAGTCTAGCTCAAAGCGGTGTTTTCGGGTTTTACCCCTATTTACATCTGTGCCAGATCCACCTCTACCTGCTCGTATCCAGATAGGGATGTATTTGCTTGGAAACCCCTTACTCAATACTCACCAAAATACCAGGAAGATTTTCTATATTTAAACTTTTCTATTGGGTTCTTCCTAAAGTTTTCATATCCTAATATCCACAAATAACTAAACCATCTTTTGATACCAACTATAGAATCCCGCCTTTTTTTCACATAAACTTTCATTACATTATACAAAATTGAGGATCTTTAAGGTTTAGTGTCTTGGAAACCAGTAACTTAATACATGAAACAAAAAAACATTCTTCTTAAAAACTTGAAAGGCTTCTCTTTATGTTCATCCTAGGTTCATTACTGCATCTCATAACCTGGGTACATACATCAAAAGAAAGGGTGAGAAGATGGCCCAGTAAGGTAAACAAGGGAAACATTTAACATGTGAACTTGAGATACATCAATAAAGTCATGAAAAGAACTTTAAGCCATGAGAATGAAATCATGAGGCATATCATAATAAAAATAACGTATTTCATAACTTGAAGACGTGGTTACAAAATTTTACAAATAAAATCATTTCCATTTCACCAAGGTCCATCTCCAAGGTGTCAATAAAAATTACCAAGGTTATTCACCAAGGTATCAGTCTAAATGGTCATCTCTAGAGATTTAGTCTTTACCCAATGCATTGGAGCGCTATCAGGGTGCACCATTAAATTTGTCTTTATAATCATGTGAGCCACATATATCATCATTAATCATTTCATAAACAACCCATATAGAATAAAATAAATGGGTTTCATTTCATAATAATAACGTTTTAAAAACTGCTTTGAAGACATGATCTTTATGTCACTTTAAACCGACAGAAAGGGAAAGCGAGTCTCATGTATGTAAATCCCAGAATTTAAAATAGAACATTTTGGTACATATGTGAATATCCCTATAGAATAGGGAGCTTTGAGTATTCACTTAATAAAATAAAATAACTTTAGAAAAAGAGAGAGAGTTATTTTGAGACGGAAATTCTGCAGCATAACGGCTATGTTTCGGGGTTTTAGAAAACATTGAAAAGAGAGAGGACATGGGTCAAACATTCATAAATGGCCCATAAAACAGTATAGGGACAAAATATAAGGATATATGAACATGGTAATGAATTTTTAAGTACATACCATTTGAAATGAAAAACATGGAAGGAATACAAAAATAAGATTTCTCTTATGAAAATTCGGCAGTCTAACGGTGTTACTTAAAACTTCCAAAAAAATGAATTGATGAGGTCAAATAGGGTCTCTCATAATATTAACATAAAAGATCAGTATCATAGATATAGATATCATACCACAACATAATAAAAAGGAACATTAAATACTTGACATGAAAATAGATCTTGAAAACAAGAAGGGTGAAAGAATCCCTTAAAAATTCGGCAGCCTACCGACGACACTTAAAACTTAAAAATACTGAATTGAAGAGATAAAATAGGGTCTCTAATCATATGAACATAAAATATCAGTATGATAGATATATATATAATACCCCAACATAATAACAAGGAACTTGAAATACTTGACATGAAAGTAGAACTTTGAAAAATGAGAAAGGTGGACGAATCCCTAAAAAATTCGACAGCCTAACGACGCCACTTAAACTTTCTTAAAATGAATTGATGAGAGCAAGAAGGGGTCTCTCATCATATGAACATGAAAAGGGAATTAAGAGGAGTATAAAATAACATCCTACAACATAATATCATGGATCATAAAAGAAATGACATAAAAGAGATTACTTGAAAAGAAAGGGAGAGGTAGGATCCCTTACCTTAAAACGTAACTCTTAAAACTCAAAGGTTTGGACCTTGAGGGCTTGGGGGAACCTTGGGAGGACTCCTTGGGAGGTAATTATACCAGAGATTCGTTGGGGAAGATTTGGGAGTGAAAAATAAAGGATTAAAGGGTGGGTATTTATAGGGAAGGTGAGGTGATACTTTAATAATTTCATGGGACACCTCACAAGTGGTTTTCTCAAAACCATGGGCTCTCCCATGGTATTTCCCATGGAGTTAGGCCACATGGGTCCCCCAATAAAATAATTCATCACCTTTGGTCGGCCAACACTTAAAATATCTCATGAAATCATCACGACATAGTTATGATGTCATTAAACATACAGAAACCCTAAAACTGTATTTTCACTGTTCATCAAAAATTCAAATTTCTCAGAAAAATCCCAAAATTTCACCTTAACCAAATATTGATGATCTGATTTAAAAAATGAACTCCATTTTATAAAAAAAAATTCTAAATATTTTTAATTAAATTTTTAATTAAAAAAACACTATTCACCCAAAAAAACTAATACCTAACTAAATATTTATGAAACCATTATTTACCCATTTTAGTGAATCGCATTACTTAATAAAGGTGTCTAAATTATATTAATACTTTCTTTAAGTGAGATTACTAATCCATTTGGTCACATTACTAATCCTAAGCATAAAATCACTATTCATAATTTACTATTCATCAAAAATCAAATTGATTTTTATTAGAATCTAAATTTCGTACTAAACATAATTGTAGAAGACCATTTTTTGAAAATCATTACACATTTTTAATTATTTAAGGTTTACATAAACATTTTTAAAATATCCCTTTTTCTAAAATTCATCAAAAATATGCATACTATATTTATCTGGTCATTTGAAAATTCATAAACTTCATCATAAGAAGAAATCAAAATTTTTATTTAAAACAAAGGATTACACAAGGCAGTTACGGTCTCCTTACATAGCCCCTTATCACACCATCATAGGACCTAAGTGTAAGGTGTGCTATGGTGAGAGAATCCGAGGGAGGCTCGGCCAACATTGCACGAGTAGTAATTTCTATCAGTTTGAACTTCTCGCGAAGGCGATTCCGTTCTAGCTTCACGCGATGAAGTTCGGCTTGGGTTTGGTCCAGAGCAAAGCCCAATGGTGATACCTCCTTCCCAAGTTCTATTAGATGGGCTTCGATTGGACCGAGACTACTGGATGATGCCATCAAATCTCCTTTCTATATTAATTAACCAAGGTCACTTTTATTTAGAGACAAAAGTTGCAACATTTAGTTTTCAATGGTCATACTGACTAACGGTCATATAATAGTCAAAACCCAACAGTCTCATTTTAATTATACTCATGTTATCAAATAAAATAGTTTTGTTGAGTATGAAAAATAAAATAACACACAAAATTAGGAAACAAGATTTATTCAAAATTTTGGGTCATTACAGAAACACTTTATGAATACTGGGAAATTTTTAAAAGGCTTTTTTCAAGTTTCTCACACCAACAAATAAGTGATCAAATTTTAATACAATATTTTTATGAAGTTTTAATTCAAATTGATCATAACATGATTGATGCTGTATAAATTGGTGATATATTTGATAAAATCACAATCTATATAAGTACCTTGACTGAGAACATAGTGCAGAACACTCAATAATTAGATTCAAGGTCATGTGTACCCATTTGAGGTGTCCATGAGGTGAAAATTTCTAAGATCTGAAAAAAGGTGGGCATAAACTTCAAAGAGTTAAGTACCCTACTCCTACAGCTTTCTCTTTCCCAAATAAAATCCCAACAACCTCCTCCAATTCATTGTGGTATCTATGTAGTTGACACCCACTATTCTGACCAATCCCCACAATTGAGATAAACTTCTAAGAGTTTTGAGTAAATATTTCTAGACTGCCCCTATAACCAACCCATTAGGAAAGAACCATACAATCCATCCAACCCTTAGTGTAAATACAGCCAACCCAATAGGAAATGGGTTGTTCAAACCAACCTCAACAACCATGGAACCAATTGGGGAAGAGTTTTGATCCACCACCACCACCCAGAAATCCTCAACCACCACAAAGGACTTTCTAACAACCCCATCCAAAACCTGGTCTTGGACTATAATACATGATGAAAAAATGGATGAAAATAATCTCCGATTAAAAAAAACACAAGAATCCATATAATACCTAAAAACTCCATTAGTCCAACTCGTCAACTTGGTGGGTGAAACTCAAAGTCAATAGTTTGGTAAAATTCCTTTTCAACCACATTTCAACATTCAGGACAAGGAAAATTTAGTTTTATCACCCTTCAGAGTTTAACACAACTTAAAATCCAAATAACCCCTCTATTTGAGTCATCCCCTCCTGAGGAAACCACCATTACAACCAATTAAAATTCTTGGAATTAGGAAAATCCTTCTCCTAAGAGAAGACCTTCCAAATGAGAGAGATTTTTATTTGATGAACCACCAAGAAAAATCATTCCTCTTCCATTTTTTAAAAAGGTCCACTAAAAAAGGAAAAAACCAAACTAGACATGATAAATAAATCTTGGAAAATTTCGAAAAACTATAAGTTAGCATCCCTTTGATTGATGTCATGAAGATAATTTCATGATACACTAAGTTTCTAAAGGGAATGTGTACACACTAAAGGTTAATTAAATGTGATTAAAAGGAGATATTGGAGAGTAATGTCTCATCAATAATATAGTTGTCACTTCCCACCAAATGCAAATATCCTTAAACAATATCGATTCCATGCACCATTGGGGAGTATTTATTTTCTAAGGTTATTCTTGATTTGTGTTCTTATATAAATTTGATGCCTCACCCCATTTTCAATTCATTATAAGTTTTATAATTGAGTCTCCTATGAATTGTTGTTCAACTAGAAAACCAGAGTACCGCACACACCGCTGGTGTGTTAGAGAATGTTCTTGTGGGGGTGAAAATTTTAATTTTTCCTACTGATTTCTATGTACTTATAATTGAATATTATACGATGAATGAAAATTTATGAATTATATTGGGGATTCCTTTATTTAATACTATCAAAACCATAATTAATTTCCAAAATGGTATATTATCTATGGATTTTGGCGGTGACATTTTCCACTTCAATGTCCTGGATTCCATGAAGCACCCTTCAGAATAACATTCCTCACTTTCAGTTAATTCTATTGATATAATCCATTCCCATGGAAAAAAATATTTTATTTCACATGATACCCTTTCTTTGTTTTCATCATTAATAAAAATTATAGGTAATGAATCATGTATTGAATGTTATATTAGTTTAAAAAAATGTCAATCGTGTTCTTTAATTGATGATTTCTTGAGCATTGAGGATCCCAGGACTATCGATGATACTGCTAAGCTTGTATAATCTTATTATTCATCTAAGGATTTTAATATTGATTGGTTAGATAGGATGATTAACCTCTCATATTCACATTCACTCCCATCAATCCAAAATTTCCATGAATTGGAACTTAAACCATTGCCGAAAAATTTGAAATCTTTATATCTTGAGAATGGAAGAAATTTTTCTATCATCATTTATAGTTCACTCTCTTTAAATCATTAATTGTGACTTTTTTAGATTTTGAGAGATTATATTTAATCATTAGGATATACACTTACTAAAATTCCCAGTATTAGTCCTTCAATTTTTATGCATCATATATTGTTAAATGATGAGGCTAAACCAGTGAGTCAGGCACAACAGCAACTACACCCAAACCTTCTTAATGTTGTTAAAAATGAGGTAACAAAATTATTTGATTCTAGAATAATTTACCCCATATCTTATAGCTGATGGGTTAGTATAGTATAGATAGTTCCGAAGAAAACTGGTTTTACAATTTTTAAAAATAAAAACAATGAATTGGTTCCAACCTATGTGCATAATGGTTGTTGTTCCTGTATAGATTATCACCAACTAAACCAATACACTAGAAGGGACCATTTCCCATTACCGTTCATTGACCAGATTCTAGATAGGCTATCGAGGAAGTCCCACTATTTTTTCCTTGATGGGTATTCTGGATACTTTCATATCCATATTTCTCCTGAGGATCATGAAAAAGACAACCTTTACTTTCCCATTTGGTACATTTACCTATCATAGGATTCCATTTAGTCTGTGAAACGCTCCAAATAATTTCCAACGATGCATGGTTAGTATTTTTTAGATTTCCTAAAGAATTACCTTGAATTATTCAAGGATAATTTCACTATATATGGTTCCTCTTTTGATCATTGTATGAGTAGTATTGGTTCTATCCTACATCACTATTATGAAAATAATCTTGTATTAAATTATGAGAAATGTCATTCCATGGTGCGGAAAGGTATAGCAATTCAACATGTCATTTTTGGGTATGGTTTCCAAGTAGATAAATCAAAAGTAGACATCATTTCTTCCCTGCCATTCCTGAAAAATTAATGGGAAGTGCGGTCTTTATTAGGAAATTCTAGATTTTATCATCATTTCATTCATTAATTTATTAATATTGAACTTCCCCAATCCTGATTAATCCAAAAATAAAAGTATTCTATGTTTGATAAAAATTGTGAGGATGCTTTTAACAGACTAAAATGGATTCTCCCATCACCCCCAGTAACCCAACCACCTTAGTGGGATTTACTATTTGAGCTCATTTGTGATGCCTCTAACTATGCATTTTAGGAATTCTTATTATGATGGGATGATCGAGCTCAACATGTCACAACCTATGCCTCATTAACACTAGAACCTACCCTATAAAACGGCACCAAAAGTGAAAAATAATTCATTTTCATTGTGTTTTCCTTGGAAAAAAATTAGATCATAACTTTTAGGGTCCCAAGTGATTATGTTCTCACACCATATATCCCTCCAATATCTCCTTGAGAAATCGAAAACCAAACCACATATCATTCACTAGATTCTCCTCCTATAGGAATTTAATCTATAAATTAGGGATAAAAAAGGACTAGAGAATGTGGTGAAATACCATATCAGTAGGATCCTATCATCCTCATGCATTTAAATATCCCATTATATTCCCATAAATGACATGTTTTCTAAGGAGAAATTATAATGAGTGAAAGATTTTATTCCTTAGTATGTTGAAATTGTAAATTATTTGGTAGCATCTTGAATTCCTAATGATTTCAACAAAAAACAAGTTTATCATTAGAAACATAAGTCCCATTAGAATATTTCGGATGACCCCTACCTTTTATATACATGTAGTGATCAATTACCCAGGAATTGTGTTCCCAATAGATAGTTTTAGTCTATCCTAAGGTTCTACCACACTATTTCTTATGGGGGTAATTTTCCCCCCAAATTAATCCTCACAAGGTCCTAGATTATGTTCTATTATGGACAACACTATTTTAGGATGCCCATGATTTCTATAAAGATTTTAATCACTATCAAATAACAGATAATGTCTCTAAAAAATGAAATGACACAACAAACCTTTATATTTCATGATATTTTTTATGTTTGGGGCATTTACTTTATGACACCATTCCCCAATTCATTTGTGAACTTGTACATTATTCTAGCATTAGATTATGTTTCAAAATGGGTAGAGGCTCAATCCACTGGGACTAATGATTCAAAAATATTTTTTGGAATTTATGAGAACCCAAATTATGAGTTGGTTGGAATCTCTTAGGTTCATCATTTGTGACCAGGGTTCTCATTTATGCAACTAATAAATTCAATCACTTTTTCATCATTATGGGTTCAGTCATTGAGTTTTTACTACATATCACCAAAAAACCAATGGTCAATATGAGGTATCAAATAGAGTGGTAAAACAGATTCATGAAAAAATGATTCAACCAAAAAGAAAATATTGGATTCGTAGACACGATGATTCATTATGGGTTTATCATACTACCTTCAAAACTCCCATTAGAATGTCACCTTATCAACTTATTTTTGGAAATATTTTTCACATAACTATTAAGATAGATCATCACGCCTATTATTCCATTAAACAATGAAATTATAATATTTATGGTTTATTTTATCAAAAGAATTTACAGATTCAATAGCTGGAGTAAATCCATAGAGATTCATATGATAACTCACATATCTATAAGGAGAGAACCAAGTCTGTCCACAACTTCCTCATCCTTCATCGTCAATTCCACATTAGGTAGAAAGTCCTCCTTCTCAATTTAAGGATAATGTTGAATCTAGGTAATCTTTGTTTATACTATTCTATCTAATACATTGTTACTAATGTTTGTCCATTTTGTGTTGTTTAGGTTCAAAAAGAAGAAACCCAACAAACCATAACTATCAATGGGTTGTTGTTGAATCACTTTCACGAATCCATTCTAGATTCCCTAATGGAAGAACTCCAAGTTCAATAAGAAACCTAGCAATGACACCCATTATGTTTTATCCCTCCTCCCCACATTCACTTTTATTATAGTGAGGACACTATATAGTCTAGGTATGGGGGTGGGTACATTCTTGGGTTAGTTAGGATTTTTCATAACCTTTCTTCCCTTTATTTTTTTTTCTTTCTGCACAGTATTATAACATTTCCTCCCATTTTCCCTCTTAACTTTTTTTCTGGAATATTAATTCTTCATTCCCACTTAATCTTGGAAATTATTGAAAATTGATGGGGAATTTTCCTAATTAACATTTTTTTTAAAAAAATTATTCAACTAATGTCATGTGTATTTTACCATGACTTTAACAATGAGGTGTGACTTTTCTAGTAAATTGGTTGTTTTGTAATTATATAAATGGTAGTATCTCTATGAAACCTTTAAGAATATTAATACCCTTAATGTGATTGGTTTTTGGGAAAACTGTGTGACATAATATCTATGCACATTTTTTCATCCAACCATGATGTCTGAATATATCTTACTTAATAGAAGGTAAATATACGTTGGGTTAATGTTTCTATACTTTTCAAAAAAAAACCATACATTAATTCTTTATCTGATCTATTTCATCATTGTTATAGATTGACCTATTCATTTATACTAGTTGTCTAACTATTATACACCTTCAAAACAACCCAAAAAAATAAAAAAAAACAAATAAATATTAAGTGGAGTGAAAACAATGTAAAAAATATGGCGATACATAGGGTGGGAATTTAAGGTTTGACTTCTGGGAATTCTTAAGTGAGTGGGTCTTGAAATTTTATTTCAAAGGATGTAGGTAAAGTTTGGTGGAAAAAATCATGTAAGAAGAAAAAATTTAAAATAACCTATATTTACTAAATAGAAAGTGGAAATAATTAAACGAAATAGTTGTCACATACACATTTGGAGAGTCAGTGACATGGTTTACTTTTTAATTATTTTCTCTTATTGGTATCATGCATCTCCTATAATGTCATTTTAATACAATTTATGGGACATATTTTTTCATGATCACTAAGAATAACCACTTTGTATGTTTTTTTCTTTGATCCTATTACTATCAAGAATTAAATTTTCTATGTTAAATATTCATGAAGTTAGGTATATCTCTATGAATCATTTTTGGAAATGTGACTTTTCCCATGAGTGAATATGTTCAGGTGTGGGGGTATAATCGTACTATGATTCACTATTTTATTTCACCATTAAACCATTGTATTAAACAAATTTTGTATTGTAAATTCTAAATATAATAAAAAAAATCACTTCATATTTGATTCAATTATTTAATTTTTATCAATATTAAAAATGGTTATTTCACTTTTTGTTTTGTTTTCATTGTTGGTGGAGGTGATTAGGAGGGCCCATGATGAAAATGAAGAAAAATGAACCAAAATGTGTAGGATTCTAAGCACACATGTGGACTCATATGCACACTTCAGCTAATATGTGCATATAATTAAGGTGAAATTTTTTTTATCTAAAATTTAGTGTTATACTAATATTATTAATAAACACAAACCCAATTCAACCATCAAGGGGCCAAAACAAATTGATCTTTCCAAGAAATTGAATCTACTCAAAGTCAAATTTTTAGTTCATTATTTTGTCGATATATCAAGATTTCTTTTCCATATGATTATAAATTTTCAGTGATCATAGTAAATAATAGTGGAAATAACTTTATAGTTTTTAAAAAAAGTAATATAATATTTTTTATTCTCCCAAAATCGTGTTCCAATGGGTATTTCAAAATATGGGTTCCCAAAACCACCTCTCATCTTGGATATAAAAGGGTACCACTGGCACCCCATTTGTATGCTCCAACAAGAGGAAAATATCTATCATTTTGGAGACCCAAATAATTCATATCCACATCATAGAAGTTTTGGAGTCCCCTACCCTTTTATGGGGATCAAGGATGAAGTCGAATTTCCCCTCAATACTCTTCCTCCTCTCGATGGTGACCAAAATGGTGGATGGTCATTTCGAGGGAGCTAAACACACTTGGGTGGGATTTTTATCATTTGTTTCTACTAGATTTATATAATTGTGTGCCAAACATTTTATTTATGTTTTATCTAAACATGATTATTTATTTAATTCATTTTTTTATATAATCAAGTGAAATGATTTAATTTCAAGTCAGAATATTAGGTTGTTCCAATTTGAAAACATAAGAAACCTTTTCCTCTTACACATGAAAAATATTTCATTATTTTTTGGTATCCCTTGTTATATTCTTAAGTTCCATGACTTTAAAACATGATAGTTTTGCTAAAGGTTGGTTCTTTGTGCATCGTTTTAAGAGGTAAGAGGGGAATCAAGATCTTTACAACCCTCAAACAAAGGATTTGATTAAACCATGTGAAATTTTCAAAACAATGAACTATATAAGATGTGCAGTGAACATGAAATGACCTCATTATATCATAATTCTAAAAACACCACCTTCCTTTTTAAAATATTAAACTCTTTAATTAAGTTATTTTATTTTTAAAACTATTTTAAAAACCACCCCCACTTTTAGTTATTTTTATTAAAAATACACACTTTAAACCTCCAACGCACCTTGAGAGACAACCCAGAATCTTCCCTAGACTATAAATAATCATTAAAACATAATAAATTTTACATTTCATGACATTGTGGTCAAATTTTGATGCTTTTTTTTTGAGATCTTTATTTTTTAGTGTGCATTTTTTTATAAAATCATTGTATAATTTGTAAATATTTGAGTGCTTATTTTATTCCCTAATTTTTTTCAAATTGATTTCTAAAATATTCCTTTTGTAATAATTTTTCATTATGTGATACTCATTTTAGGAAGTACTTCCTTTTGAATAAGAACCAGAGAGGATCATGCGTCATTGAAATCAAGAAGCACCAAATTATCCCTTGAAAGAGGATGCAAAAAACCTCGACACTCTTCTTGATCCTTTTTCTTCTTCTGAAACCAACATCAAGACTAAAATAAACATTCATAATATGGCAGAAAATAACTATACATTAAAATAAAAAACTTCACCTAATGTAGATATCTTCCCGCATACATTCAAATACAAGGCTAAGCGCCTAATTTTGAACTAACATTCTATCTAATTCACTTATTACCAAAAAATCATGGACTAACTGGAGAAGACCCACATAATAATTTAAAAGAATTTCACACTATGTGTTCAACATTAAAACCAAATAATGTGGATCAAGATTAATTAAAGATTAAGGAATTCCCTTTCTTGATATATTACACTATAAAATATTGGTTGTATTATTCTGACTCCCCTATTAGAGGATGGGTGGACATAAAACACCTTTTTCTATAAAAATACTTCCTAGCCTCTCAAACTTAAACTATAGGGAAATAAATTTTTTTAATAAAGAAATCACATGGTGAAATGCTTCATGAATACTAAGAATTATTTAAAAGGCTTTGTTCAAGTTTCCCACACCATCAAATAGTGATCAACTTTTAATACAATATTTTATGAAGTTTTAATTAAAATTGATCATAAAAAGATTCATTCTACATCAATTAGTGAGAGAGTTGATAAAATAATAATCACTTCAAGTACCCTCCTTGATAATATATCATAGAACACTCAACAATTCAGTTCATAGTCCAGTGTACCCATTTGATGTATCTATGAGGTGAAAATTTCTAAGTTCAAGAAGAAGGTGGACATGAATTTTGAAGAGGTAAGTACCCTACTATGATATCATTCTATTTACCAAGGAAAATCCCAACCACCTCCTCTAATCCATTATGTTATATATGCCATTAACACCCACTATTATAACTAATGAGTAAAATTGAGAGAAACTTCTGAGTGTTGTGAGGAAATCATTCCAGGCCACCCCTATAACCAACCAATTTGGAAAGAACCCGAAAATTCATCCAACCCTAGGTATAAATACAACCAAGGCAATAAGAAAGAGTCTATTAAAACCAACCTTAACAACCATAGAACCTACCAGGGTAGAGTATTGATCCATCACCACCACCCAGAAATCCTCAACCACCATAAAGGCCTTTCGAACAACCCCATCCAAAACCCAAACATATCCTATTATACATGATGAAACAATTGGATTCAAATAATATCCCATTAAGAAAACACACAAGAATTCATAAAGACCTAAAAACTAAATTATTCCAACACACCATCCCAGTGGTTGAAATACAAAGTCAAGGGTTTGGTAAAATTTCATTTCAACCACTTTTAAACCCTAGGGATAAAGGAAATTTCAGTTCTATCACCATTTAGAGTTGAACACAACTTAAAATCCAAATGAACCCTTTATTTTAGTTATCCCTTCCTGATAAAACCATTATCCAAACCATTGAAAATGTTCCAAATTATAAAAATCCTTGTCGTAAGAGAATCCCTAAAAAAGGAAAGAGAGTTTTATTTGATGAACCACCAAGACAAATCGTTACTCTTACATTTCCCCAAAGGTCCACCCAAACAAGGAAACAAACTGAAACTAAACATGATAAAGAAATCATGGAAACTATCAAAAAATTATAGGTTACCATCCCCTTGATTGATGTCATAAATCAAATTCCATGATACACAGTGTTTCGAAAGGAGATGTGTACACATAAAAGGTGAATTAAATGTGATTAAAAGGTGATATTGGGGAGGAATGTCTCATCATTGATAGAGCTATCACTTCCAACAAAATTAAATGATCCTTGAACATTCTCGATTCCATGCACCTTTGGGAGTATTTATTTTCGGATGATATGATTTATTTGGGTACTGCTATAATATTGATACCACACTCCATTTTCTCTTCATTTTGATTTGTGGAATTGAAACATATATGAATTTTTGTTCAATTAGAAAACCATAGTACCATACATACCACTGGTTTTTAAGAGGATATTCTTGTGGGGTGAACATTTTAATTTTTCCTACTAATTTTTATGTGCTTATAATTGAAGATGATATGGTTAATGGAAATTCCCCAATTATATTGGGGAGTTCATTCTTGAGAATTACCAAAACCGTAATTAATTTCCAAAATGGTATATTGTCTATGGAGTTTGGTGGAGACATTGTCCACTTCAACATCCTTGATTCCATGAACCACCCCTCAGAATAAAATTACTCACTTTTATTTAATTATATTTATGTACTCCCTTACACTGAAAAAACATATTTTATTTCCCTTGATCCTCTTTTTGTATTTTCATCATTGATAGAAATGTTAGGTAATGAATCATGCATTGAATTTTATACTGGTTTAGAAAAATTTCAATCATGTTCTTTAATTGATGATTTCTTGAGCACAGAGGATCCCATGACCATCAATGATACTACTAAGATTGTAAAGGCTTACTCCTCATCTAATAATGTTACCATTGATTAGTTAGATGGGTTCATAATCCAATCATATTCACATTCACTCCCATCTGTAAAGACCCAGGAATTTCAAGGAAAACTTTTTTTTTCTTAATTTCTTTGTAATTTTATGAGTACGCAGTTTCTGATGGTACCTGATTCCAAGGCCCGGTGTGCCCGGAATCAATTTCCAAAGTTTAGCTCAGGTACGATCAGTGAACGAACGAGTGTGTTTTTCTATCTTTTCACCCGATTCACGGAATTGGAAACTAAGGGCATCGATGAACTCACAGCGCCGGTAATTGCTTAAGGGGACCTTTAGCGCGGTTGCGTTTTCACGAGAGGAGAAGTTAAAATTTGTGGATTATATATGAAGTGAATAAAATTGTGAAACAGTTTTATTTTTGTATCTAAGTGGTTATATCCTACATGGGGGAGTTGGGGTGGGGCACCTAACTACCCATGTGAGGATATTAGTGAGGTGGGTCCCACATGAGCCCCAACCTTACAACTTCTCACAACTCTCATAACCTTTCCCCCCTTGTATTAATTTGTAACTCTTATTCATTTATGTAACCTTTCCACTTCCTCCCCTCTCACTCATTTTGATTTTCCAACCTATCAAAATTAATGAAACAAACTCTTTAATTAATAGATTAAAGAGTTTGAATTATTTTGAATACTTGGCATGTCTATTAAATTTGAGGAAGTATCATCTTAATATGGGTTGGGAAAATCTTATTTTGGAACCTCTGGACTATAAGAGAGATTTATCCATCATTGAAGAACATCTTCCTCCCTTGAAGAACGACGCCTCTTCGTCGAAGAATACCGAGGTTCCATCTTCTCCGACGAGACACCGACGAACGAGCAGGGATCGGTAGCGTGGTGCGGGCACAACGAACTACGTTGACTCCGACGTCTTCCTCGTGTCAGATCTGACGAACGACGAACGACATGAGGTAGGGGTTGTTATGTTCAAGTTTTAACATCTTTCTGTAACGTTCAATAATTCTTGAGTTTCATTGGGCCGCTTGATACCATCTTGATGAAGAAAGGGCTCAGACTGCACGAACATAGTCTGACCCTTCCCCTTTCGTTTATTGATTATTTATGTTGGAGAAGGACTGTGAAGAACTGGCCGGCATCGGGCCGATCACGGGAAGATCATCAACGCTTGGTTGTCGGATCACAGCAAAGGCGCGGCACCGTCGTGCCATGCGAAGTAGAGCCGGACCACGGCCATGCCGAGCCGCGGTGGAGGGGCGCGGCGGTGTTCTACTGCGCCAGAGATACAGGATCCGCGTTTGGGGAGTGGCGCGGTGGAGGGGCGCAGTGCCGTCGCGCCACGCCGGAGCTACATGGGGTCGCGGCTGGGGCGGGCCGCGGCGGTGTGGCGCAGCATTGTCGCACTGCGGCGGACTTCAAAAGGGTGGTCGGTTGTGTCGGCCGCCGGCGAGACCCGAGGGGGTCCCGCGGTTACACAAAGGCTGAACATCATGATCGGCCTTTTCCAAGAAATTGGGGGGGCGTAACCCCCCCCCCCCCCCCGACCTGCTGCTAGGGCGGACCCCACTAGGTCCGCTGTTTCCAGAAAAAGGGGGTCGCGCCCCTTTGCGTCTCGCTCAGCCAACGTTGAGCCGCGGCCGGATTCCGAGCCAGGCCGCAGGCCGCATGGGCAATCCGGCCACACCCAGCTGGGTCGGACCCAGAACCGGGTCAGGTCGACCCGATTCAGGCCGACCCAGAGGGGTATTGGGCCGGGACGGACCGAGCCCAGACCCCCAATTTTCGGACCAGGTTCGTTCAAACGCATGTATCTTGGGCTACGTACCTCCGATCGATGCACCGTCAGTTGCGTAGGGATCCTTGTATCTAGATGGTAGTTTTGGTATATTACACTCAAGGTTTTGGCGAACTTTGTGTATGGCCGGATTGGTTCGAACCCGAAACCAACCGGGCCCTCGGAGCGGAAACGCTTATAACTTGAGCTCCGGACGTCCGATTGACGTGCCGTCAACTTTGTTGGTTTCCTTTTGATGAGACGGATCTTTTGGCATACCTAACCTGAGGTTTGGATGCAATTGGATTATAGTTGGGTTGGTTTTAGCTTAGAAACCAATCGGGCCCCTAGAACGAAATGGCCGATAACTTTCAGACCGGACATCCGTTTGACGAACCGTCAGCGGTGTTGGTAATCTCGTTGAGAAATGATCCCTTTGAGTATATCCTATGAGAGTTCAGGGTACAGTTGAGATATGGTCGGGTTGGTTCATACATGAAACCAACAGGGCCCCCAGGATGAAAAGGCTAATAACTCACAGACCGGGCGTCCGATTGACGTGTCGTCTATTGCGTTGAGACCCCTATGACGAGGCGGTCCTTTGTGATACTTCTTTGTGGGAATTTGTGATATTTGGAGTATCGACCAGTAGCTCGTGGAGTGGATCCTCCTAGAGACGAGCGTACGGAGTGCGGAGACCTAGTAGTTGTGGACCTGATGACTGCTTGACCGATTCGACTTGGAGTGATTCGACTATCCCAGTGGACGGAGCGCCTGATATTTGGCGGTAGACCCACGACAGACGGAGCACCTAGTAGTTGGAAGCAGACCCGCGGTACTCGATAGGAGGAGTACCTCTGTAGGCTATTAGGGGAACCGCTACTGTGTTTGGGCGATAGACCCCTGGCGGGGAGCACTATTGTGTTTGGGTGCGGACCCGCAGTACTTGACAGGAGGAGTACCTAAACAGTCTAAGGTTAGAGAGTAGCATCTCGGAGTCATGATAGGACCACTGTACTTGATAGAGGAGGAGTTCTCCAGCAGTCGTGGTTTTGATATCGTGAATAAAAATCCTAGTTTGAGCTGAGTCAATGACCATTGTGTTTACCTCTTGATTGTGATGGGTTACTTGATAACTTAGGTATATGTATGGGCATATACCTAAGTAGTAGTTATCCATTGATTTCATAACCTTTGTGATTACCTCTTGATTGAGATGGGTTACTTGATAATTTAGGTATAAGTATGGGCTTATACCTAAGTAAGGTTTATCTGTTGAGATCCTTCTTTATGGTT
Source organism: Viscum album (assembly GCA_963277665.1). Classification (NCBI taxonomy): domain Eukaryota; kingdom Viridiplantae; phylum Streptophyta; class Magnoliopsida; order Santalales; family Viscaceae; genus Viscum; species Viscum album. The sequence continues at coordinate 1,282,211,994 of OY728153.1, forward strand.
ATCCTTGTTGGATTTAGTGAGACCTTGAGGGTCTCAGGGTCCCTACTGAGTATCATTATACTCAGCCCTGCATGGGATATGCCCATACATCGTTGTGTTGGATGCAGACAACGGACAGCGTTGATAGTGATCGAGTGTACAAGGATTGGATGGTACCCGAAGGTGGAAGTCACGACGAGTCAGTACCCAGAGGTGGACCTCACGACGAGTCAGTACCCCAAGGTGGAATTCACAACGAGACGGTACTCAGAGGAGGTTGGCGGGCGAGATCATTGAGGAGGCTATCTGTACCTACCCTTCAGGTAGGATCCGAGGTGGACGACCCAGGAGCTGCTTCTATCTTCCAGCTGTTGTCTTTTTTGTTGTACTTTCGTTCATTTGTAGATGTACTTCTTAGTTGGGTTTGTATTCTGGCACATTTACTTTCCAGCACTTTCTTTTGTACATAGTGTATTACTTCTGCTTTTACTCTAGTTGGATTTGTTTATGTTTTATAAAGTCAATGCCTTCCCAGTTATCAGAATTTACACCTTTGGTGATAGTCACCATCCCCTGGATTATGGAAGATGGGCTTGGGGTAGTCACGGCACGGGCCCTGAGGACAGGTCGTGACACATCAATCCAAAATTTCCTTGAATTGAAACATAAACCATTACCTCAAAATTTAAAATATTCATATCTTGAGAATGGAAACAAGCTGTATATTGTCATAAATATTTCACTCCATTCATATCATGAATTATGACTTTTTTAGAATTTTATGGATTATATATAATCATTTTTATAGACACTTACTGAAATTCTTGGTATTATTTCATTAATTTTCATGCATCATATATTGTTAAATGATGAGGCTAAACCGGTGAGGCAGGCACAACACTGACTAAACACAAACCTCCTTTATGTTTTTAAAAATGAGGTAAAAAAATTATTGGATTCTATAATCATTTACCCCATATATTATAGCCAATGGGTTAGTCTAGTGTAGTTAGTTCTTAATAAAACTGGTCTTGCGATTTTTAAAAATAAAAATAATGAATTAGTTCCAACCCAAGTGCAGAATAGTTGGTGTTTCTATATATATTATAACCAAAGAAACCAACAAACTATAAGGGACCATTTCCCAAAACCATTCATTGACCATATTATAGAGAGGCTAGTAGGGAAATCCCACTACTATTTCCTTGATGTGTATTTTGGATAATTTCATATCCATGTTTCCCCCGAGGATCATGAAAATGAAACCTTTACTTTCCCATTTGGTATAGTTTCCTATAGGAGGATGCCATTTGGTCTGTGAAATGCTCTAAATACTTTCCAATGATGCATGCCTGGTATTTTTCATATTTCATGGAGAATTTCCTAGAATTATTCATGGATTATTTCACCGTATATGGTTACTCTTTTGATCAGTGTTTGAGTAGTCTTGGTTTTTTCCTACATCACTGTTATGAAAATAATCCTATATTAAATGTTGATAAATTTTATTTCATGGTGTTATAAGGTATATTAATTCGATGTGTCATTTATAGGGATGATTTCCAAGTAGATAAATCAAAATTAAACATCATTTCTTCCCTACCGTTCCCCAAAATTATATGGGATGTGCAGTCTTTCTTAGGTAATTCTAGATTTTATTATCGTTTCATTCATGAATTTAGTATGATTGAACTTACCTCTCCTGATTACTCTAAAAAGAGAAATATTCTATATTTGATAAAAATTATGAGGATGATTTTAAAAAACTAAATTGGAGTCTCCTGTCACCCCTAGTAATCTAACTACCTCGGTGGGATTTACCATTTGAGCTCATTTTTTATGCATCTAACTATGCAGTTGGGGTAGTATTATCACAATGGGATGATCAATCTCAATATGTCGCAACCTATGCCTCATGAACAAATCACCCTATCCTAGTAAACTACACTATAAGTGAAAAATAATTCTTTTCTATTGTTTTTTATTTGTATAAATTTAGATCATAACTTTTAGGGTCCCAAGTGATTATGTTCCCATACCATACATCCCTCTGGTATCTCCTAGAGAAACCAGAAGCCAAACCACATATCATTCACTGGATACTCCTCCTATAAGAATTTATTCTATAAATTAGGGATAAAAATGAGTAGATAATGTGGTGGCTGATCATATCAATAGGATCATCCCACTCTTGTACATTCAAAAATCCCCTTATATTACTTTAAATGACATGTTTTCTAATGAGAAATTGTACCGAGTGAAAGATTTTATTCCTTTGTATGTTGAAATTATAAACTATTTGGTAGCATCTTGAATTCCAACTGATTTCAAAAAAAAGATAATAATATGAAATATAAGTTCTATTGGAATATTTGGGATGACGCCTACCTTTGACACATATATGGTGATCAATTCCTTAGGAATTATGTTCCAAATAGAGAGTTTTAGTCTATCCTTATGTTCTGTCACACTCTTTATTGTGGGGCCACTTTGGTCCACAATGGACTCTCTTCAAGGTCCTTAATTCTATTATATTATGGCCAACACTATTTTAGGATGCCCATGATTTCTATAAATCTTGTCCTCACTGTCAAATAATGGGGAATGTCTCTAAAATAAATGAAATGACACAACAAGCCTTTCTATTTCATGAAATTTTTTATGTTTGAGTAATTGACATTATGAGAACATTAAAGAATTCATTTGGGAACTTGTAAATTATTCAGGTAGTATATTTTGTATCAAAATGGGTAGAGGTACAAGCCACTAGAACTGATGATTCAAAAATAGTTTTGTAATTTTTGAGAACCCAGATTTTCTGTAGGTTGGGATTTCCTAGGTTCATCATTAGTGACCAGGGTTCTCATTTAGGAAACTTAAAAATGCAATCACTTTTTCATCGGTATGGGTTAGGGAATCAAGTTCCTACTATATATCACCCACAAAATAATGTTCAAAATGTGGTGTCAAATATAGGGGTAAAACATATTCTTTAAAAAATGATTCAACCAAATAGAAAAGATTGCATTCATAGTCTCAATGATTCATTATGGGATTATCATACTACCTTAAAAACTCACATTATAATGTCACCATATCGACTTATCTTTGGAAATAGTTGTCACCTCACTATTGAGATAGAGAATCGAGCCTCTTAGTCCATTAAACAATTCAATTCTAATATTTCTGGTGAATTTTAACAAAGTAATATAAAGATTAAATAGCTGGAGTAAATGCATAAAGATTCATCTAAGAAATCCCATATCTATAAGAAGAGAACCAAGTCTTCCCACGATTTCCTCATCCTTCATCGTTAATTCCACATAGGGTACAAATTCCTCCTTTTTAATTTAAGTCTAATGTTTCATCCAGGAAATATTTTTTCCCACTAGTTTATCTCATACATTATTACAAATGTTTGTTTATTTGGTGTTGTTTAGTTTCAAAATGAAGAAACCAAAAAAACCATCATTTTTAATAGGCCGCAGTTGAATCACTTCACGAATCCATTCTAGAGTCCCTGATGGATGAACTCTAATTTCAATAATGAACCTACCAACAAAACCCATCAGTTTTTATCCTTCCCATATTCTCTTTTATTATAGTCAGGACACTGCACAATTTAGATTTGGGGGTGCGTATATTCCTTGGTTAGTTAGAATATTTCATCGTATTTCTTCTTTTTCTCTTGTTTTCTTACTTTATAGTATGGTTACATTTCCCCCTATATTCTCTCACTTTTTTTACAATAATATTCATTTTTTATACCCACTTAATCATTGAAATTATTGAAAATTCATGAGGAATTTTCCTATTTAAAGTTCTTTTAATAAAACAATTGCTAATAGAATGTGTTTTTAGTATGAATTTAACATTGAGGTGTGAATTTTTCTATTAAATTGGTTATTTTGTGATTATATAAACAGTTTTACCTCTATGAAACCTTTGATAATATTGATACCCTTTTTGTGAGTGGTTTTTTGGAAAACTGTGTAACTTAATATCTATACACATATTTATACCCAACCATGAAGTGTGAATATATCTTACTTAATATAAGGTAAATATAAGTTAGATTAATGTTTCTCTAATTTTCAAAAAAAATCCATAAATTCATTCCTTAACCAATCTATTTCATTACTATAACAGATTGACCTATTCATGTGTACCTGTTATCCAACTATTGTATGCCCTAAAAAACAAATAAATATTAAGGAGAGTGAAAAAAATGTACAAAATATGGTGATATATAGGGAGGGAGTTTAAGGTTTGACTTCTGGGAATACATAAGTGAGTGGGTCTTAAAATTTTATTAAAAAGGATGTAGGGAAAGTTCAGTGGAAAGAATCATATAAGCAGAAAAAATTTAAAATAACCTATACTTACTGGATAGAAAGTGGAAATAATTGAATGAAATGTTTATCACACACACAAAGAGAGAGAGTTAGTGATATGGTTTAGTTTTTAATTATTTTCTCATATTAGTATCATGCATATCCTAGAATTTCATTCTGATACAATTTGTGAGACATTTTCTTCCATGATCACTAAGAATAAACCCTTGGTATGGTTTTTTCTTTGATCACATTTCTCCCAAGAATTAAATTTTTAATGTTCAATCTTCATGAAGTTGGGGATATCTCTATGAATAATTTTTGGAAATTTTACGTTTCCCATGAGTGAATATTTTTAGGTGTGGGGGTGTGATTGCACCATGATTCAGTATTTTATTTCAACATGAAACCACTATATTAAAATAATTTTGTATTTTGAATTCCAAATATAAAAAAAATTAATTCATATATTGGGTAAATTATTTAATTTTTATCACTATTAAAAAGGGTAATTTCACTTATTTTTAAGTTTACATTACAGGTGGAGGGGATTAAGAGTTCCCAGGATGAAATTGAAGAAAAATGATCTAAACTGCATAGGATTCAAAGAACACGTGTAGACTCATATGAAAACTTCCGATAATTTTTGCATCTAATTAAGATGACTTTTTTTCTGATCTAAAATTTAGTTTTATACCGATATTATAAAGAAACACAAGCTTAATTCATCCATCAAGGGTCCAAAACAAACTGATCTATCCAAGAAAATGAATCTAATAAAAGTGAAATTTTTTGTTTTGTATGTCATCCATATATTATGAGTAAGTATTCAAAAAATTTAGTGAATATAGTAAATAAGAGAGTAAAAAACTTTTCAGTTTTTAAAAAAGTGAGATAATATTGTCCAGTATCCCAAAACCATGTTCCAATGGGTATTTTGAAATTTGGGTTCCCAAAACCACCTCTTATCTAGAATATAAAAGGGTACCTCTAGAACCCCTTTTTTATGATCAAATAAGGGGAAAATATCTACCATTTTTTTAGGCCCAAATGATTTATATCCTCATCCTAGAAGTTTTGGAAGTCCCTACCCTTTTAATGGGATCAAGGATGAAGGAAAATTTCCACCTTATCCTCTTCCTCCCCTCAATGGTGAGCTAAATGGTGGACAGTCATTTCAAGGGAGGTACACACTTGTGTGGGAGTTTTTTCACTTTTTATTCTACTAGTTTTCTATAATTTTTGTGTGAAACGTTTTATTGGTGTTTTACATTAACACGATTTTACGTTTAATTCATTTTATTGATATAATCAAGTGAAACACTTTTCATTTCAATATCGATTGGGTTGAGATTTCAAGTGGGAATATTAGTTTGTTTCAATTGGAAAACATATGAAACCTTTTTCTCTTACACATATATAATATTTCACTTTTTTCATTGTTTTAAGAGGCAAGAGGGGAATCGAGATCTTTGAAACCCCCAAACAAAGGATTACATAAAACCATGTAAAATTTTCAGAACAATGAACTATCTAAGATTTGTGGTGAACTTGAAATTTCCTCCTTCTCTCATAATTCTAAAAACACCACCTTAATTTTTCAACTATTAAACTCTTTAATTAAGTCATTTTACTTTTGAAATTTTTTTCTAAACCATCCCCCATTTTAGACCTTTTTATTAAAAATACACACTTTAAACCATTATAACTCTTTGAGATGTGAACTAGGGTATTCCCTAGACTATAAAGAAACATTAAAAACATAATAAATTTGATGTTTCATGACAACATAGTCTAATTTTGGTGACGTTTTTGGGGATCACCTTAGTTTTTAGCCTAGTTTTTGTTTTATAAAAACCCTATGTATTTTTTAAATATTTATGTGATTATTTTTTCCTTTATTTTTTTGATTTGATCTCTAAAACATTTATTTTTTAGGCCTTGTGAATGATGCAATCTTCATTAGAGTATCTTATTAATTTTTAACATAAATTGGATAGAATCTTATATCATCAAAACCAAGAAGAATCAAATGATACCTTGTTAGAATATGCACAAAACATCAACACTCTTCCTGATCCTTATTATTATTCTAAAATCAACATGAAAAAGTGAAATAAAATTGCATAATATGGATTAAAATAAGAAGACATTAAAATAAAAAACCATGCCTGATGTAGAGACCCATACCGCATACATTCAAATAAAAGCTGAAACACCTAATTTTGAACTAAAATCTAGTCAAATTTACTTATTACCAAAATTTCATGGACTGTCCAGAGAAGACACGCATAATCATTAAAAATAATTTCATACTATGTTTTCAACATTAAAACCTATTAATGTGGATGAAGAATAAGTAAACATTAGTGCATTCCCTTTCTCATTAGAATACACTGCAAAATATTGGTTATATTATGTTAACTCCCCTATTAGAGGTTGGGTAGACATGAAATGACTTTTTATTGAAAAATAATTCCCATCCTCTCAAACTAAAACTATAATGAATGAAATTTTTGGAATAAGTAAATCATAAGTGGAACACTTCATAAATACCGGGAATGATATAAAAGGATTTGTTCAAGTTTCCCACACCACCAAATAAGTGATCTACGATTAATAAAATATTTTTATGAAGTTTAATTCCAATTGATCATAACATGATTGATGCTAGTGCAGGTGTTGCACTAGTTGAAAAATCCATAATATTTATAAGTACCCGCATTGAGAACATAATGCAGAACATTAAACAATTTGGTTTAAGTTTCATTATACACATTAAAAGTGTCCATTAGGTGAAAAGTTATTAGTTTGAGAAGAATGTGGAGATTAATTTTGAATAGTTAAGTACCCTACTTTGACATATTTCTCTTTGAAAAGGAAAATCCCAATCTCCTCCTCCAATTCATTTCAATATCTATGCTTCTAACACCAACTATTCTAACAAATTCCATCAACTCAGAGAAACTTCTGAGAGTTGTAATGCAATATTTCCAAGCCTCACCTATAACCAACCCATTAGAAAAATATCATATTATCCATACAACCTTGGGAGGAAATAAAACCAATACTATAGGAAATGGGGTATTCAAACTAACCTCAACAACCATGGAACTAACTATAGAAAATTAGTCATCCACTACCACCACCCAAAAATCATCAACCATCACAAAGTTCTTTCCAACAACCCCCTCCAAAACCCAAGACTGTCATATAATACATGATGAAATAAATGGAAAAAAATAATCTCCAATTCTAACAAATCACACAAGAAACCATAAAAGACCTAAAAATTTAATTAGGCTAACTCATCAACTCATTAAGTGAAATCCAATATCAAGGTTTTGGTAAAATTCCTTCTCAATCACTTTTCAACCTTAGGGAAAATGGAAATGTTAGATACGTCACCCTTATGAGTGGAACTCAACATAAAATCCAAATTACTCTTCCATTTTATTCATCCCCTCTTGAAGAAACCACCATCCCAACCATTGAAAAATTTCAAATGAGGAAAAACCTTATCCTAAGAGAATCCCTGCCAAAGAAGATAGAGTTTCATTTGATGAACCACCAAGACAAACCATTCCTCTTCCATTTCTCAAAAGGGAAACCCAATCAAAGAAACAAAAATAAACTAAACATGATAAATAATTCTTGGAAAATTTCAAAAAACTACAGGTTAACATCCCCTTGATTGATGTCGTGAAGAAAATTTTACGGTACGCCAAGTTTCTAAAGGATATGTGTACACACCGAAGCAAACTTCAAGGTGATGAAAATGTGAGCTTATGGAGGAAATTTTTAGTATTGGTAGATCCATCACTTCTCAAGAAATGAAATGATCTTGGAACATTCTAGATTCTATACACTATTGGGGAGTATTTATTTTCTGATACTATGTTTTATTTGGGTGCTATTATAAATGTCATTCCTCACTCTATTTTCTATTCACTGCTGGTTGGGGAATTGAATCCCACAGTAATTTTTTTCAACTGGAAAATCACAGTACCACACACCTCATTGGTGTGTTGAAGGATGTTCTTATGAGGGTGAAAATTTTACTTTTTCCTGCTTATTAATATGTTCCAAAAATGGAAGATGATATGATGAATAGAAATTCCCCAATTATATTGGGGAGGAATTCCTTGAAAACTTCCAAAACCATAATTAATGTCGATAATGTTACATTATCTAGGGATTCTGGTGGTGACATTTTCTACTTTAATATCCTTGATGCGATGAATCACCCCTTAGAAGATCATTCCTCACTTTTAGTTAATTCTATTGATGTACTCCCATCCCCTAAAAAAACTTATTTTCTTTCCCCTTGTCCCATTTCTACATTTTCATCATTAATATACATTCTAGGTAATTAATTATTCATTGAATGTTGTACTAGTTTATAAACATTTCAAGCATGTTCTTTAATTGATGATTTCTTGAGCACTGAGAATCCTATTACCATTGATGATATTGCTAAGCTTGTAAAATCTTATTCTGCATTTGAGAATAGTACCATTGAGAATTTAGATGAGATCATTAACCTCTCACATAATCATTAACTCCCATTAATCCAAAATCTCCCAAAATTAGAAATCAAACCACAACCTCAAAATTTAAAATATTAATAAATTGATAATAGAAACAAGATGCATATTATAATTTCTATTTCACTCACTCAATAGCATGAATTGTAAACAATTAACCTTTTGAGGTATTATAAACAAGAATTGGGATGGACACTTTCTGACATTCCCCATATTATCCCATCAATTTTCATGTATCATATATTTTTAAATGATGATTCTAAACATGTGAGGTATTCATAATGATTACTAAACCCAAACCTCCTTGATGTTGTTAAAAATGAGGAAACCAAATTATTGGATGCAGGAATAATTTGTCGATATCTGATAGCCAATAGGTAAGTCTAGTGCTGGTAGTTACTAATAAAATTTTTGTTATGATTATTAAAAATGAAAACAATGAATTGGTTCCAAACCATGTGGAAAATTGTTAGTATGTCTGTATAGATTATCGTTGACTAAACCAACACTCTAGGAAGAACCATTTCCTATTACCATTAATTAAGTAGGTACTATATAGGCTATACGGGAAGTCTCACTACTATTTCCTTGATGGTTATTCTAGATACTTTCATACCCATATTACCCCCTAGGATCAGGAAAAGGAAACCTTTACTTTCCCATTTGGTAGAGTTTCCTATAAGAGGATTCTATTTGGTCTATGCAATGATCCAGGTACTTTCCAATGGTGAATTTTTAGTATTTTTTTAGATTACCTATATAATTTTATGGAAGTATTCATAGATGATTTCACTATATATGGTTCCTATTTTGAACAGTTTATAAATGTTCTTAGTTTTATCCTATATCACTGAATTGAAAAGAATATTGTATTAAATTATGATAAATTCCATTTCATAAGGAGAAATGGTATAGTACTTGGACATGTCATTTTTTTCGAATGGTATCCAAGTAGATAAATCAAAATTTGACATCATTTCAACCCTACCATTCCCCAAAAAATATTTATGGTATGTTCGGCCTTTCTTAGGCCATGTTGGATTTTATCATCGTTTCATTCATAACTTTAGTAAGATTTCACTTCTCCTCTCCTGATTACACAAAAAATATAAAACAATTGTGCTTGATAAAAACTATGAGGACGATTTTACAAACTGAAATAGAGTCTCACATCACCTTCGATAATCCAACCACCCCATTGGGATTTAATATTTGAGCTCATGTGTGATGCCTCTAACTATGCAGTTGGGGTAGTCTTATAACAATGGGTTGATTGAGCTCCACATGGCATAGCCTAATACTCATGCACAGTATACCATACCCAATAAAACTACACCATAACTAAAAAATAATTCATTTCCATTTTTTTCTTCGATAAATTAAGGTCATTCCTTTTAGGGTCCCAAGTTAGTGTGCTCTCAAACCATGCATCCCTCTGGTATCTCCTTAAGAACCTGGAATCCAAACCATGTCTCATTTGATGGATGATCTTTATTTATGAATTTAATATAGAAATTAGGTATAAAAATAAGAAAATAATGTGGTGACTAGGCATATAAATAGGATACTCCCATCCTCAAATATTGACTTATCCCCTTGTATTCCCTTAAATGAAATGTTTCCTGATGAGTAATTGTACCAAGTGTAATATTGTATTCCTTGGTATGCTAAAATTGTAAATTATTTGGTAGTATATTGCATTCCAAATTATTTAAACAAAAACTAAGATGATCATTAAAAAAAGTCATGTTGTTATATGGGGGATGACCCCTACCTTTGGCACACATACATTGATCAATTCCTCAGGCATTGTGTTCCTAATAGTTATTTTCTATCTGTCCTTAAGTTCATCCACACTCTTTCTTGTGGGGTCTATTTTGGTTCCCAATGGACTGCTTGCATGGTCCTCAATTCTAGACTATTTTGGATAACACTATTTTGGGATTCCCTTGATTTTTTTAAATCTTCTCCTCACTATCAAATGATGGCTAATGTCTCTAAAATAAATTAAATTTCACAATAACCCTTTCTCTTTCATGAAATTTTCGATTTTTGGGGCATTGAATTTATGGTACGATTCCCCAAAAAATTTGGGAACTTGTATATTATTATGTAAATAGATTACATGTCAAAATTTGTAGAGTCATGATCCACAAGGAATGATGATTCAAAAAAAAATTGAATTTTTTAGAACCCAAACTTTCTGTAGGTTTGGATTTCCTAGGTTCACCATTAGTGAACAGGGTTCTCATTTCTTCAATTAAACAATGAAATCATTTTTACATTAGTATGGGGTTGGGAATCAATTTTCTACTACATATCACCCAAAAACCAATGGTCACACTAAGGTGTCAAATAGAGAGGGATAGAAAATTCTTAAAAAAAAGGTTCAACCAAATAGAAAATATTGGAGTATTAGACATGATTATTCATTATGGGATTATTGTACTACCTTTAATAATCCCATCAGAAGGTCACCTTATCATATTTTTTTAGAAATTTTTGTCACCTTGATGTTGTGATAGAGCACCGGGCCTATTGATCCATTCAATAATGAAATTTTAATCTTTCTAGTTTAGGTTCCCAAAGGAAGATACATTTTTAGAAGCTATACTAAATGCGTAGATATTCATATGAGAACTCCCGGATCATTAAAGAGAGAACCAAGGCTAACCACAACTACCTCATCCTTCATTTTCAATTACACATTGGAAAGAAGTTCCTCATTTTAAATGTAAGGATAAAGTTGAATCCATGTAAGATTTTTCCTCATTGGTTTGGTCCATACACTATTACTAATGTTTATACATTTGGTGTTTTTCAGGTTCAAAATGAAGAAACCAAATAAACCTTCACTGTCAATGGGAATCAGTTAGAGCACTTTCACAAAGCCATTCTTGAGTCCATGGAGGAAATATAAGTTCAAGAAGTAACCTACCAATGACACCAACCAAGTTTTATCCTTCCTTCCCAAATTATCTTTTATTATAGTGAGGAAACTGCACTGTCTAGCTGTTGGGGGTACATTTTTGGGTTAGTTAGGAATTTTCATCATCTTTCTTCTTTTTCTATTTTTATCTTATTGAACATTATTGTTATCTTTCCCATCACTTTTTTGCAGGAATTTTCATTTTTTATGCCCACTTAATCATGGAAATTATTGAAAATCCATGAGTAAATTACTTATTTCAAGTTGTTTTAACAAAAAAAATGTTTCACTGATGGAATGTGTGTTTTATAATGAATTTAACACTAAGGTGTGACTTTTTATATTAAATTGTTTGTTTTTATATGATATAAATGGTTATATATCTATGAAACCTTTGAGAATATTGATACCCTTTGTGTGACTGGTTAATATGAAAACTTTGTAACTTAATATCTACAAATATCTTTACACCCAACCATAAAGTGTGTTTATCTTTTACTTAATAGAAGGTATATATAAGTTAGGTTAATGTTTATATACTTTCCAAAATTATTTTTCCATATGTTCATTCCTTATACAATCTATTTCATTACTATACCATATTGACCTATGTGTGTGTACCTGTTATCCGACTCTTATACGCCCTCAAAAAATAGAAAATAATCAAAAATAAAAAAACAAATAAAAGAATAAATATTGAGGGTAGGGATGAAATGTAAAACATATGGGGATATCTAAATAATGAGCTTATGGTTTGACTTATAGGAATTATTAAGTTAGTGTATCTTGAAATTTGATTGTAAAGGATATAGGGAAGGTTTGGTCGAAATAATATTGTAAGCAATAAAATTTTAAAATAACCTATATTTATTGGATAGAAAATAGAAAGAATAAAATGAAATATTTTTCGCACACACACATGGAGAGTTAGTGGCATGGTTTACATTTTAATTATTTTCTCATATTGGTATCATACATCTCCTAGAATTTCATTTTGATATAATTTTTTATTCATATTTTTCCATGATCACTCAGAATAACTCCTTAGTGTAGTTTTTTTTGAAATCATTGCTATCATGAATTAAATTTTTAATGTTAAATCTTAATGATGTTGGGGATATCTTCATTCATCATTTTTGGAAATGTGACTTTTGCTAGGAGTGAAAATGTTTAGGTGTGTGGGTGTGATCATACCATGATTAACTATTTTATTTCACCCTTACACCACTGTATTAAACAAATTTTTTATTGTAAATTCCAAATATAATGAAACATTTCACTACATGTTTATTCAATTATTTAATGAATATCACTATTAAAAAGGATGATTTCACTTTTTTTTATATTTTTCATTATAGGTGGAGGTGATTTGAAGGGACCTGGATGAAGTTGAAGAAAATTGGGCCAAACTGAATAGGATTCCAAGCATACATGTGGATTCAAACACACATTTCAACTAATTCATGCATCCAATTGTGATGAAATTTTGTGTTCTTGTCAAAAAATGGGTGGGATACAACTATTTTTAAGAAATTAAAACCCAATTCATTCAACAAGGGGCCCAACATAACTTATCTATCTTTGAATGTAAATCTTCTCAAAGTCAAAAGTTTGGTTTTGTATTTCTTCTATATCTTAGGATGTAGTTTTCCAAATGATGCTAAATTTTAGGTGGAGATATTCAAGGCATGGGGGAAATTTTGTTTTTTTTTAAGTGATATAATACTATCTGGAATCCCAAAATCATGTTCAAAGTGGTATTTCAAAATCTGGGTGCCCAAAACCACCTCTCATATTGTCTATAAAAGGGTACCTTAGGCACCCAATTTGTAAGCTCAACCAAGGGGAAAGGATCTGTTATTTTGGATACCCAAAGGATTCCTCTCATAATAATAGAATTTATGGAGGCCCCTATCCTCATAGGGGATAAAGGATGTATTTGAGGTTCCAACCAAGACTCCCCCTCCTCTCGATGGTGAGATAAATGGTGGACGATCATTTTGAGGGAGTCACACACACTTGGGATGGAGTTTCAACACTTTTTATTTTTCTGGTTTTCTATAATTTGTGTTTGAATCATTTCATTTATGTTTTATCTTAACATGCTTATCCGTTTAATGCATTTTTTGATATAATAAATTGAAGCACTTTTCATTTCAATATTGATTGGGTTGATATTTCGAGTGGGAATATTGGGTTGTTCTGATTGGACAACACAAGAAACCTTTTTATCTCACAAATAAATAATATTTCAGTATTATTTGGTAACCTGTGTTCTCTTCTTGAGGTCCAAACATTGACAACATGATTTGTTTGTTAAGGTTTGGTTATTTTTTCATTATTTTAATAGGTAAGAGGGGAATTGAGATCTTAACAACCATGTGCAATTTTCAGAACAATGAACTCTCCAAGATGCATTTTAAACTTGAAATTACATCATTATCTCATAATTCTAAAAACACTACCTTTCTTTTTCACCTATTAAACTCTTTACTTAAGACATTTTTTTAGAACTTTTTTCAAAATAACCCCCTTTTTTAATCCTTTTTATTAAAAATACACACTTTAAACCTCTACCACTCCTTGAGAGATGAACTAGGGTCTTCCCTAGACTATAATTTAACTTTAAAAACATAATAAACTTGAAGATTCAGGATAATTTAGTCAATTAGAATTTAAAACTACTGATTATGTTCACAACATGGACAAATATTGATCGTTTCTTTGATGTATTAAAACCAAACATTTAGTGAGAACTTGTCTCTCAAACATTTTTTTCATATGAGGAGACTGTGACTAGTGCTATCAAGATCAAAAATGAATTATCCAAATACCCTATTTACAAGGGGAATCAAGAGAAGAATATGGTGTTTGAGAAACATGCTAGAAGAAATTTAGAGAAGTACAAAAAAGGAAGGATTTAATTCCCAACATGAAATAACTATGGAAAGAATCACCATAGAACATGGTTGAAGGGAATGGGAGTCTGCTTCAAGTATGGAGATAAAGGTCATAAAGCTCATGAGTGAAAACCTAAGAGGGAAGAAACCAATGTATAATGATTTATTTTCAAGTACATGATAAATTATTTAAATTAATTTCCTGATAGTTAAGGGAATCCACCGAATAAGGTGCCTAGGGATTAAGGTCGAGCTTATGTGATTACTACTACATAAGTGAAAATTCCTAGAATTTTAGTGGAAGGTACTTTGGTCATATCTTAAAAACTAAATAATTATTTATTTAATATTGGTTCATCGCACTCTTTTATATCTAACATGTTTTATAATAACATTAGATATTTTTTTAGTAACCCAATAAGGGAGTTATCAATCCAGACACCAAGTGGAAACCTTATCACAATAAAGATATGCCAGGAAATCCCCATTTAAATGCATAAACATACAATATTCAAAAATTTATTGATCATACCTATGGTAGAATTTGATATAATACTTGGTATGTATTGGATTATAAAGTATGATTCAATAATTTATTACTAAGAAAATAAGGTTACCACCTCTATGTATGGTACAGAATCACTTGTTTTTAGATGAGAAATTTTATTTCCTGAGTCAAACTTGTAACCCCCTATTGTGGCTCATCTTAATAAGATCCTTATCAATATTTTAATGAGTGAGAATGATGTCTTGAGAATAAAGGATTTATCTATTTTTAGGGAATATATTGATGTATTCCTATAGAAATTACCAAGATACACTTCTGATCATGAAGTTGAATTCTATATTAATTTTATCCCTAATGAAAAACCCATATCTAATTCTCCCTATGGGATGAATCTGTTGGAGTTATTGTATCTTCATAAACAACTTTAAGAGTTAAGTGGAAAGGGGTTAATAATCCCTAATGTTTCACCTTTGGGGCCACCCGTCTTCTTGGTAAAAAGGAAGGATGGGTTCATATGGTTGTGAATTGACTATTAGGGAATCAATGTTATAACTATTAAGAATAAGTATTCATTACCTTGCATTGATGATCTATTTTATGTACTTAATGGGTTTTAATAATTCAAAAATATTTACATCTATAATCAATTGAGATTAAAGAAGGATGATATTCCAAAGACATATTTTCATAAAAGGTATGGACATTATGAGTTCACATTAATTCCATTCAGTTTAAATAATGAACTATTGTTGTTCACGGATCTAATGAATATAATATTCGGCGAAAATATTGTTAATTTTGTTGTGGTATTCATAGATTATATATTTATATAATCAAATTTATATTATGATTATGAATATCATTTGTGAATCATTCTTGATACCCTAAGGGAGAATGTACTATATGAAAAATTTATTAAGTGTGAATTTTGGATTTAACAATTCTCCTTTCTCGATCATATTGTCTCCAACTATGGAATATTAGTTGAACCAACTAAGACAAAAGTAGTAAGCAACTGGTCCACACCAACAACTATAACCGAGATATGTATTTTACTTTTCTTAGCTGGTTACTATCATTGATTCATTAAAAATTTCACCCGATTATCTAATTAGTTAACCAAGTTAACATGTAAAGGGGTTAAATTTTCATGGAGTAAATAATGTTAGGAATTCTTCAAGAAACTAAATAAAGGGCTGATAAATGCACCTGTGTTGACTTTACCATTAGGGAAAATAGGATTTTTTTTTTATATATACAATGATGTTTCAAAGAAAGGGATTGGGTGTGTCCTTATGTAAAATGATAGATTTATTACTTATGAATCAATACAATTGAAACCCCACGATAAGAACTGTCCAACTCATGACATTGAGTTATTCATTGTTATATTCCCTTTGAAAATATGGAGATGTTATCTTTATGGTGAAAAATGCGACATATATATCTATCGCAAAATTCTAAAGTATATATTCACACAAAAGGAGATTAACATGAGGAAAAGGAGATAGATGGAATTAATCAAAGACTATGATTGTGCAATACACTACCACCCTGTTAAGGAAAATATGGTGTCAAATTCTTTGAGTAGAAAGAACTATGATATCATATCCATGATGAGGATGGACAAGGGTCCTATATTCAAGGAGCTGGTAAAGGTGGATATGGAAATTATTATAGAAGGTGAAACATCATTCCATTTCCAAGTAATTTCCCAATCATATTTACTATAGAATATAAAAAGTCTTGTTAATATGATAGGGGAATTCAGGAAAAAAATCAAAACTATAGAATATGGGAAATTTAAATTGTTCATCTATGAAGATGGTGTGTTAAAATTGGGAAAAAGATTATTTGTACCATCAATACCTGAGTTGGAGAGGGAGTTAATAGATGAATCTCATTGCTAAAACTCTAATATACATCTTGTTATTACCATGATGTATAGGGATTTAAAAGCACTTATAGTGGAATAACATGAAGTATAAAATTTCTGAATACGTGTCTAGATGATTGATATGCCAATAGTTTAAGGATGAGAGGCAACATCCAAAAGGTTTCAATCAGTCTATCCCTATAACTATGTGTAATTGGAACAATATCACAATGTACTTTGTCACTAGACTAACTAAAACATCAAAGAAAAATGATTCTATATGGGACATTGTTGACTATCTTACAAAGTATGCTCATTTCCTAGAAATAAATGAGGATATACCTCCTGAGAGTCTTTCTTGGATTTATATAAATGAAGTTGTGAGACTGTATGGTTCACCTTTATCAATTCTATTAGATCATGACCATTGCTTCACATCCAAATTTTGGATGAGTCTTTAAAAATAATTGAACACTGAGGTATATTTGAGCACTACATATCATAATCATAATGATGAGTAGTCAGAAAGAACTATTCAAACCTTAGAAAATATGTTAAGGTCATGTTCACTTGACTTACAAGGAATATGAGACCAATAATTTACATTGGTAGAATTTTCTTATGATAATAGTTTCTATTATAGCATACAAATATCACCATATGAGGCCATTTATGGTAAAAGATGGCATACTTCAACCTTCTGGGATGAGATTGGTGAGAGGAATCTACTTGGTTCAAAACATGTTGAGGAGAAAACTAAAAAGGTGAGATAAATTCAAAATCATATAATAACATCTTAGAATAGACATAAAAATATATACTGATAACTAGAGGAAGGACTGGAATTTCAAGTAGGTCATCATGAATTCTTGAAAGTTTCACCATAGAAATGGGTTATATGATTTGGGAAGAAAGGGAATTTATGTCCAAGGTATAGTGGGCCTTTTGATATCCTAGAGAAAATTGGAGTAGTATCTTATCATTTATACTTTCCACCCAACCTCTCTAAATTTCATGGAGTCCTCCATGTCTCGATTATAAGGAAATACATACCAAATTTTGCTTATGTACTCACCATGGATGGGATAGAGCTTGAACTTAATTTATCATATAATGAGGAGCCTATCTATATTATTTATACTATAAAGTAGGAGGTATTAAGGAACAAAAGGACATTCCTCATGAAATTTTTGTGGATAAATCACAATCTAGAAGAGGAAACATGGGAACCCAAAGAAGTAATGTTATAGAAGTATCCTCTTTTATTTCCATTATAAGGTAAAAATCTAAATTTCAAGGACAAAATTTATTAAAGGGGGGGAAATGTAATTCCGCAAAAATTCCTTTATCTTACTAATAAAACTATTATTTTATAAGTAATTATTTATTATGAGAAAATATAAATAATATTATATTTCATAAAAACTTCTTACATCATAGGTTGAGATGAAATTTTATAACTATGAATAGTAAAAGGTTGGACTACACTTACTAGGAAACTAAATAAACACTATTCATTTACTTAAAAATTGTAAATTTAGTCTATAAAAATTACTATTATTAATAAAAATATTAAAATTGAAATACTAACATAGAATAAATAAAGTAAAATATAAAAATTTAGGTTGCCTCAACCTCCAAGAATCATCCTACACATGAAAACACTATGGTGAAGAAACATAGAGTTAGTAAAACAATATTAATTTTGGAAATGATATTGAAGATTTATTTGAATTCAAATGAATGATAAATATTAAGAATGGTGGTGTATTTATAGTGAAATATGATCATCAGCCTTTATATATTTCAACTAATATATTTTATCAACATTATGACCATTAGTCAGTAAAACAGTTGGTTGTTATCATTTTCGGTTATGTAGATGCATTTAAATGATCGTTGGGATTATTTAATGATATGATGAAAACCGTAGTATTTTGAAAGACTATAAATACATTCTATTAAAGATATATTTTATTTATATGAATTAAATAAAAAATTATTTCATGAAATAATATTATAAAATTCTTTATAAATGATAATATATTTTAATGAATCCCTATGTAAATTTTTTATAACCATTAGAATTTTTATTTCTCAATGAAATTACAAAATATAAATACATAAGGATATTTATTTAAAAGTTATAATTCTCATATTTAGAGAATTTTTTTGATAAAATAAACTTCATTTTTGGACTTAGCACATAAAAATTCTCTTAGGGTTATTTTTTGTGATTTTTTTAACAAAGATGAATTTTTGGAAATCAAGGTTAATATTACCACTTTAAAAATCACTGTGATTTTATGATATGATTATTTTTCAATCATAAATAAAAAATTTATGAAAAAATTTATTTAATAAAAATATAAATTAATAAGTATAAAAATTATTTTAAAAATATTAGTGTTACTTTATAAATTTTAACCTTGTATTTTGGAAACAAAATTAGGAATTTTAAACATAAAAATTATTTGTGGATTATATGCAATAATTGGGTTGGATAGAAGGTATAGTTTAGTTTTGAGAGACCATTAATGTAGAAAAAATACCTTACACTCATTATCAGTGTATAAAAATGGTTTTAACTGATTGGGATCACAAGTGGTTGGCTTAATAGTAAAATAACCAATATTTAATCCTTTAAAACTCACCCCTCCTCAAGTATAAATATCACTCATTCCCCACTCTTCTCCACTCCAAGTTCATAACCCACAAATTTCTCACTACTTTACCTTTCAAAAATTCCCTCTAATTTTTACTTAAGTTCTCAAGGTTCCACTCTCACATTTTAGGAAGCAACTCTTCCAAGGTAAGGGTCCCTAATCCTTCCCTTTAAGATTTACATTAAATTCATTTATTATGTTGTCTTTTAAGATTCCTTTTTATATAAACCAAATATTTTAATTCCATATTATTGTAATCCCTTTGGGGTATTATCATTTTTTTTACTTACTCCCTCTCAATATAGACTTTGTTAATCCGTTATAATGCTTGAACTATTCCATTACTTTAAAAAGTTATCCTAAAATTTTAGTGAAGTAATGTGTGTGTGGTTTTATGAGTAAATAAATATCTATATATATACAAAAAAAGTGTATATGGATCTATAACATATGTACCTAGGGTTAAAAACCCCAAAACACTTTATTGATCAACACTCGATCGGGAACTGGTGCACAAAAACGGGTCTCGTTGTACACCTGGTTTGACACTCTTGGGGGATATGTTTGGATGATCTACATGATACTTACAAAACATTTTAAAGGATTTATTTTTCATTACATTGGTCTCCAAACTTTTTAAAATAATATATCATTATTTTATTCTTGTAATGGAGGAAAATAAATTCATACCATATAATTATTTCTTATCTATGGAAAATCAAGTAAGATATACCTCATTGAGAAATTTATTCTAAGAATTTTAGTTATTCATGTCCTTGAACATTATTCCATGTAATTTTTGATATATTATTGAATTAATATTAATTTTATGTGACTGTTGGGAGCATAATTATATATCCCCTCAATGCACTGGTAGGTATCATGAGACAACTAAGATAGGGTAATGGGAGCATCCTTCCCTTTTATGAAAGATATCTTGTCACAAGGCCATAATGGTACGGTTAAAATGTACAGAATTATGTATTCTCATACCTATATATTGAATTATTATTATATAGGATTTTATTTATTATTATTTTATCCATGGATATATTTATGCTCTCAGATTCATTTTATATAGAATAAATCAGTATATTTATTCATTCCACAGTGCTTTCTTTATAAATATTTCTGCTGAATGTTACACCCTTACTGAGTATCTTAGATCACCCCTTTATATTGTTTTCCTTTTCCCCAATAAATCTATAAGAATAATAAATATTATAAATGGATTTTCAATGATAATAATGATGTTTTTTATGTTTTCAATGATGTATTTCATTCGAATGTAATGTAAAACCTTATTATGTATCTGGTTTCCTAAGACTATTAAACTGTTGGATCCTCCATATTCCTGATCTATATACTATTTTAATAAAACTTCCATAAAATTTAGGGTTTGGGGTTCAGGTTCTTTACATTTTTAATTTTATTTTTAGTTTTGAATTAGATCTTATTATTTTCATTAAAACCAATATTCCTTGAATGACTTAAAAATATGAACAAGTTTTGCATGTCATTTCACTTGTATTATCGTAATAATTTTTCTCAAGGTGTAAATGGGAGGTTTATTGTTCCCATAATACTTAATTTAATTTAATAGATTTTTATTTCATCATTATTTTTCACTATAAGGTTATATGGAATAATTTGTGGTGATTTATTTCATTTGATTATTACTTTAATGAAAGGAATATTTGAGAAAATTCATAGTATTACTTTGGGAAATTATATATTAACCACCAAAATTGGATCATTTTAGCTAATTTTAATTTTATTTCCTCCACTACTAACCAACTATTTGGTCGAATGGTTTTTATTAGAGATATTTAGGTGTATAAATATTTAAATTCAAATTTAATATTGATGATTATACCTCCTTTGGATTCTATTTTACATGGAATATTAATATTGGGGTGAAAAAATTATTCTTAAAATTTTGAATAGGGTTTGATTAGTGGTAGTTGGTATTCAATTTTCAAGATTTAGTGGCCAAATTCCAACCTCCAATAATTTCTAATCATTTTCCATATGCAGTGAATTTGTCCCTTTATTTTCAAAAGAAGGCTCCTTTTAAATTTTTCAATTATTGGTCCAAATAGTGGGGATTTCATAGTATTGTTCACTATGTATAGATTTATCAATTCACTCTCCATTACCTCAATTAAATTACTACCACTCTTAATTATTTGAAGAAACATTTAGTGAAATGTTTTAGTAAAGAGAGATGGAACATAATTCAAAGGATCAATAATCCTCAAAGTGAGTTTAAACCTATTTAAAATTAAATTCTTAATGTGTATAATCATATCTCTATATATAAAGGATCTGGATTTGGTTAATAATATTAAAAAAATATTCAACATGATAAATTATTCCTCAATCAGAGGGATAAATTCCATTTGTAATAATAAGGTGATTCTAATTTAAAAAAAATAAAACTAGTATCAAAGCCCATAATTCTAATAATTTCATTAGTATGATAAATAATATGGAAATATTATGGGTTTAGAATTAAAAGGATATAAAATAGTATTTATTGGACTATTTTATGGGGATGCTTGGGTCCCAATTCCCCATATACGGTGTTAAATAAGATTTTTTTGATGATGAAAAAGTGGTTCATGATAAATAGTTTTAATATTTGTTCTCAATTTTCAAAAAAAAAGATCAAAGTTGATTTTTTTACTATTATAATTGATAAGGTCTCAGGTCTAATGTTTTATCTTCACAATTTTTAAGGATTTCTATAAAATTTTTAGCTCTAATGTTATAATTTTAGTTAAAAAAATTAGAAATATTTTTATTCCTTCGGGTCTCAATGCCATAATTATTGAACTTATCCCTAAAGTGGTCAGTGTAGAAATTGATACTAGATTTAGACCTATATCTTATTGAAATATTTTTTTGAAGTGTATTTTTAAATGCATTTATATTAAGTTGAAAGGAGTATTTCCTAATATTTTTTGTGATGAAAAGGGGAAATTTTTTTGAGTGTGATATTTATATCAACATATTTCATGTGCAGTAGCTTGTAAGTAATTACACCAGGTGAAACATTATAAGTAGTTTTACCTTAAATATTTATTTTTCTAAGGCCTTTTACATAGTCTCTTGGCCTTTTTTAGAGAATTCCATCAAGGAATTTAAATTTAATTTTAAATTTATTTAGTGGATTATGGCTTGTGTCACCTCATACTATTACTTTATTATGATGTTTAGTTGTGTGGGTAATTCCTTGGGAGAAAGGGTGTTATAAAAAATACCTATTGGTGGTGTTTTTGGGTTGAATTTTATTTGAAAATTTTTGGGGTTTTTGAAAAATGATATATGTCAAAAGAGGTTTGAAGAGTGAGCGTGAATGTTTAATCTCCCAGAGCATGAATGTTTGATCTCACGGAATGGAGAATGTATGATCTCTCAAAATATGAATATCTAATATCACAGAGTGTGAATTTCATAACTAGTAATGTGAGGAACCACATGATTATAAGTAAATATCGCATTGATATTATGATAATCACATGAATACATCGTAATATTTTTAGAGGAACTCACGGAGAGATCATGAGAATAACCTGAAGACATATCATGATTTTCAATGGATCTTATGAAGGGATCATGTGAAGCACTTGAAGACATCACATGATTATCAAGGGATATTGTGAAGAAATCATGTTAATAAAATTAATAAAAAGATGTTGTAAATGAAAAAGATATCATGTGGACATTCAAAATCACATGACCACATGATTGTATTTGGATCTCATTATGGGATATTTCGAAGTGCTTGAAGACAATTTCACTAACACCGCATGATTTTTATTTGATTTTGCAATGGGTTCATGCGAAGTGTTGTAAGATAATGTAACTTTATACATGATTGTATTTGGATATCATGATGAGATCACATGAAGTGCATGATGACAATTATAATGATTAGGAGAACCACTTCTGACATGTAGCGGGTGATCATGTGAAGTGATCATGCGAAACGAGTGATATTGATTGTCGAGGAAGTGGAATTGATGGATAACTGTGATTTTTAGAGTTATGGGGGTTTATGTGTTCCTATAAATATCCCCTAAACCCATCCTTAAGAATTTTAGATGTTTTCTTAAATGGTTTGATTCGAATCAAAAGTATTTCTCATGACCTAAACAAAGTCTTGCGATGGAGTCGTAAAATGGAGTAATGTGATCCGAATAAGCAGTAAAAAAGCCTTGTGAAAGGATCTCGTGAATTGAAGTATGAGTTGGGTGGTTGAACACATAATAATACCCATTTATATCTCATGATCTGCAAGAATTGAACAAGATCTCATGATCTATGTGAACTGAACAATATCTCATGATCTGCAAGAACTAAACAAGATCTCATGATCCACATGAACTGAATATGATCGCATGATCCACATGAACTAAAAAAGGTCTCCTGATTCAAATGATCTGAATAAGGTCACATGATCCACATGAGTTTATCAAGGTCTTTTTTAGTATTATCATGGAGAGGTCTCATGGAGTGGTCCTGTAAAGTGGTCTTGCGAAGGGTTCTTGTGAAGGTGTATTTCACAAAAGTCACATGCTCCTAGAGGAAAAGTCTTACATAAAGGTGGTTATCATCTCATTGATGAATCAAGAGAATAAATACACACAAAAATATGAATAAAATCAAAATAAATTATTAGAATATTCAATTATAGGAGAAGTGAGTTCACTTAATAGAAAGAGTAGTGAGATTTCAAATTGTGAATGACTGTAAACTAGGAGGGACAGTGAGTCTGCTCTGAACTTTGTAACAGCAGTGAGATTTAGTGGATTTGGTACATCAGCACATTTCAATTGTATACTCCTTGGAAATATACTGGTGAGGATGAAATAAGTAAAATCAATGTGTCATGTGCATGTTTTAATATCGTTTTGTTTTTTGTAATGGGGTGTAGAGAGAAGAGAGTTTTGTTTAATTACAAAACAATATCTAAAAAGAACAGCTGTATTAATTTTCCATTCCGTGATTCACCCCCACCCTCATCTCAAGGTATTTAACCTAGTTGGGATAATAATTAGTTTCAGAGGTAAATTTTTATATTAGTGTTTCTATCTCATTTATTTCAATGGTGGTTTTTAATCACAAAGGTATTACAATATTAGATGGAAAACAATTCAGTAGTGGAAGAATCAGATGCAACACTACTTATGATCACTAGGAATATAGGTATTTATAATTACAATGTATGGTATTTCTACTAGTGTGTCTAGTGTAATTTTATCAGAATCAAAATTAAGATAATTAGATGTTGATTCCAAAGGAATCAATTCCTTATTAGGAGCTTTATAAAACACAATCTACCTGAAGTTTATTTCATGTAATTCAATGCATCCCATGTGGAAAACGATGCTAAATATATATGAATGTGGTTAAAAAATCATATAAATAAAATTATAGGTTCTTTAGAACAAATATTAGGATCTAATAATTCACCCCAATGAGTCTTTAGATACATTCTTTGAGTAGGTAAATGTTGTAGAATACATGTGTGGTCTTGGAGAAATTCTTAAAGATTTAAAGATTGTTAAGCGCAAATTGAGAAGACTTAAAACTCAATTCAATATTAAAGTCTCTATACTGGAAGATAAATATCCAAAGGAGATAAAATTGGATATCTTACAAAGTAATCTTATCACATACGAGTTGAGAAATGATGATAATAAGCCTATGGAAAATGGAAAATCCAAAGAGGTGGCTTTCAAGACCATAAAGAATCTCACTATAGAGGATGGTCAGGAAGAATAAGAGGTAAA
Organism: Viscum album; assembly: GCA_963277665.1. Classification (NCBI taxonomy): domain Eukaryota; kingdom Viridiplantae; phylum Streptophyta; class Magnoliopsida; order Santalales; family Viscaceae; genus Viscum; species Viscum album. The sequence goes on from OY728153.1 coordinate 1,282,237,534, forward strand.
TGAGGTCATGTAATTCCTTTCATAAAATATATGAAGTGGAAAAGAAAAGTTAAAAATGAAACTTCCTCTAGAATGATTTTGATGTGGAAATGTTATAAATTTTGAAATAATGTTCCCTGAGAAGTTTTTAGATAATGATGAGGATGAAGTCAAAATTCCAAGGAAAATTTATTCAACATATGTGAAAGGTAAGAAAAATATTAAGTGAAATTTCTTCAAGAAAAAAAATCATCTTTCATAGTGGAATTATATTTCTAAATAAACTATGGTAGAAGAAATGGAAGACTACAATGATCATGAATAATATGTTGTGGTGGAATTTGTGGGTAATCCCCGGTCAAGGGAAGAAAGAGACGACGATAAAGGATAAGATGAAGGAGAATTTGAAGGAAGATTTGACCTTCAGGTTGAATTAGAAGCTGTGATTGAGGAGATAGATTTTTAGAGATCCAAAACCAATAAATCCAATAGGGTGGTTCATGATACCAAACTCTATATATATTAGTAGGAAGAATAGAACTCTAACCTAAATGATAAAATTGAAAAGCTCGTATCAAAAAAGCTAGATAACTCAGATAAAGTCATTGAGTTTAAACTCAAGGTTAAAGAATATACCAATTTTATTAATGGTTTGAAAAAATAATAACAATTTAAACATGTTAAAGAACTTGAGGAGTAAATTGTTCACTTGTGAAGAAAGGTGAAGGATATAGAGAAACTCATGACTCCTGGTGTGATTTTGTTAAAGAAGGATCCATAGGAGATAGAAGAAGTGGAATTAAAATTCATAGGTCTAGATAAATAGTCAAAGGAATGTATGGAGAATAATAATTCACATCAAAATGACACTACTGGTATGAGAGTCGATCACAAATAGAAAGTAGTAATGGTTGATTTCAGACCACAATCTCCCACTCTGAGTTTGAAGATTGATCTGGGTATAAATTAGAATTAAAAGATTTAGAGAACTTAAGGGACAATCAGTGGTGTAGAAATGATGCATAGGAATACACCTTGTATTAGGTATTATTACTATGGAAAGATAGTAAATTTTTAAAATTTAAATTCCATATCCAAGAGGTTTCAATGGGAGAAAGAGAAATAGAGGAATACAAATATATTTTAGTATTACAAGAATTCCTTTGATGGTAATTGTTATTAGTGTAGAGGATTCAGACACATGGTCAAATATTTCTCATTGAAAATGAAAATAAAAGTAATGAAGTAGAACCAAAGTGGTTATATACTGAAGACTAAAGGATCATCGAATGAGCTAAAAATACAAGAACAAATTTTAGATTTGAAAATAAGGTAGGGAGAACATACTCTAATTAAGATCAACAATATTTGTCGGCATCAAGTATATTTCCAAACACATGGATCAAAAATAAAAGAGTTGAGTAAGAAGAGGTTGCAGATATTTCCTTCAAAGAATTATATCTCATTAGAATATGTATTACTGATAGTGGGTGTACTCCCATGTCACAGGAAATAAAAATTTGGTTATATAAATTAGGTACAATAAGGAATGTTTCATAATATTTGGAAATGATTAATTCCTAAATATCAGTATCTTAGGTGCATCTATATTTGGGGGGGAAATATATGAGACGTGTAGATGTCTTCGTTATTAAAGGTCTTAGTCACAACATTCTATGTGGATGTCAATTGTGTGACTCAAGACATGTTATAAGCTTTAATAAAAAATTGATTATGATCAAGGGAAAATATAGAGAAGTTTTTCTGCAAGGAAATTACATGAAGGAGAATCTCTACCTTATAAGTGGAGAATAAGACTTATGTTTCCTATCTAAGGAAGAAGAAAATCGATTGTGGAATAAGTTTCTTGGCCATCTGATTGAATAATGCTAGAAAAATATGGTAAAATATGATGATTCTTGAGATATCTCTACATTATCATGGAATCATCCTCATTTGTGTGATTCTTGGAAACAAGGGTAGATTACTCATAAGATGTGTAAGGAAAAAGATCAAAGGACAACAAAAGTTCTTGAACTGGTGTATAGGGATGTATGTGGACCTATTTCACCAATAAATATTGATGGTAAGAGATATTATATCATTTTTTATTGATTATTTTAGTATAATATAATGGTTTTCAATTACCACCCAAAATTATGAGGTGTTTAGTTGCATAACATGTTGTTAAATAGAAGTTTAAAAAATTCTAGATCAAAAGATATGAATGTTATGAAATGATAATGGAACAGAGTTCAAAAGTATCCAAGATGAGGATAATCTTGAGAAAAATGGGATAAGTAACCAAGTTCCATCCTTAATAACTCTACAGTATAATGTATCAGTTAAGATATGAAATCATATTATCAACAACATGGTCAGAATGATGTTTATCGAGAAAGACCTTCCTGAGAAATTTTAGAAAGAAGCCATATTGAAATCAGTCTATGTTTCTAATAGGGCCTTATTATGTCCAAATGAATAAATGACTCTATAAAAGATGTGTTATGCAAATAATACAACATTGAAATTATTTTGAGTTATTGGGAGTAAATTTTTTATTCTCAATAAAGAGAAATATAGAAATTTTGAATCCCATGGAGATGAAGGTATATTTATCAGTTAATCAAGAATAATCAAAGAATATAAATTTTTTAATAAGTGGTTGGAAAAAGTTATAGAGATAAATGATGTTGTTGTGGTGGAAAATAAGCAGAATATTTAATAAATGCATGAAACATATTAAAAGGATAGTGATGAAGAAGTGAGTAGATCAAGGGGAGTGAACATACTTGAGGTAGATTAAAAACAATATTTAGATAATGAGTAGAATAAATATATAAAGAAACTAAATATCCAAGATGAAATTGATATGCATAATATCATCAAGGATCAGATAGATCCAATTTATATGAGGAGGATGAAGACTCTAAAGTAATAATATTTCTTATCATAGATATAGACAAAATGTTTTGAATAATTTCAATAGATGGGATTTGGTCTCATGAAATGAATTAAGAACTTAACCAAATAGTAAATAATCAGACATGGGATATTATTTCAAGGACAACAGATAAGAATGTCATTAGGACCAAATTGTTTTTCCATAACAAGCTGAATAAATATGGAACAATAATTATAAACAAATCATGAATGGTGTTTAAGGGATACTCCCAAATATAGGGTATTTATATTGATGAAACATTTTCATATGATTTAAGGCTACAGACAATTCAATTATTATTGATCATAGTAGTGAAAAGTAAATTCAATGTTTTCCAGATGGAAGTAAAGTTAAGATTTCTGAATAGGGTTCTGGAAGAAGAATTTTATATTTAAAATCCAAACGTTTTTATCATTCATGAAAATGTGAACAAAGTTTGTATGTTAAATAAGGATCTATATGGGTTGATGCAAGAACCAAGAGCATGGTATTCATGACTTGATCAGTATTTTAATAAGATTAGTTTTTACTATGAAGGAGTTGATTATAATTTCTATGTCAATAATGAGAGTAATCAAAGGATAATGGTGTTATTATATTTTGATGACATAATATTTGGTGCATCAAATGAAGCACAGTACAAAAAGTTTTCATAATTCATGAAATTCAAGTTTTAAATGTCAATGATTGGTGATATAACATTTTTCCTTGGTTTATAGGTAATGAAAGAAATATATAGGACATTTATTTATCGATCAATGTATTCTAAGGAGGTTTTGAGAAGATTTGGTATGTAAATTCCAATGAAATGAAAACACCAATTGCTGCACAAATTAAATTTTCCAGGCATGATGAAGGTGAAGTAGTCAATATCTCTAAATATAGATAGATTATTGGTATTTTTTTATACATAACAACAACATGACCCAATATTGTTTTTTTCACATGTCAGACAGCATAGTATCAGATTAACACTAAATAAATACACTTACTTGTATTAAAAAATAATGCCTCATCATATCAAATGAATGGTGGATTTTGGTTTACTATAATGTAACAACCTGAGAATTTCTGAATAAAATTCCCCTTCTTATAATGTTTTGTGGATATAGAAAACACATGAAATCTTTTTTATTATTATTGGGTTTAAATGACTATTAAGAATCATTAACATTGATAATAGAGTCATTGAACAGTGATCACACAAATTATATAAATATAATATTTTTAAAAAAATCATTTCGACAAATACAAAGGAGAGGATGGCCTCATCCAGTAGACTCGAGTCGTACAAAGATCATTTTTTAGAGATTGGAAATGAGGTAGCAACACTGAGTTTTTCTCTTGACCAATCCCAAGCTGAGCTTCAACACATTAAGCTTGAATGGAATCGCCAACAGGAGAAGTTCAAGTTAATAAAGATTATCACCTGGGTGATGTTATCTAAGTCTCCCTAAGAGTATTTCCCCATCACAAACCTTACCCTTAGGTATTATGCAGGTGTTGTAATGGGTTATGTAACTAGGTATTAGTTACTTATAGTGCAATCCCTTTCTATAAATAAAAGTCTTATTCCATCAATTCATTTACGAGAGTACTCTTTCTTAAAAAAATGATGAATTTGATAAATTGATTTTTTAGGTAAAAAAGGTACTTTTGAGAAATATATAAATTATTATATTAAATTATGTTTGTATTAATAATATTATAAAAATAATTCTTATAAAATATTATTATATCAGTTCTTTATCTATAAATGATTAGGTAATCAGTTTGATAAGAGTTATATTTTTATACGATAAAATAGAAAGTGGATTTTTTTTAATTAAAGATTTTATTTTATGAAATTAATGAATTTTTGAAATATTTAATATTTTAATAAAATATTATTATCAAAATACTTTTATTAATAATAAATTATTATATAATTTTTATGAAGTCAAATGTAATTTTTATTAAGGTTTAAAAATTGTTTTTTTCAAAACCCGTCAATTTTCAATAAATGTCAGTTCTCATTTTAAAAGTAAAAATTCACATGTTTATAAAATTATTTAGATAAAATGAATATTATTTTTGAATTCATAATGTCAAAATTATCCAACATTTAATTTTTCGTAATTTTCTGAGACAGACGATTTTCTGGGTAAAAATTAAATAATTTATAAATATAGTGTGTTTTATGACTTCATAATGACCCAATAGTAAAGTAATAAATAACATAAAAGGTATTTTCTACCAAATATATGTTTTAACTTTAAAATAATTTTATTTAAGATTTATTTTACTTATTTTATTATTCCTTAGTGAATCCTCTAAAATGTATAATATATTTTATGATTTTAAATTCATTTCCTTGAGAGTGTGACTCACCTCCACATAAGAAAGGGAAATATTTTAATGTCTTCTACCCTTGGCCTTATAAAATAATTTTTTCCAATCCTATTTTCCATAAACCATGGGAGAAATCATTGTATGGTTTGTGTATTTGAATATTTTAGTGTGTAGGGTCCAAAACCTAAATAATAAAGAATTCCCCCTCCTTTTCTATATAAACCCACCCAAGAACACATTTCTCTTCACTCAAACTCCTTCAAGATCATCCTCACTCTACTCTCAACTCCATATTGGGGATCACCCTTTATTTCATTTTGTCAATTTCTTCCCAAAATGAAAACTAAAATCTTGGCTTGGCATCTTCAATGAGTTAGAAATCTCGTTAATCTTCCTTTGATTTTAGGTTTCCAGAAAAGACTTGGATTTTGACTTCACGTTGGATAAATTATCCTATGTCATATTTATATTATGAAAATAATATATTTATCTTATGTGGGAGGTTTTTTTCTTATAATAGGACTTCAATTATCTTACACGAAAATATTTTAATTTACTAACAAGATCATGATAAAATATTTTACCCATACCTCTTAATAATTATCATGTGTTTCTACTTAAAAATCTATCATGAGAGAATAAAGAATTATCTTATTCCATGTACATCAGATAAATAAACTAAAGCAAAATAAACCAATGGTAGAATAAAATAAATTCATAATAACTATTTATACTGTTAAAAAATGCAATATAGAAAATTAAAAACAACACACTTCAAATAATAAACTTATTAATTTCTTAAGTAAAAAGAAAAGATAAAAATTAAGAAACTAAAGAATTAAAAATAAATGTTTCAAATTATTAAATCATTATTTAATGAAGATAATTTGAAAGTTAAAAAATAATTAATTAATATATCAAAACTAGAAACAAAAAAGGAAATAAAGATAAATTACATAGAATATAAAATTAAATAAAACTCAAATAAATAATAAAAGTCGTCAATTTAAACAAAAGTGATAAATAAAACAAACATTAATAAATAATTAAAAGAATAAGTAATTGAAATATTAAAAAATAAAACTAATTTTTTAATCCATAATTTCATTAGTTTAAAAAATCAATAATAAAATAACCTAAAATACAAAATTAGCTAGTTTAATGTTAAATTAGTCATTAAAAATATAATTTGACAATAAAATAAATGTGGAAAAAAGTATCAATTTAAGGCCACATCAGTTATAATCAAAGGTAAGTTGCTCGAATTTGAAAAAAAAAATTGAAATATTGTATATTCAAGGTTTTAGGTATGAGCATTCTTGTTCCAAAATCATTTAAAATCTTTTACATGGGAGGTTAAAAAAAATTTATGGAATTATAAAACTATGGTACGGGTTTATCATCTCATTCTTCTTCCTTTGAGATGCAAGCCATATCCACCATTTTTTAATTTTTTTTTTTTTTGATTTATATACTTCTCATGTATGTATTTTTATCATTTTATTCATAAAATTCAACGCATTTACAAATCCATTCTATGTTTTACTTTTCATAGGTTTACAATTTGAAAGATGATGAAGTTGTAAGATTTTTTTCTTAACTCAAATTATTTTCATGAGTTGCAATGGTTATATTTTAACTATGGTTTACAATGTGGTTTTATTATATTCTATGAATAAATTTTAATTCCTTTCATCCTTATTTTATTGGGAATTAGATTTATGGAATTCTCTATTTATAAAAGTTGATTATATTAAGAATAATTCTCATCCTATCCAAATAATATTTTTTTCATGTCTAAATTTTCTATTCCTACCAATATTATCCTTTATATTTGGAGACCCAATTTTTTTTATCTCATGTAAACTTCACTTTTCCTTTTTCTACATTTCAAAGGTACATTTTATTACTCTTTTACAATGTGTATTTTCATCAAAGTTATTTCAAAATATTTAAAAGGTTTTCCATCAAAAAATTTTATCTTCAACTTTATATTCCCTTTAGATAACCTTTATGTATTTTACAAGGATTTATTATTGAACATTATTTTTAAAATTAAAATATTTCAAAACTATTTTTACTTCTCCTTTTTAAAACATTTATGTATTTTTTAAGGATTTATTATTAATTATTCTTTTAAAAGAGAAATTTTTCAAAATGTTTTCACTTATACTTTTTGAAACCTTAATATATTTTTCAATGCTCCATTAGTGATGATTATTCTTAAAATTAAAGGTTTTCAAAAAAAATCACTTCACCTTTTTGAAACCTTTCAATATATTTCGAGGCTACATTATAGAGATTTATTTTCAAAAAATGATTTTCAAAATATCTTGTTTTCCATTTCTCAAAAGTGATCTTTTCTAAAGTGATGTATAAATTATTCTTTTTATAGCAATGTTAAGAAATGTTTTAAAGAATCTTTTAAGTTTTTATTTTTTTATATTTATCTCTAAAATATTTATCTTATATAGTGTTATGTTTCATGAATTATCTTCTCAATGATTATATGAAATACACATTTTGGGTGATTATATTTTTGGTATCAAATGATTAAATCCTTAATGTCAATCTTGGTGATACTGTTGGGAAAAAATCCCTCAAGGTAACATTGAAGTATTTTTGGGTTGGTTGTGTTTGTTGACAAAGCAGATTTCCATGGAGAATTGTCGAGTTACCGAGAATTTGTTGAAAATCCTTGTTGACAAAGAACGATGACAAAGGAAAGGACGATCTGGAGGCGGTACAAAAAGTGCAGTACAAGGTGGCGCTGTTTTCTAGTGTTTGCCAAATTTTTGGGGTCCAAAATTTGGAATTTGGTGAGCATCACGAAAAGTGGATTTCCATGAAGATCGTAATTAAATATGGAAAATACATGAATTTCACGAAGTGAAGCTTCATAGTTTTGATTTCGCGAAGACCATAAGAATGGAGGCGGTGATTCTTCGCGATTACGACAAGATTCGCGAACGGCAGAGGCTGAAGCGCATCGCGGCGGTGAAGGGCTTTGCAAGGGAGATTTGCGGTAATGAAGGGCATTGTGAGGGAGATTCGCGGCGAAGGCGCGAAGGAATGTTGACGGTAATGCTCCGCGATTACGATGAGCTCCACGATCAGAAAATTGCCGTGGTGCTTCGCGATTTAGACAGAATTCCAGCGGAAACTTCAGAGCTTCGCGATTGGCGATGATGTGGCATTGACTTCGTGCGGAAAGTTCAAGGGTCGGTGGAATCAACTATAAATAGAGGCCAACCCCCTAGAGAGAAAGAGAGAGAGAATTTTCAGAGAAGATCATTTGCTCTCATTTTGCAAAGGTGATTCTCGGAGCCAGTGTGCTTCGCGAAAGAGGAGCTCCGCGGCGGGTATTGTAGCTCCACGAAACCTATGAGCTCTGCGTTGGCTTAGTAAGCTTCACGAGGGACGTTGCTTTGTGATGTCTTGAGCTTCGCAAAAGTGCTTCGCGAAAAGGCAGGAGCTTCGCGAAGGCTTGTTTGAGCTTCGCGAAATTGGGAGCCTCGCGAAGTAGGGTGCTTTGCGAAGGTGTTTCCAAAGTGAATTGCCCAGTGGTTAAGAGGCAAAGTGGTATTCATCAGTGGATGAAAGTTGAACCGTAACAGAGCATCTATAAACAGTTGAGGATGCATTTATTCATGCAAATTAATAAAACTACAGGTCTATAAAATGTGAGCGAATCCCTTCACAGTGCAGTGAGCTTAGGAAGAGGAAGAAGGTGATCCTCTCCACTGGCAGTGAGCCAGAGAGAGAGAAATAGGGAGTGGCCATTAAGAAAAGCAGTGAGCTGACCCTAAACCTTGTAAGGGCAGTGAGCCTAGGCATAGAAGTGATCTAGCCCGAACCATTATATCCACATATAGTGAAGTATAGTGGAACTTGGAACGATCGGCAACCTGTCGGCGTATGCTCCTTGCACGTAGCCCTTAGCGGTGAACCAAGTAAAATTGTTGTGTCATGTGCTTGCTTTATTTTCTATTTATATTATGCAACAGGAAAATAGAGAAGATTGTTTTGCTTAATAGCGAAACAAGATCAGAACGGGCTTTAATTTTAAATTAGTTATACCCTGATTCACCCCCCCCCCCTCTTAGGGTATTCAGCCTTGTGGACCTAACAATTGGTATCAGAGGGAAAGGTTGATAGTTTTTCTTCTCTCAAATGGAGGTCACTAATCATAGAGGGATTCCGATCTTCGACGAATGTAATTTTCAGATATGGAAGAATCGAATGCAACACTATTTCTGATCTTTGGGAATGGATGTGTTTTCAGCATCTATGCATGGTATCACAGCTGATATTACTAGTGGTGCATTATTAGAAGCTGAGCATAAAGAGTTGGATACTGATTCCAAAGAAATCAATGCCTTATGGGGAGCCCTTTCTAATCTCATATATATAAAGGTGATGTCATGCAAAACATCACATGCCATGTGGGAAAATCTTTTGAATATTTATGAAGGGGATACAAAAGTCAGAGAGGCAAAGCTGCAAGTGTTGTGGAACAAGTATGAAGATCTGAGAATGAACCCGAATGAGTCTGTTGATGCATTCTTTGACAGGGTAAATGTTGTGGTAGAAGACATGCGGGGTCTTGGAGAAATTATCGAAGATATAAAAATTGTGAAGCGTATATTGAGAAAACTTCCACCTTGGTTCAATCCGAAAGTTTCTGTTTGGGAAGATAAAGACCCAAAAGAACTGACATTGGATAACCTGCACAGCACTCTTGTTGCATATGAAATGAGAAACGATGATAACGAGACTTTGGAAAAGGGGAAATCTAAAGAGGTGGCATTCAAGGCCATGAATAAAATCACCAATGAAGATTCTAATGAAGAAGAAGAGAAAAATGAGGTGATGTCATTCCTTTCTTCAAATCTGCAAAGAGGAAGAGAAAAGTTTTAAGGTAAACTTCCACTAGTATTCTTTCGATGTGGAAAGGTTGGTCATATTGCAGCAAGATTCCCCAATAAATTTCAAGATGGTGATGATGATGATGAAGTTGAAATTCCCAAGAAGAAGACTTCAGCATTTATGAAAGTGAAGAAGCAATTTAAGAGACATTTCTTTAAGAAAAAGAATCTTATTTCACAAGAATTTGAAAGTTCAGATGAGTCTGAGGATGAAGAGGTTGAGGAAATAGAAAACTGCAGAGATTGTGGGGTAAATGCCTTGGTGGCGATTGTTGGTAGTTCTCAGAAAAAGGAAAAAGATGACACTGAGGAAGAAGAAGAAATTGAAGGGAGAGTTGACATGGAAGCTGAATTAGAAGCAGCTCTTGAAGAGATAGATGTTTGGAGAGCAAAAGCAAAGAAATCCAACAAGGTGGTACATGATGCAAAACTCTACATGCAACAAAAAGAAGAAGAGAAGTCTGAGCTAGTGAAAGAAATTGAAGATCTTATATCTTTCAGGCCAGAGCGCATAGAAAAGGTTGATGAGCATAAGATCAAGATTGAAGAACAGAAAAGGGAGATCGATTGCTTGAATTAAAAAGTGAAAGATCACGTCAAGCGTATTTAAGAGCTTGAAGAGTAAGTTGTCGGTCTGCGGAGAAAAGTTAAAGACCAGGAAAAACCTTTGAATCCGAACACATTCTTGGGAAAGCAGGTCGTCACGAAGACTGAAAAGAAGAAAGAAGAGCCTAGTAGTTCAGTAGGAAAGAAGCAGCAATTGAGCTCAGAAGTTAAGGATGATTCATGGCTTAATCAGAAACAAAAATCTGTGGTAGTTGAAGTCAGACCGCAAGCACCCGTCCCGAGATTGAAGGTAGATTTGGGCACAAATCAGAATCCGAATGTTCAGAGATCCCAAGGGGAAACTCGTAGTGTTGAAGTAACACGAAGGAATGCACCTCATATCAGGTGTTATTGTTGTGGAAATATGGGACATTCACAGTATGTATGTTCCATAGCCAAAAGATATCGAAGGGAACAAGAACAGAGATGACATCCAAACAGAGAATGGTTTTCTAGAACATATTTCAAAGAACACTATTTTTGGCGCGGAGGATTTGGGCATATTTCTAGGTACTGAACTTCGATCATTCATAAAAATGTGCCAAAGAAGAATCAAAACGTTAGCAAGTAGCAGATCGATAAACCGACAAGTGTGTTAAAAATGCAGAATAGATTTGCAGCTTTACAAGATGAAGCCGGTCCATCATACTCTGAGGAAGAATATAAGCCTCAATTCATGCCTAGTATGAAAGAAAAAGTTTGGACTAGGAAGAAGAAAATTGAGAAGGACATGGTGGCAGAGATTTACCTTAAAGCATCAAATTGCTCTGGTGTGTGGATCCTTGATAGTGGTTTCACATCTCACATGACAGGTAATAAGGATCTTGTTACAGGCATAAAATATGACAAAGAAAAAGTTGTCAAATTTGGAAATGATGAAGGCCTAAAGATTGTTGGCTCAGGGAAAGCCAAGTTTGGGGGCAAAGAAATGAGACGTGCTGATGTCTTGGTAGTAGAGGGTCTCAGTCATAATTTGCTTAGTGTGAGTCAACTATGTGACTCTGGGAACTCTATCCGATTTACCAAGAAGATGTGTATTGTTAAAGGAAAAGATGGAACAGTCATTCTACATGGAAAACGAACAAAGGGAAATATCTACCTTGTAAGTGGAGAAGAAGATATGTGCCTCTTATCCAGAGAGGAAGAAAACCAGTTGTGGCATAAGCGACTTGGTCATCTATGCCAGCCATCTATGGAAGATCTGGTAAAGTGTGATGCTGCTAGAGACCTTCCCAAACTATCACGTAATCGAACTCATACGTGTGATTCTTGCCAACAAGGGAAGATCATCAGAAAGACATACAGGCCAAAGGAACAGAAATCAACTAGAGTGCTCGAACTGGTTCATGCTGATGTATGTGGACCTATCTCACCACGAGCTATAAATGGGCAAAGGTACTATGTTCTTTTCATTGATGATTACAGCAGAATGGCCTGGGTATTTGTCATTACCCATAAGACAGAGGTGTTTAGTTGCATAAAACAGTACAGGAGGGAATCAGAAAGGATGCTTGGGCAGAAAATTTTGAAGTTCTGTACAGATAACGGTACATAATTCACAAACAGTCAAGTGGAAGAGTATCTCGAGAAACACGGGATAAGGCATCAAGTTTCATCAGTTAGAACTTCCCAACAGAATGGTGTGGCTGAAAGGAGAAATTATATCATCAACAACATGACCAGAACGATGCTTATTGACAAAGACCTACCAGATAAATTTTATAAGGAAGTAGTGTTGACATTAGTCTATGTTTCAAACAGGTCTCTGTTGTGTCCGAAGCAAGGGAAGACTCTGTATGAACTGTGGTACAGAAAGAATCCAACGTTGAAATACTTTCGAATCTTTGGAAGTAAGTGTTTCATTCTTAACAAAGAAAAACATAGGAAGTTTTAGGCACAAGGAGATGAGGGGATATTCCTTGGCTACTCAAGGAAAAGAAAAGCATATAAATTCTTCAACAAAAGGCTGGGAAAAATTATTGAGAGCAATGATGTCACTATAGTTGAAAATGAACAGAATACTCAAAGACCCAGTGAACAGTTCCTGGATGAAAGTGATGATGAAGTAAGCAACACAGGGGGAGCAGAAGTGTCTGAGGCTGACTCAGAAGAAGATACTATTGATGAATAAGAAAGTGTAAAATTTGTGTCTGCAAGGAAGCCAAAGAGTCGAGCTGAAATTGATAGGCAGAATACCATTGGTGATCAGAAAGCTCCAGTTCAGACTCGAAGAATGAAATCATTACAGCAAACATCGTTTTTGTCTCAGGTGGAGCAGAAATGTTTTTCTGATGCAGCTGAAGATGAAAACTGGGTTCAGGCTATGAATGAAGAGCTTGATCAGATTGAGAAGAACCAGACATGGGAGATTGTTTTGAGGCCAGTAGATAAGAATGTCATCGGGACAAAATGGGTTTATTGCAACAAGATTAATGAAGATGGCACAGTGATTCGGAAAAAAGCACGACTAGTGTGCAAGAGGTACTCCCAAGTCGAGGGAATAGATGTAGATGAGACATTTGCACCGGTTGCAAGGCTGGAGACAATCAGATTATTTTTTTCCATAGCAGTGCAATTAAAGTTCAAAGTGTTCCAGATGGGTGTAAAATCTACATTCTTGAATGGGGTTCTTGAAGAAGAGGTGTACATTGAGTAGCCAGATGGTTTTATCATTCATGAGGATGAGAACAAAGTTTTCAGGCTGAAGAAGGCATTGTATTGGCTGAAACAAGCACCAAGAGCATGGTACTCAAGGCTTGATCAGTACTTGAAGAAGCTTGGTTTTCAGCGTGGAGGAGTTGATTAAAATGTATATTTCAGTAATGGTAGTAATAAAAGGAAGATGGTGTTGGTTTATGTTGATGACATAATATTTGGCAGATCAGATGAAGCTCAGTGCATACAGTTTTCCGAATTCATGAAAAATGAGTTTGAAATGTCAATGATTAGAGAGCTAACGTTTTTCCTTGGTCTACAGGTGACACAAGGAAGGAATGGAACATTCATTTCTCAATCTAAATATTCCAAAGAGGTCCTGAGAAGGTTTGGAATGGAAAATTACAAGGAGATGAAGACTCTGGTTGCTACCCGGATGAAATTATCAAAAGATGAGGATGGCAAGGAAGTTAATATCACAGAATACAGGCAAATCATTGGAAGTCTATTTTACTTAACCGCAACAAGGCCTGATATTGTTTTCGCCACATGCCAAGCAGCGAGATATTAGAGTAATCCCAAGGAAATCCACATGCTTGCAGTAAAAATAATACTTCGGTATATCCAGGGCATAGTGGATTTCGGCTTGACATATACTAACAAATCTCAGACAGAGTTATTGGGATATACTGATGCAGACTGGGCCGGTTCAGCAGAGGATAGAAAATCAACGTCATGTGGTGCATTCTATCTTGGTGGATTGTGTATTTCTTGGTTAATCAAGAAGCAAGGTTTAATTTTATTTAGCACCGCAGAATCTGAGTATATTGTGGCCACTCAAGCATGCACACAGTTATTGTGGATGAAGCAGCAGCTTGAAGATATGGGATTTGAAGTGAAGTCTCCGATTGGAATCCAGTGCGATAACTCAAGTGTTATAAATCTTATCAAAAATCTCATCCATCATTCAAGGATAAAGCACATTGAGATTAAGTATCATTTTATCAAGTAGAAGGTTGAGCAGGGAATCGTGAAGTTGGAGTATGTGCCTACAGAGCTACAGGTTGCAGACATTCTGACAAAGGCCTTACCCAAGGAATCTTTTGAGAGGCATCGACTGGCTCTAGGAGTTCAGTCGATTCCCCACACTTGAAATAGTGTGGATGTGGAACCCCCCCCCCCCCCCCTCTCCCCAAGGTATGATGTGTTTTTCCCTACTATATTGATATGTGTTCTCTACTCTGTTACAGACTATAAAGGAGTGACCTTTGGGTTCGTTGACAAATGGGGAGAAAATAGTGATTGTTAGTGGGGGAGACAGTGTGTAAATTTTATAAATCATAATTGATATGGGTAGAAGCTGACAGGTGGAGCATCCAGAAAGGGGGAGCAATGAGAAAGGGGGAGAGTATTAAATCTGATGATGCTAGAAGTGATCGATCAAAGCATAGATATCACGACAACTGAGGATCATGATAAAAGTAGAACAGTGGTGTTGGAATGGTAAGATAAGGATTCCAGCTATCACCAATTGGTATCAGTGTGGTACAAAAACTGGTATCAATTTAAGAATTGGTATCAGGTTGGAATCGAAAATTGGTGTTTGATATGAAGTGATTCATTGATGAACTTTTCATACTACTCTTGTTTCTCACGTCGAGCATTGCTCATGTGGGCTTACAGTACATGCTAAGTGATTCCTTGAACGCTATCATAATCGCAAGAGGTGAATGGTGGTAGCAGCTGGAAGAAGACTCAGTGAGGTATCAAAGTGCAGAAAATCATTCTGAGCAGAGTTGTGAAGTGTTGTCAACAAACCCAAAGGGGGAGATTGTTGGGAAAATCCCTCAAGGTAACATTGAAGTATTTTTGGGTTGGTTGTGATTGTTGACAAAGCAGGTTTCCATGGAGAATTGTCGAGTTCCCGAGAATTTTTTGACAATCCTTGTTGACAAAGAATGATGACAAAGGAAAGGACGATCTGGAGGCGGTACAAAAAGAGCAGTACAAGGTGGTGTCGTTTTCCAGTGTTTGCCAAATTTTTGGGGTCCAAAATTTGGAATTTGGTGAGCATCGCGAAAAGTGGATTTCCATGAAGATCGTAATTAAATATGGTAAAGGCATGAATTTTGCGAATTGAAGCTTCATGGTTTAGATTTCATGAAGACCAGAAGAATGGAGGCAGTGATTCTTCGCGATTACAACAAGCTTCGCGAACGGCAGAGGCTGAAGCGCATCGCAGCGGTGAAGGGCTTTGCAAGGGAGCTTTTCGGCGATGAAGGGAATTGCGAGGAAGCTTCACGGCTAAGGCACAAAGTAATGTTGACGGTAATGCTCCGTGATTACGACGAGCTCTGCGATCAGAAAATTTTCATGGTGCTTCGCGATTTAGACAGAATTCCGGCGGAAACTTCGGAGCTTCGCGATTGGCGATGACATGGCATTGACTTTGCGCGAAAAGTTCAAGGGTCGGTGGAATCTCCTATAAATAGAGGCCGACCCCCTCGACAGAAAGAGAGAGAGAATTTTTAGAGAAGATCATTTGATCTCGTTTTGCGAAGGTGGTTCGTAGAGCCAGTGTGCTTCGCGAAAGAGGAGCTTCGTGGTGGCTATTGTAACTCCGCGAAACCTACAAGCTTCGCGTTGGCTTAGTAAGCTTAACGAGGTACGTTGCTTTGCGATGGATTGAGCTTCACGAAAGTGCTTCGCGAAAGTGCTTCGCGAAAAGGCAGGAGCTTCATGAAGGCTTGTTTGAGCTTCGCGAAATTGGGAGCCTCGCGAAGTAGGGTGCTTTGCGAAGGTGTTTCCAAAGTCAATTGCCCAGTGGTTAAGAGGCAAAGTGTTATTCATCAGTGGATGAAAGTTGAACCTTAATAGAGCATATGTCAACAGTTGAGGATGCATTTATTCATGCAAATGAATAGACCTACAGGTCTATAAACTGTGAGTGAATCCCTTCACAGAGCAGTGAGCTTAAGAATTGGAAAAAGGTGATCCTCTCCACCGGCAGTGAGCCAGAGAGAGAAACAGGGAGTGGATCTTGGGAAAGTAGTGAGCTGACCCTAAACCTTGTAAGGGAAGTGAGCCTGGGCATAGAAGTGATCTAGCCCAAACCATTGTATCCACAGCTAGTGAAGTATAGTGAAACTTGGTACAACCGGCAACCTGTCGGCGTATGCTCCTTGGATGTAGCCCTTAGCGGTGAACCAAGTAAAATTATTGTGTCATGTGCTTGCTTTACTTTCTGTTTATATTGTGCAACAGGAAAAGAGATAAGAGTGTTTTTCTTAACAGCGAAACAAGATCATAATGGGATTTAATTTTAAATTATTCATACCCCGATTCACCCCCCCCCCCCCTCTCAGGGTATTCAGCCTTGTGGACCTAACAGATACCACTTTGAAATGTTATGAAACCCATTTTACTTCCATGGGTTCTTTATTATATATTGAATCATTAACTCCATGTGGCACACATTTCCCCTTATTTTACACTATGATATGTTATTAATCCACCATACACCATCTTTGTTTAGATGGATCATGATATTTTTAATTGAAGTTTTTAGGAAACCCATCCCTTTTCCATGGGTTAATTTTGTGATATGAATGTTTTCAAGTGGAACACATATGTATGGATTTTAATTATGTGATAGGCAGGTCCTATATATCCCTATAGTGCATTGGTTGAATTTTTATATCTCATAAGCTCAAATGGTGTTAATGGGTAGTATCCCAAGAGAGTATAAAAGTTTTTAGCCCAAGCTCAAGAGGGTATATCAGTTATAAAAATAGGTCTAAGAGGGTATACAAGTTATTATCCCAAGACCACTATGTTGTGAGAATTAGGTATAAATTACTATGTAGAGACCTAGTTTTTTCCTTTTAAGACTTTGAAATATTTATATATATATTTCCATAGTTAGGCATTGAGACGACATGTGATTCCTAGGCCCGTAGTGCCCAGAATTAATTTTATAAAAATATTAAATGTTTTTTATATTTATCATGTGTAGATTATTAAAAAAATAGGATAAATATTAAATATAATCATAGATCATAAATATAATACCACATTTGAGTATGGAACACAGTTTTTACCCTAGGCGCGACATAAAACGGGTCATTGTGGGGTGTCCAAACTCCTCACTTATTGGTGGTACATTCAGTAAAATAATTAATTATTTAATTCATTCATTCATTTTAATATAGTGAAATTTTTTATTAGAACAAATCCATGAAGATTCACCCAAGGTTAGCCTCATAATCCTGTAATTTCCAATGACACTATCCTTCCAACTTTCTTTCGCGGATCATGTCAGACAATGACGAGACTCTAGATTAGAGAAAATTAGGATGCAACAAACATAGTGACTCTTCTCAATCATTATAGGGTTCATTATTCAATGAAAAACAATACAATATTTATTTAGGACTTCTCAATTGGTTATTTATGCCCTTTATATTAAATAAATTGATCATATAGATCCTTCTTCTTATATCTACTCTAATTATGGCCTAAGAATTTGCCTATGTACCAGAACTAAATTGGTTTTGGATTTGTTTTCTAACCCTGGTATCACGGTTCTAGATCATTGTCCTAGAATTTTTGGATAATGGTGGATAAACCTTTTTTATGGTGCCTTTCTCCCAATTATTCTTTACATTTGTCACTGGTAGGACCCCACAGTCCTAGTTTGACATTATCAGGCAGTAGCAAGCCTGGTCGAACCCCCAGAACCATGATAGATTGATAAACAATAATGGATCAATGGAATAAGACCAGATCTGGGATTGTTGCAGGATAAGGGTGATTTTTTTAATGATTAGAGGCTGGATCTTCAATGGTGGAAGGTACAGAGGTGTGAAAAACATGAGACAGAAAATTGTGGACCACCGGAATCCGATTTACAATGAACAATGACCGAAAACCATGATCCATATATAGATCCACCAGTTTCAGTTAAAGATAGGGATGGATTCAAAGAAGAATGGATAGATTCAAGGTGCTAGAAGTGGATCTAGAAATCTAAAGAAAACCCTAATACATGTTGTGTACAGTGATTAACACACGATGTGTATCCCCTCAACTGCAGCAACTAAGTTTTTGGAAAAGTTAAGGATGACACGGTGTGTAACCTTCCTAGATGTTGTGTACCCCTTCCCCAGATGGGAATCCCATGTAGAGGATCACATGGGTGAGATCCCATGTGGAAGTACATTGTCAGGTACATGACCATGTACCTGAGTACATGAAAACGGCTAGATCACATGGGTTGCACCCTGTGTGAAACAACACACCATGTACCAAAGTACACAGACATGGGATCAATACATAGACACAACCTGGTCTTGAGTAGTTTGTAAATGTCATGTATTCTACCTATATAGTGTGTACTTCTACAAAAATGGGATCCATGTGCCGGTTGGGGACCCAATTAGGTGGTGGAGCTAGACCACATTTCACGTCGGTCTCCTCACATGTTGTGTACCCCTTGAACTCTTTTGAGGAAACTTCAAGGTTCTGTATCTCCATTTAAACTCAGATTTTGGCCCATCACTAGCCTATCCTAGTTATTTTTTCATATAGAAAGAGATGGTTCCCTCAATTGTGGCTTTCAATATACGATGTTAAATGTTCTAGGAAGGGCTCTTACTGAGGTGACACTCGATGATGGTAGTGATCGGGTAGGATCACTAGAGGAATCTTCTGAGTGGAACCCCCTATCAGATAAATATATAGTCTTTTATGATTATTTTAGAACCCCCCCCCCCCATCACACTAGGGAATAGTTCCTCAACCACTAGAGTGGATCCCCCCATCATCATGGGCATGGGTATTCTATAGCTACCTTCCTAGTGGAAACCCCCCATTAGATAGGGAGTGGGTCCTTAATGACTAGAGTGAACCCCCTTGTCACACCAGGGAAAGGGTCCTCGACATTTAGAGTAGAACCCCTCATTATCTTGGGTGCGGGTACTCTACCTACCGAGTGGAACCCCCTACAAGAATAGGGTGTGGGTCCTCATGACATTGGAGTGGAACCCCCCGTCAACATGCGTGCGGGTCCTAGACGAATATTTAGAGAGAAAAACCCCCCTAACATACTAGGTCATGGGTCCTATACTTCAATTTTGTGTCCCCTTGACTGTGGAACACAGTGAAGAGGAATGGTTTGACTTGCATGGTTTTTTTTGAGCAGATGCATGAGATATTGGGCATCATTGTTGGACTTTTGAAATTGTTGGCTACTCTTCTTCTTGGGTTAAGTTATGAGAGGAGATCCCCTTAATCTCTCATTTGGTCTTATTTGATTGAGAATATATATATATTATTCTGTATCCACACCTTGGATTTGATTACTCTCCTTCCAATGGAGGCGAAGACACATGGGGTATTCCACGTTCTTTCTATATTTAGCTTCTCGTGGTTGGATGAGTCTACTCTCCTACTATAGGTGGTGAAGACTTTATGTTTAGTTCATCTAATAACTATGTCGATCCCATTATGTTTGGATGAGGTTAATTTTAATCTTTATTTGGGTTGAAATGTTCTCATTGACTTTATCTTGTATCTACTATATTTATTTTCATATTGTATCTCTTACTCCCCCTCCCCTTCAACTTTTTAGGTTTCCTACTAGGTATGTATTTACTCCCCCTACATGAGATTTTCCCATGCATGTCATATATTTTTTATATAACAGATAGGTTGGTGGTGACTTTAGAGGACCTTAGGGATACCTGGTACTTAGAATGCATATGGTGGTCGCAGCTTGGATATCATGATATGTTCTCTCTCTTAGTTGTTACTTTTCCAAATTTCTTTCAAGTTAGGACATATTTCTAATTGAGCATTTATTTTTACCCTTTACATTTTAGTTTTTATTGTCATACTCTTATACACCCTAGAGGTTATTCTTGTTTGGTTTAATTACTAGTTGTGTTGCATCTTTTACTCTTTCTCTCTACACTTCTACATCGAGATAGTTGTGTTTATGAATACTGGTACTTAGTAAAAGGCCTCCCCATATTTTTTATTCCTTCAATGTTGGCTTCCATCCCCTGGAATATGGAGTCAGGCTTGGGGTAGTTTAGGATCGATCCCCAGCTTGGGTCAGGTTATGAAAGATTGGTATCAGATCAAGTTCAATCCTTGGGATAGTGTTTGGACTTGTCCCCTTAGGAGTATTCAGTTGGGTTTAGTACAGAATTTTCAAAGTGACTTGAGTTTATCTCTTAGGATAGGGAGTCTAGTATTGGTACGGGCAGCTAGCATATCCATTCACTAGGACCTTGACTATATTCTTGTCGACTCAGTATACTGAGACATTAGTTACAGGGATCAATGGTACATGCATCATATAGGATTGAGTCTTTGACTATCCTTCTTTATTTATCTCCCCATTTTTGTTATTTATATATATATATATATATATTCTCATTTTACCATGGTACATCTTGATAATTCTTCAGGATGCATTCATGATGATAGTCATCCAGGATACCGGCTCAGAATCATGATCATGATCTTATGAGCAATGAGGCCTTTTTTAGGGTCCATCCCACAACCTCCTTCCTCTATGTGGGTAGGTATAATAACCTCCACCTATTGAGAAGTAGATCATTCTAGTATAGTAGTCATAGGATGCATACAATATTAGCATGCTCTGCGAGTTCCAGCGCCAGAGGCCACTGAGGATCCATAGCGAGCCAGATCCTTAGGCAGTAGAGGATTGGTTAGATCCAGTGGTCCATATCTTTAGGCTTATTCAAACCCCAGCAGGTTATATGGTTTCACTTTTATATATCCTTTTCCAAAAAGCATCTAGGTGTTGGTGGATCCTTATTGTGTAGATTCATGATGAGTCGACACCCTCATGGACTGACTTCCAGTAGTTATTCTCTTAGGAGTATTACCCCTCCTTAAACTCTGTTCTGATTCAATAACTTCTAGAGCAGCAGTAGGAAGGGATGATGGTGTCTGATTATGTAGTGAGGATTACATACCTTACTCGGTACTCCCTTTTTAATATCCAAGATTTCTAATTCTAATCATGGAAGTTTGAGTAGGGACTATGTCGATAGATTCATGTTAATGTGGTTCCATTATGCATCCCCACCCATTCTAGGGTACTGGATAAGACACTAGTGATAGAGAGATTATTTTAAGAGGGATTACAGATATCTAGAGTTGGAAATGGGCATCATAGAGATAAGTCTTCTGAAGCATCTAGAAGATTCCCAGTGTCAGGCTTTCGATGGAAGAGACCTCCCCGCGATCAGACTCAAGAATGTGGTCAGGGGAAGTGCAGAAGACCAGGGTAGCCCGGAGAGGGATGGTGCTTTACTTGAGATAGTTGAGGTCACATAGCACAATTCTACTCGACTAGGCATGTCAAGAAGCACATATAGATAGTTTATGGACCATCATTAAAGAGGAATCATTGTGACTAGGGATCTCCCAAGTGAGGATAGGGTGGTCCCTAGGGAGACAGAGTTGGAAGAGGAGCATGAGGATCCATGGGTGATGTACGACACTATGAGATCCTTCCACCACTACCACCAGGTGTCCCACGTTTGGCTTAGGGAGTTGACATTCGGGGCCATGGACAGCTACAGACTTTGTAGGTTTATGACCCTACAGTGCACGAGTTGATTTGAGGTATGATCTATGCTTTTTTTATCCTTGTTTTAGAATTAGTAGACATATTTACTAGTCATTCATTTATATATATACTCTTGGTGCAAGATATAGTTCTCCCAATTGAGGTGTTATCCCAATATCTTTGTCTTGAGGTTCCTTTAGGGAACACTTCTTTTGTATATTTCATCTTCCAATAGTTCTAGATATCGGTTGGTGGATAGAGGTTCACATGGAACATTTTGGTATTCACGATGGAACCTTATAAAATAATATTGGGTATAGATTAGTTATCCATGGTTTTATCATAGATCGATTGTCACTATAGACAAGTCATATGCCTACACACTGATGAGATGAGATTCTCCTTTTCTAGAGAGATAGATCTGATGGTATGGAAAGAAGGTTTTGTGAAAATGAGGTTGCAGCCCATCAACCATCAGTTAATGAGTATATACCTTGGTGCAGTAGTCTATTAAGACATCTGGGATCATTTATTTGTGGAGGATTATATGGAAGTCTTCCGTGAGGATTTCTGAGGACTACCTCTGAGGTGGGAGCTGAAGTTTTGCATTGACTTGCATCATGACACTACTCCGGTATCTTCTATGGTGTATCAAATGGCCCCAACTGATCTATGGGATCTGTGGTTGCAGTTGTAGGACCTTTTAGAGAAGTATTTCATCAAGCCTAGTGTATTCCCTTGGAAGATCCATTTTTTCATGAAATAGGCAGACAGGAGTTTGCGGCTTTGTGTGGATTATCATCACCTGAACTAGGACACAATAATGAACAAGTACCCATTACTGAGGATTAAAGACCTATTTGACCATTTGTGAGGCATGATATAGTTCATTAATATTGATCTTAGGTCTGGCTACCACAATTTGAGGTTTCTCATGGCTGATATTCCAAAACTTTCATTCTAATGTCGTTATAGACACTACGAGTTTCTATTGATTCCCTTTGGTGTGACTAATGACCTCAGTGTGTTTATGGATTTGATGAACCAGGTTTTCCAGCCGTAATTAGACCAGTTTGTGGTTTTATTAATTGAATAAATACTCATCTACTCTACATTAGAGGAGGAACATGCAGATCATTTGGGGATTGTTCTAGATTTTCTTCAAGATTTCCAGCTTTACAAAAAGATCTTGAAGTGATGGTTCTGAAAATATGAGGTTCACTTTAGGGGGAATGTCATTTCTAAGAAGGTTTTAGCTGTAGACCTATAGAATATTGGTGTAGTGCTTTCTTGGGATCTACCCAAGATCATGTCATATGTTTGGAGCTTTCTTGGTTTTTCGGGGTACTAAGGGAGGTTTGTGGTAGACTTCTCCATAATTGGAGCCCATTTGATCGCCCTGACATAGAAAGGGTAGCCTTTTAACTGGTCTGACTAGTTCTAGAGGGCCTTTTAGGAGTTGAGGCTGAGGATTATGAGTGCTCTAGTGTTGATACTACCATAGGAGGTCATGGAGTTTTTAGTGTATTGTGATGCCTAATGTGCTAGGCTTGGTTGTGTGTTGATGTAGTTATAGGAAGTTATTGTATATGGGTTAAGGTAGTTGAGACCCCATGAGAATAACAACGTGAATCATGACATAGAGATGGTAGTGGAAGTCTTCACCCTAGGGATGTGGAGGCACTTCCTTCTGGGAGGGTACTTTGTAGTTTACTCACACCATCAGAGTCTCAGGTACGTCTTCATGCAAAGAGACCTGAACTTGAGATAGTGATGCTGGTTAGAGTTTCTATAGGAATATGAATTTGAGATATTGTATACTCCATGGAATGGAAATGTAGTATTAGATTCCATTATAAGGAATTCCTAGGCTCGCTTGGTGCAGGGGGCTTCAGAGTAGTTAGCTTCCCTATATCTAACCCTCATAGAGCATGAGGATTCAACTTTTCTGCACTCAATGGTGTTGACTCATTCACTTCTTGAGCATGTGAAAGAGCCCCAGCTGGGAGACATTGAATGTGAGGTCTCAAATGACCAAATATCCACAAGAAAATCACTATATGGATATTATAAATAAGGGAATCATGTTATCTTTTTTAAGGTACGGATGGTGGTTCTAGTCACGATGTGGGGGGAGGTGATGCGAGAGTTCCACACTTCTCCTCTAGCTATACATCCTGGTGTGGTAAATATGTATAGAGACCTTAAGTGTCAGTTTGGTGGTCTAGAATGAGATATATCATATTTGAGTTCATCTCTTGGTTCCTCATCTGTTAGTAGGTGAAGGATGAGCACTAAGTTCTGACAGGTTTTTTCAGGCCCTTGAGATCATGGATTGGAAGTAGGATGGAATATCCATGGACTTTGTGATAGGTATTCCACACACAGCGAAGGTCAATGGCACTATTTGGGTGATATTTGACCAACTCGAAAATTTTTCACACTTCATTGCTATCAAGTAATAGGATTAGGTTGGGAATTTGGGGATTTGTATGTATGGGAGATTGTTTTCCTTCATGGGGTTCCCTCGACGATTGTCTCTGACCATGATACATGATTTATATCATGATTATGAAGAGGCCTATAGGAGGAATTTGGGACCCAAATGAGGATGTTTACATCCTTTCACCCCCACACTGATGGATAGACTGAGTTCACTATCCAGGTGTTGGATTATATGTTGAGGTCTTGCATGTTAAACTTTAGTCAGAGCGGGGAGGATCACTTTCCCTTGGTAGAGTTCGTGTACAACATCTAACACTCTACCGTCGACATGTCACCTTTTAAGGCCTTGTATGGGAGACCCTAAAGGTTGCCTTTGTTCTAGATAGAGATTTATGAGACATATATTGTGGGACCAAAGATAGTGAAGGTGATGACGGAGAAGGTTCAGGTCATCCGTTAGTGGATGAGGATGGCCCAGAGCAGATAGAAATCTTACGTAGATCGTCGTTATAGGCCCTTGGAGTTTGAGCAGGGAGACCACATTTTACTAAAAGTATCCACATGATGAGGACTAAAGAGGTTTATCTGGGGAGTAAATCTATCCTTGAGGTTTATCGGACCATTTGAGATCATGTAGAGTATTGGTGAGGTTGCTTACCACCTTTACCTACCCCCACAACTGGAGTGGGTGAACGGAATCTTCCATATGTCACATCTAAGGAAATACATTCATGACCCCATACATTTCATTGACTAGGGTAATATGTACATTGAGGATGGATCCAACTTTGAGGATCACCTAGTGGTGATTGAGGATCGATAGAAGAGGAACCTGCAAGGACAAACCATCCTTTTGTTCGTGTATAATCCCAACCCAAATAGCCACTTGAATAGTAATTTTGGGTTGGTGGGCCACTGGACTTAGGCATACCTCCCTGAACATCAAAGGTTTCCAACTAATAGAAATGGTGTAAATAGGTATATTGTCGAGTCTATACCCTCTAGGGATAGATAATATTGCTCGTCCTAGTATATAATATAACATGTAGAAGAAAGAAAGACTCGGTAGACTAGAACCAAACCCACCAATGGTGGAATCACATTCAATATAAAATGAATAGTAGAATTAATAAATAAAAAAGAAGTAGTGGAAAGTAAATAAACAATCCATAATGCTAAACACACCACTTGTAGAAAATAAACAGAACAAGAATGCATATCAAAATAGGCTGTACATACAACATCCAAAAAGAAGGGTCACCAAAGGGCCAACCATAGTATAGTATATACATATAAAAAATATCATGTTGATATAGGAATGAAATATAAATAAAAGAGAAACTCCATATAGTAATGACCTTAATATCCCATTTCAATCTCCATTCAAGAAATTACTAAGATCCATATTCTGAGGATGATCCATTACCTGAACATAAAGACATAAATTCTACATGCATCCTGAAGGGCCTGTGCAGGGTGTGAGAAAAATCTCCATAGGATACCACTAAAAGGTTCATAACCAACATCAATGTTTAAGAAGTTGTGTAATATAATAATTATAATATTTATATGAAATAAATAAATAATCAAACTTTTATGGTGCTCCACAGACACCAAGAAGTTGTCACCTACTTCAACCAATGCCAGAATCTTAGAATTAAAGAGGGTCCTTAGCCCATGGCCCAAGGCACCCCTAATGTCAAAATCCTAGGTGAACCCTCGGGTTCCGCCTCAATCAAGTAACCCAGCAACTCGTTCTTACTGAAACCTCATGTCTCAATATAATACTGACATTCTAAAAGCATGACCAAACAATAGTAACCTGGTCCCACATACCCCAGCTCAAAATCCCTCATCAACCCAAGGCTTGACATCTGGAGGCACAATGATACCTATCCTTAAATAAATATCATTGTATGATCATAGCACAATTTCCGGAGGCATGATGATATTTTCCCTCAAAATAAGTATTCAGGCCCACAAACAAATAATGACGATCCTCATCCCCCAATTTATAACCTTATCACTATCAACTGAAGGTTACTCACCTTCCATGTGGATTTCTATGAAAAGAACCCCCAATACAAATCCTAAGCCGCTCTATAGGGTCCTCTACCCACAAGAGTGGTCAAACCCACCTCTCTAATGGAGTCAACCTGTGTGCACATGACTCAAATCATCACTTCTTCCATCACAGTTGAGTGGAAATCACCAATATAAATAACCTAATTCACATCAAATGGCACCTCATTCCCCTGTAAACATGTTTCTCAAATATAATGGTCTTTCCATCCCAATATCATGGGCCATTCACAACCTAACAGCCTTTTCACCTCAATCTGACATCCATGATTCCAAATATTGTGGTTAATAACACTCAATAAAATCTATTTTAATCCCAACCAATTATCAACATCACTCAATCCTGATGGACATTCCATCCCAACCTCAGGTCAAGCCCATTGAGAACCCGTGGGCCTCAGCAGTATATCCCAATCAATTATATATAAATAATTTTCTTTAAACAAACAATTCAATTTAATAATATTTAATTGATGCAACTAAAAAAACATAACATATCAGTATGGAGGTCTTGAATTCCTCATATTCGATTAACTGAACCAAAATAATTAAAAAAGTAGTTTAAAAGAATTTGGAACCCCTTGCCAAATCACCCTAAGGTGTGATGACCTCTAACCCAACCTTGCTCAAATAAAAAAGGAATTGGGAATGCTCATTAATATCCCATAGGTCACAAGATCATTATGATTTGAAGCAACATATATAAATGAGTCTCTCTCAAAATACCCAAATGTGCACTAAAAGTCGTATCCTTAAAATGACTATGAAAACACAAATAAATATATTCACCACCAACCTTGGACTCATAGACATCGTCACATCCAATATTGAGCTCCATTTTAAAGTGGATTGGCATAGATCTAAGTTTCCTTCCAACACCCTGAAAATAGGGTGAAATGGATCAAACAGATTTATCACTCCACGAGGAGAAAATAAAGAATAATAGAAGTATGTATGGGGTTATCCTTATCGAGGGGGTTCGATAGCCTTCAATGGATCAAAGAATTGGATACCAAGTAGGAAGATGGATCAAAATCCATGGGAGGAATAAAAATGGAGCTCACCCTTGCTATATGCAACCAAGAAGGAAAAAATAGAAGAAAGGGAGAAAGAAAAGGAAAGTAAAGAAAAAATAAAAACATAAAAAAATACCACGTACAAGATGAATAGTTTACCTGCATGGTTTTCCAAAATTTGTGGTAACTGTGTGGGCTATAGTGTTGAGTTACATCCCAAAAGGGCACCCTCGCATGGATTACACACAGTTTTCCCTAATTATACACAAACTATGAGAAAGTCCTATATAATTGCTATGAGAACATCACATGGTCGTGCACCTCTCACACACAGTTTAAAAAAACCATGTGGTAGTTCAAAAACATGTCGCACTATTAGATGGAAGGGTTTGCACAGTTTACCCTAAACTGTGTGCCCTGACCTACTATTCCAAAACATTCCATTTGGCCTCTGATGCTCTCGAAACCTTTTTTATACACTCAAGATTTTGGGTAAACCCATAAACCCATCCAAAAACATCAAATAAAACTAAAAGAACTCTTAGTATTGAGTTCTAATCAAAGATATAGAAAATGGC
The DNA here is from genome assembly GCA_963277665.1 of Viscum album. Lineage (NCBI taxonomy): Eukaryota > Viridiplantae > Streptophyta > Magnoliopsida > Santalales > Viscaceae > Viscum > Viscum album. Next base: position 1,282,265,706 of record OY728153.1, read on the forward strand.
ATAGCCACTAATTGAAAAGTTCAAAACGAGAGTGGTTTTAGACCCATTCTAAAAACTCGGGGTGTTGAATTTTGCATGTTGTGGCGGCATGGAAACATATAGGAGAGTTCATGGGAGTGGGAGAGCCAGGTGTGGTCTCAGTATCCTGATTTTTTTGTTTAGTTTTTCTTTTCAGAGATGAAAATAAGGGTGGAATGATGTAGAGACCAAGTTTTTGTCTTATAAGGCTTTGAAATATTTCTATATATATTTCCATAGCTAGTAACTGAGACGACATGCAACTTTGAGGCCTAGTGTGCCAAAAATTAATTTTATGAAAATAATAATAATATTTTATATTGTGCATGCATAGGTTCTTAAATAAAATATGATAATTCTTAAAAGGAAACACATATAAAAAATTTGAGACTACTTTTGAGTCCAAAATGTGGTTTTTACCCTAGGCGCAACATAAAATGGGTTAGCGTGAGGCATTCGGACTCCTCTCTCGTTGGTGGTACATTTAGTGAAATAAATAAATATTTAATTAATTTATTATTTAATTTTAACATAGTTAAATGTTCTATAATGATACTTCCATATAGATTCTCCCAAGGTTATCCTCATAATCATGGAATCACTAAAAATTCTCTTCTTTCTCCTTCCTTTGGAGGATCACATCAGCCAATTACAAAACTTCAGATCAGAGAAAATAAGGATGTTGAAAATGAAATAACTCCTATCAATCATTGGAAGATGTGTTATTCTATGAAGAACGGTCTAATATTCAGGCATAACTCATAAATTAATGACTTACACACTTTTGATTAAATAGATTGAGGAGATCTATCCTTATTCTTGGATCTATGCTAATTGTGGACTAAGCATGAACCTATGTACCAGATCAAAATTGGTTTTTGAATTGTTTTCTAACCCCGATATCATAGTTCTTGATCATTGGACAAGAATTATTGGAAAATGATGGTTAAACCATTGTTATGGTGTCTTTCTCTCAATTTTTCTTTGTGTTCATCTCCAGTAGGACCCCACGGTCTCAGTTCGACATTGTTGAGTGGTATAGAGCTCGATCAGACCCCTGAAACTGTGAAAAAACAATAAATAAGCATGGTTCAATGAAATAAGACCGGATTTAGGATCTTTGTGGGTTAAGGGTGATCATTTTGATGATCGGAGGCCAGATTTTCAATAGTAGAAGGTACGGAGGCACACAAAATGCATCACAGAAACCCGTGGACCACCAAAATTTGATTTTCGATGAAAGAAGGCTAGAAACCATAATCTATGACTAGATCTGTCAGTTCAGGTGGAGATAGGGCTAGATTTGAAGCAGAATGGCTGGATTCTTAGCACCAGAAGCGGATCTATAAATCTGGAGAAAACTTGACTACATTCCATGTACAAGGATGAACACATGGCATCTAGTCCCTCAGCAGTGGCGGCTAGGGTTTTGGAATAGTTAAGTATGACATGGAATGTAGCCTTCTTACACATCGTGTGCCCCTTCCTTAGATGGGAAACCTATGTGGAGGATCACATGGGTGGGATCACATGTGTAAGTACATGGTCATGTACCTAAGTACACAGACATAGAAAGATCACACGGGCAACACCCTGTGTGAATCAACACATCGTGTACCAAATTACATGGACATAGGTTCAATACACAGACACGACCAGTAAGACACAGCCCAGTCCTGAGTAGCTTGGACACGCTATGTAGTCTACCTACATGACATGTACTCCTATAGGGTTTGTAGATATGTGCCGTCCAAGGAGACAAACATGTAGTGGAGTGGGACCACATGTTGTGTGGGTCCCCTAACACACCATGTACCCCTTTACCACTTTTGAGGAAACTTCAAGGTTTTTTATCTCCTTCGTTAAACTCAGATTTTGGCCCGTGAGTAGCCTATCCTGAGTTTTTTCCATGTAGAACATGATGGTTCACTTGGTTATGGCTGTAGAGATAAGATGTGAAAAGTTCTGAGTATTAATCTTACTGAGGTGATGCCTGATGATGGCGATGATTAGGCAGGATCACCAAATAAATCTTTCAAGAGGAACCCCTTATTGAATAGGGTGTGGTTCTTCTTTGATTATAGTGGAACCCCCTATCACACAAGGGTGTGGGTCCTCAACCATTAGAATGGAACCCCCCCCCCCCATCTGCATGCGTGTGGGTCCTCTACAACTACCTTTTTAGTGGAACCCCCTATTGGATAGGTTGTAGGTCCTCCATGACTAGAGTGGAACCCCTTGTCACACCAGGGCTTGGGTCCTCGACCTATAGAGTGGAACCCCCCATCATCTTGGGTGTGGGACCTCTACCTACCGAGTGGAACTACACTGTTAATATAGGGCACGAGCCTCGTGACACCAGAGTGGAACCCCCTATTAGCATGGGTGTAACACCCCAAGGTTTTGAAAATAAATATTGAATTCATTTTATAATATAGCCATTAAACACAACTTTTCCTCTACTATGTTTTAAATTTTGAAAAACAATCATCTAGAGTTGTGAGCAGTAACTCATTTAGAGTCTGATATAACAAACTTGATTTTTGGGGAATAGTAACATACCCTTATGAATAGTAATATGAATAGTAATATAACCCTTATGAATAGTAAATAATGATATTATTTTATTTTCTTAAGGTGATTGGATAATGAGATCTTAATTAATTTTTAAATGTGATATAAAACTAATTATACCTTTAAAATTGTTATTTTTCAAATTAACTATGATTTTATTTAAGAATTAAATTAATAATATTTGGAAAATTATATTTTAAAAATGGAGTTCATTTTTGAATTCTATACATTGAAAAATGGTAAGGGTGAATTTTTAGGATTCTTCTTAAATACTTGAATTTTTCGTGAATAGTAAAAATACAGTTTTGAGTTTTCGGTATATTTGATGACATCATAATGATGTCATAATTAATAAAAAAGATGGTATAATTTTTTACAATAAAATAATATATTTTACGTCCCAAGTGGTTAATACCATGTTAAAATGCCATGGGCAAGCCCATGGTTTTACAAAAACCACTAATGAGGTGTCTTTTTAAATTAATAAAAAATTCTCTCTCTTTTACTATAAATATTCACTCATTCATTCGTTTTATTTCATTAGCAATTCATCATACTCAAAGCTATGGTTTTTTTACCTCCCTAGGAGTCCTCCCAAGGTTTCCTTAATCCCCCAAGGTCCCAACCTTCAAGTTCTAGGAGTTACTCTATAATGTAAGGGAACCTTTCACCCTCCTCTTTTAGTCAACACTTATTTTATGTTATCTATTTGAATTTATATTTTCATATGTTTAGGTTTGACATTATGTATTCATATTACTGTAATTTTTATGTCCATATGATGAGATACCCTTTTTCTCTCATCAATTCATTTTATTAAATTTTAAGCGGCGTCGTTAGGCTGCCGAATTTTCATAAGGGGACTCTCAACTTTTATTTTATTTTAAAGTTCATCTCTTTTCTTTTTCTCTCCACACCTACTTTTTCAAATTGACCATGATAACTCCAGTATCATATATATAATATAATTATATCATGTGAATGGAATAACCATCATCAATATTTTTACTCCCTCCCTTTTATTTTTATAAATGAAATCAACATCCATGAGGTTCCAATTTATAACCTTCATGGATGATGAAGTTTCGTTCTTCAATTTCTCCTTCATTACTGGTCATGAAACCATTTATATGGTTTAAACATGCTATAATATATTTATTATAACCTAATTAATATTCATGAACCATTATATGTACATATTATTAATTTATATGACAAAACTAGTTCATAATAATCCAAATACCGCCAAATAATCGAAGTGGTTTTCATGTAATGATTCATCCTCATTCCCTATAACCAAATGATATAAATGTCCATTAACAACTCTGGGTATTCATAAATAATATTTAATTTCAATTATGGAAATTTAAAACCATTCCACATGAACTCCATTACTTAAAAACAAGTGAACTGATTATGAAAATCAATAAAACAAACACTCTGAGACAACGGAATTCAATATAATAACTTATCAATAAGAACATAAATTAAATAATCCGAATTATGATAAACTAAATAAATGTATATTATGTTCTTAAATAAGTTATTAATTCTAATTTCATATTCTAGGACCTTAATTTTAAGATCAGAACACATTCGGACTTAAGGTATGGGTTTTCCACCCGAAATTCAATTTTTATTCAGGTTACTTTCATTGTCTAATTACCTCAATTAAATTATTATGTATTATTATTTACTCCTCGTAAATTCTTTGTGAGGATTATATATATGTAAAAAACCATAATACTTCCTTATTTTATGGATAGTTACACGTTTTAAAAGAAAGTTTCAAAACTGTTTCCAAAATACAAGCCCGATTCAAGGGAATTTCTCAAATTCTTATCTATTCTCAAGGTCACTCTATAATCTGTTTTTAGAAACCATTATATTTCTAAAATCACTCATTTTTTTATGAAAAATAATATCTAACTTCATTTCTGGTTTTATAAAAATATGTTTCCAAAATAACTCTTCTTTTCAGAATAAATGAGTATTTTTCTCAAGAATTACTTAATGATTTTATAAGAGTATTTTTGTCTATTTCAAAACTATTGTTGATTATTATGTATTATTGGGATTAATCATTTATGATTTCATATAAAATATTTAATTTTATGTCTTATGACTATTTTTATTGTGTATGTGATTTCTTGAAACCATTCACCATATTACTTTGAATGGTTAGTATTTGTGTTTAATAATTGGGGAAAGTTAGATATATTTCATATGTTGGTTTCAATATGAATGTATATGTCGATTATTTTTATCCCTGATCATATGAGGAATGCATTGGAATTATAATTTGATGGGTGGGGACCACTATAGCCCCTCGATGCATCAGTAAGTCTCATGAGACTAATAGATGTGGAATTGGCCGAGGCCTTTCCCAATGTGATACATGGATTTGGCCGAGGCCTAAATCATTTTTAGACATCTTGGATGAGGCCTTAAAAAATGTTTCAGAATGTCTGTCATATGCACTCCCCTCATTATGAAGCTAGTAATTGAAATTTCATGTGGTTATTCGACTAGTATAAATCCATTATTATGTTTTATTATGGTATTATTTACTCATCTCATATTCCTGCCATATTATGTTCAAGTTTATCTTTTTAAATTCATATGCTTTCAATTATTCACCATATCTAATGTTTATATTATATTCCATTGTATTTCTTACTATTACTGAGCATTTTATCTCACCCCTTTCTTATGTTTGATTTTCTCATGATATGAAGTAAATTATGAATGACTTTCAAGAATAATCTAGGAGGCATGGATATTTCTAATGGAATAAATTAGTGTTGTTTTCCTTCCAAGATGTAATATTGAAATTATTTATGTATCTTGTTTCCAAAAGATACTAAACTACTTGTTCCTTTGGGATGAATATTCCTTGTTTATATTCTAATGTAATAAAATAAGGAAATAACTATGGGTAACTAGGGTTGGGTCCTTACAGTTGATATCAAAGGAAGTTTAGTAGAAAACCTAGACACTATATTTAGAAAACATAGATTAGGGAAAAAATACCTAAGATAGTCTTTGAGGATAAGAATACAAGAACATACTGGTATTTTGGTAAGGAATATATTATGTGGATCTTTCTAGCAAATACATCCCTATCTGGATACAAAAAGGTAGAGGTGGGTCTAGCACAGATGTACCTAGGAGTGAAAGCTCTAACAAGGTGTTTTGGGCCTAACTCAGGGTATCCCGGTACATGACAACGGGCCTTGATACACTCTTGGTATTGACACTCCTGGGGGATATGCTTAAGATAATTCACATTTTCTTTACAAGACATTATAAAGGATTTAAATGTAAATTTTTTCTCAAAGAAACCATTTTTGTGATTATGGGATTATCCATATGTAGGATCTAAATTTATGATAATATTTTGATAAGTTATGATTATAAATTATGATTCATACCCTAATCTAGTGTATTACATTATTTAGAAATGGTTCCTAGTGGAAGGAATGGACACTGCATGAATGTGTGTGTCCCCTGTAGGAATTTCTCTCCGATGCAAGATAATTATGTTGGCTCTGGTTCTATGACTAGTGATGAGCAACTTATAACTATACTGGGACAACTTACTCAGTTTATGAATAATAACATTACCCGTATGGAGCATCCAGATCCACCACATGGAGGAGCTATGTTAGATAGCTTTATGTGACAACAGCCTCCATCGTTCAACGGGACTACAAACCCATTTTTAGTTGAGCAGTTGATAAGTTCCCTAGAGAAAATATTTCTCACTTTGGGATGTAATGAAAGAGTGAATGTCATCATGGAATTTTATCATCTATTGGGAGATGTGGATCAGTGGTGGTCATTAATTCAAAACACAAAGGAGTAGGAAGAGATAGAAGAGATAGAAGGGAGGGACTTAAAGGAAATATTCCTAGGGAAATACTTTCCTCATGAACAACAAGAAGATATGGAAAGGAAATTTATGAATTTGAGGCAAAAGAAAGATGAGAATGTTTCAAAGTATGAAGATAACTTCATAAGGTTATCAAGACATTTTGTGGACTACATACGAAATACAAGGAGTAAAATTGATCGATTCTTTGATGGACTAAATCCATTCCTCTGGTGGTATCTGGTCTCCTAAAGTTTCTCGTCATATGAAGATATAGTATCATGTGCTATCAAGATAGAAAATGAATTGTCTAAGTATTATGACTTTAAGGTAAAGCAAGAGAAGAAGAGGGATGCTGAAAACTCTGGGAAAGGAAATAAGGAAACAGGGAAAAAAGGGAAGAGTTGAATTTCCACAATGTGACAATTGTAGAAAGAAACACCCTGGTGCCTGCTTAAAAGGAAAGGGTGTATGATAAAAATGTGGATATAAAGGCCATATTTCTGGTGATTGTAAGGGGAAGAAAGAATCCATTAATGTTCAATGATATAATTATCGTTATATGGGACATTGTTCTAATAATTATACAAAGCATCAAGGAAACATGCAACAGAAAAGTCCAAGGGAGTAGGGAAAAGCTTATACAATCACAACTGATGATAGTGAAGTCCCTAATGAAGTAGTGGCAGGTACATTAATCATTTCATCAAACTTATCCAATGCTTTATTTGATTCTTGATCGTCGCATTCATTTATATCTTCCCAGTTTTCCAAGAAAATTAGACATGTCTGATTTGATTTAATAAAGGAGTTATCAATCAAAACTCCTAGTGGATGTATCATTGCAACAAAGGCATGTCGATCAGTCCCCCTCATGTCACATAAACATGCTTTAGTTTCTAATATTATCATTATACCAATTATTGAATTTGATATAATTCTTGATATGAATTGGATATCAAATTATGATGCGAAGATATATTATAAGAAGAAGGAAGTTATAATTTTTGAGAATGGTGTAGAATTCATTGTCTTTAGAGCATAGACTTCACCATCTCATTCTCATCTAGATCCACTTCCATTATCTCTACTTAATTCAATTATTGGGGAGGAAGGGAATGAAATAACTATGGGTGAGGAAAATAATGTTCAAATAGAAGATGTACCTATGGTGCAAGAATATATTGACGTCTTTCCAGAGGATTTACCTAGACATCCTCCAGAGTGGGAAATTGAGTTTTCCATTGGCTTAATTCATGGTTCAAGGCCCATGTCAATGACCCCTTATAGAATGGACATTGTGGAGTTAGTGGAACTAATGAAACAACTATATGAATTTTGTGATAAAGTATTTATTCGCCCTAGCATTTCTCCATGGGGAGCCCATGTTCTTTTCGTTAAGAATAAATATGGGTCTATGAGGTTGTGCATTGACTACAGGGAGATCAAATCTATAACAATAAATAACAAGTATCCCCTAACTTTCATTGATGATTTATTTGATCAACTTCATGGAGCCCAATATTTTTCAAATATTGATCTTTGATCTAGATATCATAAATTGCTTATGAAGAAGTAAGACATTCCAAAAACAGAATTTTGTACTAGGTATGGGCATTACGAGTTTATAATAATGCCTTTTGGACTAACTAATGCATCATTTGTTTTCATGGATCCAATGAATAGAGTTTTCAAGGAATATCTTGATAACTTTGTATTGGTGTTTATTGATGATATCCCGGTATACTTTAAAAGCTATTAAGATCATGGAAATCACTTTTTCACTATTCTGAAAACTCTTAAAAGAAATGAATTATATGGGAAGTTTAGCAAGTGTGATTTTTTGATCCAATCAGTTTCCTTTCTGGGACACATTTTCTATAAGGATGGAATATTTGTAGATCCTACAAAGACAAAGGTTGTGCAATAATGTCCTACTCGAATGAACATAACTGAGGTACATAGTTTTATTGGTTTAGTAGGTTATTATCGATGTTTCGTTCAGAACTTCACCTGTTTAGCCATCTCAATGACCAAAATTACAAGAAAATGGTTTAAGTTCGTATGGAAAAACTAATGTGAATAATTTTTTAAATAATTTAAGAGAAGATTAGTGAATTATCCAATCTTGACTCTACCATTAGGGAATAACGGATTTGTGATCTTTAGAGATGTATCAAAGAAAGGACTTGGTTGGGTCCTTATGAATAATGATCGAGTGATTGGTTATGCATCTAGGTAGTTAAAAATTAATGAACAAAACTATCCAACTCATGATCTTGAGTTAGCAGCGGTAATATTTTCTCTGAATATTTGGATACATTACCTCTATAGAGAAAATGTGAGATATATATAGATCATAAGAGTTTGAAATATATCTTCTCACATAAATAACTCAACATGAGATAAATGAGATGGATTGAGCTACTCAAAGATTATGATTTCACAATACACTACCACCTGAGGAAGGAAAATAAGGTGGAAAACGCTTTGAGTAGAAAGGACCATGGAATTTTGAACAAGATGAGAGTTGAAAGGGATCCTTTGTTCATGGATCTAGTAAAGATGGATATGGGAATTATCAAGGAAGGTAACACATCACTACTTTTTCAAATAGTTGCTAAACATTCTTTACTGTAAAGGATAAAAATTTCTCAAGCTGATGATGAGGAGTTTCAAAAGAAAATTAAAGTGGTAAATGATGGGAAGTTGATTGACTTCATATATGAAGGTGGCATTTTAAAATTCAGAAAGAGGCTTTATGTTCCCGCTATTCCTGATCTAAAGAGGGAACTATTGGATGATTCTCATAGATCTAATTTCTCTATACACCCTAGTAGCACAAAGATGTATATATATCTAAAAAAAATTTGGTGGGAAAACATGAAGAGGGAGATTGCTGATTATGTGTCGAGATATTTGGTGTGTCACCAGGTGAAACATGGAAGACAACATCCTGAAGGATTCATGTAACCCCTTCCAATTACTATGTGGAAATAGGATGATATTACAATGGACTTTGTGATGTGGATACCAAAGACTCCAATAATTAATGATGCAATATGATTCATTGATGACCGTCTTACAAAATCAACACATTTTCTTGCTATAAGAGAAGATTTACCACTTGAATGTTTAGAAAGACTATATATTAATGGAGTTGTAATACTTCATGGTGTACCTTTATCAATTGTTTTTTATCATGATCCCTATTTTACATCACAATTCTAAAAAAGTCTTTAGAAGGCCTTAGATACTGATCTTCATTTGAGCACTGCCTACCACCCAAAAACTGATGGACAATTAGAACAGACTATTCAAACATAGGAAGACATGTTGAGGCATTTTTCACTTGACTTTCAAAGTATGTGGGATCAGTATTTACCTCTTATAGAATTTTCCTATAACAATAGCTTCCATTCAAGTATTCAGATGGCACCATACAAAGCGTTATATGGAAATAGATGTCGTACACCAACTTGCTGGGATGATGTTGGTGAAAGAAAGCTCATAGGCCCAGAACTTGTTGAGGAAAGAACAGAAAAGGTGAATATTATCCAAACCCATATCAAAATAACTCAAAGTAGGAAAAATATATATGTTTATAACCGAAGGAGGGACTTGTAATTTCAAGAAGGCAACTATGTTTTCTTAAATGTATCTCCATGGAAGGGTATTATACGATTCGGTAAGAAGGGAAAATTAAGTCCTAGGTACATCGGACCTTTTGAAATTCTGGACCGAATTGGATCCATATCTTACCATTTGGCAATGCCTCCAAGTCTCTCCAAATTTCACAATGTGTTCCATGTGTCAATGTTAAGAAAATACATGCCAGACCCAACACATGTACTCACCTATGAAGAAATAAAACTTGATCTAGATCTGTATTATTGTGAAGAGACTATCAAGATTCTTGATACCAGAGAACAAGTATTGAGAAATAGAACAACTCTCCTGGTAAAGGTTCTTTGTAAGAACTATAATATGAAGGAAGCAACATGGGAGCCTGAGAAACTTATGTTGAAGACATACCCGAATCTTTTTAGGTAACATTTTGTGAATTTCAAGGACAAAATTTTTTTAAGGACGGGAAAATGTAACACCCCAAAGTTTTGAAAATAAATATTGAATGCATTTTATAATCTATCCATTAAACGCAACTTTGCCTCTACTGTGTTTTAAATTTTGAAAAACGGTCATCTAGAGTTGTGACTGGTAAGTCATTTGGAGTCTGATAGAACAAACTTGATTTGTTTTGAATAGTAACATACCCTTATGAATAGTAATATGAATAGTAATATGACTCTTATGAATAGTAAATAATTATATTATTTTATTTTCTTAAGGTAATAAGATAATGAGATCTTAATTAATTTTTCAATGTGATATAAAACTAATTATACCTTTAAAATTTTTATTTTTCAAATTAACTATGATTTTATTTAAAAATTAAATTAATAATATTTAGAAAATTATTTTCAAAAAATGGAGTTCATTTTTGAATTCTACACATCGAAAAATGGTAGGTTTGAATTTTTTGTATTTTTCTAAAATACTTGAATTTTTTTGAATAGTAAAAATACAGTTTTGAGTTTTCAGTATATTTGATGACATAATAATGATGTAATAATTAATAAAAAAATGAGGGTAGATTTTTGTATAGTAAAATAAGATATTATGTGTCCCAAGTGGATAATACCATGGGAAAGCCCATGGTTTTACAAAAACCACTAATGAGGTGTCTTTTAAAATTAATAAAAAATTGTCTCGTTTACTATGAGTACCCACTCTTCCATTCGTTTTCTTTCATTAGAAAAACCTCATCCTCTATGTTCTGTTGGTTTTACCTCCCTAGGAGTCCTCCCAAGGTTTCCTTAATCCCACAAGGTCCCAACCTTCAAGTTCTTGGAGTTACTCTACAAGGTAAGGTAACCTTTCACCCTCATCTTTTAGTCAACACTTCTTTTATGTTATTTATTTGAATTTCCATTATCATATGTTGGGGTTTGATATTATTTATTCCTATTAATGTACTTTTTATTTCCATGTGATTAGATTCCCTTTTTCTCTCATCAATTCATTTTATAAAATTTTAAGTGACGTCGTTAGGCTGCCGAATTTTCATAAGGGATCTCTCAACTTTTCATTTATTTTCAAGTTCATCTCTTTTATTTTTCTGTCCTCAACTAATCTATACAAATGAACATGATAACTCTAGTATCATCTATATACTATAATTATATCATGTGAATGTAATAACCTTCATCAATATTCTTACTCCCTTTCTTTTATTTTTATAAACGAAATCAACGTCCATGAGGTTCCAATTTATAACCTTCATGGACGATGAAGTTTTGTTCTTCAATTTCACCTTCATTACTGGTAATGAAACAATTTATATGGTTGAACCAGAATATAATATATCTATTATAACCTAATTAATATTCAGGAACTAGTATATGTACATATTATTAATTTATATGACCAAACTAGTTCATAATAATCCAAATACCACCAAATAATCGAAGTGGTTGTCATCTAATGATTCATCATAATTACATGTGACCAAATGATAAAAATGACCATTAACAATTCTTTATATTCATAAATAATATTTAATTTCAATTCTGGAGATTTAAAACCATTCCACATGAACTCCATTACTTAAAAACAAGTGAACAGATTATGAAAATCAAGAAAACAAACACTCCGAGACGATGGAATTCAATATAATAACTTATCAATAAGAATATAAATGAACTAAGAAGAATTATGATAAACTAAATACATGTCTATTAGTTTCTGAAATAATTTATTAATTCTAATTTCATATTCTAGGACCTTAATTTCAAGAGCAGAGCACATTTGGACTTAAGGTAAGGGTTTTCCACCCGAACTTCCATTTTCATTCGGGTTACTTTAATTATCTAATTACCTCAGTGAAATTATTATTTTTTATTATGTACTCTTCATAAATTCTATGTGGGTATTCTATATATGTACACCAACCATAATCCTGCCTTATTTTATGGATAGTTACATGTTTTAAAAGAAAATTTCAAAACTACTTCTAAAATACAAGCCTGGTTCAAGGGAATTTCTCAAATTCTTATCTATTTTCAAGGGAACTCTATAATATATTTTTGGAAACAATTATCTTTATAAAATCACTCATTCTATTATGAAAATACTATCTTACTTCAGTTCTGGTTTCATATAAATACTTTTCCAAAATAACACTTCTTTTCATAATAAAAGAGTATTTTTCTCAAGAATTACTTAAATGTTTTATAAGATTATTTTCGTCTATTTCAAAACTATTGTTGATCATTATTTATTATTGGTATTAATTATTTATTATTTTATCTACCATATTTAATTGGATGTTTTATGACTAGTTTTATTGTGTATGTGATGTCTTGAAACTGTTCACCATATTACTTTGAATGGTTAGTGTTTATGTTTAATGATTGGGGAAAGTTAGATACATTTCATATGTTAGTTTAAATATGAATATATATGTTGATTATGTTTATCTCCTATCATATGAAGAATTCATTGGACTTATTATGTAATGGTCGGGTCCCTCTATATCCCCTCGATGCATCGGTAGGTATAATGAGACAAATAGACATGGAATTGGCCGAAGCCTTTCCCAATGTGATATATGGATTTGGTCGAGGCCTAAATCATTTTTAGACGTCTTGGTCGAGGCCTTGAAAAAATGTTTCAAAATGTCTGGCATATGCACTTCCCTCATTATTAATCTAGTAATTAAAAGTTTATGTGGTTATTCGACTAGTAGAATACCCATGATTATGTTTCATTATGGCATTATTTACTCATTTCATATTCCTGCCATATTATGTTCAAGTTTATTTTTTTAAAGGAATGTGTTTTAAATTATTCATTGTGTCTAATGTTTATGTTATCTTCCACAGTATTTCTTACTCTTACTGATTGTTTGATCTCGCATTTTTCTTATGTTTAATTTTTTCAGGATATGAAGAAGTAAATTATGAATGACTTGCAAGAATAATCTAGGAGAAATTGATATTTCTAATAGAATAAATTAGTGTTTTTTTCTTACAAGATGTATTTTTGAACTTATTTATGTATCTTGTTTCAAAAATCTACTAAACTATTTCGTCCTTTGGGATGAATATTCCTTGTTTATATTCCAATGTAATAAAATAAGGCACCGACTCTGGGCAACTGGGGTCGGGTCCTTACAATGGATGTGGGTCCTCTATGGATATTTACATAGTGTAACCCCCTAATGTACTAGGGAATAGGTCCTCTACTTTTATTTTATGTCCCATTGACTGTGTGTCATAGTGACGAGGATTGGATTGACTTACATGGTTACTTCTGAGTAGGCGCATGAGATGTTGGGCATCATTGATGGACTTTTAGAACTATTGACTGCTCTTCTTCTTAGGATGAGCTATGAGATCCCCTTACTCTCTCATTTGGGAATATTTGAATGAGAATATATATATATATATATATATATATATTCTTTTGTATCCAAACCTTGGATTTGATCACTCTCCTTCCAAGAGAGATGAAGATATGTGGGGTTTTCCATGTACTTTCTGTGTTTATATTATCATGGTTGGATGAGTCTATTTTCCTAATAAATTTGGAAAAGACTCTAAATGTAGTTCATCTACTCACCGTGTCAATCCCCTTGTGTTTTGATGAGGTTACTTATACTCTTACTTTGGGATGAGTTGTTCTCCTTTCTTGTATCTTGTATCTACCATCTTTATTTTCCTATTTTATCTCTTATTGCTTCCCCTTCATCATTCTGGGTGTCCTACTGGGTATGTATATACTCACCCTAGTATGGAATTTTCCCACACATGTCGTGTCTTCTATAGATGATGGACAAGTCAGCGGTAAGTTCATAGGAGCTTAGGGATACCTAGTACTTGGATCATGTATGGTAGTCACAGCTTGAAGATTAGGAACCGTTATCTCCCTCAGTAATTTCTTTTCTAGTTTTCTATCAGGTTGGGGCATATTTTTGGTAGGGCATTTATCTTTCCCCTTTACCTTTCAGTTTGTATCTTCATACTCTTGTACACCCTAGAGGTTATGCATGATTGGTTTACTTTCTATCGGTGTTGCATCTTTTACTCTTTCCCTCTACACTTATTTATTGATATTTCTATGTGTGTTCATATAGGTACTTAAGAAAAGGCCTCCCTATTTTTTTTAAACCTTCGGTGCTTGTCATCATCCCATGGACTATGGAGGCGAGCTTGGGGAAGTTGTGACTCAAGACCCATCTTGGGTCAAGCCATGACAGATTGGTATCAGAACAAGTTCATTCCTTGGGATGTTGTTTGAACTTATCCCATTAGGAGGATTTAGTTTTGTTTATTACAATAATTTAGAAGTTTCTTGAGTGTGGCTCTAAGACCATGGAGTCCAGTGATAGTACGAGCAGCTGACGTATCCATTCACCAGGACCTTGACTATCTACTTGTCAACTAAACATATTGAGATAATGGTTATAGGGATCAATGGTACATTCATCATATAAGATTGATTATTTAACTATCCTTCTTGATTCATATCCTAATTATTTTTATATATATATGCTCATATAACCATTTTATGTCTTGAAAAAACTTTAGAATTCCTATGCGATGATAGCCAAATAGAATACCATCTTTGAATCATGATAACAGTTTGATGAGCGACAATTCCTTAGTTTAGGGTCCATCCCACAACCCCCTTCCTCCAAGTGGGTAGGTAGCAGTACCTCTAACTATTTATCAGTAGATCGTTCCAAAAGAGTTGGCTGAGGATGAATGCAGGCTTATCATGCTCTGTGAGTTCTAGAACCATAGGCCGCTGAGATTTCACTACAAGCCAGATCCTCAGGTAGCAGAGGATTGGATAAAGTCGGTGGTCCGTATCTTCAGGCTTATTCAGACCCCGGTGGATTAGGTGGTTTCACTGGTAGCTAGACTTTTCCATAGAGTAGTTGGGTGATGTTGGAGCCTTGTTACACATATTCATGATGAGTCAACACTCTCATGGACTGACTTCCAATAGTTATTCCATGAGGAATATTACCCCTCCTTGTTTCACCCAGTTCAGATTTAGAAGCTTCTAGAGCTACAGAAGGGAGGGATGATGGTGACTGATTATGCAGTGAGGTTCATATACCATACCTGATACTTCTTTGATATGATCTAGGATGTCTACTTCCAAGAATGAAGGTTTGATAAGGGACTCTGTTGAGAGATATGTGTCAGCGTGGTTCCCTTGTGCATCCCCGCCTATGTTGGGATGTTGGAGTAGGCACTAGTGATAAAGAGATTTCTTTCAGAGGGATTCCAGATAGTAGGAGTTAGTAATGGGAATCACAGAGCTGAGTCATCTATATTAGCTATCATATGCTGGGTTCTAAGCTCTCGACATAGGATACATCCCTGTAATTAGACTCAGGCATGTGGCCAGGGGTAGCGTATAAGACAAGGGCATACTAATTGGGGTGGTTCTTTACCTGTGATGGGTGAGGTCACATAGCATGAGACTACTTGACCAAATGTGTTGAGCAGTGCAGACAAATAGCTGATGGACTACCAAAGTATTGGAAGCATCATGATCTAGGATCTCCCAAGCAAGGACAAGATGGTCCTTAGGTAGTTGGAACTAGTAGAGGTGCAGGAGGAGACATGGGTGGTGGATGATGTTATGATATCCTTCCACCAACACCACCAAGCATCCCACGTCAATATCAGAAAGATGGAAGTCAAGACCGCAGAAAGCTATAGGCTATGGAGGTTTATGACCCCGCAACACGTGATATGATCAGAGGTAAGATCTATGTGTTTTCTACTCTTTATTCAGTATTAATAGACATAGGTAATATTAATTCTTTTATCTCTATAGTCTTGGTGTGATATCTAGATCTCTTAGATGAGGTGATATCCCACCAACTTTGCCTTGATGTTTCTACAGAGAATGCTTCTTTTTTATATTTTATCTCTAGGTAGTATGAGATATATCTTGGTATAGATAGGTTCACTTGGGACCTTTTGGTCATCACAATAGAACCCTATAACATCATCTTGGGTATGGACTAGTTATCCATTGTCCAAGACCATATTGAATGTCACGTAGACAAGTCATATGCCTACGCATTGATGGGATGGTATTATCCTTTTCTATAAAAAGATATATCATGTAAGGGAAAGTGGGTTATGTGAGTAGGAGGTTGTAGCCCATCACCCATAAGTTAGTGAGTATAACCCTTGGTGCAGCAGGATCTTCAATCATTTGGGTTCCTTCAGTTATGGAGGATTATATGGACATCTTCCCTAATGATGTTTTGGGACTACCTATGAGGAAATAGATGTAGTTTTTCATCAACTTGCATCTTGAAACTTCTCTGATATCTTCTGTTGTGTATCGGGTAGACCCTGTCAAGCTTTAGGATCTATGGTTACAGTTGGAGGACCTTGGAGAGAAGGGTTTCATTAGGCCTAGTGTATCCCCCTAGGAAGTTCCAGTGTTGTTCATGAAAAGGGAATGTGAGAGTT
The DNA here is from genome assembly GCA_963277665.1 of Viscum album. Lineage (NCBI taxonomy): Eukaryota > Viridiplantae > Streptophyta > Magnoliopsida > Santalales > Viscaceae > Viscum > Viscum album. The sequence continues at coordinate 1,282,282,740 of OY728153.1, forward strand.
TGTGGATTTATGTAGATTATCACCACCTTAACGAGGCCACAATAAAGAACATGTACCCATTTCTAAGGATTGATGACCTCTTTGCTAGTTTTGAGGTGTGAGATAGTTCTCTAAGATCAATATCATGTCTAGCTACCACCAATTGAGGGTTCGTGAGGATGATATTCCAAATTTGGAATTCTGATGTCACTATGGACAATATGAGTTCCTAGTGATGTCCTTTGGTGTGATGAATTCCCCCACTGTGTTTATATATTTTATGAAATAGGTTTTCCAGCCATACTTGGACCACTTTTTGGTCGTCTTCATCGTCGACATACTCATATACTCCATATCATAAAATTAACATGCATAGCACTTAGGGATGGTTCTAGATTTTATTGGAAATAACCCACTTTATAAAAATATCACAAAGTGATAGTTCTAGATACATGAGGTTCACTTTATAAGGCATATCATTTCTAAGCATGGTTTCACTATGGACCCAATGAAGATCAATGCAGTGATTCCTTAAGATCCATCCAAGAGCATGTCATAGGTGTGGATCTTTCTTAGTTTGGAAGGGTATACATGAGGTTTTTGGAATACTTCTCCATAATTGCAACCCATTTGACCATCTTGATGTGGAAAGGAAATCTATTTACCTAGTTTGAGAAATTCCAAAGGGCCTTCTATGAGTTGAGGCTGAGATTGATGAGTGATCCAGTGTTGAGACAACCATAGGAAGGAATGGAGTTTGTAGTGTATTTCAATTCCTCATGTTTTGGGTTTGGCTATGTGTTGATATAGTAGTAGGTAGTTATCACATACGGTTTGAAGCGTTTGAGATCCCACTAGCATAACTACACGACTCATGACCTAGATCTAGAAGTGGTAGTTTTTTCCATGAGGATGTGGAGGAACTACCTTCTGGGAGATCACTTTATGGTTCACTCAGACTATTACAGACTTGTGTATGTCTTCATGTAGAGAGACCTAAACCTGAGACATTAACATTGGTTGGAGTTCCTGTAGGACTATGATTTCAAGATAGTCTATACTTTGGATAAAATAAATTTATTAGAATATACCCTTTGTAGGAAGTCCCAAGCTCACTTGGTGCAAGAGTCTTTGGATCTGTAAGCTTCCCTACATCTAAGCCTGGTGGAAAAGGTGGGTATAGCTTTTATACAGTCAATGGTGTTGAATACTTCACTTATTGAGTGTGTGAGATAGTCCTAATTATGAGACATCGAGTATGAGGTCTTACATGACCAAATATCCTTAGGTGACTCGCTATATAAATATTCTAAAGGAGGGAATCATGTCATCTTTTTCAAGGGATGAACGGTAGTTCTAGTCATGATATAGGAGGAGGTGAGGCAAGAGTTCCACAATTATCCTCTATCTATACATCCCAGTGTGTAAAATATTTATAGAGACCTTCAACAACAATTTTGGTGGTTCAACATGAGGTGAAGCATATCTGAGTTCGTCTCTCGGTTCCTCACCTATCAGTAGGTGAAGACTGAGCATGAAGTTCTGGAAGATTTTTGCAACTCCTTGAGATCCTATAGTGTAAGTGGGAGTACATATCCAAGGAATTTTTTATAGGTCTTCCATGCACATATAAGGGTCATGACACCATCTGGGTGATATTTGACCAAATCATGAAGTCTAACACTTCCTCGCTATCAGGGAGTAGAGTTTAGTGGATATTTTGGGACATTTGTATGTACAAGATATCATTATCCTTCATGGGGTTCCCTCTATGATTTTCTTTTATCACGATTCATAGTTTAAATCACGATTATGGAGAGGCCTACTTGTGGTATTTGAGACCCAAATGAGGATGAGTACATCATTTCACCCCAAGACCAATGGGCAGGCCGAGTGCACTATCTAGGTGTTGGAGGATATGCTGAGGGATTTCATGTTAGACTTCATCTATAGTTGGGAGGTTCACTTTACCTTGTTGGAGTTTACATACAATAATATCTACCACTCTACCATCATCATGGTGCCTTTTTAGGCCTTGTATGGGAGACCCTATAGGTTAACCTTATGCTTGACTGAGATCAGTGATACATCTCTTATGGGCCCATAAGTGGTGCAGGTGATGATGGAGAAGGTTTAGGTCATCCGTGATCATATTAGGATGGCCCAGAGCAGATAAAAATCTTACGAATATTGTCGTCATATTCCCTTGTAGTTAGAGTAGGGTGACTACATTTTCCAAAAATTCTCCCCATGATGAGGATTTCATAGGTTTGGCTAGGGAAGGAATCTATCCCCAAGGTTTATTAGTTTGTTTGAGATCATTCAAAGGGTTGGAGAGGTTTCTTACTACCTCGCCCTACCCTTATATCTATATTGGGTTTATGACGTCTTCCATGTGTCATAGATAAGGAAATACGTGCATAAACAAACATACACCATTGTCTAGGGTGATATAGACATTGAGGATGGGGCCACCTTTGCGTAGAACCTAGTGGTTATCAAGGATTGGCATGAGAGGAATCATTTTGGATGGACCATACCTTTGGTTCACGTCCTATGGTAGTACAAAAATATATATAAAAGTTCATGGGAGTGGGAGAGATAGGTGTGGGATCAGTATATCGAGTTGTTTTTTTAGTTTTACTTTTCAGGGATGAAAATCTTGAAGGAGGGAATTATTTAAAGACCTAATTTTTTTCTTGTAAGACTTTGAAATATTTCTATATATATTTCCATAGTAAGGTACCAAGACGGAATGCGATTCTGAGGCCCTATGTTCCTGGAATTAAATTTATAAAAATATTAAATATATTTTATATTGTGCACATTTTTATTCTTAAAGAAAATGGGATAAATCTTAAAAATAATCTTGGATTAGAAATTTGAGACCACGGTTGAGTCTGAAACATAGTGTTTACCCTAGTCGTGACATAAAATGGGTCGACATGAGGTGTTCAGACTCATCACTCATTGGTGGTATGTTCAGTGAAATAATTAATTGCTTTATTTTAATGCATAAAAATGTTCTATAATAATACTTACATGGTGATTTTCCCAAGGTTAGCCTCATAATCCTGGAATCACCAATGAACCTCTCCTTCCTCCTTCCTTTTGTGAATCATGTGAGACGATGGTGAAACTCTGGATCGGAGTAGATCAGGATGCAATGAATGCAATGAATCCTCTCAATCATTGGTGGATGCATTATTCTACGATTAATGCTCCAATATTTAGGTGGGACTCTTAAAATGGTGATTTGTGCCCTTTTGATTAAATATATTGAGCATCTTGATCCTTGTTCTTGGATTTGTGCCAATTTTGGCCTAAGCATGCTTCTATGTATTGGATCTAAATAGGATTTTGAATTTTTTTTCTAACCTTGGTATCACCACTCTTGATCGTTGTACAATAATTCTTGTCTAGATATGGTTAAACCTTTGTTATGGTGTCTTTCTCCCAATTCTTCTTCACATTCATCACCAGTAGGACTCTGTGGTCCTTTGGGTGGTACTGAGCCTGATCAGACCCCCAAAACCATGAAAGATCGATAAACAATCATGGATCTATAAACTAAGACCATATATGGGATCGTTGTGGGTTAAAAGTAACTTTGTTTACAATTGGAGGCCATATCTTCAATGGTGGAAGGTACGGAGGTTTGCAGAATTCACGACAAAAAATCATTGACCATAGGAATCCATTTTTTAATGAATTATGGCTAGAAACCATGATCCATGACCAGATCCCCAAGTTTTGGGTGGAGATAAGGCTAGATTTGAATTGGAACAGATGGATTTGAGGTACCATAAGTGGATCTGGAAGTCTAGAGAAAACTTGACTACACACTATGTATAGGTATGAACACACAACATGTAGTCCCTCAGTGGCTGGCCAGGGTTTTGGAAAAGTTAAGGATGACATGGCGTGTAGCCTTATTATAAGTCATGTACCCCTTCCTCGGATGGGAAACCCATATGGAGGATCACACAGGTGGGATCCTGTGTGGAAGTAAACAGTTAGGTACATGCCCATGTACCCAACTACACAGACACAGATAGATCAAATGGGTTACATCCTATGTGAAGCAACATGTCATGTACCAAAGTACACAGACACGAGGTCAATACACGGACATGTCTAGAAGGACATGGCCCAATCCCAGCTAGCTTGGACACGTCGTGTAGTCCACCTAAATGGTGTGTACCCCTACAAGGTCAGGATTCATGTGTCATATGGGGACACTGACAAGCAATGGAGCGGGATCACACGATGTGTGGGTCCCCTCACACGTTGTGTACCCCTTGACCAGTTTTGAGGAAAATTCAAGGTTTCATATCTCATTCATTTGGACCCAGGTTTTGGACTAAGAGTACCCTATCCTGAGTGTTTTTACACATAGAATACAATGGTGACCTTTTTGTGGATTTAAAGATACAATGTGAAATTTTATGGTAATTATGCTTACTGAAGGGACACTTGAAAATAGTAATGATCATGATGGATTACCAGAGGCATTTTCTGAGTGTAACCCCCTATCGGATAGGGATTGAATCCTATATGATTAGAGTGGATCCCCCTATCACACCAGGGCACGGTTCCTTGACCACTAAAGTGGAACCCCCCGTTAGCATGGGAGTGAGTCCTCTATGGATACATTCTAAGTGGAACCCCTATTGAATAGGGTGTAGGTCCTAGATGACTAGAGTGTAACCCAACTATCACACCAAGGCATGGATCATCAACCTTTAGAGTGGACCCCCCCCCCCCCCACCCCCATCATCTTGGGCGTGGGTCCTCTACCTATTGAGTGAAACACACCTATCAACATAGGGCGCAAGTCCTCATGACACCAGAGTGGAACCCCCCATAAGCATGGGCGTAGTTCCTATCTGGATATTTATAGAGTGGAACCCCACCCCCCTCTGTACTTGGGAAAGGGTCCTCTTCTTTGAGTTTGTGGCCCCTCGACTGGGTGGCACAGTGAAGAGGCATAGTTTGACTTGCACTGTTACTTTTGAGCAGATGCATGAGATGTGGGGCATCATTGATGGAATTTTGGAACTGTTGTATACTCTCATTCTTGGTCTAATCTATGTGATAGATATCCCCTTACTCTATTATTTTGTATTTTTTGACTGATTATATATATATTCTTTTGTATCCACACCTTTTATTTGGTTACTCTCCTTCTAGGAGAGGCAAATACGCATGGGTAATGTCATGTGCTTTCTGTGTTTATATTATCATAGTTGGATGAGTATACTCTCCTACTATAGGTGTGAAGAATCAATGTGTAGTTTATCTACTCACCATGTAGATACCCTCTTATTTGGATGAGGTTACTTCTACTCTTTATTTGGGTTGAGTTGTTCTATTTGATTGTATCTTGTATCTACCGTATTTCTTTTCTTGTTGTATCTCTTACTTATCCCCCTTCATATTTCTATGTGTCTAACACGGTATGTACATACTCACCCCTACATGGGATTTTCCTTCATGTGATGTGTCTTCTACAGATGATGGATAGGTTGGTGGTGACTTCAAAGGAGCTTAGGGATACCTGGTACTTGGACTGTGTATGGTGTTAGCAGCTTGGATATCGGGAGTTGTTCTCTCTCTTTGTAGTTACTCTTCCATTTTTCTATCAGGTTGGGACATATTTTTGGTTGGGCATGTTTTTTTCACCTTTACTTTTCTTTTTTTACTTTCTTACTCTTTTACACCCAAGAGGTTATGCCTTCTTGGTTTACTTTCTAGCTGGGTTGCATCTTTTACTCTTTCCCTATGCACTTTTTCATCAAGATGGATATGTGTGTGCATACAGGTACCTAGGAAAAGGCCTCCATATGTTTTTTATGCCTTCGACACTTGTCTCTACCCCCTGTCCTATGTATGTGGGCTTGGGGTAGTTGCGGCTCAAGCCTCGGCTTGGGTCGGGTTGTGACAGCCTACTCTACTAGGTTATGATTTCCTATCCTCTCTCTTATGAAACATTTATATGTTATTTTATTATGTTATGATACCATGGATCATGTTTATTATCTCATATTTTTATACTCATATTATGTGGTATATCTTTGATGAAGTTCGTTTTGTTATGTCTGGTGGAAAACTCTTAATGTTCTATGTTCTTTTTAATAAAAAATTTATCTCATGCCCCTGATTTCTCATAATCATATGATCTAACCCTTGATAAAATGTTGTTAAGTTTTTACCTTATTGATAATTTTAGCTCTCTCCTTTATTATATTTCCATTCCTCATGTTATGAAGAAGAGTATAAAATATGATAATTCTAGAAAGGGGTCTAGTGTGATTTGATTATGGATAAATGTCTGCAAGTGTTATAAAATAAGTTTCTTTTATGGATGATCCTCGGTGACACTAAACCATCCATTATTTGGATTGTGAGATTATTTTTGAGATTTAATGTTTAAAATATTGAAATTATGTATAGTAAAGATAGGTTCATCTCACTTTGTGTCAAATCCAGTGTTCAAAGAAATGGGTTTTAGTACCAAATCTATGATTTTAGGTCAGGGGAACCTTAGCTAGTGGTGTGAAAGATTAGATAAAATTTATTCTTAACTAAAGGCCATTATTTATAAAGTTAATCCTTTGTGAGGTGATCTTTGGAGTGATGGTTCTAGATGCATCATGAAGTAGGTATATGTGATATGAATGTGTGGATTATGGAATGAAAAGGATGATAGTAGCTAACAAATATGAAATAAGGAGTTTCTATTATGGTGTGGTGTAGTGGGTTTGGATTTTTTTCATGATGATATAGCTCAAATTGTGACTATATTGAACCCTATAGAGAAAGACCTAACTCATTCCCTTCATCTTCATTTGTTTATCTTTTCATCTATATGTCATAATTGGGTAGGGATATAGAATATCCTTAGAATTTTTCTATATTGAACATGATGGTGTGATCCTTTAGGAAACTTGAGTCCACCTACATCATGTATTTTGTATGTTCAAATTTAGATCTATAGATTCAATGACTGGGTTTGAGTGAGATGATTGAAATAGAAATAGGGTTAGGTAATCCCTTGGTAGCATGTGAGATAGGGAGTGGGTATCATGTATTCTTCCTAAAGTTTGTTACTCCCCTATATACCTGGGTGTGGGGGATCTAAATCAGTATTGGTTGGTACAACTACATTTATGACAAGTTTGTGGGTCCCCCACACACAACTGATAGAGCTTAGTAATCCCTCATCTACTCAGGGTTTGGGTCCTCTATCCATGGATTTCATTACTCCCTCATCTAATGCATACTACTTAATGAGATGAGGGTCCTCCATCAGGGTTTAGTACTCCCTTGATGGACATGTTTACCTTGGATAGGGGTGAGTCCTCTGGTATATAATCTGAGAGGTGATGTGGGTATGTTTTAGTTGGGTAGATTGGAATCTTATGTTTCTTGGGGTAAAAGATTCTTCCTTATGAGGTTAGGTTGTTGATGGATTGGACCTGGTGTTTTTGACTGATTGAATGGCCTGAAGTCCTAAATTTTTATTGATTTTCCAATAAACCCTCTTTTATATAAAAATGGGGGAAACCTCACATGACTTCAAAGACATAGAAAATCAAAAAAATAAAAGGATAGATCCCAGAACAAGACTACTAAGAAATATCCCTCCCCAACATCATTGTCAGTATGGCAAACCTCCACCAATGCATGATTTTCCAACTAGTTGTCCCATGCAGAAATGCACGGGCCTAGTACTGATGGCAAAGTCATACCCTCTCAAACTTCCAAATCTTAATATCCATGCATAGTGAAATCACCTTTTCTAATCCTTGTCTAGATCAAATCCTTGTAGAAAGTCTGAAAGTGTCCTTCCATAAACTAATACAAAAAACCCTTGAACCCTTTTACTTCATCAAAACATCACCATTGCTCCATCATCGCAAGTTCATTGTAAGAAATACAGCAAGACCCAAACACCATCACCTCACCAAAAATCACATAAAACCAAAATTAAACCTTGAACAAAATCCTACTCCTAGAATCAATTGTCCACAAGCCAAACAGAATCATCAACAACCTTAAGAGTCTCGATGTGAAGCAAATAGTCGAACAACCAGATATCGAAGTTGGACTTGGTGTCTGTGGTTCTTTGACTTGAAATAATATCTAGGTTTGTGTTGTATCTTCATGTTTTTCTTTCCCTAAGTGGGACATCATTTACCTTAGTGGTTCTATATTGATGGATCCTTTATTCTTTTCTTTGTGGTTTTTGAGGAATCCCACTAGGTATGTTTATACACACCCCTACATGGGAATTTTGCTTGTATGTGTTGTGTATTATGTATATGATTGAAATGATGGTGGTGAATTTAGTGGACATGGTATTTATGTAGCAAGAGAATAGTGGTTCCCATAGGTTATGGCCATGTTAGGATCTGGTTATTACGGAGATCCCTTACTTTGGTTCTTATGATGGTTTTCCTTTGGTTTATTAGGTGTGTATTTTTTAACCTTGATTTCATGGTTTATACTCTTCTTTGTGGATCTTATCATTTATCACTTGAATTATTCATCACAGTCAGTTTTATTTATCTATTCTTCATTATTATATCCTTTATGTAGGTGTGTATTGTGTACATGGTATTTAGGATAAGGATTCCCATCATGTGTAATATGATTACTTGGTTCTAGTCACTATCCCCTAGCCTATTGAAGGGTGTATTAGGGTGGAACACTTGGATTACCACCACCTAATAGGGTTCATAGTTGGTTTGTTCATGTTATAGTGGTATCAATGTGAATTTTTCTTAGGTAAGGAGTTTGAAGTTATATTTCTAGTGAGGATTTTTCTGGGAATTTGAGGAAATGGTGTTAAAGTGTATCAAGTTTATATTTAATTCTATGGAACCTAGTGATGGTGTGGCAGATGAAATATCTATTCACTAGGATACTGATAACACACTTTTAACTTAGTATATTGAGGCATCGGTTGCAGATAAAAAAAATGTCACATGCATCATATATGAATGGGTTACTGATTTTCATGCCTTTCTTGAGTCTTTTACCTATATATTCTTTAATGAAAATGGTTTATCTTGTAATAATATATGATTCTACCATGTAGACAGCCATCTAGGATCCCATGGAAAGTTCATGATGTTCTTGTGTTGGTGATTGAGTCTCTTACCACTAAACAACTAAGAGACGAGGCATATACCTAGGGACTTGATCATAGTATTCTCCCACTAGCTATACAAGGAGTTTTACCTTTAGCCATAGTACATAAATTGTACCCACTTATCTCAATTTAGGAATAGGTTATTCCAATTTATGGGAAATGGATGATATTGGTAGGTTGGAATAAGTATGTGTGTAGGCTAAGTATTATTCATGAGTTTTGATAATAGAGACCACCTAGATTTTGAGGAGATCCTAACCCTCTAGTAGTGGTTGGTTTTCTTAAGGTGGTGATTCAGGTTTTTCTTCTTATACAGGCCCCCTATTATTAGTTTGTGATTCTGGAATCTAGTTTTCTTCATAGAGTAGAGAGTTTCTGGTAGACCTTGATCACCTAGACCCATGATGAGGTGAATCTCCCATGGGAATATTTTAGGAAACTCTATCACAAAGAGTGATACTCATAAATGTTGAGGATTATAAGAATATAGGAGTTTTTAGAGCTATGGAATGGTAGCATATTCATTTCATAGTATGTGTTCAGTTTCACTTACCTCATGAGGTACTCTATTGGAATGATTCATGATGGATTCCTTTGATCATGGAAGTTAAACTATGGCGTTAGAAAATAGATTTGATCCATAGTTATTCCCCTCTGTATCCCAAACAATGTTGGGGTTTTAAAGAGGTATTTTCTAATTGAGTTCTTCTTAGAATAGGATCAACATGTAGTTAGGGTTGGAGGTGTTTATCCAAGGGTGGATTTATCAGCTTCGATAGGTTATTGACAAGCATCAGAATTGTATAATAAGAGGAATACTCACACATGATCCAAGATTTGATGATCCATAATGTGGGAAACATGAATATGATCTATACAGTAAAAGGATTTATTATTTATTCCTATGTAGGATGGGGTCACATGGAACATTACTACCTAACCTACCATGTAGCATAGGGTAGTCAGGCAGTAGATGCACCCCTGTGTCAAAGGAAGATACATGATTAGGTACCTCCTTAAGGTAGAAATGGTGGTCCTCAGGTAGAAAACTATGGAAGGTGAGATAGAGGCTCTATAGGAAGAGAAGCTAGATGTGGATGAAGTTATGATCCACTTCCACCACAACCATCCTCAAGAAGTCCATTCCAAGTGTAAAAATTTGGTGGGAATGGATGTGATTAGATGTGGGTGATGGAGGGTTGTGACTAAGCAATACCCACTATGATTTTAGACACAATATGTGTCTTCTATACATAGGAAACCATACTCATAGATATCATTATGAGCCATTCTTTTATTATTTTGTCCCTTTTTCAAGATTTAGAGATCTAGATAGATAATTTGGACCAACCTATGTGGCTAGAGACTCCCACTAGGTGTGATCACATACTCATCCACATCTATTGATGATGTGACCTAGTGCTTGGTGGAGATATGAATTCATGGTAACTAATATATTATTTGATGAATCCATCTTATTTCATCCTTAGTATGAACTATTTATCCAAAATTTTGTCCTAGATAGATTCTTTTCATAAAATATTTATTTTCATATGTTTTGATGGATTGATATTCTTTTTCATTGGTGAGTGAGACCTTAAATTGAGATTAGTGAGGCCTATACATGGGAATTTGAATTTGATCACCCATGAGTTGGGGAGTTTAGAACTATGTATGGAAGATGCCTAAAATTATTATCTTACTTTAGTTTTGGGGGAGTACATGGATGTTTTCCCAAATATGTACTAGGTTTATCCTTCATCAATAGATCCACTGCTAGATTTATCTATATCCTGAGACCACTAAAATATCTTACATAGATCATTAGATATCCCTATATAAGATTATGTATCTAACGGTGTAGTTTTAGGACCTTATAGATAAAGTTTTCATTATACCTGTCATGTACCCTTGGGATTATCCAATGTTGTTTACCAAGAAGGCCGATGTGAGTTTGAGGATTTTTATTGACTATAACTACCTAAATCATGGGACACTTAATAAAAAATACCATCTGCAGAGGACCAATGACATATTTGGACAACTATAAGGAGAAAATTGTTTCTCAAAGATCAATCTTAAGTTTGGTTATCACCAAATTCTAGTTTATGAGGAGGATATCTTGAATACAGCATTATGATGCCACTATGACCATTATGAGTTTTTGGTGATGCATTTTTGGTATAAAGAATTTTCTAGCTATGTTCATGGGCCTTATAAACCATATATTTTAGCCTTTATTAAACCAATTATTGGGTTTATTCAACAATGGAATCCTCATCTATTTAGTTTTAGAATATAATCATGTTAAGTATCTGAAGATTTCCCTAGACTTATTTTAGGAGAAATAATTATATTGAAATCTCTCTAAGTTTAACTTTTGAATTCAATAGTCCACTTCCTAGGAATGCTATCTCGTAGGGTGTATTATCTATGGACCCAATAAAGATCATGGTGGTTCCTACTTGGGATCCACCCAAAAGTGTGTTTAGGTGAGGAGTTTCTATGGGTTTCTAGGTTACTATCGGCTATTTTTGGTGAAATTATCTTGGATTGTATCTCCCATGCCCACCCTTACTCGAAATGGTAATACCTTTATTTTATTTTATTTTAGTGGTGTTATATTTTTAGGAGCTAAAGTAGTGGTTGATTAGTGCTCTTATTTTTAGGTTTCCAGAGGAATGAATTGATTACATGGTTTTTTGTGATTCCCTAGAGTTGGACTTGGTTTTGTACTAATGAAAAGGTAGCCATTTATTTATTATGGGTTTAAATAATTGATAACTCATAATAATAACTATATGATCCATGATTAGGATCTCACATTATTTTTCACCTTAAATACTCTAAGACATTAGCTTCTCAGTGAGTGATTAGTAGTCTACACAAACCATAAGATCCTCATATACATCTTTAGTCAGAGAGATATTAACCTATGTTAGTGGCATAGGTTGGAGTTCATATAAGAATATGACTTGAATATTTTCTCTACTTTAAGAAAGGTAAATTTGGGGGATAATTCCTTTTTCAGGAAGTATTGTTCTTAATTGTTGGGGGGAGAAATGTGAGTATCTTTACCTATTATATATTTTCATATTAGATGAGGGAGAAGTTGACTATATTTTATCAATGGTGGTGGACCTTATGATTTTACAATGCTTGAGAGAGTATTAGTTATAATAAATTGACTGTGAGGTTCTTCATGACTATATATCCTTTGTCAATGCACCTGATGGGTTCTCCGAATGTGGGGAACACATCATCCTCTTTTGAGGATGAACAGTGTTGTCAAACATGTAGTATGAAGAGGTGTTGAGGGAGTTCCATACTTCCCCCTTATCTCTATATTCAAGAGTGATGAATATGTATCATGACCATAAGCATAAATTTTGATATCCAAGTTTGAAGAGGGTTATTGATGAGTTTATCCTATAGTGCCTAACATGTTAGTGGGTGAAAGCCATGCATTAGGTTTCGGAAGTGTGGATCAACCCCTAAAAGTTTCATAGTATAAGTAGAACACAATATCAATAGAATTCATGATATGGTTTCCATGTTAGGTAATGGGTCATGATACAATTTGGGTTTTTATCAAATGACTAACCAAGTTAGCTAACTTCCTTTCTATTTTGTAACAAAGTTCATTGGAAATTTTGGGATGCCTATAAATAAATGATATAATCTAGCCATATGTATTACCTTCAATGATAATTTCCAACCATTATACTCAATTCATATCCTAGTTGTGGAAGATATTTTAGGAGGATTTTGGGACATTGTTATGGAGTAGTAAAGTGTTTCACCCTCATATAGATGAAAAAATGGAGAGAGTCATTTAGGATATGGAGGATATATTGATGGCTTGTGTGATTGATTTTGTTTTAAGTTGATAGGATCACATACCCTTAGGGTAGTTTTCATACAACAATAGGTATCACTAAATTACTGGTATGGAACCTTTAGATGCCCTATATATAAGACTCATCAAGTCATCACTATGATGTATAGATATTGGAGTCTCATTGATGAATGATCTATAGTTAATGAAACTTATTATAGAGAAGGTGAAGGTGATCTAGGATCATATGAAAATAGATCAGATCCATCAGAAGTCCTATAGAGTCTAATAATGGAGGCCTTTAGAGTTCGAGTAGGGAGATCACATGTTCCTAAAGGTATCTGAATGGAATGGTTTACATATATTTGGTTAGGGAATAAAGTTATTTTTAAGGTTTATTAGTCCATTACAGATCCTACATAGGGGGTGAGGTTATTTGTTGTATATATTTTCCCCCGTAGTTGGATAGGGTGCATAATTTATTCCACATGTTGAATATAAGGAGGTACATTCATAAACCATCACACATAATTGATTGGAGTGATATCGACATCAAGGATAGTGCCACCTTCTTAGAGTACCCAATGGATATTGAGGACCAGTGGGAGAGGACACTTAAAAGATAAGTTATTCTTTTGGTGCATGTTCATTGGCATCATAGGAACATGCAGGAGTGATCATGGGAACATGAGATTTAGATGTAGGCCCAGTAACCTCACCTATTTGAGTAAATCTTGGTTTTTATGTATTAAAATCATTAAAATTTTACAGGATGTGTCAACTGAGAATTTTACACTTGAACATTTTATTGATTATTGAGTTGGAGAGTTCCTTGTAGATTAGTACGCTATCTTATGCCATGATTTTTCCATTTCATAGTGGTGTATAATTTTAATATTGATAATAGGGGTTCCCTCAAGTTAATATCACATGAGAAGAGTGAGAGGAGTGTCACCCTTAGTTTCATCTTACATGGGAGGTGCTATGTCGTGATATTTTGTGTTGCACTATGAATTTTTATTTGTATCACGGCAACTTTTGTTGCACCATAGAGGGGTCAAGTCACCTATAGTTATTATAGTTGATCAATTCTACCAATGATTAATTAGTTTATTTTTATCACACCATAACTTTTAAATATTTATTTAACTAAGGTCCTTTATGGAATGAGGGAACATGTTGAAACGTGAATTTGGTTCATCTTGAAAATTTATGCTACAACCCTTAAGAGTCAATCCAAAAATGGGATGACCCAGGGTGTCTTAATAAATAGTGGTAGAACACTATCTCTCTTGGATTTCCCCCCCCCCCCAACTCTTAACTTATGGTGGTGTGATTCTATATCCCTAAGTGCCTTATAGAACCCTCCAACCAATGATGAACACATGGTGATCCCTTGACACTTACAAAGTGTGGATTCATACTACATCAATGATTAGAATCCAAGGTAGAACTATTTTCTCATATCATGCTTCATTATTTCATGATATTATTATGATTTTACATGTAGTTTCATCATCTTTTCCTTATTATTTCAATACTATGAATCCCCTTTAGATCTCTATTAGTATGTCAAGGGGATACCTCCAAAATAAGAGGGGTGAATTAGGGTTGGTATTTTTTAAAATTAATTTCACACTTTTATACCTTATTGCCTCTTCACTTTTCCAGTGTTTGGATTCATTATTATTTTCTAAACTTTTTTTATCTTACCTTTGATTTATATGCATGGAGACAAGCATGAAATAAACAGAAAGGGAACACTATATTTTTTTACAAGGTTTTCTTCTCTAAGGAGGACTATTTCCCCAGTGCACAGTGTTTATTATCCCACTGATACACAACTTCTTATTTCTTATCACAATAATATCATGAAAGGGTATAACCTTGGACCCAGACAAACACTGACAATAACAAGTTTCATTGAAATAATTAACTTGCTTTTACAAGTACCAAAGTAGCCTTATAAAACCTCTATATTGATCATGAATAAGAACATGTGTTCCTCATGAATAGAATGAATGATCTTCTTCCCCAATTTTGTAGTAATATTAACTAGCTTCCTCAAATGCCTTTAAAATTTTATATCATGTGAAATTTATAATATGGATGTCTCGTCTTCTCATATCAAATATATTCATTCTTCTTCTTCTTCATTTTCTTTCTCTTTCTTATTCTTCAGCACATATAAATAAACATATTCATATTTCACTAATCCATACTCTCTTACATTGATACTAAATATTTCTTATCTTGGGTGAAGTATTGGTACTCACACTCTTTTCTTTGACTCACATAGTATCCTCAAAAAAATCAATGCATCAAAAAACACCCTATTTATTACTCTCCATCATTGAATACATATTTCTAAAACCATTTCACTATTATTTCCATGATATTCAATATATTGGAACCTCCTAAAATATAAAACTTAAATTCTCCTTTTTATTCATTCTTTCGGAAGACTAGGACTCATTTAACTCTTCTTTATAACTAGGTTAAGACTCATTATCCTTTCTTTACTTCCTTGAGATATTTGGATACTCTTTATCTTTATAAAATTTCAAAAAAATGTATCACAAAATCTCTACATATTCATGAGATCCCCTTATATTGATATACCCTTGCAATGATCTCCACTAGTATTTCTCCTTACATGGATTCTCATGCATGGATCTTTCTTATATTAATCTCCATAAAAGGATCCCATTATGTTGGTCTCCTTACATTGATCTATACACATGTATGTCATCTCATATTCTTCCCTTGTTTATACTATCTTCCTTAAAAAGTATGTACTCTTCGATATTAGCATGATTCATGATGAATGTCTAACCATTGTGTTATTTATTCAATAAAGGTAAAAAAGAATCATCATAATTAATATCATTCTTTAGAATATTTAATATTATGGAAACTAAATTGTTTCATAATATTTGGAATGTCATATGAATTCCCTTAAAGTATTATGAGATCTCTCAAAAAATCATATGAATTGATGTGAAGTCATATGTGTATGGATTATCAAAGTCTTTCTCTAAATATTCAAAGCCTTATATGGAAATAAAAAGTATTACGGGATCCTTAGTGGAAATCATATTCATACATCAAAAGTATTATTTCCACTCTTATATGAAGCTCATCTTTCATACAAACTTCTAGTATTCTAAACGTCTTCTTCTGGTGTACTTATAGCTTGAACTTATTCTTAATCCAATATATTTTCTTAAGATTTTGTATTCCCCATTCTTTATTTTTAAAGCTTCTCAACCTTATCATTCATGTACATGTATGCATGATCTTCCAATGAATCCTTTCAATTTAACCATCTATTATAAGAAAATTGTAATATTCCAGCATGTGAGCCTTTGGTATGAGTTTGAAGAAAATAAAGATAAAATAATCTTGTTTATATGTATTCACATGACTATATCTTTTTAAAAGGATGAATAGTGTCACATTTAAATTTTTATAAATCATAAATAATCTTGAGTAGGTTGTTTCGTTATTACCTGATACACTTCTCAATGACTTAATAAATCCATTAGGGCTTTCATCAGCCAAGCAGGTATATCATGTCACCCCATGTGTATAGATTCCTAAATCCTTGATCATGTACCACATCATGTGGGTGATCTAGCTCTTCTATGACACTCTCAGTTGACTCCTATTTTAGAGATTGGTCGAATGTCTTCATGATGGTTAGGCTACTCAGTTGGTTGATTTGTCTAATAGTTGACCACTTTTTTTCTAAATCATTTATAAAAATTAAATCGAAATCACTCATGTGATGGTAATATTAGATCACATACCATCATAAAATTTCAAGTGTCCTCTTATTTAAATGACTCATATGTAGGTGTGGTGATCTCAAATGACTCATATGTAGCTCACTGGATGACTCATATGTAGACACTTTTTTTCTATATATCCCATAAACATCAGTAACAGTCTATAATTCACCTCACACACATCCACTAATATTATTTAAATTACTCCATCCAAGTATTTTATTTTACACAACCTTATAAATATTAACCACTTTAAGTATTTTTGCTTCGATGTGAATGAATTTCACATATTCCAAATACATATCATTCTAACTCTTTATCCATATTATTAAGGACTTTAAAACACTTCCAAGAACTGATTAATAAACATTATTCATCAACATATTGACATGATACAACTCTTAAATTATTAAAAATTACTATAACACTCATAAAAGTGGGCTCAACAATACCCACATTTTTATTTTTATCAATTATAATGCTAAAAAATTTCATTTCAATATGTCCACCGATTCCTTCTTCATCACTCATTATAATTTCTTCTCTATCATTTTTCTCATTAATTTATATCTTTTTATTCTCTCTCCCTTATTGAAAATAAGAAAAATTTGTATAAAATAGGATAGTATCAATACATTCTTCATAAATGTTTCATCAATTACTCTACTCTAAGCCCACTTTATCCATGCTCAGTGTAAAAAACAAGAGGGTTTGATTTAGACATCGAAATTGCCAAATATTCCAAGAATATGATACCCAACTCATAAAATACATTATCATGACTCATTTAGGGATAGTAAATATGTCCTCATACTAAAACCAAATGATTCATATTGTTAATTTTCTTTTAATTTTAATTACAACCTAATATCTTTCACCCATATCAATACACAAGTCAAAAATATTCAAAACATATGTATATAGTTTTAGAAATCATACCTAATATGTCCCCAAATTTCTTCAACATATTTCCATTGATTAAATAAATTTATACACCATAATATTAAAATTTATTCTTGAGGAACTAGGGATAAGATAGTAGGCATGAATACCTATTAAATGACAGTTGTTCAATCACTTTATTGAATTTGAATTTTTTTTAAATTGAATGACTCTATAATATTCTCAATAATTCTTCACTTGTATCTCCCTTAAGTAGAAACTTTATAATATATTCATTAAGTTGGATCTCTTCCATGTATGGATTTCTAGATATCCTATATTGAGAGTACAATAGGATTAATATTTTAAAGTTTTTGTCCAAAAATATTTCACATATTCATAAATAATGATCACATATTATTTTGGAATATAAAATTATAGATCATTACAAGATGGTGACTTCTTCAGATATGTAAGAATAGTTATTCCAGTTTACTTCCTTTCATTATTTTTCCTATTGATAATAATCATCCCCTATAATTTCCTTAAATATAAGAATATATATATAATGAAAATAATATAGAAATAAGCTAGAACCTTTTCTCCCTTTACTGTGAATACAAAAGTAGGGAATTTCTTTTTAACCATGATAATCTTTCTTTTTCTTCTCAAAGTTCAAGAAAATTCTTCATGTGTATTTTGTTGGATTCCATATAAATATTGGGCTACAAGGATCTCTTGCTTATCTCCATGTGTGGGATCTTATTTTTAACATGATCTATCAAGGAACAAGAATCACCTAGTACTTTTATTTTATTCTTAAAGATATTTTCTTGAGATTATGTAATTGTTAAACAATCCTTTGATTTATATCCAGCTATCTTTCACTACCCACACTACACACTATGAGATTCTTGGTAATCACCCTTTGACAACCTCTCGTGAAATTTAACTTCTTATTCATGTGGAATATTTCCCTCTCCATTAACTCTTACCTTTTATTGTGCTTCCTCCATTCTCTTTTACTTTTCCAAGTCAGCTAGTAAAATAATCACACTTTCCTTAAGAATATTACTTTCCTTATTAGTTCTTCCACATGGAATCTCAATAGATTAATTCACCATTTTAATCCTTTTATTTTTCTCATGAATTGATTTTTTACTTTGATTCATATTGCCTCCATATATTTTGACTTTTCATAGCCTGCTTGCATGTATTCATGGTGTGCCTTCCTTTCTTATAAAAGAATAAATTGATTCTCCTTGGTATAGTACTCTTGTTCAGATTCTTGGATCTATTTTGAATTAAGATTTCTTTTTTTACTATTTAATGATAGATCATGTCACGAACCATCCCTTGAGGCCCGTTTCGTGACTACCCCAAGCCCGCCTTCCATAGGCCAATGGTTGGCGAATAGAAAAGGAAAGGTATATCCTTAAAATGGGAAGGCATTGCCTTTAAACCTGTATAAACACACAGAATAGAATGCAACAAGATGCAACCACGAAGTAAAACTGTTGTAATAAAAGAGTGTACTGAAAGTAAGGGGTTGGAATACAAGCCCAACTGAAAAGATAAAACTACAACTGAAATAAAAAAACAACTCATAAGATCATCCACCAGGAATCCTACCTAAAGGGTAGGTACAACTCGTCTCCACATCTCTCCACATCAACCATCACCACCGTCCACTGTCAGGTCCTAGCTCCTTGAGTCTAAGTCAAGGATGATCCTCATCTACACAAGACACAACAAGGTGTGGGTGAAGCCCATGCAAGGGCGAGTATAACAATACCCAGTACGGACCCCGAGACCCCTAAAGATCTCTCATAATTCCACAAAGAAAAATCACACGCATGATCTCAATCACAAATCACAAAGCAAAAGACACATCTCAAACCAAACATACTTGTCTCATCCATAAAGAAACATAAGGCCCTGATCTCAAGACATTTCTAGT
Source organism: Viscum album (assembly GCA_963277665.1). Taxonomy (NCBI): domain Eukaryota; kingdom Viridiplantae; phylum Streptophyta; class Magnoliopsida; order Santalales; family Viscaceae; genus Viscum; species Viscum album. The sequence goes on from OY728153.1 coordinate 1,282,302,350, forward strand.
ATTTTCAAAGAAGGCTCAAAGCGTAACTCAAGGATCAGGAGTACACGCTCCATGAACTGGCCATCCCTGATGACACCCGTCTGAGAGATGTACTCTATCAGGTACAAATCACCCATTCTTAATGGAATGTATGGAAGGACGTGCTCCATTGGGAACTTTCTTCTAGAACTGCCTCTAGTGCCCGACACTAGAGGTCTCGCAGTCATAGTCTTGCACCCGAGGAAAGACCATGGGAAACCAAGTGAAGAGGCCCACTACTCGACACTGTGTCCTACAGTCTAGGGATCTCCAACTCCCCTGAAGTACCTGCTCCCTATCACTACTCGGAGATGGGGGAGTACCACTCCATATGTGAGGACCTGCACCCTACCCAATAGGGGAGTACAACTATGGTAGTTTTTTTTCTATGGGGGACCCGCACCCTATTACGTCAGGGGAGTACCGACCCTAGGCTAGAGGACCCGCACCCTGGCACGGCAGGGAAGTACCGACTCTATATGTGAGGACCAGCACCCTACCTGGTAGGGGAGTAAAACTCTGGTAGTTTGTTCATTGTGGATGACCCACGCCCTAGTACGTCAGGGGAGTACCGACCCCAGGCTATAGGACCTACACCCTAGCATGGCAGGGGAGTACCGACTCTATATGTGTGGACCCGCACCCTACTCGGTAGGGGAGTACAACTCTGGTAGTTTGTTTGCTCTGGAGGACCCGCGCCCTAGTACGTCAGGGGAGTACCAACCCTAGGCTAGAGAACCCTCACCCTGGAATGGAAGGGGAGTACTGACTCTATTATATCACTGCATAAGGAGGACCCGCACCCTAGGTTGACAGGGGTGTAACTACTCCTAACATAGAGGACTCGCACCCTACCCGGTAGGGGAGTACCTGACTCTATGTGAGTTAAGTATGGAGGACCCGCACCCTAGTCCAATAGGGGAGTACCAACTCCAATGATATAAAGACAAATCAGAGAGAAATTAACCTACACTCATGACGTGGGGAGTCCTGTCTCTACCAGAGTATAGGAGTAAGGAATACCCGCGCCTTGAGTCATCAAGGGAGTATCCATCCTAACTCTCACTACAAGAAACACCATGTTTCTATTCCTTCGGTTATTGTTCATACCTCAACCTCCACAAATTTATATAAGGAAGTATCCCAATGATCCATCATGTCATAAGGTTTCCAACGCAACAGACAGCGTGTCAACCGGACACCCGATCTGTAAGCTATTGGCATTTTAGTGCCAAGGGCCTGTTTGGATTCGGAGTTGATCCAACCCGGTTATATTCCAACATTCTCCAAAACTCTCGTAGAGTATCTCAAAAGGACCTTCTTGCTCCAAGTATCCCAGCATTGTAGACGGTTCTTCAAATGAATGTCTGATTCGCGAGATACAGTGGCTTAAGCGTAATTGGGCCCGAATGGGTCCGGATCTGGTTCGGGTCGACCCAACCCGATCCTGGTCCGACCCGGACTAGCTCAGTTGGTCTGGGCCACGGTGGGATTGGACCTCTAGGCTGTGGACCGGCCCATCTTACCAGCATGGTGCGGCCTACTGGGTGACGTGGCCCAGTGCGCTGGCGCAGCTCGCCAGATCCCCGAACAGATCAAGAAGATTCATTCTAATTTCAATTATCAGCGCCATGTGGTGCCGCCACATATTCCATGAGCATGGGTCCCCCTCCTTTTATGGATTCGATGTCGTGGCCCCTCCATCATGGTGTGAGATGGTGCACCACCTCACCAACATGGCCAGCCAGTTGCAATCCGCCTCTTCGGTTCCGCCACAGCGCCAAGCAGCATTGCCCACTTCTATATCCAGCGAGCGCCAGCCACTACCTATGTTGCCGGTGTCGGTCACCAGTCCCATCGTGCTGGTGGATCCTTTGCAGGGCACCGGGTGAGCTTTGGTGATTCGTTCTTCTTTCTGGACACACCTACAGTCTTCCCGGGATTCCTTCGTCGTTGTGCGCCTCCCGGTTTTAAGGTTCTGTCAAGTTGAAACAACCCACCTCTAAAGAATGCAATAAAAATCAAGAGATGAAGGGTATGGGCCTTGTTCATTTGTCTCGCGCTGTAAAGACCCTAATCTTGACGTACATGGACATTACATTACATTTGCGGAATACTTAGTACATAACAAAAACACACACACAAGGATCACAATAGTTTAGTGTCTTTGGAAACTCGGAATATAATCTTCTAATCGTGGTGAAAGATCTTCAACATCTCCCATAAATATCTTCCTTTTTTTACCTAAAACCATTATTTATATCCTGGGGAAAATAAAACATAAAAGGGTGAGCTCAAATGCTCAGTAAGGGTAAACAAAAGAAATATCAATCACATCATATTCATAAGAACATAACATTTTGGAAATCTTAACCTGCAAAAGAGAGCATAATTTCATAACATGGGATAAATCATATTAGTGAAATGAAATCCCAATAATCATAACTTAAAACATGAAACTTTTTGGCATACACACATAATCATAGAGAATCATTTTTTATTAGTCAAGACTCATTTCCAAGACTATCTTAGTGGACAAAGTCCATTTCTGAACCGAGTCACCCTCGTTTCAGTCCTGTTTCACTGAACCGGTTTAACCTACCGTTCCAGCCATGTCTATCTAATGAGATATAAAATCTTTACCCAATGCATTGGAGGGAGATATAGGTCCCACCCATCTCATAATGATACCATTATTATGTGTCCCACAAAATCATAAATCATACATCATTGCATAACCCATGTAATAAAAATGGAATTCTTAAACATCGTGACATTATAAAACAATTCATATAAGATAAATGAATTCATAAAAATAATTCCATCACAACATAATCAAATCAATGTAATGATTAGAACCCTATTTTATCTTAGATGGAAAATAATTTTGATAAAACACTTGAACTCCATTCTTGAGGAAAATATCCTTTCTACTTCAAAAACATTTTTACTTTCTTAACATGTCATACAATTTTAAACTAAAAGAAGTTGATTAAAAATAAACTTGCAAACTTGTAAAGGAAGATTCTTAGAAATAATGTTTTAAAAATCCATTCATGCCTTATAAGTTAAAAAAACATTCTTCTCGTACTTTTGTCGTAAATGTCAAAAAAAGTACCTCGTACGAAAAACGACAAAAGATTCCTTTCATATATTTTACTAAAAACTCACCGAAGGGTAAAATAGGATTTAAACAATTGTAGGTGAATGGAAATAATATTAAATATTGAGGAAACATGGATGTGGATGATAAAATACACCCCAGTAAATGCCAAAGTATAAACAATCTCGGATAAAAATGAGATTGTGATATTTCCCTTACCTTAGGTCTGATTTGCTTCGTAAGTGTCCAAAACTCCTGTATAATGATTTAAATAATTTCATTGACTTATTCCAGAATCATACTCATTGTCATGATATCATATATGGTTCACTTATGACTTTATATTACCCGTACTTTTGTAAATTCCATGTTAAAGAGCGTTTTGGGTAAAATTGTCTCATTTTTCGTTCGTGTTTTAACTTGTAATTATTCATATGATTACTTAGATCATGGTTACTTAATTCCAGAATATAAAACATGATTTATATATAATATATATTCAGAATATACATATATATAATATATTGATAAATGGAAAGAAATACACCGTTCATGGAGACGGTAGGCCGTACGTACGCATGAACGCTGTTTTCGTTTCCTCATTGAGTTGAATGGAATTAAGTAGATGACATACATATATAAAGAAATCCAGTAGCTTTATAATGTCATTTATTTCATTATTATTGCTTATATATACTTTTTAATCATTCTTAAATGGTTAACATGGAGAATGAATCTCATCGCGTCGTGGAGACGGTAGTCCGTACGTACGCACGAGCGATGATATCGTTCTCATGATCGTGGGATTTTATTGGAGTGTATGTATACTATTACAGAATCAATATCACTTTACAATAATTATATATAGTTATTATTTACACCATTATACCCATCCAAGTAAGGTGGTGGTGGAAAATAGATTACACCACGGCGTGGAGACGGTATTCCGTACGTACGCACGCGCGGTGATTTCATTTTCCGTAGGATAGATAGATGGTGAAATAGGGTTTTTTCATACTTATAATAACATATTAGTATATTAGTGATACTGATGTTATTACATCATAATGAAACATCTAGAGAAGAAGAAGTGGAAGAAGAAATAAAGATGAAATAATCGGTAACGGACATTACCTCTTCTTTGAAGCGCCTCTTTGAGATCTCCTTTTAGGGCACTAAAATTGGTCTTTGAGGAAGAACAGAATATCTAGGATGTTTCTAGGGAAGTGGAGAAGAGAATTTTTTAGGGTTTGTCCGAGCTTTAAGGCTCAAATTTGTGTGAGGAGGAGAGGGAGGAGGTGCCCTTTTATAAGGGAGGAGAGGGGCTCCTTTGGAAAAACTAAAAATATTATTTTATTATAAAGTCAAGTTCGGTTTTAAATAGCTCCAAATTGATTTATTTATAAGATAAGGTGGTTATGGGTCTAAATACTCTCATCCAATAGAATTTAGATAATTTTAGGTTCCTATTTTAACCTTATCATTTACATTTAACATTAAGTTAAATAATTTTACTTTTACCGTGTCTTCTTGTGTTCTTATACTATAAGGTTAATAAACTTACTATAAGAAGCCAAAAAAAACCCAAGTTGTTTATTATTAATATATATAACCTTATATAAGTCATTTGGCTGAACCTTATATTTTTAGGAATAAAATAACAATTAATAATATAATATTTGTTTTTAAAACCATTTTATGTCAATTTTGACACTATTTAGTAATTGATTTTTGTGAAAATCATAACAGAATGATTAGTTCGAAAAAATTTAATTAAATCAACACTAACATGTCATATTAACCTATAAAATTATTTTAATTCATAAAAAGTTTTAAATTACATTTATTTGGGTATTTATAACATCAATTATGTCAATATTTCATTAATAAGATAATTACTGCATCATCATTGTGTCATGATAAATGATGATTATTTAATCTCTAAAAATTCTAAATAAATTCCTATGATGTAGATAATTGTATTATATTTCTGTAGACTATTCATGTTCGAATTTTCATGAAGTTTATCACTAAATTAAAATTATTATACTTATAAGATTTAAGAAAGTGACATGTTGTCACATTCTTTGATTTTAATAATAATTAACTTATTTTCATGGACAAAAGTCCATTAAATGAATCCAATCCAACCCTTTGGTGATATGGGTCAACTTTTAGTCATTAAATAAGATTTTCCAAAGTGTTATGGTAATTTTATAATCTTATTTTTACCCTTAATTACCCGATTTACCTTTAACTATAGTAAATAAAATTTACAGTAGTTACTATTCACAATGCCCAAAAATAAAAAGTGGCTTGTTAACAGAATTTGGACCCACTGATTCCAAATATGGAATCCATTTTTCCAAATTCAATACACAAAATTTTCAGAAATTAAATTAAAATTAATCCCGTTGTCGAAAGAAAATGGGTTTTTCTTTAAAACATTGCAAAAGATTGAATTGATTTAACCTACGAATTCAAGGTAAAATCAATCCTAATGACATAAATTATATTAAATGTTAAAAATTTATTATATTTATACTTTAAAACCATTAAATATTATAATTTAACCACATAAGATATTACGATGAAAAAAGTTGTTTTTAATTAAAATATAGCATGTTTTTACTATTCATTAAAATATGAAAGTCATCAGAATAAAATGAAAAATTTATCCAAAGTAAATTTTTATTTCTTGATTCCAAAGAATAATTTTATTTTTTCAAATATAACTTATAAACATTTAAAAAACTAGATTTAAAGTGGGTGCGCCATCAAAAGGCGGTAAAACTGTATTTTTTGAAAATTACTTATTTTACTCTAAAAATTTATTTTGTTCTTATAACATGTTCTAGAAAATGTGTAAGATGAATAATAATGTTATAAAATTCAAAATTTAGTTAATACTATTCATAACGGCTAGTTCATAATAATATTATAATAATATATCATTGTTTAGTAACACCTGGTATTGCGTACAACACACGCTATCGAGCAAGGTCGCGATTGCGTGTAATGCAAGCCAAGTCAGGGTTGCGTGTTGCGCAAGAATCCTTCGTTGTTTCGTATAACAGAATCCAAACATATTTCATTAATAAATTGAATATATATATATATATATACTCAATCTTGAGTAGAATAACTATTATCAAAATTGTGTGTAACACGATCCAAGAATAGTGTTGCGTATACTGCAAGCTAATACGGTGTTGCCTATAGCGCAAGGTAATATTGGTGTAGCATACAACATAAGACATTAATGAAATTAAAAGAATATTTTTCATAAAATATCAGGGTGTTACATTCTACCCCCCTTAAAATGAATTTCACCCACGAAATTCGTCGGGGTTATAAATGGTTTACTACTCGAAAGATTGTTTAATAGAAACCCACATCGTAAAAAGGAATACTAAAAAATGGCTTTAAAAACTAAAGTATGAAATATAACGATTACTCAAATTAACTCATCACTGGGTTTCCACATAGGAGAACATAGGTGAAAATATGGATATGGAAGAAAAATCTAACCATCAAGTTCTGATGGACAGTGGTAGAGAACATGGCTATGAAAAAGCCAACAATCACAAAGCTATTGATTTGTGATGATCTAAGGTACCATCTGATTAATCGGATATAAGGGAACTAGGACAACATTTTTGGTTTTCAAGATCATTTCCATAAAGTTGATGAATTAAAAGAAATACTTTCATGATTTTGGTACAATCTCATTGTTGTTCATGAATTGAACAATTTCAACTTCATCCCTTAAAGAAATGAAGTTGAATTTGTCATTCGTGAAGTGTTAGCAGATCATGTGATAGAATGATGGGTCATTCCATCTATCTCAAACAAAAGGTTATCAAAAGTTATTAAATATACATAAGTCGATCTATAGTGAGATTAATCATATATGTTTCCTAAAATGGATTTATACATCATATATCATACTGCTTAATATAATAAAACTAGTTTCTACTAACCAGGGACTTTCTGTAGGCCAGTGGTAGGCGATAAAGGTCAGTCGCACTTCGGTTGTGGGTTCGATTCCCACAGCCTTGTTCGATGCGATGGGCTATCGCCCGTCCTGCAGGTTTTCCTTTTTCTAAAACTATATTACTATAACATCCCATCAATAATATCGAAAAAAACTTCTATCCTTAAACAATACTAACTTAAGTCCAACATAATCCATTCCAATCTTTAGGCTTATCCATAATACTATAGTCCACTCTCATAATATAGTGAAAACGATTACCAGAGATTTAATACCATCGTTATCCCCATATATCATAATATATGTCTTGTTGGTCACATTCCAAACATTCGAAGGCCTTAATCATGTATTCTCTTGAAAAATGAATACCCATTGAACCTTAGTGAAAACATGAATGCAGTTAAAATTTAACACTTTCCACATAAAAAAAATCCTCAAAATTATATATACTCAAACCATGATATCACTTAGTCCTTATATCAATCATGAGCTCATGAATACTGTCAAATATTTCATTTTCTCATTTTCCCTTCATTATGCGCATATCATCTTTTTTTCCAAAAATATCTCAATCACTTTCCATGGTTATCGGTACCATAAAATTATTGAAAACCACAATAGACCAATACATAAATATTCCAATATTCCACGATACTATATACAACATTATTTTTGAATCCCATTACATAAACACTTAATCATTCCACCACATCATTGTCATATTCAACATCACCAATGGTGATCGCATGTGACTTCCCGTTGTCCTTTGCCTTAAGTGGTTTCTCATGTCGATCATCTCTAACCCTTGGATTAGGGCATTTATTAGCATAATTCCCCATTGCCTTTCACTTGAAGCATTAATGTGTAGTAGGTTCATTCTCTGTATCCCTTCCTTTGTTTGCATCATTAGACATATTCTTCCCATAATTGCGGCATTCAAATGCCTGATGACCTTCCTTTCCACATTTTAAACATTTACTTTTCCCTTTAAGACAATCTCCACCATGCTTCTTTCCACACTTTGAGCATAAGGAAACATTCATCTTCTTTTCACCATTATTCTGAGATTTCTCCTTGAACTCCATCTTTCGTTTTTTGTCAAAACTATGAGATGGATAAGTGACACCAACTTCCATTTCTACCTTGATAGCACAATGCACAATTTCTTCATAGCTACTGAATTCTCTTATAGCTAATTCCCTTCGAAGATTTGGTTTTAAGCCACTGAAGAATCGATCAACTTTACTTTCAGGTTGGATGATAAATCCAGATGCATACCTTGAAATCCTTGTAAAATTCGCTTCAAATATACCAACAGATTCATCATCCTTTTGATTTAGTTTAAGAAACTTCTTCTCTATCTTTGTTCGAAGAATACGAGGGAAGTACTTATTGAAAAATAAGTTCTTGAACTCGTCCCATTCCATGGACTCAATTTCATCTCTTTGCCTCGTATTCTTGATAAGATTCCACAATTGATCAGCTTCACCTTCCAAACGATATACTGCTAAGATGACTTTATCATGTTCAGAACATTGAAGAACTGAAAATATCTTTTCAGTGGTACTGATCCATTGTTCAGCAAAAAGTGGATTAGAAGACCCACTAAAAGAAGTTGGATGTTGCCTCATGAAGGACTCAATAGAATATTGTTCCCTTATCTGCTCATTTGGAAGCCCAGAATGATTCATAGCTTGTGTAAGTATAGAAATAAGATTTTGCACTCCATCTCCCATAACATTTGTTTGTTCAGGAGGACAATCATTGCATTGTCCATTACATTGATCAACATGGTTCCTTCAGGTTCCAGCCATCGTCTAAAACCCAAAAAGAATAGTGTGAGAGGAAAAAATCATGCTAGGGAAAACAACATAATAAAAGGGGGAGTACCCTCAATATCTAACATCTTAGGTTTAATTCTAAGATCATTAGCGCAATTCTAGGACTATAACCTATACTTATACTTAACCTTAGGGACATCCCTAGATATACCTTAGAAATATCTCTAGGGATCTCACTAACATTTTCGCATCCTAGTTTCCAAAGGTTGACTAAACCTTTCCTCTGATACCAACTGTAGAGACCCAAAGCTTGACGTACATGGACATTACATTACTTTTGCGGAATACTTAGTACATAACAAAAACACACACACAAGGATCGTAATAGTTTAGTGTCTTTGGAAACTCGGAATATAATCTTCTAATCGTGGTGAAAGATCTTCAACATCTCCCATAAAGATATTCCTTTTTTTTACCTAAAACCTTTCTTTATATACTGGGGAAAAGAAAACATAAAAGGGTGAGCTCAAATGCTCAGTAAGGGTAAACAAAATAAATATCAATCACATCATATTCATAAGAACATAACATTTTGGAAATCTTAACCTGTAAAAGAGAGCATATTTTCATAACATGGGATAAATCATAGTAGTGAAATGAAATCCCAATAATAATAACTTAAAACATGAAACTTTTTGGCATACACACATAATCATAGAGAATCATTTCTTATTAGTCAAGACTCATTTCCAAGACTATCTTAGTGGACAAAGTCCATTTCTGAACCGAGTCACCCTCGTTTCAGTCTTGTTTCACTGAACCGGTTTAACCTACCATTCCATCCATGTCTATATCATGAGATATAAAATCTTTACCCAATGCATTGGAGGGATATATAGGTCCCACCCATCTCATAATGATACCATTCTTATGTGTGCCACAAAATCATAAATCATACATCATTGCATAACCCATGTAATAAAAATGGAATTCTTAAACATCGTGACATTAAAAAACAATTCATATAAGATAAATGAATTCATAAAAATAATTCCATCACAACATAATCGAATCAATTTAATTATTATAACCCTATTTTATCTTATATGGAAAATAATTTTTATAAAACACTTGAACTCCATTCTTGAGGAAAATATCCTTTCTACTTCAAAAACATTTTTCCTTTCTTAAAATGTCATAAAATTTTAAACTAAAAGAAGTTGATTAAAAATAAACTTTAAAACTTGTAAAGGAATCTTCTTGGAAATAATGTTTTAAAAATACATTCATGTCGTATAAGTTAAAAAAACATTCTTCTCATACTTTTGTCGGAAAAGTCAAAAAAAGTACCTCGTACGAAAAACGACAAAAGATTCCTTTCATATCTTTTACTAAAAACTCACCGAAGGGTAAAATAGGATTTAAACAATTTTAGGTGAATGTAAATAATATTACATATTGAGGAAACATGGATTTGGATGATAAAATACACACCATTAAATGCCAAAGTATAAACAATCTCGGATAAAAATGAGATTGTGATATTTCCCTTACCTTAGGTCTGATTTGCTTCGTAAGTGTCCGAACCTTCTGTATAATGATTTAAATAATGTCATTGACTTATTCCAGAATCATACTCATTGTTATGATATCATATATGGTTCACTTATGACTTTATATTACCCGTTCTTTTGTAAATTCCATGTTAAAGAGCGTTTTGGGTAAAATCATCTCATTTGTCGTTCGTGTTTTAACTTGTAATTATTCATATGATTACTTAGATCATGGTTACTTAATTACATAATATAAAACATTATTTATATATAATATATTTTCAGAATATACATATATATAATAGATCGATAAATGGAAAGAAATGCACCGTTCATGGAGACGGTAGGCCGTACGTACGCATGAACGCTGTTTTCGTTTCCTCATTGAGTTGAATGGAATTAAGTAGATGAAATACATATATACATAAATCCAGTAGATTTATAATGTCATGTATTTCATTATTATTTCTTATATATACTTTGTAATCATTCTTAAATGGTTAACATGGAGAATGAATCTCATCGCGTCGTGGAGACGGTAGTCCATACGTACGCACGAGCGATGATATCGTTCTCATGATCGTGGGATTTTATTGAAGTGTATGTATACTATTACAGAATCAATATCAATTTACAATAATTATATATAGTTATTATTTACACCATTATACCCATCCAAGTAAGGTGGTGGTGGAAAATAGATTACACCACGGCGTGGAGACGGTATTCCGTACGTACGCACGCGCGGTGATTTCGTTTTCCGTAGGATGAATAGATGGTGAAATAGGGTTGTTTCATACTTATAATAACATATCAGTATATGAGTGATACTGATGTTATTACATCATAATGATACATCTAAAGAAGAAGAAGTGGAAGAAGAAATAAAGATGAAAGAATCGGTAACGGACATTACCTCTTCTTTGAAGCGCCTCTTTGAGATCTCCTTTTAGGGCACTAAAATTGGTCTTTGAGGAAGACCAGAACCTATAGGATGTTTCTAGGAAAGTAGATAAGAGAATTTTTCAGGGTTTTTCCGAGCTTGAAGGCTCAAATTGGTGTGAGGAGGAGAGGGAGGAGGTGCCCTTTTATAAGGGAGGAGAGGGGCTCCTTTGGAAAAACTAAAAATATTATTTTATTATAAAGTCAAGTTCGGTTTCAAATAGCTCCAAATTGATTTATTTCGAAGCTAATATAGGTATGTGTCGAAATCCTCTCATACAATAGAATTTATACAAGTTTAGGTTACTATTTTAACCTTATCTTTTAAATTTAACATTAAATTAAATAATTTTACTTTTACCGTGTCTTCTTCTATTCTTATACTATAAGGTTAATAAACTTACTATAAGAAGACAAACGAACCCCAAGTTGTTTATTATTAATATATATAACCTTATCTAAGTCATTTTGCCGAACCTTATATTTTTAGGAATAAAATAACAATTAATAATATAATATTTGTTTTAAAAACTATTTTATGTCAATTTTGACACTATTTAGTAATTGATTTTTGTGAAACTCATAACAGAATGATTAGTTCGAAAAAAGTTAATTAAATCAATACTAACATGTCATATTAACCTATAAAATTAGTTGAATTCATAAAAAGTCTTAAATTACATTTATTTTGGTATTTATAACATTAATTATGTCAATATCTCATTAATAAGATAATTAATGCATCATCTTTGTGTCATAATAAATGATAATTATTTAATCTTTAAAAATTCTAAATAAATTCCTATGATGTAGATAATTGTATTAGCTTTCTGGATACTATTCATGTTCGAATTTCCATGAATGTTATCACTAAATTAAAATTATTATACTTATAAGATTTAAGAAAGTGACATGTTGTCGCATTCTTTGGTTTTAATAATAATTAACTTATTTTCATGGACAAAAGTCCATTAAATGAATATAATACGACCCTTAGGTGATATGGGTAGACTTTTAGTCATCAAATAAGATTTTTTCAAGTGTTAGGGTAATTTTATAATCTTATTTTTACCCTTAATTACCCGATTTACCTTTAACTATAGTAAATAAAATTTACCGTAGTTACTATTCACAATGCCCAAAAATAAAAAGTAGCTTATTAACATAATTTGGACCCACTGATTCCAAATATGAAATTAATTTTTCCAAATTCAATACACAAAATTTTCATAAATTAAATTAAAATTAATCTCGTTGTCGAAAGAAAACGGGTTTTTCTTTAAAACATTGCAAAAGATTGAATTGATTTAACCTACGAATTCAAGGTAAAGTCAATGATAATGACATAAATTATATTAAATGGTAAAAATATATTCTATTTATACTTTAAAACCATTAAATATTATAATTTAACCACATAATATATTACGATGAAAAAATTTGTTTTTAATTAAAATATAGCATGTTTTTACTATTCATTAAAATATGAAAGTCATCAGAATAAAATGAAAAATTTATCCAAAGTAAATTTTTATTTCTTGATTCCAAAGAATAATTTTATTTTGTCAAATGTAACTTATAAACATTTCAAAAACTAGATTTAAAGTGGGTGCGCCATCAAAAGGCGGCAAAAATGTATTTTTTGAAAAATAATTATTTTACCCGAAAAATTTATTTTGTTCTTATAACATGTTCTAGAAAATGTGTAAGATGAATAATAATGTTATAAAATTCAAAATTTATTTAATACTATTCATAACGGCTAGTTCATAATAATAGTATAATAATATATCGTTGTTTAGTAACACCCAGTATTGCGTACGACACATGCTATCGAGAAAGGTCGCGATTGCGTGTAATGTAAGCCAAGTCAGGGTTGCGTGTTGCGCAAGAATCCTTAATTGTTTAGTATAACAGAATCCAACCATATTTCATTTATACATTGAATATATATATATATATATATACTCAATGTTGTGTAGAATAACTATTATCAAAATTGTGTGTAACACGATCCAAGAATAGTGTTGTGTATACTGCAAGCTAATACGGTGTTGCGTATAGCGCAAGGTAATATTGGTGTAGCATACAACACAAGAAATTAATGAAATTAAAAGAATATTTTTCATAAAATCTCAGGGTGTTACATTCTACCCCCCTTAAAATGAATTTCGCCCTCGAAATTCGTCGGGGTTATAAATGGTTTACTACTCGAAAGTTTGTTTTATAGAAACCCACATCGTAAAAAGGAATACCAAAACATGGCTTTAAAAACTAAAGTATGAAATATAACGCTTACCCAAATTAACTCATCACTGGGTTTCCACATAGGAGAACATAGGTGAAAATATGGATATGGAAGAAAAATCTAACCATCAAGTTCTGATGGAGAGTGGTAGAGAACATGGCTATGAAAAAGCCAACAATCACAAAGCTATTGATTTGTGATGATCTAAGGTACCATCTAATTAATCAGATATAAGGGAACTAGGACAACATTTTTGGTTTTCAAGATCATTTCCCTAAAGTTTATAAATTAAAAGAAATACTTGCATGATTTTGGTACAATCTCATTGTTGTTCGTGAATTGAACAATTTCCACTTCATCCCTTAAAGAAATGAAGTTGAATTTGTCATTCGTGAAGTGTTAGCAGATCATGTGATAGAATGATGTGTCATTCCATCTATCTCAAACAAAAGGTTATCAAAAGTTATTAAATATACTTAAGTTGATCTATAGTGAGATTAATCATATATGTTTCCTAAAATGGACTTATACATCATATATCATACTAATTAATATAATAAAACTAGTTTCTACTAACCAGGGACTTTCTGTAGGTCAGTCGCACTTCGGTTGTGGGTTCAATTCCCATAGCCTTGTTCGACGTGATGGGATGTCGCCCGTCCTGCAGTTTGTCCTTTTTCTAAAACTATATTACTATAACATCCCATCAATAATATCGAAAAAAACTTCTATCCTTATACAATACTAACTTATGTCCAACATAATCCATTCCAATCTTTAGGATTATCCATAATACTACAGTCCACTCTCATAATATAGTGAAAATGATTACCAGAGATTTAATACCATCGTTGATCCCCATATATCATAAGATATGTCTTTTTGGTCACATTCTAAACATTCGAAGGCCTTAATCATGTATTCTCTTGAAAAATGAATACCCATTGAACCTTAGTGAAAACATGAATGCAGTTAAAAGTTAACACTTTCCACATAACAAAATCCTCAAAATTCTATATACTCAAACCATAATATCACTTAGTCCTTATATCAATCATGATCTCATGAATACTATCAAATATTTCATTTTCTCATTTTCCCTTCATTATGCGCATATCATCTTTTTTTTTCAAAAATATCTCAATCACTTTCCATGGTTATCGGTACCATAAAATTATTGAAAACCACAATATACCAATACATAAATATTCCAATATTCCACGATACTATATACAACATTATTTTGGAATCCCATTACACAAACACTTAATCATTCCACCACATCGTTGTCATATTCAACATCGCCAATGGTGATCGCATGTGACTTCCCTTTGTCCTTTTCCTTAAGTGGTTGCTCATGTCGATCATCTATAACCCTTGGATTAGGGCATTTATTAGCATAATGCCCCATTTTCTTGCACTTGAAGCATTGAGGTGTAGTAGGTTCATTCTGTGTATCCCTTCCTTTGTTTGCATCATTAGACATCTTCTTCCCATCATTGCGGCATTCAAATGCCCGATGACCTTCCTTTCCACATTTGAAACATTTACTTGTCCCTTTAAGACAATCTCCACCATGCTTATTTCCACACTTTGAGCATAAGGAAACATTCATCTTCTTTTCACCATTATTCTGAGATTTCTCCTTGAACTCCATCTTTCGTTTCTTGTCAAAACTATGAGATGGATAAGTAACACCAACTTCCATTTCTACCTTGATAGCACAATGCACAATTTCTTCATAGCTACTGAAGTCTCTTATAGCTAATGCCCTTCGAAGATTTGGTTTTAAGCCACTAAAGAATCGATCAACTTTACTTTCAGGTTGGATGATAAATCCAGATGCATACCTTGCAAGTCTTGTAAAATTTGCTTCGTATATACCAACAGATTCATCATCCTTTTGTTTTAGTTCAAGAAACTCCTTCTCCATCTTTGTTCGAAGAATACGAGGGAAGTACTTATTGAAAAATAAGTTCTTGAACTCGTCCCATTCCATGGACTCAATTTCATCTCTTTGCCTCGTATTCTTGATAAGATTCCACCATGGATCAGCTTCACCTTCCAAACAATATACTGCTAAGTTGACTTTATCATGTTCAGAACATTGAAGAACTGAAAATATCTTTTCAGTGGTACTGATCCATTGTTCAGCATCAAGTGGATCAGAAGACCCACTGAAAGAAGGTGGACGTTGCCTCATGAAGGACTCAATAGAATATTGTTCCCTTCTCTGCTCATTTGGAAGTCCAGAATGATTCATAGCTTGTGTAAGTATAGAAATAAGATTTTTCACTCCATCTCCCATAATATTTGTTTCTTCAGGAGGACAATCATTTCATTGTCCATTGCATTGATCAACACAGTACCTTCAAGTTCCAGTCATCGTCTAAAACCCAAAAAGAATAGTGTGAGAGGCAAAAATCATGCTAGGGAAAACAACATAATAAAAGGGGGAGTACCCTCAATATCTAACATCTTAGTTTTAATTCTAAGATCATTAGCGCAATTCTAGGACTATAAACTATACTTATACTTAACCTTAGGGACATCCCTAGACATACCTTAGAAATATCTCTAGGGATCTCACTAACGTTTTTACATCCTAGTTTCCAAAGGTTGACTAAACCTTTCCTCTGATACCAACTGTAGAGACCCGAACCTTGACGTACATGGACATTACATTACTTTTGAGGAATACTTAATACATAACAAAAACACACACATAAGGATCGTAATAGTTTAGTGTCTTTGGAAACTCAGAATATAATCTTCTAATCGTGGTGAAAGATCTTCAACATCTCCCATAAAGATCTTCCTTTTTTTACCTAAAACCTTTCTTTATATCCTGGGGAAAAGAAAACATAAAAGGGTGATCTCAAATGCTCAGTATGGGTAAACAAAAGAAATATCAATCACATCATATTCATAAGAACATAACATTTTGGAAATCTTAACCTACAAAAGAGAGCATAATTTCATAACATAGGATAAATCATAGTAGTGAAATGAAATCCCAATAATCATAACTTAAAACATGAAACTTTGTGTCATACACACATAATCATAGAGAATCATTTCTTATTAGTCAAGACTCATTTCCAAGACTATCTTAGTGGACAAAGTCCGTTTCTGAATAGAGTCACCCTCGTTTCAGTCCTGTTTCACTGAACCGGTTTAACCTACTGTTCCAGCCATGTCTATCTCATGAGATATAAAATCTTTACCCAATGAATTCGAGGGAGATATAGGTCCCACCCATCTCATAATGATACCATTCTTATGTGTGCCACAAAATCATAAATCATACATCATTACATAACCCATGTAATAAAAATGGAATTCTTAAACATCGTGACATTATAAAACAATTCATATAAGATAAATGAATTCAAAAAAATAATTCCATCATAACATAATCAAATCAATGTAATGATCAGAACCCTATTTTATCTTAGATGGAAAATAATTTTGATAAAACACTTGAACTCCATTCTTGAGGAAAATATCCTTTCTACTTCAAAAACATTTTTCCTTTCTTAACATGTCATACAATTTTAAACTAAAAGAAGTTGATTAAAAATAAACTTGAAAACTTGTAAAGGAAGATTCTTGGAAATAATGTTTTAAAAATACATTCGTTCCGTATAAGTTAAAAAAACATTCTTCTCGTACTTTTGTCGAAAAAGTCAAAAAAAGTACTTCGTACGAAAAACGACAAAAGATTCCTTTCATATCTTTTACTAAAAACTCACCGAAGGGTAAAATAGGATTTAAACAATTGTAGGGGAATGGAAATAATATTACATATTGAGAAAACATGGATGTGGATGATAAAATACACCCCAGTAAACGCCAAAGTATAAACAATCTCGGATAAAAATGAGATTGTGATATTTCCCTTACCTTAGGTCCGATTTGCTTCGTAAGTGTCCGAACCTCCTGTATAATGATTTAAATAATGTCATTGACTTATTCCAGAATTATACTCATTGTTATGAT
This sequence comes from Viscum album, assembly GCA_963277665.1. Classification (NCBI taxonomy): domain Eukaryota; kingdom Viridiplantae; phylum Streptophyta; class Magnoliopsida; order Santalales; family Viscaceae; genus Viscum; species Viscum album. The sequence continues at coordinate 1,282,319,994 of OY728153.1, forward strand.
ATCATATATGGTTCACTTATGACTTTATATTACCCGTTATTTTGTAAATTCCATGTTAAAGAGCGTTTTGGGTAAAATCGTCTCATTTTTCGTTCGTGTTTTAACTTGTAATTATTCATATGATTACTTAGATCATGGTTACTTAATTACAGAATATAAAACATGATTTATATATAATATATATTCATAATATACATATATATAATATATCGATAAATGGAAAGAAATACACCGTTCATGGAGACAGTAGGTCGTACGTACGCATGAATGTTGTTTTCGTTTCCTCATTGAGTTGAATGGAATTAAGTAGATGACATACATATATAAATAAATCCAGTAGCTTTATAATGTCATGTATTTCACTATTATTGCTTATATATACTTTTTAATCATTCTTAAATGGTTAACATGGAGAATGAATCTCATCGCGTCGTGGAGACGGTAGTCCGTACGTACGCACGAGCGATGATATCGTTCTCATGATCGTGGGATTTTATTGGAGTGTATGTATACTATTACAGAATCAATATCACTTTACCATAATTATATATAGTTATTATTTACACCATTATACCCATCCAATTAAGGTGGTGATGGAAAATAGATTACACCACGGCGTGGAGACGGTATTCTGTACGTACGCACGCGCGGTGATTTCGTTTTCCGTAGGATGGATAGATGGTGAAATAGGGTTGTTTCATACTTATAATAACATATCAGTATATGAGTGATACTTATGTTATTACATCATAATGAAACATCTAAATAAGAAGAAGTGGAAGAAGAAATAAAGATGAAAGAATCGGTAACGGACATTACCTCTTCTTTGAAGCGCCTCTTTGAGATCTCCTTTTAGGGCACTAAAATTGGTCTTTGAGGAAGACCAGAACCTATAGGATGTTTCTAGGGAAGTGGAGAAGAGAATTTTTCAGGGTTTTTCCGAGCTTGAAGGCTCAAATTTATGTGAGGAGGAGAGGGAGGAGGTGCCCTTTTATAAGGGAGGAGAGGGGCTCCTTTGGAAAAACTAAAAATATTATTTTATTATAAAGTCAAGTTCGGTTTTAAATAGCTCAAAATTGATTTATTTCGAATCTAAGGTGGGGATGGATCTAAATCCTCTCATCCAATAGAATTTATACAAGTTTAGGTTCCTATTTTAACCTTATCATTTAGATTTATCATTAAGTTAAATAATTTTACTTTTACCGTGTCTTCTTGTGTTCTTATACTATAAGGTTAATAAACTTACTATAAGAAGCCAAACGAACCCCAAGTTGTTTATTATTAATATATATAACCTTATATAAGTCATTTTTCCTAACCTTATATTTTTAGGAATAAAATAACAATTAATAATATAATATTTGTTTTAAAAACTATTTTATGTCAATTTTGACACTATTTCGTAATTGATTTTTGTGAAAATCATAACAGAATGATTAGTTCGAAAAAAATTAATTAAATCAATACTAACATGTCATATTAACCTATAAAATTAGTTTAATTCATAAAAAGTCTTAAATTACATTTATTTGGGTATTTATAACATTAATTATGTCAATATTTCATTAATAAGATAATTACTGAATCATCTTTGTGTCATAATAAATAATAATTATTTAATCTCTAAAAATTCTAAATAAATTTCTATAATGTAGATAATTGTATTATATTTCTGGAGACTATTAATGTTCTAATTTTCATGAATTTTATCACTAAATTAAAATTATTATACTTATAAGATTTAAGAAAGTGACATGTTGTCACATTCTTTGGTTTTAATAATAATTAACTTATGTTCATGGAAAAAAGTCCATTAAATGAATCTAATCTGACCCTTAGTTGATATGGGTCGACTTTTAGTAATCTAATAAAATTTTTCCAAGTGTTAGGATAATTTTATAATCTTATTTTTACCCTTAATTACCCGATTTACCTTTAACTATAGTAAATAAAATTTACCGTAGTTACTATTCATAATGCCCAAAAATAAAAAGTAGTTTATTAACATAATTTGGACCCACTGATTCAAAATATGGAATCCATTTTTCCAAATTCAATACACAAAATTTGCATAAATTAAATTAAAATTAATCTCGTTGTCGAAAGAAAACAGGTTTTTCTTTAAAACATTGCAAAAGATTGAATTGATTTAACCTACGAATTCAAGGTAAAATCAATGCTAATAAAATAAATTATATTAAATGGTAAAAATATATTCTATTTATACTTTAAAACCATTCAATATTATAATTTAACCACATAAGATGTTACAATGAAAAAAGTTGTTTTTAATTAAAATATAGCATGTTTTTACTATTCATTAAAATATGAAATTCATCAGAATAAAATGAAAAAATTATCCAATGTAAATTTTTATTTCTTGATTACAAAGATTAATTTTATTTTGTCAAATGAAACTTATAAAAATTTCAAAAACTATATTTAAAGTGGGTGCGCCATCAAAAGGTGGAAAAACTGTATTTTTTGAAAAATACTTATTTTACCCGAAAAATTTATTTTGTTCTTATAACATGTTCTAGAAAATGTGTAAGATGAATAATAATTTTATAAAATTCAAAATTTAGTTAATACTATTCATAACGGCTAGTTCATAATAATATTATAATAATATATCGTTGTTTAGTAACACCCAGTATTGCATACAACACACGCTATCGAGGAAGGTCATGATTGCGTGTAATGCAAGCCAAGTCCGGGTTGCGTGTTGCGCAAGAATCCTTCATTGTTTCGTATAACAGAATCCAACCATATTTCATTTATACATTGAATATATATATATATATACTCAATGTTGCGTAGAATAACTATTATCAAAATTGTGTGTAACACGATCCAAGAATAGTATTGCGTATACTGCAAGCTAATACGGTGTTGCGTATAGCGCAAGGTAATATTGGTGTAGCATACAACACAAGACATTAATAAAATTAAAATAATATTTTTCATAAAATATCGGGGTGTTACACGCGCCCTTCTCATTAGTATTATAACAAGTGGGATTAATTTACACGTTACATTAAAATAATGATAAACCCCATTCGAATACCCTACAATGACCTCCCACAAATTCAAGAATGAGGAAAAGAATTGTGGGAATTTCTTGAATTAAAATACAACCCCTACCTCAATATTCTTTGGAGATATCGTGGTGGTGGAAGAAGATTCCGCATTTTGATGAAGCCGCTAGCGTTTTTCAATCCTGGTTCATTGTCGCCCGAGCTTCTGTCTTCGTCGGTGGAAAGTGTCACGTCACTTGGCCAGTGGTTCCTCACTTGATGAAGTCATGTCAAAAACTATACCCCAAGCCCCATTTAAATTGAGGGGGGGAAAGTTGAGTAACATGCCGAAGAATTAATGAGGTTCATTAATTGACGTAATCAATGTACCTCATTAATTACAAGAAGGGTGGTTACACAAACAAAGTGTAACCAGGCATTTAATATCCCATATTTAAAAGTCTTACCACCTCTTTGGTCCCCACCACCACTACTCAATAGGTGGTAGGAAAAAATAAATAAAATAACAATTTCTATGTTATTTTACTATTTCTTTAAAAAGTCGCAAAAACTAACTTTTTAACCCAACCAACTATGGTAGAAGTAAAGCTTCCTTTAAGCGAATCCTGATGTTGTGAATTCAATGGTTCCCTTAGATTTTAATTACAATCACTGGTTCAAAATTTAGAAAACACCGGCCACATGTTTACTGAATGTACCTTAAAAAAAGTTCAAAAAAATTATTAACAGTCACTCTCAACCCGCATCAGTCGAGGTTAGGCTCCGCCTATGGGGAACACTCCCTCACGAGCTCAATGGTCCTCTCATATTTTCAATCCGAGTTACCTTTTATAAGTTAAGTATTTTATAATAAAATAATTGTCACTTAATTATTTTATTTACGGCCAAAAACTAACTTCCACTGGTGGTCTGCGCTGGACAATGTTAGTATCTTCCTAAGAAAATCATACCCTCACAAGTTCAGTGGTGGTCTTATATTTTTAATCTGAGTCACCATTCGTGAGTTATAAGCATTTGAAAAATAAAATAATTTTATTTAATTAATTTATTTATGGTTATGCCATTTTTGGGTTTTCTCACTAGAGGCATGTGCCAACTAAAATTAAGTCGTGCCTAGGGTAAACCTGCCATCCTAAATTCAACGGTGTACTTAGATTTATGATCTGGGCACCCATTTAAGATTTGTTCCACTTTTTCAGGAAAACTGCTCACACGCTTTATTTAAAGCTCAACAATTTTTGATGGACTATTCCGGGCACTCCGGGCCTCGGAATCACTCGCCGTCAGATTTCGCGGTCTCGAAATATTTCCATATAATAAAAAAATCTATGGAAATTTGGGAACATTACATTCTCCCCACCTTGGGGATTTACATCCCCAAAATCCAAAATAAGAGAAAATCAAACAAATGGGGGTACTGAGCATGAATCTGAGCCTCCCACTCCCTTGGGATCTCCTAGAGATTCTTGTGCTACCAATGAACTCGCACTAGAGGAATCGACCGCCCACGAAGGACCTGCTCCTATTGATCCTCTATCTCCACCGGGAACTCCATAAAAGTCACCCCATCATCAAAGTCCAGCTCACCCTAGTCGATAACGTGCGATGAATCATGCACGCATCTCTTCAGCTGTGGAACATGGGAAACATTATGCACCTGGTGCATCTGTGGGGGAAGAGTTAGATGGTATGCCACCTCACCCACTCTGTTGAGAAACTATAGAGTTTTGATGAACCTCAGAGATAGCTTGTTGCCCCTACCAAATCTCTGTAATCCCCGTCAGGGTGAGACCCATAGGAAGACATGGTCTCCCTCCTCAAGCTCTAATGGTCTTTGTATCCTGTCAGTATAAGACTTATATCGGCTTTATGCAGTCTTCATCCCTGGCCACTAGTTCTAATGCCAGAGTTCTTGGTACAACTTTGCCACACTAGGATGTACCGCCAAAGGGAATGTGTGGAAATCCCTCAACACCTCCTCTCGTAGCGTCACTGGTACCATGGTGTGTCCTATGAAAAGGAAGTAATGCTCCCCACCTTTAGAAAATACTTCAGAAGACTATCATGAGGATATCTGAATACATTGGGCCTTGTAGTCCACATACCCAAGTTGTGCCTCCAAAACTCACTAAAGGAGTGGGGGAGTGATAGTTATAGATTGGAGGTAAGATGTTCCATCACCATCCATAAAGGATATCTGTAACGTGGCTAGCTGCTCTGCCGCCTCACTCAGCAGTTGTAAACCAAACCTTCTGCTGAGTGCATCTGCCACCACATCCCCCAACTAAACTCTCAGCTCCTAGATCTCTATGAGAACCATCTGATATGTAGTTGTAGATATCGATGTCGTCCCTAGGTACAAGTTAAAGTAGAAGTACCTTTCTCTAAAGGGAGTTAATCCTAAAAACATCTTTATAAAATCTATTCTCGCACCCTTCCACTACTGTTGGGAACTGAAAACTCAAAACTCATGCTTCCACAAGGGTAAGGTTGGTCGACTCAAGAGTAATCAGCTACACCCTCCTATGCATGAGTTTATCCCATGCTGCCTGGGTTTCATTTTTCACCGACCAAGGAAAACCCCATTCCAACATTGTAGATATACCACATCCTTTTGCCTAAAATAGTCAATCTGAGTATCAACTGCGGATGACCAGTCCATACCCAAACTAACGTCGTAAGGCCTCGATGCTACCACCAAGAGGTTCCAACTGAAACTCTCACCTCAAGGGTTAGATCACCCCATCGGAATAAGTTTTATTATCGAGTATCATCCCATAGGTATCTCCAAACGTAAGGGTCAATTCAACAGTTTAACTAGAAAATCTAGGCATTGAACAAGATTCATGAAAAGAATGAATGATTAGTACATATGTCTATTAATACGGAAGCTATTATTAGACACATACTGTACCTCGAATAATTACTAGATCCCTTGGGTCACACTCCTTGACCGCATGCAGCGACTTTCTTCCCCTGTCCTCTCGCTCCCTGAGCCTATTGGGGACCACATTGGGGTGGTGGTTACAACATGTCGAAAAATATACCACCTCCTACTTCTCTCCTAGCTCCTCTTCCACATCTATTTCCCTATAGATTCATCTGTCCTTATCACTTCCTCTTTCTGAAACATTTTACACATCCAAGTCTCTAAGACTAACATCAGTTTCTTGCTTACCCAGTGCTAACATTTACTGGTAGTATCTGATTAGCCAAATAACATTCAACCACAAAGGTTCTCTCTAGCACCCTAACATAAGTAGGAATTCACAAGGGAATAGTGTTGGCTCAGATATCCTAAAACACATATCACTTGGAGGTCTGAGCCCTAAAGCACTGGTCGTATCGTATTCATCGAGTACCTGGAATGGTCGGTACGCCTCGATGAGTACTCAGCTACCGACATATCGTCCTGCCGAAGCTATAGGAGCTCTTAGGAACACATACCCCTTAGATTTTTATGGAAAGAGACCCCCTTATCTGAGGAAATTTCTCAAGATATGTCCATGAAAATTCACCTCATTATAAGATAGGTGTAATCTAAACCTTTTCATCGCCCTATTGAGCCACATAGAATGCTCACTACCAGGTCTGCCATCTAATCGTATGGTGCCCTGGCTAGATGGAAACTCAGTCACCACCTTAGGCCAGTCCTTAGCCGCCTGTGAGTCAGGATCACCTTGGAACCTGAGGGGTATCGGTCACTTAAACTCGTGTAAGGCACTGAGCCTTCATGTGTTCTCTACCAGTAGCGCCGGTAGTAACTGTTGGCCAACGGGCAGTGGTATCGTTGGGACACCACCTGAAGGTACCATCTTGAGCAACAATCCTTGTACTGAAGCCTCATCACACTATGGACCATCCTCATGGTCACGCATTAGAATCCCTGCTGGCTGTCTGCGTGGAGGCATCTTGAAAGAGAATCAAGATGAACCACAGTTAATAAGTTATACCTGGTGAGATGACCCAAAAGAGATCAAAAGTAAAACATTTCTAAAACACATGCAATCAGTGTTTTCGTGCTTCAAGTCAAAAATCAGAATTCAGGGTCCTGGTGTATGGATACGTCGGTCACCGCACCAACACTGGACTCCCCAAACTGAAAACCATACTCAAAACACTTAACACTATTGTTCCATTAAAAAGATCGGAGTCCTAGTTCTTCGGTAGAACTGATCCCTTTGATACCACTTTGTCACGACCTATCCCTCGGGGCCTATGTCGTGACTACCCTAAGCTCGCCTTCTATAGGACAGGGATTGGCGACTAGCACTGGAAATGTGTATCCATAAAACAAGAAGGCATTATCTTTAAACTTATACAAACACATAGACTAGAACGCAACAAGATGCAACCACGAAGTAAAACTTCTGTAGTAAAAGTGTGTACTAAAAGTAAGGGGCCGGAATACAAGCCCAACTAAAAAGATACAACTAAAACTAAAATAGAAAACAACTCATGAGATCGTCCACTGGGAATCCTACCTGAAGGGTAGGCACAACTCATATCTACAGCTCTCTACATCAACTGTCACCACCGTCCACCGTCAGGTCCTAGCTCCTCAAGTCTTAGTCAAGGTTGCCCGTTGTCTGCACAAGACACAACAAGGTGCAGGAAAAGACCATGTAGGGGTTAGTATAAAAATACCCAGTAGGGACCCCGAGACCCCTGAATGTCTCTCAGAAATCCAAAAATAAGAATCAAAATCATGATCTCAATCACAAATCACAAATCAAAAGACATATCTCAAAACAGATATACTCATCTCAAACACAAATAAACATAAGGCCCCGATCTCAAGCCATTTATAGGATTTATAAATAAGTCTCAAAGAATAACTCAAGGATCAGGAGTACAGGATCCATGAACTAGCCATCTCTGATGACACCTGTTTGAGAGATGTACTCCATCAGGTACAAATCAACCATTCCCAATGGAACGTCCGAAAGGAAGTGCTCCATCGGTAAATTTCTGCTAGAACTGCCTCTAGTGACTAGCACTAGAGGTCTCACAATCATAGTCTTGTTCCCAAGGAAAGACCAAGGGAAACCAAGTGAAGAAGCCCACTCCTCAACACAGTGTCCTACAGTCGAGGGAGCTCCAACTCCCCTGAAGGACCTGCTCCTCGTTGCTACTTGGAGACAGGAGAGTACTACTCCATATGTGAGGAAATACACCCTACCTGGTAGGGGAGTACAACTCTGGTAGTTTGTTTATTGTGGGGGACCCGTTCCCTAGTATGTCAGGGAAGTACCGATCCCAGGCTAGAGGACCCACACCCTGGCACGGCAGGGGAGTACCGACTCTATATGTGAGGACCCGCACCCTACCTGGTATGGTAGTACAACTCTGGTAGTTTGTTCATTGTGGGGGACCCTCACCCTAGTATGTCAGGGGAGTACTGACCCTAGGCGAGAGGACCCGCACCCTGGCACAACAGAGGAGTACCAACTCTATATGTGAGGACCTGCACCCTACCTGATAGGGGAGTACAACTCTGGTAGTTTGTTCTTTGTGGGGGACCCATGCCCTAGTACGTCATGGGAGTACCAACCCTAGGCTAGAGGACCCCACACCCTAGCATGGTAGGAAAGTACCGACTCTATTGTAGCACTGCATAAGGAGGACCTGCACCCTAGGTTGATAGGGGGTACCTACTCCTAACATAAAGGACCCGCACCCTACTCGGTAAGGGAGTACTTGACTCTATGTGAGTTAAGTATGGAGAAACCGCACCCTAGTCCAATAGGGGAGTATCAACTCTAAAGATAAAAAAGACAAATCAAATGGAAATGAACTCGCACTCATGATGTGGGGAGTCCCATATCTACCGGAGTAGAGGAGTAAGGAATGCTCACGCCTTGAGTCATCAAGGGAGTAGCCATCCTAACTCTCACTATAATAAACACCATAGTTCTACTCCTCTAGTTATTGGTCATACCTAAACTACTACGAAGTTTCACAAAGAAGTAGACCAATGATATGTCATGTCATAAGGTTTCCAACTCAACAGATAGTGCATCAACCAGACACTCAGTCTGTAAGCTATTGGCATTTTAGTGTCAAGGGCCCAGTTGGATTTGGATTCAATCCAACCCGGCTATACTCCAACATTCTCCCAAACTCTTTTGGAGTATCTCAAAAGGACCTTATCACTCTAAGGATCCCAGTGATAAATATGGTTCTTCAAACAGACGTCTGGTTCGTGAGATACGATCACTTAAGCGTAATAGGGCCCGAATGGGTCCAGGTCCGGTATGACCTGGCCTGAGCAGACCCAACCCAGTCCTGGTCCGACCTAGCCCAGCCCAAACCAGCCTAGGCCGGCTAGGTTGGGATGGTCCGTGGCGGGCTCGAATTTTGGGACCACATGGAGCCACTTAAGAGTGATAATGACACTTTATATTAATTAATTTAAAGTAATGACAAAAATGACATAAACATATATCTTTTAGTAAATCAATTTGTACATGGGGTTATATGAGTTATCTTGTAAGAACCTGGTTCTTATTCTTGAGGTATGGGTTTCTTCTTTTACTTTTTCCTTAAGTGTTTTTGAGAAAATAAGGCAAATGGGGAAAAACCCCAAAATTGGTGGTTACACGTCGTGTACTTTTCCACACGTTGTGTACTTTGGCCGTATAGGATGAGTATACAGGGCGTGTAGGCCTGTCGGCGATGAACGGTGTAAAAACTGACTACACGCCATGTGCATAGTATATACATGTCATGTAATCATTCAGCAGGTGAACAGTAAGGTGGTGAGATTAGCCTCCAGAGGAACGGTAGTACACACTGTGTACTCAGAAATACACGTTGTGTAATCAAGTCAACAGATGAACAGTGAGGTGGTGGAAAGTGGCCACCAGAGGAATAGTTAACAAATGGAAAGTACACGTCGTGTACTTGAGAGTGCATGCCGTGTAGTTATGGTTTTTTGCTTAAAACAGGTAGTAGCCTCCTCTTTCGATAGAGGAATCTTGGAACGCCTGAGAGCCACAGGAGAGAAGGTCTGATCTTGGAAGAGATCTCGACCGCACACCGGGACTCTGATTCCTTCACCGATGATCTCGTTTTAACCGCACAGGTGAGTTCTTCTCTATTCTTGAGTTTTACCTTCCAATTCCTTTTTGAGGGAAATTTATTTGGGTTTTAATGGGTTATCATTCTTCCCAGATCTACATAGTTCTCGGATGTTTTGGGAGGCATCGTTCACGTATATCGATCAGAGGATATCGAGGTAGGTGGTCTGGTGTTTATTTCCAACTGTTGAGTTGATTTTGTGTATCATTGTGCTACACTCCCATGTTTGGGTTGTCGTATAGCTGAGGCCTTAGCTGATAAGATATCTAGAATTGCATAGATAACCTAATGATAAATATAAACTAATGTTTGGGATCGTTACTTGGATCCAGGGCCACTACATGGGTGTATTTCCCTTGTTTATCCATTTGTCCAGGATACCCGTGGGTATGCCATAATGATAACATGTTTTGAGTTTTCTTGAGAGGAAACATGTATAAATTGCTTGCTTATGCATTGGGCTCGGCCCGATTACCTACTTAGCCTGAGGGAAGTGTTTTGTTTAGCTTATGGGCAGTATTCGTTAGCTTGAGGGTAACATTTCTTATGCCTGTAGGCAGTAGCTTCTGTGCCTGAGGGAAATATCTTGTATGCCTGAGGGAAATATTCATTATGCTTGAGGGTAGTCACCTGAGGGATTCGTTGCTGCTTACTTGAGGGTAAGGATTTGCATTTCTGAGGACACGTTTACTTTGATTATTCACTGTGGTGATTTATTATGTTGTACCTTCCAAGATAAAGCACAAGCTTGGAGTTATTAAATAATTAATAAAATGGAAATGTGACTGATAGAGATATTCACTTTTGAGTACTGACTAGGTTACTGCATTTTATTATTGCCCACTATTGTTGCACATTTTCACTAACAGTTGGGAAAGGGCCTTTGGTGGTTGCCTATTGGGATTTATTTCTCACACCCTGTTTGGATCAGGTCTTGGGCCCAAAAAGATTATGTTGTTGTAGGTGTTGATAAGGGAAAGAGTCCCTATATAGGTACTTGATTGTTACATAGGAGTGGAAGAGCATGAGACCGAGCTTAGGCTTGCGATGCTGCTGAGTTCTAACTGCACTCTTTTATTTTTCTTTTTTGTACTTGTACCTTGTATTGTATTATTCAAGATTTCAATGTATCATGTTTGGATGCTTTCTTAGAAATAGAATATATTTCATCATCATATATATATGACTGTTGTTATCCTTTTATTCAGTATTGTTGTCCATTCAGCTTTGTATTGTTTACTGCTTCCACTTTTCAGTATGTTTATATTTTTCTGCTGCACTACACTTTGATAAATGAGGGCATAGTTTCCCAACTATCAGACCTATTCCCTCACTGCTAGTCGGCAGCCTCTGGAATTTGGGTAAATGCGCTTGAGGTCATGTGACCAACCGGGTTCAGGGCACCAGTTGTGTGGCACCCAGATCCGGGATGTTACAAAGTGGTATCAGAGGATTTATTTTCTTTGACTTACTATTTGGAGCCTATAGCCAGGGATAGGACAGAATAGGTACTTGGTAATAAGTTTTGCCTGGGAGTAGCTAACCCGTGTACAGGGAAAAACCAGTTTACCTTGTGTTGCAATTTTTCTGATTTTCCACTTTACAGTTGATCTGATTTTCACCGTTGAGTGACGCACTTGTGGTGTGCTGTTATCTTTTTATACTAGACTCTATTTAGTCGCAACCCGATGAGATGATGGTATGTCATCTCATTCATCATTTAGGCACATGTTAGAATCACATTCCATGCATAGTTTCCATGCCATGTATGTGCATTAGAAATTGCATGTTGTTGTTATAGATGTTGTGCTATGAAATTTATGTTGTTGTGATAGGTACCTTGATATATATGCCTATTTTTGATAGGGTATTGGTTAAAGTTATAGTTGGGTTTATGGACGTTAAACTTTGGTTTCCTGAGAAGTATGGGCTCTCTTGGACCGGAATTTAGCAGATCATGATCTAGCTTTATGTTTCATTTTGTACTATAATGTGAAATTTAGGGAGTTAAACTTTGATTCATGGGGATTATGGGCCCCCATGGATCAGAATTTAGCATACATACACTTGAAATTAAAGAAAAAGGGGCTCTGGAGTTGTTTCTGAGGTGTACTGTCCGGAAAAACCCAGAATACACACTGTGTAGTTTTGACTACACACCATGTACTCTTCTGTTCGAGAAGAATTGGAAAAAATTTAAGTACACACCATGTACCATAAGTAGACGTCGTGTAGTTGATACCTGTGTCATAGGTCATGTGGGAAGAAACACAGGATAGTAAAACTTTGAGGGCACACGCCGTGTTGAGTTGACCTTGTGTCTGCCGTGTAACTAACAACATGGAAGGAGAAATATGAGCTTATACATGTTGTGTCAATGTCTCAGACGACATGTAGTTGAATCTGGGAATCCGGCCGTGTAACTAACAACACGGGTCAGTGTTATCCTTTCTAGTACATGTAGTGTCCATTTGGAACACGCCGTGTAGTGTGAGCAGTGTATCTGGTCATGTCTCGAACAACACGGGTCGGTGAAGCTCGTCTAGTACACGTTGTGTACCTGTGGGACACGCTGTGTAGTCTTGACTGGTAAGAGTCCAAGTAGACTTGGCCATGTGGCTGGGGAAACGGGGTGGTTTACACACCGTGTGTAGGTGTAACACGCCATGTAGTATCAGTTGAGTATCCGACCGTGTCACTAACAACACGGGTCGGTCAAGCTTGTCTTGTACACGCTATGTAAGACTTATACACACTGTGTAGTTTCGTTCTAAAGAGAGTTGTGTGGCTAATCCATGTAGAAGGACTCGGTCAAGGGAAGAAAATTCAAGTATACACCGTGTGTGTAGACAACACGCCATTTGTTTTGGGTGTTACACGACCAGTTCTGGTAGAAGTACATGCCCATGTGAAAGACTAAAGGGAACACGACGTGTCGTTATTATACACGCCGTGTAGTCTTGTTTTGTAAAACTTGAATGTTTTATTTTCCCTATTCCCTTATTATGTTTCCAGTTCTTAGTCCTTGATGATCTTAAACTAAGGCGTGCATTTGACATTGTAGATTCATGTCACCGAGATGACCACCAGTTGTTTGCCAAGAGAGCGGCAACGATTATACTCCGGACATGGTAGGCCATGGGCTACTGATAGATCCTCCAGTAGTTCCAGATGTGGCGTCAGCCATTATACCAGACGCAGGCGCAGATGCACAGTTCTGTGAAGGCTTCATGCGGTTCATGTAGACCTTTCAGGGAGCCCCGCCGGCTGGCACATCTATAGCCGAGCTGACATAGATATTCCAGCACCAGCATCCACCTACATTTTCAGGGGATGGTGGACCATAGGCTGTGGATTCATGGTTGGATTCATTGTATACTATCTTAGATCATCTTGAGATGCCTCTAGGGAGGAGGGTCAAGCTCGTTACTTATATTCTGCATGATTCCACCAAGAGATGGTGGGATGTTACCACCCAGACTGAGCATTACCGAGACATGGAATGGGAATATTTTCAGGTAGTCTTCTATGACTTTTTCTTTCTAGATATTCTAAGGGAATATCAAGCTAGAGAGTTCATGAATCTGCAATAGGGCACCATGTCAGTGATAGATTATTCTGCCTGCTTCACTGAGCTACATCATTTTTCACCTGTTCTAGTAGGTGATGAGGTGTTGAGGGCTAGACACTTTGAGGATGGTCTTCGATATGACATCCGAGTGTTGGTGAATGTTTTCAGGTTTCATACAGTGTATGATATTGTGAATCATGCATTTATTGCTGAGCGGAACCTGTGGGAAGCTAGTGGTGTGAACCAGGGCGGTTCGGTACTGGTTTCTGGTACTATTTCTACTGGCAAGAGGAAGAGGTAGATGGATTTCTCTCACGGTGGAAGTACTATCTAGAAGAATTCTTCAAGTTTCTAGGTCATGTGCTACCAGTGTGTTAAAGAGGGGCACAAGGGACCTCAATGTCCGCGTGACCTAGTGGAGTGTCGAGCTTGCGGTAGGATGGGCCATCTCCAGTGATTTTGCAGGTCATTTCCACCAGTGACTAGTGAGAGGGGTTTTGTGTAGACTCTGCATGCAGGAGCAGGGCCAACAACTTCTTACCAGTCAAGAAATTGGAATACGTCGGGACGTTCAGGCCGAGGTGGTGTTCATGGTCGTGGTAGCTAGACACCAGAATCTTAGAGACATCAAGGAGGGTAAGCTCTAGGTAGCCAGGCTGTGTCACAGGGCCGCAGCACTGGGTAGGCATATGCAGTGCAACAGACCCAATAGGAGCAGGATCCTGGACCTTCCACTGTCAGAGGTACTATTCTAGTTACTTTTGTTTTGTCTTCAGTACTTTTTGATACTGGTGCTACACATAGCTTTATATCTGTGCCCATTGTGGAGAGCCTTGGGCTATGTGTTTCTTCTTCTTCTTCTGATATCATGATGCTAGACACTCCATTGGGAATTAAAAGGGAAGGTGTGCATCAGTGCAAGGAGTGACCCATAGAGGTTGGTGGGTGTCACTTTCTATGGGACCTCTATGTCTTAGAGATGATGAGCTATGATTTCATTCTTGGGATGGACTGGTTGGTACCCTTTAGAGCCTTTATAGATTGCTATCGTCTCAGGGTGAGTTTCACGTCACCAGAGGGCGGAGAGTTTCTATACAAGGGAGAATGTGATGTCCAGGCGATCCGAGCAGGATCCGAGCATCGTGGGCGAGGTGGAGTGATAGCCCAGATTGTGAGTTTATATCTGAATGATCAGGGAACTTTTCAGAAGGATTCCCCTCCAGTGATTGATCATTTCAGGGATGTCTTTCCAGACGACTTTTCAGGTCTACCTCCCGAGTGAGAGGTGGATTTCTCTATTGATCTTGTTCTAAGAGTGGTACTGGTGTCCATTCCTCCTTATAGGATGGCTACACTGGAATTTCAGGAGCTTAAGAGGTAGTTAGAGGAGTTGCAAGAAAAGGGTTTCATCCGACCCAGTACTTCTCCTTGGGGTTCGTCTGTCTTGTTTACGAAGAAGGCAGATGGTGCCCTCAGACTTTGCATGGATTATCGTAAAATGAACCAGTTGAAGGCTAAGAACCGATATTCCTTACCAAGGATTGATGATCTTTTTTATCAACTTAGAGGAGAAAGAGTGTTCTCGAAGATTGACTTGAGAT
Source organism: Viscum album (assembly GCA_963277665.1). Classification (NCBI taxonomy): domain Eukaryota; kingdom Viridiplantae; phylum Streptophyta; class Magnoliopsida; order Santalales; family Viscaceae; genus Viscum; species Viscum album. The sequence continues at coordinate 1,282,335,290 of OY728153.1, forward strand.
CCAGATATCATCATTTGTGTGTTAGACCACTAGACATACTGCTTATAGCTTTTTGGAGTAGATATGGTCTATATGAGTACTTGGTCATGCCGTTTGGACTCACAAACATGCCAGTAGTTTTCATGGATCTGATGAATCATGTGTTCCACCCATATCTGGATTCGTTTGTGGTAGTCTTCATGGATGATATCTTGGTGTACTCTCACACTCGACATGACCATGCCACCCATCTTGAGATCGTACTGAGTACACTGAGAGAGCATCATCTATATGCTAAGATCTCAAAGTGGCACTTTTGGATGGACCAAATTCACTTCCTGGGTCATATTATCTCAGAGGAAGGAGTTGCAGTAGACCCAGAGAAAGTGAGAGAAGTAGTTTCCTGAGAGTAGCCTAAGAATGTGTTTGAGATACGGAGTTTCTTAGGGCTGGTTGGTTACTACATGCGCTTTATACAGGACATCTTCTGCTTAGAAGTGTCGTTGAAGGGTTTGACTAAGAAGGGTTTGAAGTTCGTTTGGTCAGAAGCTTACGAGACAGCCTTTCAGGAGCTGAAGGGAAGGTTGACATCAGCACCGGTCTTGATACTTCCCGAGCAAGGGAAGAGCTATATAGTTTACTGTGATGCATCAGGTATTGGGCTGGGAGTAGTGTTGATGTAGGTCGATCGAGTAGTTGCGTACGGGTCTCGTCAGTTGAGGCCGCATGAGAAGAATTACCCGACGCATTATCTCAAGTTGGCTGTAGTTGTTCATGCATTACGTTTTTGAAGACATTATCTCTTGGGAGAACACTTTGTGGTGTTTACGGACCACAAAAGCCTTAAATACATATTTACTCAGCATGACTTGAATTTGAGACAACAAAGGTGGGTTGAATACCTATAGTCCTTCGACTTTGAGCTTGCCTATACACATGGTAAAGGTAATGCAGTAGTTGATGCACTGAGTAGGAGAACTCAGATGCAGGCAGTGCAAGAGGCCAGTGGTGAGTGGAAGCTTATGGATTTGTTCTCTGAGATGCATTTGGAGGTGCATGATAGTCAGGTGAAAACCTATCTTTCATCCTTAGATATGACTTATACCCTCCTGGATAGAGTGAGGATGAGACAGCTATCAGATTCAGAAGGCATAGTTCTATGGGAGTCGGTGGCAAGTGAGGACCCTCCTTCTGGTTGGATGATAGGCGATGATGAGGTACTGCGTGTCCATGGACGAGTGTGGGTTCCATGGGATATATGCGATGATTTGATACAGGAGTCTCATGCTTCAGCCTGGGTAGTACATCTTGGAGTTACCAAAATGTACCGTGACTTAAGACGTCAGTATTGGTGGCCGGGTATGAAAAGAGAAGTAGCTGGTTTTGTTACGAGATGTTCCACCTGTCAGCAGGTGAAGGCGGAGCATCAGAGGCCAGCTGGACTGTTAAAACAGTTACCCATCCCAGAGTGGAAATGGTATGATGTCGTGATAGACTTCCTGACCGGGTTTCCAAGGTTACCTCGAGGCAATAACGTCGTGTGGGTTGTTTTGGACAGGCTTACGAAGGTAGCTCACTTTTTGCCGATCAAGGAGACCTTCGATGTTACCGAGATTGGGAAGTTGTATATCCGAGAGGTAGTACATCTTCATGGGGTCCCTCATTCTATCATTTTAGATAGGGACGCTCGTTTTACATCTCGTTTCTGGAAAAAAATTTAGAGGGCACTGGGTACACAGGTGCTTCTAAGCACAACATACCACCCTCAGACCGATGTCCAGTCAGAGCATACGATACAGGTGCTAGAGGACATGTTTCATGCATACATCCTGGACTTTGGGGGATCTTGGGAGAATCACATACCCCTGGTCGAGTTTTCCTATAATAATAGTTTTCAGGAAACTATTGAGATGGAACCTTATGAGGCTTTATATGGTAGGTCATGCCGATCACCCTTGTGCTAGTTGGAGGTAGGTGAGACAGCTTTACTGGGACCGTGTCTTGTGCAGGAGACTTCAGAGCAGGTCCATTTGATACAGAAGAGGATGGATACTACACATTCTCATCATAAATCTTATACTGATTGCATTAGAAGACCATTGGAGTTTGTGGTCGGGGATCAGGTTTTATTGCGCGTTTCGCCGAGGTTGGGACACAGGTGGATCAGGAGATAGGGTAAACTTTCACCAAGGTATGTGGTGTCGTTTTCGATTTTGTAGAGAGTCGGGTCATTTTCCTATCGGTTGTAGTTACCATAGAGGTATTGGGCCATGCATGATTTCTTACATGTATCTCAGCTGTGCGGTTACCACTCAGACCCGTCTCACGTTTTTCAGCCCAAGGAGGTTGAACTTTAGGTAGATTCATCCTTTGAGGAGTATCTGATTCGTGCTGTTGATAGGGGAACGAAGGTTCTCTGAGGCCGGTCAGTTCCTCTCATACGAGTGTTATGGAAGCATGGTTGAGTGCAGGATGAAACCTGGGAGCGGGAGGCCGACGTACATGCTCAGTGGCCAGAGTTGTTCTCATCTTTATCCTCACCACCCATGGAAGGGAAATTCGGGGACGAATTGCTTTAAGGGGGAAGTTTGTAAGAACCCGGTTCTTATTCTTGAGGTACGTGTTTCTTCTTTTCCTTTTTCCTTAAGTGTTTTTGAGAAAATAAGGGAAATGGGGAAAAATCCCAAAATTGGTGGGTACATGTCATTTACTTTTCCACACACCATGTACTTTGGCCGTGTAAGGTGAGTATACAGGGCGTGTAGGCCTGTCAGTGATGAAGAGTGTAAAAACTGACTACATGTTGTGTATATAGTATATACACGCTGTGTAATCATTCGGCAGGTAAACAGTAAGGCGGTGGGAGTAGCCGCCAGTGGAACGGTAGTACATGCCGTGTACTCAGAAATACACGCCATGTAATCAATTTGACAGATGAATAGTGAGGCAGTGGAAAGTGGCCGCCAGAGGAACAATTAAAAAATGGAAATTACACGTTGTTTACTTGAGAGTACATGCCGAGTAGTTACGTTTTTTTGCTTAAAATAGTCATTAGCCTCCTCTTTCGACTGAGGTATCTTGGAACGCCCGAGAGCTGTAGGAGAGAAGGCCAGATCTTGGAAGAGCTCCCAACCACACACTGGGACTCCAATTCCTTCACCGACGATCTCATTTGAACCTTGTGGGTGAGTTATTCTCTCTTCTTGAGTGTTACAATCAAATTCCTTCCTGAGGTAAAGTTATTTGGGTTTGAATGGGTTATCTTTCTTGCCAGATCTACATTGTTCTCAGATGTTTCGGGAGGCATCGTTCACGTATATCGATCAGAGGAGATCGAGGTAGGTGGTATGGTGTTTATTTCCAACTATTGAGTTGATTTTGTGTACCATTGTGGTACGCACCCATGTTTGGGGTGTCGTATGTTTGAGGCCTTATCTGATAAGATATCTATAATTACATAGATAACCTAATGATAAATATAAACTGCTGTTTGGGATCATTGCTTGGATCTAGGGCCACCCCATGGGTGTGTTTCCCTTGTTTAGTCGTTTAGCCAGGATACCCGTGGGTATGCCATAATGATAACATGTTTTGAGTTTTCTGGAGAGGAAACATGTATAAATTACTTGCTTATGCGTTGGGCTCGGCCCGGTTACTTGCTTATCCTGAGGGCAGTGTTTTGTTTAGCCTGTGGGTAGTGATAGTTAGCCTGAGGGTAACATTTCTTATGTCTGTGTGAAGTATCTTTTGTGCCTGAGGGCGATATCTCATATGCCTAAGGGAAATATTCTTTATGCTTGAGGACAGTTACCTGATGCATTCATTTCTTCTTACCTAAGGTTAAGGATTTTCATGTCTAAGGACATGTTTACTTTGAGTATTCAGTGTGGTGATTTATTATGTTGTACCTACCAAGCTAAAACACAATATTTTAGTTGTTAAATAATTAATAAAATGGAAATGTAACTTATAGAGATAGTCGCCTTTGAGTACTGCCTAGGTTACTGCATTTTATTATTGCACACTGTTGTTGCACATTTTCACTAACAGTTGGGCATGGACCTTTGGTGGTTGCCTATTGGGATTTACTTCTCACACCCTATTTGGGTCATGTCTTGGTGCCAAACATATTATGTTGCTGCAGGTGTTGATAAGGGAAAGAGTCCCTATACAGGTACTTAATTGTTGTAGAGGAGTGGAAGAGCATGGGATCGAGCTTAGGCTTGCAATGCTGCTGAGTTCCTATTGCACTGTTTTGTTTTTCTTTGCTATACTTGTAACTTTTATTGTATTATTCTAGATAGTAGTGTATCCCATTTGGCTGCTTTCTTAGAAATAGGACATATTGCATCATCATATATATCTGACTGTTGTTATCCTTTGCTTCAGTATCGTTGTCCATTCATCTTTGTATTGTTTACTGCTTTCGCTTTTCAGTATGTTTATATTTTTCCACTACACTGCACTTTGACCAATAAGGGCATAGTTTCCCCACTATCAGACCTAGGCCCTCGCTGCTAGTCGGCAGCCTCTAGCATTTGGGGAAATGCGCTTGAGGTCATGTGACCAACCGGGTTCGGGGCATCCTGTTGTGTGGCACCCGGATCCGGGACGTTACATATCTCTTTGACTATAAATATTCATTTGAAAGATAAAAATATTTCTTATATCATGGTATTTTTTTATAATTTTTAGACATCAAATAAATAAAATTATTTATGACACAATAATGATGCAGTGTTTACCTCATTAATGAATAATTTAAATAAATAAGATTATAAAGATTAAAAAAATATCCAAAACCTGTCCAATTATTATTGGATTATTTTATTTCAAAAAAGAGTCATTTTATCTTCAACTTTAATAAGTTTTGGACCTTTAGAAACCAAAAATCATTATATAATAAAATAATATTTTCAAACTTTCCTAAAGAGCCCCTCCCCCCCTTATAAAAAGTCATCACCTCTAACCCATTACTCATACCTCTCAAGAACTTTGGCTCATCCAAACTTTGCCCAAATTATCTCTCAAGATCCCTCTCTTCCACCTAGAATCCTTATCTTAGGCATAAGGCACTTCAAGAAATCCTTTTGGTTCAAACCAAAGAGAGTTACCCGATTTAAAGGTAACGTCTTCTCTTAAGTTCTTTTCTTTTATTTTACTTATCCAACCCCATAAACTATTTTTATTCCTTTATTTTATAACAACACCAATATCTTCAATATACTAGGTTGTTTATATGAGAATAATTAGAACTACACTTACACACACCTCCGTCTAATGGGTAAATAACATACTGTTTCTGTGTACGGAGAACTACTGCCTCACAAAATGATGATTGTTCAATCTTATCCTACCACCTCTTATGGTGGACATTAAGATGGAACTGTATTTACTTGTGATATATATTATATTTATATTGTCTCTATACTTATTTATTTTTCATTTATATCATACCTTTATGGTTTCCATGATGGGTAAATACAATAATTTCATTTGAGGAAGTGCGGACTACCGCCCCCTCAAAGTGATATGACTCATTCAGGGAATAGGTGGAACGTATAAATAATGGAGTTAATTAAATTGCATAACATAGATATTATACTAAAATTATAATATACCTATGTATTATTAAGTTTCCATTCCTTTAAATATAAAATAAAAATGAAAGTAGTATTAATGCGTACGTACGTCTTACCGTCTCCATGAATGGTGCGTTTCATTTCTTAACTCCAAATGATATGGAATATTATAAATACATATACACTAGATATATATGATATATATGATATATAAATCATGAATATCATTCTATAGATAATGGACTTTTGACCACATGGACAATTTGTAATTATAACAAGTTCATTTTTTACTAAAGTTCTGAACATCGACAAAATGTCCAATATGAACTCAAATAATTAACTAATTGTTATAGCAAGGTAATAAGTGATATAGAAGGAATAATAAACTTGAAAATTTTTCTTAAGGTATTATAAATTAACTTAATTTTATTATTCAGGAAGAACACAGAACATACGAGTCAATTCGGACACGACGTAAGGGGTTTTCATCTCACTTTTTATTCCCATGAGATTCATGCTATATTTGCCACTATTTCCTTTTGTGTGGTGTATGTACTACCCATGATTGTATTTTTTTGTAATATACTTTAATTTATGATTATTTACATCTTCATTGTATGATACTTCTTTCATGGGGTGTATGTTTCGTAAGTTACCAAATCGGTAAAGGAAACATTCACCCTCCTCTTTTTTAAAAGACTTATTTTTGTTATGTATTTTAATTTACATCTTCTTATATTGGGATATGTTCTTCTATATACTTAATGATGTAAATTTTATGTACAAGTGATGAGATGCCCTTTTTTCTCTCATCAAATCATTTTCTGAATTTTAAAGTGGCGACATTAGGCTGTCGAATTTCTGTAAGAGAACTTCTTAACCCAATTTCAATTCTTTGGGTTAAACTTCTACTTATTGATTATTTCATTCTATGAATATGTGTGAATGAACTATGATTTTTTTACACTTAATATCCACTTATATTTGGTGTATTCTTATTTTTCACACATAATTATGTCATTAACTTGTCCTTAATCTAAGGATATGATCTTTCCAAGGGACTTTGTCTCAATTTACATTCCATTAAGACTTATTTGTTGTTATACACCAATTCACTTTTATATGGTGTATATTCTGCCCTTTGACATATTATATCATGAATCCCTTTATTCTCATGATATTATAAAGTTTTGATTAAATGTTATTCCTCAATTATTTGTATTCAAGCGTCTCTCATTTTGTTAAAAACTCTTTAACTAAAATATCGTTTTAAATGTTTTAAAGATTTATTATTCCAAATCTTTCTCATTAATGTCCATGTTTTCAAAATGGTTTTTAGGATTTATTTATATAGACATTAATTCTTTAAAATTTCAATTCCTTTAAAATTTTCAAAGTGGTATGGGACACTTTGATTCAAAAATCACTTTATTAAATATTTTAAATGGTTTTGAAAATGGTTTGATAAAGCATTGATTATGTCAATATCTTGAAATGATATATTATGATTGCAATGTGGAAATGTTATATTTCATTTATGCTTGTTTTATGTGTTATGAATATGTTATGGTTATTGGGCATTTTTTACGTATACAGGTGGTTCTGTGATAAACCTAGGGTAGGTGAGCCTGAGATAGCTCTTCAATGCATTAAGTAACGTGGCGGAGGTAAACGTTAATGTTTCTCCTAAGAGATTTAGGGAATATACTGTGATGGGTATTCCAAGTGTAACTCCCTATGTAGTTGTGAAAGCTACATTGTAAGTATGATATGGATACCATAAGTTACCTTTATGATTTATGATTTCTATGTGTTATTCATAAATCTTATGATTTCATGAGGTATGTTAAAGAGCTTATGTTTTGTATGTATTGATGAACTAATGTTTTCTTTCATTGTTTTATAACCCTTACTGAGCTTTTTATAATCATCCCAAGTTTTTGAAATGTTTTTCACAGGGTATAAGGCAGGGTAAGAGAAAGTATGAACTCAAGAAGATTTATATCAAGAAAAGAATTATTGTTTTCTTTTAAGAATTTTTATTTTATGAAAAAATTGGATACTGAGTAGAAGTGTCTACTTTGTAATTTTTTGAGATGTAATTTAATAGTTATGTCCTAATTCTCTAAAACTCTAAACCTGAAAAGATCATCAATGTGAATTATTAACTTAATTCAAGATTATGTAATTTCTAAGGCTGGGGCCTTATAAGTGACTCCTGATAATGGCAGGTGAGGAGACTTCACATAATCTTGGATGGTGATCTTCTTAGGTTTTGTGTTCCAATGTGTTTTTTGAATTTGGAATTTCGATTTTGGAATCCTTTGATTTTGTATCCCATGTAGTGTGTTGGTTACCACTCGGGGATATTTTGAAAACCAAATAAAAAATTGAATTTTCAGTTAGATAGATCCATTTTAAGATAATTTGGAAATATGATTAGAAAACATAGGTTTCACACTTTTTGTTACAAAACTAACAATGATTTTCTTCCATTTTCCGTTTAAATAGGTCCTTTATTAAGCATGGTGAATTAAACATTTTTGAAGAGGGGACCTGGTAAATATTTAAAATAAATTATTCAAAACCATTTTAGAAACTGGGTAAATATATTTTTCCTTTCATACAAAATAAAGAAATAGTAGCAGAGAACCATCATAACAATAATAAAAAATAAAGCAAGAAAAGAGCAACATAAAATAAAAAAAAGTATACTATCATAGGAATAATAAATATAAGTAGTATAACATGATCAATAAAAGTGATCATGGGGATAATAAGGAGTTTAGAGGGAAATACGAAATGGCACTAAAATGAGATCCATCATATCGGTGCGCTAATGCAATTGTACCACCTTAATGCTTAGACATACCTTGCCTAGCTTAACTTATAGGAAAACTTATCAAGAAGATAAATTCTTACTAGGTGCCACTAGTCAGAGCATGATCCTATGCTAGCATAGCATGTGTATCTGAACATCCCTTTAATTATGATTGGAACCCATGATATGTTTAGAAAGGGGGTGGAATAATTGAAATGGTAGTAATTAGTAGTATAATATAATTTTATATATTTGAGTGTGTGTGTGTGTGTAAAGATAGAGAGAGAGAGAGAGAGTTATATAAATATTAAATCATAAGCAGGGCCCCAGCCCGAGCACCCATCATGGAGATGGTACCTTCACACCAACCAAACAATATAACGAACATATCATGTATCGCAGACATGTTCTCTGTTATAAAATAAACCAATAAGGGGCACATAATTAGGGTTTTTTTCCCATAAAAATCCTCTTTAAAGTTCTAATTGGGCCTCATGAATATCTGGTGAAATTCACACAAAAGTCATTAATCTGAGCCAAAGTTTAATTATTTATAAACTTCTACTAACTACAATATAGTGGAAATCGGGTTCGAACATATGAGAAGGATATGTACCAATTTTTCAAAACAAAACCACTATAAACAGTGGTTAAAAATATATTTCTTTTTTACATTTTACTTTTAAAATTGAATACAATGATTATTTTATAGAACTAATTGATATTGGAGAAATAATAAAGTAGTGCAGACAGAGATTGAGGAATATGTTTCTAGAAAAATGCTTGGGGAAAAACTAATACTACTGGTTGAAATGATAAATTCTTCACAAAAATTCTATTGAGTTCACAGTCTCAAAAAATGATCAAGTAATCTCCCTCTCTAGGAGATTAATCACAAAGATTAGTGATTTTAGAAGTTTTCCACAGCTAGAAACACCAAACTACAAAAGAACTTGAAGGAATGTTGCTGGCATAAATCTCGCCGACGTAATCCAAAATTTTTGAAATTGAGATTCGTAGAAATGCATCCATGATCATTCTCGCTGAAATATCATGGAGTTTTGAAATTAAAATCTAGAGGTGAAAAAACAATATAATTTTTAAGAATCAGAATCAACCTCGCCAATAAAATTTGATTCTTTGATGAAAGGATTTAGCGAAGAAGATAAAATTAATATAACCAGTAGAATTATAAATCCCTAAGCTTAAAAGTTTATCCCAATATCATAATGAAAATAACATTTAAAATTTCAATTACAATTTAACGAAGAAAAATTAAAGTGAGGGAGAAATAAATCTCCCTCTGAATCGATTAGAAACAGTGTCGTTGTCAATCTACGTCTCTCTGTCTTGCTCCTGCTCTCTGTCCTGCTCTAGGTGTCAGAATTTTGAATGTGCAAGATGTGAATAGATCTCTCCTCTGCTGCTATCCATCCTCAAGTTTTAAATCTTCTACGATATTCTGTTTGGTCATGAATGACCAACACCAACTTCATCCAATCTTCTCTCAAACACCGAGCATGTGACCTCTATTTCTGCACTCCTCATCAAACTAGAGAAGCTCTTCTAACTGAAAACTAGTCAATTTGTGATTAAGAACTTTGAAATATTCTTTACCCAGGTTCTAATCCGCATAAAAACGGATCCACATAAAAATCTAGTTATTAAGTTGTTTATAGAAAATATTAATTTTATTAATATAATTAAAATATTATTAGGAAAAATATTAACAAATTTATTATTGTTGTTATAATTATTAAAATAATTATATGTTCATAAATATTATTATTATTATTATTATTATTATTATTATTATTATTATTATTATTATTAACGAGACGAATCGAGTGAAGCTTCTTCTTCCCCATTTCCTTGCGGCTCTCCTCCACACCGACGACTCAGCTTCTTCGGTGACTCTTCCTCGCAGAATGGAGGAAACATCTTCCGGTAGCGAGAATTCAGGATCTCAACAGGTTCATCGATAATATTTCATATCTGTTCATCCTGGGATGGGGGTTCGAGCAGTGACAGTGATTCTGGTGCTTCAGCGGTGCTTCTCCTTCTCCGACGGCTCAGCGACTCGAGCTATGGCAGTAGGGAAGCACGGCTCGATTCGATTTGGGTTTCAGATCTACACAAGGGGGTGGCGATGATTGCAGACGAACTTCGCATCAGGTGGCCTTCAGATCTGGTGTGTTTTTGTTGTGATTTGTTTCGGTGGAATGGATAATTGTAGGGGAGGGTAGTTTGATGGTGGGTTAAAGAGAAATAGCGAGTGCGAACTAAAAATAAAGATAATCAATTATCAAATTAAAACATTTAATAATTAAAGTAATTAAAATTTAAAATCTAATTCAATTAATTATATAAATGAAACTCAAATTAAAATATAAATTAATAAAAATTTAATACAATTGAATAACTAATAAATTCAAAACATAAAAATAAAAATTAAAACATAACTTAAATTAAAAACTAACTAAAATTATAAAGCAGATCAATTAAATAATTTGATATTGGAATTATAAATTGAATTAAAACGTTAAATTTAAAATATTTAAATTAATTATTGAGATCAAATTAAATAATAAAATTGATTATAGTTAAATTATAAGAATAATACAATACTTAAATTAAATTAAATTTTTAGAGAATAAAATATAAATATAATGATACAGTATTTATTTACACCTAAGAAACAATAAAAATACAAACATAAAATTAAAATTTTAAAATAAATTTAGAAATAAAATATAAATAAGAACAAAATAAACTGAATTCAATGTTTAAATGAAATAATATAAAAATAACGCATAAATTGATAAATTGGTAAATTTAACAACTGAAAAACAAAAGTTGAACTATTTAACAATAAATTCACAATTAGTTTATTAAAACATCAAAAACATAATAAAAATGTGGAAAACCAAGTGATTTTAAGTCCGCATCATGAATCAAGATCACAAAACCAATTTTAAAGTTGACGACTAATAATTTAAGATACTCAAATATTTTCAAACATCAGGAAACCCCCATTAAAGGGATAAGAACCCATTAAAGGAATTAAGAGACAATTAGAAATCAAATTGGAATGAAAAATATATCTTAAAATACCAAGATCCGTCAACAAAGGCCATTTTGGGAAATTTGTCAAATGGTTAGTGTGTGAGGTTAGGCAAAACAAATTTATACCATATTTTAAATAGAAAGACCCTTCGCCTCATAGGAATACTAAATGAAAACCTAATTTCCTTTCCATAAAATCTTAAAACATATTTAATAATACAATTATATTATGAAATCAAGAAATCAATGATTCTTAAATTAAAGACCAATACATGGGGAAACCTACCTCAAATCAATAATGAACGATCTGGAACTTCGAATATGGGAAGAAAACAACCCAGAAGAAAAAGCACAAACCCTAAACAACACAATAACTAATAGATTAGGTAAAAATCCCACCTTATGGTTCATCCAACATGAATTCCAAGAACGAAGTGGAATAAAAATAAAAGATGATGAAAAAGGATAGGAGGAAGGAGGCTTTGCCTTGAAGAATCAGGCCAAAAACTCAAAGAATCGTCAAGGAATCGCCATAATAGGGAGAGGAAACCAAGGGGGAGGAATTGCGTGGCTCATTCACATAAGGAGTAGAATAATAGGCATAGGGTTAAAAATTAGGGAGGGTTAAAATGGTAAATTCAAATATTTTTTATTTTTTTGAGAAATGCGAATAGATTGGTCGCACGGTTTCCTAAACCTTATGCTAACCATGTGCCCCTCACTAGATAGACTCAAGCACCTGCACATTTTAGCTTCACTATTTACCAAATCATGTTCCAACCATAAAAAATAGCTCTATTGAATTGCAAACACATTTGCACAGTTGCCGCACTATTAATACTAACCATGTGCTTGTGCTGAAATTACTAATTTTCAAAAATTTAAATCGATTTTACCCAAAATTGAAGGGTGAGATAAAAAATTATTAAATAAATAAAATAATAATTAAAAATAAGAATGGGGTGTTAAAATAATATCTATTATAACTCTTTATACCCCTATAAAGCTTCAGTAGATTCAGTTGATCAACAAATTGGGTGCAACCAAAACCTCCTCAACTTGAATCAAAATCCAAAACCAAGGAAAACCAGGACCACTACCGAGATGAGACCCATGATGTCAACTGAAATGTACCACACTCAACTCCCAAACTCAATTCATCTCCCAAAGAACCTCTGAACCCATGGACCACTATCGGAATCTCTCTCACCAAAATGAGCATCCCTAAGAGAATTTGGACTGGTTTACAAAAAGATCCAAGGCCAAATTGACTATGGTGATCTCCCCAATATATAAAAAGTCATCTAAAACAATCATCCTCTACGATACCCAAGGCGTGATACCCGACCTGATCAAAAGACATCTCTAAAAATAAGGATATACAAAAAAATCTAATCACATTTATAACCAAAACACGGACACCAAAAATCATAGGGGGGTATAAAAAAGGAGAACTGGGACTGATACTCTGTCCCCCCACTATAAAGATTCCACTAACATTAAAGGTTAACAAAACTAGGGAACACCCCAAAGGAAACACCACAATCAAGAAAGACTCTAAATCAAGGGATCTCAACCAAAATGATCAATCAAAGACACACTTATAATTTCCATTGACTCAACATTTAGGTCTCTAAAAATATAAGTTCAAGAGTATACCTAAATCAAAAGTTGTAGATCAAGAAAGGAGAATGGGAATAGTAAGGGACAAATATAATCTCCTTGAATAGGCTCACTTAGATTATTACCTAACAAAAAATATGACACTCCCAAAACACAAATCCCTTAAAACAACTCAACCATCCTAGATGATAACAGGATTTCTAAGCTTAGAGGAAAGGAACTATGATGACATAAGACCAACACACTGGAGCATATAGGGGAGTTACTCCACTCAAGATAGAGGACCTTCACCAAGATCGAAAGACACATGGTCACCACCCATTTTTGGTTTGGCTCCTCTAAATCAATCTCACTGCCATGACCCTACTAATCACATCCTTATATAGAGACATGTTATATGAGAATACCTCCGAACTAAGGTCCATGAAAATGCCTCTATCAAAAATAAATCATAAAATAGATCCTTAACTATTGAATTGAGAAAAGAATCCATTTTTTGAAAAACAAGCAAAAAACAGCCAAAAACTCTCAAGAAATATCATCAACCCAAGGATCAGACTCCTAACCATAGGAGGCACAACTCAGTGGAATAAAAAAATTAAACTTCCCAAGATCCAATAGAACATTTCTGGTAGGAACCAATCTATACAACAACATTGAATTTAAATGAAGTCACACCTAAAATTTAACTCATACTAAACCAGGTAAACCATAGGAAAAAAGGAAAACCCAATGAAAAAAATCACAATCCCTGCTACCCAGAAAATTAAATGCAAAAAAAATCCTAATTAAAATAATAAAACAAAATTTTCTTTTAAAAACCAGCTCATTTTTTATTTACAAACTGTTTTTAATGTTTAAAATTTTAATTAGTTAATATTTATTTCAAATTTTCAAATTTTCATTAGAAATAGATTTCAAATCCAAAAGACTCTTTTTAATGTTATTTTAAAAATCTGAATACAAAGTTCACTTAGATTTGTTTATAAATTTCATTTATTAATGTCAAATCTTACTTAAAATATTTTTTCTTTTTAATAAATTCCTTCTTTAAACCATTCCAAACCCCAAATCATTTTTATTTTTAAAATTAACACATGTTAACCCAAAACCCAATCAATAACATTATGCCACACCAAAACTTCCTTAATTGGGACTAGTGGTTGCACATGACTTGGCTATATGGTTTAACAGGCCACATTATAATTGTGCAACCATCATTGAAAGTTATGTTGAACTTTGCACTCGAGCTCCACATGAGCTTCTAGGTCATGCAAGCTCACTGTGTGACACTAGTTCACTCTCCTTATCATACCTCAAAACATAAAAATACTTTAAAAAATTCATACATCATCAATAAAACTTTTAAAATCATAAACATCATATAAAACAAATTAGAAATAAATAATGAAATCTTAAAAATCAAGACTCGCAACCTGATATCCCCTGGAAACCTGAGGTTCAGAATTAGTAAGAGCTCGTGGCACTCTTCCTACTCCTACCTCACAAGATTTTATAGTCCTATCTCTATCTACCAGACACACCCAAATAACAAAGGGAGACTCTAAAATCTAGTACCTATAAAGAATATAGGCTTTGATACCATTTTTTCATGAACTAGCCAGATTCTTCCATTCATCGGATGCTCGAGCCAACCAGCGGCATACTCGGGGCATGTTATCAATAACATCAGGCTAGCAACTAGTGACCTAGCCTCAAATAGTAACTAGTGGGAACAGTTTCACCCATATATATAACTTTAAATAATGATAAAAAAATAGTCATGAACACTCTGTATTCCAAAGGTTTATACACTAGTAGAAAATAAAAAATATAATATAAAGTAATCTAAATAAATTAATTCCCTCTACTCACCTTCAATTCCCTTGCCCAGAACAACCTTTAGCTTCAAAATAAAAATTCCACATTGTAAATAAAATGAAATGATAACAAGATATGTCTATATGGTTTATGTGAAAAAGGAAACTAAATAAAAAAAAAATTACTAACCTCCTCATGACCATAGGTCACCATACAATCCTAAAACAATCAATGCTCCAAGAAAGATTAAGAGCTAAATCAAAACATATACTAAAATCATATAGATAGGCATGAGGAAAGAGCTCAGTAGGCATTCCAAATAAATTGCACCTCTTATAACAACTTTAAATTAAATATCTATTTCAAGATAATTTAGAAATATAATTAGAAAACATATGAGTCTCACTTTTAGATTCAAAATCAATAAACAATTATTTCTTTTTTCCTTTAAAAAGGACATTTATATGGGGACTCAAACAGTTTAGAAGAGGGTTCCTAGTAAATATTTAAAATAAATGATTTAAATCCATTTTAGAAACTATATAAATACCTTTTTCCTTTATACAAAACAAAACAAAAATAGTAGAGAACCATGGTAATAATAATAAATAAATAAAGACAAGGGAAATGTAAAATAAGAAATAGTATACTATCATAGGAATAAGAAACATAAGTAATACAACATCATCAATAAAACTGATCATGGGAATATTAAGGAGTTCAGGGGAAATTCTGAAATAATAATAAAATGGGATCCATCATATTATAACACCTAATAAAATTATTCTACCTAATACTTAGTTATACCCTACCTGGACTAACCAAGGGGAAAACTCCGCATGAAATGAAAAGTCTTGCTAGAGGCCACTAGTCATAATGTGATCCTAAACTAGTGTAGCATGTGTATTCGAAAATCTCTATAACTATGCTCAATTCCCATGATATGTTTAGAAAAGGGGTGGGAAAATTGAAATAGTAGAAATATATAGCATAATATAATTTCATATATATATAGAGAGAGAGTTATGTACAGATTGAATCATAAGTAAGGCCCCACCCCAAGCACTCCTCATGAAGATGATCCCTTTACACTTTTTGAATGTTATATCTAACATGTCTTATACCATGGAAATGTTCTTTGTTATAAAATTAAGAAATAAAAGGCAAAAGTTGAGGGTGTGTTTTATCATGAAAATCCTATTTAAAATTCCAAATGGGTCTTATGATTAGTTATTGGAATCAAGATCACAAAACAAATTTTAAAACTAATGTCTAATAATTTGAGATAATCAAAAAAAATTAAACAGTGGGAAACCCCATTTGAAGGAAAAATCACCCATTAAAAGCATTAAGAGATAATTAGAAATCAAATTCAAACCTATAACATCTCTTGAAATACCAAAATTCGTCAAAAATTTACATTTGGGAAATTTATCAAATGGTTGGTGTGTGAGGTTAGGGAACAACAGATTTATACCATATTTTTAAATAGAAATACCATTCACCTCAAAGGAAAACCAAATGAAAACCTAATTTTGTTTCCAGAAAATCTTCAATCACATTCAATACTACTAATATATACATAAATCATTAGTTTAAGAAATTAATCAACCAATGGTTCTTAAATTAAATATCAATATATAGGGAAACCTACCTCAAATTGATAGTGAATAGTATAGAACTTAAAATATGGGAAGAACATGA
Source organism: Viscum album (assembly GCA_963277665.1). NCBI lineage: Eukaryota > Viridiplantae > Streptophyta > Magnoliopsida > Santalales > Viscaceae > Viscum > Viscum album. The sequence goes on from OY728153.1 coordinate 1,282,351,886, forward strand.
CACTGAAGACAAACTTTACACCATAAAAACATAATCTATAATATATTAGGTCAAAATACCTCCTTAGGGTTTTTCTAACATAAAACCTAAGAAAGAGGGGGTTGGAAGAGATAATTAAGAGTATGAGGAGTAATGAGGCCTTACCTTGAAGAATCAGTCCAAAAACTCAAAAAAAAATATCAAGTAATATCCATAAGAGGGAGAGGAAACTAGGGGGAGGACATGGATTATGCACATGATATAGAGGAGAATGTAAATCTTGTGGTTAAAAATCAGGGAGAATTAAAATGGTAAATTATAATATTTTTAATTTTTTATGCTAGGTGAATATTTTTTATGTACGATTAACCAAACCTTGTGCTAACCATGTTCCCCACACTGGAAACACTTGGGAACCTACATAGTTTAGCTGCATGTTTTAACAAACCATGCATCGACTATGAAAAATAACTTTGTTAAATTTTAGACACGTTTTCACAGTTGTTTCATAGTTTATACAAACCATGCACCTATAATGAAATTACAAATTTTCAAAAATTTAAACTAGTTTGACCCAAAATTAGAGGACAAGATAAAAACTTATTAAATAAATAAAATAATAATGAAAAAATGGATTAGGGTGTTAAAATACACCCCCACCATAATTCATTATACCCCTATAAATCTTAAGTAGGTTTGATTGATCAATAAAAAGGGATGATACCAAACCTCCTCAACTAAAATCAAACTCTAAAACCAAGGAACACCATGACCACCACCGAGACGTGACCCATGAAGTCAACTAAAATATACCACACTTAATTTCCAAACTCAATTAATCTCTTAATGAACCTCTAAACCCATAATCCATTATCGTATCCTCTCTCACTTAAATGATAATTTTCAAGGGACTTTGGAATAGTTCAACAAAAGATACAAGGACAAAAATAATATGGTGGTCTCATCACCATATTTGAATTCCTCCAAAACACTCATCCTCAACTATACCCAAGGATTGATACCCAACCTGATCGAAACACATCCTCAAAATCAAGGATATCCAAAAATCTCAAATCACATTTAGAACCAAAACATGAATGCCAAAAAAATTAGGGGATTATAAAAAGGATAACTAGACCGATACCTGGTCTCCCCACCATAAAGATTACACTAACAGGAAAGGTTATTAAAACTAGAGAATACCCCATGGGAAACGCTATGATCAAGAGATAATTAAGGGATATCAATGAAAATTATCAATCAAGGATACATCTATAATTTCTACTGACTCAACATTTAGGTCTCCAAAAACATGCATTAAAGAGTATACCTAAATTAAAAACAACAAATCAAGAAAGGATAAATTGAATAGAAAGGGACAAAGATAACTTCCTTGAAGAGGTTCACTTAGACTATTACCTAACCCAAAATATAAAACTCTCAAAACACAAATCCCTCAAAACAACTCAAACATCCTATACAATAATAGGATTTCTAAGTTTGGAAGAAAGGAACTAAAACTACTTGATCCCAACACACCAGATCATACATGGTAGCTTATCCACTTAGGATAGATAACCTTCACCAAGACCCAAAGAAACATGTTCACCGTCCATTTTGGTTTGTACCCTCAAAGTAAATCTCACTACCATGTTCATATTGATCACATCCTTAAATAGAGGAAATTTATATAAGAACACCTCCAAACTAAGGTCCAGATGAAGGACTCTATCAAAAATAAAACATCTAACATATCCTTAACCATCAATTTTAGAAAATAATCCACTTATTTAAATACAAGAGGAAACCATCTCAAAACTCTCAACAAAGACCATCAACCAAAGGATCACACCCCCCCACCCCCAACCATGCGAGACAAAACCCAAGGGAATCATCAAACACAAACTTCTCAAGATCCATTGTAACTTTTATGGGGAGAACCAATTAATACAATAATAAGAAATTTAAATCAAGGCGCACCTAAAATTTAACTCATCCCAAACCAGGTAAACCATAGGAAAAAAGGAATACCCAATGAAACAAATCAAAATATTATATACCCAGAAATTAAAATACCAAAAAAATAAATTCCCAATTAAAATACAAAAAAAATCTTTTACAAACCAACTCATTTTTTGTTTACAAAAACATTTTCACAATTTCAATTTTTAATTAGTTCATGTTTATTTTAAAATTTAAAATTTTCATTATAAATTATCTTTCAAATCCAAAAGTATCTTTTTACTATTATTTTAAAAATATGAATACCAATACATATATTATTTTATAAAGTTACATTATTAATTTCAAATCACACTTAAAAGTGTCTCACGATTTCATAAATCCCTTCTTAAAACCATTCTAAAAGCTAAATCATTTTTCTTTTTAAAATTGACTCACACTAACCCAAAACCCAATAAATAACATTAAAAAATAACAAAACTCCCTTAAGAAGGACTAGTGGTTGTGCATGACATGGTCGCATGGTTTAGAATACCTTATGCCAATTATGAAAATGCCGGTGAAAATTATATTGAATCACACGCTTAGGAACCACATGGGTTTTTAGTTCATGTAGGCTCACTGCACAATACTAGTTCACTCCCCTTATCATCCCTCAAAACATATAAATCCTTTAAAATATTCATAAATCATCAATAAAACTTTAAAAATCATAAAAACCTGACAAAAAATTAGAAATAAATAGTGAAACATCAAAAATCAAGACTCGTAACCCCACAACCACTCACAACTCAAGGTTTAGAATGATTAAGGGCTCGTGACACTCTTCTCACTCCTACATCATAAGTTTTGACAGTCTTATCTCCATCTACCATAAACACCCAAATAATAATGGGTGACACCAGAACCTAGTCCCTCTAAAGAACAGTCTATGTTACCGGTTTATCATGAACTATCCTACATCATCCATCTATCAGAGGCTCAATCCAGTTATTGACATACCCAGGGCACGTTCCCAATCGCCTTGGGCTAGAAACTAGTGATAGATCATCAAATAGTAATAGGTTTTAATGGTTTCACCCATAAATATAAATTAAACTAGTGATGAAAAAATGGTCATGACCACTACATACATTAGAGGTACATGTTTCAGTATAAATTAAACTATATGATATAAAGGAATCTAAAGAAATAAATTTCCTCTCCTCACCTTCAACTCCATCACATGGAATAAAATTTAGATTTAATATCATAATACTAAATATATAAGTGAAACCAATTAAATAAAGTATAAAAATAGAGGCATATTTAGTCGATAAAATAAGGGAAACCAAATTAAACAAAAAAATAGACTTACCTCCTCATAACCATAGCTCACCATCCAATCTTGAAATAATAAATGCTTCAAGAGTGGATGATAGATGAACCAGAACTTAAAATTAAATGATACTGATATGTATGAGAAAATATATTAGTAGTAATTCCAAATAAACCACTCCTCTTATATCAACTTTATATGAAATATTTATTTCAATATAATTTGGAAATACAATTAGAAAAAATAGGTTTCGCACTTTTAGTTTCAAAACCAATAATTATTTGTTTCCCTTTTCCTTTAAAACAAAACCTTTATATGGGGATTCAAAAAATTTAAAAGAGGATTTTTGGTAATGATTTAAAATAAATGATTCAAAACCATTTTTGAAACTATTAAAATTATTTTTCCTTTATGAAAAGAAAATAGAAGCAAAAGAGAACCAAAGTGATAATATTAATAAATAAAGTAAGATAAGGAAAACATAAAATAAGGAAAAATATACTATCATAGGAATAAAAAAATAAGAAATAAAACATTATTAATAAATATAATCATGGGGATAATAAGAAGGTTAGGGAAAATTTTGGATCAATAATGAACTGGGATCCATCATACCAGCACGCTTGATGAAATCATACTACCCTAATATTGGGTTGTACCCTACCTTCCATAACCAAAATAAAAACTTCTAAAGCAAAGAAAAGTCTTACTAGGGGCCACTAATCAGAGATTTATCCTAAACTAGTGTATCTTGTGTATCCAAAGATCCCTCTAACTATTCTAAGTTCCCATAATATGTTTAGAAAGGGTGTGGGAAAATTTTAATAGTATCAATCAATAACATAATATAATTTCATATACAAAGAGAGAGTTATGTAAATATTGATTCATAAGTAAGTCCCCACCCTGATCACCCCTCATTAAGATGGCCCCTTTACACTAGTTGAACGATGAGTGAGCATATCCTATACCATGGAAATGGTATCTCTTATAAAACATACCAATAAGGGGAACATCCCGAGGGTGTTTTTTCTCATGAAAATCCTCTTTAAAGTTATAAATAAGCCTCATGATTATTCATTGGAATTAAGATCACAAAACCAATTTTAATATTGATGTCCAATATTTTGAGATACTCAATTTTTTCCAAATATTAGGAAATCCCCTTTGAAGGAACAAGAATTCCCTTAAAATATTTAATACATAATTAGAAATTAAATTTTAACCTATAACATCTCTTGAAATAAAAAAAATCATCAAAAAGGTTATTTATGTAATTTCTCAAATGGTTTGTGGGTGAGGTTAGGTGAAAAATAGATTTATACCATATTTTAAAATAGAAATACCCTTTACCTCAAAGGAAAACCAAATGAAAACCTAATTTTATTTCCAAAAAATCATCAAAAAAATCTAATACTACCATTATATAAATAAACCATGAGTTTAAGAAATCAAGAAATTAATTTCTCTTAAATTAAAGACCAATACACGGGGAAACCAACCTAAAATTGATGTTGAATGGTATGAAACTTTGAATATGGTAAGAAAATTACCTAAAATACAAACCACACACCTTAAACAATATAAGTAATGTTATATTAGGTGTAAATACACCCTTATTATTTTGATAACATGAAACACAAGTAAGAGGAGGATGAAAAACAAGAGATAAGGAAAAAATAGAGGATGAAAGCTTTACCTTGAATAATCTATCCAAAAACTCAAAGAAACATCAAGGAATAACCATAATAGGGAGATAAAATCAATGGGGTGGAAGGTTGTAACCTATGCACATGAGAAGGAGGAGAATAGATATCTTAGGGTTAAAATGGTAAATTCTATCATTTTTAATTTTTTTATGCAGGGCACACGGTTTGGATGCACGTTTTACCAAATTGTGTGACAACCATATGCCCCTCATTGGACACACCTGGTAACCTATATGGTTTATCCACACTATTGACCACAAAATGTGCTAGCTATTTGAAATGACTCTATTAAATTAGAGATTCATTTCCATGATTTCCTCACGATTTATATTAAACATGTGCCTATACTAAAATTCAAAATTTTAAAACATTTAAACCGGTTTGACCCAAAATTCTATGAGAGGATAAAAAATTATTAAATAAATAAAGTAATAATGAAAAATATGGTCATAATGTTACACTTACTTATGATATTTTGAAGCTTATTCTATTCATAAAACTCAACAAAATATGCCTCATAAAATCTTCACATATGATTAAGATATCCTTAGGTTGATATCCCCTTATATCGATATGTACTAGTTGTTCTCCTTATTTCAATTAACATATATTTATCTTGATTATTTTATTCTTCATATGTGGATCCCATTACTTTAACATTATTATATCACTCTCCTTACATCAAGCTACACACATGAATCTCTTGTCATATTCTTCCTTTGATCAGAATATCTTCCTTCTAATGCATGTAGCTTCAAGATCAGTATGCATCATGATTCATTTCAAACCATTATTATATTTATTAGATAAATAAAAAAATAATCATCTTAATTAATATAATTCTTTAGAATATTTTATATTCTAGAAACTCAATAATTTTTTAAGACTTTTAAATTCATGTGATGTCTTTGAAAGTCTTATGATATCTCCCACATAGTTATATGAACTAAAGTGAAGTCATATTCATATGACTTATCAAATTATTGCTCCATGTTTTTAAGGTCTTATATGGTAGTATAAATTCATACAATATCCTTAGTGGAATTCTTATGTGCACTTATAAAGTCTAATTCCCACACTCATATGAAGCACATCTTTCATACAAACTTATGGTATTATGAACTTCTTTTTTAGGTGTACTTACATTGTGTACTTATTATTTTGGTGGATTTTACAAAGATTATTTCTTCCTTATTCTTTATTTTTTATGATTCTCAACCTTCTCCTTTTAATACATGTATAGATGAGCTTCTGATGAATCCTTTTGATTTAAACAGTTATTATAAGAGGAGTGTGATCTTCCAACATGTGAAATTTTAGTGCAAGGTTAAAGACAACATAGATTAATAAATTTCATTTATACTTTTTCACACATTCATATATTTTAAATGGATGAAAAATTATTAATTTAGATTGTATCACATCAAAAATAATCATGGGGGTGATTCTTTATTACCCAATATGCATCCTAGCGACTCATTAAATACTTTAGGGTGCACACCAACCCTGAGGGTCTAATGTGTCATCTTGCATGTGTATCTTCCTTACTCTTTTATCCTATGTCATCCCATATAGGGGATATGACTCCTCTATACTACTCTTGAACATCTCCCATCGTAGATCTTGGTTAGTTTTCTTCATGATGGCTCAACTACTCATTTAGTTGATTTAACTAAGAGTGGCTCACTTTTGTTACAAAATATTTTATTAAAATTCAATCCAAAACACTCATACATGAGTCATATCAAACAATAACCCTTCATTAAATTTCAAGAATACACTTATTAAAATGAATCATACACCAATGTGGTGATCTCAAATGACTCATACACATCTCATTGAATAACTCATATGCAGACACACCTTTTCTAAATATCCCATAGAAATCTATAATAGTATACAAGGAACTTCAGAATCATCCTCCTTCCTTATTTAATTTGCTTCATCCAAGTCTTTTATCTAACATAAACTTATCAATCTCAACCACTTCAACCATTTGGGTCTTCATGTGAATGAATATCAAGGATTATATTCCCACTATAACTTGTTCTCAGCATGTTTAGGAACTTAAAAACACTTCCAAGAAATTATTCATAAATATTTTTCATCAAAATATTGACATTAAAGAACTCTTCACTCAATAAAGAAACAAAACATAGGAAAAAAGATGGGTTCAACAATATCTATGTTAATTACCATTTTTAGGGAAGAATCCTTGTTGAATAGTTTCTTATATTCAATATCATTGTTGAAAATTTATATCAAACCACTTCTTTTTATCCTCACAGTTCAATTATACATATCCTACTAGCCCTTACAATGACATGTTGCGATAATGTTTCTTGGAATTTTATTTGTAGAATGAATAAGATAGTTTTAGATGGAATAAATGAGAGCAGTAAAACTATATTGTGAGGTATCTCATTAAGGCATGGTAAGAGTTTCCACATAATGATTATGGGGTATCATAATAGACCACAACCTCAATAATATGTGTTATTCCATGACCTACACCCCCCCCCCCCCCGCTAGTGGTTAATAATATTATATAGGATTTATTCTTATGAGGGTCTCATGAATTTTAAAGTTAATCTTATGTGAGGTGAGCTACGAAATGAAGGTTATGGGTCAGATGTGAAGGAGGCCATTATGGCATGAACATTTTTATTATTATGTCTTGAGGAAAACAATAAAAAATGACTATAGAATGATGAGTTTCTATTATGGAATAGATTTAGTGGTTTAAACATTGAGGCATGATAATATACCTAATGTCATAACTATAGTGAACACTAGAGAAAAAGATATGGCATAATCCAGTCATGTTCAATTGCATATTTTTATTTCATATGTTAGAATAAGGTGTGTATATAGCCTATACTAGACATTTTTTCCTATAGAGTGAGATGGTGGGATCCTTTAGTCTATATGAGTCCATTTATATCATGTATTAGGTAGGTTTATGATTTATCTATGTAGGTCTAATGACTAGGTTTGGGTGAGATGATCAAAGTGCACACAAAGTCAGATACTCTTATGGTAGCATGTGAGATTGGGTGTAGGTCCCCCAAATTCTTCTTAGAGTTTGATACTCTCCCATATACCTGGGGCATGGGTATTTCATATCTATATGGGATCGGTACTCCCTTGGTGTTGATAAGGTTTGGGTCCCCCATAAATAATTGATAAAGTTCCATACTCAACCATATACTCAGGGTGTGGGTCCTCTATCCTTGAATTTCAGTACTCCCTAATCCAATGCATACTTATTGATGAGGAATGAGTTCCTCATAAAAGTTTTCCACTCCATCAAATGATATATTAGCCTCAATGAGTCGTGGTTCCCCTATTATGTACTTTGATAGGTGGTGTGGATATTGTTTATCTAGGTGTCTTGGGTTCTTGGGTTTCTCAGGGTGATGGATTTTTCCTTGATAGGTTGGGATATTGATGAGTAGGAATCAGTTTCCTTGGTTATCTAACTTGAAATCATATCTATTTTTTCCTTTAATCTTCATGTACTTATTTCTAAAGTGGGATATTATTTACCCTAGTGAATTAAAATTGGTGGAGACTTTATTCTTTATCATTTTTTAGATGTCTTGTTGGGTATGTTTATACTCACCCCTGTATGAGAAATTTTCCCACACATGGAATGTCTTATGTAGATGATGGAAAATATAGTGGTGATAGGCATGGTATTGACTTAATGGGAGCTTAGTGTTACCCACAATTGACAATCATAGATGATGATCATGTAAGGAGATGGTTGTTATAGAGATACCTTACTTCATTTATTAGGTTAGTTTTCCTTTGGGTTATTAGGAATGTATTATTTCCCCTTTACTTCATGATTTATAATCTAATTACTCCTTTATAGATCTTAATTTTTTTCATATACATTATAAATAATGGTTAGTTTTATTTTTCTATTCTTCATTATTATTTCCTTTATGGAGGTGTGTGATGAGTATAGGTGAATTAGTTTGAAGTATCCCATCATGTGTGATATGCCTACTTGGTGTTGGTCACCAGTCCTTGTATATTGGAGGAAATATTAGTGTGTCACACTCAGGTTACCACCACCTAGTAGGGGTCCTGGTAGGTTGGGTCTTGTCACATATCCTAAGAGTAAGTGAGACTCGTGTGAAAAACCCATTGATTTAGTTTTGATACTTATGGTAGGTAATATCTAGGATGACCTATGGGTTTGATGTTCAGTATAAGGAGCATGTATAATTTTATTTTGAGGTATCATGAACTGATTTGTATATCCAATGGAGATATAAATCTCTCTATATGTACTCTTCCCCATAGGCATCTAGACTTATAGTGATGGCTGATGAGGAACTAGTTGAGATGGTGGAAGACTCTTTGGAGGTGGTTTCTAGCTACATGAATAGATCTAACCAGAATCCTCCTGAGGTTTGAATTGAGGAAATACCATGGTCATAACACACTTTTTTTTTATTCCTGATGACTTGATGTACAATCCTAGTTATCAGTTTTTATTTAAGGATATGTGTGGTCATACAATAGGATTTGGCCCCTGTGAATACCTTTGATAGATGGTAACAATACAGTATTTCTCTATGAGTAGTCTGGAAGATAGATTTAGTGAGGAATGATGAGGTAGGATGGAGTTGGGTTTGAGAGTTGGGATTTATATTTATTACAATTGGGATTTATTATTTATTTTTCCTATTTTTTATCATAATATTTTTTTAAATGATATTTTTTTCTTTGGGACCTCTATGGATTTAATTTTTTATTTTCATTATCACTTAATTTTTCCATTGATGGTTAGGATTTATTTGATTGCATATTTTTGTGATTCTTGATTTGATTTTTATTTACCATGATACTTTGGGGTTTATTTATTGACAGGTGGTGAGATTACTAATGGTTTGGGCTAGACTTGATGAGTGAATATTTAAGGTATATGTGAGGCTTATAAATAATCATGTTTGATGAGATGATAGTAACTATAATTCATTCCTCATTAGATCATAATGGTATGTGAGTCATTGATAATTGGAAAGGGGGATATCCTAAGTTGGGTGGTATAAATTTATTTATCAGGGTTCATGTTTTATATTTCCAAAATGGTATGCAAGTATGTCTTTTATGTGCATGCATGGGTTATTTTTATAAGTGAGTGAGTTACACTAAGCACCAGCTTACACTCTATCCCACGACTTTCATGCATATCCACTTGATCACTTTCACTCAGTGTATTGAGGTGATAAGGTGAATATTAATAGGTCATTGGACTCACACTCTTCCCATATACATGGAATTGGTTTTGATGTATGTGGGAAGGTATTCATGTTTCAATTAAGAGATAAGTTTTTCCTTATAGATGGACACTTATCTTAGGGTGAGTATTATATCAGAGGCCAATGATTCATATAAAGTTTGAAATATGAATTAGGTTGGGGTCTATTATATATTTATTTATTTATAATACTACACATGAATCATATAGTGTTGTGGTTGTTAATTATCATTAATTATATTATATAATGATTTCCTATTATGTATGCTCTTTTTCTTCCACTATGTTATGTTTTGGCACATCATGTAGATTATTTACTAATTTTATATTTTGGGCTACATGATTCCCTCTTATCTTCCTTTGTTTTCTTATAGGTTTTGGGTATGTTCATTATAATAATAGTTTATAGGAAAAAATAGATTTGGGCATGTGATTTGTAATTTATATTCTAGGGGTTATAATTCAATCAAATATTTTCCAATTCTATGTATCTTTTAGGGTGTATGGAAGGATGATACAAGTGGATGAATGTGGATAGTTTAAGATGATTTTTAATAGAAAGTAAAAAATCATGCTACAATACATTTCATCACAACATGACTAAATTTAAGATTTTTTACATATGAGTAACCAATAAGAAACCATGGTGAAACTAGATGTTTTCATTCCACAATGGAGTTATGTAGGAATAACTTGGATTATTTGATAAGACATTGCACTGTGATGCATCACCTGATGTCGCAATCAATAAGAGAATGAGTTAACCAGTGAATCACTAAAATTTAAAACTATAACCAACACCTCCTTCATAATTAAATCCATTTAAGGAAGTTATGTAAAGAAAGAATCATGATTGAAAAGATCAAAATTGTGTCATGAACCTCCGGGAATTCAAATTTAATGAGTGTGGAGATAAGTTTATCATTTTTTAATGAATAACCTTGAGTTTTGATTTAGTCAATTGAATGAGATAATATAGGGGATATATATATATATATATTGAAATTGTGGTGAAAATTGTACTTGATGGTTGTATTATTATTGGAGAATATGAGTTACACCTACTATGCCACAACGAATGTCATCACTCCATGATTTTGTAGAATATAGTTGAAAAGGCATGAAAAATGATAATTTTTTAGATTTATTAAATTTATTTAATAGCTTTATGACCTTCTATATGATTATATGGAGCTTCGGTTTAAATTTAAGGTCAATTAGATCTATATAAAAGGAGATATGGTTGTTTTAGTTCACTTTGGGGAGTTTTCATGTTGGAATGGAAAAGATATGATTTTTTGTCTCACATATGCTAACATCATTACGGTATGAAAAAAAATGTTTATTGTATGAAGGGAATAAAAACAAAAAAAATTAGAGATATAAATTCACGTACATGTGTGGGGACCCTCCTATATTCAAGGGGTGATATATAGTAGACCTTGGACGACTTTTAAAGACAATTTAGAGTACGATTGAGCCACCATTAATGGTGTAAGAGATGGATAAGGATATAGAATGATATGATATATATATATATATATAAATATATTTATATCTATCTTTATATAGGGAGGATCATTCTTCCTAGAAGAATCATCAGCCACCTAGGCTATCGTATCTAGGATTTTTTTTCTTCTCTTTCCTTATTTTTTCATTGTGTAAGTGTGGGTCTCTTTATTGGGATGTGAATTTTTGATTCAAGTAATTTTTTCATTATTTCTTAATAAATTATTAGTTTTTATAGTTATATTTTATCTTTTATTATGTATATTTTATTCATTGTTTATGAACAATCAACTATGAGTGGCTAAACTCATAGAATGGAGTTGGATTGATGGAAGGGGATGTTTTTGACATGATTTAATTCTTACTAATTTATGACTTAGTCTTGTTAAATGGTATTTTTTGTGAAAAAAATAAATCATTATATTCATTATTAAATCATTGAATAATTTTTTTAATAATAAAGGAACCCTAATATGGTATAGATAATTAATTCATGAAAATTGAGTTGGATTATTCTTTTAAAAAATTGATTTTAACTTAATGAACTTTAATTATTTAGATTATTATGATGATTAAGAGTCAAAATATTTAATTAGTATTGATGGAAATCGATCACTTGGATCTCAATTTTATTTATAATATTACAACTATGAGTTTTATTAATCTCATGAGTGAATTTTAGTTTCCCTATTTTAAGAAAAACCATCCTTGGAAGTTGATTCCCTGCTCTTATTTATCTATATTATTAGTTATCTCACTAAATTTATAATTTATTTTAGTTTGGATTTCAATTAATAGTTTTGAATCAATTGTGAAGATTTAAAAATTAGTTTAATAAGTTGTAACTGGGATTCCTGATTCCTTGTGGGATTGACCTCATACTTATACTATATTATATCTTTGTAGTTAGTATCAGTTTGAGTATATAAATTATAAACTTTTTTCACATCTTGGATTAATTACACCTCATGGGTGGTCATGTTTTTTTGTCCCACTTCTAGGTAACTATAAAACTAGTGAAAAATCAAAGACAAATTATTTAGATCAAATACTTATCTTACCCCATTTCTATTTTCTGATTCTAGTTTAGGTTTTGTAATTTTCCTTTTACAAGCATAGGGTTTTTGTGATGGTGTGTGAAACATGAATTATATGATTAATGGGTATTATTATACACTATTAAACAACACATACTATCAAGAGTAGACTTCATCATGGTCAATAAAAAAGTATAGATGGTGGTTAAAATATGTAAATGGATAAAATGATTTATACTATCAAGGATGTGATTAATTCCAAAATCAACAATAGAGTGACTCCAACTACCAACCATACCATGGAACTCCCAAATTTCAAAACCTGTAAAGATGATAATGGGATGAGAAATACTATCAAAGTTATCAAGGATTTAAAGAGAATAAAGATTAAAATTCATAAAGAATATTGATAGAAATTATTTTAATGTACACTACAGTTAATGAGGCTAGAATCAATGAACAATAAAATTTGAATAAAGAATAAGAGAAGATGACTAAAATAATCACTAAATCAAGTAATAATTTATATTTTCTTTTATAAAAATTATCTATAAATAATAATGAATTGAATAAATAAGTAAAAGGGAAGGTAGAATAAGTGAAGGTTTTCTAAGTGGAAAAAGAGGAGGAGATAGAGTTCAATGAATTCACTAAAATTTTTAAGGATGAAGTTCCTCCAACACATGAACAAGAGGAAGGGTGCTCTAATGAAATTCAAAGACCTATTAAATAATTCAAATAATAAAAACAAGATAGAGTGGTTAATAAGTACTATAAATGTTTTTCGTTTTTTTAATTACATATTTTTTCTTTAAAACTCTTAAAAACTTTGATTTCACCATAAGAAAGTTTCAAGCTTTCTACCACAGAAAATAAGGAGAACGGTCACTTTGGATGAAAAGAAATTCAATTCAGCCTTAAATATAGACTAGATAACTTCTTTATATTCTATTATTATGTAAAATTAAATGAGTTAAGTTCTATATAATAAACTTTAAAAAAAGTGCTTATGAGAGGCAACCTAATTTTTTATTACTTTCTGAGGTATTATATTTAGGATTTATTTTAGGAATAATCTACTCATTAATGAAAAATCTATTATATTTTTAAATTTTAATTGATTAAACTATTCACTTTACATGTTTATTTTTTATTTTTTATTTTTAAAGGTTGAAATAACCTTAAATAAAGAAGAAAAAAAGGAGTAGATTTCATGAAAATCGAAGTATTATTTTAACTTTCATATAGTCTATACTTTCTCATCACATTTTTTTCAAAATAGAGAGAGAAGATAAAAAATTCACATGGAGTAAATGAATAAATTTTACCTATGGAATACTTGTATTATTGTATTTAACTCATTTAGCTATGATACATCATAAATTTTGAAAAATATTTTTCCTTGTTGGAAAAAATTTAATTAATAATGATCACAAATATTAAATATAAGGTATAAATTTTTGAAAGTTGCATTCTAAGCCAATTTTTAATAGTTTTAAAGCAATTTATGATATGGTATCTATTTTTTATTTTTATTCTTAAAAGTTTTCATTTATTAGAATAATTATTAGTGATCATTCTATAGATTTATTGACTAATATTATGTTTCTCATTCCCAAGAGGCATTTTAAAACATTTTTTCATATTCTTTATTATACCATATTTCTTGATATATTCTTAGGATATGCATAACTACTATAAATTTCTTTTTAATATTTTAAAATCATGATCATTTTGAACCACCTTAAGATTATTAACACTATCAAATAAATATTTTGATCACATTTTAACTTTATACCCCCCCCCTCTTGAATTTTATGTTATATAATGCTCATAGAGACCATGAAATTCCCTATAATAATCCATATTATAATCCTATTTATCCTTATTATAATATATTATTTCGTATTAACATTATGATTTCTTTTTGAGCTAAAAATATGAACTTTGATGACTCGTGGTAATGTCTAGTGATAATTTCATAGAAAAAAAATGTTATAGTGGACATTGGTTATTTATAATCTTGGATCAAAAATCTTATTGTGATTATGTATACATTATTCTTTAATTTTTTGAAAAAAATGAAAAATAGAAAGGGAAAGTTTGAAAACAAAGATGAAATATTCATAATTATTTTGAATGTTCATGTTGTGATCCTATGAGGAAGAGGATAAACGAAATTGATAAATAATTTATTTTTAAGTAATATTAGGATGAAGATATTTTTAATTAATATTAATTCAATATCACGTGTTATGCTTTAAGAATTAAACCCTCTTTTTCAAGACTTTGTTTTTAACTTTTTATATTATGAACCACCTACCCTTAACCTTAGACTCAATAGAACCTTAATGAAAATACACATGATTTTTATTAGTTTTATTTCTATATATATATATATATATATATATAACTTCTCGGCCTATGGATAGAGTTCATATACTTGAGATTGAGCATAACTTTGGTTAAAATATCATGAATGTTGAGATAAATTTTTTTTATAGTAAGATAGCTCATGAGTGGCATGGATATTAATGGCTAAATAATGTAAGTGAAAAGGGAAAATATTTTTGAATAGGAATTATACTTGAGGAATGATTTGGAACTCTTTATTAGGTAAGTTTTATGCTATTGAAATTTTTTACTACAAATTTATTATTATGAGTTTGATGAATTGAAGGTTTCTCTTGTTGAAGTATGAATTCTTTATGATTGGATGTTGATATTTTTCTTAAGGACAAGAAACAATTCAAGAGTATAATCTCCCCACATCTAATCTAGTTCATTTCTACTATTTAGAGGCCTCTGGAATACATGGAGGTGTGACTAAGGTCACATAACACCCCATCTCAGAACCATTCAGGTCATCTAGGCTACAAAATTATAGTAATGGGCATGGGGTAATGATCTAAATGAAAAATTATATGGTTGTTAAAAAATGGGTGAGAAATTAAATTGATTTCTTGATGTTATTAATTATGTGGTGATATTTTTTTAAAAATAATGATACCTTATTTTGTTATATGTTTTGTGATCCATGATAAATGTTTGGATAATTATGTGCTGAAAATAGGAAATGATAGAGTGTGTGTTGTGATGGGAAGTTGGATGAAATATTGGATTGACTACTAATAGTTTAAGTGGTTAGCCCAATGATGTGTGGATGTTAGTATAGATGTTAAGATAAGTAAACTGTAGGAAAAAGAAGTTGATATGGTTGATGTGTTGTGATTATTATTGTGTTGTAGACTATAGTTAAATATTTTAGTTGATGTTGTTATTTAATATATGTTTCCATGCATATGATGATGATTTTTATGATGTCAATTGTGTAAAAATTGTTTGATTTTATGATGATTCAGACATTTTAAGGATGTATTATTCCCTTATATTGATGTGATGTGGGGGATTAGGTATTTATAGATGATAATGCAGATAATGGATGTGGTATTCTCACTACAAATACAATTGTTGTTCTTGTACTTGTATCATCATGTATTTTTTTGTTTTGGGAGATGTATGACCATTTTTTATAGAAATAAATACTTTTTTGGTTTTATCTATACAATCATTATAGGTGTATGTGGTGATAGGTGGTGATTTTTATTCTAGTTATGGTATTATGGTTGTGGTGAAGCGGGTAGCGTGGTAGATGAAATGTGGTAGATGTTTTCTATATTTGACATTTATCTTGATTTTTGTGTATAATTAATTAATGTTTATATATTTCATTCCCTAATAAGTTATTATTTATATTCAATTGACATTGGATAGGTTGGAGGAGAAACCTATTGGGTATATTTTTATACTCAACCTATTATTATCTATTGTTTTTTAGACTTATATGATCACCCTAAGTAAGGTATTAGGGGTGGTGTTAGTTCAAGAATGAGGTGATATATCTAGGATTGGGTGGGGTCATGGGTTTATTTTTTCCCTTGTAGTTGTAATATAGTTTTTCTAGTTTGGTTTGTATGATTTGTATACTCATGCATGTGTTCATTTATTAATATTGGAGGTAGAAATTGGTTATTTTGGTTTTGGTTATTGATTCTAATTGTCAGTATTATATCTAAAAAGGATAATATCTCTTGTAATTTTTTTGTATACCCTTGGTGTTATTCTCCACCCTATAGGCTATTATAAGTGGTCTTTGGAGGTCACTCTTGATCCTATTGTCGGCTCAGGAGTCCTGGTAGGGTCAGGATATGACACAAACTCTTTAGTCACTCTTTGGTTCACTATATCAATGAAAATAGGAATACCCTTAGTTTAATTTCATCATTTTAAACTCCATTTCACTTGAAGTTATCATAAATTTCCAAAAAAAATTGAAATATGTGAATGTGGGTGTTCATATTACATTTTTAAAATTAGATCATGTTTTGAATCATCTATATCATGGTATATTTTATTTTAAAATTAATTTATTTCATGGGTGTAATGCCCCAATATTTTGGTATATATTTTACTTTAATTAAATACTATTTAAAATATCTTCCTTTACACACAACACCAAACCAAAATAAGTTGCGATACATTTTACTAAGATAAAATTATAAGTATTAAATGTGATCATTATAATGTAGTTGTTGAATTGGTGGGTATAAATATTAGCAACTATGTTTTGAAATCTATGTAGACATAAAAATAAAGGGTCATTGTTAATATAAATGCATTTATAAAATTCAATTAGTGTAGAAAAATAACTAATAAGATCATTTTAAGATTAAAAATGTATTATCCTAAAATTTTCTTTTTTAGGCGCTATGTATTTTTATTTTAGGAAACTAAATATATCATGTTGTAATGATGATAAAATATATTTTTTATAGGAATAATATATTATCACTAATTATATTAGTAATTAATAGGAAATAGTAATAAGAACAATTAATATTTGAAAAAAATTATTTTCCTATAAAAAATAGTTTTTCATTATATTTTATATTTCCATTTAAAAGTTAATTTTATAAATTTTATAATTTTAATTTGAAAAAATGAACTTCATTTTTGGATTCAAAAATTAATATTATCTGAAGGTGAATTTTTGGGATTTTTTTTTAAAATAGTTATTTTTAAGTGACTAGTATAAAATACCATTTTAAGAAATATTGTGACTTTTATGACATCATTGGGATATGAGAATGAATTAAAATTTTATGAAAATTATTTTATAAAAAATATATTTATTTTATAAGTAAAGTTATACATTTAAAATATTATGTATAATTTAGAATCTCGTGATTAAAATTTTAGAACTAAATTAATATTTTTCTAAAAAACTGGTTTTTATGCATTATGCGTTTATTTTTTAAAATTAATTTTTATCACTTTTATAAATTTAATATTATGAAATGGTTTTTATATTTGGAATAATAATATCCAAATTTTCTAATAAAATTAGTTTTATTTTTAGTTATAAAAATAAGTTATTTGGGGTTTAAAATAGAGTTACTGTGGTAAAAATTACTTTTGGTAAAAATTTAAAAATAAGGAGAAAAAACTAAAATCACTCATACTTTGTATAAAAATGAATATTTAATAGTATTATTGACTCAAACTCATCCCATCACCATTATTTTTTACTTTTGGATCCACCTTCCTTGAATAATGACTTGCCTTTTTATATTTTTACGAGAATGTCACTCCCTTCACTTATAAAAGGATACTTCCACCATAATTTTTATGTACACTTTAAAATTATAAATCCTACTTAAAATATACCCCATTTAATTACTCTAGAGTCCTATACCATATTTTTAGTCCCCTTTATCCAAGTAAAATCCATAAATCCTCCATTTTCAAGAGGCACTCAAGAAGAAGGTGAAAATTGTCAACATGAGTACTAATCACTTATTAACTTTTTTTCTCTATATTTATCATTTAAATATATTTCTCCCATTATAATATACTAAAATAAGTATTATTAATATAATTATATGTTATTATGTTAATTTTATAATCATTATCTACCCTTCTCCATTAAAAAATGAGAACATCATTCGTACGTACATGAGACTACCACCTCCATGGAGCAATGTATTTCATTTTTTTCATAACCGCCTTACATTAATGGTTATAAAAGGTAATTTAATGAATAAAAATTATATTTATAACATGTTTAATATTTTTAAAATATAAACCATATAACAACCATTCTTTTTATTACAAATTAATTCATGATTTATTGCATAAAATTACACTTAATACAACTCAGATGATCGAGAAGTATAGTGTATTTGGGAATTAGGTACATTACATAAAAATTTAAAATATGAAAAACAATATCTTTATTTAAAACTTTCTTAACATGATCACACTTAAAATTTCATGGGATAAACTGGGGACGTACATAAGAAAGGGGTGAGCTATAAATCCCAGTAAGGGAATAAACATGGCATAACATTAAGAGAATAATACATGTTAGACAATAGTCATATCAATGGGGCATAAAAAAAGTAGGAATCATAAACATGAATAATAATACATGATATAGAAAGATAATCATAACATGGGAAATGTGGCAACAACTTAAAACACTACATTATAAACATAGGTCAAGGCTAAACCACAATACATCATAGTGGAAAAATTACCATAAAGGAATCAGGTTCACTCCCTAACCCAACATGATGTATCATGACACTAAAAATTTCCCAATTCATTTGAGCTCTATATAATTTTAGGTGCACCTGTCACATTCATTTCATTATCATGCTTAAGTGTGCCATATAGATCATATAATATGGATTCATTCATCATCATATTTTATTCCATGATCAAGGAGTGTGAAATAAATACATGTAAGTACCAAGTAAAAGAATTTATAACGGTATAAAGATGAATACCCTCGATAGGAAATGGTTATGGTATTCACTACACAATTGTTTCGTCATGGAAAATCAAGATGAGATTTCAATAGCATAACAACATCAAATAAAAAAATTATAAAATGGGTTGATGAGAGAGGAATGGGTCTCTAATAATTTCGAAATAAATTGGAAAGTAAGTGGGATATGGAATAAAATATCCCATCATAAGGAAATTAATATAAAAGGCATAAGTTAAATAAGATACATGAATAAAGAGGATAAAGGAAAAGACCCCTTACTGAATTTTAGGATGTTAATGGGTGTACATAAAGGTTATGGGAAGGGATTAATGAGAGTGAAAGTGTGATATCATCATTTATAAATTAAATTTATATTAAGGTAATAATTATAAACATATACCAATATAATAAAATTTAATTTAAGATGCATAACATAAAATAATTTCTTGATAAAAAGTGGAGAGTGGAAGATCCCTTGCTAAATTTTAACATGGTAACAGGTGTACATAAAGGATCATGGGAGGGATTTATGAGAGTTAAATGGGAATATAATCATGTATAAATATAATTTAAAGTAATTGGGACATGTAAGAACATATCCCAATATGAAAAAAATGAAATTGAAAGACATAACATAAAAGAGGTGCTTGAATTGAAATGAGAAGAGAGAAACACCTTACTTGAGTGTGTGAATTCAAATGCTTGGGAGGGGATTATTGAGATATTTGGGGAACCTTTTGAGGAATCTATAGAGGGTAAGAAATATTATGGACATGATCCAAGGAGTTTTAGTAAAGATAAATGGGATCTTAGGTGGGTTTATATAGGAAAAGAGGGGGATTTCTTTATTATTTTGGTTTTGGACTCTACAAAATAAAATAATCAAAACCACAAACATTGCCATGGTTTCTGAGAAATAGGAGTGATTTCTATTATTTAATAAGTCCAAGGGCCTAAATTAATAAAATAATTCCCCTTCTTATATGGAGGTGAGTCATACTCTTAAAGAAATGGTTTTAAAACCTTAAAATATATTAATGGTTTTGGAGGATTCATAATGGTTTTATAAAATCAATAAAATAAACATAAAATAAAATTATTTTAAATGGAAAACATATACTTGGTATTTTATCCCATTTATAGTATTTATTATATCATTTTGGGTCATATTATGTCATAATACACAAAGTATATTTATATGGTATTTAATTTTTGCCCAAAAATTTGTTTGTCTCTAAAAATTATGAAAAAGTCACCATTGAATAATTTTGACATTATAATTACAAAAATAATATTCATTTTAGATAAATAATTTTCTAAATATGTGAATTTTTACTTTTAAAATAATAACCGATATTTATTGAAAATGTTGGGTTTTTTGACAATAGTAGTTTTCAAACCCTTATAAAAATTACATTTGACTTCATAAGGAAAATAAATGATTGTTTATATTTGGTAAAAAATATTTAATAAAAATATTTTATTAAAATATTATTTATTTCAGAAATACATTAATTCATCAAAATAAATTCCTTAATTGAATTTAGATATTACCCAAAACTATTATTTGTGTTTTATTATATCAAAATAAAAATCATTTATAAATTAAAAACAATAAGGAACCAATATAATCCTAATTAAAATTAAAATAAAATTTAAATATTAGGGTTACATTGTTTCTATTCTTTGTTAAATTATTTTTACTCTTAATTAACCTATTTTCCTTTTACCATGGTAATAAATATTTACTATATTTACTAATCATAATGTACAAAAATTAAGTTGAACTTATTACCTAATATTAATTATTATGATTCCAAATATGGAATCTATTTTATAAAAATAAATTCACAAAATTGGATGAATTTAATTTAATATAAATCTCACAAGCCTGATGGAAAGAGGTTTTCCAAAAAATGCATTTTTTAAGGAAATGATGATTTTATATTAACTCTATGACTAGTAATCTTCATTATATGAATTTAAATTAATAAGGATAGAAACATAATATAAAAATTTCATTTAAATAATTTATCATTAGGTTTTATTTTAATTTATTATAATATAGAAACACTATGTATTTTAAAATATTTTTCAGAAAAATGCATTTTTAATAATAAAAATAAACTTGTATTAAAATATAGTATAAATATTATTTAAATATAATTAATTTAATTAAATATAACTAAATAATTATTATTTTTCCTAGAATTAAAATTAAAATAATAATTATAATTTAATGTTAATTCATTTATCAAAATAATTGACGATCTTACATAAAAACAGTATTTTTCACTATTCACTAAAAAATTTATATTTTCCGAAGAATAAAAACAATTCACCTTAAGTTAATTTTGATATGATAATATAAAAAAAATATTTATAAAATACATTTTCTAAATTTTCTATACAATAATTACAATATTTATAAAATAAATAGAAATCGTTTTTGAAGAAAACATATTTTTAAGAATGAAAAGAAATTACCAAAAAAATTATTGATTATTTAATAAGAATTTATCAATATATATAGGATATATATATATATATTTAATTAAGTGGATAATCCTACTCATATAATCAAATTTAATGAAAGGTTAAAATGGTTATATTTAAATAATCATTTTTTGTTTGGGTTTGGTGTTTTACATCGCATACGCTTTCGAATATAATTCTCTATTTTAAAAACTCGTGAAATTAGATTCTTACCCCCTTTAATAAATCATGTCCTCACAATTTAAACTTGAATTCAGTAAGATATTTTTTGACACTTGAAAAGAAATTTATTGAAAACCCACATTATAAAAAGGGTTAATAAAACAACCTCTTGAAATGAGAGAAAGAGAAGTATGAAGGTCATCACATAATTAGGTTTCCAAGTAAGAGAAAATTATTAAGAAGTGAAAACATATACATGGAAGAGAAAAGTAACACCAAAGAACTAATTGAGTGTGATATAGAACATGATCAAAATAAGTTCAATGACTTCAAAACCATAAATCAATTAAGGGTGACTAGACTATAAATTCATCAGAAATGATTGTAAAGGGATAACTTATAAATGACATTTATCTCTTAACTTATGAATTTCTAAGATTTAATATATGTTATCCATCATCTGTTTTATAACATAGAAACTTATAGGTATTTTTGTTCCCTTAATAATGGTTCATAATGAGCTTATGAATTTACCAAATCATATCCCCTAGGTGTGTCAAACCAGGTGCATAGTAAGGCCCACAGTCATGTAATAGGTTACATCGAGTCAAGACCAATGCACCTTGTCAGAGTTGTTACCCCTAGGTACATCAGTTCTAGAACCACGTCTACTTGTAGTATCCATAAAGGGATGAATTTTATTTATAAACAACTTACTCTATACTTACCAAAATTTATGTATGTTTTCTTATAATTAGTCTTATCCATAAGTCTTTACCTAGAGTTTTATAATCCTAATCCCAAAAATAACTTAACTTTTCCTTTAATACCAACTTGAAAAACCCTTCTCTTAATAACACATTAATTCATGATTTTTTATATAATATTACACTTAATATAACCCAAAATATTGATAGGTCTAGTGTATTTTGGAGTTAGGTACATTACACAACAATTTAAAACATGAAAAAAAACATCTTATTGAAACCTTCCTTAACATTCTCACACTTAAAACTATGCGGGATAACCTGGGGACATACATAAGAAAGGGGTGATCTATAAATCCCAGTAAGGGAATAAAAATGGCATAAAATGAATAGAATAATACTTTTTAGACAATAGGAATATAAATGGGGCATAAAAATACTACGAATCATAAAAATTAACAATGATACATGATATATCATGATAATCATAACATGGTAAATGTGGAAACAACTTAAAACATTTCATCATAAACATAGGTCAAGGATAAACCGCCAAGACATCATGGTGGAAAAAGTACCATAAATGAATCAAGTTAAATATCAATCCCAAAATGAACTATCATGATACTAAACATTACCCAATTCATTGGAGCACTATATAATTTTGGTTACACCCATCACATTCATTTCAATCTCATGCTTAAGTGTGCCACATAGATCATACTACATGGATTCATTCATCATCATATCTTATTCCATAATCAAGGAGTGTATAATAAAAACATGTAATTACCAAGTCAAAAAGGTATAAGTGTATAAATTTTAATGCCCTTGATAGGAAATGGGTATGGTATTCACTACACAATTGTTTTGGCATGGAAAATCACGGTGAGATTTCGGTAGCATAACGACATCAAATAAAAATTCATAAAATAGGTTAATGAGAGCGAAAGGGGTATCTCATATTTTGTAAATAAATGGAAAATTAATGGGGATATGTAATAATATATTTCATAAAAATAAATTAAGATAAAATACATAAGTTAAAGAAGATACATGAATAAATAGGAGAAAGGAAAAGATCCCTTACTAAATTTTGGCATGGTAACGAGTGTATATAAAGGTTCATGGGAAGTATTAATGAGAGTGAAAGGGGGATATCATAATTTATAAATTAAATTTATAGTAAAGTAATGTGTAATAAAATTTCAAAACGTAATAAAATGGAATTTAAGATACATAACATAAAATAAGTGCTTGATAAAAAGAGGAAAGTGGAAGATCTTTTACTAAATTTCGGTATGGTAACGCATGTACATAAAGGATAATGGGAGGTATTAAATAGAGTGATAATGGAATATAATAATATATAAATATAATTAAAATTAATGGGGTTATGGAAGAACATATCCTAATATGATAAAACTGAAATTGAGAGACATAACATAAAAGAGGTGCTTGAATTGAAATGAGAAGAGGGAAATCCCTTACTTGAGTGTGTGAATCCAAATGCTTGGGAGAGGATTATTGAGAGATTTGGGGAACCTTGGGAGGGATATAGAGATAGGAGGGTATATTATTTATGTTCTCCAAGGATTTTTAGTGAAGATAAATGAGATCTTGGGTGGGTTTATATAGGAAAAGAGCTAGATTTCTTTATTATTTAGGTTTTTGACTCCACAAAATAAAATAATCAAAATCAAAAACCTTCCCATGTTTTTTGCCCATGGTTTATATAAAATGGGAGTATTTTAAATTATTTTATAATTTCAAGGTCTTAACTTAATAAAATAATTCCCTTGCTTATGTGAATGTGAGTCATACCCTTAAAGAGATGATTTTAAAACCTTAAAATATATTAATAGTTTTGGAGGATTCATAATGATTTTATAAAATTAATAAAATGAACATAAAATCACATTATATTTAAAGTTAAAACATATATTTGGTCATGTATCACATTTATAGTATTTATTATATCACTTATGGGTCATTATACTATCATAATACACAAAGTACATTTATATGGTATTTACTTTTTACACGAAAATTCAACTTTCTCAAAAAATTATAAACAATTCACCATTGGATAATTTCAAAATTGTGATTAAAAAAATAATATTTATTTTTTAAAAATAATTTTCTAAATATGTTAATTTTTTAATTTTAAAATAATAACCTACATTTGTTGAAAATGTTGGGTTTTTTTATAATAAAAGTTTTCAAACCCTTATAAAAATTACATTTGACTTCATAAAAAAATAAATGATCATTTATATTTAGTAAAAATTATTTAATAATAATATTTTATTAAAATTTTATTTATTTCAAACATCCACCAATTGATAAAAATAAATTTCTTAATTGAATTTGAATATTACCCAAAACTGCTATTTGTGTTTTATTATATCAAAATAAAAATATTTTATAAATTAAAAACAATAAGGAAACAATATAATAATAATTTAAATTAAAATAAATTATAAATATTAGGGTTAATTTGTTTCTATTATTTGTTAAAAAAATTACCATTAATTAACCTATTTTCCTATTACCATGGTAATTAATATTTACTATATTTACTAATCATATTATATAAAAATTAAGTTGGCCTTATTACCTTAAAATTAATTATTATTATTAAAAATATGGAATCCATTTTATAAAAATCAATTTTAAAATATGGAATAATTTAATTTAATATAAAACTCACAAGCATAATGGAAAGCGATTTTCCAAAAAATGCATTTTGTTAAGGAAATAAGGATTTTACTTTAACTCTATGACTACTAATCTTCATTATATGAATTTCAATTCATAAGGATATATATATATATATATATATATATATATATATATATATATATAATATATATAAAAATTTCATTTAAATAATTTATCATTAGGGTTTATTTTAATTAATTATAATAGAGTAACATTATGTATTTTAAAATAGTTTTCATAAAAATGTGTTTTTAATCATAAAAATAAACTTGTATTAAAATCCAGTATAAAAATTATTTAAATATAATAGATTGAATTAAATATAACTAAATAATACTTATGTTTCCTTGAATTAAAATTAAAATAATAATTTAACTTTTAAATTAATTCATTTATCAAAAGAAATGACAATCTTACATAAAAACTGTATTTTTCACTATTCACTGAAAAATCTATATTTTCTGAAGAATCCAAAAATTTTACCCTAAGTTAATTTTGATATAATAATATCACAAATCTAGTTTTATTTATCAAATACATTTTCTAAATTTTCTATAAAATAATTAAAATATTTATAAAAATAAATAAAAATAATTTTTGAAGAAAACATATTTTGAAGAACGAAAGGACATTACCAAAAATTGATTAATTATTTAATAATAGTTTTTCAATATATATAGGATATATATATATATATCTTTCATTAAGTAGTTAATCCTACTCATATTCTCAAATTTAATGAAAGGTTAAAATGGTTATATTTAAATAATCACTATTTGTTTGGGTTCGGTGTTGTGCATCACATACGCTTTCGAATCTAATTTCCTCTTTTAAAAACTTGAGGCATTAAAACCCATTTTATACCTTATTTCCATTATATGAAAAATGAAAATGTATTCTATGTGTACATGCGGTGTACCACCCCCATGGAATGATGTAATTTATTTTTAATCTCTACCTACTTGGATGGTTATAAGAATTTGATTAATGAATAAATATGATATTTATGACATGATAAAGTTTTTTTAAAGATAAATGGGGAATTCTATTAATTATCCCAAACACTATAAAATGAATTTTTCATCCATGTCATGTGTGGACTTCCACATCGATAAACTACGTGCTTAATTTTTCATCACCAAATTCATGAATATTTATAGAAATGGTTTTATGGATAAATATGATGAAAATAATTATATTATAAATTATATTATATTATTTAATTTTAAAATAAAAATCAATTATTGTTATAAATTAATCTTTTTATATTGGTAAATTACTCAACATGAGCTTGTCACTAATTTTGTATTCACGAATCATGAATAAAATTATTATGGAATGAAATTAGAGAATTATAAATCATTATAAAAATATATATATTATATTACCTTGGATAATCTAGGAATGATGAAATCGGTATCAATGAATGGATATCAAGATCAACATTGTCAAACATGCTCGAAACAATCAAAATCGCTAACATCTAATTATAAAAACAAACTATAACTAACTAATAAATGTATAATAATTTATTATAATTTAAGGATATATAGAGTAATATATATTAATAATGTTATGAAATAATATATTAAGATGATTGTGTTTATTATAGATTAGGTTAAAGTTCTTTCAGGGATATCGAGAGTTAAGGTAATGGTTTCATCTCAATTTTAATTCCTCGAGGCATGTTTTTTATTTTTCTCCTATTTTTTATATGGTGTATATAATTCCTATTTGTAATATTTTATCATGATTATATTTTATTCATGTTAATTTAAGTTCTATTTCATGTTTTCCATTTCAAATATTTTTTATTCAAAGGATACCAATTTCATAATAGGTTTTCTTGTCTTGAATTATTTTATTGAGTCATAATGATTCTTTTTTTACTATGGATTCATAATATATTTATATTCTATTAAATAATTATATTATAATTTATTTCCTCCTTATTTTCTATGTAATTACATTTATGGATTTATTTCTTTATAAAAAATTTTGATGTTAAAAATAATTCTCATTCTCTCCAAATGAGCTCTTTCTCTTCTATATCCATGTTCAGTCTTTCCACCAATGTTCTCATTTCTTATTTTGAAATAAAAATATGTTTTTTTATCTTAAAAATTCTATTCACCTCTTTTCAAATGAAATATTTATCACTCTTTTTACAATGTGGGTTTCAATAAAGATATTTATAAAATGTTGAAAAGGTTTTTTCCCTTTCCAAAACATACATTTTATCTTCCTCTCCACATTTCCACTATATGAACTTTATGAATTTTCAATAATGCATTATTGAATTTTATTTCTGAATAATTTTTTAAAAAATAACTCATTTCAATTGATCAAAATGATTTTTTTCAAGTAAATCCTAACTTATTATTTTCATAATAAAGCGGTGAAATGTTTTCTAAAAACTCATTTATGTTTTTCTTCCATTTTACTCTTTGAATACAAATGATATAACACCTATGGAGTTATGTTTTATGAATAATACTATAAATACCTCTATGAAATACTTCTTTTTATATGATTGAAATGTTGGTGTCAAATGATCTAATTTGGACATCATGTTATATGATACCATTTAAAAATTATATGAAAACCATTTTCTTCCCATGGGTTTTCATGATATGATGAATGATTAATATCTTATGGAAAAAATATGAATGTATATTTATGGGTGGGGTCTTACATCACCATATAATGAATTGTTTAAGGATTTATATCTCATGAGATAAGTATTTATGGTCATTATTAAGTTTTTTTGCAAGTCTGGGTGCGAGTGAGTAACTCATGAAGATGATTTTTCCTATACTTGTGCTTGTAACATATTTCTATGATGTTTTTATTTCTTATGTTATGGCCCAATTATTCATGATTATTGTTATATACTTCTAATAAATGTTATAATTGGTATGCTTCCTTGATGGAATTTTTATTATCATGTGTTTCTAAATCATGATCCTTAATGATCGAATAAGTTTTATGATTATCACTTATGATTTCATGATATTTTTTAGTAATATATTTCTCTCATATTAATGTTTTATCATATTTTTATGATCTAAACATTATTATTAATTGATAATTTTTCCCATACTGAGCATTTGATCTCACCCCTTTCTTATGTTTTCATTCCACAAGTAATGAAGATGAGTATAACTTATGAATATAGGTTCTGGGTGTAGTTTAAGTTTCTATTGGGTATGGAAAACTCATCTTTTTGTCATAATTTATAAATAATTTGACATATACATGATGAATAACACTATGAACAATGGAATTCAATTAAAAATAAATTGACTTATTGAACAAGAAGGCATAGATAATTAATAATTAATTTATAAATTGATTTAGAACTACCTTGTCTGATAATTATTTCTTCATTGATGATTTGGTTGGATTATCTTTTCGTATCATCAATGTTTCATTGTATCCACAAGTAGAATTCCTCTATCGGTGGTCTGAATATACTCTGAAATCTCAAAACATCTTCACTGAATCAGTGGGTGATAGCGCAGTCGATTATGATCACTTTTGTCATTCATCATTGATCACAAGAAGAATATTTTTGTTGATGGAGGGTCCTTAAGGATCTATTTAAGGCTTAATAGGTTATAGGAATATTGTAACTATTATTCTTGAGCACATTCTTGAGAGGATTCTCTCTAGGGTTTGAAATAAAAACTCAGTTTTTTGTGCACAAAAAATAACTAACCCTGAAATGTGATATAATTAGGTTTTTATAGATATAGTCTAAGGTTAGTAATTTCAAATAGGCCCTTATCCAATTCCCTATTACCTAGTTAATTATATATTTAATAAAGGTTAAATTGAACCATACATCTATCAAAGTTATATTTTATATCCATATTTCTAACCTATCTCATATCATATTCAAAAATAGTCTATTTTAAATCCATTTTTCTTGAGTAATAGATTAATATTTTTTAATATTTTTTAAAATTTCCAAGTGCATACTCTCCCCCACTTATAAAAGAACACCCGCTATTCTATTTTATATGAAATTAAAAAGTATTTTTTTTATTCTAATACCTTCCAATATCCCTTCTAAAAATTACTCCCCATGTCATAGAGTCCCTAGTTTGATCATAAAAATAATCTAGAAAGGCTTTAGGTATAAACCTAAAGAGGTTTTTTGAATGAGAGGTATAGTTCTTAAGAGAGCGTTTTTGTTTTATTTCTTCTTAGAAATACTTAAAATATTCTCCAAACATTATAAAATAATAAAAACAGTATATTCCATATACTGATATATTTTTACATTAATTCCATAACCTATATTCATCTTCTTCTTCCATTAAATGGGAAATGAAACCACCATTTGTGTGTACGGTGGACTACCGTTTCACGAACTGATATAATTTGTTTTCCATAACTGCCTCTCACAATTTAAAATAATGATATATTTAATGTATATATGTGATATTAATGAAATATTTATAATTATATAAATATAATATATCATCTATTTTCTTACCATTCCATCCATTGAAAAATTATTGCATCGTTTGTGCGTATATGTGGATTACCACCTCCACAAAGCGATGTGATTTATTTTTCATCAAAACATCACATGGATGCTATATATAATTTTATTTAAATATATAATATTATATTTATTATATAATCATAATTATTTAAAGATAAAATAATTTTTACTTACGTTCCATCATGTTCGTTGAAAAATGAAAACATTACTAATGCATATATATGGATTACCGTCTCCATGATTGTAACATAATTAATTTTTCATAACCATATTTCATAATTGATTTTAAAAGTATAATTAATTTATAAAAATTATAATTATGGAATTACTTTTATTCTGGAGATGATGGAATAATGACCTTTTTGACCATAGTCAACATACTAAAGTCATTTAGGACATATGAGTCGGATATCATCAAAATATATGACGTGAACTTAACTAATTAAGTAATTTTATATAACATGGTAATAAATAAAATAAAATTAATAATAAACTTGAAAAATATTATTAAGAAAGTAAATAATTAACATAAAATTATTAATCTTGAAGATAGAGAATGTACATGATGAGTCAAACTTGAGTTAAGGGACATTTTACCTTGAAAAACTCACTTTAAATGTTATAAAGATTTATTTTCTAAATATTTTTATCCCATATTCATATTCTTAAAATTATTTTATGTATGTATTTATATGTGCATAAATTAATTATAAAAGGACATTTTATGTCTCCTTTTAATTTATTAAAAAAATCAAAAGGAATCTTTTTATGTATTTTATGTAAAGTGTTTTGAAAAAAATCAAAAAGGAATGATATATTTTAACATATATGGAATCAATGCTTTTTATGCTACTATAACTATTATTTTATGTTATGATTACTTTATAATATTTCATTTTTTTCTTCAAATAAAAACCCTCCATAATTTTTTTCTAGGTATTTTTAAAAATAGTTTTAAATACAATGGATATTTTAATATCCAAAAATGTTTTTATTATGGGTAAAAATAATATTTTTATGATTATGGTGCAAATAAATACATTATTTAATGTTTTATGATTATATTATAGTTATTTTTTATTAATTATGATAGTGGTTGAGCCTTATATTTCTCATAATGATAGGTGATCCCAATATAGCTCTCCAATGTATTAGTTAAAGGGACAAAGTTAACCAGTTATGTTTCTACAAAGAGATTAATGGAATTTACCAAGTAAGTTATTCCATTTATAATAGTGATTTTAAGAGTTATATTAAAATGATTTCCCAAGTTACCTATAAGTTTTATCTATTCTTACTATAGATTTTCATGGAAAGCTTTTGATTTCACAAGGTAAGATAATGAGATTAAGTTTAAAGGGGAGTTTATGCTACTTCTTGAGGGTAAAATGTATAACTTTTGAAAAAAAAATCATTAGTTTTTCATGATTTCAAAGAAACATTTGTGTGTTTTATTTTTCCTTTAATAATTATTATGAAATGTTTTATGAAAATTTTTGGGAATAGAAGTTGATTTCTTAGGTAAGAAAATTTTGTATTTTGAGATCAGAGTTTATTTTGAGAATGTATAATTTTTTATGAGTGTCCATGAAATAATGGGTTTATTTCTTTCTTTTTATACGTCTCTTACTGATATTTTTTCTCTCATCCCATGTTTTAAAATTTTTTCATGGGGTTTTAAGGATGATTAGGGACAAGGATGATGTCTATATGAAAATTGTTAAGATAAGTCATGAAAAGAAAACATTTTATATCTTAAAAGTTTTGTATTGTGGAAAAAATGGATACTGGGTGAAAGTGTACACTTTTTGATGTAATATTAATTTATTCAAGTTTTATGACCTAATTATCTAAAAATATAAACCTAAAATATCTATGGTAATGTAAGAAAATTAATTCTTGTCTAAAGAATCAATTTTATGGGTTTTTTAAGGTTGGTTTTTTATTTTTGGTATCATCTGAAAGGTTTAGATAACTTTAAAGGTTTAGATAATTAAATTAAATACCCTTACTAGATTCTAATTTATGGATATCATGATATAGAATTTGAAGATTACCATGTTTCTTCATCTAAAATATTTCTGTTAAGAATGGTTTTCCATAGAGGAAATAGGGAAGCTAATGTAGGAAGGCACCAAGAGGACAGTATTATTCCAAATCAGAAACCTGTAATGGTTGGAATTGGAACTAATAAATTTATTATTGTGATAGATCAGTTGACATAGGCTATAAATGGGGGTGGAATATATGTTAGATAGAAATTATATCTATCATATAGGATTGTGTCTATAGTGTATCATTTTATGATACAAAACCCTCTACCATTCAATGTATCTTCTGAATCAGTGGTAGATAAGGGATGGATTAAATATTTGGAAAAGATATTTGAAGCCATGATTTTTTCATATCATCAAAAGGTAGCTCTTTGTATTTACCATTTTGAAGGATAATATGATAAATGGTGTTCAATGGTTAAGAATACTAGATAAAGATAAGAAATTGACACCATGGAATGAGATACATTTAAGAATATTTTCCTTCAGAAGTATTTTCCTATAGTTATTCAACTTAGGATGGAAAATTAATTCTTATAATTGTGGAAAAAGAGGAAAATTCAATGTCTGCATATGAATCAAACTTCACCAAATTGGGAAGGTATGCACTAAATTATATTTGTGATCTAGATAGTAAAATTAATCAGTTTTACTTAAGGTTAAATCCAAAATACCGAAGAGAATTGGCCTCTCATGAATTTAAAAGTTATGAGAAACTTGCCTTTTGTGATGAGAAGGTAGAAATTGAGTTTACTGATGACCTTTTATTCCATGATAACAAGGATAAAATCATATCTAGGTTGTAATAAAATGGTAAGAATACATCAAAAAACTATAAGGGTGAGAAAATAAAGTTTTTAGTTTGTGATAGGTATGGTAAAAATCACCCTGGGGAATGTCTTATTAAATCTGGGAAGTGATTATGATGTTATGAGTTTTGGAATATGTATTGTGATTATAAATAAAAAGATCTTCATAGTGGTAAAAATAGTTTTTTATAAATAGGAAGTAAAGTGTATTAAATTTAATGAGAAGGGTCATTATGTGGATGTGTGTCCAAAGAAGAGTGTGAATAATGGGAAGAAGCGAGACTATAAGTAAAATGGTGTGGTGAAATACTTTGAAACTACTTCAGTGGATGTTAGGTCATCAAATGAAGTGATAAAATGTACATTACTTATTTATTCAGAATATACAAATGTCTTATTTGATTCTGGGTCTACACATTATTTTATTTCTGAGAAATTTTCTGTTAAAATAAAAATTTCACCTCAAGAAATGAAGTCAATTTTTTTGGTAAAAACACATGGGGGTAGTATTAAGGTAATAAAAATCTACAAATATATTCTAGTTATCATCTATATAAAGGTTTTCTCTAAAAACCTTTTTGTATTTCCCATTTTATAAATTGATGTTAAACGGGGTATGGATTGACTTTTAGTTTATCATACTAAGATATATTTCATAGATAAAGAAGTTATTTTACAAAATGGGTTTTAGGTTGTATTTAATAATGAATTCATACCTTTGATAAAATATCAAGATGTGCAGAAACTATTAAGAGATGGAAATGAAAATTATATTGCTCATATTGTTGAAAATAAGATAACTATTCAAATTAATGATGTGTCGATGATAAAAGAATATATGGATTTTTTCCTTGATGAGTTACCTAGTATTATACCTTTTCAGGAAGTTGTGTTTACTATTGAACTAGTTTCTAATGTTAATCCAATTTAAAAACCTCCTTATTGAATGGCCTAAGTAGAACTTCTAGAATTTAAAAAGGAGTTGTAGGAGTTTCTCAATAAAGGTTTTATTCACCCTAGCACTTCACCGTGGGTTGTTCATGTTTTGTTTATTAAAAAGAAATATAGTTCCATGAGGATTTATATTAATTATAGAGCATTTAATAACAATAATATTAAGAATAATTATTTGATATCTCATATCAATGACTTGTTTGATCAGCTCTAGGGGGAATTATTTTTTAAAGGTTGGTCTAAGGAATGGGTTCCATCAGATGAATGTGAAGCTGGATAGAATCCTTAAGAAAACATTTCATACTATGTATGGGCATTATGTAGGTTCTGGGTGTAGTGGAAGCATTGGATTGTTAATTCCCAACTTTTTTTTGTGATCGATGATTAATTTGAGATTTATATAACGATAAACATCATGATCAATGAAATTAAATCAAATAATATAGACAATAGATAAACACTGAAACCAAAACACAGAATCGTCATATATTATTTATAATTAATTTAAGAAATTAAATAATTACCTTGAAATAAATTCATTCTTTGTTGATGGATGTTAAAATGTCTCTACGTCGTACCATCATTGTTCTATAGGAATCAAGAATAGATTCCCTCCAACGGTGATCCACACGTGTGCCACGAACCTCCAAATGCCGTCATAAGAATCTCCAGGTTCTAGCATGGAAGATCATAACACTTGCATCATTTTCCTTTGATCACCTTTAGAATCAATTCAAGTAAGGATTCTCCTTGATCTATCTGGACTTGAGAGTGGTGGAGTAGTAGGATCACTCTCTATTCTTAAAAGTGTTGTTGGAGAGAGAGCACTTCAGGGCTTTGAGAGGATTCTCTCCAAATCTCATTATGCATAAAAAATGAATTGGATCTCTTAATGAAATAATATAATTGGGTTTATATAATA
This sequence comes from Viscum album, assembly GCA_963277665.1. Classification (NCBI taxonomy): domain Eukaryota; kingdom Viridiplantae; phylum Streptophyta; class Magnoliopsida; order Santalales; family Viscaceae; genus Viscum; species Viscum album. The sequence continues at coordinate 1,282,386,857 of OY728153.1, forward strand.
CTAGGTTTAGAAAATATTAATTGCACATGAACCCTTATTATTTATGTAATCCCTTGTGGAACCCCATGTCTATATTATTATTATTATTATTATTATTATTATTTTACTTGACATGCGCTAAACTCACAAATTAAATTAAATATTATTTATTCAAATAAGATTCAATATATATTATTTCTCCCCAGACCATTAAACTTAGTCTTCCATTCCTCTGTAATATTTATCGGTCCATAAATAATGACTATTTAACAAATAAATGAATATCACTACATTATTTTTCAATAAATAAATAAATGTTATATTCACTAAATAGAAAATAAATATTTATTAAATATTATGATTATAAAATATTCTCTCAAATAACTGGTGATGGAATATATGTGATCAAGAAAACATGAATAATTATTAAACCACATGTTGAAATAATATTTATTTAACTTTTTAAATAATAAATGATAATATATTATTTAACTGAGATTCTGGATACACTTAGTGTGTGACTCTCTAGACCACTTTCTTTGTGGAATTGGCCGAATAATCCTAAAGTCCAAGGTTTTCATCTAAAATTACCCCAAGGAACCCATAGAGAAATATGTTAACGAAAAAATGAAATAATATATCATATAGATGCTTACTGTGTAATATAATCCTTTTATCATGATATCTCTAATCTAGTAGGTTGCATGTTGGTTTCATCAACCTATGTGCTTGATGTATCTTTATTTGACTTTCCTAAAATTGAACTTGTCTATAGAACAACATGGCTATGGATTTATTTAGGCTATATCATTTCCATAAAAGTTATTTAGATATTAAATTCTATTAAATAACAGAAGTAACAAATCCTTTCTCACATTATTCATTAATGAAATATTACTCATGATGCACCCAATGTATACTACCTCTTCACGAGCATATATCTTCACGATTTTCATTAATACATAAAAATACATGACTTATAATACTCATTAATAATAATATTAATTTCAAAGGATTAATAGACACATCCGCATATAGGAACAATCAACGACACATATAAATGTGGATTTTCTAATGGTGGGTCTCATTCTCAAAATATCCTACACTGGATATTACTAAGGGCGTACACCAAGAGAAGGTGCCTCAAATTCCTATGAGTCTCCACCCATGATAGACTGTATCATTTTTTCCCTTAAATATTTTCATCTAGATATAGAACATATATTTAATAATACTATCATGGAACTTCTAGGTTCTCATCATAGTGGTAACTACTATGACCTTTTAGTGCAACGAATACTTTAAGGATGTTATCACGTATGATGTTATGAAAAAGACACTCATGATGTGATAAAAAGTTTATTAATATTAAAAATAATGAATATATGTTATCATAAAGTAAACATAAGTTGGTTCTAGGGAACCAACTCTCACAGAATCCCACATACACTATAATCAATTTCTAATAAGCTTCAATCCACTAACTCTAACATGAAACTCATTATTTTTCTAAGTTAAGCCTTTGGTAAATGGGATTTTCATGTTTTCTTCTATGGGAAATCTTTTTACTGCAACTTCACCCCTCTGAGAAAAATCCCTCAAGAGGTGATACTTTTGGAGTATATGCTTTTTCCGTTGGTGGGACCTTGACTCTTTTGTAAGAGCCACCACTGTAATATTATCACAATACACTGTGATAGGGCATTTGATTCTAGGTACTACAACAAGATCCTGTACAAAGTTTTGTATCCAAATGGATTACTTGGCTACATCAGAATCCATTATATACTCAGACTCCACTATAGAATCAATGACAAATGGATTCTTTGAACTCTTTTAGCTCACAACTCCACCATTGAGACAAAAAACATATCCTGATTGTGACATTAGATCATTCTGATCTATTTAAAAACTATAATTTGTATAACCCTTGATGAATAGATCCTTGTATCCTCCTTACACTGGGAACATATCATTAGTTCTTTCCAGATACTTAAGGATAACCTTAATGGCAGAACATTTTTTTTCTCCTGGATAATCTTGATATCTACCTATCATTCTCAATGGATAGGAAACATAAAGTCTAGTATATAACATGACATATATGATTGATCCTATCGCTAAAGCGTATGGGATCTTACTCATTATCTCTTTCTCCTGTTGTGTATGAGGTCATGTTTTCTTAAAAATATGTATACCATGTGACACTATAATCAATCCCCTCTTGGATTATTCCATACTAAATATCTTAAGTATTTTTTCAATTTATATACTTTGAATAAGTCCAAGAATCCACTTGGATCTATCACTAATGATCTTGATCCCTATATTATATGTTGATTCTCCCAAGTCCTTCATGGAGAAACACTTGTCTAACCAGTCCTTAACAGACTATAAGACTGGTATATGATTTCCAATAAGTAATATGTCATCAACATATACTACTAGGATAATGACCACATTCCCACTAAACCACTTTTAAATAAATAGATCACATTTGTTCTTAATGAAAACAAATTCTTTTATAGCTTCATCAAATCAAATGTTCCATGACATGGATGCTTTCTTCAATCCATAAATGGATATCTGTAACTTTCATATCCTTTTGGCATCACTTTGAGTCACACAAAAAATTTGGTTGTGTCATGAAAACATCTTCCTGAAGGTTCTAATTAAGGAAATATGTTTTTTCATCCATCTTCCAAATTTAATAGTCATGGTAATCTGGTATAGCAAATAGAATTCTGATGGATTTAAACATGGAAACTGGTGAAAATGTTTCATCATAGTCAATTCATTAATGCTATTTAAACCCTTTATCCACTAGCCCTACTTTATAGGTATTTACATTACCTTTAATGTCCATTTTTCTCTTGAATTCCCATTTGGACTCGACGGGGTTTACATAAATTGTTACATCAACTAACCCAAACTTTTTTATGACACATGGAATCCATTTAAGAATTCATGGATTCTTTCTATCCTGTAGATTCTAAGATCTCTATTACCTATTTATAGAATATAGGTTCATCATTATCAACTAATAATGAGTCACCATATTTAGTGACTAGAAAACCATATCTCCCTGATTATCTAACCTCCTTAATGCTCCTATGAAGTACTTGTGTTTTAGGAAATACTTATTTCATGGTGACCAGTGGAATCTGTTATTTTTGAGGATGTTCACACTCTAAATAAATACAGATTATCTATAAATATTCACTTTATTATTTGAGGGTTTGTATAGGTATCATCCCTTTGTTTCCTTAGGATTCCCTTGATCGCACCATGATTCACTGTTTTATTTTCACTCTTACACCACTATGCTAAACTTGTTTTATATTAAAAATTATAAAAATAATAAAAAATTAAATTCTATGTTGTAATCATTTATTTTATTTTTATCACTGTTAAAAAGTTCAATGTTACTTGTTTTGATGATTTCATTGTAGGAGGAGGTGATTTGGAGGACCCATAATGATGTCCAAGTAAAATAGACCAAACTGCGCAAGATCCATACACACCAGTGGACTCATCCATGTACTTCTACTTACCCGTACATCCAAATAGGGTGAAATTTTGTGGTATAGTCCAAAATTCATTGGGATAAATTTCATCTGAAGGAACACAAGACTCATTCGTCCATCTGGTGGCCCAAACGACGTGATCTATCCAGCACACTGAATCTGCACAAATTCAAAAGTGGTGTGATGTGATCTATCCATATCTAGAGATATAAATGTCCAAATTGTGCCAAAATTTCATTGGAAACAGAAAATATGTGGGGATACAAATTTTTTATTTTCTCCAAATCGATATAAGTCTTTCTAGAGGCCTAAACCTATGTGAAAAGTGGTTTTAAGAAATCTATGTGCTCAAAACCACCTTCCCATTTTCCTATAAAATGGAACCTTGGGCTCCCCATTTGTAAGTTAGACCAGGAGTCAAAGCTCTGGTATTTCAGAGACCCAAAGGAGTCCTCTCCTTATCCAATAAGTTCTGGAGGGCCCTATCATCATAGGGGTATCAACAATGAAGAAGGATTTTCACCCAAGCCATATCCTCCTCTCGATGGCGAGCTAAACGGTGGATGATCATTTCGAGGGAGCTACACATACTTGGGATGGAGTTATGAAACTTGATACTCTATTGGTTTTGTATAATTTTTTTGTGGATTATTTCTCTTATGTTTCATTTAAACATGTTTATCCTCTGAATTCATTTCTTGAGTTTAATTAACTAAACCGCTTTTCATTTCAACACCGATTGAGTTGAAATTTCAAGTGGAAAACTTGGGTTTTTCCAATTGGTAAACACAAGGATCCTATTTATCTCACACATAAAAAAGATATTAGTATGCTTTGGTAGCCATTAATCTGTTCTTGAAGTCAAAACCTTGAAAACATTATTTTTGTGTCAAGGGTTGGTACTTTGTGCAATGTTTTGAGATGCAAGAGGGGAATCAAGATCTTGACAACCCTCAACCAAAGAATTAAACAAAACCATGTGAAATTTTCAGAACAATGAACTATCCAATATGTGTAGTGAACTTTAAGTGATCTATTTATCTCATAATTCTAAAACACCACTTTTATTTATCAACTATTAAACTCTTTAAATCAAGTCATTTTCTTAAAACTATTTTCAAACCACCCCCTCTTTTGTTCTTCTTATTAAAAATTCACACTATAAAATCACCAACACTCCTTGAGAGACAACCTAGGGTCTACCCTAGACTAAAAAAATCTTTTAAATCACTATCAATTTAACATGTTGTGACAAAGTGTTCAGCCCTATAAAGATACACTTTGTGCCCTGAGGTTTTAGTTTGTTTCCTGATAAGTCCTTAACAAATTTCTAGCAACCCCAAACACATTTATGTGAAAAAAAGGGTTTATTTACACTCCATAACTCAAAGTTAATTCTATTTTCCACTTTAGTTGGTACTCATTTTAGTGTGTATGTCATAGTTTATAATGAATATCCCAAAAACGATAATAGAAGATATGCATGACTCGTCATCAACCTTACCATGTCTAATGAGGTATAGTTCCTCATTTCACTAACACCATTCCACTACGGTGTTTAAGGTGGATTGAGTTGAGATAGAATCCCAAACTCTCATAAAATTTTGATAAACTCTTGGTTAATATATTCACCACCTCGATCTAATTAAAGTTTCTTTATCTTCTTCCCAAGTTAATTCTATAATTAATTATTGAATTATTTGAATTTCTCAAAGGACTCAGACTTATACCCCATCAAGTAAAAATATACATATCTACTCAATTAATCAGTAAAAATTATGAAGTAATAATACCAACCTTTAGCTTCTATTGAAAATGGTCCACACACATTATTATGTACCAATCATAAAGGATATATATCCCTTTCACCCAGTCTATCGAATATTAGTTTGTTCATTTTTCCTTGTAAACAAGCATGAAATATTTCAAGCGGTGTTAGCTTAAAAGAGTCTAAATAACCATCTTGGCTGAACTTTGTCAAATTCTTCTCATTTACATGAACAAGGAAGTGATTCCATAGTTGGGTGTTATATTAGTCGTGTGAACATGATTCATTATCTATTTCTAATACTTGTTTTTCATAATTTAATACATAAATATTGTTATTTAAATGTGATATACCATAATATATGTTGCCTTTATAAAAGAAACAACTTTTATTTCCAAATTTTAAAATAAAACCATATGCATCTAGGTATGATACATAAATTATGTTCTTGGTAACAGTTGGTATATAATAAAAATATTTTAAAACCAATATAATGAATGTTGTTAATGAAAGGTAGTAGTCACCAATGGATAAAGAAGCCAACCTCACACCATTGGTAGCTCCCAAATCCACCTATCCTATAGCAATATTTTAGAATCTAATTGGTTCCTATATTTTTATATAGATGTGATAACCACAAGCTGTGTCTAATAACCAATATGTAGTTAATGAAATATTACACTTGATAACGAATGCACATTTAGCTTCCCCTTTCTTATGGGTTTAGTTTCTTTTCTAATAGTATTTCTTTCCACATGCAAAAAATATTGCTTACTTTTCATTACTCTATATCTAGATCTTCCTCTTCTTGGAAGGATAGTGCTCAAGAAATTTATACTTGTTATGAGTCTTGGTTCCCTTCACCTTGTTCTTCCTTTTCCTATTCACCAGAAGGACTGTGGGTTTTTCATGCCCTGTGCCCTTATCCACTTTGTGGATCAGAGTGATAATTTCAAAAATAATCTTCTCATTATTACTCATGTTATAATTGATAATAAAAATAGAAAAGTAATTGGGTAGTGGGGAAAGTATGAGATCTGTTTGTAACTCATCTAGGAATTTAATACCTAAGATGTCTAAGCATTCAATGTAGCTAATAATCTTAACTACATGAGTCATGGTCGGTGCTGACTCTCTGAGTTTAGTTGTAAATAGAGAATTTGAGATCTCATATCTCTCTTGATAGATCTCCCAAAGGTGATACATCATGTTATATCCATCCATGTCCTCGTGTTACTTCATAAGCTCATTAGTCATGGATGATGGCATGAAATACTGAACATCTGTAAAAAAATTCAAATGTTTCTCATAGAGATATAACTCTTCCTCACTATCCTCTTTACCATGAACATCAATAATAGGTTCTTCTAGTGCATATAATTTCCTTTCATGACATATGATAACACATAAGTGCATTTTCTATTCTTATAAATTTGTGTTGGTGAGAATTTTATCCTTCTCAATTATGTATCATAGTGATATATTTCAAGACATTTTTATTGTTTTTTCTATAAATAATATGGGAAAAGTTTTAGTACTTAATATAATAAAATTTAGAAAAATAAATAAATATTATATTTATTAATCTCCCATTATTTTATTTAAACCCAATAACACTCACCATTAGATTTGAAATATCTTTTTTCTTATACATTCTGGTGGAAAGGATCTATATTCCCCTTCTCTCCACTTCAACTTTGGATGATCAAGTAATTTTAATGGTTTTAAGTATTCATTCCAAATTCCAATGGAATTAACTCACATTTCATTGATCTGTTGAGTGGACTCCCCAATCCTAAAATCCTTAAATTAGATTTCCTCAAACTTTGCCTCTCAGTTACACTAAGTCTTACTTTATTAGTCAAGCCTTGATGTGAATTAAGTTAAGTCAACCAAAAACTTTATGTCAGAATTCCCTGATAATTGAAAGCCTCCCAACTTTGGGGGGTCAAGCACTTTGAACTATGGTTCTGTTTTAACTAAAGTGGTGGTAGGTTATACCAACTTAATATATAAAATTAAGGGGTTTTATATTTATGCATAAATTTTTAATTAATATATTTATTACATGCTTTTTAATATTAAGTGTAATTACATAAGTGGTTAACCATGTCTTAAATAATTTTTACATATAAGTCGGTTTATTTTAGTTCTATCTTGTATGATTATTAATTCATTAATTAATGTGATCACGAAAAAAAATCTATAATGAAATAAACATGAAACTTGATAGAAATAAAATAATAAAGTGGTATGATCATGAGCTTCTACTAATGGTTAGTTTATCTAGAAGATGATAAACTAACCGTCAACCTAGGGGGGAAACACCTTGAACCATTTATATTATGTTTTACATCTTTCCATCTATTCACTTTTGTATCTCTCGTGGATTTATTTCTCCTCAGATCTAAACTTGAACCAACTCCACTATCTTGGGAGATCCATCCATTATATATGCTTTTAATCACACGCGGGTGAGGGAAACCAAAGAATTGGTTAAGGGGTTTACATAAAAGAAACCATGGGCACACATACTCTTACATAATGAGAGGAGGGATTAAATTATTCCAAAAATTTAATTTAATAATAAATTAATAGAAACCAATCACATATAAAGTTCTGGTTTAGGCTCATAATCATCCACATGCATGCAACAAATTTTTCATTTAATAAAAGTAGCATTCAATTCTAATCATTCTTATTTAAGATAAATCATGCCTGGATCAATTAATTATTTTATTTAATTAATCAATTATTTTATCTTAATTCCCATACAAATTTTCTTGAGATTCTCATCCATCATAATTTTTAACAAATTAAATAAATTTATTTAAAATTAAGTGTACAAAAAAAATGTATCTTGGAGGCAACATGGTGAGTACCCTTATGAACTACCCAACATATATTATACTCATATATTGTTTACTCTTGTGACATGTGGCATACACAACTTATCACATAATTTCATAGTGGGTACTGTCAACTTAATTACCACATAGAACACATGGTATTTGTGTATCAGGTTATGCTTCAATGTGTGTAGAGTAATAACTGTAAAATGACTTATACATGATATGAAGATCTGAACATTATACAAAAATTAATCACACACACACACACACATATATATAAATTATCACATGGTGTGTACTATAAACTTAATTACCACATAGAACACATGTTGATAAGGTTTGAACAGTATAATAAATTAATTTTTAATTTTGTGTAATTTGGTAAAAGTTTACGGTGTATACATCACATTTTACATGACAGGAATTATTCTCACCGTCAATCTACAGAACATGCTTAGGGACTCAATGTGTAACCATACCATAAAAAATATTGGAGTAAACATCATGTGCATGGGATATACAGTGTGTGGTCTTTGAGTTACACAGTCACTAGTCATGTAGGTCGTGTAAGAGGATACACATCCTATCTATGACTAAAGGACTACACACCATATATAAAAGTTACATAGTGTGTGATCCATCTCATCATGCATGAGGTTGGCCCAGTCAACGCGCAGTGTGTAATTAAATTCATAGCGTTTAATAAATTTTCACAAATTGAATCAATTCCAAATTAATTTAGGCTGCATTAAACACTAGTATAAGGCATGTACCTCCGGGCTACATGGTGTGTACTCTTGTGTTGTCCAGAAAGACTCCTTAGAACCTTCAGATGAGATCTTTGGATTTATTTGATTCATAAAATTAATTTATTTGGTTATATTTTCAAGAAAATAAGAGGAATAAAATAAATCTATTAATTCATATTAAATAACGATTAAAATTTAATTGAAAAATAATGACAAATGTGTAAATACATCAATGGTATTTAAATAATTATAAATAATTATGTGACCCCTTTGATACCATTTTTAGGTTTCGATCATAGCAGAAGCATCGAATAGGGAATTCCCAACTTTACTTTTTTTTGTGATCGATGACTAATTTGAGATTTACACAATGATAAACATTGTGATCAACAAAATTGAATCAAATAATATAGAAAATAGATAAACACCCAAACCAAATAACAAGATCATAATATATTGTTTATAATTAATTTAAGAAATTAAAGAATTTTCTTATTTGAAATTATTTATTCATCGATGGATATGACAATGTATCTACATCATACCGTCGTTTCATTATAGGAATTAAGAATATATTCCCTTCAGCAGTGATCCACATGTGTTCCGTGAACCTCTGAACATCACCATAGGAATATTTAGGTTCTATCATGGAAGATCCTAACACTTGCACCATTTTCCTTTAATCTCCCCAAGAATCGCTTCAAGGAAAGGTTTTCTTTGATATCTTTTTACTTGAGAGTGGTGGTGGAGGAGGATTTCTCTCTATTATTGAGAGTGTTATTAGAGATAGAGGTCTTTAGGGATTTGAGAGGATTCTCTCTGGATCTATTTATGCACAAAAAATGAATTAACTCTCTTAATAAAATAATATAATTAGGTTTATATACCACTTGGTTTAAAAAAATAATAATTTCACATATGCTCTTATTAATTTCGTAATCCATTATGTAACCCCATGTATATAATAATAGTATATTATTATTTTACTTAACATGTGCTAAAATCGTGAATTAAATTAAATATTATTTATTCAAATAATATTTGATATATATTAGTTCTCACTAAACCATTAAACTCATTCCTCCATTCCTCCAAAATATTTATCGGGCCTTGAATAATGACTATTTATTTAATATATAAATATCACTGCATTATTCTCTAATAAAAAAATATTATATTCACTAAATAGAAAATAAATATTATTCATTTATGAAATATTACTCGTAACGCACCCAACGTATCCTACCTCGCAATAGGAATATGTCATTATGGTTTTCCTCAATAAATCAATATACATGACTTATAATACTCATTAATAATAATATCAAAGTATAAGGATTAATAAACACATATACAGATAGGAACTACCAATGACATATATAAATGTGGGCTTCCTACCAGCAGGTCTTATTCTCATAATATCGTACACCGGATATTACTAAGGGTGTACACCATAATAAGGTACTTCAAAGTCCTATGAGTATCCACCCATGATAGCTTGTATCATTTTTGTCCCTCAAATGATCCCATTAAACTATAGAACATATATTTAAGAATATTTCGTGGCACTTTTAGGTTTTCATCATAATGGGTAATTGTTATGAACATTTAGTGTGACAGCTACTCTTACGACATTATCATATACTATGTTATGGAGAATAACAATCATGACATGATAAGGAGTTTTTTAATATTAAAAAAATGAATATAAGTTATCATAAAGTACACATAAGTTGGTTCTAGGGTACCAACTTCAACACATTATGATTTTGTGGTTATACCCTTTGAGTTGACGAATTCTCCATCTGTATTCATAGATCTTGTGAATATAGTTTTCCATGAGTATTTGGATAAGTTTTTTGTTTTTTTATTGATGATATTTTGTTTTATTAAAAGAATTATACGGATCAAGAAAAACATATAAGTATTGTTCCTTAAACCCTGAAAGAAAATAATTTATATGGAAAATTTAGTAAATTTCATTTTTGGTTACATCAATTTTCATTCCTTGGATATATCATAAATAAAGATATCATAACTATTTATCCTACTAAAACTAAATTAGTTGATTAATGAGATTCATAGTTTTATTGGATAAGAATCCTATTATTAGTGATTTTTTGAAAACTTTTCACGGTTATCTAGCCCACTAACTAAGTTAACATGAAAAGGTGTTAGGTTTATCTAGACAAAGGAATGCGATGAATGATTCTAGGAATTTAAAGGAATATTAGTGAACAATCTAGTTTTGGTCCTTCCATTTAGAATGGAATTTTTTTTATCAAAAATGATGATTATTTGAAGATATTGGGTTATGTTTTAAAGTAGAATGATTGAGTAATTTCTTATGATTTACATCAATTATAACCCCATGAGAAAAATTATCCTACACATGACCTTGAACTAGTGGTTGTAGTGTTTAATTTAAAGATTTAGAGACATCATTTATATAGATTAAAGTGTGAAATATATATTGATAATAAAATATTGATGTTTATATTCACTTAGAAAAAGTTGAACATGAGACAGAAGATATAGATGGAATTGATAAAGGATTATGACTGTACAATTCACTACTATAAAAACGGGCTTTATCAGTGCTCAAAATGGGCTTTAATAGCGCAAAAAAACACTATAAAGCTCAGCGCTGATAAGGGGGGGTCCCATTTATCAATGCTAAAAAATTCTGATAAAGGGAGCCTTTATCAGTGCTTAAAATGCACTGATAAATGCCCTACCTTCTGAAACATAAAATTTTGCAGCAGCACACCCAAACAAGACCTGCAAAAAATCAACATATCAAACAAGCAGTTCACACAGATAAAATATGCTATGGTAGTCAATTTGGGATCAAACTATGGGAAAAATCCATAAATAATGTGATGTAATAATTATTCATTATGATTATCAAAAGGTACCATTAAATACTATCTCCTCCAAATGATATCTTACATTTCCTCTGATAAAATATATAGAGAGAGTTCAATGTCAGAACCTTAAGAAAATTTTGATTAAGGCATGCGTGCGAGTTATTCTTCATTTTTTTGTGGTTAAGATTTATTTCAAGCTTGGATATGGAATTTTTTTTATATATTTTGAGTTCATTTTGGGATATGCTGCCTTAGGACTTAGATATTTTCCCCTGTCAGCTGTTGCTTTCACTTAAACTTTTGTCCATTTTAAACAAAAGAGAGACACTTTTATGTGATACCGGTCGCACCATGCCTCGGATTGAGGCGGTTTTGACTCATACACATCAAAAATGATCCATGTATCATTATCCTAAAGTATCAACACAATATGAATGTGTTTGGTCAGTTTTCTGTATGTCAGTTGTTGTTTTCACTTAAAATTTTATCCATTTTAAACAAAAGAGAGACACGTTGAGTGATACCGGACACACTGTGCCTCATATTGAGGCAGGGTTGACTCGTACACATCAAAAATGACTCATGGATAATTGGAATAAAGTATCAACACAATCCAAATGCATTTGGTCAGTTTTCCATATGTCAGTTGTTGTTTTCCCTTAAAATTATGTCCATTTTAAACAAAAGAGAGACACTTTGAGTGATACCGGTCACACTATGCCTTGGATTAAGGATGGGTTGACTCATACACATCACAAATAACCCATGGATAATTCTCCTAAAGTATCAACACAATCAGAATGCGTTTGGTTGGTTTTTCGTATGTTAGTTATTGTTTTCACTTAAAATAATCATCATTTTAAACAAAAGAGAGACACTTTGAGTGATACTGGCCACACCGTGCCTCATATTGAGGCAAGGTTGACTCTTAAACATAAAAAATGATGCATGGATCATTATACTAAAGTATTAACACAATAATAATCTGTTTGGTCAGTTTTCTATACTTCAGTTGTTGTTTTCACTTAAAATTATGTCCATTTTAAACAAAAGAGAGACACTTTGAGTGATACCGGTCACATTGTGCCTCAGATTGAGGCGAGGTTGACTCATACACATCCAAAATGACCCATTTATTGTTTTAATAAATTATAAACACAATCCTAATGTGTTTGGTCAGTTTTACGTACATTAGTTGTTGTTTTCACTTAAAATTCTATCAATTTTAAACAAAAGAAAGACACAGTGTGATACCGGTCACACTGTGCCTTGGATTGAGGCGGGGTTGACTCATATATGTCGAAAATGACCCATGGATCATTATCCTAAAGTATCAACACAATCTGAATGCGTTTGGTCAATTTTTCGTACGTCAGTTGTTGTTTTTACTTAAAATTTTGTCCATTTTAAACAAAAGAGGGACACATTGAGTAATACCGGTCAAAACGTACATCATATTGAGGTGGGGTTGACTCATACACATCCAAAATGATCCATGTATAGTTATAATAAAGTATAAACACAATCTGAATGTGTTTGGTTGGTTTTCCGTACATCAGTTGTTGTTTTCACTTAAAATTCTGTCCATTTTAAACAAAAGAGAGACACTTTGAGTGATACCAGTAAAAATATTCCTCAGATTGAGGCGGGGTTGACTCTTACATGTCAAAAATGACCCATGTATCGTCTTAATAAATTATAAACACAATCCTAATATGTTTGGTCGGTTTTCCGTACGTCAGTTATTGTTTTCACTTAAAATTTTGTCCATTTTAAACAAAAGAGAGACACTTTGAGTGATACTGGTCACACCATGCCTATTATTGAGGCGGGTTTGACTCATACACATCAAAAATGACCCATGTATAGTTTTCATAAAGTATCAACACAATCTGAACACATTTGGTCGGTTTTCCGTACATTAGTTGTTGTTTTCCCTTAAAATTCTTTCCATTTTAAACAAAAGAGAGACACTTTGAGTGATATCGGCCACACCATGCATAATATTGAGTAAAGGTTGAATATTACATGTTAAAATGTACCATTTATAATTCTCCTAAATTATCAACATAATCCTAATGCGTTTGGTCAGTTTTCTGTACGTCAGTTGTTGTTTTCACTTAAAATTCTGTCCATTTTAAACAAAAGAGAGATACTTTGAGTGATATTGGTCATATAGTGCCTCATATTGAGGCTTGGTTGACTCATAGACATAAAAAATAACACATAGATCATTTTCCTAAAGTATAAACACAATCCTAATGCATTTGGTCGGTTTTCTATATGTCAGTTGTTGTTTTCACTTAAAATTCTAACCATTTTAAATAAAAGAGAGACACTTTGAGTAATACTGGCCACACCGTGGCTCATATTGAGGTAGGGTTGACTCTTACACATCACAAATGACCCATGGATAGTTGTACTAAATTATCAACACAATACAAATGTGTTTGGTCGGTTTTCCGTATGTCAGTTGTTGTTGTCACTTAAAATTTTGTCCATTTTAAACAAAAGAGAGACACTTTGAGTGATAACAGTCACACTATGCCTTGTATTGAGGCTAGGTTGACTCATACACATAAAAAATTAACCATGTATCATTATACTAAATTATCAAAAGAATCTGAATGCGTTTGGTTAGTTTTTCGTATGTCTGTTGTTGTTTACACTTAAAATTCTGTCCATTTTTAACAAAAGAGAGACACTTTGAGTGATACCTGACACATCGTGCCTTGTATTGAGGTAGGATTGACTTATACATGTCAAAAATGACCCATGAATCATTTTAATAAATTATAAACACAATCTGAATGCATTTGGTCAGTTTTCTGTATGTCAGTTGTTGTTTTCACTTAAAATTTTTGTCCATTTTAAACAAAAGAGAGGCACTTTGAGTGATACCGGTCACACTATGCCTTATATTGAGGTGGGGTTGACTCTTAAATGTCACAAATGACCCATTTATCGTTCTCCTAAAGTATCAACACAATTTGAATGCGTTTGGTCGGTTTTCTGTACGTCAGTTGTTGTTTTTACTTAAAATTCTGTCCATTTTAAACAAAAGAGAGACACTTTGAGTGATATCGGCCACACTGTTCCTTGGATTGAGGAGGGGTTTACTCATACATGTCAAAAATGACCCATGTATCATTATAATAGAGTATAAACACAATAAAAATGCATTTTTTCAGTTTTACGTACGTCAGTTGTTGTTTTCACTTAAAACTCTGTCCATTTTAAACAAAAGAAAGACACTTTGAGTGATACCAGTCACATTGTGCCTTGTATTGAGGCGGGGTTGAATTTTAAATGTCAAAAATTACCCATGTATCGTTATTCTAAATTATCCACACAATACTAATGCGTTTGGTCAATTTTTTGTACGTCAGTTGTTGTTTTCACTTAAAATTTTGTCCATTTTAAACAAAAGAGTGACACATCGAGTAATACCGGCCACACCGTGCCTCGGATTGAGGAGGGGTTTACTTTTACACGTTAAAAATGACCCTTTTATCATTCTCATAAATTATCAACATAATATGAATGTGTTTGGTTGGTTTTCTGTACGTTAGTTGTTGTTTTCACTTAAAATTTTGTCCATTTTATACAAAAGAGAGACAGTTTGAGTGATATCGGTCACACTGTGCCTCGGATTGAGGTGGGGTTGACTCATATACATAAAAAAATAACCATTTATATTTATCCTAAATTATCAACATAAAAATAATGTGTTTGGTCAGTTTTATGTATGTCAGTTGTTGTTTCGCTTAAAACTTTGTCCATTTTAAACAAAAGAGAGAAACTTTGAGTGATACCGGTTACACCATGCCTCATATTGAGGAAATGTTGACTTTTACACATCAAAAATGACCCATGTATTTTTTTTCTAAATTATCAACACAATCATAATGTGTTTGGTCAGTTTTCCGTATGTCAGTTGTTGTTTTCACTTAAAATTTTGTTCATTTTAAACAAAAGAGAGACACTTTGAGTGATACCAGTCACACTGTTCCTTGGATTGAGGTGGGGTTGACTTGTACACATCAAAAATGACCCACAGATCATTCTACTAAAGTATCAACACAATCCAAATGTGCTTGGTTGGTTTTCTGTACATCAGTTGTTGTTTTCACTTAAAATTCTGTCCATTTTTAAAAAAAAGACACTTTGAGTGATACCATCCACACTATGCCTCATATTGAGGAAGAGTTGACTCGTACACATCACACATGACCCATGGATCATTTTCCTAAAGTATCAAAACAATCCTTATGTGTTTGGTCAGTTTTCCGTATGTCAGTTTTTATTTTCATTTAAAATTCTGTCCATTTTAAACAAAAGAGAGACACTTTGAGTAATACTGATCACACTGTGCCTCAGATTGAGGCGGGGTTGACTCATACACATCACAAATTACCCATGGATTTTTTTAATAAATTTAAAACATGTATTTGGGGGGGATACCCTATGGAGGAAGGAGGTTCCAACAATGTTCATTTTCTTATTATGGATAATTAGAAAACATACAATTTCTACCAATAAAAATGTTCAACACTTGGGAATCCATTTGGAATCTCGATGCTCATACTACAATAAATTTAGGGTGGATATGTTTACTCATCTTTTCTTTGAATGTGAATGGGAATGCGTGATATGAAGGTATTTTTGAGATTTTACTGGGTTTTCTTATCCAAATCCCAAAGAAAAGTGGTTCATCATTCTTGCTTGTTGCTGGTGCATTTAATCTCTTAAAATGGACAAATGACTCATTAGAGAAAGGATGTTTTATTTAATAACAATTAAAATTTTCCTACAAACATTTACATACAACAATGTTTTATCTTTTGATCTTCATGAACACCTCTCAAAAATGTTCTCCAATTTTACATGTCCCTAAGTGAGATCTTCATGCTATTTGTGTAAAATATTCCATCAGGTATGCATCCCACTCGTTTATGAACAAATCTATATCATCTTGTGAATATGAGGCTTTTTGACAATCAGAGTAATACTTCAAAATATATAAATAAATAATTAAAAAATAATTTAAATGAAATAGTAGTTTTTTTTAAATTACCTCTTTAGGGATGCTAGTTTGTTGATGGAAAACGATCTCTCTCATAAATTTATGAACATAATAACCATGATATTTATCATTTGTTTATTTTGGACACTGAAAAAACTTTGATCATTAGGAGAATAAGTAACTTATTTTGATATGTGTTTGGATAGTGAAATTTTATTTTATATACCCTGATACTTGTTCAGACGTAGTACTTTCTCACCTTCTTATGCTCCGACCCTATCCTAATTCCTTTTTTAGATGATATGTATATACCACCCTATCATAACAGAATCCTCAGTAAAAGATAATATAAATTATATAACTTGATGTTTAGACCTAAAATATAGGATGTAGTGTCTTACAGATTCACAAACTCCATCATGTTTGGTCAGTTTTTTGGATATCCTTGCATTGAATTAAGAAAATAAATCTTTGGAGTATCCAAGTTCACCATAATAAGCAGCTAATGTTACCTAAAAACACAAAAAGGAATAAGTAATGAAAGAAGTGAAAATATAATTGATATGCTTTAATCGTAGAGTTTTACCCCTACATGGTTGGTATTAGGAAGATTCTGTCATCTGTAATCTTTCTTTCAAATAATTTCAGCAAGCCTTTCACTATTTCATCCCTTTTTTATGGCTCTAATTTCGTTAGTTGTGTTGATGTGGTATGAGGACTAACGAGTCTGAATTTTGGATCATGGAGAAATTCCTTCAACTGTTTTTTATATATACAACTTCCAATAATATAAAATGAATTTATTTATAATCATCACATTATATCAGCTTTTATAAAATCAATTAATTAAAACATACCTCATATATAAATTTAAAACCGTGATGCCTAGCCAACCATATTCAAGGATTTCATTTACATTTTCAACAGCAACGAAATATTGAATTTCCTCTCCGTATATATTCTTTTCAAAAAAAACTATATGACTACTACCAATTTTTAGCTCCATATCCACATGATTCTTCAATGCTAGTAAATGTGGATAGAGAACAGGTGGTGTTATTGTGCTTTCAGTAGATCTTTTGGATTGGTTGTTCAATCCTTTAGATGCTTTTGATCCCACATTTCTTGTCACCCCCTTCCCTTTCTCCTTCTATAATAACATTCATTGGTTCATAAATTTTTTCATTAATTGTTAAAGGTTTATCTTTAAAAAAATTAAATAAATACCTATTTGTCCACATGTACTCTTAAAAGTTGTGACGGCCATGCAATGAATGTCCCAATAGCCTTTTGACTTTATTAATATCATCATCATCAAGTGGAATAGGTATCTCTGCATTTGGCTCATGAGCTATAGTAATTTTTACTTTCAGATGATCTATTGGAAGTGGTCTATTATTCAGATTGTCCTCTGGGATTTTGAACAATGTATCCCTCACTACTGGGTGATAGGTGGGTGTTGATAGATATAAATCACAGTCATTATCACCCTGTAGAAGATCAATACAGGAAAATTATCATTGTTTGTCTGATTCTCATTTCATGGAAACAATTATTAGAATATTGATTACCATGACTAAGATAGCTCATTAAAGGGAATGGCTCGCCTCAAAGCTGGTGGGGGTGGGGAGGGATCTTCACACGCTTGTTGTTCCTGAGTTGTGTCTTCTCCTTGCTTCCCACCCATAAAAGTTGCTAGCAACTCTCTTTGCCATTGAAATCGTTCTTCAAGAGTTTCTAGTCTTTCACTCATTTGTTTCATTTCTTCATTTCTATAATCCTTTTGTTTTTTTCTCAAAATATACTCAGGGTGTCACCCCAAACCCCACACATCTAACACAACCGTATTGTTCTGGCCGCTTCAAAGTCATTGATAATAGGTCTGTATCTGCTACAGGAGTAGCTGATTTTTGTGACTGTCAGATATAGGAAAATAAGTAATTATTATGTAATTTCAATTTAAAACAAAACTTTTTATCATGTCATACTTACACATATTTCCCACACTTTTTGTGTGTTTTCATCTACTAGATTCCCTTCCTTATTCAAACTTTCCTCCTTCCATAGCACATGATGTGGGATGGAAGTGCCTTTGGATTTAGATTAATCAATATACATATAAATATAGAAAGATAATTATGATATTGTTTCTTGGAACATAACAATATTACTGTAAATTTAAAATATGTACCGTTTTTTTCTAGAAAAGCATACCCCATCCTTGCTTTACGATAGGGATATGTTGGTTTTGATGCATATTCCTTATTTTCAGTACTGAGTTGTTGTTTCATAAATGAAATATTGATAATAAAAGTGATGAATACATGTATCCTCAAACAACGTATTATCATCCACAATGTACCTGAAACTTCCCATCCCCACAGTGGCCAATAAATGCATCCCATTCTTCTTGGGATATCATGTGAGCGTAGACAAGGGGTGGGTGCGAGTTTATTTTACCTTTGGAATCTTTCAGGTGACATTTTGTTAAAATAGTGAGAAAACCTCGATGAATCCTTCCTGCAAGCCTTAGTACGTAATTATTATGTAAATCATCTACTATAAATGTACTCTGCAAGGGATTGAGAAGAGTAAGACATTGTTTCATTATTTTATTTTCTAGTAAATTAAATAAATAATATCATAATGTTACTATAATTTCTTCCCAGATCACATCCTTCAGACCGAACACAACATGGTTCCATGAATCTATGTCAATCGGCATGCGTTGCCGAGTGACAATTCCAATGTAACTACTAAACATAGCCTTGTTGATATTCACATGTTGGCCTCGTGCATTCCATCCGACATCAAATTCTATGCCTTTGCTTTTCACCTTAAGAACTTTGGCTAACACCATCAAACTATGATACACCTGTGTATCCTGCAACGCCGGTCCTTCATCCCCGATCATTTCACCGATATCAACATCATCAATATGTTCATATGAAATGTTAGCAATGGAATGTGATGATGGTTGTTGGAACTCAGTACTAGGAGCAGTAACAGGTTCAAAAACTTTTTGTTGCTCTGCACTTTGAGCAGCAGTAGCAGTAGTAGCAGCTTGAGATACTTGTTCAGCCTTGAGGTTAGGAGCACCAGAACGTGCAAAAGTCATTATCTGCAAAAGTGGTTGAACAATTAATTTAGATTACATAAATTTAGTAATGATAAGATAATAACATGAGATAACAATATCTATATTACAAACAAAATATAACTTGTTTATTTAACTATATTTCTTTTTTTCAAAGGCTGGAGGGATTTCACACCTCTATTGATTATCCAAATCCCTTCATTGTGGTCTCCTCTACCATAAAAAATTTCATCTACATTGGGACCACTATTAAATGATTGCGACGTACCACAAAAAGGATCATCCTCAATTGAATTTTCATATAACCCTTCAGTAGCTTTGGACGATAACAGAACAATCGACCACTTTCAGTTTGCAGGATCTAGAACATAAAATAATTGTACCGCTTGTAATGCCATTATAAACTGTTCATCTTTGTACCCTTATTTACTAAAATCAACTTTCACAAATCCCAATTCATCTATTTTAACACCACTATTGTTATCAACCCATTTTCATTGAAAAATAGGCAGTTGGAATGCCATATAATCTAACTCTCATATTTGTTTGATAATGCCAAATTATGACATATTCAAATAAATTGGATTTTTGTCTTTACTACTAGAAACATGCATCGCTTCAGCCACAAGTGTAACCCCACTATTTTTCATGGTACTATATTCATCATGTTAAAATTTATAGAATTTATAACCATTAATTACATAACCATTGTAAGATAATATATACACACTCGGTCTGACGGCTAGCCATCGAAGTCGTTCTGAAATTGAATTCGAATTTTCAGCTAACTCCTTAAAAATATGGTCCTGAAACCATCCTATAAACTGGTGATTATGTGTTTTGATATCCATTTTTCATCCCTTGATGGATTCAACTGCCAAAGAATTTCTTTGTGGGTTTCAATATATGGAGCAACCTCCCAACTGTTATGCAAAACATAAAGGTGGGCCTGCTCTTAATATGTAATATTGATTGTCACAACATCTCTTCCAGAAATTCCCTCACCCTCAATGCATCCAATGTGATGAGATTTTAGGAGACCAATGCTTTCCACATCAGATAAGTATTCGGTATATAATTCAATGGCTTCCTCAACAATATATCTCTCCACAATACAACCCTCTGGCCGACTTGAATTTTTGATATACCCTTTCAAAATCTTCATATACCATTCAACGAGGTACATCCATCTATAGTGAACATGACCACAAAGTCAAATCTCTCTCACCAATTGAACCATCAAATGAACCATCATATCAAAGAATGATGGTGGGAAGAACATATCTAATTCACATAATATTATGACAATTTCTCTTTCCATAGATGGAAATTTTTTTGGGTCTAAAACTTTTCTGTATATAGCTTTGAAAAAGAAACAAAGTTTGGTTAACGTATGACAAAAATTCTTGGGAAAAACACAACATAAAGCTATAGGAATTAAATCTTACATCAAAACATGGCAATCATGTGATTTCAAACCTTTTAACTTCAAATCATTCATTAACACAATGTTCTTGATATTTGATGAATACCCCTATAGAACCTTTACATCATTTAATAAGTTGCAAAACTGATATCTCTCCTCCCTGGAAAGAGTGTAAGCAGCTGGAGGAAGAAACATTCGATTTTCACCCTTCATGGGAGCCAAATCTTCTCATATTCCAATGTCAACCATGTCCAAACTTACTTTAATTCCATCCTTTGTTTTTTCAGGGGAATTTAGAAATGTTTCGATAACATTGTCACATACATTTTTTTCCACATGCATCACATCAAGAAAATTTCTGATGTACAAAAAATTCTAGTATGGTAATTCAAAAAAAATTAATCGCTTTTTCCAACTAATTTTCATAAAGTTTTTTGAAAATGGTTTACCAAAAACCGTGTTCACATCTTTTACTTTCCCAAACAGTTGATCACCTGTTAGTGGAGACATTTTTGTGTGTTATTCTAAACTTCCATTGAATGATTTCGTCCAATATCGGTACTTATACTGATGAGGTAGAAATCTACAATGTCTTAGAAACACATATTTTGATGGATGTTTCAACCTAATTGCTTCTGTATCTTCTTCACACATGGGAAACCCTTGAGTTCCTTTAATTCTATAGCCTGAAAAATTTCCATAAGTATAGAAATCATTTATCATCCCATACAACATCACTCTCAATGTGAATTATTCATTTTTATAAGCATCATACAACATAACACATGAATCCCACAATAACTTCAAATCCTCGATCAAAAGAGCCAAATAAAAATCAATATCGTTACCTGGTTGTTTTGGTCCTGATATAAGCATATATAACATGATGAATTACTATTTCATGCATAACTAGGGTGGCAAGTTATAATTTACCAACATAATAGGCCATGTACTATGAGTGTTGGTTTGAAAACCAAAAGGATTCACTTCATCTGTAGATAATGAAAGACGAAGGTTTCTCGGCTCATTTCAAAATTCAGGATACTCATGATCAATTCTCTTCCATTGAGGAGAGTCGGCCAGGTGACGTAATTTCTCATATTTATTTCTTTTATCTACATGCCACGACAATTGTCTTGTAGTTTCTTCACTTCCATATAGACTCCTAAACCTTGGAATGATTGGAAAGTATCATACAACTTTTATAGGACTTGATTTGTCTTTCTTGTATTAGGAAGCACCACACTTTGGGAATTATGTAATTGATTTGTTCTCCTTATAAAAAAATATAAAATCTTTCAGGAAAGCATGTATTCTTTCAGAAATCATACCCATCGAGCGTAGCATTTTTTTAGCTTCATATGTCTGGCTTGGGAGATCATTATCTTCCAAGAGCATGTCATTCAAGAGAGCAAGTAGTTTTGTAAAACTAACATCACTCTATCTGTTTCCTGCTTTCAATTTATACAACTTCAATAAAGCTGACAATGTTTTATATTTAGTATAACCAGCATAAAATAACGTCTTTACACAACTCTTTAAATTATCAAACAATTTTGGGCAATCACGGAGTTCATCTTTAATCGTCTTTGACATTTCCTCAATACGATCTTCATCATAATTGACATATGTAATCACATCCTCCATACGGTCTTCTTTATTATCCATATTTGTAATCATATCTGATGATCTATAAAACATTATTTTATCCCAGTCAATAGCTAAATTTGCTTTTTCTCCATGTTTATTCCAAAATTTATAACTCTGATCTATTCCGTGACATATCAAATATTCTTCCAACTCCTATGGATTAATTATTCTATAATAACAACAACGTAAACACAGATAAAGGATTTGAGAAGGATCCTTTGCATGATCCTTTGCTAACTTGATGAACTCTTTCACTCCATTCTCATACTCTATTGTCAAATGATTAGCATCCATCCAATATTTATTCATCTTCATCCTATTTGAATCTAAAATATTATTATTTATGATTCAAATACACAAAACAAGAATTCCAAATACAGTAAAATAGAACCACTTCCTTATAAAAATAGAGATTAATAGAGCCTAACCATTTCCAATAAATATTTGGAAATCAACAGAACCAGGATAGATCCCCCATCAAAATCAACACACTTTTCAGCCCCCTTACCAATAGTTCTAGCACCCACCACCCTTGAAGAAAAAAATTAAACATCCTTTTAACCACCCCTACCATCCACCTCATTCATAATAAAATAATCACATTAAACATCCCAAAACTAGTGACCAAACTCAAATAAAATGAAAACAAGGATATAATTTTGATGAGAAAAATAATATAGTAGATACATTTCCAAACAAAAAGGGGTTCTCAAGGGAGACAAATAACCTAGGTTTATCCAAAATTACTATGGAATATCATAGGTTTTGTTACCCAAATTAACATAAGAAATAGAAAATGGAGGTTAGTGAACATAAATTATATCATGAACATCTAAAGGATATGCAATAACTCTCCCTCACCTTCCTAAAACTTGTAACTAATATCCACAGACATGTCTTACATCCATTCTATAAAAAATCACATTCACATACAAAGGGATAAACAACAATCCCTTAGTGTTAAAAAAATCACACATGAGGGAGAAGGACCACATCGACCATCCCTACCCAAAACTCAAACTGCCTCTCACTAACTATTAATACCTTCCATAATATTGAAAAAAAATGTGAAATTAATTTTATAAATAAATTATTTCCCAAAAGTATGCCCTTTAGATTAGAAAAATTCCCATCCATTTAGGTAAAATAGAAATATGATTCCTTTTTTTCTTATGAATCATTAAATTTGGAAAAACACACTAACCAAATCAATAAAATTCATATTTTCATAGGAATTTGAAGGTAAACAGAGATAAATAATTCCATTGAAAATAATTCAACTGAATCTTTTAGTATAAATTGAAAGAGGGTATTGGTTAATAAAGGGATGAGGTCAATAACTCGGGACATAATCATGCCTAGACTCTCAAACCAAACTCACCACATCCCAAAATTTTATCGACTAAAACATGACCATATGACTAAATAAAACTACACCTTACTAAAACCAAGAAACACCATGAATCATGGGGAACTCATACTACTGACACCCCACTGCATCACCGTTGAAATAGATCAACTATACAGTTATGGTACACCTTGAGATATTTAACCCTAGGGCATAATCCCCACCCTAAATCTATAAAATCACATCACTCACTTATTCCTCATTCTATTAGGACCACAACTCAAGGCGCCATCTTTAGCCTTCTAAGAAACTCAAAGAAAACCACTCTTGATAACTTCATCACAATCCATCATATACAACCAAAACCTCAAACATAAACTCGCAACCTTCCTTAGAATCTCTAACCTCAAAGATGACTCAAAATTACAGGATTTCATTTTTTCATCAACCAAGTGTTCTAAAAACTAGACCATCAATGCATAGATGTGAACCCTAAGGGATATAACATTGTATCCAACTTGATTGAATTCCATGATATTCTGTATACACTCATACTTCTATATCTATGGAATAAAACTCTTCCTAAAACCACTTTTTACTGAACATGATTTTCCTTTGATTATTCTCAAGCCACCCTTAAAAGTAATCCCACTACTAAGGAAACCCATAAATGAGCTAGAATATTTTCCAATTAAAAACCCTCCTCAACTGCTTCTAGAAAATTCTTAACCTTAGGACCCAACACTTATATAATAAACATTAACACCTTCTACTATTGAAATTTTACAACACTCTATCCCATGTCTCTTTCTACTTCCTGCGCACTTTACCATGATAATGTTTCAACATGTATAAGCATCAAAATTAATAAATTTAATCCAAAAAATTAAATAACTTACCAACACCAAGGGATACTCTTCCACACTAAAAGAATCATATATACCCCAACACTTATAAACTACAAAACCAATTCATAATCCATTACAAAATATTATATTACTATGAAATCATCACCATCAGACCCTTTAATAACACAACCACCTCATCACCCCATGCCACCATTCTTAAATCCATTGAAAAATATAACAACCTTTTGTCTCCTTCTCACTACTCACATTTATAATAGAGTGTTTAGAATAATCTTAATCTTGAAAATAACTTAACAAAACACTATAAGTAATAAACAATTCAATTGGTAAAAATTTAATCACTTCATGCATTTTTGAAAGAATGTGACCTAAAAACGTAGCCCAAACACACAACAAAACCCAAACAAAACCAAAATAAACCACCATTGTGAATATTAGAATAATAAAAAAAGGAAATGGATGAGGATGAGTGGAGAAATCACCAAAGATCAAAGATGTAAAGTCGAGAATCAAACCTCGTCTAAAGGAATCCCAAACACTAGAAGTAGGGTTCGCGACAGAGTAGGGATAGAGGCGGAGTAGGGCTAGCGGTGGTGGAGCTCTGACAAAGAGAAGATTGGTGGATTAGGGCTAGAAGAGGAGTAGGGCTAGTGGTGGTGAAGGTCCGACAGAGAGAATATCGGTGGAGTAGGGTTAGTGGCGGAGTAGGACTAGCAGTGGCGGAGGTCCGACATAGAGAAGATCAGGGGGAGGGGAGTTGTCATAGGGGTACAGTCCCGCAAGAGATTTAGGATGCGATAAAAAGAGGTCATTGTGCATCCCATTTTATAAAATGGAGATATGGTTTTATCAATGATAGAAAATCTCCGATAAATGCACCCTTTATCAGTGCTAAAGTTTTAGCGCTGATAAATAGTGCCTTTATCAGCGCTTTTGTAGCACTGATAAATGGTGGCACTTCCCTTGCCCGTTTTTGTAGTAGTGATTCATTATCATACAGGTAAATAAAATATATTATTTTATGCTTTGAGTCAAAAATATGATGATACATTTACCATGATACATCTAGAACATGGTACTTTGGTTAATGATTTAATGAATATTGGATTAGAAATTTTTCATTCAAGAACTCCCTATATTTTGTTTCGAGTTTTAGTAAAATCGTCATTATCATATAGGATTAATAAAGATCATAAGGAAGATAATTTTTTATAGGAAAAGTTAAAATCAGTCAATAAGGGTAAATTTTTAGAGTTAAATGTTGAAAAACAAGGTGTTTTGAGATTCATAAAAATTTTATGTGTTTCATGTAACCCCCAGTTGAAGAAATACATGTTGATTCGGGCTCATAGTTCTCTATTTTATATTTAACCTAATAGTAAAAAATATATGTATACCTTCAAGAACATATCTGGTGGGAAGGAATAAAGAAAGATATTCCATATTTTACTATGAAATTTTTGACTTTTCAACAGGATAAAGTCAAATGAAAATTACCAAAGGGGATGATTAATCCTTTTTTAGTGCTAGAAAATAAATGGAAGAATATATCCATGGATTTAATGATGGGAATACTAAAGGCATCTTGAGGCAATACTGCAATTTGAGTAATTGTTGATCGATTAACTAAATTTGATCATTTTATTCACATTCGAGATAATATGTATTTGGATCAACATTATCAAATTTATGTTAAATATATAATTAGATTATATAGAGTCTCTCTTTTCATTGTATCTAATAGTGATCTTATATTCACATCTAATTTTTGGAAAAGTATTTAGAATTCATTGGGTACTGAATAAAATTTCAGTACAGTCTTTCATCCTCAATATGGTAGATAGTCAAAGAGAACGATTCAAACTTTGGAAGATATGATTTGACCTTATTAAGTGGATTAATAGATAATTTGGGTTCAACATCTTTCATTAGTTTAATTTTCTTATAATACTAATTTTCATTCCAGTATACAGATAGTGCCTTTTGAAGCTTTATATTGAAAGTGGTTTCAGACTCCAGCTTATTGGGATGAAGTAGGTGAAAGGAAGTTATTGGGAAAATAATTGGAAGAATAAATGGTTTATAAGGTGAATATTATTTAGTATCACATGAGGATGAATCTGAGCAGGAAGAAAAGTTATGTAGATAATCAGAGGAAAGATCTTTCATTCAAGGTAATTGACCATATTTTTTTTAAAGTGTCTCTATGGAAAAGTGTTATGCATTTTGGTAAAAAGTAAAATTTGTGTCCATGATTCATTATACCATATAAAATTATTGATAATATTGTATTTTTATCTTAATGATTAGACTTTCCTCAGAGTTTATCTCAGGTACATGATGTAATTCATATTTGATTTTTAAGAAAATATATGTCAGATGCATCTCATGTATTGAGTCCTGAAGGAATTAAGTTGGAAGAAAACCTTTCTTATGAGGAGTATCCTATTTAGATTCTTAACTAAAGAGATAAAGTTTTGTGGAATAAATTGATTTACCAAGTTAATGTTTTGTGTAAAAACTATATGGTGAAGAAATAACTTAGGGATGAGAAAATGCTATGAATGAAAAATATCCCCACTTAGTTAAGTAGTGAATAAAATTGTGAGCACACAATTTCCAAAAGGGGGGAGAATTTAACAACCCAGGTGATGTTAAAATAAATTATTTTAATGTTTTATTATTTTTCATTAATTATATTTTAGAGATCTATATTCATTATAACAATATTAGGTAATTTTTCAGCTAAAAAGAAAAAAACTTTATTTCTAACCAAATTGGATTTTCTTGCATTATATGGTTTTATTTAAAAGATCAATTTCCAAATTATATAATTTTAATTTGGAAAAAATGAATTCATTTTTAAATTCATCATTTTAAAATTATCATAGGATTAATTTCTGATAATAATCTAAAAAGTTTGATTTTAAAATGAATAGTGAAAATTACTGATTTTTATTGAAAACTACCTTTTCATTTCAAGAATTTACAAAGTTCCATTTTCTTTTAAAATAGTTTAAAAGTAAAATTAGTTCACTTATATTATTAATAATTCAATTATGGTCTTTTGAATGAATTTTATACTTGAATTTGGTATAAAAACATCTTTATACTTAAAATGCATTTTTCTAAAAAAAACAAATTTCATCACATTTTGTAAGTTTAATTTTAAATTAAATTCTTCCAATTATGTGAATTTAATTTTATAAAATTTATTCCATATTTGGAATCAACATAATTAATATTTTTTAATAATGGAAACTTAATTCTTTTTCAAAATGAATAGTAAAAACAGTAAAAATCCATTACCATAATTAAGGTTAAAACAGGTTTACTGGGGGTTAAACTTAAGTGATAAGGGTTAAAATGGCCTATAAACTTGTCTAAATTCTATATTTTGGACATATTTAGATATTATATAATATAATATTTTGAAATGGTCCATTCTGGATCCATTTTTCTTGAGTAATACATTAATATATTTTAATCTTAAATTTTTAAAACTTCCAAGTGTGTCATCTCCCACACATATAATAAGACACCATGTCTCCTCTTTTATTCACACATAAAAAATCTTTTTTTTTACAAATAAATACCTATATCCCTTACTAACATCCCTCCCAACTTCCAAGAGATCTCGGTTTTATCAGAAAACCAATCTAGGAAGGCTTTAGGTATAAACCAAAAGAGGTTGTCCAAAGAAGAGGTATAGTTCTTAACCGAGCATTTTTATTTTATTTATTCTTCTACCTCCTTCAAATATTATTCAAACATTATGAAATAATAAAACCAGTATATTACATATATTTATATGTTTTTATGTTAATTTAATAACTTATGTTCATCTTCGTCTTCCATCAAATGGGAAATGAAATCATCGTTCGTGTGTATGGAAAACCACCGCCTTGCTAACCAATGTAATTCATTTTCATCATTGCCTCTCAAGGTTGGATATAATTATGGATTTAATTTACATATATGATATTCATGAAATATTTATAATTCTAAAAATATAGGATATCATCTATTTACTTACCATTCCATCCATTGAAAAAATAAAATGTCTTTCGTGCATACGTGTGGATTACCACATCGACAAAGCGATGTGATTTGTTTTTCATGACCACAACACATGGATACTATATATAAATTTATTTAAAGATAGAATATGATATTTTTGATATAATAATAATTCTATAATGATAAAATAATACTTACCTTCTTTCCATTATGTTCGTTGAAAAATGAAAACATTACTCATGCATACTTACGACCTGTCATCTCCATGATTCTAATGTAATTCATTTTTCGTAACCATATTTAACGGTTGATTTTAAAAGTATAATTAATGTATAAAAATTATATTTATGACATTATTATTATTCTGGATATAATTGAATAATGACCTCTTTGACCATAGTCAACTTACCAAAGTCATTTTGGACATATGAGCTGAATATCATCAAAACATCTGATAGAAACTTAATTAATTAAGTAATTATATATATCATGGAAATAAATAAAATAACATAAATAATAAATTTGAAAAAAAACAAGTAAATAATTAACATAAGTTTATTATTCATGAAAATAAAGAACGTACGTGACAGGTCAGACTCGATGTAAGGGACATTTTACCTTAAAAACCTCATTCTAAATGTTTTAAATATTTTTTTCTAAATACTTTTTCTTCCATGTCTATATTCTTAAAATTATTTTATGAATATATTTATATGAACATAAATGAATTATAAAGTACATTTTATGTCTCTTTTTAATTTCTTACAAATGTTTTCAAAAGGAATATTTTTACGTATTTTATACAAAACATTTTGACAAAAAGGCAACATGAATGTTTTATTTTAACATATACGGCATCAACAGTTTATCCCATCACTATAACTATTATTTTATGTTTGATTTCCTTTGCAAGATTTCATGTTTTCATTAAATAAAAACTCAAATTCCTTTTATTCTGAGTATTTTCAAAAGGGGTTTTAAATGGAATGGGCATTTCGATATATGGAGAAGTTTTTATTATGGGCGAAAAGAATATTTTTATGAGTATGATGATGGAAATGAAAACTTTCATGTTTTATGATTATGTTATAATTATTGGATCTTATTTATGATGATGGGTGAGCCTGATATAGCTCGTGATGGAGGATGATCCTGATATATCTCTCCAACGTATTGGGTAAAGGGACGAAGTTAACTGGTTAGGTTTCTCCTAATAGATTATTGGAATTTACCGGGAAGGTTATTCCATTTGTAAGAGTGATTATGAGAGTGATATGAAAATTATGTCCTAAGTTAACTACATGATTTATCTATTCTTACTATGAGTTTTCATGGAAATATTATGATTTCACAAGGTAAGCTAATAATCTCATGTTTAAAGAGAAGTTTATACTACTTAAGGGTAAAATCTATAACTTTTGAAAAAAAATCATGATTTTTTCATGATTGTAAAGAAATCGTTATGAGTTTTATTTTTCCTTTAAGATTTATTATGAAATGTTTTATAAAAATCTTTGGGAAAAGAAGTTTATTTCTTGGATAAGAATTTTTTTTTGAGATTAAAGTTTATTTTGGAAAAAACAATTTTGTTATGAGTATTCATAGACCAACGGGTTTCTTTATTTCTTTTTATATGTACCTTACTGAGATTTTTGTTCTTATCTAATGTTTTCAAATATTTTTCACATGGTGGATGAGTAGGTATAAGGATGATGTCAAGAAGAAAACTGTAAAGATATGTCATGAAAAGAAAACTTGTTATATCTTAAAAGTTTTGCATTGTGGGGAAATGGATACTGAGTGGAAGTGTAAACTTTGTGATGTTATATTAATTTATATAAGGGTGGTCATGTAATTATCTAAAACTATAAAACTAAAAGATCTCTAGGAATGGATGAAAATGAATTCTTGTCTAAAGAACCAATTTTACAGATTTTTTAAGGATGAGTCCTCATAGTGAGCTATATTTGAGCATCATTTACATCAAAATTCTAAAAGAATATTCAAAAGGCTCTTGAAATTGAGCTACATTTGAGCATCATTTATCATCCTCAAACTGATGGGTAGTCTAAAAGGTCTCTTCAGACATTAGAATACATGTTGAGGTCGTGCTAACTTGAATTTCAAGGTATGTGGGGTCAGTATTTACCTTTGGTTGAATTCGTATATAATAATAGATTTCATTCAACCATTAAAATGGAACCATATGAAGAATTGTATGGAAAGATGTGTCATGCTCCAACTTGTTGGGAAAAAGTTGGTGAAAGGAATCTTATAGGACCAAATCTCATGGAGGAGACAACAATGAAAATGAAGAAAATTCAGAATCATATTAAGGTAACTCAAAGTAGACAAAAATTGTGTTGATAACCGAAGGAATGATTTATAATTTCAAGTGGGGGTTATGTTTTCTTGTAGGTGTCTTCATGGAAAGTTGTTATAAGATTTGGAAAGAAAGAGAAAGTCTTGGGTGCATCAGGCCTTTATAAATTTTGGAAAGAATGGGAGTTGTGGATTAACATTTAGAAATACCACCTAGACTCTCTAAAGTTCATGATGTGTTCTATATCACTTTATTGAGGAAGTACATGTCAGAACCAACGTATGTTCTCACCTCTAAGGAAATAGAATTGGAACCCAATTTGTCTTACTTTGAAGAGTCTATCCAGATTATCGACACTAAAGAACAAGTGTGGCAGGATCAAACGAATCAGCCAGTAAAGGTTCTTTTGATAAATCATAAGATAGAAGAGGAAACATGGGAACCGAAAATAGTTATGACAAATAACTACTCACATCTATTCATGAGGTGGCATCATGGAAATTGTGAGGATGAGATTTTTTAAGGAGGGAAGAATGTAACATCTGAGCTTCAATGGCACAGTGCACGTAGCTTTATTCAAGAATGTGATTTAAATGAAAATTAATGAATTTTATAAATTGAATTTGATTAAATAAATTTAATTTTTGAATTCAGCATGTTAAAATTAGTTCAGGGTGACTTTTTGATATTTTTCAGAAATAGTTGATTTTTTGGTGAATAGTGAAAAAACTAATTTTTTAAAAACTACCACTTTTATGGCATAAGAGTGATATAAGAATAACTTTAAATTTTTTGAAGCACTTTTTTCAGAACAAATATATATTTAGGAAGTAATATAATACATATAAAAATATAATGTTAAACTTATAAATATATGTTTAACATTTTTGGAAATCTAAATAATGTTTTTGTCCAAAATAAAAACCGTTTTTAGTTTTTCTATCTTAATCAAGTATGTACAAGGTTCCTTTCAGTTTTGGTTTGGTTTAAAAGAAAAATAAGTCACTTTTTATTTAACATAATCCAATTGATTTCATCAGAATCAATATTATACTTTATTTTACTGTAATATCATTTTTATACTTAAAACAAACATTTTTCTAAAAATGGTTTCTATTGCGTTTTGTGCACTTATATTAAAAATAATTTGTGCTTCTTATACTAACTGAATCTTGTAAAATTGATTTCGTATTTGGAATCGTCATAATTAATATTAGGTGATAATCTCAACTTAATTTTTAGTCATAATGAATAGTAAAAACAATAAAAATTTATTGTCATGATTAGGGTTAAAACGGGTCTACTGGGAGGTTAAACAAAGAGATTAGGGGGTAAATGACACATAAACTTGTATAAATACTATTGATTGAAGATATTTAGAACTTATCTTATCTCACCTTAAAATTCCTTGACATTTGGTGTCACTTTCATAATAAAATGACTTTATATTATTTAAATTATTCAAGTAATTTCATGTGTCCCTCTCATCACTTATAAAAGGAACCTTTTCTCCTCCCTCATTCACAAACTTTAAGCACTCTGGATCAATAATGATTTTCCCAAAAACCTTCCTAGATTCTTTCCCTTTGTTCTTGAGCTTTTGGTTTTCTCCTAAGACCATCCTAAGAAAGCTTAAGGTGTAAGCCAAAGGAGGTCTCTCAAATAAGTGGTAATCGTCTTTACTGACTCTTTCAAAGTTTATTTCTTCTTCTACTTCATCTAAATATATTGTACTCATTCTAACATAATGAATTCAGTGTCGTTAATATGCTAATATGTTATTATGAATATGAAACAGCCATTTTCCACCACCTTTCCATCCTATGGAAAAAAAGAAAATATCGCTCTTGCGTACGTACGACTTGTTGTCTTCACGTAGCGGTGCAATTTGTTTTTCATCACCACTTTACATGGATGATTATAAATATGGAACTAATCAATAGATATGATATTTATGACATAATTATGATTCTAGAAATATAATATATCGTTTATCTTTTTACCCTCCCACCCATTAAAAAAGGGTAACGTCACTCGTGCGTGCGCGTGGACTACCACCTTCACAAAGTGATGTGATTCATTTTTCATATTTGTCTTTCATGAATGATTCTAAATATGTATATATTGAATATATATATATATATATATATATATTGAATATATATATATATATATATATATTATTTATATATGATTAACATTCTGGAGATAATGAAACCATGATCAAGATGCAAAGACTATAACTGCATAATCGAAACATGCATGAAAAATGAAATAGTTAACACCTGAAATGATGATGAAAATGAAAGATTGTTAATGAACAGGTGATAAAATCTTATAAGCAAACCATGTATGGTATTATAAGTATGAATATGATTCTGGTATATAAGTATAATAAATTTAAATTTATTATATAGTAGGTTAAAATCACTTGCAAAGCAAGTCGGACATGAGGTAAGGGTTTATTTCACAATCTCATCCTTATTTGAGATTGTTTATGTTTAAGTTTCCATTTAGGGAATTATATGATCTTTATATCTTAAACCTCATCCATTTTATTCTTCTCTGGTTATTTCTAGAAATTATAAGTTTTCTTTTTCATTTTTCTCTATGTACTCAAAAGTAGAAAAGAATGTTTTTTAAGGAAAACCAACTTTATTTTTTTATTCGATCGAGAATCTTTTTCATTCATATCCATATACTTCTTTCAAATGGTTTCAAGAATATTTTTACTATTCTCCAATGATTGATTAAATTTGTTTTTACTCATCTTATCGTTTTTCAAACGAGATACCTTTTTACCGAAGGTGTGAACAAAATCTTTGTTTTAGCGCTTACTGCACGAATGGTTTTTCCCACTGCAAGGATTCTTTGCCTTGAAACTTCTTTTACAAGTTTCTATGGTTCTTTTCAAAGAAAATGTTTTTCCTAATATTTTGGAAATTTTTAGGTTTTAAATTTGTGGTTTCAAAATGAAAAACGGTATTTTCCTCAAGAAATGTTCCGATGATCTTTTAAAATTATTTTCATCTATGACAACCTCCTCTGATGAATTTTATGATTTATCAGGGATATACTCTAATAATATTATTCATCATATTACTCTGGATGGTTTATGATCATATAGTTCTATTTATTGACTGGAGAAAATATCAACATTTCGTATGCTAATTTTTCAATACAAATGTTTATGTTGATTATGTATTGTATTGCTATCATTTCTTTCATATAATGAATGCATTGGATTTAGTAAATGACAGATGTGATCCATTATAGCACATCGATTCATCGATAGATCTCATGAGACAAACTAATTTGGATATTTGACGTACGTCTTACCTGTTTATGTATGATGTCATGGTACGAGGCCTTGACGGTAAGATTATGATGTTCAACATTATGTATTCTATCATTATGAAACTAGTTTTTATTATCCATGTGATTATTTATATTGTTCTGTTATCCATGGATTTAGTCCCCTTTTATGATATTAGTTATATGGCATATTTGATTATTATTTATCTATATCATATTATTCGAGCTTTATTTATTCTATGGTAGCTTCTATTATACGTTTTCTCTTACTAAGCATTTGAACTCACCCTTTATTATGTTTTTCTATTGTCAGGTTACAAAGAAATGATTTATGAATGATTTCAGAGATATGCTAGAATAAATGATAAAGTTTCCACTAAAATATTCACTTGTATTTCATGTTTTCAAATGTAATGTGAGAATCATGAATGTATCTAGTCTCTCAAGACTACTAAACTAAACAATCATTCGGGATGCGATCACTTGTATATTGTGTCAATGTAGTAAAATAATCACCAGCTCCGGATTACTGAAATCAGAGTGCTATAATTTTGATCACCAATTACAACTCACTTCCAACTATAGAGAAACATCTAGACGTTGGGATCAACTGACAACAATACGTCAAGTTTATCTCTTCACCTATGAACTTTCAAGGAAACATCCTAGATGTAAAAAACAATAAAAGGAAAAAAAAGACAATTAAAAATGATTCGATTAATTGATATTAGGTTAATTATACGATGCCACGAGTCATATGGTCTTCTAAATTAGAATCCATATTAGCACTTTCCAACACTAAAATATAAAAAGGGATACAGGTGGTCTTCTGGGTTCAGTCCCATGAGGAATTAGACACAATCCGAGGACCTCTCTCACTCAAACCAGTGGTTTTGGATCAATTATGACAATTAAATCAATCCTAAAAAATAACCAACATTGAATAATAACTTCCATGAAAACAAAGTAGTTTCAGAGTATTATGTATCTTAAAAAAGTAAACATTTCATTCACTTGGAATTCCATTGAAAATAGTAGTTGTAAGTTTATAAAAGTAATTAAAATTCATATGTTCCTGTGGAGGGGGGGCAAAAAAAATAACTTTTGAAAGAACTCATCATTCAAGCAATTTTCTTCATTTTATGGTCTTTACCATTCATGTTCTGGTTGAAACTATGACATCTTTATGCATAAAACAACTCTCTTGCCCCTAAAATTGCATGTGTCCAACAGGCATCACATCATAATCATAACAATATAATTTTTTTGAAAATTATTATCTTTATCCCCAACTCCTTTCAATCTCTCACTTCTTTTAAAATCACTCCAAGCCACCTAAACAAACCAAAAACAATGTCATTAGGTAGAAAAGAGTTCGCTTTCACATTAAAATTCTCCATAAAACACATGCACCATCAAAATATATCAACAATTGAAGCTCTTGAGGGTGAAGCTGTCTCCAAAAGGAGACAAGCTAAAGCTTAATTGAGCTACAAAATCTATGCAATTTGGGAATGTCTCAAAAGTAAATTTGAAAAGGGGAAAGATACAGCCTCAATAATGGTGAGCGTTGATCTAAAAGGCAGCAGCAAAAAAAAAAAAAAAAAAAAGAGCAACCAACACTACAAGAAGCATTGTGTAGAAAAATGATCAAAAGAAGGAACCACAGGAAGCAACTATCATGACAAAAGATCGTTTTCATGTAAACATTAGCCACACAATAAGATATCCTAGACATAGCAAGGTGCCTATAAGTATAAGCCAAGCAGCTCAAGTAGATCCGTAATCCCTCTCAAATTTAAACCATCTCCAGTTCAAAACCATTGTTGCTTCGTTTCTGAAGGGCAGCGAATCAGCTGGCAGGGGCTGCAGCTTCTGCACTGGCAGCCTTTTCCTGTACTTCTTCGCCATCTCATCAGCCTCTGCATATACTCTCTGCCAAAGTAAAATTTAACTCATCCTTCTCCGATCCCTTACATTGTTACAGTCAAAGAGAGAAGAACACCAAATACCTCTCTGTTCGATATAAAAATGCCGGGCTCACTTTCAAGTTCAGCTGTGCTGCAAGCAAAGAAACCAGGTGGGCCGGTTTAACAAATCCAATGAAACCAGGAACAAAACCCAACTTGCCCATCACTCATCATAAAACAAGTTAATAAATCCAAAATCAGTTGGGTTTCGTTAATGTTGTTCTAATAGAGGATATTTAGGCTCCATTTGACATCAATTATGTAAATTGCTTATAGCACTCATCACTTATGATTGATAGTTAGTCTGAACCGATAAGTGGTGTTTATTCTATTTCAGAGAAAACACTTTGACTTAAATAAATGAAAGAAAAACGATTTTTCAGTTAGACTCTGTTTGACAACACTTATTCAAAACAGCTAATATCACTTATGATAAGCGGTTTGAAGGTTCACTTTTCAGTTAGACTCTGTTTGACAACACTTAATAGGAGTTATCAATTACGATAAGCTATTTGAAGAAAGTAAGTGGTGTTTGTTCCGTTTTTGAAAAACCCCTTTCACTTATATTCCAGAAGAAAACCACTTAATAAATAAGTGGCAGAAAAACACTTTTTCAATAAACAATCTGAAAACACTTATACAGAAGGACTTATCACAGGTGAAGCAGTTTCCAATAAGTGATGTCAAACGGAGGAAATTCCAGAAGAAAACAGCTTAGATAAGTGGCAAAAGGGCAGTTTTTAGTAAGTGCTGTCAAACAGAGCCTTAAGCAAATTCCAAATTAAGAACCGTGCCTCTGTGTCAAATGCTTACCTGAGAAATATTTTGCCCGGTAGCAATGACTTCACAACAAGGGCCTTAACCTCTTCGTCCACTGCTAGCACATCATCCACCGACGTAACCCGGTTCTTACTGATGTTCGAGACATGCAGCAGTCCACTGAAAACATATTTGTAGGTTCAAAGCAATGTAGTTTCATGGGAAAAAAATGGCAGATGATCATTCTTCACCTTCTGTTAGTCTCCCCTATCCTTATTTGTGCTCCATAAGGAAATATTTTCTTAACAACACCTCTCAAGAGAGTCCCCTCTTGCAGGTGCAGGCTTCCCTATGAAAACACACGCCGCAAAGTGACCAGTTTGAGCTTTACACCAATGTGATAGAAATGGGTAATTAAAAGACAATTGTAAGCAAATAAACACATGTTGGGTTCCCCATTAAATAACAAGTGAATCTCAAATTTCTACTTTTGATTTGGTTAAAATAAGTCATCAGCAGGATGATATATTTTCCTAGATTTTAATGCAAACCAAAACCCTCCGGTGCTCACGAATCTTAGGTTGCATTTGGTTTTGGAAAACTTTTTCTGTTTTCATTTTTCTAATATGCATTAAAACATGTGTTAGAAAGAATTTTGAAATGTGAAGTGAAAACATGAAAGTAGAAGAATTGCATGTACAACCATTTTCATTTT
This sequence comes from Viscum album, assembly GCA_963277665.1. Taxonomy (NCBI): domain Eukaryota; kingdom Viridiplantae; phylum Streptophyta; class Magnoliopsida; order Santalales; family Viscaceae; genus Viscum; species Viscum album. Next base: position 1,282,425,120 of record OY728153.1, read on the forward strand.
CTTCAAAATATGGAAATAAATTTCTTTTTTATATTCAAAAAATCTATCTATCTTTCGTTTTCATTTTCTAAAAAATGTTTTCCATTTACATAATCCAATACATTTTCTAATATAGTTTTATGAAGTGAAAACAGAAAATGTTTTCCAAAACCAAATGCAACCTAACCTTATCTCTCCATGGCTAGAGCAAATTTGTGACCAAGGTCTGCCCCATAATTGCAGCAGTGGTTGATGCCATTTATGGCAAAAGCTTTTTAAGAAACTCAATTTCTATCAAAATAAGAATTCAGTCAACAGAAACAGGCAGAAAGAAAACTGACCCAAGCTTCCTTCTCACTGAGAATCAAGTCATTGTTAGCTTCATCTATTTTAAGAATCTTGACATGCATTTGGCGTCCCACCTGGATCAAGAAATGATAATGGCCAGCACATAACATATCTACCGAAAATTTTCAGTTATGATGCAAAATAAATGGCTAGCGGTAGAAAATTATCCATTTTGGAATGGTAAAGGAATTGAACTAACATTTTCCTTCAGCTCAGTGAAGTTGTTAACTCTAGCCAACAAGTCGCTTTTAGGTATGAATGCGCGTAAACCCTGCATAGCCAAATCAAGACAATCAAGCTTTCTGAGAGAAGGTAACAGATTTAAAATAGAGCCAAATCATAAATAAAATAGCTTAAACCTCAATCCTTGTAAGAAGACCACCAGTATTCCACTCTGTGATACTGACCTCAAAGGGTTCATCCAATTGTTCTATCTGTCAGAACAGTAAATTCAAGATAACCAAACAGATATAAATAAAAAACAACAACTAATCAATTGAAGCTGAGCATTTTAAAAACAGAGAATCTCAAATCCGACAGGAAGAATGCAAATTCCCATCTGTGATCAGACAATGAATATCCCCAATGTAGCTGATAATGGAAGTGGGAAGGAAAAAACCTGCCTGACTCGATACCAGGCAACCTTGCGGAAGAGCTTTCTGGAGGAGAGCAATGGCCGCCCACTGAGTGTCCTTCCAAGAACCTCCGCGAGAAGCACAGTTCCAGTCTCCACCACGGGCACCCCGTGCAATGCTAGAGCTGATTCATCATCACTCATAGCCTCGCTATTTTTAACAATCGCCGTCTTTCCACGAACCATGAATCCCTTGGCATCCTTCTCCATATCGCACAACAGATACTCCATCTCTTTGTCGTAGAGAGGGAGAATCTCCTTGGTCAACATTGTACCCACAAGGTCCGCCCCAACGTTCACGTCAAGCTTATTCCCGTTGCCCGAAACGACCACGCCCAACACGAAATCGCCCGGCTTCGGCTCGTAGTACTCCCCACAGGCCTTGTCATGTTCAGTATCTGTTTGGTCATCTTCGCTTCCCGTTTCTCCCTGCGAAGCCACCACCTCTGGTTCGCCTCCACCGCCAGTGTTTTCCCTCGAATCTCTGGTTTTGAAGAACTTCAAGAAAGGCGCCAATGCCTCTTTCTCACTCAGTTTTTTCGGTTCCTCACCCGCCACTGTAGCAGGCAAATCGTTTACCGGTGCGGGAGAAGGCTTATTAAGTAACTCCAACTCTCCGCTCCCTCGATCGCTATCATCCCGAGACTCCCCCGACGAATGAGCACCCGAAAGCTCCTCACGGACATCCTTCGGATAGCAGAATGGGGCGCGGGTGCGTCTCCGAACAGGAAAATTCCAGACGAAAATCGGAGGAACGGAAATGCTGGAAGTCGAGGAATTCGGAACGAAAGAAAATCTGGGTTGTAAACAAAACGAGAAGGGTTTACCTACGGCTGTTTTTATGGGGAAAACTGGAGGGCAATCGAAATAAATGCATGGAGAAACCGGGGGAGAAAACATGGTGGGGCGGAGGATCGCCGTCGCCACCTTCGTGGACAAATGTTTTTCAACGCGCAAAAGATGGAAAATTCGAAGAGGGGGAGGCTATGGAATCCCCAGGAGGAGCACAGCCGATCCAGGAGAGAGACATGGCCAAGGCGACGGTGCACTCTCACCATCGATCTTATCTGGTCACCCACCATGGGCGTAGAATGCAGTAAAATCTCTGATTATGTATGATGTATAATTATCTAGTACCTTGCCCCACAGTTGGTGGTAAGGGTTTGGGGGTGAGGGGCAGGTCGCGAGGTCAAATCCACGGGGTTGCAATTTAATGTAATTTTATTCCTTGCGTCGTGTGCCACTTTCGCAGTTGTACCCAATTTTTTTATAATTAACTAGTACCTCACCTCCTCTGCATATATAATTCAAATCTAATTTTCAAAAGTGTTTTAATAGTTAAAAAGTAGTTCATAATGAAAATTACTTAAAATATGATAAACTTACAGCTTTAGTGATAGATTATAATGAAAAGAAATGAAAAATTAGAACATGTATTCGAAAAATATATATGAAAATGAAAGAAAAGGAAATAACATAACATAAAAAGATACAGAAAAACATGACGTATCATTAAGAATTCGATGTGGTGTCTTTAAAAGGTATTGTAGTAGGGAGTTCGTATTTTTAATCTGTCATCATCATATGTAAAGGTCATTTTATGATCGGAGAGAAGGATGAAATTGGAAAGAAAAAAAAAAGAAATAAGTGAAAGATGTAAATGAAGTGATGGATAGTGGTCTCAGAACTATATTGGAGGAGCGATGGAGGTAGAGATGTAAAAGGAGGTAGAGGTGGAGGTTGTAACGTCCCAGTTCCGGAAGCCACCCAGAGGCGCCCCGTACCCGGTTGATCACATGGCCTCAAGCACATTTTCCCGAACGCCAAAGGCTTCCGACTAGCAGCGAGAGCCTTGGGTGTGATAGTGGGAAAACTATGCCCTCATTGACAGAGTACACAGCGTAAGAGAACAATATACAATAGCGGAAACAGTAATAATCCATACAAAAGCATTCAGCGAAAGACTAAAAGTAAGAAACAACTGGAGCACATATATATAAATGATACATGACACATATGTCTAGAAAAACAACCAAACATATCACAATGCTGGAATACAAAACAGTACTAAACCAAAGTACAAAAGAAATAGATAAACAGCTCCTCAGCATCGCAAGCCAAAACTTGGTCTCATGCTCTCCAGCTGCACAACAAGTCAAGTACCTGAAGTAGAAGGGTTGTAGTACCCCCGGTTTCTGGTAAGTAACCCTTATTTTATGTTTTTTAAGTACGTGAAGCATATGAGAAATGGTTGGGAAAGTTTGGAGACTTTTAGGGTGTTAAAGGGCAAAAAGTGGTGACGCACGGGCTTCGCACGGTTTGCCCAAACCGTGCGAAAGCCGTGCAGGTGGTGGTCACCTGGACAGAGGAGACTACACGGTCTGCGCACGGTTTGGGAAAACCGTGCGAGGAGGCCGTGCGAAGCACCCCTTCCAAGTAGTGACTACTACACGGTTAGCGCACGATTTGATTAACCGTGCGGACTAACCGTGCGCGAAGTCAACTTAGATCCTGTTTTTAAGGATCTAATCTGTTTTATCTTTAAACCCACTCGTTTTTTCTCCTAGATGGCCCTAACTCGGGATTTCTCTCTGGTGAAGGTGGGAGAACACTTACCAGGCGTTTTGGAAGCGATCTGGAGACTTGCCTTGGCGTTTAGAGGCCGGTTGATCTAGGTAAGTCTCGTTTCCTTTAGTTTTCTTAGATCTCATTCTTCCCTCTTGATGGATCCTTAGATCTACGCCCAAGGTGGGTAGATCTAAGGTAGTGGATGACCTTTAAGTCGGGTTTTGGTCTTGTTGGTGATAGGGGAAGGAATCTAAAGAGGTTTCGTGGTGTTTCGACCCGGTTCTTGGTTGGTTTCGCCTATTTTGTTGAGGTTGGTGGTTTCACTCCTGATTCCTCTTTCTTAGAACTTGAAGGCTTAGTTTCAAATTGTTTTCCTTGATTGTAATGGTTTGTTTATCTGTTGTGAAAGAATGGTTGAAACCCATTTTTTAGTAACGGGTGATGAGAATTGGGTGTTTTTGGAAAGTGTTTGTTGAAGTGAATTTAAAATGGTGATTTCAAACTAGTTATGGTTTTGCTGCTCGAAAGAAATGGTTTTCAATAAAAGGTTTGATGCTTTATTGAAAGGTTTTGAACACACTTGGTTTTGACATTGATTTGCATGAGTTGTGGTGTGTGTTCATATGCATTGGGATGGATAAGGGTGAGAACTACCCCCATCAAAAGGTTGGGATGGATAAGGGCTAGAAGTACCCCCATCAAAAGGGACGGATAAGGGTGTGGAGTACCCCTGTCAAGGTAGTCCACTAAGTGACGACTTAGTGGAATGATAACTCACCAATCATGAGTATAGGGAGGTCCGAGTTGCATGCATGGTTGGTTGTGTGGATTTGTGAAATGGAATGAATGTGCCAAAATGGAAATGGGATTTTGATTGGAAACTTTGCTTGGTTGCTTTTCTTGAGAAAGATGGGTTTTGTTGGAAAAATGGCTTTGACATGGAACTTGTTACATTGTGAACTGTTTTGGAATTGTTTTATATAAATTGTTTTATATAAATGTGCTAACATGTTTTATCCTAGAGGCATGGGTTGGGAAGTCATCGGGGAAAACCTATTGAGTTTCATTACTCACCCCCTGCTTTGGCACGTTGGTGCTTTTGCAGATGTGATATACCAGGATGTTGGAAAAGGTAAAGTGTCACATGTTTATAGCACTACTTCGTGATACTTGGGATGGTTCGTGATGTTAGAGTTTGGAGCTTGTGGAGCATGGAGTTGGGTTTTCATCTTATAGTCTTTCAGTTTGTCTTTCCGCTGTTTACTCTGATTTAGTGTTGGTTTCCACTGTGGTACTCTTGGTTGGTTTATGATAAAATAAATGCTTGAGTTGTCTTAGATTTTATCACGCATCATTTAGTTGATTAGTTTGGTTGTGGTTGTTGGTTCTGTGGTATGTTCTAAAAGGGTAAATTGTCCCCCACTTGTTTTGAAACCCTTCGACATTTATTGCTAGCCTTTGGCATCTTGGGGATGTCCCTTAATGCCAAGTATCCCTCACTGCCTCCTCAAGCCAATGAGGTAGGGGCGGGGTGTTACGAATGGTATCAGTTTGTTCGGTCCGTGGGGTATAATTGCAATCAGCTTGTTCCTTTCTTTGTGGAACAAGTAGTCATCAGTTTTTGTTAGTCTTGGCGTTGAATTCTTACGTGTCTATTCCTTGGGTGGCCATCTTAGAAAGGAGTAGGATTGTCGGAACTTGGAATGTAGAGCATAAAAAGACGTAGCTAACCTTTTTATGCTGAACTTCAAGTTACCAGGGAGTTGGGTACATAAGTGTTTTGGAGACACTTATAGGATAACAAATCTCATTGTCATGGGTTTAACCAATGAGATGAGCATGACATGCATTAGAGGAATGACTTCCCACTAGGAGTGCATATATCATTTTGAGAAATGGAGTATGGTTTGATGCAAAAGCGTGATTTCTGAAAATTTTAAACTTGTTTTCAAATGCAAGATTTTGAAAAGAGAATGGTTGATGTATTTTGAAAATAGATTGATTTTCAAAAGAAAGAAAAGATTTCTTTTTAGAAATGGGTAAATGTGGAAAAACTTAATGGTTGGAAATCAATGTTGTGATAGTGATGTGATAGAAATTGAAATGCTAAGCCTTCAGTTTCTAGGAAGTGAGACTAACATCGTGCATTGTTTGGATAGGAAATGGTACCCGTTAGGCATTGTAGAAACCAAACAGAAGAGGCTGTGGAGAATGTGGTCGCACCTGAGCCACAGGTGAACCAGCAGCTAGTCCAAAGTATAGTTCAAGTGTTTCAGGCTATGGGCATGGGGAATCAGAGGGATGAGTCAAGGCATGTAGACCATTCCGTCCAGTTCCAGAAGCAGAATCCACCCATCTTTCGGGGTGATTATGAACCCGAAAGGCGGAGGTGTGGCTGAGTAGGATGAATCGTATCTTCGATTTCATTGGAACACCAGCAGAATTGAAAGTAAAGCTGGCGACGTATATGCTGGAGGATCTTGCATGAAAGTGGTGGGAGCTAGTGGTGCAGGCTAAGGTGGATCAAGGCCTGGGATGGGAGGAATTTGAGGAATTGTTCAATAAACAATTCTATCCTCACACGTTCAAGATCCAGAGGGCGACGAGTTTTTTCATCATGAATCGGGAGAATCTCTCTATCACGGAGTATGCGGCTAAATTCATGAATTTAGTGTGCTTTGCACCAGAAGTTTCTGCAAGTGCATCGCTGAAGGCACGCATCTTTGAATTAGGGTTGCGACAGGAGATTCGCTCGAAGATAGTTGTGCTCTATATTACGGATTATACGGAGATGGTAAACAGAGCAATAGTAGCTGAAAGAGACATCTCAGGAGTTATGGGAGGAGGAAGTATGATGATACCCACAGGAATGAGTGGGAACTCTAATGCTAGGAACAAGCGAAAGAGGGACACCTACTTCCAAGGTGGGAGTGCGAATCAGAATCAGACGGCTGGATCAGTGAATCTTCCTCCACGACCCATTATGAAGGCTGAGTGTTTTCAATGTGGCTCGATTGATCACATGAAACGAGAATGTACAACACCACTGAGAGCATGCCACAATTGCAACAATATGGGTCATCTTCAGCGATATTGTTGCAGTGCTCCACGGTCAGGTGTTCGTGACACTTCTCAGGTGTCGCAAGCATCTTATGCTTCGACAGGGTGAAGACAGAAAAATCAGTCTCACCAGTAGAACAGAGCTAGCTATGGTGATTCCAAGAATACCATGACTCCTTAGGCAGGGCAATCTTAACAAGGAAATAAGGAGCAAACTGTAGCAACAAAGCAATTGTATGGAGCGGAATAGGTGATTATGGATGACCAGTCTGGACCGTCTACGGTGAGAGGTACGGTTCTTTTGAATTCTACCCTCATGTAAGTTTTGTTCAATATTGGTGAATCATATTCCTTTCTTGCTTCTCATATTGCTGATTTGCTGAACTTAAAACTTGAAATGATGCCTTCTGTGATAAAACATCAAACTCATCTCGGTGAAAGAGAATGTAGAGCCTTCGTGTGTAGAGAATGTTCTATAACTATTGATGGAGTTGAGCTGAAATGGGATTTCTCTATGCTGAAGATGGATGTCTATGATATAATCCTGGGTATGTATTGGTTGACAGAGTTCAGGGCTCACATTGACTGTTATAACAGAACAGTTAGTTTCACAACTGAGGATGGCGTCGAGCATCTCTTTAGAGAAGAAAGAGTGGTGAAGGCAGGTGCAATGGGATTTTTGGCACCATTAGTGGCAAAAATCTCTTACCAGTTGGTGGCGTTAAACTTGGAATTGATGGAAAATATTTCGAATAACAGTTTTCCAGTAGTTGTGGATCAATTTCCTGATGTCTTTCCTGAAAACTTCTCAGGGTTACCACCTGTAAGAGAAGTGGAGTTTATGATTGATCTCCTTCTAGGGACCAATCCTATCTCACTTCCATCTTATAGGATGGCACCAGCAGAGTTAAAGTAATTGAAAATGCAATTGGAAGAACTGAAAAACAAAGGTTTTATTCAGCCAAGCGTGTCTCCGTGGGCAGCACTAGTTTTGTTTGTAAAGAAAGTAGATGGAAATTTGAGGCTACGTGTGGATTATCATAAACTTAACCAAGTTACGATAAAGAATAGATATCCACTTCCATGCATTGATGACCTGTTTGATCAATTGAGGGGAGCTCAGTGGTTCTCTAAGATTGACTTGCGGTCAGGATATCATCAGTTGCGAGTTCGAAAGGAGGATATTCTGAAGATAGCCTTCAGAAGCAGATATGACCACTACGAATATGTAGTCATGCCTTTTGGTCTTACGAATGCACCAACAGTCTTTATGGCATTGATGAATCAGATATTTTAGCAATATCTGGATTCTTTTGTTGTGGTGTTTGTGGACGACATATTGGTGTATTCAAGAACAAGGGCTGAGCATGAGCAACACTTGGTGATAGTGTTGGAAATCTTGAGAGACCATCAGTTGTATGCCAAATTATCAAAGTGCAATTTTTGGATACAAAAGGTACGCTTTCTGGGCCATATTGTTTCTGAGAAAGGCGTTTCAGTGGATCCAGAAAAGATAGAAGCCGTTCTTTCTTGGAAACCGCCGAATAATGTCTTTGAAATACGAAGTTTTCTTGGTATAGCTGGTTATTACTGATGCTTTGTGCATGACTTCTCACGACTAGATTTGCCTATGACATCATTGACAAAGAAGAACAATACATTTCAATGGACTGAGGAATGTCAGATATCTTTTAAAGAGTTGAAAGTTCGCCTTACATTAGCACCTACCTTGATCTTGCCAGAATCAGGATAGGGGTATGTGGTGTATTGTGATGCTTCGGGAACAGGTTTGGGTTGTGTTCTCATGAAAAGAGATCATGTGGTTGCTTATGGTTCAAGGTAGTTGAGAGTGCATGAGAAAAATTACCCAACACATGATTTGGAGTTGGCTACAGTCGTTCATGATTTGAAAACATGGAGACATTATCTCTTTGGTGAGAAATTTACTGTGTTTACGGATCACAAAAGATTGAAACACATTTTATCACAACGAGATTTGAATCTGAGGCAGAGGAGATGGATAGAGTATTTTCAAATGTTCGACTTTGACTTGATATATACACTGGGTAAGGGTAATTCAGTGGCCGATGCATTAAGCAGAAAGTTGTATGCTCAGTTGGTGAAAGAAGCTTCAAATGAGTGGCAGTTGATGTCAGTCCTAACCAACATGCGTATGGAATGTGAAGACCGAGCTGATGTTGCGGTTTTCTTTCCAGTTGTGCTTTTTCTTGATTTGGTGGAGATAGTAAATGAGGTACAAGAATCCGATGTAGATTGTGTTGCAATGAGTTCAAAACTCAATGGTTGGGAGACCATTGAGGGATGGAAGCTGGATGAGAGTTCAGTTTTGTGTTTTAGAGATCAAATGGTTGTACCTATGGTTTTTCAGGAACAACTCCTTCATGCTTACCACCATTCAAGATGGTTTTTACACCCAGGTACACAGAAAATGTATAAGGCATTAAAGGCGTAGTTTTGGTAGAGAGGCATGAAAAAGAAAGTGGCCGAGTTCATCTCGTGGTGCTTAACTTGTCAGCAAGTTAAAGCAGAACATCAGCGGCTAGTGGGTATGTTGTAGTATTTACCTATTCCAGTGTGGAAATGAGATCAGATAACAATAGATTTTGTTACAGGTCTTCCAAGAACGGTCTAGAAACACGATGCCATTTGGGTGATAGTGGATCATCTAACCAAGTCGTCCCATTTCATCCTTATTCGTGAAACTCATACAGTGGAAGATCTTTCAAAAATCAATATCCAAGAAGTGGTAAAGAGACATGGCAGACTAGTTTCAATCGTGTCAGATAGAGATCCGAGGTTCACATCTCATTTCTGGCCATCCTTACAGAAAGCCCTGGGAACTCAGTTGAATATGAGTACGACGTATCATCCTCAGACGGACAAACAATTCGAAAGGACGATACAGACATTAGAAGATATGTTGCGGGATTGCATAATGGATTTTGGTGGCTCATGGGAGGAGCACGTTCCGTTAGTGGAATTCTCATATAACAACATTTATCAGGCCTCGATACACATGGCTCCATTTGAAGCATTGTATGAGCGTCCTTGTCTTTATCCACTTTGTTGGGTAGAAACAGGTGAGACTTCACTAGTTGGGCTGAGCCGTGTCCAAGAAACAATGGAGAAGATTTAGTTGATAAAAAAAAGGATGGAGATGGCACATAGTCGTCCGAAATCTTATGCGGATCATCGCCGAAGACCGTTGTCGTTTGCAGTGAGTGATCATGTCTTTTTGAGAATCTCTCCAAGGCTTGGACATCGTCATTTTGGGAAGTAGGGAAAATTATCTCCTTGATATATAGGCCCTTTTGAGATACTAGAATGGGTTGGTGAGGTGGTGTATTGGTTGGCATTACCACCACGGTTTAGTGCAATGCATAATGTGTTCCACATATCTTAGTTGAAGAAGTATCAGCCTGATCCTGACCATGTGATCAGATGGGATCACGCTGACCTAGATCCAGATGCTTCATTGGTACATATTCTGGTACATATTGTGGATAGGCAAGAGAAAGTCTTGTGTGAGAAAAGAAGCAGTCTAGTGCGGGTTTTATGGAAACATGGTCAGATTCAGGAAGAGACTTGGGAACGCGAGAAAGAAATGAAAGAGCAGTGGCCATAACTCTTTCCGTCAAGCGTTGGTTTTCTACTTTCCGGGGACGGAAAGGATAATGTTGGGGAGAATGTAGTACCCCCGGTTAGTGAAGCATATGAGAAATGGTTGGGAAATTTTGGAGTCTTTTAAGGTGTTAAAGGGGAAAAAGTGGTGACGCACGGGCTTCACACAGTTTTCCCAAACCGTGCGGAAGCCGTGAAGGTGGTGGTCACCTGGATAGAGGAGACCGCACGGTCGACACACAGTTTGGGCAAACCGTGCGAGGAGGCCGTGCGGAGCACCCCTTCCAAGCAGTGACTACCACACGGTTAGCGCACGATTTGACTAACCTTGCGGACTAACCATGTGCGAAGTCAACTTAGATCCTATTTTTAAGGATCTAATCTGTTTTATCTTTAAACCCACTTGTTTTTTCTCCTAGAAGGCCCTAACTCATGATTTCTCTCTTGTGAAGGTGGGAGAACACTTACTAGGCATTTTGGAAGCGATCCAGAGGCTTGCCTTGGCATTTAGAGGCCAGTTGATCTAGGTAAGTCTTGTTTCCTTTAGTTTTCTTAGATCTCCTTCTTCCCTCTTAATGGATCCTTAGATCTATGCCTAAGGTGGGTAGATCTAAGGTAGTGGATGACCTTTAAGTCGGGTTTTGGTATTTTTGGTGATAGGGGAAGGAATCTAAGTAGGTTTCATGGTGTTTCAACCCGGTTCTTGGTTAGTTTCGCCTATTTTTTTTATGGTAGGTTGCTTCACTCCCAATTCCTCTTTCTTAGAAATCGAAGGCTTACTTTCAAATTGTTTTCCCTGATTGAAATGGTTTGTTTATTTGCTGTGAAAGAATGGTTGAAACCCCCTTTTTAGTAACGGGTGATGGGAATTGGGTATTTTTGGAAAGTGTTTGTTTAAGTGAATTTAAAATTTTGATTTTAAACTAGTTATGGTTTTTCTAGTTGAAAGAAATGGTTTTCAATAAAAGGTTTTATGATTTATTGAAAGGTTTTGAACACACTTGGTTTTGGAATGGATTTTCATGGGTTGTGTTGTGTGTTCATATGCATTGGGATGGATAAGGGCAAGAAGTACCCCCATCAAAAGGTTGTGATGGATAAGGGAGAGAATTAACCCCATCAAAAGGGGTGGATAAGGGTGTGAAGTACCCCCATAAAGGTAGTCCACTAAGTGACGGCTTAGTGGAAGGATAAATCACCACTCGCGAGTATAGGGAGGTCCAGGTTGCATGCATGGTTGGTTGTGTAGATTTCTGAAATGGAATGAATGTGCCAAAATGGAAATGAGATTTTGATTGGAAACTTTTCTTGGTTGATTTTCTTGATAAAGATGGGTTTTGTTAGAAAAATGGATTTGACATGGAACTTGTTACATTGTGAACTATTTTGGAATTGTTTTATATAAATGTGCTAACATGTTTTATCCTAGAGGCATGGGTTGGGAAGTCATCAGGGAAAACCTACCGAGTTTCATTACTCACCCCCTGCTTTGGCATGTTGGTGATTTTGCAGATGTCATATACCGGGATGTTGGAAAAGGTAAAGTGTCACATGTTTATAGCACTACTTCGTGATACTTGGGGTGGTTCATGACATTGGAGCTTGGAGCTTGTGGATCATGGAGTTAGGTTATCGTCTTGTAGTCTTTCAGTTTTTCTTTCTGCTATTTACTCTGATTTAGTGTTGGTTTCCGCTGTGGTACTCTTGGTTGGTTTATGATAAAATAAATGGTTGAGTTGTCTTAGATTTTACCATGCATCATTTAGTTGATTAGTTTAGTTGTGGTTGTTGGTTCTGTGGTGTGTTCTAAAAGGGTAAATCGTCTCCCACTTGTTTTTAAACCCTTTGGAATTTATTGCCAGCCTTTGGCACATTGGGGATGTCGCTTAAGGCCAAGTAGACCTCACCGCCTCCTCAAGCCAATGAGGTAGGGGTGGGGTGTTACAAGGGCACTTTCCCTTATCTATACCTGCAACAATATAATCTGTTTGGGCCCAAAAGCATAACCCAAATAGGGTGTGAGATTAAATCCTAGTAGGAAACCATACAGAGATCTATGCCTAATAGTCAATGAATATATGACAGGTAAAAGTATAGAAAGCAGTAAACATTAAAGTACTCAGTAGTAAACAATCCATGGTTTAATGTCAAGTAGCAGCTAACACAAACAGGTAACCCTCTGGAAAGTACCCACATCCATCCTCTTTGGTCCTACCCACATCCTTTTTCTTTTCTTTTAATAAAGGGGCATGACCCCAAACCTTTCTGGTCTAAGGTAGTCAAGGACTCTTTGAGGAAGAACACAAGGTCAATTCTCCTTATAGCCCCAAGGTCAAGAGACTCTATGAGGAAGCTCACCCAGTCAATTCCTCTTATAGCCCCAGGTCGTTCACAGACTCTCCAAGGAAGCTCACCCAATCAATTCCCCTTATAGTTTGGAATGGTTCAAGGTAATTCAAAGTAAAACAAAGACTCTCTAAGGAATCTCACTCATTCTATCCACTTATAGTCTATAAAGCTCAATGACTTTCTGAGGAAGCTCACTCGGTCTATCCCCCTATAGTCTATAATGTCCAAAGACTCTCTGAGGAAGCTCACTCGGTCTATCCCCTTTTTGTCTACTACACAAGGTTCTCACGGCCCCGTGTAATTCAACACATAGTAATGATATATGGTCAAAGTAAACCTACAGAACTACTTGGCTAAATAGTCTATGGTATCTCAAGCATGTCACAAAACAACACTCCACTACTGGAAAACGGGGCTATACCCACGGTTTTGTACAAAACCGTGGGTATAGGGTACCCCTATACCCACGGTTTTCGCAAACCGTGGGTATAGGGGTAAAATGGTGACCTATACCCACAGTTTCATAAAACCGTGGGTATAGATCACCTATACCCACGGTTTTTCACAAAACCGTGGGTATAGATTATTTTTGAAGACCTATACCCACGGTTTTACAAAACCGTGGGTATAGGTGTTTTTTTTGAAGGTGTATACCCACAGTTTTGGCCAAACCGTGGGGGTAGAGTTTTCCAGAAGACCTATACCCACGGTTCCTCAAAACCGTGGGTATTGGGGTTTATTTTTTTCAAGACCTATACCCACGGTTTTCAGAACCGTGGGTATAGCTTTCCCGCCATTAGGCGGGGAAAAAAATTACGCGGGACAATGGGAAAAATTGGCGGGAACATGATTTTTATTAATATAAATATAAATATAAAATTATATGTGTAAATGACAGTAATATTTCGCAGCTGAGTCGGTCCCTTTGTTCGGCGCTTTGAAGCGTTTATTCCTGAAGCCCGGGTTCGATTCCAGCCGGCTTTTAATTTTCATAATAGAACTAATATTAATATAAATAGAAAGATGTATAAGTATAATACCGAATTAAAAGATAGCTTGATTGGTCGTTCCAGCGGTGCGGTCGGGGATATTTAGATAAGTGCGGGTTCGATTCCCGCTGGCGTCTTTTTTAAAATAAATAGTCAATGTTAATATATATATATGATGATATGTTTATAATTACCGTATATGAAATGTAGCTCCGTTGGTTCGATGTAGCGGTGTGTTTAAGGATTTCCCGTCCAGCGCGGGTTCGATCCTCTTAGGCTGCATTTTTAAATTATATAATCTATATTAATATATATACGCTAATATATGTATAAATAACGTGTTGAATTGATGGCTCGTGTGGGGAAGTGGGTGTTGCGAATTCGCCTGCTGCTGTGCGAGGTCTGGGTTCGATTCCCAGCAGATACCATTTTTTGAAAATTAAATCCCCACGGTTTGAGAACCGTGGGGTCACTGCATTGCCAGCGTGGCCACCCACTTGCCACGCTGCCACAAACCTATCCCTACGGTTTCTACAAACCGTGGGTATAGGGTGACCCCCCTATCCCGACGCCGTTCCAGCCTGCGGTTCACAAAACCGTGGGTATAGCCTATACCCACGGTTTTGGGGGCTATACCCACGGTTTTGAACCGTGGGTATAGCCCGTTTTTCCAGTAGTGCTCCATCCTACGACCACAAGGCATGGAAAACAGGTAAACGACCAATAGGCTAAACAGGACCAGTAGTCGTAAACATAACAAAGCATGGGCAAAACATCCAAGGAATATAAATCCAACCCTATTCATAACCAAATAACCTATACACAAGCATACAAGCATGGCAGGCAAAGCACAGGGGAAAAACGGTAAACACATAATACCCCGTTCAAGGGTATTGGGCACAATTGCACATAATACTCAAAGACTTTCAACAAAAAGGCACAAAACACCTACTTTGTCATTAAGAGATCTCTATACGTGAACCTCAAAGCTTTAATCACCTTAGAACATTCAAGATCTACAAAAACATCTAAAATGTTCAACCCATGATAACTTGGAAAAGAAGGGGAATTGGAAAACAATGCTCTAAAAGAAGGAAGAGCTTACCACTATGGTTCCAATGCAATTGACGACGGTCGATTCAGAGAACAGACGGAGGGTCAGGGGCTTAGAGAAGTTTCGACACCGTATGGTTTCTCTTGGTCGAATGAGACCTAGAAGAAGACACTTCTGGTGATCAGACACAACCCTGATCCATTTAATGAAAAAAAACAAAATACATGGTGTGTACTTTTGAAGTACACGGCATGTAATCGCCTTTTCCATACTCCGCTTTAGGCGGCCTCCATGTCACCCCCACACAGCTGTGTGTGTGGCCAAGACACGACCAACACACAGTCTCTTATGACAAGGAAGTACACGGCGTGTACTCATAAAGTACATGGCATGTACTTCAAAAATTTCCAGAATTTCCTCTTTTTCTCAAAAACGACCAGAAAAAAAACATACCTAAAAGGAAGATTTGAGTTCTTACAGAGGTAGAGGCAGAGTCGAAGGCCAATTCAGAGGAGGAGGTGGAGGTCAATGAGGAGAACGCACATGGGGAGGGGGATTATCAATATAACATTAAATTCTTAAAGAGTTTACCGACCACTCAGAAAACATCTATTTTTGTATAGAAAACATCTCAATATGGAAATAAGATTTCATAAAGTTAAGAGAATCATCTGAAAAAAAGAATGTAAATAAAGTAATCTATCTCTATTTCAAAGAAAAATAACTTCTAGAATACTTATTATGAATCAACATTCTATGGTCTAAACCACAACTAGACTAAAATACAACTCTAGCACAAGAAATTACTATAGTAAAGACTTCATTCCACCAACACTCTTCAATTTGTTACCGTTTAGTAAGATAAATCCACTGTAATTCATTTTTCAAATCTATTATAATGAATAATTCAATGCTCAAATATTGAGTTTTATCCCTCGCAAAAACCATCCAAAGAATAATTACAAATGAAATACAAAGCATTAAATGAGCAAAAAAAGGCAACATTAGTGTGGTGGTCACTGTAATACACTTTGGGCTGCTATTTGAACCACTTGCTCTTTGTATGATCCTTCATGACCAAATCCCAGCTCAAGACCTTCACTGTGGGACTGTTATAATATGAAAATAGAAATAGTGATATTATGTTATGAAATGAAGTTAATGAGGTGTTCCATGAAGATCAGAATGATGATTTATTGGATAATAACTTGATAACATATGAACACTTCAATGGAAATATAGATGCAGTAGAATGTTTGGTGCATTTCATAAGATTAATTTTCACCTGGAACATTTCCATGATTTCATCCCATCCAAGGGAAGGTTATTAAAAGAGAACAAAAAATATCAACATGAATAAATTTGTTTTAATGGAAACATACATGAAAACTCATTAAATGAGAAATTTGTTTTACTGAAAAAAAGCAGTGACAAATCCTACAATGGTAAATATGTTAAACTTGAGAAAAATTTGAGAAATCATAATCTGGGAAAACAAAACTACTGGAAACTATCATTACATCAAAACATGGATTGTCTATTTTAATGCATATAATTTTCCCATAAATAATATTGATTTTATGATTTTATAATTTCATTATAGTGTATTAGTAAACTATAGTATACGTAGACATAACAGTGGAGAAATATTTTGTAACAGGCCATTTGAAACTAACAGATTGTAGAAAATGTGTTTCCAAAATGGATAAGTACTAAAAATAATTCATTTAATCAACTTCCTCTATTTTTTTCATTTAGTTATCCTTTATCAAAATATGAAGATCAGTGGAATCAGTTGATGGTGGTGTGACTAGTTTTTAATTTGCAGAATCAAATTCTTTCTAGCCAAATCAAGTGGCATACCTCCTACATCTTCCCAATATGAATATCATATCTGCAACTCCTATCCCATCAAAAAAGTATTGATATTAAAATAATGAGAATACAAGCCTCTAAAACAATGAGAATACGATGACAGAAAAAAATATACCTTGTATACATGCATCTAAAATAATGAGAATACATGCCTCTAAAACAATGAGAATATGATGAAAGAAAAAAATATGCACCTTGTATACATGCATCTAAAACAATAAGAATACATGCCTCTAAAAAAATGAGAATATGATGACAAAAAAAATGATAAATTTAAAGTAAAGGAATTTCTAATTTTTGAGGATAGAGAGTTCGAATCAATATTAGCTGCATTTAAAGTAAATGGATTTATAATTATGTGTCTGCTTGACTCTACTAAAAGTTTTGAAAAGATTGGAGTCAGGTTCCAAAGGGGTGAGAACAACAAATCCATTACTAAAAATGGAGTAAGCAATCCATTTTCAATACTATCTGAACTGCATATTGTATATAGACTGAACTAATGTATGAACTACAAATGGATTGGTTAGTCCCTTGAATAGTCAAAATGCATGTTCAATTTCATCAATTCATAATTAAAGTATTGAAAACGTATGAACTAACAAAATTCCAGTTCATTTTCTTATTCAGTACTGCATATTTAGTACCTAATATGTGACCCGTATAATTTTGTGAACTTATAATAAACATTAATTGTATAAGAACCATCCCAATGAACTAACCAATCCATTTTTAGAATAATAACTCTATTAATTGAAAGTACTGAAAATGAACATGCACTTTTTTGTTCACAAAAAGTGCATATCCTACATTGTTTGGCCCCAATATTTGTTGGTCACACACGAGCTATATATACATTTTTTGGTAACACACATGTTGTACATGCAACATCTAAAATTTCTAATTAGACCAACTTAAACCTATATTTTTATACCATTTAATTAAATATAGTACTTTAAAACCTAAAATAAGAATTATCATGTTTTGATACCAACCTCTATTAGATGAAATTCTACAGCATACATTGTATCTCAAAGTCCTGTACCAATTTTATCTTCAAGAAAAAATAAATAATGTGACTAATAGATAAGTCATGATTCCATAGGACAAATTATTTATATATGAATATCACGTGCAACTAATTATGTGTCTACTTGAGTCTAAAACTGCTCTTGAAAAGATTGGAGTCATGTTCCAGAGGGGTGAGAACAACAACTCCAATACTGTAAATGGACTAAGCAATCCATTTTTAGTAATGTTTGAACTGCATATTGTATATAGACCAAAATACTGTCTGAACTACAAATGGATTAGTTAGTCCATTAAGTAGATTGTTTGAACTTCAAATGGATTGGTTAGTCCATTGAATAGAAAAAATGCATGTTCATTTTCCATAATTCATAATTTAAGTACTAAAAATTTCTAAACTAAAAAAATGAAAGTTCATTTTATTATTCAGTACTTCATATTTAAAGTACCAAACTACCGTGTGAACTGAATAATTTGGTGAACTTAAAATGAACGTGAATTGTATATGAACCATCCCAATAGAATAACCAATCCATTTTAGGAATAATGACACTATTAATTGAAAGTACTGAAAATGGACATGTATTTTTTTGTTCACACACAATGCATATCCTCTTTTGTTTGGCCCCAACATTTGTTGGTCACACACAGACTATATATTCATTTTTTGTCACACACATGTTGTACTGAAGATGAAAATGATACTTCCAAGCCTACCAATTAGACCAACATAAACCTATATTTTTCCATCATTTCATTAAATACAATACTTTAAACAATGTGCATGTATGATAGCCACCGAAACAGAGATTCAGTTATGTAAAAAGAGACTTTCCTGATCCAGAAATGAAACACTAACCAGTTTGATTGGTAAATTGGGATCAAAAATAGACAAGAGTTAGATCTTCAATCCATTCAAGATTGATGTTCTTATTAATAACCTGAGTCTTCAGTTTCTGCATTGAATAATTACATATTTATTCAGGAGAAGAAAAATAAAAAGGTTGCCAATGGATCAAAGCACTGGTCTCCATTTGATCTGGTACAAGGCTCGTGACTCCATTAATAGCATCTAAGAAATCAAATTGGATGAGGAGGAAGACCAACTTGCTTTCCCATATTAATGACAATGTAAGGATGGCTAGTGAGAACATCTTGAATGGTGAGATTGACCCAACTCTGAAGGAGACCCATGAGGCTCTCCATCATGGATGTTGGGAAGATAGTGGGGGAGGTTGTCATCTCATTCCCTACCATCCCCTCAAATCATTCAGTAGGAGAAATCATTTTCTAAATATAATTACAACTCCGAAACACCTAAATACAAGATGCACTACAACAACATGAAAATATTAACACAATCGAATGTCATTTGTTACCAAAAGCATGGGACTATTCAATATTCTTTTAAATCATATGTTTCTGCATAATTAAAAAAAATGTAATGTTGTTCCGCAAAATATAATGAAACATGTATTCCCACTGTTCTCAGACTTTATTTCTATAGTAGTAAGCATACATTATATACTAACATGAATTAAAATTTATTCTCAATAGATTAAATAGTAAACATAATGAAATAGACATTTTAAATAAGAAAATTCAATAAAATCAATGAAACATGAATGTTGAAATATACATGGTAATACAATAGATTATATTTTTAAAACATGGAAACAAAAATGAATGTTCGCACATATGGGTACATTTTAAAGGTGGGTTTAAAATCTGACAGCAACTAAAGTTTTTAATAGAACTGGTGACCCCTTTAGATTCAGACTATCTACATCATGCTATTTTATTTATATAATCCCAATAGTTGTTTTATTTTTTCATGCATTGGACTAGAACTACTGGAGGTTGGTTGAGAGGAATATGGTTTCCTGCAGCACTTAAGTATTGTTTAGAAAATAGTAAATGGAAAATCAGTTCACTTTACATTATATTCTTAAAAAAACTTCTGAACATAGGGGAAGAAGATTATAATAAATAATAAAAAAAGTTTTATATGGAGTTGAAATGAACCTGTGGCTAAGCTTTCCTATTGCTGATCAATGGTCATTTATTCTCTCTCAATAGATAATGTTGTAAATAAATATTGGCACAACAAAATGAAGTAGTTCCCTAATTACTAAATAAGTAAAGAATATGGATTAAAATGGATTTTAAAACATTATCGGAAATTCGTATGAATAAAGTCTAGTTAAAATATGAATACTGGAGAAATTTTTTATAAAGTAGATAGGCAGACAAAATTACTGTATGTGTGATGCATTTGGTAATGGGTTGAAGCTGCACAATGGGGAAATCCCGACCTGTATTTGTGAGCTGCAAAGGAACAAATTTTTTAGTTTTGAATAATATAAGAGGTCCCAACCACCTCAACCCATAAGTAATCACTACTTGAATCCACATCAACATGTATGTGATTCCAACTCAAAAGGAATTGAAAAACAATACTTACTCAACACCCTAATCTTATAGTCTCAAAATAGAAGCAATGTTCAAAATCTACCTCATATCCTCCAAAGATCTCTAAAACATGTCTTCCCACTGTTCTCAGACTTCATCAATGTATTAGTAAGCATAAATTATATATGAAGAGGAATTAAAATTTATTCTAAAAAATTGAAATAATAAACATGAAGCAACATACATTTCAAATAAGAAAAGGTAATAAAATCAATGAAACATGCATGTTTATGTATCCATTATAACATAATAGATTATGTATTGAAAACATGGAAACAGAAATGAATGAATCAATGAAACACATAAGTTGAAGTAGCCATTATAACATAATAGATTATGTTCTGAAAACATTGAAACAGAAATGAATATTTGCAGATATGGGTACCAAGTCTACTAAAATAAATACAAATTTAAACAATATAATAAAATATGACTATATAAATACATATCGAAATTTAACCTTCAAGGCAGTAATTCTGAGGAAGTATTGATTAAAAGATTTATAAGACACATATCCACCAATAATCGGTTCAACTTTTTCTTAGACCACAATAACCTGCAAAAAAAGCTTGAATCCCCTCTAAACAATATAAATTCAATTAATTATGAAAGTATAAGAAATTCTCAAACATATAGATTATGAGGTGTTCACCAATGATCCAAAAATACCTACAAATACAATCAACTATATGATATAAAATAAAAATTGTAAAATAATGGAAAGAATAAAAAACATGACCAGAAGTATTAAAAATTTAGTGATATTACCTTCAACAACTTCATGCTTTACATGCCTTCATGACATTAAAGTACGATTTCCTGAACCATTAATAAAAAATTGAAAATATAAAGATTTAAATAAATGAAACAATGGGATAAAATGGATTATGAGTAATGTAAAAATATGCATTGTTAGTAATCACAAATTTGAACACATTGAAGTCAAATTCAAGTGTTGTCAAGTCAAACTCAAGAAGAACATGATTATCGTTGTACCATTAAACCCTAGAGTTATACACAATATAAAATTGATGAGCCCTTAAACATAAATCAAATCCAAATAAATAATTAGTTACTAAAAAAACAACAGGATCAAACCTCCTTGATCCATAAATGATATGAATCTCTTATTTGTTTCCTCCTCCATGCATGTAAATCGAAGACATTCATTCCATAATTCATAGGTGTGCTCGAAGGAGTTGATATTCACAGATAACGTTCCATCACTGGTGAGAAGATACAGTTCAAATAAATAGAAATAGTTTGAATCAACGATGAAGGAATCGATTATCAAATGGAAACCCAATAATGGCGATAGAGGGAGGAGAAATGTGAAGGAGGAGCCGAGCAGCCCTTTGAAAACCAAATCTGTGAATAGTCGATGATAGAGAACTATGACCGCCAGCACAATTTTCTTCATTTCCGTAGAACCCAATAGAATGGTAGTGAATGAATAATAATTTATAAAATGCAGGGTGAAGCATTGAACCACCCACTGAAATCACAAGCAGAAGGTGGTTCAAAGTGATGGATTCATACTAGCTTAAAAGGGGAATGTTCAGAAGGAGGGAAATTGCGAAGACGGGCTATCACGAGTGGGAAATTTTGAAGGTAAATTCGAGCATGGAATCATGAGTGGGAGAGGGAGTAGGAGAAGGAGAGTGAGTAGTTCTCAAGGAAATTTCTAGTGAAGGAGCAAAAATTTACTATGCAATCATTAGTGTGAAATCACGAGCATGAAATTTCAAGCAGAGTGGCTCTGAAGTAAATCACGATCCAGAGAAAATCTAATAGAAATCGTGAGCAGGAGGAGGACGACGACAATATTGGGACATAATGAATGGGGAATGATGCGAAGGAGGGTTACAACAGTAAATATCCTAAAGATCTCTATGGGAAGCCTTAGAGGAGTGGAGTTAACTGGAGGAAGTATAACGACAGCGGCAGGGGTTTACAGAAACCCTAGGTCGCGATGAGTTGAAACCTGAGCGGGAGAAGGAAAACCGCATAGAGTTAGGTTGAAACTGGGAGAAGAAGTATTTCAGAGATGGAGGTAGATGGATTGCAAGTTGACCGGGAGAGGGAGGATGATGAAGGCGGTGGTTTGAGGGGAGTATAGGTCACGAAGCACGAAACCCTCAGCAGAAGCACCTAACTGCGAGCAGGAGAGGGAGGGAGAGAAAGGTAGGGAAATCGAGTGGAGGGGCGACGTGGAGTAATTGAGGAATGGAATGTATGAGAAATATGATGTGAAGGATGGTGAAAATGACACGTGTTAGTGGAGAAAGCTAAGATTAGTATATTTAGTAGATAAGAATAATTTCTCCCACCCGCGTAGTCTAGTGGTTACTTATTTGAGGGGTGATTTGAGTATCCTTGGTTACTTTAGCTATAATATATTTTCTTTGTTTCATTATAACCATCCCTCAAATTTTTGTAATTAATATGAATAATCATCATGATAAATAATTACAAAAAGTCATCGATGTTTCAAAAAAAAAAAGATTTACAAGTCACATTGATTTAAAATAACCATATGATATTGGAATGTCATCTATGACATTGATTATTTAAATAATTAATATGAGAGTTATTTTTTAATAATTTATTATATATAAACCACATCACTTTTTTAACAAAATATAAGATTGATTACATACCCCACCATGAAACAAAATGTAAATAAAAAAAACTAGAGTAAACAAACATACTCGAGGACTTAACCCCACAACCTACCTCTCATCTCCCCTAAACCCAAATCATCCCACCACCAACGATAGGACATTTTTTTTCAACAAAAATCAAAATATGACAAAGAAAACACAAATTATAACCAAAAATTACAACATTGACTTTTACAAATATATATGAATCAAAGTATGAATTATATGGATGGATTACCGAATATATCAAAGTTGTGAAAAAAACCATGTATTTAAAGAAAATAACTAAAATTTAATTAAGTTAGTTAATAATCAACTTATACTCCTCATTAAAGTTATATGTTGAACGTATTTAAATGTCCAAAAAAAATTCACATTAATAAAACAACATTAACCAGTATGATATAGTATTTAAAAGACAATATTTTTTATAAAACTAATCTTGTTAAAAGAAGTGGTAGTTCTAGTTGTGGTTATTTCACACATAAGTCACATAACATGATAAACATGCTCTATGTTTCTACTTTAATGATGACAACAACTTGAAAGTAAGAAGTTGAAATTTTAAAATAATAATTTTAATCAATTAGTAAACAAATGTTTTAATGAAACATGCTTTTGTATAAACATATTTAATTTTTGTTGACTTCCCTTTTTACAAATGTTTTATATGGAAATATTTTCCATAATCTATTGAAATTTGATATTAAAAACAATAAATAAATCAAATAATTATAAAATTTTATAAACCCATAATTTTTTTAAGAGAACGAGTGATTGCTCCAAAAAAGGACAGTTCTCCTTTATTGAATAAAAGAAAAGTTACAAAAGTCTAATTTTTTTTACAAAAGTCCCTTTGGAAAATGAAGAGAGATTATAAGGAACTTTACTGATCTAGGTAAACTCTGAAGCATCAACCCCCTTATTTGAAATTATATCACCCTGATAATTCACTTCATGATAAGTATGTGTGGTGATAAAATTCATGAATAGGAGATATTTCATGCATTTCATCCATTTAGAAGTTAGCTTCCATGAAAGATGAATGGTGTCATTTCTGATAGTTTTCACCATGGTGGTTAAATCACATTCAATCCACAAGTTGAGTCATCCTCTCTGCTTTTCCATTTCAACCACAGTGATAACAGCAAGAATTTCTGCATTAAGAGATGTAATAATTCCACTTGGACCATTGAGGCATCTCATAATATCACCGTTGTGGTTTTTGAAAATTATACCATATCCAAAATGGCTTAGATTACCTCTCAAAGCTCCATATGTATTACATTTGATCCAGCCCTAGAATGGTGGGGATCTACATGGATTCTAAGGTTGAGCACAATAATTCCAAGATGCTTGAGTATAATAATATCATGAATAGCATTATCACAATAACCATTTTGAAGGAAGTTGACATTTTTCATAGTAATGATAATTTGAGAGAGGGACAGTTATAAACAGAAAGCAATATTTTCATGAAGTTTCTTGTTCCGGTTTGTCCAAATGAAATGTATAATTTGAGTCTATTTATTAAAGTAATTTTTTCATGAAAAAATGGACTTATCCTAAATTTTTAAATAATTATAAGACATTTGTTGCAGGTATTTAATGGA
Source organism: Viscum album (assembly GCA_963277665.1). Taxonomy (NCBI): domain Eukaryota; kingdom Viridiplantae; phylum Streptophyta; class Magnoliopsida; order Santalales; family Viscaceae; genus Viscum; species Viscum album. The sequence continues at coordinate 1,282,449,395 of OY728153.1, forward strand.
GAAATATTCTTTTTGACATGAGATATATTACGAGTTGTTAGAAAAAATCCACTTAAGTAATTTTTTAATTGTGTTTATTGACAATATTGAAGAAGGAAGTTTAAAAAAGAGGCGACAAAGTGATGAAGATGGACTAATGAATTTTGGAAGAAACGGGAGAAGTTCTGTCTGTAGGATAGAGGTCACAACGCAACATCCCTAGTCATATCACGAAGAGTAATTCTGAAAAGTAATAGTAAAGGGAAGTTCATAAGGTTAATTTGGAACTTCATAAGGTTCTTTCATTTAACATTTTAGAGGAAGTGGTGTTGCGCTGTGTAAGGCCGCTTTGTGTCGCAAGAGGTGTTTCAGTTGGAAATATGCCATAGCCCCTGATATGTAAGATGTTCATTTGGAAGATGTGGAAAATGTGTAAGATATTTACCTTTTCTACAATTCGAAGTGAAGAAGAGGTCGCACCATGAATGAAAACATCACACTGCGGATGGAGTTTGCGTAATATATTTGAAACACGTAAGATGTTTTCTTTTTCCATTTTGAAGAGAAAGTGTTCACGTTGTGATGGGTTGCACCATGCTACAACGAGTCTCAGACAAATTTTAGTGGTTTTTTTAAGGTGAGGCTCACATCACGAGCATAAGGCCATGTTGCGAAAGATTTAGAGGCAAGTTTCAGTGGTTCTATCCAAGTGAGGCTCATAGCGCGAATATGAGAGTCATGTCACAACAGTTTTTGAGCAAATTTCAGTGATTTTGTTTAGGTGAGCCTCGTGCTATGAAGCAAAGGGTTGTGTCACGACCAGTTCAAGAATTGGAATGGATTTAGAAATCCACATCATGATTTCAGAATAATTAAAAAGGAAATAATGAGAAAATTTGGTGGATCTAGATTTTGATTGAAGTTGTGCCATGAAGCAGACTATCATTCCATGAAAGGATATTTTTCAGATTTGGTGGATTGATTTGTGTGACATGAAAAACAGGGATCTGGCTTACCCTATTTAAAAATTCTTTCATTAAATGGGTATACGTTAGTTTTTTGATACAATAAGGAGAGATATATTCCTAAAATATGGGGAGTATCTTATTTGAAAAGAAGAGAAGAATTTGACTGTAGAAGATAAGAGAAATATATAAGAGATAATGCATTCCAGAATAAGTGCTAGAAAAAATATAGACAAAGAAAACGAGGGATTCCAGGCCAAGCATTGGAAAGATTCAGAGAGAAGGGGTTCTGGGAGATCATATCATTATAAATATTGTGAAGTTATTAAAATAGAAGAAGGTGAATAAAATTTGTACACCAATACACGTGAAATCATATTTTCTGGTTCATGGAATAAAAATGGATTACTCTTGGAGCATTGATTTCCCAGAGTGATTGAGAGTAGAGAGGTTTCTTTCTTTGTGAAGGTTGTAAACTTAGAGGTTCAGTGTGAACTATAATGACCTTGGTCTTTATTATAGATTTAAACACAATTTATTACATAAACTTTCACTTAATACAACTCAAAATATCGAGAGTTCTAGTGCCTTTGGGGCTTAAGAACATTACATAACAACTTAAAATACTAAATACACATCTTTATTGAAAACTTCTTTTACATGAACACAATATTCCTTCATACTTAGCATTGCATGGGATAACATAAGGAAATACATAAGAAAAGCGTGAGATATAAATCACAGTAAGGGAGTAAACAAGACATAACATGAAAAATACAATACATGTTAGGAAATACACATATCAATAGAGCATAAGAGAAACATGAACATAAAGACATGATATAACATGATTATCATAACATGGAAACATGGAAACAACTTAAAACACTACATCATTAACATAAAAAAATTAGGTAAACCTCTATCCCAACATGGTGGATCAAAGTCCTATAAATGAATAAAGTAAACCCCTTTCCTAACATGATGTATCATGATACTAAACATTACCCAATGCATTGTAGCATTATCAGAGTGCACCCTTTATAATCATTTCAATCTCATGCTTAAGTGTGCCACATAGATCATATAACATGAATTCATTCAACATAATCATTTATTCCACAATAAAGGAATGTGTAATTAATACATGTAAGTCACCATTCAATAATTATATGCGCATAAAGGTGAATAACCCTGATAGAGGAATGAGTATGGTATTCACTATACAATGATTTTGGCATGGAAAATCACAGTGCAATTTTGGCAGCATAACGACGTCATATGGAAATTAATAAATTGGGTTGATGAGAGTGAAAGGGGTTGATCATAATTTATACATGGTATGGATAGTAAGTTGATCATGAAACATAATATCCCAATATGTGAAATGGAATTTAGATGCATAATATAAAAGAAATGCTTGAATGGAAATGAGAAGAGAGAATCCCTTATGAAATTTCAGCATAGTAATGGGTGTACTTAAAGAATCATGGATGGATTAATGAGATTCAAAGGAAGATATAATTATTTATAAATATAATGGAAATTAATGGGATTATGTATGAACATATCCCAACATACACAAATTGAAATTAAAAGGCATATTAAAAAAGGAGTGCTTGATAAAAGAGGAGGGTGGAAGATTCCTTACTTGGATGTGTGATACCAAAGGCTTGGGAGATGCTTCTTGGGAGCTTAGGGGCACCTTGGGAGGACTCTAAGGAGTAGAGGGCAGAGGTTGTTCGAGATTCAAAGATCTTGAGGGAAGAGGAGTGGGTGCTTGGGTGGGTTTATATAGGAAAATTGGGGGAATTCTTTATTATTTTTGGTTTTGGACCCTACATACTAAAATATTCAAAACCACAAATCATACCATAGTTTTTACCCATGGTTTCTAAATAAGGGGAGTGATATGTATTATTTTATAATTCTAAGGGTTGAAGATATTAAAATATTTCCCATGCTTATGTGGAGGTGAGTCACACTTTCAAGAAAATGATTTTAAAATTTTAAAATATTTTATATGTCTGAGAGGATTTACTAAGGCTTTATAAAATAAATCAAATAAACCTAAAATTATATTATTTTAAATTAAAACATATATTTGTCCAAAGATACACTTTATAGTATTTTATTACATCACTATTGGGTCATTTATGATGTCATAAAACACATTATATATTTATACGATATTTAATTTTTACCCAAAAATTCGACTCTTCGAAAATTATGAAAAATTCAACATTGGATAATCTCAAAATCCTGATTCCAAAATTAATATTCATTTTATATAAATAATTTTCTAAATATGTGAATTTTTAATTTTATAATAAAACCCGACATTTATTGAAAATCGACAGGTTTTGGTAAAAATAGTTTTCAAACCTTAATAAAAATTACAATTGACTTCATAAAAATTATATGATTATTTATATTTAATAAAAGTAATTTAATAATAATATTTTATTAAAATATTATTTAATTCCAAAATCCATTAATTCCTCAAAATATATTTCTTAATTAAATTCGAATATTAACCAAAAAATACTATTTGTTCTTTAAAAGTCATTTAAAAAGTAAAAATAATAAAATGAAAGTATATTTATTATTATATACAAAAATAATGCACATAATCATAATTCTATTATCTTTTTACATATCCATTTATTACACCAGCATATTCCCTAAGAGTAAGGTGTGCGATAATGGGGCTTTCATGGGGCTATTCAGTGAACATGGTTTGGCTCGTGATCTTGATGAGCTTGAACTTCTCCCATAAACAGTTTTTTCTCATGCTTAAGTTGTTTGATATCAACTTGGGATTAGTCTAGGAAAAATCCTAGAAATTCTATCTCCCTTGGAATCTTTGATAAATGGGCTTTATAGGGTACTATCCTACTGGTTGAGGTCATCACTTCCTTTTTCTGTGTCAAAAGGATTTGTTAAAACCCTATATTTATACTAGTCATGTGATCACTATTCAAAGACTATATTATCAATGGTAAGGATACTTAATTTTAATTTAAATCCAATTGGATATAATAAAACAAAAGGAGTGTATGTTTTTTCTATATCCATAAGACATTTAATTAAAAAAAAAATTTAATTCATAAATGTTTGGGTCATTACAACCTTACCCCCTTAAGAAATTTCACCCTCAAAATTTCCCTTTCCAAAACTAAAATAGATGAGGGTAACTCTGCCGTATCACTTCCTTCAGTTCCCACTTCACTTCTTCAAACTTGTGGTTTCTCCACAATACTTTGACGAGGGGTATTGTCTTATTTCATAGAACTTTTTCTCTACGATCTAAGAACATCACTGACTTCTCTTAGTAGAATAGGTCATTATCCAATGGTACCACCTTTGGATTGAGTACATATGATGTTTTGGTATGTACTTTCTTAAGAGTGATACATGGAATACATCATGTACTTGAGACAGGTTCAGTGGGAGTGCAAGTCGATAGGTCACTACCTCAATGCGATTAAGGATCTCAAAATGGCCGATGTACCTTAGACTAAGCTTTAACTTCTTCCCAAATCTCATAACTCTCTCCGATGGAGATATGAGAAGGAATACCAAGTCTCTAATATCAAACTCCAGGTCTCGTCGACGATTTTCAACATAGATATTTTGTCAACTTTGAGTAGATTTGATGTGCTGCTGGATGGTCTTAACCTTCTCCACCATTTCTTCAACCATTTCCAGAACTAGAAGTTTTTGTTCCCTAAATTCATCCCAACATGTCGGTGTTCTGCACCTCTTCCCATAAATGGATTCATAAGTATCCATTTAGATTCTTGAGTGGAAACTGTTGTTGTAAGAGAACTCTAATAAAGGAAAATGTTGGTCTCATCCACCTTTGAAGCCTATTGAGAAAGCTCTCAACATGTCCTCAAGTGTCTGGATAGTCCACTCAGATTGGCCATCTGCTTGAGGGCGATAAGCTGTGCTGAAATTCAAATCACTATTCAGAGCATATTGGAGACTCTTCTAGAACTTAGAGGTGAATCTTGGATCTTGATCGGACATAATCAATAGTGGTACTCCATACAGCCTTACCACTTCTCTGATGTATATATGTTCTAGTTGATCCAATGAGAAATCCTCTTGAATTTTAATGAAGTGTGCAGTATTTGTAAGATGATCCACAATAACCCAGATAGTATTGTTTCCTTTGGATGTCTTTAGAAGTCCAATGACAAATTCCATGGTTATGTTTTCTCATTTCCATGTTGGTATGGGTAATGGTTGCATCATCCCAGTAGACTTATGCCTCTCAGAATTCACTTGATGATATACCGGGCAATTTGATGTATATTTAGAGATCTCTTTCTTCATGTTATCACACCAATAGTGCTCCGGGATATCTTAATACATCTTTTTGTTTCCTGGGTGAATAGAGAAATTAAAACTATGTGTATCATCTAAAAGTTATTTCTTTAACTTTGGAATTGATGGAACACATAGTCTTGGCCAAAATCTCAAAATTCATTATTAATTAACATTGAACTCCAAGGATTTCTCTTTTATGATAGTTTCCACTTTCTTCTAAATTCCAAAATCATCTTTTTGAGCATCCTTTAACCTTTCCAAAAGAGACAGTTAAGCAATAATTTGTGAAAGGATTGATGATATCACCTTCTTTATGATTCCCATGTTTATATTCATAAAATATAAGAAGATTAGATCCTTTTAAATTCTCATCAATGATATAATTACTGGATACTTTCTACTTAGAGCATATGCCACCTTGTTCGCTTTCCCAGGGTGGTAATGGATTGAGAAGCTGTAATCCTTGATGAGATCTAACCATCTTTGTTGGTGCATATTCCACTCTTTCTATGTGAATATATATTTGAGACTTTTTTTATCCGTATATATTTCAAACATCTCCCCAAAGAGATAATTCCCCCAGATTTTCAATGCAGAGATCACCGCTTCCAACTCTAGATCATGCATGGGATAGTTTTGCTCATGAATTTTCAACTACCTTAAGGCATATGTAATGAATTTGTCATTATGCATCAACACACAGCCCATGCCCACCGCTGAAGATTACGAAAATCTACCCACTTGTGGGTAGTGTGAGAAGAAGGGCAGTGATAAGACTCTTCTGAAAGAGTTGGTGTCATATAACCACCTAGTTTTACTTTTATTACATGGATATTTAATGTATTATTACATATTTTTCATTATTATTCATGATAATGATGTAATAATGTCCTAAAGTATTTGTTGCATTGATAAGGTCATGGTAGTTCCCCACTATGATGAGAACATTGAAATGATATAAAAATATTCTTAAATATAGTTCTGCGATTGGATGACATGCTATGATGGGACATATAGCATGAAGACCGTCAGGTTCGAGTACTCGTAAGTAGATGAGACTTCCTCATGAATTTCACACTAGGTAATCTCTAAGATATGAGATTATGAGAACAAACCCACTAGTATAAATTCCGCATGTTTTGGTGTCATCGAATATTTCTACCTGCGAGCGTGTGTAATGATCCTTAGACTTTAAGATTATCATTAATACGTGTCACGACTTACACACTTTGATTTACTGATGAAAATCATCACGCAGACAGTTGGCGGGAAGTAGGGTACGTTGAGTGTGTCACAAGTGGCATGTTATTAATGGATAAGTCGAGGAAGTATTTGTCCCTTCCATTTACGAAAGTTGATATCTTGGTCCTTTGATTTAAATAGAACCATCACGCGAAATTCCATGTCCATGGTGTAACGACAATTTTATTTTAGGTAGTCAAAGAACGACGTATCAAGTATAAAAGTTTATGACACAGTCATGAAACCTTGTTGATGAGATATTGCGACAAAGGGGTTATATTACACAGTGAACGTTCGTATGTTGATGTCATTATTGCGACTTTACATTCTTTCTCTTGGGTGCCTTAACCCGTTTCTAGACAGTAATCTTAGACTTTAGGCAAGCCTGCCTAATGCCAACGAGAAAGAATCCTAGAGGGTCACACACTAAGTGTTTTTGGTGGTCTCGGTTAAATTTTATTTGAATTTAATTAATGAGATAAATATTATTCTCAAGACCGTGGAAAATTTTTATTCAAGTTAAAATGATCGCATAAATTAAATAAAATTTATTTATTTATTTTATTGAATATTTAATAAATATTTATTTGATAGTTTTTAAATAAAATATTTATTTAATAGAATAAATTATTTATTTATTTATTTAGGTGTTCAATAAATGGAAGTGGAGTTCGATCGGACCAAGGTCGGTCTAGTAGTAAAATAATTATTTTCAAGACGGTAAATAATTATTTAACTAGTTGGCACAAATTAAAATAAGGCTTCTATTATTTTGTGACACAAAATTTTATTTATAACTCTGTTTTGCGCAAGTTGGCGCACCATAAATAATGACGCGGTATTATTATTAAATGCATGGGTTTTCCCTAAGTTCATGAATGTATTTAATTTTTGCAATAAAATTAAATATTGTAACTATAATTCCATGTATATAAATAGGAAAGTATGCCTATTGTGTCATACACCACACCACACGCCTGGTGAATTGAGAATTGTTGAGCCAAAAAAATTCTCTCTCGAATCCTCTTATATCTCCTCTCAATAATGAGAGACTTTCTTCAAGGCTGAAGAACATGAGATCAAGAACGACCGACACAAGACACTCGATTTTCTGCGCTAGCACCCAGAGAATGAGCGGTGTTGATCGGTGGCCATCAGAGCATGTGTGGATCACCATTAGAGGGATTCTAGTTTGGATCCTTACAAATGCAATGGGATAATCCGAAAGGGTCATTCCGGAAAATCAACATCATCAATGAAGAAAAATACCAAAGATCCATGTATTATTTTTCTTTAAGAAATTAATTAAATTAATTATAAACATGATGTGCAAGATCCTCTCTAAATGTTTTAGGCCTCTTTCTTCTTTATCTAAATCTTTGATTATATTCTATGGAGACTGGAATTCATCATCATATTGATCTTGGAATAATCATTAATCATGGTAAAAATCAAATTGTGTTCTGTCCCAACAACGCTTCTGCTGTGCCCGGAACCTTCAAGTGGTATTAGAGGGGTTACATCATAGTTTATAATTATTTATATATTTTTTTGATGAATTATGCATTTAATAATTTAGTTGTTTCAATTCAAGTTAATCGTTCTGCAAATATGAATCTTGAGATCTATTCCTCCTCTTTTGTTTCTCATTCACCTTACAGAAACGATATTTACTTTTAATTTTGATTAAAATAAAATAAAGTATCTTATCCGTAGGTTCCAAAGCTTCCTGGTCGTACAACACTAGAACACACAGTGTGTATTCAGTAGTACATGCTATGTATTCAAGATTCAATGCATCATACTGGTCCACCAAACCAAGTCATGTGTTGGAGTCTTTCTAAGTCTTAAATGACTCTGTGTGTTGACCAGGAATAGGTGGCACACAGTTTCTGGATTACACACCATGTGGCCCAATGGAAATGGCGTGTAGTCCCTTCGGGTTAGGGCTGTACCGTGTACCCCATACATGGATTGATCGGATGGAGGCCGTGTAATGAGGAACTACATGGCATGTGGCCCACTGGACACGTCGTGTACTCTGAAGATTTCTGAAGTACACTCACATGTCGTTTCCCCGGGCATGTACTTCAGATAGATGGTGAAAAATAATACACACCATGTAGTTGGAACTACACGTTTTGTACTCATCCAAATTATGTAGATTTATTAAAATTTATTATTATATTATACAAACCCTTGAGACATGTACCATCATGCAGGCATAAAGCTAAGACACAACACGTGATAGATGTTATATATATATATGTGTGTGTTTAATTTAACATCTGTGTAATGTTCATTTCTACTCATTGGGTAGTTATGAATAGGAATTCACCGGGTTTCCTCCAAGGTAAAAGTTACGTACAAAGATAATTTTAAATGAATTTATTTGTTTAAAATTATTATGGATGAGAATCTCATGGAAATTCAGAAAAGGGTTTAAGATAAAAGGATTGATTAATTAAAGATGATAATTAATTGATTCGAGAATGATTTATCTTAAACAAGAATGATTAAAGAATTGATTGCTAGTTTTATTTATGTGTAAATATCTTTACATGTATGGATGATCATGAGCTAGACCAAGACCTTTGTATGTGGATGATTTCTTTTAATTTATTTATTTAAATTAAATTTTTTGGCCTGCGAGCCTTCTCCTCATTAATACGTAGGGCCTGTGTGCCCAATGTTTCTTTTATGTAAAACCCCTTTTTACCAATCACCTACATGTGAGTTAAAAAAAGGAATATGTAATGGATGGAACTCCCAAGCCAGTGGAGGCGGTTCAAGCTGGAGCCGAGACAAAACCAATCCCAGGAGATACAGAGGTGGACAGGTGGAAGCTGTAAACACAAACCCAAAAGGTTCAAGGTGTTTCTCCCCTAGGTCAGGGTTAGTTCATCAACTTCTAGATAAACTAACCATTATAAAAGATCATGATGATGCCATTTACTTTATTTTATTTCTATCAGTTGCATGTTTTATCATTATGGATGTGTTTTCATGATCACATAATTAATGAATTAAACAAGCATGCAAGATGAAACTAAAATAAACTAGACTTATGTGTAAATATTATCAAGACATAGTTAATAACTTAAGTAAGTTATACTTAATATTAACAAGTGCGTGATAATGATAATAAGAAATTCATGCATAAGAAATAAAAAATCACTCAAATAAATATTAATTCAGAACAAGCCTTCTGTTACTTGATTAAGGAAAAAACTCAATAAAACTATGTGTTTGACCAACCCTTGTTAGGACACTTACTTTTATATAGGAAGCCATTATGAAAGGTTTCAGGTTGACTTAACCATATTACATCAATAGGAGTATCCCTTGCTAGACTTGGTATAATATTGGAGGCAAGAGTTGAGGAAATCCAAAGCCATGATTTCAGGATTAGGGAGTCCACTCAACATATCAATGAGCTGTAATCCTATAGTTGGCAAAGACCTACCTACCTAAATACCTTATAATATCTTGAACAACCCTTGTTGGAGTTATTTGAAGGGGAATATGGATCTATTCCACAAGAATGTCATGGTAGCTAGACATTCTGAGTTCAATGGTGAGTGATATTGGGACTTGATAAAATAGAGGGAGACTTAATAAAATTTATTATTTTTTATAAAATGTAACCAAGAAAGTACTAATGATCTGATATTTTAATTGTAGAATAAAAATGAAAAACTAATCAACCACACTATCCCTATGATCAATTGTATATAAAGACAACATACTCACTGGCAGTAACTTCTAGGAATGGTTTAGACGCCTTCAGGTTATCCTATTCCATGAACGAAAGTCTTACATGCTGGAGTCAGCATCACCTGATCTGCCTGTCAAAGTGGCGAGTGATGAGGACTTCCTAGTCTATGATAAACATATGAATGACACGGTTGATGTTCAATATTAGATGCTATCATCAATGTCTAGTGAGCTCATGAAGTCTCATGAAAACATGGATACTTATAACATGCTCGAGCACATCCATGGTCTTTATCAGGAGAGAGTAAGACAGGAAAGGTTTGATATCTCTAAGGCACTCTTTTAGAGTAATCTTAGAGTAGGTGCCCCAGCTGGGCCTCATGTAGTCAAGCTCATTGTCTACATTGATCAGCTGAAGGTTCTAGGGTTTAAACTCTCCAAAGAACTGGGCACCTATCTCATTCTCGCATCACTCCCTTAGAGCTTCTATAACTTTTTTGTCAATTTCAATTTGAAAAAAATTGAGAAGTCTCTATCTAATCTTCTAATCCTCATTTTCCAAGTGGACAAAGATATGAAGCGTGAAAATCCTTCTGTACTTATGGTAAATAAGAGAAAAGGGAAGGTGAATAGCTTTAATCCCAAATCTTCTTCATGGCCTTCCAAGAAAAGGAATATCAAATGGGAGGCAAGGGAATATGAGGTTGTTTGTTTCGCATGTGGCAAAAAGGAGCACTGGAAGAAGAACTGCACCTAGCCTAAGAAGCAAGGGGAATCTTCAGGTGCATTTGTTATCAAATGCAATCTATCTGTTTCTAAAAATTGGGTATTAGATACAGCTTTTGGTGCTCACATATGTATCTGAATACAAGAATCAAGTAGATTCAGGAATATTGATCAAGGGGAGGTAGATCTACGAGCAGCCAACGGAGCCAGACTTGCTGCTGTATCTGTCGGGGAGTACCACCTCATGTTGCCAACTGGGATGATCTTGGTATTAAAGGGTTGTTATTATGTGCCTTATGTTACTAAAAACATTATTTCTATATCCAGATTAGATACAAATGGATCTATTTTCAGGTTTGGAAATGAATGTTGTTTCTTTTACAAAGATAACATTTTTTATTATAGGGAACATTTATACAATGGAATTTATGTGTTGGATTACACAAACCAAGTAATGAAAATCGATAACAAAGATAATTCATATGAAAAATACCACACCCAACTTTGGCATCACTGGCTAGGTCATGTAAATGAGAAACGCTTGAAAAAGTTACATCAAGATGGATATTTAGATTCTTTCGAACTAAAACCACTTGGTTTATTTCATGCATGTTTACAAGGAAAAATGACCAAATCCCCATTTATTGGGAAAGGTGAAAGGGATAAATAACTTCTTGAATTGGTTCATACCAATGTGTGTGGACCATTTCCAATTGAAGCAAGGGGAGGGTACTCATACTTCATAACTTTTACTGATGATTTTAGTAGATATGGATATATATAATTAATGAGGTATAAGTTGTATTCTTTTGATAAGTTCAAATAATACAAGAATGAAGTTGAGAACCAGCTTGGTAAGAAGATTAAGAAACTCCGCTCAGACAGAGGTGGAGAATATCTTAATCAAGACTTCATTGATTACTTACGGGAGTTTGGGATCCTATCCCAACTCACTCCTCCAAACATTCCCCAGTGGAATGGTGTGAGAGAAAGGAGAAACCACACCATGTTGGACATGGTGAGATCAATGATGAGTCATGAGAGTCTTCCATTATTCTTTTGGGGATATGCTTTACAAACAACAACACACATACTAAACCAAGTACCAACTAAATCAATAAATGGTATTTTATATGATTTCTGGAGTGTAATAAAAGCCATGTTATCAAATTTACATGTGTGGGGTAGCAAAGCGTTTGCTAAGGCCTCTTCAGGTAACAAAATCGCACCCCGAGGCACAAAGTGTACCTTTATAGGCTACCATAAGGAAACAAGGGGATATTACCTATAAAACCCCTTGGAAAAAAATTTTGTAGTGGAAAGACATGACATATTCCTCAAGATGGAGCACATATCTAAAATAGCTAGTGGGAGCGAGATAGACTTCAATGAAGTCGAGACTCAAGGTACACAGGAGTTGATATAGGAACAGACTCCACAAAGCCCCGTGGAAGAAGAATCTATTCCAGAGACACAAGTACTGCATAAGAGTACAAGAGAGGTTAGAGAACCGAAACGGTATGGTTTTCTAGTTAATGAGGATGGTGACTCCTTATTAGTTGATAATAATGATACTCTAACCTACAAGGAAATAGTAAGTGGCATAGACATTGCCAAGTGGCAAGAAGCCATGAATTCTGAAATGGATTCCATGTACCAAAACCAAGTCTAGATTTTGGTAGATCCTCCTGTTGATGTAAATCCTATTGGTTTCAAATGGGTATTCAAGAAGAAACTGGACATGGAAGGATAATTAAGTACCTATAAGGTGTGACTGGTTGCAAAAGATTTTAAATAGCATCAAGGAATTGACTATGATGAAACCTTCTCACCAGTTGCAATGCTGAAATCCATCAAAATTCTACTTGTCATTGTGGCTTACCATGACCATGAGATTTGAAAAATCAAAACAACATTCCTTAATGGGAACCTTCAGGAAGATCTCTATATGACACAACTTAAAGGGTTTGTGACTCCAAAGGATGCTAATAAGGTATGCAAGTTACAAAAATCCATTTACAGATTAAAGAAAGCATCCAGGTTATGGAACATTCATTTTGATGAATCCATAAAAGAATTTGGTTTTATCAAGAATGAATGTGAGCCTTGTGTCTACAAACAGTTTAGTGATTCCTAATAGTATATGTTGATGACATATTACTTATTAGAAATGAGATACCATTCTTATAGTCTATTAAGGCATGGTTGAATCAATGCTTCTCCATGAAAGACTTGGGCGAGGTAGCATATATTCTTGGGATCAAGATACATCATGATAAATCCAAGATATTTCTGGGCCTAAGTCAAAGTACATACATTGATAAGATACTAAAGAGATTCAGTATGGAACAATCCAAGAGGGGATTGTTTCCAGCATCACATGGCATTCATATTTCCAAGAAAATGCTTCCTTAGACACATGAGGAAATAAAGATAATGGAAAGGATTCCATATGCATCAGTAATTGGGTCAGTCATGTATGTCATGCTATGTACTAGGATAGATGTCGCCTATGCATTGAGTGCAGTAGGCAGATATCAAGCTGACCCAGGTGACCGCCATTGGATGACAGTTAAGACTATATTAAAGTATTTGAGGCGTACTAAGGATATGTTCCTCGTTTATGGAGGAGATGAGGAACTAGTCATCAGAAGATATGCATATGCTAGTTTTTAGACTGATCAAGATGACATGAAGTCGCAAACGGGATACATCTTCACTTTGAATGGAGGTGCAGTGAGCTAGAAGAGCTCAAAGCAGAGTGTGGTCGCAGATTTTACAGCAGAGTCTGAGTATATCGCAGCTTCTGAGGTAGTTAAAGAAGCATTTTGGATGCGAAGCTTTATCTAGGAGCTAGATGTGATACCTAGCAGTAAAGATCCCGTTACACTATATTGTGATAATACTACAGCGGTGGATCTCTAAAAAGAGCCAAGGTCACATCAGCGAACGAAGAACATACTTCAGAAGTATCATCTCTTGAGGGATTTTTCTCAAAGAGGTGAAGTTTCAGTGAGAAGTATTTCCATGGAAGACAATGTGGCAGACCCCTTGATTAAAGCCTTGACTTAGTAAAAACATGATCATCATGTGATGTCTAGTGGACTAAAAGTCATAGGCAGTTGGCTCTAGTCTAAGTGGGAGTTTGTAAGAGTTAGTGTCCTAGAACCAACTGGTTTTACTTTTATTACATGGATATTTAATGTATTATTACATATTGTTCATTTTTCTGCATGATTATGATGTAATAATGTCCTAGATTATTTGTTGCATTGATAAGGTCATGGAAGTTCCCCGCTATGATGAGAACCTTGAAATTCTATAATAATATTCTTAAATATTGTTCTGCGGTTGGATGAGATTCTATGATGGGACACATAGCATGCAGACAGTCAGGTGCGAGTACTCATAAGCAAATGAGACTTCCTCTCATGAAGTTCTCACTTGGTAATCTCTAAGATAAAAGATTATGAGAACAAACCCACTAGTAGGAATTCCGCATGTTTTTGTGTCATTAGATATTTATATCTGCAAGCATGTGTAATGATCCATAGACTTTAAGTTTATTATTAATACGTGTCACGACTTATTCACTTTGATTTACTGATGAAAACCATCACACAGATAGTTGGCGGGAAGTAGGGTACGCTGGGTGCGTCATGAGTGGCATGTTATTAATGGATATGTTGAGAAAGGATTTGTACCTTCCATTTATGGAAGTTGATATCTTGGCCCTTTGATTGAAATAGAACCGTCACGTGAAATTTCATGTCCATTGTGTAACGACGAGTTTATTTCAGGTAGTCAAATAATGACATATCAAACATAAAATTTGATGACAAAGTCATGAAATCTCTTTGATGAGATATTGCAAAAAAAGGGATTATATTACACAGTGAGCGTTTGTATGCGGATGTCATTGTTGCGACTTTACATTCTTTCTCTTGGGTGCCTTGACCCATTGCTATACAGTACTCTTGGACTTTAGGAAAGCCCGCCTAATGCCAACGAGAAAAAATCCTAGAGGGTCCCACACTAAGTGTTTTTGGTGGTCTCAGTTAAATTCCATCTGAATTTAATTAATGAAATAAATATTATTCTCAAGACCGTGGAAAAACTTTATTCAAGTTAAAATGATCCCATAAATTAAATAAAATATATTTATTTATTTTATTTAACATTTAATAAATATTCATTTACTAGTTTGTAAATAAAATATTTATTTATTTATTTAGGTGTTCAATAAATGGAAGTGGAGTTTGAGCGGACTAAGGTCAGTCCGGTAGTAAAATAATTATTTTCAAGATGGTAAATAATTATTTAACTAGTTAACACAAATTAAAATAATGATGCTATTATTTTGTGATGTGGAATTTTATTTCGCTAATGGAATTTCTGGTAATTGCGATGGCTTATTTGCGACGGGATCCCATCGCAAATAGGCTTTAGCGACGGGGCCCCATCGCAAATAGTCCGTTGTAGAAAACGCTGTCGCAAATACAATTATTTATGACGGGCCCGTTGAAAATAAGCCTCCGATTATATGTATTATATATACATAAACGTTTTTGCAATGGGCCTGTCGCAAAAACTATTTGCGACGGGCAACTAGTCCCGTCACAAATATGTTTTTAAAAATATTTAGTTAGACTATTTGGGACAGGACCCTATCGCAAACGGTCCCGTTGCAAATAATAAATTAATTTTTTAAAAATTAATATTTAATAAAATTATGATTAATGAAAAAATAATATTACTATTATTAAAATAATAAAAAAATAAAAAATATTAAAATTTTCAATATTCACAAAAAAATATAAAAAATAAAAAATATTAAAAATTAAATTATGTAATATTTTCACCGATATAAAAGACATAAAATGTAAATAATTCATATTACAATGTTAAATTCAAATGTTTATAATATAAAAAAATCACTGGGGGGATCGTCTTATGGAGGAGGTGGAGGAGCTAAAGGAGCTAGTAGAGGAAACTCCATCCCTAAACTACGAGTCAGACAACGCATGTACTCCATCTGCTCGTGATGCTGCTGTTGCCATCAATGCATCTCCTTCTCATGTTGTTACTGCTGCTGCTGCCATCGATGCATCTGCTCCTCGTAATGCTGCTCCTGTTGCTGCTGCCACTGACACATCTCTTCTTGCTGCTTCTGCAGAGTCTCTATAAGCTCAGCCTGAGCTCACAACTGCTCCTGATACTGTGAGCCAGAAGATGATGCCTCTCCACGAGCTCCTCTCGAGTTGGACGCTGACATCGCATCAGTACCTTAATAAGTACCAGGAGTCAAATGAGAGCTGATACCAACTACTCTACCCTTCTCAAAGCCATACTGAGTCGCCTGCATCCATGCCGCCTCATCGAAATGGTGAGCACCGGTCTGCTCAGTCATCTCGTTCAGACCTTCTGCCTATGTCTGAGAGGTCGCAGCCTCATATGACTCCTTAAATTCCAATTTAAAATTAAAATTGTGAAAATATTATATGCAGTTAATTGTCAAACTGAAAAAATAATACTAACCACAATCTGACGCTGGCGATCACCTCTAATCTCTCCAATGGATGGATCATTGTACATCTTCCAATAAATGTCGAACTCCGTAATATCTGGATGCTTGACTGCCTACAGAAATATAAAATAAACTGTTTATATTTAAAGTTATATAAAATATTTAAAAAATATACTTACCAGATGCTCTCTATGCGAACTGAATGTACGAATACCAGCTCGATGCGTCACCTCCTGTCTCCCTCGGTTCTGTCTTCCCACTGAAGATCTCCTCTGAAATCCACCACCCAACTAGTGTAAACATAATCCATCCCAAACATGAGATGAAATATACTCTAGTTAGTGGGCTCTACACGACTCATCAAATTCTGTCACCCCTTCTTTCTTAATGGCTATCCTTCTCAAATTGTGCAAAAACTGACGGAAACTGTCATGCATAGAAACCTTCCATGCCGCGTGGATAGCGTCGCGCATGCTATCATAGATAAGATACCATAAACCCTACAAATAATTTATAATATCAAGTTGTTAATAAAATAAATTTCAAAATAAATATTATTTATTTACGTACCATCCAATAATGGAACATGTCACGTCGCACATCAATGGGAATCTGTTCCCATGTGATCCATGGCTGATTATAGCTAATAATATCTAATTATAGCTAATTATAGCTAATTATAGATAATTATAGCTAATTATATCTAATTATATCTAATTATAGCTAATTATAGATAATTATAGTTAATTATAGCTAATTATAGCTAATTATAGCTAATTATAACTAATTATAGCTAATTATAGCTAATTATCGCTAATTATAGCTAATTATTCCTAATTATTACTAATTATGACTAATTATGACTAATTATCTCTAATTATCTCTAATTATCTCTAATTATGTCTAATTATATCTAATTATGTCTAATTATGTCTAATTATTACTAATTATTACGAATTATTACTAATTATTACTAATTATTACTAATTATTACTAATTATTACTAATTATTACTAATTATTACTAATTATTACTAATTAGTACTAATTATTACTAATTATGTCTAATTATGTCTAATTATGTCTAATTATTACTAATTATGTCTAATTATGTCTAATTATTACTAATTATGTCTAATTATTACTAATTATCTCTAATTATTACTAATTATGTCTAATTATTACTAATTATGTCTAATTATATCTAATTATGTCTAATTATATCTAATTATGTCTAATTACTACTAATTGTGTCTAATTACTACTAATTGTGTCTAATTACTACTAATTGTGTCTAATTACTACTAATTATGTCTAATTACTACTAATTATGTCTAATTACTACTAATTATGTCTAATTACTACTAATTATGTCTAATTACTACTAATTATGTCTAATTACTACTAATTATGTCTAATTACTACTAATTATGTCTAATTACTACTAATTATGTCTAATTACTACTAATTATGTATAATTACTACTAATTATGTCTAATTACTACTAATTATGTCTAATTACTACTAATTATGTCTAATTACTACTAATTATGTCTAATTACTACTAATTATATCTAATTACTACTAATTATATCTAATTACTACTAATTATCTCTAATTACTACTAATTATATCTAATTACTACTAATTATATCTAATAACTACTAATTATATCTAATTACTACTAATAAACAACAATTAAAATTATCATAAAAAATAAAATAAATATAAAAAAATAAAATATAATTACCTTAAACTTTGATATTATGAAGATATTGACGCCCTCCGATTGCTCTCGTATAAAAAATTCCAACTAAAAGAAAATTTTTCTTTGAAACTAAAGAATGAAAAGAGGGAGAGAGCAAGATCTGAATGATTTGAAAAAAATGAATGGGGGTATATATAGGTTAGATTAGTTGCGATGGAGTTATTAGCGACGGGTTTCCCGTCGCAAATACCCTCACCCGCATTAATTATAGTCGGTGGTTTAAAGGTTATTTGCGATGGGACCCGTCACAAATAGTTCCTGCCGATGGTCTTTTTGCGAAGGGACGACATCCCATTGCAAAAAAGTTATTAACCGCCACCGGGTATTAGCGACAGGTCCCGTCGCAAATACCCCTGCGCAGTTTGGCGCGCACGCCGCACAGTTTGGAGCGCAAGCCGTGCGATTTGACGCGCAAGCCGTGCGGTTTGGCACGCAAGTTGCACCAAACTATTTGCGACGGGGGAAATCTCTTTGTCCCAAATACTATTCACATGGTTTGGCGCGCAAGTTGCACCAAACTATTTGTGATGGGAGACGAAAACTCGTCGCAAATAATTGGTTATTTGTGACGGTAAAATTTTCCCGTTGTAAATAGATTCCTAGACGGGTTATTTGTGACGGGAAGAAATCCCGTCGCAAATAACCCGTCACAAATAATCATTTTTCCTGTAGTGTTTATAATTTCATTTTTTGCAAGTTGGTGCACCATAAATAATGGTGCGGTATTATTATTAAATGCACTGGTTTTCTCTAAGTTCATGAATCTGTTTAATTATTACTATACAATTAAATATTGTAACTGAAATTCTATGTATATAAATAGGCAAGTATGCCTATTGTTCCATACACCACACCACACGCTTGCTGAATTGATAATTGTTGAGCCAAACAATTTCTCTCTCGAATCCTCTTCTCTCCCCTCTCAAGAATGAGAGACATTCTTCAAGGCCGAAGAACAGATGATAAAGAACGACTGACATAAGACACTCGATTCACCGTGCTAGCACACGGAGAATGAGCGGTGTCGATCGGAGGCTATCAGAGCACGTGTGGATCACTGCTAGAGGGATTCTAGTTTGGATCCTTACAAGTGCAATGAGATAATCCATAAGGGTCATTCTGGACGATCAATATCATCAATGAAGAAAAATACCAAAGATCCAGGTATTATTTTTCCTTATGAAATTAATTAAATTAATTATAAACATGATGTGCAAGATCCTCTCTAAAGGTTTGGGGCCTATTTATTCTTTATCTAAATCTTTGATTATATTCCGTGGAGACTGACTTTCATCATTGTATTCATCCTGGAATAATCATTGATCATGGTAAAAAACAAATTGGGTCCCGTCCCAACCACGCTTTCACTGCTCCTGAAACCTTCATCTTCTTCAACTCCATGAAGTTTTCTTCACATTCACCATTACATGCAAACTTGACTCCCTTCTAAGTTATCTTGGTAAGAGGGTTTGATAATCATGAGAAATTTCTCAGAAATCAGCAATAATATCCAGCTAACCCTATGAAGCTACGGATATCCATAATAGATATCGGCCTTGGCCATCCCTCAATTGCTTTTGTTTTGGAAGGATCCAAAGATATCTCATTTCTTATAATGATATACCCCAAGAATGAGACTTGATTCAAATAGAAATCACACTTGTTGTATGTTTCACAGTGCTTCTCCTTTATCAAGGTCTCTAGCACAATGCTTAGATGTTCCTCACGTTCCTCCTTATTTTGGAGAATATTAGAATATTGTATATAAATACTACCACAAATTTGTCGAGGTAATATCTAAAGTATTTATTCATCAAGTCTAGGAATATTTCTAGAGAATTAGTGAGTTTTAAATGCATTACTATGAATTCATAGTGCCCATACCTTGTACAAAAAGTAGTCTTGGGGATATCCTCCTTCTTCACACTTACTTTGTAATATCCCAACCACAGATCCACCTTGGAGAAGTATTATGCTCCACATAGCTGATCAAATAAGTCATCAATTTATTGAAAAGGATACTTGTTCTTTATCATGATTTTTTGAGTTCACGATAATCAATGAAAAGGCACATTGACCCATCCTTCTTCTTGACAAAGAGGACTGGTGCACCACATGGTGAAGCACTTGGCATATAAACACTTTATCCAAATTCTCTTGAAGTTGTTTATTTAGCTCTTTAAGCTCCACAATAACCATTCTATATGGATTCTTGGATATTAAAAATGCCCTAGGTATAAAATCAATCAAGAATTCAACATATATTCTAGGAGGAAGACCATACAATTCTTTAGGAAACACATCAGTAAATTCCCTCACAATAGGCATGACTTCGAGGATGGTTCCTTCTGTAGACTCAATCATCTGAGAAAGATATGCATACTCATAAGGAAGTAATATCCATGCTTGAGATTATGGTGCTAAAGAAGATTCATCCTCCTCCTTGCACTTACATAGAATTTGGGGTTGATTCTCTATATGGAGAGTGTTTTACCTCTCGCGAAAATTTATGTTCGCTCTATATAGGGAAATCCAATCCATGCCAAGAATTGCATTAAATTCCACCAAGGGAAGTATGATGAGGTTCACTGGGAAGTTCATTCCACAAATTTTGATAGGGGATGAGTTATATTCATGGGATACAATAATTTCCCCATTTTATTTTTTCATCAACATCTCTATTTACATTATTTTTGGTGATGTTTGGATTGTTCTACTAAACTTTCGAGATATAAAAGAATGTGTAGAACCAAAATAAAATAGTATGTTCACTATTCTTGAATGAATAAATAGCGTACCTATCACCACTTTATTGTCAAGATTCAATTAGGTTGTAGTGATGGAAAAAGATTTCCCTTTCTGCCTTGGAGGTTGTTGGTTTCCTCTGAAAACCCTTGGTTTAGGGCATTGGTTTACAAAGTGACCTGGTTCTTTGCAGTTGTAGTAATGAACAATGTGTTGAGGATCGAATAGAGAATTACTTTACTCTGTCAGAGTAGTATGTTTTTCTTGATGGCAATCACTGGCTAGGTACCCTTCCTTCCGGCACCTAAAGTATTTCCTTATCCCCTTTAGGCAATTTCTAGGGTGCTTCATTCCACAGTTTTGACAAGTAGGGTGATAGAATTTTTAGCACTATTGGATTTATCCATCAGACTGCTAGAATTAAAGTTCACTTTCCACTTCTTATCCCCATGATACCCATGAGATTTTATAATCTCCATCTAGAATTTGAGGGCACATCGTATAGTCTTCTCATAGCTATCAAAGTAGCGAATCACCATGGATTTCCATAGGCTAGGTTTCATCCCACCAAAGAAGCAATCAACCTTGAATTCAGGGTAATGAAAAAACTAGAAGCGTATCATGAAATTCTAGTGAAGTTTTCCTCATACGTCCCAATCGATTCTCCGTCTTTTTGCTTGAGTGCAAGGAAATATCTTTCCATTTTAAGATGGAGTGTGGAGGGAAAATATTTACCAAAAAACATTTTCTGAAAATCCTTCTATTCCATCGCCTCGATCTCTTCCTCAGGATTATTATTTTTGATCAATATACACCATTGACCATCTTCACCCTCCATACAATAAGCAACTATAAGAACCTTATCTTATTAAGAATATTTAATGATGAAGAATATCTTCTCAGTGAAGTTTATCCATTTTTCGGTGATTGAAGGATCAAATGATCCATTTAAAGTAGGAGGCCTTGGTCTCATAAAGCTCTTGATTGCGACTTGTTATTTCTTAGGGGGGGTTGGACGTTCCTCTTGACATAGGTTTCTATTCAAAACTTGAGATAAATAAGAGAGTATCATGAAAAATTTTGCGATTCCTGGTCCCATTGGATTGGGCATCTCATTAGAGTAGTCATCACATTGATTTTCACATCGGTTGTTAGCCCAATTCCTCCTATTACCATCCATTGGCTAGAATAAAAGGAAAAATTAGGGGTAAATATTTTAAACTATTAAACACATATAGTTTAATCCAAGGAAAAAGGGATAAATTATAAATTACATTTATCTCCTTAACTTACGAATTTCTAAGATTCAATCTAAGTTATCCATGATATACTTCTAACATATATTCTTAGGGGTATTTTTTTGTTCCCTTTATAATGGTTTGTACTAAGATTATGAATTAACTGAATCATATCCCCCAGGAGTGTCAAACCAAGAGTGAAACAAGGCATGTTATCATGCACTAGTTTTGGTTCGATTCTAGCTCAAATTGGTGTTTTTGGGTTTTAACCCTAGATACATTTATGCTAGAGCCACCTCTACTTGTTCGTATCTAGACAGGGATGTATTTACATAATAAACAACTTACTCTATACTCAACAAAATTTAGGGACTATTTTTCTTATACTTAGTCTTATCCCTAAGTCTTTCACTAGAGTTTTCTAATCCCAATCCCAAAAATAACTAAACCTATCCTCTGATACTAACTATAACGACCCTAGTCTTTATTAAAAATTTAAACATAATTTATTACATAAAATTTCACTTAATATAACTTAGAATATCGATAGGTTTAGTGTATTTGGGGATTAGGAACATTACATAACAACTTAAAACATGAAATACACATCTTTATTGAAAACTTCTTTTGCATGACCACAACATTCCTTCGTACTTAGCGTTGCATGGGGTAACCTGAGGAAATACATAAGAAAAGGGTGATATATAAAGCCTAGTAAGAGAGTAAACAAGTAATAACATGAAGAATAAAATACATATTAGTAAATGGGCATATCAATAGATCATAAGAGAAACATGAACATAAAGACATGATATATCACGATTATCATAACATGGAAATGTGGCAACAACTTAAAACATTGCATCATTAACATAAATGAATCAAGTAAACCCCTATCCCAACATGGTGGACCAAATTAATATAAACGAATCAGGGAAAACCCTTTCCCAACATGACATATCATGATACTAAACATTACCCAATGCATGGGATCACTATTAGGGCGCACCCTGCATAATAATTTCAATCTCATGCTTAAGTGTGACACATATATCATATAACATGGATTCATTCAACATAATAATTTATTATATGATAAATGAATATGGAATTAATACATTTAATTCTCCATTCAATAAGTATATGTTCATAGAGGTGAATACCCTTGATATAGGAATGAGTATGGTATTCACTACATGCTGATTTTGGCATGGAAAATCGCGGTGCAATTTTTGCAGCATAACGACGTCATATGGAAATTCATAAATTGGTTTAATGAGAGATAAAGGGGTATATAATCATTTATACATGGTATGTATAGTAATAGGATGATGAAATATAATATCCCAACATTTGAAATGTAATTTAGATGCATAATATAAAATAAATTCTTGAATAGAAATGAGAAGAGAAAAATCTATTACGGAATTTTAGCATAGTAACAGGTGTACATAAAGAATCATGGATGGATTAATGGGAGTGGAAGGAAGAGATTATTATTTATAAATCAAATGTACAGTAATGGGAGTATGTATTAACATATCCCAACATATGCAAATTGAAATTAAAAGGCATATCACAAAAGGAGTGCTTGATAAAAGAGGAGAGTGGAAGATCTCTTACTTGGATGTGTGATCCCAAAGGCTTGGGAGAGGTTTCTTGGGAGATTAGGGGTGCCTTGGGAGAACTCTAGGGAGTAGGAAGAATAGGGTTTTCGTGATTCAAAGATCTTGAGTGAAGAGGAGTGGGTTCTTGGGTGGGTTTATATAGGAAAGGTGGGTGAATTCTTTATTATTTTGGTTTTGGACCCTACACACTAAAATATTAAAAACCACAAACCATCCCATGGTTTTTGCTCATGGTTTATAGAAAAGGGGAGTGGTATAAATTATTTTATAAGTATAAGGGCTGAAGATATTAAAATATTGCTCTTTCTTATGTGGAGGCGAGTCACACTTTCAAGGAAATGATTTTAAAATCTTAAAATATTTTATATGTATTGGAGGATTCACTAAGGCTTTATAAAATAAATCAAATAAACCTAACATTATATTATTTTAATGGAAAACATATATTTGGATGATGATACCCTTTACAGTATTTTATTACATCACTATTGGGTCATTTATGATATCATAAAACACATTATATATTTATATGGTATTTAATTTTTACCCAAAAATTCGACTGTCTCAGAAAATTATGAAAAATTCACCATTGGATAATTTAGACATCATAATTCCAAAAATAATATTCAATTTATATAAATAATTTTCTAAATATGTGAATTTTCACTTTTAAAATAAAAATCGACATTTATTGAAAATTGATGGGTTTTGATAAAAAACAGTTTTCAAAGCTTAATAAAAATTACAATTGACTTCATAAAAATTATATGATCATTTATATTTAATAAAAGTAATTTAATAATTATATTTTTATTAAAATATTATTTCATTCAAAAATCCATTAATTCATAAAAATAGATTTCTTAATTAAATTTGAATATTAACCAAAAATACTATTTGTGCTTTAAAAATCATTTACAAAGTAACAATAATAGAATAAAAGTATATTAATTATTCTATACAAAAACAATGTACATAATAATAATGCTATGGTCTTGTTACATATCCCTTTATTACACCAGAATACACCCTAAGAGTAAGGTGTGTGATGGTGGGGCTTTCATGGGGCGATTCGGTAAACATGGTTTGGGCCATGATCTCGGTAAGCTTGAACTTCTCCTGTAAACAGTTTCGCTCATGATTAAGTTGTTGGATCTCAGCTTGGGATTGGTTTAGGGAAAATCCCAAAAATGAATCTCCCTCAGAAGATCTGATAAATGGTATTCATAGGGTACGATCCTACTGGTTGATGCCATCACTTCCTTTTTCTATGTCAAAAGGATTTGTTAAAACCCTATATTTATACTAGTAATGTGATCACTATTCAATGACTATATTATCAATGGTAAGGATACTTAATGAGAATTTAAATCCAATTGGATATAATAAAACAAAAGGAGTGAACATGTTTTATATATATATAAGACATTTAATTAAAAGAAAGATAATTTTCTTCATAAATGTTTGTATCATTACACAACCACTTTGTATCATAAAAGCAGTGTGCTTAGTGTTTCGATACATCAACACATTACCGATATATGTTCCTTGAATTATCCCGATTTGGGTAAACCAAGTTAAACTATCATGTCCCTCTGTTTCGTGCTTTATCACTCAATAATCAATGTGAGGGAGAGATTGTTCCTTAACAAGTGGAACAATATCATTGGTGAGGGTCGAAAGTAAAAGAACAATATACCCTAATTCACCCCCTCTCAGGGTATTTACTTTGTTTGGAACTAATAAGTGGTATCAGAGCTAAGAAGATCTCTCTTTGAATCCTCAATGATGGTCGTCAACCACAAGGGGGTTCTAATTTTTGATGGCAATAACTTTCACACCACGGGAAAAAGGGTTTTTTGCGATGGGCCCGTCACCTGTCGCAAATAGTCATTGTCGATGGACTATTTGCGACGAGAAACAAATACCATTGCAAAAAGTTCCTAATAAAAAATTATTTATGACGAGAATATACCCCTATCACAATACCTTTCGTCATTATTATTATTTGTGATGAGAATTAATTCACGTCAAAAATAAACTATTGGCAGAAGAGTATTTGCGATGAGACTTGTCATAAATACCTTTTTTATCGCAACACATTTATTAATTATGGGTATTAATTAGGACGAGACCTGTTGCTACTAAGTTTATTTGCAATGGGAAACCCGTGGTAATTAGTCCCGTCTCTAATTATCTAACCTCCCCACTCAATTTTTTTTCATCCTCTCATCCTTTGAACTCTCCTCTCTTCCCATGCTCTCCCCCTCTTCTCCTTAAGCTTTTAAAAGTTTTAAATTTTATAGGGAAGAAAATTTTCCTCTTTGCATCCGATAAAAAGTTAAGTTTTAAGGTATTTATTTAATGTTTTTAATTTTTAACAATTTTATTTTATTTTATATTATTTATTATTATTATTAAAGAGAAGTAATTAGTTTTAGTTATAATTACTTAGTTTTATTTTGCATTAATTAGTTTTAAGTAGTAGTAATTATTTTTAATTAGAAGTATTTAGTTTTAATTATTAATAATTATTTTTAATTAGAAGCAATTAGTTTAAATTAGTAGTAATTAGTTTAAATTATTAGTAATTAGTTTAAATTATTAGTATGTAGTTTTAATTATCAGTAATTAACGACAATTATTACAAATTTGTGACAATTATTAGAAATTATCGATAATTAGTATAAAAAACTGGTAATTAGTAGAAATTAGCGGTAACAAGCGGGAATTAGTAAAAATTAACGGAAATGATCATAAATTAACAGAACTTGGTAATAATTTATAGATCGTTAGTAATTAATAATAATATTTTAAAGTAGTTTGTATTAATTAATAATAACTAGTAATTAATAATTTGTAATAATTAACACTAATTTTTAACAATTAACGATAAATATTAATAATTTTAAAAAAATTAGTAAAAATATACGGCAATGAGTATAAATTAGCGACAATCAGTAAAAATTAGTGATAATTATTATAAATGAGCAGAAATTATTAGAAATTATCGATAATTATTAGAATCAATGGTAATTATTAGAAATTTGCAGTAATTATTAGAAATTGACGGTAATTATTAGAAATTAGCATTAATTACTAAAAATTAGCGACAAATAGTAAAAGTCAACAATAATTACTAAAAATTAGTGGTAAATAGTAATATTTATCAATAATTAGTAATAATTAGCGGTAATTAGTAAAAATTAGCGATAATTAGAGGTAATTGCTAAAATTTAGCGGTGATAAGTAAAAATTAGCGATATTTACTAAAAATTAGTGGCAATTAGTGGTACTTAGTAAAAATTAGCAGTAATTAGTAGTACTTAGTAAAAATTAGCATTATTTAGTAAAAAATAGCAATAATTACTAAGAATTAGCGGTGATTACTAAAAAATAGTAGTAATTATTAAAAACTAGCGGTAATTGCTCAAAATTAACACTAATTGGTAATACTTAGTAAAACTTAGTGGTGATTAGGAGTACTTAGTAAAAATTAGTGGTAATTAGAAACACTTAGTAAAAATTAGTGGTAATTAGCGGTACTTAGTAAAAATAAGCAACACTTAGTTAAAGTTAGCAGTAATTAGTAATAATTAGTGGCACTTAGTATAAATTAGTGGTAATTAGTAATAATTAGAAGTAATTTATAATAATTAGTGGTAATTAGTAATAATTAGCGGTAATTAGTAATAATTTATGATAATTAGCAGTAATTACTAAAAATTAACTATAATTACTAAAAATGGGTGGTAATTACTAAAAAAATAGTGATAATTAGCGGTATTTAGTAAAAATTAATGATAATTAGTGATACTTAGTAATAATTAGCATCAATGAGTAAAAATTAGGGATACCTAGTAAAAATTAACTGTAATTAGTAAAAAATTAATTAGTAAAAGATAATGATAATTAGTAAAAATTAGCTATAATTACTAAAAATTAGTGGTAATTACTAAAAATTAGCATTGTTTGTTGAAATTAGTGATAATTAAAAAAATTATATGTAATTAGTAAAAAATAGTAGCAATTAGTAATAATTTATAGTAAATAGTAATAATTTATGATAATTAGTGATGATTTCTAAAAAATGGTAATCATTAAAAAATATTTTTAGTTAGTGAAAATTATCTATAATTAGCATTATTTAGTGGTAATTAGTAAAAATGAACACTAATTAGTAAAAATTAGCGATAAATAGATAAAATTGATCATATTTACAAGTAAATTATAATTTTTAAATTTTCTACTCTTTTTTTGATAATATTTTTCTTATATCTAATTAATCATAAATAAATTTTTTTATTTTCTATTTTTTAGAGAAATATGGAACAAGGAAGTTGAAAATAGTCTTTATTACATGATCACAATTGGATAAATCATCACAAGAATCTAAAATTTTCTAGTATAAATCCTATATATATTAAGGGTGTTGAATCTTTTTTATCATTTTCATCATCAAAACCATAATTTGTTTTAGAAAGGAAAATTACGAGTTCATGTAAGAAATGTGATTTTATGAGGTTTGACATAATTGACAATGTTGTGATCTATCTACTGCGTTTTGGTTTTTAAAAAGCTTATGTTTTATGGTATTAATATGGTGAATGCAGTTCCAAATAAGATATTAATAATTTGGTTTCAGATCCATCATAGTTTCAAAATTTATTACATGATGTTGTTGGTTTTTTTCAACAAACTAAAACTCATGATGACATTGATTTCACTCCTGAGTTAGAACCATCTTGATTTTATGAGTTTCTGAAGTCTGTTGAGGATTCCTTATATCTTGGTTGCAAGATAATAAAATTTGAATTGGTTATAAAATTTATGGCTATTAAATTAGATAATGTAATTTCAAATGGCTATTTTGATAAGATATTATCTTTGTTAAAATCATTGTTACTTGAATGAAATGTGTTTCTTATAAATTTCTATAAGATAAAGAGGCTGGTTGGTAATTTGGGTCTTCGTTATCAGAAGATTCATGCATGTTCAAATGATTTCATCTTATATTATTGTGAAAATGAGTCGTTAGTTAGTTATCCCACATGTGGAAAATAGAGGTACAAATATGCTCAATTATGGAAGGCTCAATTGATTCCTATTAAATAGTTGAGGTATTTCCTACTTACCACCAAATTGTAGTGTATATTTATGTCTCAGAACACCGTGTCATTGATATCATCGAATAAAACCAATATTTCAACTGGTAAAAGATTGTATTATATTTTTCATGGTGATTCATGGAAACATTTTGACCAAATACATCTATATTTTACTTCATAATACTATAACGTATGATTGAGTCTTTATATTGATGGTTTCTATCCTTTTGGTTCTTACGGTAGTTAATATTCTTGTTGTCCCATCTTTATAACTCGGTAAAACTTACCTCCTTAGATGTTGATGAATGAGCCATATATCTTTTTGACTTTATTAATTTGAGGACATCAAAAAAAAAAAATATTAATTTTTATTTAAAGCCACTGATTAATGAGTTAAATTTATTGTGGAGTAATTATGTTAGTACATATGATGTTGTGGTGAAATAAAATTTCCTAATGAATGTTGTATAATGTGGACAATTTGTAACTTCCCAATATATGAAATTTTATCTGGTTAGAGTACGTACACATGGTCCAAAATCATGTTCGCACTGTATGAGCGACAAAAAATGGTTTATGCTCATCAAAAGGAGAAAACCTTGTTTTTTTGATTATCATTGCAGATTTCATTGATCATCCTTTCCAAAGGAATATAAATCATTTCAGAAAAGGTACAATTGAAATAGAAAGACCTACATAAATGATCTTAGGTATTTATTCAAAATCTATTTTCTATTCATTACCTCCCATTAACTTTGGACTGACTATAAACCAATAAAAAATAGATATCTTTAGGAAATATCACAATTGGATTAAATGATGTATTTTTTGGGATCTTCTATATTGGTATGATTTGTTGGTTCAATACATGTTGGATGTCATGCATATTGAGAAGAACTATTTTGATAATATATTTTATATAATTATGGAGACACCTGGTAAGACCAAAGATAATGTAAAGGCATAATTAGATCTTGCCCAAATTTGTAGGTTACCAGAACATGAGTTGTTTGAAAATGACATATTATAGAAGTTAATAAAGCTAAAAGTAGATTATACACTTTCCAAAGAAAACCATTTATTATTTTGTCAGTGGATTGTGTATTTGAGACTACCAGATGGTTATGTTTTTAATTTAGCTAGATGTGTCAGAAACAATCATATTAGCATATTAAAAAGTCATCATTATCATGTTATATTGGAAATAATTTTATTGATTGGATTTATAGGTTTGTTTAATTCTTAGATTTAAGATGTGCTAATAGAAATATCATTTTTTTGAGACATCTATGCAACAATAACAAACTTTGATGCCCTTAATAGACTACAAGAATATGTTATTTTAAATTTATGTAAATTGGATTTTTTTCTGCCAACTTTCTTTGATTAAATGGAACATTTAATTTTACATCTTCCACACAAAGCAAAATGTGGAGGGCTGATACAGTTCTGATGGATATATTCATATGAGAGATGTATGATAAAACTAAAGAAAAATGTACGTATCATAACATTAGTTGAAAGGTCAATTACAGAAGCTTATTTACAAAAGAAGATTTTTTTTTCTGATTCCATTATTTTCAACCTTAATATCCTTCAAAACATAATTGAATGAGTTGTAATGAGATAAATGATGACGATTCACTGAAAATTCAATTATCCGTTTTCAATTAGCATGAACTTGGATTTTGTAGAGTTCATTAAAATGGATTTTAGATGATGAACATCACAGGACTCATACATATGTTCTTCTCATATGTGAAGAAATGACATAATTTTTATAGTGAATATTACTACCACATATTTTTTTAAAAATAAATTAATATTATTTTATCTGTAGATTATATGATGATCATATCAAGAAACAATTTCCACATATTACAACAGTTACTCTTGAATAATGTTGACAATATAAATTTTCCTATTAGTTTCAAATATTGGTAAAGTAAATTATTTATGGTTTAACATATGAAATCAATTTATTATTTTTTATATTGTTAATTGTTTTTTAATTCTATAGGTATCACAACTTGTAGATAAAATTTATAATCAATTGTGTGTTTTGAGTAACCCACCATCCAAAATGGTTAAATCTTATAATGCATATGTGGTGAATGGTTTTTGATTTCATACACATACATATGGTGAATAAAAAGTAATGAATAATGTTTTTTTCTTGAGAGGATATCATTATAGATAAAATCAAGTTAACTTTTATGGAATGATGGATTAAATAATTGATCTATGTTATCTGGAACAAAATTATATAATAATGTTTAAATGTCATTACTTTGATACTGATAGAGGCTTGTGTGTTCATATATGCCATGGAATCTTTGATATTTAATATAACATCATTCTCATAGTAAATTAACTATTTTTATTGGCACATAAAGCACACAAAATATATTATCTCAATTATTGTACTGCTTCAAGAGAGTTAATTGATTGGTGGAGAATTATAAAAATGAAATACCATGTAAATCAGTTTATAAAAAGTTAATGTGGTTCTATTAAAGTGAAAAAAATTGAAAATTTTCAAGTGACAACTCAAAACACATATTTTCAATGAAGATACATGAATATCAATGATGAAACTTCATAGTCATGGGTCGATTATGACGATGATGTTGATGATGTAACAAATGAATTTGAATTAAAAAGTGATGATAAAGTTGAAACTTCTATGGAATTTAATGATACTGAGAAGGAAGATGAAGATATTGACACCATTATATATGAAGATGAGAATAAAGAAGGAGAATGAAATAATGAATTTCTATTTATAGTAAATATATATATATATATATATATATATAAGACTCATTTTTAGTTATTTGCTGACAACATTATTTTCGTGTTTCAGATGGCTGAAGAGACTTATGATGGTATCTTTTATAGAATCTAGAATACCGTACTACCTGGTGATGATCCCAATGCTTTATCATCTGACCCTTAGGTTCCCATAGGTTCATCATCAACTCAGAGGGATTGGGGTCTTGCGATATTGATGATTCCTAACTATATTCCTAAGCGATGTCAACATCTTGACTTTGATCCATGCATGATTAGGTATATTCAGTTTTGTATTTTAGTTAGTTTTTATTACTTTTCATTAATTTATTTATATACAAATTGTTTGATTATTTGGTCTATTTTTTCATATCTTTTCACATATAGATGTTGGATAGAGGAGTGCTATTCTGTGGAACTATTTTCTAGGGCATGGGTGTGTGGGATCAGATTCCCATTGACGTTCAACATTACATGTTTGATCATTGGATGGTACATAAATAAATAATATTTATTTCAAAATTTATTTAATTATTAAATTTATTTTATTAAAAAAATACAGGGTTTATGATATTAAATTGATGATAGCATGAAAATTTCTATCTGGGAGTCCTGGTAGGTGTGTATGCATGAGCACTGTCAACTTTTTCTATTGAATCTGAGGAGGACAACCATGAAGAAAGTAGGTGTCATGGATTTTGATCAGTCTTGATGCTCCCACTAATTAGATTACATCTTAAATTAGGTTTTGAATGGATTATGTTCATACTATATGGGAGCTAGTTTTTAAAGGAGTGCATCATTAGGTCAGAAGAACTGGGGGAGGCAAGAGGTGACACATCAAGATGGTAGTCGTGCATTCAGTACTCATCGACGACATATGGTAAGTAATTTTTTTAAAAATTTATATAACTTTAAATGTAAACTATTTATTTTATACTTATATAGGAAGTTGAACATCCTGATATTATGAAGTTTGACATTTATAAGAGGATGTACAACGATCCTACCATTGGAGAGATTACAGGTGGTCACCAACACTAAATTGTGGTCAGTATAATTTTTTTGAGTTTTAAAATTAACTAAAAATAATATTTGAACTTTTTTAATTTCAAATTATAATTGAAGGAGTCATATGAGGCCACAAATTCTCATAAATAGGATAAGATTTAGTTTGAGATTGAGAGTTGGGCCATTAGTGCAGTAGGATTTAATGATGTAGTGTGGATGTAGGTGACTCAATATGCTTTCAAGAAGGGATGAGTGGTTGATATTGGTTCTCAATTGACGCCTGAAAGTTTTTATGGTACTATTTCATGGTCGAAGTCTAGTTTGAGGGGAGCTCGTGGAGAGTCATCATCATCAGCGTCATAGTATGAGGAGCAGCTGTGAGCTCAAAGTGAGGCTATAGAGGAAATGCTTTAGGAGAAGGAAGAGCTCCGTCGACAACACCAGCATCAACAGGAGGAGATGCGACGATGAAAGGAGAAGCAACATGATCAGATTATGGAGTACATGCAATGACTGGATCATGGTGTAGGGATGGAGTTACCTCCCCCTCCTCTTCCAGATAACCCTCTCTTTCTCTTACACCTCTATAGTGATTCATACATTATATACACATTTATTATGTTAAAATTTAAATGAAAATATTTTGTGTAATATTTTTATTATTTCAAATGATTATATTTTTATTTATTACATTTTTAAAATTATTTCAATATTTTTTTTACTTTTTAAACTTATTTGTGATGGGTTATAGTCCCATCACAATTTTTTTTTTGTGATAGGTCACTTAACCTATCGCAAATTATTAAGTAAATAATATAGTAAAAAAATTATTTATGATGGGCCCATCACAAAAACTATCTTTTTTGTGTCAGTTATTAAAGAATTTGATGTAGCAATATTTTATAATTTTTGGGAATGGATGTTTTCATAGTTTCCATACATGGGATTTTGGTCATCATGTAGAGAAAATCATTATAAAAAAAAGACCAAAGGGAACATGAAAATGAAACCAAAGGAGTCAAATTTTTTTGTGAAGCATTATCTATTTCTATTTACATGAAGGTGATGTCATATAAATCCTCACATGTTATGTATGAAGAACTTATTAACATCTATAAAGGTGATTATAAGGCACATGAGGATAAATTGAAGGTTATGTGGAATAAATACAAGTATTTGAGGATACACCTGAATGAGACCATCGATGCATTCTTTGATCATGTTAACATTCTTGTAGAAGATATGTATAAACTCAAAGAAAATATAGATGATGTTAAGACTGTAAATAGAATTATGAGAAGACTACGACCACGTTTTAATTTAAAGGTATTGGTGCTAGAAGATAAGGATCCAAAGGAAGTGATGATGGATAGTTTTTACAACATTCTTATTGCATACAAGATGAGGAACAATGATAATGAATCCATAATAAAGTAGAGATATCAGGAAATGAAATTCAAGGTAATAAAGATACTTGCTTTAGAAGAAGATCCTAAGGAAAAGGAATTCAGCGAGTTGATGTATTTCTTATCCTCAAACCTTAGAGTATGAAAAGGTAAATTCAAAGGAAACTGTAATGGCCTAGACCCTCATTAGAGTATGATACGGGTGGGGATGGGATCCTCTGTTGTTGTACTTTTTCTGGTTGTGAAATTGAGGCTGTGTGATTACTCTACTTATATCACGAATTGGGGTGGGATCCTCTGTTTTTGAGAAACCGTTGGCTCCTGGATTTTTTGGGGACATGGGGATGTATCTCAGGGTTTCTTTGGTTCCAGTACTTCGAGGGATCTCACTTATCCCTTTTTTGTTGTGTCCTTTCAAGAGAGGGTGTGAATGCTTAAATTGCAGTTGGATGTAACTTTTTCCCTTGGTTTGTGCTTATGCTGTTAGTTGCCTAGTAGTGCAGAAACTTATTTAAACATTATTACTGAACATGAAAGCAAGGATGGGTCAAATGGGGATTTGGTTTGATGTGAGTTGTGACTTGGGCGTGGGTGCTGTTCTCTTCTCTTATGAACGAATAGTAAGGATAGTGTTCCTTAGGCTGGCTGAAGAAAAACCTAGATTGGGTGAGTGCTTGCTACCTATACATATACTTGTAGTTTTTGTGTTTCTTATTTGCACCCCACCCAAGTTGAGCACTTAGTGCCGAACACCCCCATTTCATGGGGGAGGGTGTTTTTCCCAACACTTCTATTAGTGGCTAGTTATTAGCTCCTTTCTACTCCCTTTACCGGATAGCCCAAGTACCTTCGGGCAGGTTGTGATGGCCTGAAGTCCATTATTATCCCAAGAATCTTCGGGCGGGGTAGTTGTGGCGGTTGGCCCAGGTGTTTGCGGGCAGGTTGTTTCCCAAGTATCTTTGGGATGAGGTCCAGGTGTCTTCAGGCGTGTCAGTAGTTGTTCTGACCTAGGTGTTTGTGGGTATGGTTGTGTGTGGTGGTTGTGGCCCAGGTGTCTGCGGGTGGGATAGTGGTTATAGCCCAGGTGTGTGTGGTCGGGGTTTGGCAGTGGGACTACGGTGAGGTTGTGGCCCAGGTGTGTGTGGGCGGGTGTGGTAGTGGGACTGCTGTGAGAATGGCTAGATTGGTTCGATGCGTAGGATGTCTTCAATAACCAGTGGGGAAGTGGCGTGGGGTACCCAAATATCAATGTGCTATTACTATACATTACTTGACTTGCGTTATTTGGGGAGTGTGCCTTGGTGAGGCTTGGGTGGTTAGTTTCCTTATTAGGTACTTGGTTATCTCTTTTCTCACAGGGCATTAGTATGCCTCCCCACTTGTGCATGTGAGTCTTTGGTTTTTCCCTACTGAGTATACTTGTATGCTCAC
This sequence comes from Viscum album, assembly GCA_963277665.1. Lineage (NCBI taxonomy): Eukaryota > Viridiplantae > Streptophyta > Magnoliopsida > Santalales > Viscaceae > Viscum > Viscum album. The sequence goes on from OY728153.1 coordinate 1,282,485,016, forward strand.
CCTACGTATATGAAACTGCTTTCAGGTTTCCAGGAGGACTTCATGGATCGTGCGGAGCCGTACTAGCTCAGACCTTGTGACAGAACATTGCAGTTGCTGTTGTTCTTTATTTTGGTATTTTTCTTTGTAGTCTCCTTATACATTATGGATTTCAATTTTTTAACATGCATTGGGAATGGTTCTTGGATTTACTTTTACTTTCAGTTTTGGTGTTGTGGGATTCACTATCTTATCTGCCAATCCTATTAAAAGAAAAAGGGTAATGCATTCCATTTAATGTGTGATTTCATACCCTTGGTGCTGGTCGCCACTCTAAGACCTATTGAAGGCGGGTTTTGGGGGTCATTATCTCTCCTTCAACTTAAATAAGGAAGGGCCTGGAAATCTGATGACCCTTCCCTCCTTTTGGTAAAGGTGGGTCATGACAGAAACCTTCCACTTTCTCTCTATAGATTTGGGAAAGTTAGGCATCTTGCTGCAAAGTGGCCAAAGAAATTACAAGATGATGATGAAGATAAATAAATCATAAAAAATTATTTTATGTGTGTGTGAGAAAAAATGAGTTCATAGTAGAAATTATTCAGGAAGAAAAATTTTCTCTTAAAAGAATATAACAACTTAGAAGAAATAGAAGAAGAGGAAATTGAGGACTGTAAAGACCTCAATGAGGAATTTATTGCGATTATCATAGACATACAAAAACTAGAGGGTAGTGATGATGAAGTCACTAAATATTAGGGAATATTTAACCTCAAAGTTAAGAGGGAAGCTAATATCAAATAGATTGATATTTGGAGGAAAAAATCAAAGAAATCCATCCAATTTGTATATACACAATCAAGATGAAGAAAAGTCTGAGTTAAAGGATGGGAATGAATGACTTAAATAAACAAATCTAAAAAACTCAAAAAGGAGATTGAGTATAAGATCACAGTTGAAGAGCAGGCCTAGATCATAGATGAATTATCCAATTCCGTGAAATATTATGTCACAAGAATTGAGGTAGTAAAAAATGAATTCATGGAGCTGTGGAAAAATATTGATAATTAAGATAGACTTCTAACTCCTGTATGTATTAGGTAGTTCAAGTGTATGGGCTATAAAATAAGGAAAGTAGGTGTATGAGGAATAAATAGAGAAGGTGTAAACCTATCCACTAATGTAATGGTTCAAAGACAATGAGAAATATATTAGGGGGATTGACTATAAGAAAAAATTAGCAGTGGTTGATGTAAAAACATAAGCACACACACCCTGAAAGATGGTTGATTTGAGTAATAATCAAAAGACCCAAGAGGCCATAGGTGGAACAACAAAGTCATACAACAATACATTTCCATTTCAGTGTTATTATTTTGGAAACATGAGGCATACACAATATGTGGGTTCTATAACTAAAAAACACTTTAAGGATTAGGAGCAATGAAAAAATGAGCATACTTTCCTATAATAGGTATGTTTTTAATGGATATTGATTTTTTGTGGAGGTTATGGACACAAATTTGTGAATTTTACATCAAGAGTACAATGTAATATTCCAAAAGAGACCTAAATAACAAGGTCACAATATTTGGAATCTTCATTAATAAGGTTGAAAACCCATAACATGTTTAAAGTTCTGCAAGATGAAAATGATCTATTAGAGATAAAGGTGGGACATTCTGATTTACCACTAAGGGAAAGATAACAGTGAACATTGGTTAAGAAAAGAAAATCTAAGATGGTAAACATCACTAAAATTTATTTTAGTGTAATAGGTTGAGTTGTAGTATAAATTTTGGATAGTAGTTATACTTCTCACATGATGGGAAACAATTATCTTGTCATATAAATAAAATAAGACAAATATGGTGTTTTTTTATTTAGAAATGATGATGGTATAAATATTATTGACTATATAAAATCCAAAAATAGTGGAAAAGATTTATAGAGAATGAATTTTTTGGTGGTTAAAGGCCTTAGTCACAACTTACTAAGTGTAAGTCAATTATGTGACTTGGTTAATGCAATTAATTTCAACAAAAAACTTTAATCATTAAAGGAAGAGATGGAACTATTGTAGTGAGAGGGAAACACATGAAGGAAAATCTCCATATTATTATTAGAGGAGAAGATAAGTGTTTTTTATTTAAATAATTTGAAAAAAATTATGGCACAAAAGTCTTATCCACTTGAGAAAAAACTTTGGAAGACTTAGTGAATAAGGAAGGTGCTCGTGATATCCCTAGTCTCTCATGAGATTGACTCACACACATGATACTTTCCAAAAAGGGAAGATCATTCAAAAGACATAAAATATGAATGATAAAAAGTTGATGAAGTTGATTGAATTGGTTCACATTTATGTGTGTGGACCAATATCACCCAAATACATGGATAGGAAAACGTATTATATTATATTTATTGATTATTTCACGAGGATGGAATGACTAATTGTTATCTCCCAAAAATCTAAAGTGTTAAAGTGTATTTAGTGATATTAGAGATTAGAAGAGAAAATTATTGGATTTAAAATTTAAAAGTTTTAGACCAATAATGGAATGAAATTCACTAATAATTAAGTGGAGAAATATCTTGAGAAAAATGGGACAAGGCACCAAGTTTTGGTGGTTAGGACTCCTAAAAATGGTGTATTTGAGAGGAGGAATCGAATCATAAACAATATAGACTAAATAATGTTAATTGAGAAAATATTCTAGTTAAATATTAAAAGGAATAATTTTTGACATAAATATATATCTCTATTAGGTATTTTTTGTTTCCAGTGAAGAGAATACACCCTATAAGATGTGGTACAAGAATAAGAGTACACTGAAATACTTTCGAGTCTTTGGAAGTAAATGTTTTATTCTCAACAAAAATAAGAACCACAAGTTTTAAGCCCATGGGTATGGAGGAATTTTACTTATATATTCATCCAAAAGTAAAACATAAAATTTCTATAAAAAATGATAGATAGAATCAATGTCAGTTAAGATGTCAATATTAAGGAGAATGAGCTGAATTCACAAAATAATGGGTAGGTTTTTCAGAAAAAAATTGATGAAAATTTATAGGAAAGTAATGTTGAAGTGACTAGTATAGGGAGAGAATATTGGGTTGATGTATACTCAAGAGAAGGCATCGATTATGAGGAAGATGAAGTAGGATCATCATCTATAAGAAAGGAAAGAATAAGGGCTAAAATCAATGAAGAAAATATCATTAGTGACTGGATAACTTCAGTGAAAACTCTAAGAATGAATTTTCAATAACAATCCTCTATTTTATCAAAATTAGATCCTAAATATTTTGAAGAGTATACTAATGATGAAAATTGGGTTAAATGTATACATAATGAGCATGACTGGATTGAGTATAATGACACGTGAGAAGTTTTTCAAAGGCTGGAAAAAAATTGTTATCAGAACCAAATGGGTGTTCCATAATAAACTCAATATGGATGTCTAGGTGACTCATAATAAAGCACAAATAGTGCACTTGGGGTATTCCCAAATTGAAGGCATTGATATTGATGTGAAGTTTTCTCCTATAGCTTAATTAGAAACTATTTTAATTTTCCTGGCTATGTTAGTGAAAAATTAGTTCAAAGTCTACCAAATCGATGTCAAATATACATTCTTCAATGGAGTTATCAAGGAGGATGTGTAAATTGAAAAACCAAATGGGTTTCTTGTGGATGAATATGTGTAAGATCCCAAAATTTTATAGAGATGACTCAGTCTTGGTTTCAGGTATTATTTTTTCATTTTTTGTGCATACTTTGGTTAGGTTTTACCTTGGGGTGAGTTTGGGTGAAAATTGAGAAAAAATTGAAAGGAGGGAAGTGCACGAGTGGCACATGATTTTCCCTAACCATGCGGCTTAGCCCAGAAAACCATGAAACCCAAGATAGAGGGGAATTTCATAGTTGGCACATGGTTTTTCAAACTGTGCTCCCTCTTAGGAGTAACCGTGCACCCCAAAAAAAGAGGTGCACATTTTAGGTGCATGTTTAGAGAAAACCTTGTGCCCCTGCCCAACATACCATGCACGCCATTTTAATTCACCCAAAATTTAGATTTTTAGTATCCCGAACCCCCATATTAACTCTTATTCAACCCGCATTTAACCCTAGCATTTGTTTCATGATTTTGGAGCCTCCTAGAAAAATTTTAAGACTTCCCAAACTTCTTTATTTATGGTTTGAAGCCTTGATCGAAGATCTACACATCTCATGGTAAGTGAATCCTATCTCTCTTGGTTTTCCGCTCCTCTTAATTTATTATTCAATTCAATAAAGGGGTTTTCTTAAAGTTTTTATTAGATATAGATATGGTTTTGTGGATCTATATCTTAGATTTTGGATCTAGATCTAGATTTGAAGGATCTTGATTTGTTTGATCTTGATCTAGGGTTTTATATTTAGATCTCATTCCATTTCATTGCACCACTCAAATGTTGGGGATTTTTGTTGGGCGATCATTTGTCAAAAAATTGAGTTAGGTGGTCTATAATTAAAATCCCAAAGTCTTGACTGCAATTATGTGTATGTAATTGCATAACTGCTATTATATTTTTAGCAATTGAGTTTTCTAATTGAATTAATTAATTTGGTGAGTTAATTAATTGGGAAAAAATGCAAAATTTGGGACGTTAGAATTATAGATTATGAATAATTAATTATTGAATTAATGGTGATAGAATTGGGATTATTGAATTGAATATTTAATTTTTGAATTAATTATAGGATAATGAGATTGTTTAATTAAATGATTGATTGGAAAATTAATTATGGATTTATGATATTGAGTTGATTAATTAATTGTTGAGTTAATTAATAGGATTGAGATGATTAATTAATTATTTAGTTAATTAATAGGATTTATATGATTAATTAATTATTGTGTTTAATAATGGGATTGAGCTAATTAATTAATTTTTGAGTTAATTAATAGGATTAATATAATTAATTAATCTTCATGTTAATTAATGGGATTGATATGATTAATTAATTATTAAGTTAATTAATATAATTGAGTTAATTAATTATTTTCCGAGTTAATTAATGATATTGAGATGATTAATTAATTATCAAGTTAATTAATAGGACTGAGATGATTAATTAATTATTGAATTAATTAATAAAATGATGAATGGTTACAATGACATTTATATGAGAATTAAGATCTAAAATGGTAAAAATGGAATTATGAGATATGACATGAGAGATAGAATGGTAATAGTGGAATTCTAAGGCATGATATCCATTGGGGATAGTTTAGACCCCAGCGTCGGCTGAAGTAGGTATTGAAGTTCAGGTGTCCTTAGGAACCCGAGGAGTTTATGTGGTTAAATAAAGAGTAACGTGATAATTATTTATTTATAAATTGTACTTATTTCTTCATACAATTGCATACACTTATTATTAAATGGATATTATTTTAGATTCCATTAGTGTTGGCTTACTGAGTTATACTGGCATGCTAATCAGGCTTCCTGATCAGTACCCAAATAGATTTCATGGTTGCAGGATAGGATAAGGGGAAATTCCCTATGTTATATAGAAGAGTTGGGGTGGAGCATAGATGAGGGAACTGAAAGTGGTTCAGGACCTTCTTGGGAGTTGTTAGTTTCTTTACTTTTGGGTCAAAATTTTGACACTTGGCATGTACATTAGCATAAAATATCTATCATTCAGTTAGATATTGTATTTATAGTTTTGGTCATCATGTGGTATTGTCATATTTCTGTGTATGGATATATATTTGGTTATTATTTATTTATTTTTTATAGTGTTTTAATCCAAAAAAGAGGTTATAGTCTCCCCATGACTGATATTAGACCCTCGTTGCTATTCGGTAACCTCTAGAGTATGGGGAGGAATGCTTGAGGTCATGTGGTGCTCCAGCTCGGGGCACCGGTGTGTGGAACCCAAGTCGGGACATTACAAAGTGGTATTATATTAGTTTTCTTTTCTTTTCATTTGTCTTACTATTTAGTAAAGGTATACAAGAGACTAGGAGAGTCGGGGCTTGGTTACAAGATCGTGCATGGGAGTAACTAACCCATGTACAGAGGAGAACCCAAGTACACAAGGTGGGATTGTTGTTATTTCTATTTACTATTATAGTTGAATATTATTTCACCTTGGGTGAAACACTTATTGTGTGATGTGATTGTTATTTTTTCATAGGTTTGTTGATATTTGACTTATGGCCCGGTAATGAATGAGAGTTGAGTAAGCATGCATTATTCTAGGAACTCATGATTATTTTGTTACATGCATCATTTTAGGCATACACTAAAAACAAGGTTTTGGGGTAAGTTTTTGAACTTGAACTATTTTCCTTACTTGTGAAATTAAATTGAAAATGGTGCCTAGTACGAAACTAAAAGTGATAAAATGATGCAAGATGATAATAAATAGGGGTTTAAATGAGAAAACCTAAATAATGAAAATTATTTATCCTTAGTTAACCCTTACCTAGATGTAGGCTAGTTAAGGGTAGTGATAGTTCCTCGGTTTTGACCATGTGGTTAGGTTTGGGAAATGAGTTGTTGTGAATTTTTTTTTCTATTTCCTGTAAATTTGTTAATTTTTAGAGTAGTGTCTTAAATATATTTTTGTTATTCTAGAGTTATGCCTCCAAGATGACACTTATTGAGAGGGTGACAAGAGGACATGGCTAGATAGGATCCTCTAGTGGAAGAACCCGAGGCACCGATAATGATGGGTGAGGAAGTTGGAGAGAAGTTCTGGGATAACTTTGCTCGGTTTATGAAATTCATGGAGAGAGACCCAAAGATGCTTGTGAAGAGATTTCCTAACTTGACAAGGGAGCTTCAGCTGCAACACCCTCCAATTTTTTTTGGAGAGGGTAGACCAAAGAGAGATGAGTTCTGGATTGAGTTTATCCAGACTATACTTGACCACTTAGAGACTCATACTAAGAATATGGTCAAGATGGCTATATATATTCTATGAGGATTAACAAAGAACTGGTAATATGTTCAAGATCTAACTGAAAAAACTAATGGTATGTTATGGAATCAATTCTTGTATTAGTTATTAGATCACTTATATACAAATATTTTGAGACAGGAGAGATTAGTTGAGTTCATGAGTTTGACTAAAGGGAGTATGTTTGTGATTGAATATGCTGAACACTTTACTGATTTGAAGTGTTTTTCTCTAGTGTTGGAAGTAGATAAGGCTATTCAGAAAAACAATTTCATAAAGGACTTAAGTGTGAAATTAAGTCCTAGGTGAATATTTTTAGGATAAAGATTTTTTTAGAAGTGGTGAATTAGGATATCATAGCTGAGGTTAACCTAAAGTAAGCTTACATTATATGATGAATGGTTTTTGTTGGACAATCAAGAGGTACGTATTCTGAGAGAAAGAAAAATTGTTATGAGAGATTTAGCCAGAGCAATAGAAAACATAGTGGACAAGGGGAAAGGTTAGTTACACAAGACCTTTCTCTAATTATTTCCACTAGTTCCAATCCACTATCATAGACATTTTCACTAACCACCAGTGGAGTGATGATCTTATGGGAAGATGGTAAAACCTCAGAAGTTCTATAGAAACCTATGACAAACGGGTAATGATGAGGCAACTAGATAGTATAAAAGTGTAGGAATGGTATATTCTACACCATATTAGTCTAGAAGTTGGATTTCTACTGGAAGTGGCAGTAGAGGTAGTGGACATGGTACTTTTGGGAAAGAGCACCCATATTAGCCGAGTGGTGAAGCTTAGGGGACTCAAAATGAATCATAGAGAATAGGGAAAATACAGTTTCATGTATTTCACCCTACACTTATGGATAATGAGGTTGGAATATCAATGGATAAACATAATATTCTTGTATATTCTATATTAGCTAGTTCTTTATTTGATACTGGTGTCTCTCATTCCTTTATTTCTATAAAACTTGTGAATGGTTTGAGAATAGTGGTAGAGTTCTTGAGCAGGGTGTTGATGATAGATACACCATTGGAAGTGAAGTTTAGGGAATTCTTCTCGAGCAAGGTATTTTCTATTGAAGTTGGAGAGTATTATTTTCCATGGAATCTCTACATCTTAGACATGTTAGTATTTGACCTAATTTTGGGTATGGATTAGTAAGTAGCATATCGATCCCATATTGACTGTTACCATAGGAAAGTGAACTTTACATATCCTAAGGGTGACAACTATATTCATCAAGGAGAGGGGGATATCCAGGCAGACAGATCAGGGATAATTACTCAACAATTTAGAGGTCTCACAACCCATGTTGCTAGTATATTACTAGATGATGGAGGTGTAAATCAGGATGTCTTTCCACCTATAGTGTACTGGTTTTAGGATGTGTTTCCTAAAGACTTCTCAGGGATTCCACCTAATAGATATGTGGAATTTACTATTGAGATCATTCCAAGATCTAAACTAATTTCTAATCCACCATACAAAATAGTGCTGATAGAGTTTCAATAGCTCAAGACTCAGTTGGAGGAGTATATGGATAAGGGGTTTATCCATCTGATTACGTCATCTTGGGGATCAACTATGTTGTTTTAAAATAAGGTTGATGGGATTTTTCACTTGTGTGCTGATTACTAGAAGTTGAAACAAATGACAGTGAAGAACTGGTATCCTCTTCCATGAATCAATGATCCTTTTGACTAGTTGAGAGGATATTGTGTATTTTCCAAGATTAACATGAGATTAGGGTATCATTAGTTTATATTTCTACCTTCTTATATATCATGAACTACTTTTATAAGTATGTATGGCCTATATGAGTTCTTCGTAATTCCATTTGGGTTAAAAAATACACTAATAGTGTTTATAACCTTGATGAACATAATCTTCCATTTGTACCTAAATCAAATTTTTGTATTATTTTTGGATTTCATCTTAGTGTTATCCAAAACTCATGATGATCATTCCCAACATCTTGAAATCATCCTTAGTACACTGAGAGAGAATCAGCTATACACCAAGCTATCTAAGTGTCAATTAAGGATTGATTAGGTACACTTTTTAGTTCACATCATTTCAGAGGAAGGCATGCTAGTGGATATAGTAAAGGTTTGGGCAGTGGTTCCTTGGAAGTATCCCAAGAATGTGTTTGATATCCATAGATTTCTAGGGTTTTATAGATATTATTTGAGATTCATCCAAGACTTTTTCCATTTTTCATCACTACTTTTGGGGTTGAACAAAAAGGGTATACAATTTTATTTGTCATAAGAATGCAATAATGATTTCTAGGAGTTAATTAAGTGTTTTACATTGACACCAATATTGACCCTACCTGAGCCAGGTGAGTAGTATACGTTTTATTATAAAACTTATGGGATAGGTCTTCGAGCAATGTTAAAGTAGGGAGATCCAATTATGGCATATGGGTCTCGGTAGTTGAAGCCACATGAATGGAAATACCCTACATACGACCTCTAATTAGGTCATAGTGGTTTATACTTTTAAGTGTTAGCAGCATTATATGTTTGGAGAGAAGTTTATAGTGTTTATAAATAACAATATCTTAAGGTATATCTTCTCATAGTAGGATTTGAATCTTCGAAAGAAAATATGGGTTGAGTATATACAGTCTTTCAATTTTGAGATAGAATATATGATCGATAAAGGGAACAATGCTGCTGACTCTTTATGTAGAAAAACTCAGACTCAAGTTGTTTGGGAGTCTAGTGCTGAGTGGAAGATGCTGACTTTACTAGATGAGATACATGTGGTGGTTCAGGAGAGTAAGGATCAGATGAATATGGTATCATTTTTAGTGGAGTATACACTTTTGACATGGATTAGGGACAAGTAGTTTGAGGATCTATAATGTTTATATTTGAGGGAAATCCTTGAAGGTAAGGAGGCACCTTCAGACTGGTTGATATATGAGGATGAGACCATCTACATCAAGAATTGGGTTGTTGTACCTATGAGCATGTGGGAGGAGCTAATATGGGAATTTCATGCCGCGAAGTGGAAGGTGCATCTAGGTGTGGCCAAAATGTATTGTGACCTACGATGATAGTTTTTGTGGCCACACATGAAAAAGGATATACCAGGGTTCGTGACATGATGCTAGACCTATTAGAAGGTTAAGGATAAACATCAACGACCTAGTGGTTTACTAAAACCATTACACATTCTAGAACTGAAGTGGGATGATGTTACTATGGACATTTTGGTGGGTTTCTCAAGGGAACCTTATAAGAATAGTGCTATTTGGGTGATTGTATACTATATGAAAATGGTAGCACATTTCTTACCTATACAAGAGACTTTCCCAGTGGAGTAGATAATTAATCTACAAGGGGTTCAAAAAAATATAGTTTAAGATCACAACTCATGTTTTACTTCACACTTCTATAAGGGATTATATAAGGCATTGGGTATACACGTTTTACTGAGTATGTCATTCTACCCATAGACAGATGGGCAGTCAGAGCATACTATACATGTGCTTGAGGATATTCTTTGGGCACGTGTCCTAGACTTCGATGGATCTTGGGAGAAGCATTTAGCTTTGATTGAGTTTTCCTATAACAATAGTTATAAGACAAATATAAAAATGGCACCATACGAGGTTCTCTATAGTAGGCCATGCAGATCACCTTTATGCTGGATATAAGTGGGAAATTCAGAGTTATTGGGACCAAGTATCATGTAAGAAATGTTAGAGAAGGTTCAATTAATTCAGAAATGTATGGATATGACTTAGAGTAGATAGAAGTCTTATGAGGATAGATGTAAATAAATAATTGAATTTACAAATGGTGATCATGTATTCCTTTGGGTGTCTCCTAGATTGGTTTACTGCAGGATATAAAGATAGGGCAAACTAACACCTAGGTTTGTTGGACTGTTTGAGGTTATGGAGAGAATCAAGCTGATGGCATAAAAATTGGATCTTCTATAGAGATACAATGATATTCATGACATTTTTCATGTTTCAAAACTTCCACAGTATCACCCCAACCCTTCTCATGTCATATATGTTGATTATATTGAGCTTGAGATAGATACTTCCATTTAAAATCACCTGATACGTGTGTTGGATCACAATGAGAAAGTGTTGTGGGGGAAAATTGTGATGATAGTTCACATATTGTGATATCATGTACATATGCAGGATGAATCTTGGGAGAGATAAGAAAACATGAGGGCTCAATGGCCCGATCTCTTTGGCTCTGAATCTTATAGATGCTTGGAAGTATAATTTGAGGGTGATCTGTTATAAGGATGGGAGATTGTAAGATCCTGACCTTTTTTGGAGATGAATTGGGATTTGTTTCATGTATTCTTTTTCTTAGTTTGAGAATAATTTGGTTGGGTTTTACCTTGGGGTTCATTTGGGTGAAAATTGAGAAAAAATTTTAAAAGGAGGGCATTTTACGGGTGGCGCATGGTTTTACCTAATCGTGCACCCTAGCCCAACAAATCATGCAACCTTGGACAAAGGGGGATTGTATGGTGGAACATAGTTTGTCAAACCATGCACCATATTAAGAGTAACCATGCACCCCTATATGATAATCACACAGTTTAGGTTCATAGTTAGGGAAAACCATGTGCCCCTGCCCAACAAACCATTCACGACTTTTTAATTCATTCAAAAATTAGATTTTTAATCACCCGAACCCCCATATAAACTTCTATTTGACCCACATTTGACCCTATCATTTTTTTCATGATTTTGGAGCCCCTAATATGGATTCCAAGACTTCTCAACCTCCGTTATTTGCGATTCAAATCATGAATCGAAGATCTACACCTCTCCCGACAAGTGAATCCTATCCCACTTGGTTTCCCATTCCTCTTCCTTTCTTCTTTCATTCAATAAAGGGTTTTTCTTCTTGATTTTATTAGATTTAGATTTGGTTTTATGAATCTATATCTATATTTTAAGGATCTTTATTTGTTTGATCTTGATTTAGGGTTTTAGATTTATATCCCGTTCTACGCCGTTGTGTCGATCAAATTTTGGGGACTTCCATTGGATGATCATTTGTCAACAAATTGAGGTAGGCGGTATATAATTCAAATCCCAAATTATTAATTTTAATTATGTGTATTTAATTATAGAATTTCTATTATATTTTTAGTAATTGAGTTTTATAATTGAATTAATTAATTTGGTGAGTTAATTAAATGAGGCAAAATGTGAAATTGTGGATGTTAGAATTGTAGATTATGAATCATTAATTATTGAATTAATTATGAGGAAATTAGGGTTGTTGAATTTAATAATTAATTGTTGAATTAATTATAGTATAATGAGATTGTTGAATTAAATTATTGATTAATGAATTAATTATGGATTAATGGGATTGAGATGATTAATTAATTATTGAGTTAATTAATAGTATTGAGATGATTAATTAATTGTTGATTTAATTACTAGGATTGAGATGATTAATTAATAGTTGAGTTAAATAATGGGATTGATTTTATTAATTAATTTTTGAGTTAATTAATAGGATTGAGATAATTATTTAATTTTTGAGTTAATTAATGGGATTGAACTGATTAATTATTTGTTGAGTAAATTAATAGGATTGAGATAATTAATTAACCATTGAGTTAATTAATGAGATTGAGATAATTAATTAATTTTTTAGTTAATTAATGGGATTGATATGATTAATTAATTATTGAGTTAATTAATGAGATTGAGATGATTAATTAATTGTGGAATTAATTAATGAAATGATGAATGGTGAAAATGGAATTAATATGAGAATTGATATCTAGAATGGTAACAATAGATTTATGCGATATGAAATGAGTGATATAATGGTAACAATGGAATTCTAAGGCATGATATCCCTTAGGGATAATTTAGACTCCACTGAGGGCTGAAGTAGATATTGAGGTTCAGGTGTCCTTGGGAACCTGGGGAGTTTATGTGGTTAAATAAAGAATAATTTGATAATGTGATAATTATTTATTTATGATTTTTACTTATTTATTTAAACAACTACATACACTTTTTATTGACTCAATATTGTTTTAGATACCGTTGGTAGTGGCCTACTGAGTTGTACTCACACCCTACTCAGGATTCCTGATCGGTACCCCAATAGATTTCATAGTTGTAGGACAGGATAAGGGTAAAGGACCAATGTTAGATGACTGAGTTATGGTGGAGCATTGATGAGGGAAATAGAAATGGTTTGAGAGTGGCTTGGGAGTTTTCAGTGTCTACTTTTTTGTCTACATTTTGACACTTGGGACATACATTATCATGATATATCTATCATTTAGTTTGATATTGTATTTCTAGTTTTGGTCATCATGTGGTATTAGAATCTTTCTGGTTATGAATATATATTTGGTTATTGTTTGTTTATTTTACACTGGTGCTTTACTCGGAAAAAGAGGGTATAGTCTCCCCATGACTGATATTAGACCCTCACTACTAGTTGGTAGCCTCTGGCATACAGGGAGTCACACTTGAGGTCATATGACACTCTAGCTCAGGGAACTAGTGTTTAGTACCCCAGTTGGGATGTTACAATATGATAGAAAGGTGTGTTGGCTGAAGAAGGCATTGTACGGGCTGAAACAAGCACTAAGGGCCTAATATTCAAGGCTAGATCCATAACTAAGAAAGCTTGATTTTCAGCGAGGAAGAGTTGATCACACTTCTATATCAAGAAGTAGAATGATAAATGAATATTGGTACTCATATATATCAATGAAATAATTTTTAGAGGATAATTTGAAGTAAAATGAAATATTTTTATTTAACATATGAGGTAAAAGTTTTAGATGTCTATGATTGGAGAGTTAATCCATTTTCATGGTTTACAGGTGACTTAAAGAAGTGATGGAACCTTTATTTACCAATCCAAATATTCTAAAGAGGTGCTTAAGAAATTTGGAATGGAGGATTTTAGAATAACAAAAACAATAACCACTACCCAAATGAAAATTTTAAAATATGATATTGGAAAAAGGTCAATATCATAGATTATAGGTAAATGATTAGAATTATATTATACTTGATAATAACAAGACCAAACATTGTGTTTTCCACATGCCAAGCTACATGGTACAAATTCTATCCTAAGGAAATCCATATGCTATAAATTAGAAGAATACTTCATTATGTCAATAAAATAACAGAGTTTGAGATTTTTTATCTCAGGATAATGCAATAAGAATTATTGGGATACACTGATGCATATTGGGAAGTTTCAATGGTTTATTTCAAGCTAACAATGGATTATAATTTTTATTATGGAGGTTCTTGCATTTCTTGGATGAGTAATAAATAGGATTGTATTTCTTTGAGAACTTTAGAGGCTAAATATATAGCAACTACTCAAGTTTATACTCATTTTTTATGGATGCAATGATACGTCCATTTCATACACATATTTTTGATATATAATTGATTAATTATTGATTTCTTATTAAATGGAATTTTTCATATTGGTAAGGATAATAGAATTTATCATAAATAAGAAAAATAAGACAAAAGAGACCATGATTTCCACTTAAGGATAGACTACCATGATATCAGATGATCATAGGACACTTATGGGGGTTGAAAGTGAAGAATCAGGGTAAAACGATGGTCCTAGATCTAGAATCACATGATTAAAATCATGATAATGATTCACAACATGAATATATTACAATACATGAAGTGAATACATAGCTTGAAGTGAAGAAAATTCCAAAAGAGGAAGCCCAATACTTTCACAGAGTGACACTAACTTTCACACCATGAATGTTGACAGATTTTCTCTATTTTGTCATTAATATGGACCAGGAGGACCATTAAATACAGGGAAATACCTGAAAATCATTATGAGATGTATTAATAACGAATTAAATTCAACTTGATCCCTATAAAAGTATATAAATATAGATATGTACTACTGCTTCCAAAGATGATTCTAGAGACTAAATATTGGAGTGAGAAGTTGTTCTGTGCAGGGTCCTCACTAGTCGATGGTTCCACATTCTTCATGTTTTATATTTATTTTTTCCTTACTCCTTACATCCTCATCACTATGATGATGGGGTAATTCCCACATTGTTCTAGGTTAATTTATCCAAAAGGGAAAAATTCTTTTGGATTTATTTATTTATTTTTTATTCATGCATTTAGTTTGCTGTAATTTCTTTATCCATTTACAATCTCTTTATTTTTATTTAATCATATCCATTTATTAATAAATATGAAAGGAAACTTTTAATTTTAAAATAGGTTACCCTAAACCAGGCATGTCTATTTTTGCATTTAGGGTATCCAGGTTTAAAAATGGTATCGAGAAAAATTCAATTCAACAATTCCCTAAATTACATGACCATGGAAAAAGGGTGATTTTCATATTGAGGAGGTGATACCATGAAAATTGGATCCACTTAGTATCAAATTCAACACAAAATATAAATTAATTAATTTAATTTCTAAATCCAACTACATCTGAACCCTAAAACTAAAAAACCCCAGCACACTTATAGAACTTGATTTTTCAAAATGCAATCTTCCATGCTTTCCAAATTTATTTTAATTTCACTAAAATATTTCAAATCAATCAACATGTTATTGTTTTTCTTTCTTAAAATCAATAAAATAAAACCATTTTTTTAAATAACTAATTTTGTTGTCTCATAGGTTCGACATTGATCTTACCGCATACTATATTTTAATTAATTAGTAGCACAATTTGATTATTTTTATATATTTATATTTTGATTATCCATGTAGGGAAATAAGGAAGCCCTTGATGGTTTTTAAAAACTGGCATCGTTTCCAGGGACTGTTTCATTATAGTTTTTAGGGTTTTAATTAATATTTTATTTTATTTATTTTGATCAATTTCTCTATTTACATTGGGTGTTTAGTGATAAATTTTTCATAATTTTAATTCTTAATGTACAACCACTAAATTCATGAAAAATGAAAACAATTCCTTGATTTTGACCCCAAAATTGAGAAAAATATAAGGAAATACAAAGCTGTGACCATGGCTAGCACATAAAATCAACAAATTGCTGGGGAAATTCAACCTCGAGATCCAGGGCTACGTATGATCAAATATTATGGATGAACATATAACACATAAATAAAACTAATAATCCTAGTTCCACAAATTTTAGAAAATCATTTATAGATTCAATTGATGATCATTTAGATGATTTCAAACACAATTTATTTTTATGGCCTACCTCATGAAGACCCAAACATGCATTTGGGAAACCTTCTTGATCTTTGTGGCATATTTTAGTTCTAGAATGTCTCAAGTGGCATGGTAAGGATTCCCCTATTCCAATTTTCATTGTGATAATGAGCTTAGAAGTGGATTAAAAGTTTTCCCACTCATTCCATCACTACATGGGATGATTTGGACACAAAGTTTCTCACCCACTTCTTTTCACCATCTAAATCAATGGATATTCAGGTAAATATTAATAACTTTAACCAATTTTAGGATGAATAATTGTATAAAACATGGGAGTGTTTTAAGGATTTTATTATGTAATTCCCACATCATGGAAAAAAACTTGGCTTCTAATACAAAAATTTATAAAGGCATTTTAAAGGGAAATTGGTGGATTTTAGATGCTACATCTGGAGGATCATCAATAAATATGTCCCTTGAGAAGAGATAAAGTATTTTGGAAGAGATAGAAAGCAATATATTCCAATGAAATACTGATGGTATACAATTAATAGGTGTCCACATGGTCAATAACAGCAGTTTATGGTGGCACAAATGGAATCGTTGATGAAGAAGTTGAACACAATGATGTGCTAACAACAACAACCCCAAAGTATGTATAAATAAGAAGTAAATTATACTGATTATAATTATTGTAATAAATTTTAAGGTTGGTGTACACAACAAAAAGGGTAAGGTTAATAGTATATAGCACTATGTTTCTAAGAATATCAGGGAGTATTGCTGCAGAGCCAAGTCCAAATGCTAGAGGTGACTTTGGATACTTTCACGACTTCCACCAGAGCCACCATCAAATAATTTATAGCTTATTTAAAAGATAAAAGTACATCAATAAAATAGTTTAAGTATGAACTAAGGGATCATAGGTTCATACTCTGGAATCTCAAATTCCATGTCGACCAAACCACTGAATAGTTTAGGGAAAGGCTAATTGGAGAACCGCATGGATGCCCCGAAGTGAGACCAAATGAATATTTTAAATTCACTGATATAAGGAGTGTAAAATTCATTAAGGATCATCCTTAACCAAGAAAATTATAATAATAAAAGAAATAAGATCTAGAGAAGAGTGAGGAAAAAGTAGCTAAAGAAGATATAAAAGAAGAACCACCACAGTGTAAGTGAGGATACCTTTTCCTAAGAGATTAACATAAGTAAAGATGGTTGCACAAAAAGGTAAATTTTTGGAACACTTTAAAAAACTAAATATTAATATCCATTTTGTAGAGGATTGTAAAAACATGATAACCAATGAAAAATTTATGAAATATCTGGTGACCAACAAGAAGAAGCTATAGGAAATTAGCACCATTCCACTCACCCGAGAGTGTTTGATGGTGATATCAAAAGACCTATATAAGAAGCAACAATATTCAGGCAGTTTTTTGATTCCTATATTTATCAAAGATAATAAATTTGGAAAATATTTATGTGACTTAGGTGTGAGTGATAACATTGTGACATACACAACTTTAAAGAGTTTAGGAATGGATGGAATAAATCCCACAAGAGTTATGCTTCAATTAGTAGATTCAATAGTGAAGTACCCCTGAGGGGTCATCATATATATTTTGATTAAATTATATAAATTCTATTTCATATTGGATTTCTTAGTGCTAGATATGAAATAAGAGCGAAAACCACTCATTATGGGAAGACCATTTTTAGCCACTGGGTGAGTGATGATTGACTTATAATGTGTAGAAATTTATCTGAGGGTTAGTTTTGAACAAGTAAGTTTTAATATTCATTAGGAAATAAAGAAATTTAATGTAAAATATGATAATGAGTTGGGAGAATAAAAAATACTCAAAGTTCAAGATATTACTGAAGTTGAATAATTTCACAAGGTACTTTCTATTGTGCATGAGGATAATAAAAATAAAAGTACTAAGAAGAAGAAAGATAAGTTGAGAGGTCACACCACTGACACTGGAAGAGAAACAAACTCCACTAAGTTTGAGAAGGGATAAAAGGTATGGTTGGTATATGACCTTCCATTTAGATTTTTTAGGATTAAGGAAGAAATAGTGGATAGACCTGATGAAAATCAAGAAAGATCTGTAAGGAGGAAGAGTTAAGATGTTTAGAGAAGAAGGAAAAGGGGTGACCTATGTGGATATGTCACAACTGAGACCATTTATGGATCCCGACTAGGTAATATATTTTCAGTCATTCATTACATGAGTTGAAGCCGAATGAGGTATGGTCGAGCCAATGACATTAAAAAATCACTTTCAACAGGTAATCTGAGTTTTTAGGATTTTTTTTCATGCGCATGTGCTCTCCCCTAAATCTTTCAAATTTCATTGATAATGGCCCACACTTTCACCTATTTATTTTTATTTGGTTGGACCTTAAAGACACTGGAAAGTATCATGGGGGGAATTTTCATGGGAAACAAACAACATGAACCCCATTAATCACATGAATTCAAAGAAATATATGTCATAAAACCCATTCACATCATGAATTTAGAGAAAAAAACCCACACAGCTAAGTTCAAAGAATAATTTAAAGGGTATTAAGAATTTAAATTATGATTTTTATAGTATATTACCCACATTTAATTTATTTAAATATATTAACCACCAATTTCACGCTCATATTTGATTCTTGGTTCAATTAACTAAAATAGGAGACATAAACTTCCTAGGATTCATACCATGCCTTAAATTTTATTTTTAATAAAATTTAATGAGAAAAATGGGGAAGATAATTAGTAGAGATAAGTATGTGGTTTTGGATTTAGAAAATCATGATTTAGGGGAGCATTCTAATCTTTGTAAATTAAATTTTTCTGAGATTTTTCCTACTTTGAATTTCAAATATTTTCATTAATTGATTTTATTATTCATATACATTTATATGAGTGATTATCCTAACCATTCCTCTCATTATTGATACATTTTATGAACTAATATTTCCTATTATTTCTATAGTATATTTCTTGTGAGACTCCAGAATGTTCTCTTCTAGAACTTTCTTCCCATATTATCAAAGCTATGACTGAACAAAAACAATTTTAATATGATTGAGGCATCATTTGTTTAACCCTTTATCATTGGAACCTCCAATCATTAATCATTTTAAGCCCATAAAATCCACGAACAAAACTATTATTAAATGAGATGTGTTACAAGACTATTTTTTCTATTCCAACCTTCCTCTAAATATATTGCATTATATTTAAAATAATAAGTGTGGGAGAGAGACTACCCATGGTGTATAGGGATTTACTTAATTGAGAAGACTATACTGGGGTTTTTCTTATGATTTGGGGAGATCCTATGACCTCTTTCACTATAATTTATCATTATTCACCTCTCTTTATAAAAAAAATAAAAACTATAATAATAATAATAATAAAATATGGGTTGTGTCATGGGAGGATAAAGATTCATCATTTCCAGACTGATGATATTTTGATCTTATATGGTTAAGTGGTGGATGTGATATTTGTATTAAGAATATGTTTCAAAAAAGTGAGAAAAGAAAAAAATATAATAATAAGAAAGAGAGGATTATTTATTCATTATTATTACTTTTTTAATTATCCCACTTTAAGTTTTTTAAGGGTAAGGGAGTGATGAAATCTTTAAAGGGAGATTTTATTAAGCTTATCATTTCATATCATGCACTAAAATTTAGAGTCAAACCTCCTTTTTGAGATTTATTTGTTTTTACACCATTACCCACCTACCCTAAAGCCTCAAAGATTTTTTAACCTTATTGAAATCCCTCATGATTATCTATTATTTCTTTATTTACATGGTGAATATGTTAGATGACTTAAAATCATATGGAAGTGAAATTTTCTTTAAGTATGTGTTGAACTCTATTTAAAATTGTACCCTGATGACGAGTGGAAAAATTCAAAAGTGAGGCAAACTGAAAATGTAATTCTTATTAATAATGAGTTGAAAAATGAAAATGAATGAGTGAAAAAGATTGACCATTTCAAAAGTTGAAAATTAAAATACTTGATTGATTTTTTTCTTTGAAAAAATGAGGATTTGATGAATTTTCCTATATGATACTTGACTATTTAACCTCCAATTCAATCAATTGTTTTTCTTCACATTGAATTTAAAGAATGGTAGGGTGAAAGTTTTTATATTATTTTGAGATTCCATCCTTGAGGATAAGTCTTAATTCAAGTGTGGGGGATTTGATACATCCATTTCATGCACATATTTTTGATATATAAATGCATCATTTTTGATATATAAATGATTAATTCTTACTTGTTTATTTAATATAATTTTTCATATTGGGAAGGATGTTATATTTTTTTGGTAAATGAGAAAAATAATCTAAAAGAGACCATTATTTCCACTTAAATACGACCTACCATGATGTTGGGTGATCATAAGACACTTTCGGGGGTCAAAAATGAAAAACCTGGGTGAAATAGTGGTTTCATAGCTAGAATAACATGATTCATATTGTAAAAATGATTCATGACATGAATATATTACAAGAAATGAAGTGAATATAGAGCATGAAATAAATAAAACTCAAAAATAGGAAGCTCGATACTTTCACGGTGTGACAATAACTTTCACTTCATGAAAGTTGAAAGATTTTCCCAATTTCAGACTTTTGATGTAGAATTCAATTGAATAATGGAATTACAGTCTTCTATGACCATTAAAAACAAGGAAAGACCCAAAAATCATTATGGTAAGAATTAATGACGAATTAAATGAAACCTAAGCTTCATGTAAGTCTATAAATAGAGAGATTCACTGTTGTTACAAAAGATGATTATGGAGACTAAAGTATGGGGTGAGAAGATGTGTTGTGCAAGATCCTCACCATTCAACATCTCCACCTTCTCTAGGATTTATTTTTCTTTTATCCTTTCTCATTATGGAATAATTACTTGTTTGAGGGTTTTTTTCCCATCTTATGTTAGGGTAATACAGCCAAAGGGTGAAGTGATTTTGGATTTATTTCTTTTTTTATTCATGTATTTGGTTTTCAATAATTTCTTTATCCAATTATAATATCTTTATTTATTTTAAATAATTATCATTGACTAATAAATATGAATGGAACCTTTTAATTTCCTAACTTTTTACCCTAAATTAGGCACAAACATTTTCACATTTAGGGTATCTAGGTTTAAAAATGGTATTGAGACAAACTCGATTCAAAAATGCCCTAAATTACTTGACCATGGGAAAAGTGGGATTATTGTGTTGAGGAAGGGATACGATGAACTTTTTATCCACCTCATCTTGAATCTAATTCCAAAAATTAATTAATTAATTTAATTTATAAATCCAACTACACCCGAACCCTGAAACTAAAAGACCCCAACAAGACTTCATAACATGTTTTTTCAAAACCCAATATACTATGCTTTCTTCATTTATTTATCTTTATAAAAACTACTTAAAATAAACCAATATATTATTATTTCTATTTATTCAAATCAATTAAATAAAATCATTCATTTAAAAACCTAAATTACTAACTGCACTATCTCATGGGTTCGACCTCAATCTTTCTGCATTCTATATTTTAATTAATTAGTAGCACAATTTGAGTCTTTTTTATAAATTTGTATTTTGATTACCCCTATAGAGAAATAATGACACCCTTGTGGGATTTTCATGCTATAATAGTTTGAGGATGTCAAAGTTGATGTGAAATATTCTATTATTATTATATGTGATAACTTGAGTGTTATAAATCTTAGAAAAAATATATTCCATTATTTAAGGATAAAGCACATCAAGATAAAGTATCATTTTATCAAGAAGTAAATTGAGAAAGGGCTGGTGAAGTTTGAGTATGTTTCAACCCAAGATTATATTTCATACATCATGATAAAGGCACTTCCCAATGTGGATTTTTAAAAGTATCAATTTTCTCTTGGAGTCGAATTGCATCCATCAAACTAGATAGTTTGGAGATGGAAACCTCAATCCCCCATAGGATTTTCTATAAATGCAAATGTATAATTCATCTATTATATTAAATGATATAATTTCTATTTATATTATATTAAATTTTATAAATTTATATTTGGGTTTATTGAAAAAGGGGTAGAAAAGTTCATATTTAACTACTTGGTTGGGAGAATCGATACATGTGTTGAGATGAAGCATAGTGGGTTTAGAGTGTTCTTTCTATTAAAATAGGGGGTGAAATCATATTCTTGTATTTTTAGAGGGGTAGGGGGTGGGGTGGGGGGGGGGGGTTCTTGGATGATTATTCAAGGGGATCTTTTTGGTTAAATAGTGTTGAAAATCATGGAAATCATGGAAGTGTTTTTATGAGGAACTTCTAACTTATCTCTTCTCATGTCGATCTTGAATCATGTGGGCTTATAGTTAGTGATTAGTGGATCATTGATGCACTATTTAAAGGTAGAAATTTCTAATGCATGGATCAGGTCAGTTTTATAATTTTTATTCTTTTAAATGGTAAATATTATTTAGTTTATTGGAAGGGTTGTAAATAGTTGTCGACAAACCTAAAGGGGTATATTGTTTGAAAAAATCACTTAAAGTGGTTTTTTGGTTATGTGTGTTGACAAGATTGAAGAATAAACTTCAAAAAAGAGCTAAAAAAGTGATGAAGAAGGCCTAAGAAGTTTCAAATTGTCTAGATAAGTTAATTATGAAAAAATAGGTTTCCCCATGATATCCCAGGTCATGCCATAAATTATGATTCAGAAAAAAGAACAATGGGAAGTCCGTAAGGTTAATCTGGAACTCCATAAGGTTCTTTTCTTTACCATTTTGGAGGAAAAGGCATCATCCCATGTAAGACTACATCACACTACAAAAGGTTTTTGGTTGGAAATATGAAATAATTCTTGATATGGAAGAGGTTCATTTGGGGAATGTGGAAAATGAATATGATATTTCCTTTACCAAAATTTAATATGAAGAATAGGTCACATTGTAGAAGATAACATCATGCCATTAATAGAGTTTTAATAAGTTATTTGAAACACATAAGATATTTTTTGAAACACATATGATGTTTTCCTTTACCATTTTTAAGAGAAAGTGTTTGTACCATGATAAGTTTAACCACACCGTGATGGGTATAAAGTAGATTTAAGTGGTTCTATCCAGGCGAGGCTTTTTCTATGAGCAGAAGGCTACATCATGAAAGTGTGGAGGTGTATTTTGTTGGTTCTGTCCAAGAAAGGATCACACCCCAAATAGTAAACCCACAACACAAAGGTTTTTAGGTAAGATTTATTTGTTGCATCCAGATGAGCCTCACACCATGGTGTAAAGGGTTTCACCATGACCCGTTTAAGATTCAGAATGGATTTAGAAATCAAAATCATGATTTTAGATTAATTAAAAATGAGATGTCAATCATATTTTGTGAATCTAGCTTCTGATTAAAGTCACACCATGAAATATTCCTTCATTTCATGAAATTAGATTTTTTAGATTTGGTTGATTATTTTTTACAATGTGGAAAATGGGGAGTTGAATTACCCTACTTGAAAAGATGTTTCATTAAAAGGGTATACATTAGTTTTTAGATAAAATAAAGAGAGATATATTTATAAAATATAGGGAATATATTATTTGAAAATAATATAAGATACTAGATTATGGATTATAGGATAAATATAGAATATATAAGGAATTCTATAATAGATGTAGGAAAAAAACAAAAATAGAGAAAAAGAGGGATTACAAGCCAAGTGGTGTAAAGATTCAGAGAAAAGAAAGAGTTACATGAGATCATCTCACTATAAATATTGTGAAGTTATTAAAGTGGATTAAGGTAAAGAAAATATGTACACCAATACATGTGTAATCACATTTTACACTTCATGGAAGAAAAATAGATAACTCTAATAGTAGTGAGGTCCCTGAGTGATTGAGAGAAATGATACTTAATTATTTACAGAGGTTGTAAACTTGGAGGGTTAGTGATACTACTTTGTACTATAAAAGAAACATGATTAGTGTTTCGATACATCTACATATTATCAGTGTATACTCCTTGGATTATCCCTATTTGGGTAAACCAAGTAAAACTGATGTTTACCTCTCTTTTTTACTTTATCACTCCATAATCAGTGTGAGGGAGAGATCATTACTTAATAAGTGGAACGAGATTGTTGGCAATGGTAAAAAGTAAAAGACCATCATATCTTGATTCGCCCCCGACTCAGGCTATTTACCTTTATTGAGAATAATATGTATATTATTTTATTGGAATGAGATTTATGTAATTTGGAATATTAATGATAGACGTTAAATTTATTGGGATATTTTAATTTTATAAGGTTGACTTTGATTTTAAATGGTGGTAAATTAGAAGATTTTAATCAATTTGGGAATGTGTTGAAATCATGGAATATTATCATGGGAGGAATGGAAAATAATAATGGATATTTGAATATGAGATTATAGAAAATAAATATGGATAAGAATTATGATGGTGGAGAAATAAACATATTTGACTCAACTATGGAGGAAGTTATTGATGGGTTTATATGATTTTATTAACACTTAATCAATGAAATAGAAGCAATTAGAAACCCTTAAACCCAAGATCATACATGCTTGAAACTAAAACTATAAAACTATAAATGAATAACATAATCATGAAAATTTTACCAAAGATAACCACTGACACTATTTTCCATCATGTTCTTTGATGATTATCTGTAAGAGGTATTTTAAGGACTCTCTCCTCTATTATATAAGGAATTGACCTTAAATAATCCATAAATTGAATCTTTATACAAGAAATAATTTTCTTGTATCCCAAATAAATTTTTGGTATAGAGTTTTAGATAATTAGTTCAACATGATTAAATAATAAAATATTACATTACAAAGTGGAAAATTCCACTCAGTATTAATTTTTACCAAAATACATAACTTTTAAGCTAAAAAAGTTTTTTTTTCATGACACATCTTCACAATTTTTATCTTGACCTCATCCTTGTACCTAGTCATCCTTAAAACCCTATTAAAAACATTTGAAAGTGTGGGATGAGCAAAAAAAACTCAATATGAGGCATATAAAAAGAAATAAAGAAACAAATTAGTCCTTGAATACTCATTATAAAATTTCCCCTTTTTCATAATAAACTTTGACCCTAAAATAAACATTTTCTTACCCAAAAAATTAACTCTATCAACCAAATATTTTTATAAAACATTTTATAAGAAATATTAAAGGAAAAATAAATTTCATAAAGGTTTATTTATAAATATGAGATACAAATGAAAACTTTTTTTACAAGGTTGTACATTTAACCATTAAGAAGTAGCATAAAATTTCCTTTAAACTTAAGCTCATTATCTTATCTTGTGAAATCATAAAATTTCCATAAAAATAAATAGAAAGAATAGATAAATATTATAGGTAACTTGGGAAAAAAATTTCATGTCACTATTAAAAATGGAATAAACTAACCATTAAATTCCAAGAATCTATTAGGAGAAACCTAAAACAGGTTAACTTTATCCCTTTACCCAATGTATTGGAGTGCTATATCAGGCTCACCTATCATCATGAGCTATATCAGGATCAACCATCATAATGAAATATGTTGGGATAAAATTTCATCATAAAAAAACCTAAATAACCATTAAATAATCACATCACATGAAATATTGAATCTTCATAATTTCAGCCATAAAAATATTCTTTTCACCCATAAGATAAAAAATTCTTGGATATCAAAATATATATTCCATTTTGAAAACTTTTTAAAATACCTAGAAAAAACTGAAGGGGGTTTTTATTTAAAGAAAACATGAAATATTATAAAGGAATACAAACACCAAATAATGGTATTGATGGTGGAAAAAACATTTATATAGTATACGTTAAATTATAAAATTCCTTTTACCTTTTTTTCAAACTACTCCGTATAAAATAAATAAAAATATTCATTTTGTAAATGTCACGAACTAGCCTGAGTCGAACTTGAACCGGTCACCCAAGCCAGCCCGCAACAAGTCCCGAGAGGCATTCCAGATCCTCCTGGGATGGTGAAAATCACGTAGGGAATCAATAGATTACACAAGGGAATGATTTCTTCAAAATATAAACAATCAAACAAACAATGGAAAGAAACGGACAACCCAAAATACACTTACATAAAAATTGAACTGAACATTATTTTTACAAGAAACTGAAAGTAAAACTAAACCAACTAATCAACTGACCAAACCTAACAACCAATTAACTCCATGTGACCCCAATGGTCACTCTCCAAAACAATGATCACATGTCACCCAAGGTAATCGAACTCAAGTTGAAACCTTTACAAGGGATAAAAACAGAAGAAGACTATAAGCATGAGTATTAAAACTCAGTAGGTTAGCCCAATATTATATTCCCAATGCACTTCATTTAAAATAAAATAAACATCAATTTCAAGTTTTAAATACAAGATATAAAATTATTTTTTCCAAATGAGGTTCCATGCTATAAAAATTACTAAACAAAAACATGCATGTTTTATAAATAAGAATGTTAGTAACAATTTTCAAAGAGGTGAAAATTCAAAATGAAAATAGTTTTCAAGAGGGATGCTTTAAAGAATGTACAATTTTAAATAAAACACACACACTTCTTAATTTACCAACCAAAAAAACTATATGCCGATGGTGAGTAGAAAATAGACAATGAGAACAAGTCTTGGGAACACCCCTAGGCACTAGTTCGTTGTGAGCCCTAGGTACCTCATATCTCAATTAAGGTAACCGTAATAAATATCCATTCTCATGCACAAGAGCCACTAGAATAAGAATCATCCATAACCTAGTGGTACCCAACATCATAATCATCATAGTTTAGTTAGTGTTGTCATCATCAAACTTGCTATGTGAAACAAGGATGATACCCCTCTGGATCACTAGCATACTAGTACATGTCTGCCCACTTAGATACCCGAGTTTTCTCTTTCTATGCTCAAAATAGTTACAAATCTATAAAATACAATTTTCTCGTGAATATTCCATTTTAAAATCATATACACATCAAGTAGGCCACACACATGTCTCAGATTTCTTTCACGGATCAATAAACCACAAAAATTTTCATAACACAATTTCAAGAAGTATAACGAGGTCTTGCACATAAAATCCATTAAAAAAATGATCTTATAAGGAAAAAAACCCATCAATACCATATAAAACCAGATTTTTCATCCTTAAAACCAATTAATAAATCAATTTCATCGATCATAAAATAACCCCAAAAGATAGAACATGAAATACACATGGAAACCATTTTTACAAGAAAACAAATGCCAAACAACCCTTTAAGCCTTTCTCAAAACTAACATTTGAAAAAGGTATGCATTTAAATTTTATTAAGTAGGTGTATAAACAAAATTTAAAGCAAAAAAAACTTTCATAAATCCATTAAAACACTCAGGTTACATATTTAAAACACAACCATTTTTATAAGGATGTGAAACATGCCATTTTTCAGTAACTCCGGCCAATACATGTTGTAAACCAAAACCCATTTGTTTTTAAAAAAAAATAAAAATTGGAAATCCATATAAGGACCCAAAAATAAAGTTTTTCATGTTTAAAATGAATTTATAAATCCAAAAAAATAATTTTTAAATCAAACTTAACACATAAAATCCAACCGAGTAATTTACCGAACACATGACATGCATTTTTAAACAAAACAATTTATTTTAAGCACTTGACAAGGAATAAAACACCAATTGCATGAAATATTTTTTTCAAGATACTGAAAAATGTTCAAAATACCATAAAACAGGTTCTAAACCTCACAAAATAGGTGCGAAAGATAACATAACATTTAAAAAAACACTTAGTGTGCACTTTTATGACAAAACAACACTACCTTTCACAAAACAAGGCTTAAATAACCGTTTTGCACACCAATAAAATTATCCAAAGGTTAAAAAACAATAATAAAAATATATATCAGGTGATAAAAATGAAAAAATGATGAAACTTAATTGATAAAGGCATGTTCAAGGGATATCTTACCTCAAATCCTTGGCTTAATGGAAATGCACACCCGATATCACCATCCGAGTGTTTATAAACCCTAAACCTATGACTACCAGTCCCAAACGAAAAAACCCCCCATAAAAAATCATGTGATAACATAACCCTATGTAGATCATGACTATATGAGAATAGAAAACCAAGAAATAATGAAAGGAGGAGGAAGAGGGAGGAGAAATGAGAAGGAATATCACCTTGGAAACTAAAAAGCTCTTCATCTTCCCTTAGATCTGCACCCTTATAGGAAAGGTAATTGCTTGAAACTCCTTAGAGAGACTCCTAAGGTATGGAAGAACCAAGGAAATAAGATTTTTGGCAAAAAATAGTATGAATTGAATGATTTATTAATGAGACAAATTACCTTTGGAAAATCTGGACGATTTGAGAAACACTGAGAAGTTTTTCCCTAATCCGTGACTAAAATGAGCACCAAAGAGAGAAAATGTAACATGGAGGGTGTGACTATGGATCTTTTACTTGAGTGGGAGGTGTAATAAACGAAAAGTATAAGACAAAGAATAGGATATAAAAGAAATAAATTATTTTTTTAAAACTAGAATTGGGCCCACAGGATGGATCAATACCTGAATAAATAACCCAAATTAACCATGCTTATGAATTTCTAAGGGGTCCAAAAGGATTTGGTGGTTTTAATATGTAATTGAAGGAAAAGTGGAAAGTGTAATGAGTGAAAAATTTTGAAAAATGAAGGATTTATAAAAGAAACAAATTTGGTTTTTAAATCCAGAAATGGGATCACGGTTGGCCCAAATCATGAAGTAACCACCCTTTTCTCCAAAAATCCCAAACAAGCTATGGGGAACCCATGGTAGGATGATTAGAAATATATGGAAGTTCAAAAATAAAAATTAATATCACCAAAAAACCAAGAAAATGATTGATATTTCCAATGAAATGGATCAAAAGTAAGACATGAAAAGAAAAAAAACCGGGTGTGACAATTCTCCCCACCATTAAAGCTTTCCACCCTCGGAAAGCCATAACACTTTAAAATTGACAGAAAAACACCTAAGGATTCCTTATCAACATTATCCAACCTATCAATCCAAGTAAATATCATTTAACATCAATGTAACTCAATCCTATTCCCCCCCAAAAAACACAAACTCACAATTACTTCCTGAGAATCAATAGAGAGATCAAGCCGCCACCTCCACAACCAAGCCAAGAACTAGATTGTTGGGACTTCTCCCAATAAACCCAACAATCACCCCAAAAAAAGTTCACACACTAAAGACAATGAATTGGGGGGGGGGAGTCTGGAATGGGCTCCCCACCATTAAATCACAACTACCATCCGAAAAATCCTTAAAGGAAAGATCTTCAAGACCCATAATGGGTTTCCCTACCATTAAAGACCGACTAGAAATGAACAAAAAAGAATTAAACATGAACTAGAATTGGGTATAACCCACACAAACCCACCAAAACTCTCCCACAACATTCTACAATCCCAATTTAAGAGGGTTACAACATGAATATATAAACCACCCACTCCTAAATGGAGGGGATAAGAACTAGGCCAACACTTTTTGAATGGATCTAGACCTCTACAACTTTGGGAGGGGAGGGAAGGGGAATCAATAATTAGTCCATTGAAACCACAAAAGAAAAAAAGGAACTACCCAACACTCTCTACCTATGAATAGGTAGAACCAAGACCACACCTGATTTACACAGGTGGTCCACACAGGGACATTAATTAGAAACCCACATCCCTGAAGGCATAACTATAGACACTATGTGAGGGGTAAGTCCACAACACTCATTGCGACAAGAGGAAATTCACAGTGATGAGGAACCACAATAGATTAGAAACTACCTTGCAAAAATGGTGGAGGCATGAGCCTAGTCGAGCTCTCTATACCTCTAGTAATTTCCTAACTATGTGAAAAGCTTCACTCTGAGGCCTATGGCTGGAGCCCTGATTCTTGAAGCATTTTCTACACCACATTCTAGTGCTAAGGATCACACCACTAAAAAAACTCACTTTCTCAACAACACACCTTTATATAAATAGGAACTCATAGATACATAGCACAATTTTCTCTCACCTCGAACAAGGAGTAGAATGGACAAGTAATACATTGAAACACATCAATATCATCAAACACAACTGTTATATCCAAAAGAATTATCACGACCTGGAAGAAATTTAAATCAATCCCAAAAAACTCTCTATTCAAAAAAAAAAGGGTCGAGTCATCATCCGAATAGGTGGATTTAACATTTGAAATTAATCTTTAGGTTGATCAATAGGAAGGTTTCCAAATGGAGAACTATCCATGGCCACATCACAACATCCAACACAACTTTAGAAACCCACTGAACATTACTCAAAAATCGAGACACCAACAAGATCCCATATCACGAAACAAAAAGAGTATGACTTCTAGATCATAGAGAAGCATACTGAATAAATAACTCTTATAATACATAGAAAAAACTATCCGCATAACCATCAGTTTATAAACAAATGCAACAATGTTTGATATCAAAACACTTTTGAAAAAAAAAACAATCCAACTTGGTGGATTTCCAAATTCACCAATGGTGTTTCATTAAGTCTCACTCACATGCACATTTCCATGCCACCCTAGGCACCCAAACACTATGCCATATAGGAAAACCTTATAGATATCAATAAAACCATGCATGTGATCACCCATGAAAAAACCAAAGGCTAAAACAAAATAACATCATTCCAAAAATCATATACCTTCCAAAGGAACACTAACCACCAAGTCAAAAACCTTTTCAGATTTCACTAAACAAACCACACTTTATCATGAACCATTTTCTTAAAAACCTACCCATTTTCATTTTTACAACTTTAAAAACAACCAAGCTACTCCAAACAACCCCTTCTCATATTCTAAAATTCTACAAGGTATCTTTTCATAATCCAATGGTCATTGAGACCAATACCCTTTCTAAGAAAGCACCAACCACTCAAAACCAATTTCCAAAACCAATTCATCATATTCAAACACTTTTCAACATCCCAAAACAACCTATTTAAAACAAAGATTCAGAGTCACCTTAAAATTATTCACACTTTCAAAACATTTTATTCCAACAAACCACAAGTTTAGATTCAGGATTATCCAATCCCGTTAAATCATTTCCACTTCCTCCTAAAAAAAATTTGTTTCAAAAAAACACAACCTTCCAAAACCATTATTATATTTAATTTTTGAAAAACCCCTTTTCCACTTTTAAAAATCAAATCCTTCCTTTAAAACCCATTTACACAATTCTCACACAAGGATTTAAAAAAATCAGAATATAAGAAAGGTCCAAGAGACCCACAAAAGGGAATGAGTATCGGTGGGTGACTTAACTATATGGTTGGTGGCCATATGTAAAACACAACACTAACACATAGGGACTTATTAGGACCATGCCCTGGCTCCACATGTATTACCAAGCCCTGTAAGCTCACAAAGGACTTAGTCAGACTCCCCTTGTCATATCCCAACACCAAACAATCAATAATAACAAAGGACACTAATAAAACTGGACATCCCATGGAAACCTGAGGATCAGAACGAGCAAGAGTTCGCAATGATCTTCCCACACTTACCCCTCAAGTCCCAAAAATCCTACTCCATCTACCTTGACATCCCCTAAATATTAAAGGAGCTCTAAAAAGAGAGGTATGTTAAGAGCCTACCTGCTTTAATACCATTTTGTCATGAACCAGACCGAGTTGACCCTAAATCGGTCACCTAGGCCAGCCCACAACAAGTCCTGAGAGGCATTCCAGATCCTACTGGGATGGAGACAGGCACATAGGAAATCAATAGAGTACACAAGGGAAAAATTTCTCCCAAATATAAACAATTTAACAAATAATGGAAAGAAATGGACAACCCAAAATAAATTTACATAAAAATTGAACTGAACATTATTTGTACAAGAAACTGAAAGTACAACTAAACCAACAACTCAATCGACCAAACTTGAAAACCAACTAAATCCATGTGACCCATATACTCACTCTCAAACACAATGCTCACATGTTTCCCAAGGTGATTGAACTCAAGTTGAAACCTGCACAAGGGATAAAAACAGAAGAAGACTATAGGTGTGAGTATTAAAACACAATAGGTTAGCCTGATATTCTATTCCCAATGCAATTTCTTTAAAATAAATGAAACATCAATTTCAAGTTTTAAATACAATATATAAAAGTATGTTTTCTAAATGAGGTTCCATCCTATAAAAATTACCAAACAAAAACATGAAAGTTTTATAAATAAGAATGCTAGTAACAATTTTCAAAGAGGTGTAACTACAAAATGAAAATAGTTTTCAAGAGGGATACTTTAAATAATTTACAATTTAAAAAAAACACAAACACTGTGGAATTTACCAACCAAACACAATGTATGATGATGATGAGTACAAAATAGCCAATGAGCACAAGTATTAGGAACACCCCTAGGCACTAGTTCGTTGTGAGACCCAGGTACCTCATATCTTGATGATGTAACCATAATAAATATCCATTCTCGTTCACACAAGACACTAGTAGGAGGATAATACATAACCTATTAGTACCCAATAACATAATTGTAATGCCTCGACCCTAGTTACCTAGAGTCAGTGCATTATTACATAACATTAGCATGATCACAAAAGATCAAGTCTCGAAAGACCGATTAGTTTAGTAGACTTGGAAGTAATAGATACATTCATAAGGTTTACATTACAACATAAAATGAAAAACTTAAAAAAAATTGTTTCCATAGACCACACTCATATCCCCTCTGACTATCCCTATAGGTCAGTCATAAAATACTTCTTCGCATCCTAGGAAAAATAAAACATAGAAAGGGGTGAGCTCAGATGATCAGTAAGGATAAAAATATAGTAGAAACTTTCATAAATAAGCATAAACATTTAAGGCAATGTATAAGACTAAAAAAAGCCTTTTAAAATTGAACTTCAACACAATATGGAAAAGATAAAATCAAATATTTTCATTTAATAATCACATGGATATTATACTAGTCGAATAATCACATGCAATATCAATAGCCACTTTCATAATGATGGAATACATAATTCCATACTTTCATAAACACATAGTCAAGGCCTTGTGCCAAGACTACAAATAAGATTTTGTCAAGTCCTTGTTCCAAGACACTAGTTTGTCTCATGAGACTTACCAATGCATCTAGGAGATATAGTGGGCTCCACACGTCACTTACTAAGTCCAATTCATTCCTCATATGAAAAGGTTTAAACATAACATAAACATTCATATTAAAACTAGCATACAAAATGTCAATACTTTATCCATAAACCATGAATGTTATGAAATAAAACAACCATAGTCAAACATATCACAAAACCTTCCATATAATATGAAAGTTTTGTATCATAATAAATCAACTTCAAACAAACTTAAAATCCATCAAAGGATAGTGACATAGATGAAATCAAAAACCTTTTAGAGAAATATCACTTTCTATTTTGAAATCATTTAAAAGTCAGGTAACTATAAAAGAAAACATTTATATTTTAAAATATTCTTATAATATTGTAAGGTAAGCTTAGATGATGTTATAACGGCAGAAAATATCTGCACCCTCCATATAAGATAAAGAAGATATTTTTACCTTAATTTTTTCGAAAAAGTTATAAAAGACCTTGTTTGGAAAACAACGGAAAGATTCCTTTATAAAAATATTATAAAAGTAAAACAAGGGTATAAATGAATTTAAATCATAGTCTATAAAATAGTAAGAATGTTTTGAAATACATTTTTAAGATACATGGATGTGGATGATAAATAGGTCCCAATAGATAATTACGTATAAACAACCTCGGATAATGAAAAGATTGTAGAATTAACACTTACCTTGTACTTTTACTTGGTCTAGGGTAGGTTAAAATCCTTTATAATGGTGAAATAATTGTTATTAAATTATACAAGAATCATATAATTTAATATGATATCATATATGATCTTTTAACATTGCTTTGTTAATAATATCTTAGTATTATCGTCGTTTCAGGTGTTAATGGATTCATTTTCCTTTATATTCTTTGTTATGTGAGTAATATTTGTTATGGATGGGATGTATATTATTCATATACAGAATTATATCAAGTCTTTAAAAATTATTTTTAATCATCTAATGAAAATTATTCTTGAATGGATACAATGGGGAATGAATCTCATCGCGTTCGTGGAGACGGTAATCCGTACGTACACACAAGCGACAATATCATTCTTTTGATATTAAAATAATATATAATTGGATGTTATATCATATATACAGAATCATTATAATGTTATATTTATTATTTAAATCAATTACACATCATTATTATACCCATCCAAATAATAATGTATTGAATAACAATTACACCACGACGTGGAGACGGTAAGACGTACGTACACACGTATGGTGACATGTCATTCAAAGGATGGATAGAATAATGAATATGGTTGTATTATATTTATAATAACATCACAGTATATAGACGATATTGGAGTTATTATTTTATAATGGAAACAAAAAAGAAAGAGGAAGTGGAAGAAGAAAGGAACTTGAAAGACGTGATGAAATATTTACCTCTTCTTTAGGTTCTTACTTTTGACTTGATCAAAAGGGATCCTTAGGATGGTTTTATGACTAAATTAAGGACTCTAGAATGAAGGTAGGACAGTTTAGAGGGTATTTGGGCAGGGTTTGGCCAAGCCAAATGGCTTTGAAGGTGTGAATTTGAGAGAAGGGGGAGTGACCTTTTATAAGAGGGGTGAGGGGCACCTTAGGAAAAGCTAGAAATATTATTTTATAATAAAATAATTCTCGGTTAATAATGGCTAAAAAGTGGATTATTTGAAGGATAATGTGAGTATGGGTATAAAACCACTCAAACAATAGGTTTTAGACAGGTTTGGGTCACTATATTAACCTTATCTTTTAGATTTAACTCTTAGTTAAATAGTTTGACATTTACCATGTCTCTTTATATTTTTGTATTATATGGTTAATAAAATTACTATATACTTCCAAGAGAACCCCAAGTGGTTCATTAATGAAACACCTATCAATATATAAGTCTTTTGGCAGAACCTTATATTTTTAGGAATAGAATATCAATTAATAATATAATATTGGTTTTAAAAACTCTTTTATGTCAATTTTGACACTATTTGGTAATTTGTTTTTGCTAAATTAATAACAGCATTATTACTTCAAAAAAATTAATCTAACCAACCATAATATGTCATATTAACCTATAAAATTAGTGGAATTCATAAAAAGTCTCAAATTAAATTTATTTGGATATTTATAATATCAATTATTTTAACATTTCATTAATTAGGTAATTATTGCATCATCATTGTATCATAAATAAATAAAATTATTTAATCTCTAAAAAATATAAATAAAATACCATTATGTAGGAAATATTTTTATATTTCTAATTAATATTTATAGTCAAATTTACCTTATGTATATCCCTATATTAAAAATGTTTTAGTTATTAAACTTTGATTTTAACTCTTTTAACTCTTCTTTAAATAAAATAATAATAAGTGTCCTAATCTAATCCAAGTGGACCAAAGAGGTTCATATTTTATTCCTATGGTTGTTTTTGGTCAAATTATAGTTATCCAATAGAATTAGGACATGTTTTAGGGTAATAATAATATCATTTTTACCCTTAATTACCCTATTTACTTTTAACCGTGGTAAATAAAATTAAAAGTTACTATTCACCAAAAATTATTTTCATCTTATTGAACCAAATTTTACTTACTAATATCAACCGTGTCTCTCAGTTTTTTGAAATTACACTCACAGAAGCGGTAAAATTAAGTTTTATGTGAATTTGGAAATTCTCCTAGGAGGTGGGTAAGAGACGGTAAAAAGTTTAATAAAATTTTTATATATCTAAAATTATTATAAACTGACTCCAATGAATTAAATTGAACTTATATATGTATTATGTATCTATTTTGACCTAAAATAAATTTAAATAAAATAAATTATTATTTAAATAAAAATTTGGTTTTAAACTATAACTCAGTGTTTTTCACTATTCATCAAAAATTGAAAGTTTTTAGAAAAATACCAAAAATTCTCCCTAAGCTAATTTTGATATTCCAAATCCAAAAATGAAGTCCATTTTGAAAGATAAAATTTATAAAATTTCAAAAAGTGGGTATTACTATTCATAATGGCTAGTTTGATTGGTTGTGGTGTGTTAGAACTCAAAGTTGCGTATAACACATGCTATTGTATTATTCAAAGAGAAGAATACCATATAAGCTTGGGGTGTTACATTCTCCCCTCCTTCAAATAATTTCATCCTCGAAATTTATAGAATATTACCGCATAAAAAGACTCGGGTGGTTCTTCATCATAAGTTCCTCAAGTTCCCATGTTGCCTCTTCCATCTTATGGTTTCTTCCTAGAACTTTTACCAGACGAGTCGTCCGGTTCCTCAGCAGTTGTTCTCTTGTATCAAGAACCTTGATAGGATCTTCGCAATAAGACAGATCGGGTTCCAGTTCTAATTCATCATAGGTGAGTACATGCATTGGGTCAGGCATATATTTTCTCAACAGTGATACGTGGAACACATCGTGGACTTTGGAGAGACTTGGAGGCATTGCCAACTGGTAAGCTACAACCCCAATTAGTTCTAGAATTTAGAAAGGTCTGATGTACCTGGGACTCAATTTTCTCTTCTTACCAAAATGTATAACACCCTTCCATAGAGATACCTTAAAAAAAAAACATGATCTCCTACCTGAAATTCAAAATCCTTCCTTCAGTTGTCGGCATATCCCTTCTGCCTACTTTGAGATTCTTTGATGTGGTTTTGGATTAACTTCAACTTTTCCATCGTTTCCTCCACCAGTTCTGGGCCTATGAGTTTTCTTTCACTAACACCATCCCAACAGGTTGGTGTGCGACATCTCTTTCCGTATAATACTTCATATGGTTCCATTCGAATACTTGAATGGAAGCTATTGTTATAGGAAAATTCTACCAGAGGTAAATATTGATCCCACATACCTTGAAAGTCAAGTGAGCATGATCTCAACATGTCTTCTAAGGTTTGAATAGTTTATTCTGATTGTCCATCAGTTTGGGGGTGGTAGGCAGTGCTCAAGAGAAGTTCAGTATCCAGGGATTTCTGAAGACTTTTTCAGAATCTTGATGTAAAACGTGGATCACGATTAGAAATAATCAATAGGGGTATACCATGAAGTCTCACTACTTCATTAATATATAGTATTTCTAGACGTTCAAGTGGTAAATATTCTCTTATAACAAGAAAATGTGCTGACTTGGTAAGACGATCAACAATGACCCATATTACATCATTCCTTCTAGGAGTCTTTGGTATTACCATGACAAATTCCATCGTGATATTATCCCATTTCCACTCAGGTATGGGAAGATGTTGCAAGACTCCTCTAGGCTGTTGCCTTCTATCTTTCACTTGTTGACAAACCATACATCTTGACACAAAATCAGCAATCTCCCTCTTCATGTTGTCCCACCAAAAATGTTCCTTCAAATCTCTATACATCTTAGTGATACCAGGGTGTATAGAGAAATTGGAACTATGAGCATCATCCAACAATTCCCTTTTTAGATTAGGTATATCAAGAACACAAAGTCTCTTCCCAAATTTTAAAATTCCATCTTCATACACAAAGTCACTCAATCTCCCATCATTCACAGCTTTAATCTTCTTTTGAAACTCTTCATCATTGGTCTGAGAACTCTTTATCATTTCTAGTAAAGATGGGTTGGAAACTATTTGAAAAAGTATTGATGTTTCACCTTCCATGGTTATTCCCATATCCATCTTTACTAGATCCATGTATATAGGATCCTTTTCAATTCTCATCTTGTTCAATACTCTATGATATTTTCTTCTCAAAGCATCTGCCACATTATTTTCCTTCCCTAGGTGGTAGTGTATCATGCAATCATAATCCTTTATTAGTTCAATCCATATCCTTTTCCTCATGTTGAGTTCTTTCTGTGAGAAAATATACTTCAAACTCTTGTGATCAGTATAAATCTCACATTTTTCACCATAGAGATAGTGTCTCCAAATCTTCAAAGCAAAGATTATAGCTGCTAACTCAAGATCATGAGTAAGATAGTTTTTCTTATGAATTTTCAACTGTTGTGATGCATAGGCAATAACTCTATCATTCTGCATGAGGACACATCCAAGTCCTTTCTTCGACGCATCACTATAAATAAAAAACCCAGCATTCCCCGATGGTAGAGTCAAGATAAGATCATTGACTAATATTCTCTTAAGTTGTTCAAAAAATTCTTCACACTCTTTTTTCCAAACAAATTTAACCCCTTTTCATGTGAGCTTTGTTAACGGGATAGCCAACTGGGAAAAATTCTGGACGAAACATCGATAATAACCTGCTAAACCAATAAAACTACATACCTCAGTTATACTAGTTGGTGCTGGACATTCTTGGATTGCCTTGTTCTTAGAAGGATCAATGGAGATTCCATCCTTAGAGACAATATGGCCAAGAAAATAAATCTCCTGAAGCCATAATTCACACTTACTAAACTTCCCATATAATTCACGTCTTCTAAGAGTCTTCAAGATAATGTGCAAGTTATTTTCATGATCTTCATAGCATTTGGAGTATACCAAGATATCATCAATAAATACCACTACAAAATCATCGAGATATTCTTTTAAAACTCTATTCATTAGATCCATGAAGACAGAGGGTGCATTAGTCAATCCAAAAGGCATTACTGTAAACTCGTAATGCCCGTACCTGGTTTGAAATTCTGTCTTCGGAATGTATTCCTTCTTCACACACAACTGATGGTATATAGATAGAAGGTCAATATTTGAAAAGTATTGATCTCCATACAACTGGTCAAATAAATAATCAATGCAAGGTAGGGGATACTTATTCTTTATTGTTATAGCATTGATCTCCCTGTAGTCAATGCACAACCTCATAGATCCATCATTTTTCTTAACAAAAAGGACAGAGGCTCCCCATGGAGAAACACTAGGGAGAATAAATACCTTATTACTCAATTCCTCTAGTGTTTTAGTTCCACTAATTCCACAATGGACATTCTATAAGGGGTATTCGATATGGGCCTTGAACTTGGAATCAAATCAATAGAAAACTCAATTTCTCATTCTAGAGGATGTCCAGGTAAATATTCTGGAAACACATCAAATTTTTTTTCACAATTGGTATATCCTTTATTTGAACATTCCTTTCCTCACCCATAGTTATTTCATTCTCTTACTCCCCAATAATTGAATTTATTTGAGCTACTGAGGGTGGATCTAGATAAGAATTAGGTGGTGACGATTTTGCTCTAAAGATAAGGTGTTCTTTATCATAATCATCAAAAATTGTAACCTCCTTTTTCTTACAATAAATTTTTGCATCATGGTCCAAAAGACAATCCATACCAAGGATGACATCAAATTCAATCATGGGTATGATGATGAGATCAGCAGATAAAAAACATTTATATGCTCTAATGGGAACTGATTCACAAAACTTTGTTACGATGATACTTCCCTTAGGAGTTTTGACTGACAACTCCCTTGTTAAATCAAATTGGAAATATCTAATTTTCTTAGAAAACTGGGAATATATGAAACAATGTAATGATATAGAATAAAATAAAGCATTGGCTAAACTTGAGGAAACTATTAAATTACCTACCACCACATCTTTCAGAGATTCCACCTTAGAAGTAGTGATAACATAAGCTTGGCCTTGATCCCTTGGCCTTTTCTGATGTAAGTTCCCCTGACACTTGGGACATTTATTCGCATAATGACCCCTTTCTCTAAAATTGTAGCATTCAACATCGACAAACTCTTTCTTCCCCTTGCAATCACGAGCATGGTGGCCTTTTTTACCACACTTGTAACAGACTCCCATTCCCTTCAGGCAAGTACTAGGGTGTTTATTCCCACATTTACCACATGATGGATATTAAAATTCCCCCTTTTTCCCCTTATTTCTATTTACAGAGTGTTCAACAGATCTCTTCTTCTCTTGCTTTGGTTTAAAGTCATAATACTTAGAGAATTCTTTTTCTGTCTTGATAGCACATGAGACAATATCTTCGTACGATGAGAAGGATTGTGAGACTAATGATCTATGGAGAAATGGTTTTAACCCATCAAAGAAATGATCAATCTTACTTCTTGGGTTATGTATATAATCTTCAGCATGCCTCGCTAACCTTGTAAAGTTAGCTTCATACTTTGCAACATTCTCATCCTCCTTTTGCCTCAGAATCAGAAATTTCCTTTCCATATCTACTTGATGGTCACGAGGAAAGTATTTTTCTATGAAAATATCTTTAAACTCCCTCCATTCCATATTTAATACTTCATAATCTTCCTTTGTGTTTTGAATCAATGACAACCATTGATCAACATCTCCAGTGAGGCGGTAAACTGGCATGACAACTTTTTCCCTTTCACTACTCCCCAAGGCGTGGAATATTTTCTCTAAGGAATTTATCCATTGATCATCTAATAATGGATTTTTACTCCCATTGAATGTTGGTGGTTGTTTCCTCATGAATCAATCTAACATTGATCCTCCACGTTGTGGATCAGGGTGCTCCATATGGGTAAGGTTATTATTTATAACATGAGGGAGTTGTCCTAGTATAGTGATAAGTTGATTAACACTAGTTGTATCACCAGCTCCACTATAATTATCTTGAGCAGGAGGGAAGTCCCTACATGGAGTGCGTGCATTGATATGGTTTCCATTTCTTCCACTAGGCTCCATTTATAAACAATGGCATAAACTAGATTAGTTTATGAGTCAAAATACATAATTCTAAACTTGTAAAACACTTAACACAAATTGAACAGTTTATGGATATAATCCATAATCATAAAAAATGTTTTCATTGAGGAAGTATATACTCATAAAACCTTCATAATGGTTTGTAAATAAAAAGATAATTATCCAAAGCATATCCCCCAGGAGTGTCGTAACCAAGAGTGCAGTAAGACCCGTTATTGTGCACTAGTTCCCATTCGAGTCTAGCTCAAAGCGGTGTTTTCAGGTTTTACCTCTAGGTACATATGTTCCAGAGCCGCCTCTACCTGCTCATATCTAGACATGGATATATTTCTTGTAAAACTCACAAAATCTCTACAATTCCAAAATTATAGGAAGTTCTTCTATACTAATCCTCAAAGTCTATCTTAGGGTAATGTGCTCGAATCAGTGTTTATCTAAATCTAGATTCCAAGGTTTGTACTAAACTCCCTCTGATACCAACTATAATGCCCCGACCCCAGTTACCTAGAGTCAGTGCATTATTACATAACATTGGCATGATCACAAAAGTTCAAGTCTCGAAAGACCGATTATTTTAGTATCCTTGGAAGTACTAGATACATTCATAAGGTTTACATTACATCATAAAATGAAAAACTACAACAACATTGTTTCCATAGACCACACTCATATCCCCTCAGAATATCCCTACAGAATAGTCATAAAATACTTCTTTGCATCTTGGGAAAAATAAAACATAGAATGGGGTGAGCTCAGATGCTCGGTAAGGATAAAAATATAGCGGAAAATTTCATAAATAAGCATAAACATTTAAGGAAATGTATAAGACTAAAACAAAAGCCTTTTAAACTTGAAATTCAACATAATATGGCAAAGATAAAATCAAATAATTCTATTTACTACTCACATGGATATTCTACTAGTCGAATAATCACATGCAATATCAATATCCACTTTCATAATGATGGAATAAATAATGCCAGACTTTCATAACCACATAGTGAATGCTTTGTGCCAAGACTACAAATAATATTTTGTCAAGGCCTTGTGCCAAGACACTAGTTTGTCTCATGAGACCTACCGATGCATCGAGGAGCTATAGCGGGCTCCACCCATCACTTACTAAGTCCAATGCATTCCTCATATGAAAAGTTTTAAACATAACATAAACATTCGTATTAGAACCAACATACGAAATGTCAATACTTTATCCATAAACCATGAATGGTATGAAATAAAACATCCATAGACAAACATATCATAAAACCTTTAATACAATATGGAAGTTTTGTATCATAATAAATCAACTTCAAACAAACTTAAAATCCATCAAAGGATGTTGACATAGATGAAATCAAAACCTTTTTAGAGAAATATCTCTTTCTATTTTGAAATTATTTAGAAGTCACATAATTATAAAAGAAAACATTTATATTTGAAAATATTCTTATAAACTTTTAAGGGAAGCTTAGATGATATTATAACGGCAGAAAATAGCTGCACCCGCCGTATAAGATAAAAAATACATTCTTACCTTAATTTTGTCGAAAAGGTTATGAAGAACCTTGTTTGAAAAACAACAGAAAGATTACTTTATAAAAATCTTATAAAAGTAAAACAAGGGTATAAATTACTTTAACCCATAGTCTATAAAATAGTTAGAATGTTTTGAAATACATTTTTAACATATATGGATGTGGATGATAAAGAGGTCCCAGTAGATAATTACGTATAAACAACCTCGGATAATGAAGAGATTGTAGAATTAACCCTTACCTTGTAAATTTCCTTGATAGAGGGTAGTTTAAACTCCTGTATAATGGTGAAATAATTGTTATTAAATTATACAAGAATCATATACATTAATATGATATCATATATGATCTTTTAACATTGCTTTGTTAATAATATCTTAGTATTATCATCATTTCGGGTGTTAACAGATTCGTTTTCCTTTATATTATTTGTTATGTGAGTCATATTTGTTTTGGATGGGATGCATATTATTCAAATCTCGAATGATATCAAGTATTTAAACATTATTTTTAATCATCTAATGAAAATTAGTCTTGAATGGATACGATGGGGAATGAATCTCATCACGTTTGTGGAGACGGTAATCCATACGTACGCATGAACGACAATATCATTCATTTGATATTAAAATAATATATAATTGGATGGTATATAATATATATATAATCATTATAATGCTTTATTTATTATTTACATCAATTACCCATAATTATTATACCCATCCAAATAATAATGTATTGAATAACAATTACACCATGACGTGAAGACGACAATCCATACGTACACACGTATGGTGACATGTCATTAAAAGGATGGATAAAATAATGAATATGGTTGTACCATATTTATAATAACCTCACAGTATATAGAAGATACTGGAGTTATTATTTTAGAATGGAAACAACAAAGAAAGAGGAAGTGGAAGAAGTAAGGAACTTGAAAGACGTGATGAAATATTTACCTCTTCTTCGGGTTCTTACTTTTGATTTGATAAAAAGGGATCCTTAAGTTGGTTTTATGACTAAATAAAGGCCTATAAGATGAAGGGAAGACATTTTAGAGGGTATTTGGTCAGGGTTTGGCTGATCCAAATGGCTTTGATGGTGTGAATTAGAGAGAAGGAGGGAGTTCCCTTTTATAAGAGGGGTGAGGGGCACCTTAAGAAAAGCTAGAAGTATTGTTTTATAATAAAATAATTTTCGGTTTCTAATGGCTAAAAAGTAGATTATTTAAAGGATAAGGTGGGTATGGGTCTAAAACCACTCAAACAATAGGTTTTAGATAGGTTTGGGTCACTATATTAACCTTATCTTTTAGATTTAACTCTTAGTTAAATAGTTTGACATTTACCATGTCTCTTTATATTTTTATATTATATGGTTAATATACTTACTATATTCTTATAATAAAACCAAAATTGGTTCATTAATGATACAAAAATCATTATATAAGTATTTTTTCCGAACTTTATATTTTTAGGAATAGAATATCAATTAATAATATAATATTTGTTTTAAAAACTATTTTATGTCAATTTTGACACTATTTGGTATTTTGTTTTTTCTAAATTCATAACAACATTATTAATTCAAAAAAAATTCATCTAACCAACCCTAATATGTCATATTAACCTAGATAATTAGTATAATTCATAAAAAGTCACAAATTACATTTATTTGGATATTTATAATATCAATTATTTTAATATTTCATTAATTAGGTAATTACTGCATCATCATTGTGTCATAAATAAATTAAATTATTTAATCTCTAAAAAATATAAATAAAATACCATTATATAGGAAATCATTTTATATTTCTAATGAATATTTATAGTCTAATTTATCTTATGTATAAACCTATATTAAAAATGTTTTAGTTATTAAACATTGATTTTAACTCTTTTAACTCTTCTTTAAATAAAATAATAATAAGTGTCCTAATCTAATCCAAGTGGACCAAATAGGTTCATATTTTATTCCTAAGGTTGTTTTTGGTCGAATTATAGTTATCCAATAGAATTAAGACATGTGTTAGGGTAATAATAACATCATTTTTACCCTTAATTACCCTATTTACTTTTAACCGTGGTAAATAAAAGTAAAAAAGTTACTATTCACCAAAAATTATTTTCATCTTATTGAACCACATTTTACTTACTAATATCAACCGTGTCTCTCAGATTTTTGATATTCCACTCACAGAAGCGGTAAAATTAAGCTTTATGTGAATTTTCAAATTCCCCTAAGAGGTTGGTAAAAGGCGGTAAAAAGTTCAATAAAATTTTTATATATCTAAAATTATTATAAAAAGACTCCAATGAATTACATTG
Source organism: Viscum album (assembly GCA_963277665.1). NCBI lineage: Eukaryota > Viridiplantae > Streptophyta > Magnoliopsida > Santalales > Viscaceae > Viscum > Viscum album. The sequence continues at coordinate 1,282,529,960 of OY728153.1, forward strand.
AACTTATATAGGTATTATGTATCTATTTTTACCTAAAATAAATTTAAGTAAATTAAATAATTATTTAAATAAAAATTTGGTTTTAAACTATAACTCAGTGTTTTTCACTATTCATCAAAAATTGAAAGTTTTCAGAAAATTACCAAAGATCCTTCGTAAGATAATTTCGATATTCTGAATCCAAAAATAAAGCCCATTTTGAAAGATAAAATTTATAAAATTTTAAAAAGTGGGAATTACTATTCATAATGGCTAGTTTGATTGGTTGTGGTGTGTTAGAACTCAAAGTTGCGTACAACACACGCTATTGTATTATTCAAAGAGAAGTGTACTGTGGAAGCTTGTGGTGTTACAATCATCATCATAGTTTAGTTAGTGTTGTTATTGTCAGAATTGCTATGTGAAACAGTGATGAAACCCATCCATATCACTAGCATACTAGTACATGTCCACCCACTTAGTTACCTGGGTTTTCCCTTTTTGTGCTCAAAATAGTTACACATCTATAAAATACTATTTTATCATGAATATGACATTTACAAATCATACACACATCAAACATGCCACACACATGTCTCACATTTCTTTCACGGATCAATAAACCACCTAAATTTTCATAAAATAGTTTCAAGAAGTATAACGAAGCCTTGCACATAAAATCCATTCAAAAATAATATTTTAAGAAAAAAACATAAATAACATATCAACCCAGATTTTTAATCCCTAAAACCAATTAATAAATAAATTTCATGAACCATAAAATGCCCCCAAAAGATAGTACATGAAATACACATGGAAACCATTTTTTACAAGAAAAAATGCCAAACGGGCCTTTAAGCCTTTCTAAAAACTAACATTTGACAAAGGTATGCATTTAAATTTTATTAATGAGGTGTATAAACACCATTTACATCAGAAAACCACTTTCATAAATCCATTAAACACTCAGGTTACATATTCAAAACACAACCATTTTCATAAAGATGTGAAACATGCCATTTTCCGGCAACTCGGGCCAAGACATGTTGTAAACCAAAACCCATTTGTTTGTAAAAACAAATCCACATTGGAAAGACATAGAAGGACCCAAAAATAAAATTTTTCATGCTTCCAATTCATTTATAAATCCAAAAAAATAATTTTTAAATCAAACTTAACACATAAAATCAAACTAGGCAATTTACCAAACACATGACATGCACTTTTAAACAAAACAATTTATTTTAAGCACTTTAAAATGAATAAAACACCAATTGCATGAAATATTTTATTCAAGATACTGAAACATGTTCAAAATACCATAAACAGGTTCTAAACCTCATAAAAATAGGTGCAAAAGATAACATAACATTTAAACAAACACTTGATGTGCACTTTTATGACAAAACAACACTACCTTTCACAAAACAAGGCTTAAACAATGTTTTTTCACACCAATAAATTTATCCAAAGGTTGAAAAATAATAATAAAAATATATATCAGGTGTTAAAAATAATAAAATTATGAAACTTAAATGATAAAGGCATGTTAAAGGGATATCCTACCTCAAATACTTGGCGTAATGGAAACACACACCCGATATCACCATCTAGGGGTTTATAAACCCTAAAACTTTGAATAACAGCCCAAAAAAAATACCCATAAAAAATCATGGGATAACATAAACCTATGTAGAGCATGAATATATGATAATAGAAAACCAAAAAATAATGAAAGGAGGAGGAAGAGGGAGGAGAAATGAGAAGGAATCTCACCTTGGAAACTAGAAAACTCTTCTTCTTCGCTTATATCTACACCGTTAGAGGAAAGTTAATGGCTTTAAACTCTTTGGAGAGCCTCCTAAGGTCTGGAAGAACTAGGATAAGAATATTTACGGCAAAAATAGTATGAATTGAATGATTTATGAATGTGACAAATTACCTTTGGAAAATCTGGATGATTTGAGAAACATTGAGAAGTTTTTCCCTAATCCACAACTAAGATGAGATCTAAAGAGGGAACATGGAAAATTTGGGTGAGACTAGGGTTCTTGGTCTATAGTGGGAGGTTAAATCACCAAAAATTATAAAACAAAGTATAATATATAAAAGAAACAAATTATTTTTTTAAAATTGGAAATTGGACCACGGGCTGGCCCAATACCTGAATAAATAACCCAAATTCACCATGCTTATGAAATTATAAGGGTTACAAAAGGTTTTTTTGGTTTTAATATATAAGTTTAATACAAGTGGAAAGTGTAATTGTTGACAAATGTTGAGAAATAAAGGAGTTATAAAAGAAACAAATTTGGTTTTTAAATTTGGAAATGGGCTCACGGTTGGCCCAAATCATGAAGTAACCACCCTTTTCTCTGAAACTCCCAAAAAAGATATGGGGAAACCATGGTAGGATGATTAGAAATATATGGAAGTTAAAAACTCAAAATTAATCTCAGCAAAAACCCAAGAAAAGGATCTTTATTTCCAATGAATCAGATCAAAACCAAAACATGAAAAGAAAAAAAAATGGGTGTGACATTAAAGCTTTTAAAGAAATAAAAAGGGAAATAAAATGTAATTTATAATTAATTTATGTACATATAAATACATTAATAAAAGGATTTTTAATAATATGTACATATGGAAAAATATTTATAAAATAAAATTTTAAAATATTTAAAACTGGGGTTTAAGGTAAAGGGACCCTTACCCTGAGTCCGAATTTTCACATATGTTATTTATATAATATATAACAAAATTTTATCAATAATTTAATTTATTAAGAAAATTTTCCAATTTTAATAACTTATCAATAAACCATTTATTTTATTTATTTTAATGAAGTATTTAATTACTTAATTGGTTAAGTCTACATCAGTTTTTTTGAGGTTGTTTGGTTTTAATTTCAAAAATAAATTTGGTATGTTGATCATGGTCAAAGTGGTAATTATTTCATTACATACAGAAAAATAATTATGAAATAATTATAATTTTTATACATTAATTATAATTTTAGAACAAACTATGTAATATGGTTATGAAAAATGAATTACATTATAGTCATGAAGACGATAGGCCATACATATGCACAAGTAACATTTCCATTTTCAATAAACATGAGAGAAATAAGTTAGGTATAATTTTATAATTAAATAATGATGATTATATCATGACTATAATATTATATCTTTAAATACACTTATATATAACATCCATGGGAGTCAATGATGAAAAATTAATCACACCGCTTTGTGGAGGTGGTAATCCACATGTACACACGAATTATGTCATCATTTTTAAATTTAGAATGATAAGAAAATTTATGATATATTTTCTTTATATAATGATAATTATGTAATTAATATCATATATATACTTTAAATACATCATTATAAACATCTGTGAGAGGCGGTGATGGAAAGCGAATTACATCAGTTTATAAGGTGGTAGTGCACCTTACACCCAAATGATTGTTTTGTTTCCCATTATATGAAGAAGTATATGGATTAAAATTTAATTAATTAACATAATAACATATAAATATATGGTATATAATTATTTTATTATATCACAATGGTTATAAGAGTTTTTAAGGAGGTAAAAGAAGAAATAAAACTAAAACATTTGGTTAAAAACTACACCTCTTCTTCAGACAACCTACCCTATAAGGTTGGTATTATGAAAAAATAAGACATCACAGATGTGGGGAGGAATTTTATGAAGGTATATGGGTATGTATTTTACAAAATGGATTTTGACGTGTAGAGTGGAGATGAGACAAGGTTTCATTTTATAAGTGGATGATAATATACACTTGGATTGTTTCAAAAGATTAAAATATATTAGAGTATTACTCAAGTAAAATGGATACAAAATGGAAAATTGAAGAATATAATATGATATAAGTCCTAAATATGGTCATAAAATAGGATTTAGACAAGTTTTTGGGTCATTTTAACCCTTATCAATTTAGTTTAACCCTTGATAAACCTGTTTTAACCTTAACCAATGTAATATATTTTTATTATTCATCATGAATAAAAATTATGTTGATATTTTTACCTAACATTAATTATGATAATTAAAAATATTGAATCCATTTTATAAAATTAAATTCACATAATTTTTATATTTTAATTTAAAAATAAACCCATAAAATGCGAAGAAAAATATTTTTCTAGAAAAAATACATTCTTAAGTATAAAAAGTTTTTATAGAAAAATCAATCATAAAAATGATTCAAATAAAATTAATTAGATTTTGAATAATATAAATAAACTAATGTTCTTTTAAAACCATTTAAAAGAAATATAACTTTTTAAATGCTTGAAATAAAAGATAGTTTTCAATAAAAATCAGTATTTTTCACTATTCATTTGAAAAATCAAAATTTTCATAAAATTATCAAAAACTAATCCTAATATAATATTTGAATTATGTATTTAAAAATTATATCATTTTTTTTCAAATTAAAGTTATAAAGTATGGAAATTATTCCTTTAAATGAAACCATATAATGTATGTAAACAAATTTAGTAAGAATGAGACTATTTCCTATTTGATTGGAAAATTACTTAATATTAATATAGTGAATATAGATTTATAAAATATAATTTATGAATATTAATAATACATGAAAATGACTTATTTTAACATCACTTGAGTTATATTATTCCACCATTTTGGAAATTGTTTCATCATAATTTTATTTAGTATTTAAATAAGCGGGGATATCTTTCCCTCATAGCATTTTTTATTTCCATGTTACTATTCAATCATATGGGGTTTTCCACAAAACCATAACCCAATTAAACAATTTATTATAAAACACTTTCTATCTATAGTAAATAATTTTTACTAGATGTTCCTCATAGGGAAGGTTTTCTTCTAACTAAACTACTTTAGGGCTCAAAACTTGAGATGCATCCGACATATATTTTCTCTACAATGAAACATGTAATATTCCATGTACTTGAGATAAAATTAGAGGAAATTACAATAGATAAGAACCAATATAATCTTCTCTAAAATTTCATATGGTCCAATGAACTATGAACTTAACTTGTACCTTTTTACCAAAACACACAACACTTTTCCATAGATATCCTTTAAGAAAAACATGATTTCCTACCCTGAATGAAATATCTTTCCTTTTATTATCTACATAATTTTTCTACCTACTTTTAGACATCTTTATATGATGAAAAATTATCTTCAACTTATCAATCATTTCTTATACCAATTCTATTCCCAAAAAATTTATTTCCTTGATTTCATCCTAATAAGCTATAGTTTGACAAAAAATTTCATATAATGCCTCAGAAGGTGTCATGTTAATACTGGAATGAAAACAATTATTAAAAGAAAACTCAAATAAAGTTAGATATTGATCCAAAATTCCTTGATAATCCAATTAATAATCTTGAATAATATCCTCCAAAGTTTGAATCATTCCCTCTTATTTCCATCAAATTGAGGTTGAAATACTGTACTGAAATTTAATTAAATACCCAATAGATTCTGAATTCCTTTAAAAAAATTAGAAGTTAATATGGGATCATGACTAGATATAATGAAAATAGTGACTCCATATAATCTAATTATCTCTTTAACATAAATTCAATAAATTTTATTCAAAGAAATATTATCTCGAATGGGAATAAAATAATCAAATTTAATTAATTGATCAGAAATTACCCAAATTTTATTATTACCTTGAGATGTATTTGATAATCCCACCACAAAATACATGGATATATTCTACAATTATATTATGGCACTGGAAAATTCTAAAGTGCGCCCTTCATTAATTGTCGTTTGGATTTACCCTATTGAAAATTTAAACATTTCATTATAAAATCAATAATACATTTCTTGATTCCTTACCACCATAAAAGTTTCTAGAGGACTCTATACATTTTTTTTATATGGATGAATTAAAAATAGAGAGATATGATCACCACTCAATAGCTATTTATTCAATTGGGGGTTACATAAAATATATAACTGTCTTTTTAATCTCAAAACACCTTCTTTTTCAAAATTAAATTCTAGAAACTTAATATTATTAACCAATTATACTATTTGATATAACTTGTGGTCTTACTTTTAAGCTTGATTAATCCTATATGAAAACGATGCTTGTATTAAAATCTGAAACAAAATAGAAGGAGTTCCTATATACACAATTTGTAAGATAACATTCATCAAATAATTAACCAAAGGGTTATGTTCTAAACGTAACATGGTTAATGTAACATCATATTTCTTACTCAAATCACCAGATACTCTATTTTATTTACGTATATGGTAATGAATTATGTATTCATAATCCTTTATTAATTCCATCTATCTACTATATATCATATTCAACTCCTTTTGAGTGAATATATAATTTAAAATTTTATGATCAGTATATATTTCACACTTTACTCCATATTAATGGTGTCTACACATTTTTTTAAGTAAACACTACATATTCCAATTCAAGGTCATGTGTATGAAAATTTTTCTCATGGGGTTTTTATTAACAAGAAGTATAAACAATTACCCAATCATTATGTATTAAAACACAACCCATTTCCTTTAATGAAGCATCTATATAGATAAAAAAGTCATTATTTCTACATGGTAGGTCCAAAACCAGAGCATTGACTATTTTTTTTTTCAATTCTTAGAAATTTTCCACACATTAAATTTTTTAGATAAACCTAACTTATTTTTGTGTTAACTTGGTTAATGAGATAGATAACCATGAAAAGTTTTAATAAACCTCTAGTAATAGCCTTCAAATCCAAGAAAACTATAAATATTAGTAATATTTATAGGTCTTCTCCATTCACCAACCATTTTAGTTTTAGTAGAATACAAAATTATGCCATAATTATTTATGAAATGTCCAAGGAATGAAATATACTACAAATAAAAATCATATTTATTAAATTTTCTGACAGATGGTTATCTTTGGAAAACTGGTGTTGTGATAGTACAATGACGATGATAGTGGTGATAGAATAATTATGATGTTAGTGGAAACTCATGATGATGATGTTAGATAACATGAATATGGATGACATGGGTGAATCATGGATTGAGGTATCCACAAGTTCTCTATTCCTAATGTGTTTTTGAATTTTGAATTTCAAATTTTTCATCTTTGATTTTGTATCCTATTTAGGGTGTTTTGGTTACCACTCAAACTTAAAGTGACAATTTTGAAAAAAAATAATTTTTAATAATTTATTAAATTTCCCAAATAAATTATTTTCTTTCAATGTTTATAGGATAATCCTTATATGTTTTTTGTGATCATCATAGATTTTAGAATAAACCTAAATTTCATCAATAAACACAACAAAAAACTTATCCAAATATTCATTGAAAAATATATATATAAGATCCATGAACACATCTGTAGAATTAATCAACCTAAAAGGAATAACCAAAAACTCATAATGCCCATACCTAGTATGCAATGCCATTTTTGGAATGTCATCCTTTTTTACTTTCAGCTGATGGTACTTGGACCTGAGATCAACCTTTGAAAAATCATGAGCTCCCTAAATCTGATCAAACAAGTCATTAATATGATTCAAAAAATACTTATTCTTAATAGTAATGATATGAAATTCTCTATAATAAATGAAAATACTCAAGGAACCATCATTATTTTTAACTAATAAAATAGGATCACCCCATGGTGAAGTGCTAATATGAATTGAACCTTTATTATAGAATTCTTGTAAATGATTTTTCAATTCTATAAATTCCACCTGATCCATTAAATAAGGGAGTTTTGAAATTGGTTTAGTATTAGGCACTAAGTAAATAGTAAATTAAAATTCATTATTAGGTATAATACCATGAAACTCATCAAGAAAAACTTCCTGATATTATTTTACTATTAAAACATCAATAATTTAAACATTTACCTTATTTTCAAAAATATGAGAAATATAACTTTTATTTCCATATTTTAATAGTTTATAATATTCTTGATATGTTATCAAAGGTATTATTTCATTCTTATATAAAAACTAAAACTCATTTTGAAAAATAACTTCATTGGATAAAAAATCTATCATGGCATGATAAACTAAAATCTAATCCATACCCATAATAACATCAAATTATATAATAGTAAATACAATAAGGTTTTCAAGGAAAATAATTCCATATATGATAACATGAATATATTCTTAAATTTTTATTACCTTAATAATACCCCAAGTGTTTTTAAAAAAATTATTGAATTCATTTCTTGAGGTGAAAATTTTATTTTACCACCAAATCCCTTGGAAATGAAAGAACATATAGAAATTGAATAAAATAAGTCATTAGAATAATATGAATAAACAAGTAATTTACCTTTTGAAACTTAATTAGATAGGATAATATCTACCAAATTAGTTACATAATGACGCATCTCATTATATTTAAAACACCTTATAGTTTGCTTATCAAAATTTGTCTTACTACTACTAATATATTTTTATTTTCAATCATGATCCATATTCCCAAACTTACCAAATTGTAAGAACTTAACATATTTCATAAGAAATTACCTATAGTTAATTTACCATGACCACCACAAAATAGAAACTTGATTTTCTTACCTGTATATTTTTTTGATGGATTATTCCCATTTTCAGACCACATGAATCTCTTTTTGTATTGTTTTTATAGGAAACATGATCATAAAAAAACTCAATTTATTTCTTATCAACACAATGAAATTTTTTATCATAACTGTTAAATTTGTGAGAGTCTAATTCTCTTTGTTATCTTGGATTTAATCTCAAGTAAAACTGATTAATTTTAATATCAAGATCTCAGATATAATTTTCCATATACATTTCTAATCAGGTGAAGTTTGATTCATAAATGAACACTAAATATTTATCATTATAAACCAATTCCAAGAATTTATTTTCCATTATAAGTTCAACAACCTTGGTAAAATACTTCTCAAGGAAAATATCGTTAAATTCACCACATTACACAATATAAATATTTTCCCTTTATTTGATATTCTTAATCATTAACCACCACTGAACAACTTCACCTTCAAAATTCCAAATAGAAAGATTTACCTTTTGATGTTCTAAAAAACAAATGACTTTGAATATATTTTCAAGAGATTTAATACATACATAAACTACCACTAGGTTAGAAGATCAAATAAATTCTAGAGAGTTCTGTCTCATAAAATAATTCAATATCGATGGGTTACTCTACAGAAGATCTGATTGTTCTCTATCATGGATACCACCGCCATTTATAACCTGTATCATTTTATCCATCACAAAAATACTCAATTCCAATTATAACATTTCTAGGTTATTTATTTGGAAGGATATTGTCCTCTTGGTGCCTTCATACTTCAGCTTCCCTATTTCATCAATGGAAAACCATTCTAAATAGAAATAGTTTAGATGAAGAAATATGAAAATCATCAAATTCTATGTCATGATAACCATAAATTAAAATCTCTTAATGGTATTTACTAAAATTATTCTAACCTCTAAAATTATCTAAACCATTACTCTAATACCAACTATAAATGCACAACCTTAAACAATCCATAAATTGAATCATTATACAGTAATTTATTTTATTTCATCCCCTAAGACCTTTTATGTTTATATTTTTAGAGAATCATGTCATCATCATTATATAATAAAATATTACATAACGTGTAAATTTCCACTTAATATCTATTTTTCCCACAATACTTATCTTTTAAGATAAAACAAGTTTTCTTTTCATGATATATATTCAAAATTTTCATCTTGACCTCATCCTTATCCTTAATCATCCTTAAAACCATGTGAAAAACATTTTAAAGTGTGGTGTGATCATAAAAATCTTAGTAAGGGGCATATAAAAAGAAAAAATAAACTCATTAGTCCATAAATAATCATTATAAATTTCCCCTTTTGATCTTAAAATAAAATTTTTCTTACCCATAAAATCACCTTCACTTCCCAAAAATTTTCATAAAAAAAATCATAAAAAATATTAACATAAAAAGTAAAACTCATAAATGTTTATTTACAAACATTAAAAACCCATGATTTTTTTTCAAAAATTTATACATTTCACCCCTTAGAATTAGAATAAACTTTCCTTTAAACTTAAGCTCATTATATTACCTTATAAAATCATAATATTTCTATAAAAACCCATTAAAATCATAGATAAATCTTATAAGTAACTTGGTACATGATTTTTATATCACTATTAAAATCACTCTTACAAATAGAATAACTTACCTAGTACATTCCAACATTATCTCAGGAGAAACCTAAAACTGGTTGACTTCATCCCTTTACCCAATGCATTGGAGAACTATATTCAGATCACCCATTATCATGAGCTATATTAGTCTCACCCATCATTATGAGATATATTAGGATCACCCATCTTCATAAAAAATTAAAAAAAACCATAAAATAATAATATCATATTAAATATTGCATCTTTATCATTACACCCATAAAAATATTCTTTTGACCCATAAGAAATACATTTTTAGATATCAAAATATCAATTCCATTTAAAACCATTTTTTTGAAAATACCTAGATCAAAGGGAAGGTGGGTATTTATTTGAATAAAAAATAGAATATTATAAAATAATATAAACATAAAATAGTTTTTTTTGGTGGTGGGAAAAAACATTGATGCTGTATATTTTAAAATAGAATATTCATTTTTCCTTTTTGTCAAAACATTCCATATAAAATACTTAAAAAGATTCCTTTTGAAAACCATTGAAAGAAATTAAAAAGAGACATAAAATGTACTTTATAATTCATTTATTATCATATAAATACATTTATAATTTTTTTAATAATATGTATATGGAATAAAAATATATATAAAATAAATCCATAAAATATTTAAAATGAGTTATTAAGGTAAAGCGCCCCTTACCTTGAGTCTCACTTGTCATGTACGTTCTCTATATCCTATATAATAAAATTTTATCATTTATTTAACTTATTAAGAACATTTTCAAGGTTTAAAAACTTGTCATTAAACCATTAATTTTATTTATTTTAATGACATATTTAATTACTTAATTGATTATGTCCACATCGGGTGTCTTGAGGATGTTTGGTTCATAACTTCAAAATGAATTTGATATGTTGAAAATGATTAAAGAGTTCATTATAACACCATATCTAAAATAATAATCATGAAATAATTATAATTTTTATACATTCATTATACTTTTATAACCAGATATGTAATATGGTTATGAAAAATGAATTAGGTTACAATCATGGAGATGATAGGTTGTATGTATACATGAGTAACGTTTACATTTTTTAATGAACATGAGGGAAAGAAGGTAAGTATAATTTTATATTTATATAATTATTATTATATCATAAATATCATATTATATCTTTAAATACACTTATATATACCATCAATGTGAGGTGGTGATAAAAAATGAATCACATCTCTTTATGGAGGTGGCAATCCATACGTACGCACGAACGATGTTATCATTTATCAATGGATGGAATGGTAATAAAACAGACAATATATTATATTTAAATAATATAAATATTTAATTAATATAATATATATACTTTTAATCCATCATTATAACCATCCATGAGAGTCAGTGATAGAAAATGAATTACACCGGTTCATGAGGTGGTAATCCACCATACGTACGAACGATGGTTTCATCTACCATTATTTGAAGGATATGGATTAAAGTTAATAAATCAAAATAATAACATCTCATTATATGGGATATAATTATTTTATTATATCACATATGTTAAAAGTGTTTTTAAGGTGTAAAAATAAATAAAACTAAAACATTAGGTTAAAAGCTACACCTCTTCTTTAGACAACCTCCTTTTCTTAACAAATTAAGCCCCATAAGGTTGGTATTATTACCAAAATAAAACCTATATGAAATGGGGAGGGATTTTATGAAGGTATTTGGGTAGTTATTTTCTAAACCAAATGGAATTTTATGTGTGGATAGGAGAGGATATGGGGTTTCCTTTTATAAGTGGGGGAGAGGACACACTTGGTATTTTTAAAAATATTAAAATATATTATGGTATTAATTAAGTTAAATGGATTCAAATAGACAATTTATGAATATAAGATGATATATTTTCAAAATATTTCTATCCAATATTATTTATACAATTTTTAGGTCATTTTAATCCTTGTGACTTTAGTTTAACCTCTGTTAAACCTATTTTAACCTTAACCTAAGTAATAGATTTTTACTATTTTTACTATTCATTATGAAAAAAATTAAGTTAAAACTATTAACTAATATTAATTACACTGATTAAAAATAAGGAATCGGATTTATCAAATTCCATTAACATAATTAAAATTTTTTAATTTAAAACTAAACTAAAAAAACGCAACGAAAATTTGTTTTCTAGAAAAAATGTATTCTTAAGTATATAAAGTTTTTATACAAAAAATAAAGCATAAAATTAATTCCAATTAACTTAATTAGATTATTAGTAATACAAATAAACTAATCTTCCTTTGAAACCATTTTAAAACAAAATATAACTTTTTAAATTCTTGAAACATTTTTTTTCAATAAAAATAAGTATTTTTGAAATTTCATTAAAAAAATTCTAAAATTATAAAAAATTAATCCTAAGATAATTTTGACTTGATGAATTTAAAAACTATATATTTTTTTCAAATTAAAATTCTAAAATTTAGAAATTAATGCAAGACCCCAGATTTCCTTAAGGTATGTTCTTATTTAAAATTCTAGTTTAGATACCTTTAAGATGGTTAAAGAAAAGATTTGGAAGTCTATGTGGAGGATAGGGGGTGTTCTAGGGGTTCAAGACATGAAAGAAGGAATATTGGGGCCATCGAGTGAATGTTTCATGGTTGGTGTATAACTAGTAGTAACCATGCACCCTAACCATGCTTTCTTGGAGGTAGGGCATGATTTAAAGAAATTGTGCAAGGGGGAAGGAAAAACCATGTGGGATTGGATAGGTCCATTCCACATGGACATTAGATGGTTTTTCAAACTATGTAGGATCCCCAGGTAGGCATGTGGCCTTGACCCCTCTTGGATATAGGGTGGCGCACGATTAACACATGGTTTGGCCAACCGTGCGGCCAAACCATGCACCTCTTAAAAAGTTGGTATTACCATTTTTTCCTCTTGGTCCTTAAGTGTTTTAACTCAATATTCTCCTATATTCTTCCTCATTTATCCCTAGTGATGAAAAAAATTTCCCTAAACTCCCCAAGGTTCGACCTCCTTCATTCCTAAGATGTTTGGAGTGTCGTTGGTTGCTAATCAAAGTTCCAGGTGAGTCTAACACTCCTCTTTGCTCCTTTTACCTAGATCAGGGATTGTGAAATTGTTATTATTATTATAAAGCCCTAAAAACCTATTTTTATATGGATATTAGGTTGGGGATTCAAATTATGTTAGAATCCAAATAAAATTTTAAGGTTAAACAAGAGTTCATCTTTGGAATCGAGGTAGGTGGTCTACAAGTCATATCCCATATTTTTATCAGTTATTTATGTGTATGTGGTTGTTTTTTTTGTGTTTTTTTGTTTTTCACTTGGGTTTCCTTGGTGTAAATGATAAATTGGTTGTTCAAATGTTTAATTTAACCCCTCATGATCCCCGTGGGATGCATTGAGGTTTATTTGACTGGGTTAAAGAGCCACCCATGGGGTGTGTCACTTCTTGAATATGTAAATTGAAATGTTAAGTGTAGAATTGAATTTTTATAACATAGATCCCATAATAAACGTTTTGACATGTTAGCTTGGGTTATGAAATGAAACTAATGGTAATTTTGTTTAGTTTTTTAATTTAGAAAAAGGGTTTTTTGGTATAACATTAATGGGTTAAATGAGTAATGGATTGAAAAGGGAAATTTTGTTTATTGGATAAGGAATGTTAATGATAAATTGGTTAATTAGGAGAAATCATGTAAATTAGAATGTGTAAACGGGTTAAGGTGTAATGATGTCCATGTGTTGAATGAAATTTTGTCATAAATAGTAAATGTGTTTAATGGTTATGGTTATGTTTGATATATGTGGTAAATTATTAAAGAATAATGTGCACATGGCTTGGGGGTATGTGTGTTATTGACTTTAGGTTTTATGTACATGGGTCAGGTTGTACTGAGTCTATAAATCCCACCCTCAGGATGCACAGTTTAGGGAGTCAGACTGAGGATATATGCCCCGAACGGTTGCATTGGATGAGACTACCTAGACTGAGGCTCTAAGGTAAGTATGATGTAATTGTTTGTGTGTTTTTCCATATTGAGATAAGTAATTTGAATTATTCCCTTATACATATTAGTTGATAGGTATAGATCACAGTCTAATTGATGAAAATTCCTACCCATGGAACAAATGATGAAAATGGTTTAAGTTATTATTGTTAACTAATGACACCTGGTTTATTTCTTATTTACCTTGTTACTCATTTTATTTCAAGCATACACTATCTATTTAGAATGTATATTTTTTAGAAACTTTTGGTAGTGTCTTACTGAGTTGTACTCACACCCCGCTTGGGACACCATTGGGTACCCAATTAGATTTCATGATTGTAGGTCAGGACATGGGAAAATTTTCTATGTGAGAGGGTTGATTTGGGTGTGGTATGTGCATGGATGAGGGATCTAGACTTGGAGTCATGACCTGTTTTAGGGATTCTTCTGTTTTTCTTTATTTTGGGTTTTCCTTACACTTGAAATTGTATGACATGACATAGCACATTTACTATTTGGTTATAGGATTGTATCCAATTTTGGGAAAATGGTTGGTAATGCTTGTTTATTGTTACTATTTATTGTTTCCTTTATTTCATACTTCATATGATATAGATTACTCTTACAAAGAGGGTATAGTCTCTCCATGTGATCTATTAGACCCTCACTACTAGTTGGAAGCCTCTGGCATATGGGTAACCACACTTGAGGTCATGTAGAAACCTAACTCAGGGCATCGATTTAGTGGAATTTGAGTTGGGGATGATGAAAAGTGGTATCAAAGTGGTTTTATTTTATGTTGTCTTACTATTTTATGATGGTAGATAGGAGACTAAGATGTTTTAGGTCTTGGTAATGATCCCTTTCATGGGATTAACTAATCCGTGTATGATAGAAAACCCATGTACCTAGGGTGGGATTGTAGTTATTGATGTGTGTTGCTACAATTGAATGATATTTCACCATTGGGTGATGCACTTTTTATGTGATGTGACTATTTTATGATATTTTTATCATGGAAGCAATGGAATGAGGTTGTGAATTCATGCATCTTTTTTGGCACCTAGGGATATAGGTGGCATGCATCATGGTAGGCGCACACAAGGAAGTTGTGTGGGATATGAGGGATAAAATGAATTGTACATTATTTGAAAATTATAAATAAATAGTGTTTAATAAAGATAATTAAAATTGTTAAATGAAAGGAATTTGAAAGCATGGTTAAAGAATACTTCCTGATGAAAGGTTATAAATGGGATAAAATTCTGGTTGTAATAAGTTGTAAAGATGGAAAGGTACCTAAAAGAGAAACATTTACATTGTGAAAGTGAATACAGTTTAAAGGGTATTTAATGAAAAGGATTATGGTTGTTTGGGTTGGTTTGACCCATGTTTACCATGGATCATGGTGGGGATGGAAAAGGGTAGTGATTGAGATGTGACTATGTCCGTTGGGGATAGTGTATGCAGAATGGATTGTTTATGGATAGTAGAGAGCCTTCTTTTGTGAAAAATGTGGATGTTTTATGTTATGTGTTATGAGATATGTGGTTGGAATTATAGAGAAACTCCACCATAATGATGTGTGCTAGTTAGGTGATAGAAGGATATCGCTGATAATTCTCCTCTAGAAGTGTAGAATGAAACCCCAGTGATCTAGGGAAATAGATGAGAGTAGTAGTTCTATGAGAAATTTTCTTGTTTTTTTGTAGATGATAGAACAAGGCCCAAGGAAGGTTATGACATGTATGTTTGAGTTGACTAGGGAGTTTCAGCTGCAACACCCTCCAAATTTTTATGGAGAGGGTGGACTTGAGTTAGTTGAGTTCTGGATATAGTCCATCAAGATGATTCTTTATCACTTAGAGACTTCTCCTAATAAGAGAGTCAAGTTTGAAGCTTACATTTTGTGAGGTTAGGAAAAGCGTTGGTAGGATATCTTGGTTCAGACTAAGAAAACATAAGGTATGCAGTGGAAGGTTTTCCAAGAAAAGTTTCTGAAATATTTCTATCTAGAGACCTTGAGGAAATAGAAGGATATAGATTTTATGAGTTTCACCTAGGCACTATGACAGTGATAGATTACATTGGATGATTCACTAACTTGTAATGCTTTGTTCCAATATTGGTAGGGTATGAGGCATCTATGATGAGACATTTTTAAGATGGAATTAGACACAATATCAAGCATGAGGTGAATATATTCTTCTTGAATAGGTTTGTTGAAGTGGTAGATTAAGATCTTTTTTTAGAAGGAAATCTTAAGGAGGCTTTTGGTGGTGGACATGTAGTTCCATTTGGGTGATCTAGTGGAGTGGATTTCGATGAAAGGAAGTTTCACTTCGAGAGTTTTCACCAGGGAAGTGGTAGAAAGAGTAGTCAGAAAAAAGAACCAGCCTCTCGGGGTAGTGATCGAGTTTTCTTCTATCAGTGTGGTAGGCCAAGACACATGTGAGGTCAGTGCCCCTGACCACAAATTGAGTGTCAATCATAAAATAGTATGGGGCATGTACAGAAGTTATATAGGATCACTCAACAATTGGGTGATTATGGTGGACTAAAGACAGTACATAGTACAGGTAAGGGGTCAGTTACCCTGTATCAGGCAGGCAGTTGGAGCTCCATTGGCTGTACAGGTTGGGGTAGTAGATGTGGTGCTCCAGGATAAAGAAATACTCATCTATAGGGTAGTGCATTACTAGGAACTTAGAATAGAACCCAAGGAAGAGAGACAGTTCATCTTCATGAAATTCTTCCCGTATCTGGAGGTGACGAAGCTGGCCTATCGATAGTTTGAGGTACAATTCTTATAGCTTCCATGATTGATAATGCTTTATTTAATGCAGTTTCCTCCCATTATTTTATATCTTCCAAATTTGTGAGTTTATTGGGACTGGAAATAGAATATATGTGTGGGGTTATATCAATTGATACACTATTAAGGATGTGAGTAGAAAATTTTCGACAATGTAAGGAGTGTACCCTTGAATTTGGATGGTACCATTTCCTAGGGAACTTATTTGTGCTCGAGATGTTAGGTTTTGACCCAATATTTGGAATGGATTGGATGGTGTTATACCAGGACCATATTTATTTTTACCACCATAAATTAAGATTCACATCCCTATAGGGGAATACCTATGTTCACAATGGGGAATGGGATACCCGGTCAGGTCATGTAGGTCCATTCATTCAGAAGATAGGTGAACTTAAAAATCAAGTGACTTTTATTATGCTTGATGATAGGGGAGTAGAGAATCTTTTATTTTTTCAAGTGGTAGATCAGTTTTAGGATTTTTTTCTTGAAGAATTCTCAAGGATTCCACCTGAGAGAGATTTTGAGTTCATGATAGATTTATTGTTGGGAGAAGAACCAGTTTCTATTTCTACCTATAGAATGGAACAAAAAAATATTCTCAAAATTAAAACTAATTTAGAGGAATTATAGAGAAAAGGATTCATTCATTCGATTATGTCACCTTGAGGATCTCTAGTTCTATTTTCCAAGAAGGCTGATGGATACTTGTGGTTGTTCATTGATTATCATAAGATGAATCAAATGATTGTTAAGAACAGATACCCAATTACATGAATTGATGATTTTTTGACCAACTAAGAGGTGATTTAGTGTTCTCTAAAACTAATTTGAGATCAGGGTATCATCTTTTAAGGGTGAGACCTTATGAGGTAGGTGTATCAGTCGACCTAGAGAAAGTGATGGTGGTTGTATCTTGGGAACAGTCCAAGAAAGTTTTTGATATGTGAAGTTTTCTAGGTTTATAAAGATATTATCAAAGTTTAATCAAATAATTATTCCATTTTTATCACCAATTTTAGGTTTAACCTAGAATGAAATCAAGTTTTAATGGTATGGGTCATGTGATAATGCTTTCAAGGAGTTGAAGAAGTGGCTGACTACTACACCAATTTTGGTCCTACCCGAGTCGAGGTAAGGTGTATATCTTGTTTTTTGATGTATATATTGTTAGTATTAGGTAAATGTTGATTTAGAATGATTAGGTTGTGGTTTATGGATCACAAAAATTGAGGCCTCATGAACAAAATTACTCTACGCATGATCCTGAATTTGCTGCGGTGGTTTATGCTTTAAAGTTTTGGTGAAATTACTTATTGGGAGAGAGGTTTACCTTCTACACTGATCATAAAATATTTAAGTATATCTTCACCCAATGTGATTTGAATATTCAAAAGTGAATATGGTTTGAGTACATAAAGTACTTTGATTTTGAGATGGTGTACACAACGAGAAAGGGGAATAATGCTATGGATGCCTTGAGTCGAAAGACTTAAAACCAAGCAGTTTAGGAATCCAGTTATGAGTGGAGGATGATGGAGTTGTTTACTGAGATTCACCTAGAGGCTCAGGTTGGTGAAGGTAAGATGACCCTTTAATCATTGGTAGTTGATTCCACCCTTATGAGTTAGATCAAGAAGAGGTAGTATGAGGATTCAAAGCGTTTCAATTTAAGGGAAAGTCTTGAAGGAGGGGAGTCACCTTATGATTGGAATATTGGTGATGATGAGATCATTTATGTTTGTGGCTACGTTTTCATGCCTAAATTTATGTAGGAAGAGTTGATGTGTGATTTTCATGCATCTAAGTGGTCAGTGCATCCTGGTTTAACCAAAATGTATCGTGATCTTCATAGGCAATATTGGTGACCAAGGATGAAGAAAGTTGTTGCAGGTTTCAGGACATGATACTACACCTGTTAGCAGGTGAAGGCCAAGTATAATCGATTGGGTGGTTTTTTACAACCATTTCCCATTCTGAAATGGAAATGGGATGATGTGATGATGAATTTTATTGTGGACCTTATAAGGATTCCTCATAAGAATAATGAAATCTGGGTAGTTGTTGATTAGTTGACCAAGGTGGCACATTTATTGCCAATATGAGAGACCTACATGCTGACCAATTGAGTGAGTTTTATATTTGGGAGATAGTTCAGTTTCATGGGGTTCCATGGTCTATAGTATTGTATCATGATCCAAATTTTACTTCACACTTATGGCAGGGGTTACAGAAGGTGCTCGGTACCCAGGTGATTTTGAGTACGACTTTCCACCCGTAGACAGACATGAAATTGGGGTATACTATTCAGGTGCTACATGAAATTTTTAGAGAATTTTTCCTTGATTTTATGGATGTTGGGAGAATCACTTATAACTTTTTGAGTTATCTTATAACAGTAGTTACCAGGTGATGATTTAGATGGAACCATTTGAGGCTCTCTATTGGAGGTCGTGTAGATCACCCTTGTGTTGTATAGAGGTTGAAGAATCAGATTTGTTGGGGCCGAGTCTTATGAGGTAGATGTCAAAAAAAGTTCAGTTGATTATAAAATGTATGACTATGACTTAGAGTAGGCAGAATTCATATGCGGATCAATGTTTTAGACCTATTGAGTTTATGGTGGGTGATCGTGTGTTTCTTCAGGTGTCTCCAAGGTTGGGTCACCATTAGATCCAGAAGCAGGGTAGGTTGGTGCTCAGGTACATGGGTTTGTTTAATATTATGGAGAGTATCATTTTGGTGGTGTACCTATTGGCTCTACCATATTGGTATATTGACATTCATTATGTTTTTCATGTGTAGTATCTTCAACAGTATCACCCCAACCCATCTCATGCAATTAATGTTGATGATGTTGAGCTTTAGGCTGATGCGTCCTTTGAGGATCATCTAATTCGTATTATGGATTGTAGTGAGAAAGTCTTATTAGGAAAGACTGTGCCTTTGGTTCAATTTTTTTGGCAGCATGTTATTGTTAAAAAAGAATCTTGGAAGAGGGAGATGGATATGTGGGCCCAATGGCTCAATCTTTTTACCTTAAAAGCTTAGTGATGCTTAGACATGTGACTTAGGGATGATCCCTTCTAAGGTGGGGAGGTTTTAATACTCTATACTTCCTTGAGGTATTTTCTTATTTAAAATTCTATTTTAAATACCTTTAATATGGTTAAATAAATGTTTATCAATTCTACAAGGAGGCTTGGGGGTGTTCCGAGGGTTCAGACATGAAATAAGGGAGATCGGGGCCATCCAGTGCATGTTGCATGATTGGTATATGGTTAGTAGTAATCATGTGAATTTAACCATGATTTCCTAGAGGTAAGGATAATGGTTTAAAGAAACTATACAAGGGGGTAGGAAAAATCATGTGGGCTTGGACAGATCCATCCTGTATGGTCATCACATAGTTTTTCAAACCATGTGGGATCTCTAGGTAGTCGTGCTACCTAGTCCCCTCTTGGAAAGAGGGTGGCACATAGTTGGAACATGATTTGGCCAACCATAAAACTAAACCGTGTGACCCTTAAGAAGTGGGTTTTTACCATTTTTCCCTCTCGGGCCTTAAGTGTTCTAACTCAAGATTCTTCTCCATTCTTCCTCTTACAACTCTACTTAGAGACCAAATCTCCCTAAACTCTCCAAGGGCTTATCTCCCTTCTCCCTTAGCTGTTTGGAACTCCGTTGGTTGTGAATCAAAGATCTGGGCGAGTCTAACACTCCTCTTTTCTCATTTTTCTATATTAGGGATTATGTAATTGTTCTTATTATTCAAAATTCCTAAAGCCATATTTTTCCAGCATATCTTAGGTTGGGGCTTCGAAGGGTGTTCAATTACAAATCAAAGGATAGGGTTAACTGAGCATTTCTCTTCAAAATCCAGGTAGGTTGTCTATAAGTTATATCCCATAGTATTGTGGGTTTTATGTGTATGTGGTTTTGATTTGGTGTTGTTGTGTTTCCCACTTGGTTTTACTTGGTATAAATAATAAATTTATTGGGTAAATGTCTAATTTAACCCCTCATGATCCCCATGGGATTCATTGAGGTTGATTTGACTGGGTTAAAGGGCCACCCATGGGGTGTGCTACTTCTTGAGCATGAAAATTGAAAATTTAAGTGTAGAATTGAATTCTTCTGACATAGATCCCATAATAATTTTTTTTAAATGTTATCTTGGGTTATGAAATGAAACTAAAGGTAATTGTGTTTAGTTGTTAAAATGGAATAAGGGGTTGTTTGGAATAATGTTAATGTATTTAAAAGGTTAATTTTATTGATTAGATAAGGAATGTGAATGATGAATGGGTTAATTGGGAGAATAAATATAAATAAGAAAGTGTAAACATGTTAAGTCACAATGATGGCTATGTGTTGAATGATTTTTTTTGCAAATGGTGAATGTGTTGAATGGTTGCGGTTATGTTTGATATACATGGTAAATGATTAATGAATCATGTGCGCATGGATTGGTGGTATGTGGGGTATTTACTTTAGGTTGTATTCCCACATGTTGGGTTGGACTGAGGATCCTGACCCCACCCCTAGAATGCATGGGTTAGGGAGTCGGACTGAGGATCTATACCCATAATAGTTGCATTGGAGGATACTACCTAGAATTAGGCTCCAAGGTAAGTGTGATGTAATTGTTTTTGAAATGTTTTACCTAGTAGTTAACTGACATCCTTTGTAATGTAATTGATGAAAACGACTACCCATGGTACAAATGATGAAAATGGTTTAAGTGATTATTGTTAACTAATGAAACCTAGTTTATTTCTTGTTTACTTTGTTACTCATTTTAGTTCATTCATATATTTTTTAGACTGGATATTTTGTAAAAATGGTTGGCGGTGGCCTACTGAGTTGTACTCACCATTCTTGGGCCACCATTGGGTACCTGAGTAGATTTCATGGTTGCAGGTCAAGAACAGGGAAAAGGTTGTATGCTAGAGGGTTGATTTGGGAGTGGGATGTGTATGGATGAGAGATTTAGACTTGGTGTTAGGAAAATTTTTGTGGATTCTTCTATTTATCTTTATTTTGGGTTTTCCTTAAACTTGGTACAGTATGAAATGAAATATCATATTTACTATTTGGTTGTGGTCTTGTACCCAGTTTGGGAAAATGGTTGGTAATTCTTGTTTATTATTATTATTTATTGTTTCCTTTATTTCATAATTTATATATGGTGGTTTACTCTGATAAAGAGATTATAGTCTCCCCATGTAATCTATTAGACCATCATTACTATTCGGAAGCCTCTAACATATAGGGAGGTACGCTTGAGGTCATGTAGTGACACATCTTGGAGTAGCAATTTAGTGGTGTTCAGATTGGGGATGTTACAATTAATCTTTTAAATAAAATCTAATAATATGTGTAGAAAATTTTATTAAGAATGAAACTATTTCCTTTTTGATCAGAAATTACTTAATATTATTATAGTGAATTTAACACTATAAAATTTAATTCATGAATATTAATAAGATATAGAAATTAATTATTTTATAATTACATTTTTTTACATATGGTGTATCTATGGGATAATATGAATCACTTGATGTTTGAGTGAGATTATTATTTTCTCCCATAGCATACTAGTGACTCCCAAAGGCAACAGGATAAGAAGAGATAACTTTGAGAGTATTGTAAAAAAGTATTAGTCAGGTATGAATGCACATCATCTTATATAGAGTGTCTCCTCTTATATACCTGAAGGATTCTCTTTGAGTGTGCATGAATTTACTTACACGTTATGAGTAAATTCATCAGGTCACAACTAATTCTGATCCAATTCATCCTAAAAACATTTCACCCTATGAAACATTTAGTTTATTCATTGTTAACTTACATGGGTAATATTCAAACATTAAATATTTAACATTTGATATCCATGATAATCATAGGATGCCTCATAAATTATACTATACATTTCACCACATAACGCCAAGTTGTATATTTCGACTAGATATAGCTATGGTGTGGTATCACTATACCACACCTTATGATATCCCCTATCCTTAGAATACATTATTCTTCCATAAGTCACGCCATATGACATATAAATATCATAAATTATAATATTATCATAATTAAATCTTATGTAAAAAGGTATTTAGTGCATATTTCCTCTAATATCCCACTCACACTAAAGTCTCATGGACTTAGTGTTATTTCACTTTATAATGTATCATATACAATAACACGTGAAACCATATCCAAAAATACTTTTGAATATTTTCTAAAATACCTTTTGAAAGCTATCATATACTTAACCTTGTATCACATCATGTGATATACCTTATGAATACCCATCCAAAAATCCAATTGAATAAAATCTCAAACAATTCTAGACTAGTTATCCAAGTTTCATAAGCTTGACCCCATTCCGTTAACCACAACGTATATCCCCATGGGCCTTTGTAGAATTAAAAAAAATATTAATTCTAAAATTAATAAATATAAGCAAAGAGTGGCTTCTAGAAAATAATCAATGTTACTCAATCCACAAAGGGAGATGGCGTGATCTCCATCAAACACATGAATCTATATATATGTGTCTACCATCCACATCATATAAAAGAATACATTTTTATATAATCCATTATCCAAGCCATTGAGTGACCAGATGACACAGAGTATGTCAATCCCATATAGCTATTCATATATTCTTGATTCTTTGAGTAAAAATTAACTAGGTTGATGAATATATAACATGTCATTCACCCTTATGGATGAGAACATCACACTACCCTCACTCAATAGATAATAACAACATATGTATTATCTTGTAATGATTGTACACTTCATTATTCTATCTTAATCTAGGGACCATATGTCATACTCATCATATGAGAAGAAAAATACCATCTTGGTTATGCTCCTTCCAACGTCATGACCAAAAATATACCCAACCACCCCTTGATTAGCTAAACCTCAAGGCTTATGAAAGAAATGTATAAAAGTATAAAGGTTCTCATGATATGTATATCTCTAACATCAGGCATTTGGTAAATCCAAATATGAAACATGCACACCTAATACACCAAAGGTATAGTGTATGACACTCCATGTGGTATACTTTTTGGTTATCCAATGCACAAAACACGTTCTATTCCCCATAATAATATTTTGTACCACAATACAATAATCATACTCATAATAACCATGAAATTTCATCATAGCCTATAATACACTATGAATAGAATTAGTTAGGGATAACTCAGAGTCTTACTTTTAAGGGACAATTATCATTTCACTTCTTGATATATATATATATATATCTAAAATGAAATAATTATAAAGTAGAGATTAATTTTTTGTATAACATGATAAATTTTATATTTTTAAACTCTTTTAAGAATACTAAAAAACACCATACATGAGTGATCAAATTATTATATCACATATGATATATTTCCAGATCAACATTATGTTTTATACACTTTTAGGGTTTTTTAAACTCATTACATATCTATGTAATTCCTATCACATATCCATGATACCATTTGATAAAATCCTACAAAAAACTCTTTAGTGAGTAATATATAAGAAGAAATCTATTTTGAATAATTATGAGACTTGAGAACCATATTCCTAGTGCACACCTCCTTGAACATAATATTCAAACTTCTTAACTTCATAATGTCAAATATTATGTTTTTAGTAACTTCTATTGTCTATATAGAACTATTTTTAAGTTCATAATTGTTTCCAACACCTTTTTATGCTATTAGGGAACATATTGGTTATTCTGGGTCTTGTGTGTCTCTCTAATTTTCCAAAGACATGAAAACTCTTGATCACCTAGGGTGGTGATTATGAAACCTTTTATCATATGATAGGATGTGAGGTCAGATCATCCCATAAGGGGCCTTAATATCTAGTTCGAGACTCTTATATTGAATTAAGACATGTTCTTAAATCATTCCTAGTAAAAATATTGGTTTCTATTATGAAGTTTATTGACTAATTTCATGAATTTAAGAGAAAATTATACATGGAAATTATGTCATCTCTCATTTGGCCCAAGTATGTGGCCACTCTATAGCATAAATCCATATAGGTAGGCACTTCATATTCTATTACCTTCCAAGAAGGTATTAGACTCCAATGAAAGGTTTCATGAGGTATTATAGAGTTGGGATAGGGGCCATGAAATTTGATTCTTATATATTACTATAAAGGGAATTAGAACCCACACACTTTGGTTCCACTTAATGGGATATGACATATTTTAAGGTCATGTGACAAGGATCACAAAGGTTCCTTTTAAAGTTATGAATCCATGACTTCTTCCAAAAATTTTAAATTCATGTATAGTATACTAATAGGTGAAAGGTACCTATCAATAGTTTGGTGTGAAAATCATGTTAGAGAAAATATTTTTGGTTCATCTCAACTATTGGTAACTCAATAGGAGAGGGTATGGTTGAGGATTACATCTGTTAGGAGGATATTTTATCATCCTCATGTAAGGCCATAGGGGAATATTATTCTCATCACATAAGTAAATTTCATAATATTCATCTTATTCACATAATATAAGGAATTAATGGTCACCCTATACACATCACATAAGGTATTTGGTTTCTTATGATCATCACATAAGAAGACTAATTATTCTTGGGAGATACCTCCCCCCTAGGGGGAGATAGGATGATAATAGTACGGGGATTGAGAAATAAATAGTTATCCTAGGTATCCTACTATAACAGGAATCCAAACCCATGTAGTTAATGTTTCATTCTTTAAGGTCATGTGATAGGATTGGTCCATGAAATTTAACATCATACAAAAAGGACTATGTGCAATGTAGTTTAAATTCATACAATAAAAACTATGTTCTATGTAGTTTAAATTCAAAAAAAATATAACTACTAGGTAAAGAGTACCTAGAAATGATTTGCTGTGGGACTTATGCACGAACTACCCTTTTTGGTTTACTATGGTTGGAGATCTAGGGGAAATTATTTTGGGAAACCCTAATGATGATCTCAAATCAAGGAATTTAGAGAAATCATGAGGATAATCTCCACTTGGGGAATATGAGAAAACTAAGAGAAGTATCTCAACACAAGGCATATGAAGAAACCAATAGGATTATCTTAACTCAAGGAATATGAAGAGACTAAGAGGAGTATCTCAAATCAAGGAATATTAGGAAACCAAGAAGAGCATATTAACTCAAGAAATATGATGAAACCAAGAGGATCATCTCAACTTGAGGCATATGAGGAAACCAAGAAGAGTATCTAAACTCAATGAATTGATGTAGGGATTATGCATGCGCTACCCAAATAATAAATTCTTCACTAAAGGGGTTACTTTAAACCCAATATTATGTAGTGATGAAATTTTTTAAGGGGGAAACATGGGCTACAAAATGATATAGTTATATAAAAAATTTGGTTCATGAAAGAAGATGGGTTACCAGAAATAGAAGATATTTTATGAAGTGGGTCACCCTTGGTCAAATATTAAGTAAAAGTAGATATTTGAAAAGAGGGAACCACTCATTATAGAGAGCGCCAATTTCATATAATATTTTACTTTTATGTGAGTGGTGAAATTTTACTAAAGGAGTGGTATTTAAGGCTTATGATTTATGAAGTACTTTACACAATAATCCCTTTATGAAGGAATCACACAAAATTAATTTGGGAAGTATTATATATATGGGAGGATTCATAAAGGTTTTATGTGGAAAGGGCATGACAATTAAAGTTTTACATAATGGAATTACCTATCTCTATGGCTTGGATTTCAAAATACTTGAGTACTTATTTAATGTTGGAAGAAAATGAAATAATTCATAAACAAAGTACCCCATGAACAATGTGACCATTATTCTCAGAGTATGTGTCACAGAATAAAATTACCCTGATCTATATTTAAGTGTGTTATGGGTATTTATAGGTAATTTCCTATAACCACATTCTTATGCATTCATATAGGAGTTATGTGGGTGAAAATAACCAACATCATGCCTTAAAAAACATGAAAATTATGTGTTCATGAAGGATGACTGTCACAAAGCCTAAAATTAATTATATCTATATAAGGGACACATGAATATAAAGGATCAATGATGTACAATATCAAATGAATTTTATTCTACAAAGGATTTTACGGCTGTGAATGATCACTTCAACCCCACCGAACATGAATTTCATGCCATAAAGGATCATCCTTTTGTGAATAAAGTTATTTAGTTATGAAAGATTTATTCAAGAATGATTAATTTCTTTCATGAATGATGGTATTTCTTCACAGTAAATTCCCCTTTCGCTAAAAAATAATCCTAACTTAAAATGACCATAAAATTTGATCTATAAGTCCATTTTTCTTCACAAGTAGTCAAATTGAATAATGAATGATGACCTATTCCCTTGGATATAGATTCCCCCATAACTAGTGTTTTCCATAGAGAAAAAGTGTCTATAATACCCTAAAAAATGGTTTTATGGTTTTGATAACCTTTTCTTTAGTAATGTATGAAATACATGCCCTACTAATAGGAGGTTCTCACCACCACATCAGTAGAATTAGAAATATTTTTGAGGAATATTCATCCCTTTGTGAGTGGGAAATCATGTAGTGCATAGAGATCCCATTTTCAAATTCTTAATGCATAGAAACACTTTTCTTCCCACACTTGATTTGTGTTTTCTATGTGATGACCATATCACGGATTCCATAACAAAGTGCATGACATACATTTTTTGATTCCAACAAAATATACCCTAGATTTAGATTCATTTTAAATGACAAGAATCTAATTCTAAGGTACTATTGGACATTTTTCACATTACTCGATCATTTGGTAAGATTATAGATTGAAATCACTAATAATGTGATCTTCAATAAATGGAGGATCTAATCACATGGATTTTTAGCACCAATAATAGAATCTCAACTCAAGGTGTTTGGGTCACTAAGAAGAATAATTTACTCAAGGATTTGTTTTTATAAATATAAATAATCAGCTCAAGGATTTTAACATTATCGCACAAGGTTAATAGTGGAAACCCAACCTAAATAGGCACGCCCAAATACTTGGATGGTAGGGGGAATAGAATGAAAGTGGAATTTATGGTTATATTTGGGATAAGAGATATAAATGTAACAATATATCTAGTAATAATAGGAATTTTATCACACATAATTATTAATAAGTGGATTTTCATTCTGGTATGTGATTAGATATAGATGAAGCTCCATGGCTATACCCAAGATAGAAGATCTAGGTTTTTTTTAATATAGTATACTAGTGTATGCTAAATTTATAAAAATAGATATTAATTTTAAAGACCAAACCCTAGGATAATTTGGATAAAATTATAATTTGTGGCCAGATATGAGATAGGATATCTGGATGTCACTAATAAGAATCAAGCCATGTATAGTTCTGAATAAGGGGTATTCTGTGCTGACCAAGCTCATTCACATGATAGAAAATATAATGGTTCTGCCTTAGTGAAATGTTGTCATAGAAGGACCTATGTGAGCTGGTAAACCCATACAATAAGAACTCTTACGTAGATCTAGCTTGTACATAAGGGAATTTCATAAAATAAAATAGACCTCTATAAGAAGATTAAGGTATTTTAGTATGGACCATCGAATCATGTGTTTTAAGGTGTCACGAACCAACCCAAGTCACCCCTAAACTAGGTACTTGAGATAACCCATGAAAATACTTGAATGGAGTTCTTGATCCCCACAGGATGGTGATAGGCTCTCAAGAATTAACAAGAATGCATTGAAAATAATTTATCCTAATAAAAATAATAAGTAAGAAGTATAAGAAAAATAATAAAAGGTAAATAAACCAGGAACTCCAATATAATAAATAAAAAACATGATACAATATCTTGGAATATAATATTTATGGACAATACAATTGAAAAAAAGGAAAAAAAAATACAATAAGACCCCAGAAACTAGTCTCCATGTGAAAGTGAGGAAAATAAACTTTCACTTACACTAAAATGAAAGCAATATATCCAAAAAAAATATGATACATACAAGAAGCTTGATAACCTGTAATATATTGGCTCAAATGAAAAATATATTTGGTCTCCACCTTTCAACCTAATTCATAATACTTTAAAAGTAAATATGTAACATGATAGTTTCAAAAAATAGGTATAAAATATGTTTCCATGGCTTTCTCATTTAAAATAGGAATATAAATTTTTTTCATTTAAAAATGCTCCACTTTAACAAAGACAAGTTTCTTTCCAAATAAAACCATAATATATTTCCTTTAACAAAATCATTTGTAAATTATAGTTAAAATAGTTTTAAGGAAACCTTGAAAGAAACTGAAATAGATTTTAAAAAATACAAGGATCCATATCATGGAATACTAGGTTCTCAAGGGAAAAATAATTTGCATAATTTTACACAAAACAAGAAGTATGGTGACTTTTTAATAGTTTTACAAATAAATTCACAAGATCATATTCTCATAGTTTAAAACAAAACATGGAAATAAACCATTCTATAACAGTTTGAAAAGTGCATATATATATATGCACAATATATTTCAAAAACATAAATCAATAACCAATAATGATAATAAAAATATTTAGCAACATGGTAATAAGTATTAAGGTATATGATTTTAGGGATATCTAGGATCCTCACACCTCAAGTGAGTAAGGAAAATAAATAAATGGGTGCACATTCACTTTCCTGTGACTCAAGCCTAGAAACTAGAGATCAACATGATGTTTTATTTATCAATGTTTAGTTATAATTTTTATAAATATCCAATTTTAGGGAGGCTAAATATAACTATCCGTTCTTTTCCAAGACCACCCACCTAATACCCAAGCTCCCATGGGTTATCCCCCTCTCATGGAGGCACTATTTTCACAATTAAACCCAACTTTATCAAAGTAGTGACAGTATTCCCATAATTGATCATAAACATGTTTTTTAATCATTTTAAACATTGATTTATTTTCCACTTTAAAAACAAATTTCAAGAAGTAAAAACCTTACCTTTGAAAAATTTAAAATCTATTTCAAAAAGAAGAAAACTGGATTTATTTGAAAAAGCCTTTTCTTTCCCTGAAACCATAAAATGTTCCAACAAGGCCTTTCCAAATATCTACTCAAGAGCGAGTCTTTTAAAATAAATTCATAGATTCAACCATCAAATATTCAATCAATAATTTAAATTAAAAAAAATAATACTTTAACCTTTAAAATATATTTAAATATTAATTCATATAAATACACATTTTTATCATTTGTTAAAAACTCTAGAAAGAAAAAATCCATCGATATAAATACCAAAATATATGAAAAACATTAAAACACATTTAAAATCCATCAAAAAATAATATATATATATATATATATATTTAATTTTAAAGAGATATGCATGGGACACCAACCTCAAATCTCATCACTTCCAATGATTGTAGAGGTAATCCACCATGATACAGCCCAAAAAGACTTTATAAAACCCAGAGGGATCCAAATGAACCTTAAGACATCAAAATATACCAATTATTAAAAACCCCTAGATATTAAATTTAACACCATGGATTATAGGGTTAAATAGGATAGAAGCACAAGAGATAAGACAAGAGGAGATCTTACCATGAATAACCAACCTTAAGAATTGAAGAAACTATAAGGATCCACCATGGAAGAGGAGAGAAACCAAATAAGTGATATTGGGATACATAGGTGTCGAATGATAGGAAATAAGAACCCTAAAGGGTTAAACTTGGATAGAGGAAAAATGGTAAAAACCCATTATTAAAACTAGGATGACCGAATTAATAGTGTGAATCACTATACATGATGTGAATGAACTTTTTCTCTGAGTAATCATGATGTGAAGTCCCCTTTCATTGAATGAATGAATTATTCCTAGAAATGAAAAGGCTTTAATACGGGAATTATAGGAGCTATGTAAATTTGATTCATGAAATGATGCCTTGTGTCGTGGTGTGAACTACTACAATTTGTAGTTTCTAGCACTACAGCCTCTCTTGAGCCCTATGAAAATCTTAGAAACCTAATACCATGAGGGGTCTAAGTTAAAAACCCATAAATTAATAAATAAAAAGTAAATTCAAGGTCAATATGTTACAATACTCCTCACCATAACACTTTTTATCCCAAAAAAATCTCGAGGACAATGGTTGATCAAGTGGAAGAACTTACAACTCAAAAGAAAAAAAATCCAACAAGGACTATATTTCAAAGCCCAAAACCCATCTAAAACCAAAGAAAATACAAACACTAAATGAATACTTAACCATTAAATCTAAAAAAATAATATAATTACCAAAATATAACTAAAAACCAACCAAGATCTCTTGTTCAAGACCATAAATCAAAGGATCAATGTGCAAAACTCAAAAAATATCTCAAAGGATATTTACCAAAATCCTCCCAAAACCATAAAGTTCTAAAATTGCTCATTTTATTTATTGAAATAAAATTTACCATTATAATTTTTAAATTATATCATATCTATTTTATAGTTTCATAATTTCATTTTTAAATTATCTTACAAAACTAAAATTACATCTTTAATTCTATTTTGAAATTCATATGCCAAGTTCCTTTTCAATTTATCTTAGAAAGTTACCTTATTAATTTCAAATTCAACTTAAATTATTTTTTCATTGTCTTAAATCCATCATTTGAAACCATTATGAAATCCAATTCCATTTAATACTTTTAAATCACTTTATAAAAACTCATTTATCACTTTTGAACAAAAACCAAGCTTTTCGATAATAGCCTTCAAATAATAGATTCAAACATTTTAACTTTCTTTGAATAATCATGATTTTTTTTAAATCAAATTCATAGTATAAGATCCCTTTATTAATTTTCAAATGCCAAATAATTTCTTTATTTTTTAAAACCAACAGATACTATTGGGGATGATTTAAACTTAAAACCACCCCAGACACCCCATAGTGGTGAAACCACCACGATACACACTAAAAAGTGGTGAAAACAAAAAAGAATTTATTAGGAAAGACCACCCTTACTTTATTTCAAAATAACAAGGATGAAAAAGGTTAAAGGATACCATGATTAAATTTAGGTTCCACTAAGACACACTTACCGATCCTCAAGAAATGGAGTGAGAAAACTATTTAATGTGAGATACTCAATAATGGTGGTATCCCCACCATATTAGAATTATATTAAACTATTGGATCTATAAAAACAATTATACTATTCTAAGGAACCAATAGAGGAACAAAAATCAACAACGATGAAAAATTTTCAATGAGGTTTCACTAATTTATATTCCTTCATAATTTGGATGATAGTTATTTAATAACTTCCTCATAAAACAACCCTAAACAACCCATTTAATACCAAATCACCACACCTGATAATCTATAGACATCACACTAGTACAAGATTCCCAAAAATATTACTACCTCAAACAAAAAAATCAAAATAGATCTCATAATAGAATGTCAGATAGTAATAAAAAATGCCTAAAAAGAAATCATATCTCAATAAAAACTTCATAGTCTATCCTTAGGTCAAGTGAGGGTAACCCATGGACATGATTTTGAAACATTGAATCCTAGTGAATCAACTAAAACAACAAATCATAACTAACATTTATTCCCAATTACCCCAACACTAACCTAATCTTTCCTATGCATAACCATTTTAAAAAAATCCCAACATAAGTCCCACATCATACCAAGAGAAGATAAGAACAATAAATTATAAAGGCAATAATATTCCCAATATAACAAACATCCCATATGGAATAATAAAGGGAAAAAATAAATCATTAAACACCTCAAAGGTTTCAACATCTCAAAGAATACATATTTTTCTAAACCAATTCATGTAACCCCACAAATTCAAACTCTTAAAACTCTTTTTAATAAAGTTTAGAAACTCAACACATGAGAAACATTGAGTGAGAAGCAAAATAAATTGGATCCTTACACAACTAAGATAGAATACATCAATGAAAAAAATCAATTTAAAAAATTTATCATAGGAATCCCAAAAATAACCAAAATACAACTCATGAAATCACAAGATTAATAGGAGGAAAAAAACCACGTCAAAAGAAAACTCAAATGTCCTATATGCCAACATCTGAAAGGAAATTCTAAAAGAATCATGATTTAACCCCCCCATGAGTGGTCCTTCCATGGATTAGTATGAATAATATAATTCTATCACTTATAACTCAAATTATCTCGAATCAAGTTTAAAAACTTAACCTTAAAAAACTCATGAAGCTCAAACCAGATGAAAAAATCCTCAACCCTTAGCAGTGATATCACTACTTTCTAAGAATATTGTTGCCTGATGACAAGAGGAGGATTCAGGTTTCAAAACTCCTGAAGAAAATCCTCATACTGAGGAAAGAGAGGGAGAACTCTATGCTTTGAGACTGGAGTAGATGGAAAAACCATTCTAATAAAACCTTGATTAACCAAAGAGTATATTAAATCCATATGGCTGGAAAAAACTAAAGACAATAAATAAAAACACCATCGAAACAAATCCCAAAACTCAAACCTCATGATATAAAACACATATCAACAAGTGATATAAAAAAATCATTTAAATAAACCTCAAATCCATCACTTTCTAAATTCATAAAAAACAATCCAAATATATATTTATTTGAATAAGTAAAAGAAATTAAACACTTTAACCTAAGAGGGTTTTATCAAAACTCATTTAAAAAATAACTTCCATTCATTAAATAATTTTTTTACCAAAATATTTATAAAAAATAATTTCAAGAAAAAAGAACTTTTACTCTTTGGGAAACTATTTAAATATATTTACATATTTTGTTAAAATAATCCTGAAATTCAAATAGTTCAAAACCATCCATTTTAAAAGAACTTCCAACTTAAACCCTTTAAATGATTTTAATTAAGATTTATTAATATAACTTAAAAAAATTTAAAATAATTAAAACTATCCCATTTTATAATGGTATTAATGAACTTTCAAAAAATCAAACATATTTTTAAATCCAAAATTGTTTATACACATTTCCAAAACAAAATATCATTTTGAAATTATTCCCGATTTTTTAAATATAAGCACATTTTAAAAATCAAATTTCAAAGATTATTATTTAAAATTTCCATTTATATTGAACCCTAAACAAAAAAATACTCACATGATAGCATGATTCATTATAACAAAATAAAAAAAAAATCTCAAATTCCATAAATATATTTTTTAACATCATGGAAAATCACAGCAACACAAGGATTAACTACATGGAATTTCCAACCATATTCTAACCATATGAAGTCTAATGAAATTCAATTTGCTAATATGATCTACACATGATTTTAAAAACCCATTATAGGCACCACATTCCCCTAAGTTCCCCTATTTCTATTAAAACTCATAAATCACAAGAAATTAAAGACCAAAATTCTCAGGTAACCGGGAACCAGGATCAGTCCCAATATAGAATCATCTTGGAAAACTCTAAAAAATAGGTCTCATCATGAATGATGGTGACCAAGAACCTATATTTTATTTACCTCTTGAGTTTTAATTATCCTAACTCTTTCCCACTAGACTTTCCCAGATAATAAGACAAACCTACCTTTGATACTAATTTTTAACAAACCAAATTAGGTCACCCCTAAATTATGTACTTGATTTTTCCTATATTAAGGATTAAATGTAATTACCAATCCCCATGGGCTTGAAACATGCACTTGGGCAAAAAAAAAAACACATTGGGGATGATTTTGATGAAAAATAATAATAATAAAGCAGTAGAAGAACTGAAATAACATTTAAATAAACTAGAAAATACAATATAATAAATAAACAACATGATATAAGATCTAGGAATAAAATTATAATGATAGGTACAACTGATAATAAGGAAAAATAAATACAACATGGCCACCAAAAACAAGTCTCCATGTGCAGGTGAGGAAACTACACTTACACCTCCACAAAACTAGAACCAAGAGATCTATGAAAATACACTATATCCAAGCAGCCTACTAACCTATAATATATAGATGTGAGCTAAAAATCCTAAAAGTTCACCACCCACTGACCCAATTCATAACACTTTAAAAGTAAATATATATCACTCTAGTTTAAAAATAGAGATAAAAAAATAGATTTCTATGGTTTTCACATTTAAAACAAGAATTAAATAATTTTCCTTATTAAAAATACCCCACTTTCTCAAAATCGAGTATCTTTCAAAAAAAAACCACAATTTATTTCCTTCAACAAAATCATTCATAATTGTTTGTTAACATAGTTTTAAGGATGACCTTGAAAGAAAATGGAATACATTTTCACAAAAAACAATTATCCATGTCATGGAATCCTAGATTGTCAAGGGAAATAAGTTTTTTATAATTTTATATAAAATGGGAAGTATGAATACTCTTCAACAGTTTTATAAATAAAATACTGATATCAAATTTTAAAAGTTTTTAACAAAATATATAAATCAAACATTCCATAATAGTCTAAAAAACACACAAATATATAAAAACCATTTCAAAAACATGGATCAATAACCAATGTTGATAATAAAACCATTTTGTACCATGTTAAGGATTCCTAAAGTATATCAGGTTAGGGATAGTTAAGATCCTCACACCTAAAGGGACCATGTAAAATAAATAAATAGATGCACACTCACTTTCCTAGAACTCTGGATCAGGGACTTGAGATCACCATCACGTGTCTCCATGACTTACCAATTTTTAGTTATAGTTGTATTAAATAACAAATTATAGGAAGGCTAACCATTCCTAGTCACGATTCTCCAAGATTACCCACCTAATACCTAGGCTCCCATGGGATGTCCCCCT
This sequence comes from Viscum album, assembly GCA_963277665.1. Lineage (NCBI taxonomy): Eukaryota > Viridiplantae > Streptophyta > Magnoliopsida > Santalales > Viscaceae > Viscum > Viscum album. The sequence continues at coordinate 1,282,565,886 of OY728153.1, forward strand.
CTCACATAGGCACAATTTTTATAATTAAAATAATTTTAAGGAGACATGTTATCAATAAAAATCCATATTTATCAATTAAATTAAAACATCCCAAAAACCTATCTTAAAAATTCCTTCAAATCATTTTCAACATTTACTCATTTTACATAATCAAAATAGATATCAAGAAGTCAAAACCATTCCTTTAAAAAATTTAAAAACTCTTTCAAAAAAATAAATAAATCAAGATTTATATGATTTAGACTTTTATTTCCAAGAAATAATAAAAATTTAACCAAGACTTCCCAAACATTTACTCTAGTTCGAGTCTTTCAAATCAATTCAAATATGTAACCATCAAAGATCCAACTATACATTTCAATTTCCAAAATAGGGATTAAACCTTTAAAATAGTTTTAAAGATCAATCCCCATGAAAACAACCTTTTATCATTTTTTGAAAACTCAATAAATAAATACTCCATTGATATATATACTAAAATATAATTTGGAACATTGAAATAAATTTTAAATCTTTCATGAAATCACAAATAATCATAGATTTAATTTTAAAAAGAGATGCATGGGATACCTACCTCAAATCTCATTGATTCCAATGACTGTAGAGGTAAACTACCATGAAAAATACCAAAAAACCATTAAAAAACCAATAAGTATCCAAAAGAACCATAAAAATTAAAATCACCCAGTTAATAACAACCTTAGATCTCAAATTCTACCACCATGGCTTCTAGTGTTAAATATTATAGAAACACATGGGAGAAAACAAGAGGAGATCTTACCTTGAAGAACTACCCTCAAGAATTGAATAAAATTAAAGGATACACCATGGAAGAAGATAAAAGCCAAATAGTGACCATATAAAGTAATATGTGTAAAATGAGAGGGAGGAGGACCCATAAAAGGGTTAAAATCATATTAGGTCGAAGTGGTAAAAATCCATTGTTAAGACTGGGCTAATCACATTCATACCATTTATCACTATTAATAGTGTGGATGGAATTTTTACCCAAGTAATTATTGTGTGCAATAACCTTTCACAAAAAGAATTAGTTATTCCTATAAATGAAAATAATTCAATATGATAATGATGATATTTAGATAAAAGTGGTTCACATCATGATTCCCTATGTCGTGTTGTGAACTACAAAAATTTTCTATTTCCAGCAACAAAATATCTCCCAAGACCTCCAAAAATCTCAAAAACTGAAAACCACAAAGAGTACTAGGTAAAAACCAATAAATAAATAAATAAAAAATAAATTGAAGTTCATTATATGATATGAGTTCACACGACAGGGAGAAATTCTGATGGGAATTTTCCAAGAAGAAAATATCAACTCAAGGACTTGGGGTTTCCAAGAAGAGTATCTCAACTTTAGAAATTTTGTTGTCTAAGAGGAGTATCATGACTCAAGTAATATGGGTATTTTAAATGATTATCTTGATCCATGGAATTTTGATCTTTATTGAAAATTTATACCCAGATATGAAAGGGTGCATGAATATTATTTCATAATATTTCTTTAAAAATGAGTATGGTGAACAATTGTGTAACATCAATGGTATTAAATTCCACTTTCATAGTTGGGTTATGAAACATGTAAATAAGAATATAATAATTCCCAAGTCAATGGGACATGATGACAAGTGATAATAGGCTAACCATTAGCAATGGTGGGACCACTCCACACTATTTAAAATATAGGGGGAACTTTCCTCTAGGACCGAAAACATACCGTAGAAGTTACTTAGCAGATTAAAGGAAAATATAATATTCAATTTTAAAAAGGGGTCCATTCATATTATTAAATAAACCTATTACCAATTTCTCTTAAATGGAGAACCAAGAGGATACACTCAAGGTTTTGCGTCGCCATGAGAATATTCTTAACTCAATACTTTTGGGTTGGTGATGACTCATACATAAAATATATAAATTAAGTTCATGGATAAAAGTTTATTATTAAGGGTTAAAGCACACTAAAGGTTGTTCTACCATGTATTTAACAAATTCTTAGGTAAAAGGGATATAACATAAAATATACCAAGTACACAATCATTAGAAAATTGGGTCCCACTCAATGTGAAAAAGTGTCCTTATCATGAAAGAAAATATACCTATGGAATAGTTTAATATCACATAAAGGGGAAAAAAATAAGATCTTCTATAACTTTTATCTTGACCATTGGGTCTATAATTCATACCTTGAATTTTTATAGGTATAATTTTTGGTCCTTAAAATCTTTAAAACCTTTTTATTTTTGTGTTCTAACTTTTTTTTCAAGGTTTTTATGTTCTAACTTTTGAATAAGCCATGAAAGAGGGAAGATCAACAAGTGAAGACTTTAATTTTTATCAAACTCCCCTTTATATGTTTTCAAACTAATAATTATTTTTATTTTTTTTAATGTTTGATATGCTCTCTATCTAAGGGTAAGACTTATCAAGTAAATAATTGACTTTTGATAAGTCCTACATTTATAAGTTTTCCAAATGACAAGTATTTTTTTTGTATTTTGATGTTTCTTATACTATAACCTTTACCTAATCCATGAAAGGGGAAGTATTAATAATTGAAGAATTGAATTTTGGCCACCATTTATGGTTATTTAACCTAATAAGTATTTGTGTCTCTTTTAATGCCTCTCAAACTCTAAATTATTCCCACTTCATGTAAGGAGAAGGATTAATGAGTGGAGAATTGGTTTTTTATTAGGCTATCCTTTATGGGTTTTCAACCAGGAAATACTTTTTATCTCTCTATTTTTTCAACTTCTCTAAATTCTTCCTAGGATATGTAGAGTGCATGACTAACGAGAAGAGTCTTTAATTTTTCCTAGGATTACCTTTATATGTTTTTATACAAGTGATTAATATAGATCTTTCCTTTAGTAGTTCAAGGTCTTGAAATATGGACTTGTTAATTGATGATTAAGGTCAAATAACTTTAGCTAAGTGTTATGAGGTTTAACTTCATATAACTTTGATTAAAATTTGTGATATATATATATAAAGGGATAGGAAAACCCAAAATTAATATATTAATAGAAAGACCAATTCTAATATAGATAACTTCAAGGACATGTAAACAATTTTTAAGGTCAAGATGCTTGGATTGAATTTGTAGTTGGTACTAGTATAGGATCCACGTGTCACTATGTATTTTGTGATAATGAAAATAAATAATTACATAGTTCTCTTGAAGGGGAATTTTTATCATAATTTAGTTGAACTATAAAATTAGGGAAGGCATATATTGACACAACTATTAAATCTCCTATAGATTTGAACCCTTACATTGATATAGCTCTTACATAAGGGATGATTTTACAATTTTAAGTCACATGGATTAGAACACTCTAAGTAGTTAAATTCCACATAGGATATAATACTCTAGATATTTTAAAGTCATGTGATATGAATAATGTGCCATAAGTTTTATGGTCATATGGTAAGGACCACTTGTATTTTATTTTAAGTTATTATGACTAGGACTACGTGCTATGTAATTTATAGTTATACAATAATTACTTCTATTAATTTTTGTTTAATGGAATATATATTTTACTAAAGTGTCATGGATTTTATGATCATGCAACCTAGAACCACCTCAATAGAGTTTGTAATTCATAAGGGTATAAAATTCATCGATATTTCAGATCCTCTTGAACATGGGTGAAACTGATTGGTAAATCATTTCTTGAAATGTATGAATCATATATGATTGAATAATTAATTATGGGAATAGTTTGATCATTAGTAATGGATAATCCATTATCACACTATTAGAAAGTAGTGCACTTTTTTGGGTGACTCTATTTTGAGACTAAGAACACATCCTAAGGGTTACTTAGTGGATCAAAGGCAGCTTTTTTTGTTCACTATTTATTCATAAGAAACCAAGAGGAGAACATTGAATCATGTTTGGGGTTTATTTAGATGCATTTATGAACCCATTACCAATTTCTATGATAGGGAAAACCAAGGAGAGAATCTTGACGGAAGGAAATGGGTTTTCAATAAGAGTGTCTCGAATTAAGTTTAAGATTCCAAGAGGAATATCTTGAATCAAGAAATTTGTTTGATGGTGATTTAAATATCAAAGGAATTAAATAGGTTAGATGGAAGAGGATTTGTTCAAATATGTTTTGAATACTCTATAGTTACACCATCATATGCTAGGTAGTCTATTTGGCCAAGAGGAATAGACCCTAATGAAAAAAGAGGGTAAATTAAAACCTCACAAGAAATAGAGTAAGGTATCATGATTTAATGTGGGGAATAGTCATTAGTTATATAAAATCTATCATTTGTAAGATATTTTTTGTATTTATACACGTATTTTAACTCTCCCAAGGAAAATAGTAGGATAATGTGAAGAAAAATCCCTTATATAAATGAGAGCGAACATAGTTTAAGGTCATATATGATTAACCACTCCAAGTAGTTTATATGGTAATATAGAATATACCAAGAATTTTATATTTTAAGTTCATGTGATTAAGACCTTAAATAATTTAGTTTAGGGTCTTTCAATAAGGACCTCATATTATATATTTTAATTTCATGCAACAAGGACCTTGTGTTTTGTAGTTTAGAGTCATACAGTAAGGACTTTGTCCACCTGACATGAATTTTTAGGAATGATCCTTTTTTAGGGATAATTACATACATGAATATTTCAAGAGTCTTAGGATCCTTTAAATATAAAAATACATCCTTAATATACTTTTGTATCTAATATTTAAAGATAGATCATCCATGGATTATAAATCCAAAAGTAAATGATAGATATAATAATTGGGATGATATTTTTAAATTTCCCCCTCACGTCTCTTGATATTTGTAATCTCAAGAAGGTTATGATCTAATAAACAAATAAAATATGTATCCACATGATTAGACCTAAATTAATGGACATTTTTAGTATTTATTTGACAAATGGGTGACCCTTATTCATTTAAACACTTTATGTGACCTTCATAGGGTGTTTACATGGTTGAAGTTGATATTTGGGTGTTAATGACTCCATTATCCCCTCATTTACATTCTCTTTAATCCAATACATAAACACGAAACACATATCTATTATATTAATTAATGATAAATGGTAAGGGAAGTATATAGTAGGGTCTCTCAAATTTTCCTCCAATGGTCTCTTGATCCTTGGAAGCTCAAATGAATTATTCTCTAATGCAAGGGTGAATTACTTAGAAAATTTCTCAATCTGGAAGGAATAAACCTTATTTCATTAACCTCTACTAGGATTAATACATTTTTTCTATATATTCCACAAATGGTATGATAATTATGGGTACATTTATGGATTTTATATCTCGGAAATTATGGCCTAATCTCAATCTATTCAGGGGTATGAATTGAAGATATTGATAATTGGGAAATCTATGGTTCCGTCACTATAATAGAGAACATTGATTATCTAGGGGATTGTGAGGATATCACCAAGGTGAAATGATGTTTGGAATAAACTTGATAAGGGTTGAATAATATGAAAAATTCTCCCTAGCCTTACAGGATAAGGTAATTCACTACAAGGAGAACCGTTTTAGTAAAATGATGGTATTTAACCATAGAAAAAATTTCCATAAAGTAACTCTATAATTACATTCCATATATTTTCATTATTTTCACTGAAATTAAATGATATGTTATTCAATGGATAAATTCCTGAAAACTTCATAGGGTTGATGGTAATAAGTCACAACAACACACTTTACTTTCCTAATGAAATGACATTAGTTATCAATGTAATTCTACTTGGGTATACTAGTGACTGGATCTACCTTTAACATCTAGAAAACACTCTATCAAATTTGCATTATAAGGCATTAATAGGGTTAAATATACCTTATTTAGTGGAAGGTGGGATATCATCATGATATTCTTCACCAATTATAGGACTAAAGCATAAGAAAACCTATTTCACCTCAAAATATTATATAAGTGTGTGATCATATATATCATGTGTACATTCTTCAGGACCATGTGAAAATTTTCCAACCCATATGATACCATGTTGATGGAAAAAATAGAATCATATTTCATTAAACACTTCTTTTTGAACATTCTTATTCATTACTCAAATAACATTGATCGAGAAAATAGGTTCCCCACATCAGAAGAGTATCTTGTTTGGTGGGATTGTGCCCATGGTCTTGTTTTATAGGATGGTTCCAATTGATGTTGTTCCTAAAAAGAGAATCTTATTTATTGGTATTATGATTGTTCTCTAAATATTGGGGGAATGAAGCCCAAGAATGTTTATCTTGGTTAAATAATACTTGGGTAATTTAGTTTCTATTTTCCTTGTATATGTTAAGTATATCTAATCTTTAGAGGTTGAGAATTATAATGTATTATAGTCAAAGTTCCAGAGAGAATTGGTATCATGATTTGTTAATTTAGTTATGACTTTATGATGGAATTTGTATTATATAATGACTCATGGGATAACCTATTATCAATCATTTCTATGTTATAATACTAGTCCTTTCCCATTATTCTTCCTATTCAAGGAGAATGGATGACACACATGTCATATATGCCTTGGTACTATCTAATGATAATTGAATATCATTTACCATCCTTTTAGAAAATCATTAAAGATGAATCATTACTGGATCATGTGTATTATAATATTATGGAAAGGGAAATAATCAGGTAATCATTCTACCCTAAATTAATTGGTTTCTTAATTTCTAGAGTTGTGATCAGGTTTTCGTCTAAGGTAGAGATGGAGTACCATATAACCTGATCATTATAGAAGGAATAAACTTTATTCTTGTGGCTTTCAAAGTCACATCACCTCAACCTTATTGTATTGGGGGTGAAAATATATATTTTTTTATTTCCCTAAATTATTTATCTATGATGGTGTTTATTTATAATCTATTTTATAGGTTCCCTGAATAACTTTATCTATATGTTATTCTATAGTCTAAAACTTTCAGAACCCACTAAGATACTTCAGGGGGATAATCATGGTTGATAAATCACCCTATAGGTTCTCTACACATATCTCAAGTAATTTTTCCTGGGGAATATTTATTTATTAGAAGTATATTTGACACTTACATATTGCAAAGAATCCCATGAATCTCTCATTCTCTCAGTACTTGTAATTAGAAATGTTGGTGATGGTTGTTCTCCTCAATGTAGAGATTAATAAGTAGAATACTTATTGAAAAATATATTCCTAGATTAAAATAAACCTGAATATAAGGTTATTATATTAGATAAAGGTAATAAATTATAATGACTACATGAATCAACTAATTTTGAATGATTCTTGTTATTCTAGAACCCCCAATATTGGGCCACACTATAAAGAAAAATTGGTGAGGTGCTACTTTGGATATCACATTCCATCAAATGTCGAGAAGTTGGGATTCATAAAATTGGGTGGAGGAGGATTCAAATACACCCACTTAGGATAGGATTTCCACTATAGTCATACCAATGCAAATTTTCCTCCTATATCCTCCATCTAAGTGGTGAGATCATCCAATACTTCTTAAGTTTACTTCATGTGAATTTTTGAAATTGGAAATTAATGTTTTCCTAGTGGAGGGACGTCTTATTAATTAATAGGACCTATGGTAAAATGGGTTTTATAATTTGATATTAAGTTGATAGAGTGGATAAATTATTCCATTGTGGGTTAATATATCTATTCTCATTGAGGAGTGATAATTTAAGAAGGCATTCTAACTTAACCTTGAAGATCATGCTTAATGGGTATCTTTCCCATGAGAAATTTATCATTGATCTGCTCAATATTTTCTATTCTAGTATTAAACTGAGAAATATTCTCATATTTTGAGAAAATTTCACAAATGTTAGATATTTTATGGTTGGTAAAAAGATACATCTTATTTCACATTTCATTGGTATTGTCCTATCAAGTGTTCGATATTGGAATATTTAGAGGGAATCCCAAATGGGATTTCCATTGATTCCAGGTATATACTCCTTCATTACTTACATATGTGTGGGTGTAATTATCTATATATACCTCATAATTGTCATGTTCTTCACCAGTATCATGCCTTTTAGTGGTATTCAAGTCAACAATAATGAATTTTTCTAATTTGAATGTTGTAGTAAGAAACACATATTTCCTTGGAGGAGTTACATCTATGGTTTATGCATATTTCTTCCCAATAAATGATATTGGGGATGATTGTGGGGGTGAAAATTATACCAGAAGCACTAGATGAGGTTTCCCCTGGGATATTATAGTTTCAACTGCAGCTCTCCTCACTTACCAGGCTGATATTATTCTAGGTGATAGATATAGTGTGATATCACTACAAGGACCTCCATATGGGTTAGTGTTATCCTTCATTAGTGAGGTGTATATTGAAGTAGTTAACATTATTATATTTTATGAAATTTAAAGCTTTTGGATTATGGTGATCTATAATAAGCCTCGATCCACTATCGGGATACACTAATGGGCCTTAGGGGTATTTTAAGTAGTAGTGATATTGACCTGCTCTTGAGTTATAGTGTTTGGATGCCCCCAATAGGATCTCCTATTGGATACCTAAGTCCATATGACTAGGTCCCACACAAATTCCTCTGTAACTTCATGTGGAATTGGGGTTAAGAGTTTGTGATGATGAACTCAGTGAATAAGAGTCCTTATAGTCATCTCCCATGTGATTTTATGGATCCGGTATACTTCATCCTCCACCTTCATAAGGCAAGGGAGGTAGACACTGCCTTGTTTTGAAGAGATACCCCCAAATGAGTTTGATGTTGAGATGGGGGTTTCCTACCCAGCTGTTTTATTGATGCGGCATAGTATTATATGGACTTATTCTATCTGAACCATCGTGATCTATTTCCAAGGTTGTAATTATTCCTTCATAGAGGAATTATTTCACCATTATATTTACCATATACACTATAAGTGTTGGGTAGGATAAAATAGACATTTATGCATTGGATTTGAAGTAGTTGTGGTAAAAAATGATATATAATTGAGGTGACATTGGTTGGAGTTTGATGGAAACCTTCACTACTGTGAAAATTCCACCAGGATGGCTAGAGATCTTGGTTTCTTATGGTATATTCATCATGGATGTAATTTGAATTCTATGAAAGAAAAAGAAAACCATAAATTCGGTATCACTAATAATAATGTATGGTCAATAAACTTATTTCCTAATAAAGGATTCACTTCTGGTTCACCAATCTGTTTCCAATGCCTTTTCAAGCCCCGTAGGTCTATTTTGATTGTTCTAGGTCTCACATGGATCTCCCTCTTTCTAAATCTGGGAGGCCTCTCGATCACCTGGGGTGGTGATGATGGAACCTTTTTTCAGATGAGAGTACAAGAATTCGACTCATCTCTTAAGGGGTCTTAATGTCTAGTCCAAGACTATTTTATATATTTAAGACATGTTCACGAATCCTTCTTGGTAATAATACCAAATTCTCTTATGAAATTTATTGACTAACAACGTGCATTTAAGATTAAATGCACATGGTAATTATATTTTCTCTCATTTGACCCAAGTATATGGTCACTCTATATATTAAAGCCATATTGGTAGGCATAGTGGAGTTTATAAAATTATAGGGAGACAATGTGATCATGTGAAAGGAAACATGAGGTATTATAAAGTTTGGATCAATCCCATGAAAGGTTCTTTCTATATATCCTTGTAAAGGGAATCATAACCCAAATAGTTTAGGGACACTTAACGAGACACGTTGTAACTTTTAACATCACATGACAAGGACCATTGTAGTGAATTTTATTATCATGCATCCATAAACACTTCTAAGTAGTTTTAAGTCAAGTAGAGTGGACTACTAGGTTAAGGGTACCTAATAATGGTTTTATGTGGGACTTATTATGAATAATCCCTTTCTTGTTTATCCTTTTCAGTTGGTAACTCAATAGGAGAGGGTATGGTTGGGGATTGCAACTAAAAAGAGGCCCATTTATCTTCATCATTTCAGGACATGATGGAATCTTATGATCTTTACATAAGAAAAGAAGATATGGGTCATCTTATACTCATCACATAAGGAATGATGGGTCAACCTATGCTCATCACATTAGGCAGTTGGTTTCTTATAATTTTCATATAATAAAACTAATCATTCTTGGGAGATAATACCTCTTGAGGGGGAGATGGTATGGTAATGATGTTGGGATTGAACCTTATAGAGTAATCCTATGAATCCTACTAGAATATAAATCAAAACCAACATAGTTTGAGTTTTACTATTTAAGGTAATGTGATAAGACTGGTCCATTCAGTTTAATATTACATAGTAAGGACTATGTGCTATGTAGTTTAATGTAATATTGTGAGGAATAGGTGTTAAATAGTTTAAATTTATGTAGAAATAAATACTAGGTGAAAGGTACTTAGTAACGAGTCGGTGTATGAATTACACATGAGGAACTCTTTATGGTTTACTATGGAAGGTGAGATAGGTGAAAGTATTTTGGGAAACCATGAGGTGGATCTCAACTCAAGCCATTTAAGGAAACCAATAGGAGGATATCGACTCAAGGTATTTTAAAAAACCAAGATGAGTATCTCAACCCAATTCATATGAGGAAACCAAGAGTAGGATCTAGACTCAAGAAATATGGTGAAACAAAGAGGAGTATCTTGACTCAAGGCATACGTGGTAACCAAGAGGATTATCTTGACTCAAATATTATGATACAAATAAGAGGATTATCTCAACTAAAGTCATATCAATAAACTAAGAGGAGTATCTCAACTAAAAGTGTTAAAGCAATGATTATACATGAGAGGCTTGGATAATAAATCTTTCACAGAAGGGGTTACCCTATGCCCAATCATACACAATGATGAACTTTTTTAAAGGGTTTAACATAGGCTACAAGATAATAGAGTCTTGTAAATTATTTTTTTATGTGAATGGATGTGTTACCATAAAAATAGGCTTGAACACCGGTATATGATATCTTTCATAATTTGGTTCAACCTTGGTTAAGATTTATGTGAAGGTAAACCATTGGAAAGAGGGAAAACAAAATTTATATAGCACAAATTGTTCATAATATTAGAGTTTTATATGAGTGTATAATTTTTTAAAGGAATGGGTTTTAAAGATGAAAATTTATAAAGGACTTTATGTGAGTGGACCACCATGGAGAAATCTCATGAGATTCCTTCATAAAGTATTATTATATGGAAATACCCATGAAGGTTATATCTAAGGAGGGAATGATAGTAAAAGTTTAATGTGGTGTACCTCCCTCTATATCTAGCTTGAATTTCAAAATACCTGAATGTATCTTCAAATTCATTCATAAATGAAATGATTTGTAAATGAAACACTTCATGAGTGATGCATATTTTCTCATTAAAGTGCATGTCTCATAAAAAAATAACCTCAAATTATATATTGAAGTTTTTGATTGGTATTTATAGGAAATTCACTATAAATGAATTCCTAAAATATATGGATGTATAGCAGTTACATGAGTGTAAAAGACCACCAATTCACCACCACAAAGCATGAGAATTATATAATTATGAAATATTACTATCATGATGCTGTAAATTACCTCTATCCATGAAAGGGTCATATTGATAGGAAGGATCAATACCTACCTTCCATAAGAAAATTTCATTCTATAAGGGATAATATAGCTATGATGGATCAAAATAACCCCACCATAAATGAATTCCATGACACAAAGAATCAACCTTTCATTGAAAAAGATACATGGCTATGAAGGATTTATTCCTGAATGTTTGAGTTGTTTCAATAATGAAAATATTTATTTGTGGTAAATTTCCATTTGCATTAAAAATAAATATCAACATATAATGACTTAAACTCTATATCTATATCCCCATTTTGGATTTACAAGTTGTCAAATTGAATACTGCGAGAAAAACTATGACCTTGACTACTGGTTCTCTGATAGTATATGTTTTTTGAGGCAAAAAAGTGTTCAGAAGACCCTCAAAAATGGGTTTTAGGGTTTTGAAAACATTTTCTTCAGAAATGGATAAAATTTATGGTCTAATCCCAATGGAAGGTTCTCAAAACCACATCACTAGACTGGGAAATGTTTTTGAGGAATCCACGTATCTTAGTGTGTGAGGAATCATGTGGAATATAGAGATCCCATTTTCATGATCTTTATGTATAGAGATACTTTTCTTCCCACACATGACATGTGTTATCTGAGTGAGAAAAATATCATTTATCCTAGGGTGAATTTTATGGAACACATTTTTTGTTGAAAAAAATTACCCCTAGAAATTGGATTCATTTAGAATGAAAAGAATCTGATTATAAGGTATCGTGGGTAAATTTTTAGTATTTATTAATCATATAATAGGCATTTGGATCTGACTCACAAATGAGAATATTTTCACCAAGAGGAGGATATCAACTCATGGATTTTTAGCACTAAGAGGAGAATTTCAAATTGAGGTATTTTTGTTTCCAAGAAGAATAATCAACTTGGATTTTAGTTTCTCCAATAATAATAACTGACATAAGGATTTTAACACCCTAGTATAGGGTTAATGGAGGAAAAACCAAACTGAATTGGTAGTCCCAAATTCTAGGATGGTAGGGGGGACAAAATGAATGTGGAATTTGAAGCTGGATATGAGATTTGGGATCTGGATGACACCTTATATCCTATGAGAATAGGAATAAAAACACATTTAGTAATTTACAGGGGTATTTTCATTATGTTATGGGATTAGAACTAGAATAATATTCATAGTTATAACAAGGAAAGAAGATCCAAGCTTCTGTATACAATTTCCCAGTGTATGGCTAATATAGAAAACTTGAGATTAATTTTACAAGACATAACTTTGGAGAGTTGTGAAGAAAGTAAAATTTTTAGTTGGGTATGAGGTAAGATATCTATACATCACTAAATAATCTATAGGAATAAAAATTAATCCACACATATATTTGAATAATGTGTCTTTTATGAAGATTAAGATTGTGCATAAGAAAGAAAATATAATGGTTCTATCCTAGATAAAATTTATTATAGAAGACCCAATGTGAGATAGTAAAACCATAAAATAGGAACTATTAAATAGATCTAAATCATACACAAGGGAACTAGGTCACATAGAATAGAATAATCTAATAATTTTAAGGTGTTGAGGGATAAACTGTTGAGACTTGGGGTTTAATGTTATGTGATGGTGACTAATTCTAATGAGAATTTTCCAAGAGGATAATATCAACCCAATGATTTATGATTTTTAAGAGGAGTATATTAACTAAAGTAATTTTGGATGCCAAGTTGAGAATCTAAACTCAATGCATTTAGTTTTCTAAGAGGATTATATTGAGTAAAGAAATTTTTTTCTTCATAGAAAATGCATACCTAGATATGAAAGAGTATAAGAATAAGATTTCATAATATTTATTTACAAATGGGTATGATTCATAAATGTGTAACATAGAGGGTATTTAAATCTACTTAATGTCACATACATGAATTATTTTAAAGGTATTTTTTAATTTATTTCCATTCTTACTTTTTTTTGGGGGTTTCCCATGCATTTTTGTGGAAATGGTGGGTTTTCAAAAATTGGGCCAAACCATGAGCCCATTTCCAGATTTAAAAATAAAATTTGTTTCTTTTATAACTCCTTCATTTTCAACATTTTACACCCATTAAACTTTCCAATTGGCATAACTTGGTATATTAAAACCACCATATCAATTTGGACCCCATAAGAATCCATAATAATTATGGATTTTGGTTTTTTTATTAAGGTGTTGGGCCAGCCTGAAAGCCTATTTCAAGCTTTAAGTTTTTTAATTATTTAATATCTCATTCAATTTTTAAGTTTTTTCAGTGATTCCAACTCTCACCCGAGCCCACTTACCCAAGGTGCGCCCCAATGCTCTCCTCCCCCTCTTTAGAGCTCATATTAATCTCGAATTAGGGAGAAACATCTCTAGATGTATCAAATCATCCAGACTTAAAGATGTAAATTGTTTCTTTCATAAATCCTTCAATTTTTACTATTTTCTCTGCATTTTAGTTCTCACATGACCTAATTAGCCTTATTAGAAGCTAATTTTTTTTAGTTGTTTGGAAATTCAGTTACTAGTGTATTTGGGGAATTTTATGAAAGATATCTCAATTAAGTGAGTTTCCTCTCATGTTCATTTTATTTGATTAGGGTTTCTTCCACTTTTATTGAGGTTCTAAAATGTCCAGAAGTTAGAGTTCATACCTGGGGTTTGTCTTTGAGTTTCTTGGTCTAATATTGAGGTTTTAGGTTGATTCTCACTCCCTTGTGGTGCGGCGGTGGTGAAGTTGATGTTTCACACAACGGATTCGGGGTTTTGACACAAAAGGTAGGTGATTCCACGTGTAATCAATTATTGATGAGTTAGATTGCTTGATTTATTAATTTATTATGTTCCTAATATGTTGTGTGTGGTGTGAAAACCATTTTTGGTAGCATTAGTTAAGCATGTAGTATTAAAGATACATTGTTTTCTTGAAGTTGGGTATTTTCTAAATGTAACTCATGTGATATCTTTTGTGGTAGTTTTATAAAATATGAAAGTGACTTATTAGTTATTGAAAGTGGATGCCAATTATTGTTTGTTAATGATTTGGTGTAATTTTGGCCCTAAAATACAGATTTGAAATAGGTTTTATGTGAAAAACATGGTTATACCCCTTGGGATTTATTTATAAAAATTTTAAATGATTTGTTGAGTTAAAAAAAGTGGGTAAGAGATGTACATGTATTTTTTTGGTGAGTGTGTTCACCTAAGATGGAATTTTTAAAGGTAAATCAGTGATTTAAAATGTCAAAAAAATAGAATGTTTTATAAATTGATGAAGGGTTTTTTTAAATTGTATAAAAGGCGCGAAACACATTTGTTGGTTTTTTTGTGTGAGTATAATGTGAAAAATGAATTTTGTTTGTGAAAAGAGTATTATGTGACATATGTGTGGGATGTTATGTGATTTGAACTATCTTGGAAAGGTTTTATAAAATTTTTAATGGATTTGTTGAAGTGTAAAAGATATGTGAAAAGTGTTGTGGGCTGTTTTGGTTTGAGTATGATTTCAAAATGAATTTGAATGAAAAAGGGGATTATGTTACTTGTGTGATATAATGTGGGATGTTTGGTGTGTGTG
This sequence comes from Viscum album, assembly GCA_963277665.1. Taxonomy (NCBI): domain Eukaryota; kingdom Viridiplantae; phylum Streptophyta; class Magnoliopsida; order Santalales; family Viscaceae; genus Viscum; species Viscum album. The sequence goes on from OY728153.1 coordinate 1,282,581,070, forward strand.
TAACTTGGAAGTGGTATTTACATGTTCAAATTATATTTCATGGATTGTGGAACTTGTTTGAGCACAAGAGGGAACACCCAAGTGTCTAGGTGGGAGGATGCGTACTAGTATACTAGTGATCCCATGGGGTTTGGCCTCAGTTTCATGTAAAAAGTTCGACGATGACATCAATAACTAACCTATAATGAAGATGATGATAATGATGATTTTGGGTGAACACTAGGTTATGGGTATGATCCCAACTAGTGGCTCGTGTGCACGAGAACAGATATTTGTGTGGTTACTTTCACCGAGATACGAGGTAGCTGGGACCCACAACGAGCTAGTGCCTAGGGGTTATTTCCCATTTCTTGTGCTCATTATATACTTTATGCTTACTGTCAAAATACAATATGTTTGGATGAAAAATTAAGAAGATTTGGAACTCTTTTTAAATGTGTTGATTCTTTAAAGTATCCCACCTGGAAATGATTTTTATTTAAAGTTGCATCTCTTTAAAATTATTATCAGCATCTCATGTTTATGAAAAATTGAAATATTTTTGTCTTTGAATGTTTATCACATGGAATCCTTTAGTTGTGGAATCCTACTGGGCTTTGCCTCACACCCTACTTACACCTTTGGGTGTAAGTTTACTTGGTTATTTTTGTTGCAGGTTTGGGTATAACTTTTTGTGCTGATGGTTTGGGTTTTTAGAGGTCCTTCAAGATGTAGTGTTGCAGAGATGCATTGAGGGTGGTGCCTCTTGCCATGAGGATGTTCTTGGGATGTAAATTTTGGTATTCTTCATTTGTTATTGTCTTTGAGAATTATTTTAAATTATGTTATTCATTTCTGAATTTTTGTAAAAGATGGTTTGTTTTGAAAAATCCAGATTTGTTATATTGGACTTGTTTGTTGTTTTATTGTTTATAATCTCGGGTAAATCATTCCAAAATTTTATTTTATGATACCTGGGAACTTTTTCAGCCCATGGGGGTCGGTAATTCCCTTCGGGCCTTGTCGCAGACCGTGTCAGGTGCCGGTTTTGATGGCAACCATATTCGGTTCATGACAAAATGGTATCAAAGGAGGTTCGCTCTCTTGGGTTATGTTATTTGGGGAAGATTTAGGATAGTATGTAGTTAGGATTTTTGGGGCTTGAAATTCCGATTACGAGTAGGGTTCCTGATAGCACACCACATGATTTGATTAAAGTCACCAGGGAAATTCTGGTTTTATCTGAGTCCTTTAGTTTTCTTGGTTTGATGACGATTAGGGGAAATGAAAAGAGAGTTGGGATAACGGTCTCAGTGAGATCTCAGGGCCTAGAAATCCATGTGGAGTTGGGGATAGTTCTCTAGAAAACTGTCTATTATGGTGAAGTGATTGGCGTGTGTCCTCCAACCATATGTCAAAGTCACCCACCAAAACTAGTTCCCCCTCACATTGTCTTGTGTAATTTAGTTTTGAAATCTTAGAAGTTTGGTTTTAAAGAAAAAATTACTTGGTTTTAAGAAGCGTAATGTTTTTGTGAAATGATTTTATAATAAAGAGGTAATGTTTTGATTTTTGAAATGGTAGAACTGAATTTTCATAGTTGTTTTGAAATAAAAAATGATGTTTTTACACCTCTTTTGAAAGTAGGAACTATATTAAAGTTGGTTTTGAAAAAGTGCTTCCAATAGAGTTTTCTAAACTATTGAAAGGTGTTTTAATGGGATGGAATGTTTTAGAGGTCATGTGTGGAGTTTGGAAATGGATTTTCATTTGGTAACTAGAGATCATTTGAAAAGTTTTATGAAATTTTGGAATCTTATTTTTAAATGAGAAGAGTTGAGTTCCCAATTTAATATGGATTTATGAAACGGAGTTTGTCATGAAATTAAAAGTGTTTTGAAATGGGATGAATTTTTTTGAAATTAATGTACATGAATTGAAAGTGAGTTTTTATTGAAATATTGGTGATATTTTGAAAAGTTTTGTAAGATGTAAATTGGGTTTTGATTTTATAGATAGTGGTCTTGAGGAAAAGGAAGTATTAGTTGAATTTTTTAGTTTAGAAAAGTGGAAGGAATTTTTGTTTTAAACTTTGGTATTTCTATGAGAGACCACATGCATGGGATTATATGGGATGATGGATGGTTAATGGAACGACTGGATGAGTGCCGGAATGTATGAGGAGGGTGCCCGATGTGGCATAGAAACATGCATGTGTGAGGCCTGTGGGTACCATTGGTGGATGCACTAACCCCCAAACCGTTTTTTTTAAGAGATGATTTTAAGGGAAAACATGATGTCTTGATGAATAGTTTGAGATAGTGCATCTTATGTATTTTCAGAATTTTTTTTGTTGTGGGATGTTTTGAGTCCAAGAACTACTCTTGTTTGAATGGTGTTTTGGGTTTGGGTTTGGTCAGTACGCTGGGTTGAAGGGCTGGTTAGTGGTATCCTTATGAGAAATGTTTCAGGATGCCTTTATGGTGGTTCCCTTACTGTTATTGAATCCGGTTTGTGGTATGTATTGACTAATGTACCAGCTTGGTTGGGTCTTTGGGTTCTCTCGTTGGATAAGGCACTCCCCCATTAAGGGTTAGCACACAACTAAAGTGAAACCCTAATTGTTTTGCCTTTGTATGGTCCTCTAGTTGATCAATATAAGGAATATTTTTCTCGAGATTTGTATATTTAGTCTACACAATTTTACTTTATAGGTTTTGTGGATCCTATTGTAATGGGAGAGTGGTCATGAGAGGTTGAAAGAGACCATAGTTATTTAAGTTACCCGAGTATTCAAAGGTGATAATAGTTCAGGGTTGTTAGTGCTAGATGTTCTCTAAGAGGGCCTCTAGGTCCTTCTTCAGTCTCTTCAAAGCGAGTGATGATGTTAAGCCACCAGTGTCGAAAATTTGGTCAAGAGAGGATATTGTTTCCTTTTTCTGGAATTGTGTGCTGTTTGAGACATGGCATATGATCCCTTTCCTTGTCTTGTTTCTATCAGTCTCAATGGTCATGTTTGGTGATTCATTATGATGTCATGTGCTCATTTGACTAAAAGGTGAAGGTTGTGCAATCCTCTGATAGTATCCTCTTTTTAGAAGTGTTTCTCCCTTAAGAAAATTTCAACATTCTCTATTTAGAAGAAGGTGTTTCCATATGTCCTTTCCTATTTACATTTCTAATATGAAGAAACAAGGGTTGATGTGTGTGCATATTCTAAGCCCTTGTTTTGTTAAAATGTTGGTCAATGGTAAAGTAAGGTTGGAGTGTGTTATGTCTCATTGAACCCATCTGGAATCTCAGTGTAGTTTTTTGTGGAAATAGAAGAAGAAATTCCATTTGGTGTTTTAAAAATCCTAGCTGCGAGGCCAAAGATGAAATAATCCTTTGAGATCCATCCACAGGTCACGGAGTGAAGTTGACACATATTTAGGGAAATATTTGGGTCATTAAAACCTTTGGTTTAATTCCTGTCCTTAGTATGAAATATGAGAATAGTTTAAACCTTCAGTGTCATCACATTGTTATAGTTGTTCCTGTTTGATGGTAGAGGTGGGAGGAACTCATTTCTATATTATAGCCTAAGTTCATACTTTCCTCCTCCAGTTTCCTTCATGTTTTTAGAGAAAAGTTTGAAATTTGGGCTAGGAAGATTAATGAACACTGTTTGTGCATGGTTAGTAGTAACTGTGGGCCAACCTAGGGAATCATGTGATAAGAGATAGTAGCTATTGAACGGTCTCCACACATCCGTGAGACTTGTCCTATGTAACCATGTGAAGTTTACCCTTTGGAAATAATGCTCGACATAGTTAGTGCATGGTTTCCCAAACCGTGCGGACTAACCATGCAGTCATGCCAAATCTTAAAATTTTGGGGTCTTTTCGTGTTAGACCATGCTAGTTGATTTATGTGGTTGGTTCTTATGGTGGGTAGACCCACTATGGGTCTCATGTAAGTTATTTTTAAAAAATATAATGATATTCTACCCCTTATTCCAGGGAGTCCGTTTGGGCCTCCCCCTGTTAGCATCCCAATTCAATATCAGGGAAATTTAAGTTGTCTCTTATGGTGGGGATCCCATTTGTGTCTCCTCATATTAGTAACCCGATTTTGTATTTGTTCTTTGATTATATGTAGGTAGTCTCGTTTGAATATATATAACTACCAAAATCTTCCTTGGGTAAATGTTGGGATTGGAGAGTGCCCAATGGTTTAGTTAAAGTAAGGTCAGTATAACCTTGTTTGATGTTGTTGTTCATTTGGGTAAACTGTTTGAGTCTTGTTCAGATGGTGTTTGAGGTGTTTCTTTTGGGATGAATTCAGAATGTGATTGATCTTTATAAGAAAGTGGGGTATGTTTTGTATTGTGAGAGTATTAATTCCTTGATTGATCAACTTGATATATCTTATATTTTTTGGTGGTAGTGAAACTTGGTAAAGGAGTCCATTTTGGAATTTCGGTAGGGTTTGGATTGTGCCTTTGGCCTTGTTGTAGCTTTTTGAGAGCAAAAAGTTTTATGGTGGGGAGAATTGTCACATCCATGACTTATTTTAAAGGTGTTTTTAAATTAATTTCCATTCTTTCTTTGTTTTTGGGGTTTTCCATGCATTTTTGTGGAAATGGTTGGTTTTCAAAATTTGGGCCAAACCGTGAGCCCATTTCTAGATTTAAAAATAAATTTTGTTTCTTTTATAACTCCTCCATTTTTCAACATTTTTCAACATTTTACACCCATTATACTTCCCAATTGTCATCCCCTGGTATATTAAAACCACCATATCAATTTGGACCTGATAGTAATCCATAATAATGATGGATTTGGGTTTTTTTATTAAGGTGTTGGGCCAGCCCAAAATCCCATTTTCTGTTTTAATTTTTTTAATTATTTAATATCTCATTCAATATTTAAGTTTTTTTGGTGATTCCAACTCTCACCTGAGCCCACTTACCCAAGGCATTCCCCATTCTCTCATCCTCCTCTTTGGAGCTCATATTAATCGCGAATTAGGGAGAAACTTATATGGATGTCTCAAATCATCCAGATTTGAAGAGGTAAATGGTTTCTTTCATAATTCCTTCAATTTTTACTCTTTTCCCTCCATTTCAGTTATCACATGACCTAATCATCCTTTTTAGAACCTCACTTTCATTTTTGGCTATTTTGAAATTCAGATACTAGTGTATTTGGGGCGTTTTATTCATGATCTCTCAATTAAGTGAGTTTCCACTCATGTTCATCCCATTTTCTTAGGGTTTGTTCCACTTTTATTAAGGTTCTAAAATGTACATAATTTAGGGTTCATACCTAGGGTTTTAGGTGGATTTTCACTCCCTTGTGGTGTGGCAGTGGTGCAGTTGATGTTTCACACAACAGATCAGAGGTTTTGACACAAAAGGTAGGTGATTACTTGTGTAAGAAATTATTGACGAGTTATCTTGCTTGATTTTTTAATTTATCATGTTACTAATATGTTGTGTGTGATGATAAAACCATTTTGGTAGAATTAGTTAGTCATTTAGTATTAAAGATAATTTTTTTCTTGAAGTTATGTATTTTTCAAATGTAAATCATGTGATATCTTTTGCAGTAGTTTTATAAAATATGAAAGTGATTTAATAGTTATTTAAAGTGGATTCCAATTATGGTTTGGTAATTATTTGGTGTGATTTTGGCCTTGAAAGAGGGTTTTTGAAATATATTTTATCTGAAAAACATGGTTATACCCCTTGGGATTGATTTATGAAACTTTTGAATGATTTGTTGAGTTAAAAAAAGTGGGTAAATGATGTACATGTATTGTTTTGGTGAGTGTGTTCACCTAATATGGGATTTTTAAAGGTAAAGAGGTGATTTAAGATGTCAACAAATTTTATAATGTTTTATAAATTGCCGATGTTTTTTATTAAATTACAAGAAAGGCGTGAAACACATTTTTTGGCTATTTTGTGTGAGTATGATGTGAAAAATAAATTTTATTTGTGAAAGGAGTATTATGTGACATGTGCGTGGGCAGTTATGTGATTTGAACTATCTTGGAAAGGTTTTGTAAAATTTTTAAAGGATTTGTTGAACTGTGAAAGTTATGCGAAAAGTGTTGTGGGATGTTTTGGTGTGAGTATTATTTCAAAATGAATTTGAATGAAAAAGGGGATTATGTGACTTGTGTGATATACATGTGGGATGTTTGGTATGTGTGTAACTTGTACGTGGTATTTTCAAGTGTAAATTATATTTCATGTATTGTGGAACTTGTTTGATCACAAGATGGAACACTCGAGTATCTAGGTGGGTGGACGCGTACTAGTATGCTAGTAATCCCATGGGATTTGGCCTGAGTTTCATGTAGACAGTTTGACTATGAAAACACTAACTAAACTATGATGATGATGATGATTATGATGTTGTGGGACCACTAGGTTATGGGTATGATCCCTACTAGTGGCTCATGTGCACAAGAATAGATATTTTTATGGTTACTTTCACCGAGGTATGAGGTACCTAGGACCCACAACGAGCTAGTGCCTAGGGGTTATTTCCCATTTCTTGTGCTCATTAGATAATTTGTGATTACCATTAGCATATGGTATGTTTTTATGGAAAATACAGTAGATTTTGAACTCTTTTTAAATGTGTTGATTCTTTAAAGTATCCCACTTAAAAATGATTTTTATTTAAAGTTGCATCTCTTTAAAATTATTATTATCATATCATGTTTATGAAAACCTGAAATATTTTCATCTTTGAATGTTTATAACATGGAATAATTTAGTGGTGGAATCCTAATAATATTTGGTTCACACCCTACTTACACCTTTTGGTGTAAGTAGACTTGGTTATTTTTTTGTAGGTTTGGGTACAACTTTTTGTGCCGATGGTTCGGGTTTTTATCCATCCTTCGTGATGCAGTGTTGTGGAGATAGATTGAGGGTGGTGCCTCTTTCCATGAGGAGGTTCTTGGGATATCCATTTTGGGTTTATTCATTTGTTATTGTCTTTGAGAATTGTTTTAAATTATGTAATTCAATTATGAATTTTTTTAAAAGATGGTTTGTTTTGAAAAATCTAGATTTGTTATATTGGACTTGTTTGTTGTTTTATTGTTTATAATATCAGGTAAATCATTCCAAAATTACATTTTATGATACCCTAGAACTTGTTCTAGCCCGTGGGGACTAGTAACTATCTTCAGGCCTTGTCACGGGCCGTGATGGGTGCCAGTTTTGATGGAGACTAGATTCGGTTTGTGACACTTAAATAGTTTAGTTATGGAATTTTTAAATCATAACATAATAATCAAATAGTAAATGAGGGATGTTGAATGGTGAGAATAAGTTGAAAATTGGTAATGGTGGGACCAAACCCACACTATCCCAAAGATAGTCTATGGGGTCATGGGAGGGCCTTTCCTCTAGCACAAAAAACCCATATAGGTTACTTTATGGCTTAAAGGAAACTCTGTTGTTCACTATTGAAAGGGGGATCCATTAAAATTATTCAGATAACCTATTACCAATTACCATGAAAGGGGGAACTGAGAGGATACACTCAATGTTTTGGGTCATCATTAAAAGAATCTCAATTCAATACTTTTAGGTTGGTGATGAATCAAACATCAAATATATTAAGTCAGTTAACATTGAAAAGGTAATTCAAAAAAGGTTCAATCAACCAAATGGTTATTCCACTATATATTGAAAACATTATTTGGTAAAATGGATATAACATGAAATTTCTTGAGTACACAATCATCTAAAAACAAGGGATTTCTCAATGAAATTAAGTATCCCTTTCCTGAATGAAAACATACGTATGGAGTAGTTTTAACTCACATTCAGGGGGTCAAAAAAGACCCAATCTAACTTTTTACTACTCTAGTGGGTCTAGAAAGTATAACTTGAATTTTTCTTGATCCATTTTTTTGTACCTAGAAGATTTTTTCCTTTTCCATTTTTTAACTCTAACTTTTTCATAACACATTAAAGTGGTAGGATCATCTAGAAAAGTCTTAATTTTTTCTTAGGACTAACTTTATGGGTTTTCAACACGACATGTATTTTTGTCTTTTTTAATGTTCCATATACTCTAAATTTTCTATAATCTATGTAAGGGGAATTATTAGTGAGTGGATACATGATTTTTTCTTAGAAAATATTTTATGGGTTTTCAACTTGATAGGTATTTTTGTCTCTTTTGATGTTTTATATACTATAACCTTTGGATAAGCCATGAAATATGAAGGATTAATGACTAAAGACTTGAATTTTTATCTGGATGACCTTTATGGGTTTTTAAATTCATAAGTATTTGTGTTTATTTTGATATATCTTATACTCCTTCATATACCTAATACATGAAAGGGGAAGGTTTTGTAAGAAAAGAATCAACTTTTTCTTTGACCACCCTTTATGGGATCTCAACTTGACAAGCCTTTATGCCTCTTCCTTATTTTAAAAACTTTAAATTATGTATCCTATATACTTAGTTCATGATCAGAGAGTGAATATTTGACATTTTCCTGGGATTCCCTTTGTGGTATTTTTTTCTCGCAAGCACAATGTCTCTTTCCTTTGGAAATTTAAGGTTTATAAGCCAGACTAGTGAATTTGATGTTTAAGGTTGAACATCTTTGACCATGTTTTGTTGACCTTTAAGGTTATACAACTTTTAATAATAGAAAAGTTAGTAAATATATCAAAAATTTCATGGAAAACACATTATGATATAGACCCCAATGAAAATATAAACATCCTTAAAAACAAGTGCACGTACTTTAAGGTTATGATACTTGGAGAAATTTTTTGCTTGAGACTAGGAGAGAAGAACAAAGCATCACTACATATCCAGTGATAATGTGAATAAAGACTTACATAGTTATAGTCAGGGGTCATTTTTTTTATAGGATTGGTGAACTATGAAATTAAGGTTGGTATATGTTTCCATAGCCATCAAATATCCTATAAAAGAGAACCTTTATATAGATTGATCTCTTATAGGAGGGGGAATTTTATAATTTTATATTGCATTTAGTACACCACTACAATAATTTTAAGTTCATGAAAGATGGACCACTCTGCAAAATTTAAATTCATGTGAGATTGACTACGTGTCATACAATTTACATTTATATGGTAAGGGAAACATGTCTTGTAGTTTAAGGTCTTATGGTTAGAACCATGTGATGCACAATTTATAGTCATGAAGTAATTAATTATAATTATCTTAGTTTAAGGTCATAATTTCTTGACCAAAGTGTCTTTTATTTTATGGTCATATGACTTTAATCCTCCTCAATAGAGTCAGTAATGTATAAGGGTATAAAATTTAGAGATATTTCTAATTCTCTTGACAATGGGAGAAGAAAATGAGGTAAATCATGTCTTAAAATGTCTAAATAAATGATTTTGGAACGATGGATGATGTGATTAGTTTAAATATTAATAATTGAGTAACCACCATCAAACCATCATAAAGTATTTTATAAATTTTGGGTGACTCTATTTTAGGACAAAAAACATTCCCTACAGGTTACTTATCTACTGAATGGTAACTTTGTTGTTAAACATTTATTCCTAGGAAGCCAAGCAAAAAATATCAACTCATGTTTGGGATTTGTTTAGTTGATTGGATGAACCCATTAATAATTTTTATGACAGGGTAAAATAATAATAGAATATCGACTCAAGGTTATGGGTTTCTAAGAAGAGTATCTTCACTAAAAGAATGTGGGTGTCCAAGAGGAGTATCTCAACTCAAGGAATTTGGTTAGTGGTGATTCATACATCAAATATATGAATTTGGTCAGGTAGAAAGAGATATGTCTAAAGGGGTTTGGAATACTCTACTGTTAGACCACCATGCACTAGATAAGCTATTTTGTTAAGAGGAATAAACCCTAATAGAATAAGAGGCTAAACTAAAAACTCATAATAAATGTAGTGAGGTATCAAGATATAATTGGGGGAATGGTTATTGGTTATATAAATACTATTATTTGTAATAAATTTTCTATATTGCAATATGGATTTTAACTCTACCAAAGAAAATAGGAAGAGTTCGCGAAGAGTGATCCCTTAAGAAAATGAGGGGGCACATAGTGTAAGGTATTTTATTATTTACCACTCCAAGTAGTTTATATAGTTGTACTGAATAAACCAATAATTTTATAGTTTAAGTTAATATGGTAACGACATCATTTCATGTAATGCAAGGCCTTATTAAATAGAACTCATGCCATTCAGTTTAATGTCTTACAACAAGGACTTTGTGTTATGTAGATTAGAGTCATGTAATAGGGACTTTTTTTATCTGAATTGGATTGTTAAGTATGGAAATTTTTAATGGAGTCATAATGACTCAAATTTACATGAACAGACCCAATGAGGACTCTTATGGGTTAGTAGTAAGCTGAGAGTGTCACCCCAAGCATGCCTCTAATTGTCTAGGGGATGGTGGCTAGCACTGAGTAGGCATAACTCATAATATGGGAGAATTTAGACAATAACAACCTATAATAGATATATATCACATAAAAATAATGATCTAGAATAATAGAATAATCGATATAAATAGTAAAATAAACTATAGACAATGAAATACATGATACAACAAGTACAGATACAATCCACATTGGGGAATTTATAATATATATCTCACAAGTCTATGTGTTAGGTATACACAATACACTAGAAAGACCAACCTTGTGGAATGGAATCCTTGACCAAACCCTAGATGTAACAACCACCACCATCATAAGAAGAACCATTATGCTCCATAATACACCATAAAGCATCACTAGAGTCTATCTACAAACAATCAACACTAGCACCATAACCACTATGTCTCTCTCTATAATGTGTATCAACTTCAAAGAAACAACACATGTGGTCCCAAGGCCCATGAAGAGGTGATTATAAACATACTTAGTTGGATTCCATGAAAAACAAAAATAGTCACAATAAATAAGTCAGCTGAAATCCTAGCATGAGAGGTGCCTAGGGGAAAGAATGAGTAAAAAAAGAACACCAAGTCATCTCAAAGCTCCCAGTACCGAATAGTAACTAAAAGAGTGATAGGGAAGAGTAATCTGAATAGGCATAATCAATATGATCCATAGGGACATAGTGTAGTACTGATTATCTTAGATCCAATCCTTTAAATCCACAAAACATGAGAAACCATAGGTTCTTGGTACACTAAAGAGTACCTAGACTCTGAAGTTGATAGCCTAGCTATAGGTTGTATCTTGAGTGAAACCCATAGGGTGACTGATGAGTCAGAAGACTCAAAGTATCCCATACTTCTTAGCCTTTCAAACAACCACACAACCACCTGAACATGACATGAGGAACCCGATCCATGTTGAACCATTCTCTCCTGTCGATGTAGCATGTGTTATCCAGTCTATCAATATCATACCACTGAATGAGTATCCAAACTAATAATGGCTAAAAACCTATGTAACCTCATAAGATAAGTAGTAGGGGACCCATTCCTTTTTGATTAATACCCCATTAAAGGGAGTACTAACCCTATATAAGGACTCATACCCCATCATAGATCTAGATAGGGGAGTGTTGGCTTATTAGATTGAGAATTTGTGCCCCATATGGGTGTAGGGGAGTACCGACTCTACCATAATATAGGGTATTAGGGAACCATGCCCAGAAAAGTCATAATTACTGGGGAGTATTGACTCTACAGATAGAGGATGCATGCCCCAAATGGGTGTGGGGGAGAACCAACTCTTCCAAAATATAGGATACAGGGGACTCTCACCCTAATAAGTTATGCTATCATAGGAGTACTGGCCCCAACATTACTATGATGATCATGGAAAACCCATTTAATTGGATAACTATAACTGGAGGGAGCTACCTTCTTACACTATCTCACATCTCATCTTAGAAATCAAATAAAGTACATCATCACATGCCACATGGAAAAACACCCAAGGAGGACCACTCACATGTCCAAAACCAAGCTTGAATTAAGAGTCAAGATCATCAGAGAATTATGGTAGGGTACATGAAGTGTAACCCATAAGAAGACACCTTCATGTGCAATATAATATTACATGAAATGTATAATTTCAACTACATAGTGTGTAGAGAAGTTAATACAACATGTAGGATCCACAGGGGTACCTATTGTATACCAAAATTCCCAAGTCATGTTCCACTAAGGGTACACAATGTATGGACTTGGTGCATTATATTCATAGGCTACTCAGGTTCCCTGGGCATGTACCATCTGTAGATGTTGATCACTTTACTATGGTACAAATGAAATATTGTAAAGCATCACATTACATGTGATATTTAACCCATCTAAAAACCCTATCTATCACATACCTTGAATACATGGTGTGTGTTCTTCTAAAATAAATGTTGTGTATTCAATAATTTCCAATATATCTATATCCCCCCAAAGATTTATGATGCCTACTAATTTGTATGAAAATATAACCCAAGTTCTCACCAAACACATTATCCATGGTTTAATCTTCATTATAGGATGTATTCCATCCACCTATTTATAGAAAAAAAGAGTCCTACCATTTGAATTGCTATTTAGATGCGCGGGCACATCTATTCACACTACTCCTCTCACACCTTTTTCATCTGATATTTTTCCATAAACCACAATTCTACATCCATACTATGAATCTCAATGTCAACGGCATAATAAAAATACATGGACCTATTTGAAAAATGGTTAACAAATTGTTCCATAGGTAAGGTCAAATCATAGAACCAAAATAGAAGGCTAGTGATGAATACATGAAGAATGAAGGGAGGAATATAGGAAACCAAAAAATTAAATAATCCAAATTATCCATGCATGATTTGTTTTATTATCATATAAAATAAATCATAGAATCAATGGTCTAAAATAAATTCCATGAAAAAATGTATCTAAAACCATAATTCCAAAAAAAAAAACATAAGTTGATAGGGCCTTCTGATATTTGAATATGTATACAACTTATGATAGATTGAAACACATTCATAAAAAATAAAGGATGGGGTAAAATAAAATAATAAAAAATATCTACCTTGATAAGGATTGATCAGTGGTCAACATAGAACACACATCAACATCCTTGGGATTCTTTGATGTGGTCACTGTTGAGTCCACAAAACATCCTTGATTTCCTATAAATATATCCACCATGAGAGGATCCTATCAAATCCCAAGGATATATAGATAACCCTGGAGATTGGATTAATATGATATTATAAAGGGTTTCTCTAGGTTTATAGGATTAATTAGATATTGAATTAATTATTTTATTTTATATTCTCAATATCCACCCGTGACTGCGAACCATCACAGAACATAATGTGAAAAAATATTATATTTTCCTAGGGTAAACCTTGTGTTTTAGATTCAACCATGGTATTAGTTTCTCTATCTTATAAGGTTCCATTTAATAGATATATTTTTTTCCAAAAATTAATGCATGAGGTCTAACATTAGTTGAATATTTTTATTATATTATTCCCAAGACTCCATGTGACTCAATTTTCCCTATCAATTTAGCTGGGGGTATACAACATATTACAAAACTAATACAACCATTAAAAAATTCTTCCAAGGTCATATCCTAGGTAAAATTACTATTTTATTCCTAGGGAGGTCTCAAGACTCTAAAAATTCAAAAAATGGAATAAAGAACAACTGAGAAAATTTTAGAATTTCTATATAATCCCCACCTTAAAACTTTTTTATCCTTGAAAATTAAATAACTGGAATAAAAAAATGAAGCTCAAAAACCCAAGCTATGTGTAAAATAACACACCATCACCTGAACTACCTTAGCCTCTAGATATATGATCTCTAGGAGAACTTGATACAACACTATCTATGAAGGATATAATCCTCTTTAATTCATAAAGATACTGACTCTGTTTCATATTATTGTATGTACCATGTGGAAATAATAATCCTCCCTCAGTAATGACACTTCACAAAAAACCCCATTTTTACATGAGATTTATCCCACCTCAAAGGGCATGATAGATTACAAAATCCTCATATATTTGTATAATAAGGGTTTGTTGGAAAGGTCAACCCTAGCAGGAACACCCCACTCCCCACCTTTAAAGAGTGTTCTCAATGGTCATCATAAGTGAGAAATATATCTATGACCTATCACAACACTGAGTGCTCTATCAGATTCTATGATAACATCAAAAAAATGAAAGGTTTCATGACTTATGAAATTAATATCACCCCCTATACCATTACTGACCTATAATTTATAGGCTCCATCATTGCTAAATTTTAGTGCAGGAGGAACATAAGACTTCTCCCAAATATTCAAGTGAATTTCATGTTCACATCTTGATCTCCAAAATAATCACACCCATTGTCAAAAATTTACCCAGTAGAGTGTAATATATCATTAATGAAAGATAACTATGATATCATCCTACAATATATAAAACTTATACAATATCTCAACAACACACCATATCCCATCAGGTGGCCCAATCCACTAAACTCCAAAGAAGATAGACTGAACCTTTTAGATGACCCTACTCCATCAGCTCCAGAACCCAAGAAAGAACCTACCTAAGTGAAAAAAATCTTCAAAATTTATAGAAAACCTCCTCCACCATGTTATAATAGGGCTTTACATGAGATGAGTACATCCACACATATCCAGTAGGCATTCCAAACAAAAGGAAAATATTTTTTAAATACGTCTCCCCCTTGAAAATTCCACCATGATTTTCAATGAAAGCATCAGAAAAAAGTCCACTATTTTCTTGGAAGAGTTGGTGGAATTATCCCCATATTTGGGAAAGACATTTAGGTATATTAACTAAGAACAACTAGTCACACTATACCACTTAGTTGACACCACTACCATAGAAACCTTCACACAAAGAAAAAGTGTGATGTCATCACCATTGACTGAATGTAATAAACATATATCATTCTACGAATGACTCAAATTCCAACCCATATTCATAAGATCAAGAATCTATACTTCCATATCTACATAATGAGTCTTTGTTAAAAATTTTCAACCACCACTCCACTTTTTTTCCACTCTGATTTCCTCAATTCCCATGGATTCAACTTCATGAAGTCTAATTCCACTCTAAAACCCCAGGTTTCATACTATGTGAACCTGGATTCTTGATAGTATATACTATGAATAACCCTATATAGAGATTCAATGAAATAAATTACAACCCAAAAAGTTACTAATTATACCTAAAATACAGGACATTGAAAACACTGGCTTCCCATCAAGGTTCAACCACGAGTCACCCTTCATAGGAATCCATGCATTCCTCAACATCATAGGAAGTTAATTCCTCCTCTATATTCATAGTGTATGAAGATACACCCACCAGATGATGGGTAGATGATATTCACATAAAAATGGTTAGCTCTACTTTCCTCACCTAAGGGGGTATTGACCATTGCTATTGACATAACCCACCTCATCAACACAAACACAAACACCAATAACTCATAATATTAATAGCGTATAACCAATTAATGCAGAGGTGGATACTTATACACCTCTTTTCTACCCTAGAGGAATATTTAAAAATAAATCTTTATCTATCAAGAATAAATTAAATGCACTAAAAGGGGTGAACAAAAGATAACCACCATTAGTGGGAGTTATCTAGTTGACTGATGTATAGTCTGAGGTCCCACCAAAATCTCCAAATCTAGACCATATAGTGTAGGAAGAAAAACTTATGCTAGTACACTATAAGAAAATAGTGTTTTAGCAGCGGTTTTCAAAACCGCCGCTAAATGTTTTTCGATCAAACATTTAGCGGAATTTTTTTAAACCGCCGCGAAAAAACCGCCCCAAATTTTGTTTTTAAAATTTTTTAAAATATATTCTAAATAAAAAAAATTCAATTTTTTAGCGGCGGTTTTTAAAAAAAACCACCGCGAAATATCGGTGGTTTTCTCAAAACCACCGTAATAATATAGAAAATTTAAAAAAAATTATTTATTTATTATTTACAATCAAATATAGTTTATTATTTATAATTTTAAATATTTTTATCATGTCAATTAATTAATATTTATAATTATTAGTTACTAATATTTTTAAACTGAAAAGAAATCTTCAATAAGTAGAAGAACAGAATTCAGCATCAAATGACCACAACTTCTAATCCGAGAGTCCATTTTAGCTTCACAACAAGTCAAATCAAATTTTATCAAATGAGAAAAAATCAAGTGAGATTTAAATCATGTGATAATTAAAGAGAAAAAATATATTCAAAATTCAAAAGTCGAAAATCGAACTCGAACTTCAAACAGCCATAACTTTTAATCCGGGTGTCTGTTTGGGCTCTACCATATATCAAATCAAAGCCTACGATGTGATCTACGCCGCTTAGGTCTGGTACCAACTCTTTGAGTATCGTACCCCTTTTTATTCCGCCAGAAAGGCCCAAAAGGCCTTCAAAACAGAGGTTTTAGTTGCAAACACCGATTTCTTAAAATTCAAACCGTTATAACTTTCGATACAGGTGTCCGTTCGGCCAATACCACACATCATATCGAATCTCATTTTATGATCATTGATTTGACTGGTTGTGGCACTGAAAAGGGAGTCTCGTATCATATTTTATGGCCATTTCAGTGTTTTTAGAAGTTCTTAACGTTTTATGATTTATTTATTTACTTATTTAATATTTATTTATTTATTACTTATTTATTATTAATTAATTAATTAATTATTTTATATCTATTATTTTTTATTTATTTATTATGTCCACATTAATTATTAATTTATTTTTAATTAATTAATTAGTAATTAGTAATTATTAATTATTAGTTTATTATTCATTTATTTATTTATTCATTATTCATTATTTATTTATTAATTATTAATTATTAATTAATTATTATTTATTTATTAATTATTTATTAAATATTAAATATTGAATGTTAAAAATTAGATATTAATTATTAATTATTAATTGTTAATAATCAATTATTAATCATTAGTTAATAGTTATTATCAATTAATTATTTTTTATTTATCTATTTATTTATTTATGTATTTATTTATTTATGTATTTATTTATTTATGATTCATTATTTATTCTTTATTCTTTATTCTTTATTCTTTATTATTTATTATTTATTATTTATTCTTTATTATTTATTCTTTATTATTTATTAATTTATTTTTAATTTACTAAATATTAATTTATTAGTAGTTTATTATTTATTTATTATTTATTTATTTATTATGTATTTATTATGTATTTATTATTTATTTATTATTTATCAAGTAAATATTAATTATTTATTAAATATTAAATATTGACTATTGAATATTAATAATTAGTTATTATTAATTATTAATTAATTATTAGAAATTAATTATTTATTTATCTATTTATTTATTTATTATTTAATCTTTAATATTTTTATTTATTAATTTATTTTTAATTTACTAAATATTAATATATTATTTTTTATTATTCATTTATTATTTACTTATTTATTCAATATTCAATATTTATTAAATTTTAATTAATTAATTAATAATTAATTGATAATTTATAAATTTTTAAATATTAAATATTAAATATTAAATATTAATTCTTAATAATCAATTATTAATTATTATTAATTATTAATTATTAATTATTAATTATTAATTATTAATTATTAATTATTTACTATTTATTATTTATAATTTATTATTAATTATTAATTATTAATTATTAATTATTAATTATTTATTATTTTTAATTTATGATTTATGATTTATGATTTATGATTTATTTATTATTTCTTTATTTGTCTATTATTTATTAATTTATTATTAATTTGTTATTTATTTATCATATATTCAATTAATTTTTAATTAATTTATTATTTATACATTACTTATATATTATATGTTATATATTATATATCATATATCATATATTATATGTTATATATTATCAATTATATATTATATATTATGCAATATACAATATACAATATACAATATATATTATATATTATTTATTATATATTATATATTATATATAATGTATCATATATTATGTATTATATATTATGTATTATATATTATGTTTTATATATTATGTCTTATATATTATATGTTATATATTATATATTATATATTATATATTATTAATTGTTAATTATTAATTATTGATTAATAATTATTGATTAATAATTATTTAGTGTGTATCTATTTGTTATGTATTACTTGTTTTTACAATTAATATATATGCGTATAAGTATATTAAATTCAATTTATTGACCACGTGAAGAGCTTGCTGGAGTAGTAAAGTCTTTGGAGAATAAGCATGAGGTAAGGTATTCAAATCTCACCCAGCGTAGAATTTCTATATATTGCACGGGCATGTGCATGGACATGGACTTATGCATGGAGATGGACATGAGCGTGGTAATAATAAATAAATAAATAAATAAATAAATAAATAAATAAATAAATAACTAAATAAATAAATAAATTATAAAAATATATAAAAATAATAAATAAAATAAATAAATAAATAGATAAATAAAATAAAATAAAATAAATAAATAAATAAAATAAATAAATAAAATAAATAAATAAGTAAATAAAATAAATAAATAAAATAAATAAAATAAATAAAATAAATAAAATAAATAAAATAAATAAAATAAATAAAATAAATAAAATAAATAAAATAAATAAAATAAAATAAATAAATAAAATAAATAAATAAGTAATAAATAAATAAAATAAATAATAAATAAATCAAATAAATAAATAAATAAATTACGAATATATATAAAAAAATAAAATAAAAAATAAATAAATAAATAACGAAAATATAATTTTTTTAAAAAATTAAAAAAATTAAAAAAATTAAAAAAATAAAAAATAAAAAATAAAAAAATAAAAATGATTTAGCGACGATTTAAACCACCGCTAAATCATTCTATGATAGTTTTAAAAAACCACCTTTAATTATTTCTCGACACAAGATTTAGTGGCGGTTTTCCAAAACCATCGTAGAATGATTTAGCGGTGGTTTAAACCACCACTAAATGAAAAAACCGCCGCAAAATACAAATTTTGGCATAGTGGTATTGTATATTATGAGGGTCTATGAAGAGAATCCACAAGGTGTACTCCATTCCACACTCAATGTTTCTCAATCATGGGAATCCAATGTGCATATTATCCCATATCTTAGATAACCACAACTTCATATGGAACATGGACTCTCAAAAAAATGGAGATTCTAAGGACATATTTTATGTTTTATCCATCTCCTATTATTCTCTCACCACTGAGTCCTATACTAAAAAATTCATAAAAAATTGATAGGTCCCTCACCATGGAGGTGCCTGGCCTCATAAATAACACTAACATGGTGGTTCATCCATGAGACTACTTTGGCTGTCTTCAGGTGAAAATCTATCCTACACCCATATCTAAAGTGAATCCCCACCAATGTTCACCCATGTGACTCTAGAACAGGTGGTTTTACCGAAAGTAAAACCACAACTTTAAATACCTTCCTTTAGAGACTCCACCCAAACCTATGATCTTGAAAATATCCCTTAAAACACATGCAAGAATAATATATTGAAAGATCAATAATCCTTAATTCATACTCAAACATAGTCTTTCCACCATACAAAAGATTCATAATCCTTCATTAAACCTTATATAAGATAGAGGGATCAGACTCGATCCATAGTAGAGTCACCCCATCGCAAGTTTGAGGTAAATAAATGTAAACCACTAATGGGTCATGATGCCATTTTAGGATCTAAAAGTAAGAATCAATATCAAGCCATTGTATACTTAACTAGATTAAAATGCGAGTCCCAAACTCCAACTGATCCCCCACTTCCAAAGTATTAGGTTTTCCTTGATCATAGGATCACACACACCATATCCAACCTTGATCAGTCTCATCCAACTCATTAGTAACTTCCATATACTACACAAGAAGGATATGAACTAAGTATAAAGAGGAGAGAAAAAATATTAGATTATAGGGAAAATAAATATCTCAAATGAATTTTTGAAACAATGCATTTTCACTTGCTTTATAATGGAGGGGAGTACCAACTATATGCATGGGATTATCACAACCCTAACTCTTCATAAAATCTAGCTATCAGCGAGTAGCACCCTTCATAGGATGAAACCATAAAGATTTGAGAATATATGTATGATATGACACAAGAAGAAAATAAATAATCATAACTAATTGTTATATGATGCTTATAAAAATATTACTTGTTCCCCACAATCAATGTCTTAGAGATCACGTTTTACCATTAGGTTATCAGAGTCCAAAAAAAGGATACATCGGTTGCTACACATACACTGGTCTCCCTAGACTATGAATCAAACTCAAGACTCCATTAACATCATTGAACTAATTCACAAACTAGTTATAAGATGATTAATAACTCCAAACATCATCCCTAAGAAAAACCCACTCCGATATAACTATGACATGAACCAACCGACTCGGTCCCTACCTGATCTAACAGCAAGCTAAGAGAGCCACCCCAATCCCATCTTCAATAGTACAGGGGTTGGTTACTAGCACTAAGTGGGAATAATTCACAATATAAGATTCCTTATCCTATAAAAACCTATAAAAAATAAATATCTTCAATATACAATATGATCCAGAATTCCAAAAAAGTAGACATAAATAATCAACTAAACTGTAGACAATTCGATTCATGGGAAAAAAATTACAAAAACAACTCCATATAGGGGAATGGAAAGCATACTTTTAGTAATTTTCCGTGTTATCTAGACACAATACACTAGAATTCTCCACCACACAAAATGAACTCCTTGATCAAACACCAGATAAAATGGCCACCAAGACTAAACATTATCAGGAACTAGCTCCAAACAAGTAACACCAGCTCCACAACCACCAATACTATCTCCACCCTATGCATTGAATTCATATACACAATATCTATGGGCTTAAGGACCTTGAAAGGGTGAGTATAAACATACTTATTAGAAAATACTAGAAACCAAAAAACAATCACAAGTAATAGTCCAACTCAAATCATGGTGTGAGAGGTGAAAAATAAGAATAAAATTAGGAAAAACAAAACACAAAGTTATCATGAATATATTGACAATGAAGAGTAATCATAATAATTTTAGGGAAGAGTAATATAGATATGATCAATAAATAGAATCCTAAAGGATATAGATTATTCCTGTTCATCTATGTTCTAATACTAGGAATCCACATCACATGAGAAACTATAGGTGATTAGTACATTAAAGAGTTTATGGATCTTGAAGTTGATAACCCAACTATATGAAACAACTCAAGGGAAACCCACAAGGTGTCTGAGTATTTATAAGACTCAAAAGTGCCTAAATTTATCAAACATTCTAACAACCACACCACCACCTAAACCTGATACGAGGAACCTAATCCTCACTAAATCATTTTTGCCTATTGAGGTGGAACTTGGAATCTATTCTATCTCCATTTCCCATGTATTTAACTACAAATTTCTAATAATGTTTGTAACTTCACACGATCAGTAGTGGAGGACCCATTACTCACTGATTGACACCTTAGTTGAGGGATTTATGACCCTAGTGGATGAACCAAACCCCATTGTAGCTCTGAAAAATGGAGATAAAACTCTACAAATAGAGGAACCATAACCCATACGGGTGTGGGGGAGTACTGATTTGACCATAATATAGGATATGTGGGATTCACACCCATAAAATTCCAATTTATAGGGTAGTACTAATATAATAGATAGATGACTCACACAAAAAATGTATGTGGGGAAGTTCTGACTCTACTAGAATATAGGATATGAGGGTCCCATTCCAAGATAATTAGTAATTATAAGGGTGTAATAATCCCATCACTAATTTAATGATCATGTTTGAACCCTTATATTAGATAATCATCATAGAAGGGAGCTACCTGATCGCACCATCTCACATAACACACTGGATATTAAAACAAAGGTCATAATCACATATAATGTGTAAAACACTAAAGGATGATGACTCAAATGTTCAATAATGAGACTTAATGAAGTATTGAGGTCATAAGATAGTTCTGGTAGGGGTACACAATGTGTGCCTAGGGTACAAAGTTTGTAGCCCATTATCAATCACTTTATCATGCACTATCACCTTACATTTCATGTACAACTCCAAATACATATAAAATTTATAATTTCACATGAAATGTGGTTTCCATAGGGGTACCTTCCATTTTACTTGACTTCCAAAGTCATATTCCACTGAGGGTAAATGATGTGTGTACCTGGTGCACATGACGTGTAGACTACTCAGGTTCCATGGGTGTTTAACACATGTATATACTAAGTAATTGACTAGGGGATACACAATGTGTGGTATAATATAAAACAATATGTGATATTAAACTAATATAGAAGCCCTGTCCATTATATACCCTGAATACATGATGTGTGTTCTTCCAATCTACATGTTGTGTAGTTTGAATTTTTACATACAATTTTCCATCTTCTTTAAGCCTCACCAAATCTACTGATTCACTATAAATTTCACACAGATGATCACCAACCATCCTGATGAAGGTAAAATATTCACCTAATGATGGATTCCTACCATTGATTGTTAGAAAAATAGATTTTTGTTATTCAAACCATTCTTTCGATGCCCAAATTCATCTATTTCCAATACTCCTCCCATGACTTCCTAATCAAATATTTTTCCATATTCAATGATTCCACCTCTACTCTATAATATTAAATTTTAAAAAACAACAAAAATCTATAAAACCATTTGAAAAATGTGAAATAAATCAGTTTATGGTTAGGTTGAATCACCAACCTAAAATTGAAGGCTAGTGATGAATGCATGAATAACTGAGGAAGGAATCGTGGAAACCAAAATAGTAAATAATCCAAATTGTTCATTCATGATTTTTTTATTGATCATGAGGAATAAATCTAAGAAATAATTGGATAAAATAAAATATTATAAGAAATAAATCTTAATCCATAATTGTAGGAATAACCTAAGTTGATAGATACATGAAATATCTAAACATGGATTTTTCTTAGGATAGGTTGATATATGGTTATAAAAAAATCAAGTATAGGGTAAAATACAATAATAAAAAAATCCCTAACTCAATAAGGATCGATCATTGGTGATAAGGGAACCTATGTTGACATTGTTTTCAATCTCTAATGTGGTCTCTACTAACTCCACAAACCCTCCCTGATCACCCACCAAGATCCCTACCATAAGAGGCTCCTCTCAAATCCAAGGGTTATACAGATAACCTTAAGGATTTTCTTAAGAGGATATTATAAAGGGGTTTAAAAGGTTTATAATATTTATTAGATATTAAATTAATTATTTTATTTAACAGTATCAATATTCACTCATGACTTCAAATCATTACATGACCTGATGAAAATGAATCTTATGTCACATAGTCTAAATCCCGAGTTCTGGATTTAACCACAGTATTAGTTTCCCCATCAATGGTCCTGTTTAATAGATATAATCATTTTTTTTCAAAAATTCATGTGTGTGGTCTAAAATTAATACAATATTTTTATTATATTATTCTCAAGAATCTACAGTTCTTTATTTTTCTAGTAGGCTTATCCCAGGGGTAAACACCATATTCTAAAACTAATAACACCATTATAAAATTTTTTCTATTGTAAAATCATAAGAAAAAACTACTATTCTACCTCTAGGGAGGTACTTATAAATAAAAAAAATTCAACAATGGAGATAAAACTAACCTAAAAAATTTATATAACACTACCGACATGCATGTTTCATGAGTCACTGAATCTTCTAACTCTATCAGGACTTCATATATATTCTTTTGGAGTTAATATTTAAATATAATGAATCTCTAGATTGTATGTCCAAAAAGTTGATGGTAGGGAAAATATTTGGGATAATCTTTCAAAATCACCTTCTCATGTCTCTTGATCTTTGGAAGATCAATAATGTTATGCTCTAATGAAATGATAAAATATACAACCACAGACCATGCCTAAAAGAATAAACCTTATATTGTTTTTAGTTTGGAGATGGGAGAAATTGATTCTTTCACACACTATGTGTGTATTTTTTATGGTGTTCACATATATAAAGTGGATATCTAAATACTACTAACCCCATTATCCACTCATTTACCTACTCTTGAAGAAAATACTTAATGATGAATAACCTATCAATTTTATTCCCTAATAATTGATGGTAGGGGTAGTAATTGGTATGGTATCTCAAATATAGCCCCTTAGGTCCCTTGATATTTTTTAGGTTAATCCAATTATTCTCCAAGTTAAGGGTGAAGTACTCTAAAATTTTCTCTAGACAAAATAAAAATACCTATTTTCAAATTCCTTTTCTAGGTTGATGACATTGTTTACCATGCATGTGACATATGGTTTGATAAGTATGGGCACATGGAAAAATTTGGGAACTGGGAAACAATACCTTAATATTGATTGATTTGAGGAAATATTTTGAAGCTATTGATGAATGGGAAATCAATGATTCCACCCCTAAACTATAGAACTCCAACTATATTGGGGTCTATGTGGTGATCAATAAGGTTAAATGATGTTCAAAATTCCCTTGATAAGGTAATGAATAATATGAAAATTCCCCCACACTTGTAGGCTGAGGTTCTTCATTACAAAGAGGACCACTATAGTGGGATGTTGTAATATCATTATAAGAAAAACATACCTAAATAAACTCTATAATTACATTCTAGAAATTTTCATTTTCTTACTACAATTGAGTGATCTTTTATTTAGTAGATATTTCCCCAAATTCTTCAAAGGGTTTTATAGTTAGAAGACATGAATAGACCCATAAATTTACCAATGGTATGATAAGTGGATATTGATGGAAGTTTAGGTGGGTACACTAGTGACTAGATATGCATTCGATATCAGGAACACACTCTATCAATATTGAATTTTGAGGCATCAATAGGGTTTAAGAGGCCTTATTTAGAGGTAGGTGGGGCATAAAAAAGATCCTATTTACCAATTCTAGGAGTAGAGGATGGGTAAACCTATTGATACTTAGATAACTATATAAGTGTGTGATCATCTCTATAAAGAGTTCACTTGTTTGGGCCAGGTGAAAATTATTTATACCCAGTTGATACCATATTGATGAAAATAGAAGCTCTTATTTTATAACATTATTCTTTCTCAGTTGACTTATTATCCACTCAAATAACATTGGCTAAGGTAAACCTGTACAAAAAATCAAAATAGTATCTCGTTTGGTGGTTTGGTGACCATGGTCAAGTTAGGTGGGATAATTCATATTCATTATCTTCCTGATAAGAGGATCTCGTTTGGTGGGGAAATTCCCATTGTCTTGTTTATGGGGCTGGTTCCCATTCTCCCAATATTAGGTGCATGAATTCCATGATATTTTTTACCAGTTGAAGAATCCTTGGAGAATCCCCTTTATATTTTTCTCACTAGTTCCAAATAAATTGGATCTTCAGAGGATGAAAAGTAAAAGGTATTGTAGTCAGATTTGTAGAGGTAATTGGGGTCATTAATGGTTGATTCGGTCATTCCATGAGGATGGTATACACATGAAACAATAACTCCTAGTATATTTAGTTATCAATAATTTCTATATTTTAATAAAAATAATTTTTCCATTCTTTATCTTCTTTGAGAAAAATGGTTGACACACATGTCACATTAACCACAAGACTACCCAATGATACATAACCATCATCAACCATCCTTTGAAAAAAATCTTTAAAGATTGATCATTCTTGAATCATGTGACCCAACATATAATGGTAATGATAGTAATTTGGGTAATTATTTTTCTTTAATTAATCTGGATTCTTGATTTATGAAAAATAAACCTTGTTATTATCTAAGGGAGATATGAAGTATTTTGGATCCTAATCATTATGGAAGGAATAAATTTTATTATTCCTACTTTTGAATTCAAATAACCTAAACCTTATCGTCTTGAGGGTGACCATAATTATTTTTTTCTTTCCTTGACTTTATTATCTATAAAGGTGACACTTTATGAGCTCTTTCCTTGGTTATCTGAATATCATCATCTAGAATTCTTTAGGAGAATTATCATAGTTCAAAACTCATCCTATAGGTTCTCCACATAGATCTATAGAATTTTTTCTTAGAGAAACTATATTTATAAAGATTATTCCAAAACCTTCCATCTTTAAATCAAATTCATAACTCTACCATTCTATCAATTCCTATAATTAGAGAGGTCAAATATAGTTGTTATCTTCGTATTAGAGTAGAATTGGTTGGATAATTATTTACAGAGATCTTACCAACTTATAATAAAACCAACTATATGGTTATTATACTAGATAAAGGTAGGGCCTTCTAAGGTTTTTATAAAGTATTTGAGTTTGGATACCTCTTATTTTTTTGGGGCTCCAACATTATGATACAATAAGAATAAAATGGAAAGATGTTTCTCTAGATCTCCCATTCCATCGAATGTTAAGAATTTGGGATTCCCAAAGTTGGGTGGAGGTGGAGTCAAATCAATCCACTTGGGATACAACTTCCTCTAAAGAAGTATCAGTGCACATTGGCCACCCATAGTCTCTATTAAAGCGGTAATAAAATTCATTAATTCTTAAGTTTTTCTCAGGTGAATTATTGAGAGTGCGGATTGATGCTTACCTAGTGGAGGGAACTCTTGATAATCAACCAATGATGCTATAAAATAGTTCTATTGAGGTGATATTAAGTTGACGAGGTGGATTTCTGCCTTTGCAAGTTAGTAAATTTTCTCTTATTGAATAGGGTTAACTGAAGAAGTAAAGGTGGATTTATCCTAAATATCATGCCAATAAGGCATTTTTATCATGATAAATTCATTATTGTTCTACTAAATATTCTCTATTCAATCCTTAAACTATGGATTATTCTCTTTTATTATGACACTTTCACCAAATTTGGGTGGTGGTGGGATATGGGAATGACCACCTCATTTTCCTTTTTATTGGCAATATCCCTTTAAATGTTTAGTAGTGGAATATTTATAGGGGATCCCAAATGGGATTCCATTGATTTCTGATACATACTTCTTCCTCCATTCCTCTATATGTGTGGAATTATCTATATATAACTCCTCTTTATCTTGTTTTTTAATAGTACCATACCTTACAACATTAGTTAGTTCAACGATGCTGATATTTACTATTTCGAAACATTTTATAAGAAACAAAAATTTACTTGGAGGAGTTACATCCATGGTATTGGTATATTTCTTCCTAATAGATGATACCAGAGATGACTGTGGGAGTTAAAATACCCCCAACCTTGCAGGTTTGGGATTCCTATAGGGTTTTATAGCTACAATTATAACTATCCTTTCTTCTGAGGTCAATATTCTATTAAGTACCATATGTGGTGTGATACCACTCTGAGGACCTCCATATGGGCCAATGTTCTCCATCATCAGAGAGGGATATGTTTAAGTAGTCACCAAGCCTACCTTTGGTGATGTAGGAAGTTTTTTTTCTAATGCTGATCTTGGACTATCCCTAGGAAACTGTTGGGATACATTTATGGGCCTTAGGTACATTGAAAGTAGTAGGGGTTTTGATCTTATCTTCAGTTAGAGTGTTTATATGCCCTCAGTGGGCTCTTCTTTTGGATGCATGAGTTTATACAGCTGGGGACAACACAAATTCTGTCAAAAAATCCTATGGAATTGGGTTCACTTATCATTAATGATGACCACCATGAATATGAGCTCTCTTAGGAAGCTCATGGGTGGTTTCCTAGATTTCGTGTATGTCCTCATCTACCTTAATATGATAAGTGAGGTAAACACTACCTTTCTCCTGAGAGAGACTCCCAAAGCTATTTGATGTAAAGATTGGGGATTCCTTCCCTATGCCGGCCTATTTTCATTTAATTTTATTCCATGTATTTAGTCCCTCTAGATTAGCATGAGTTTTTTACAAGAATTTAATAATCCATTTATAGAGGTTTTCCTACACCATTGAATTCAATAACTATCACTATAAGTGTTGGGTATGTGACAATGGAAATTTGTGGCTCATAGTTTAGGTAATTAGAGTAATGAAAATGACTTAGAATTTAGGTGTCATTGGAAAATAGTTTAAAGAAACTATTATTTATAAGATACTTCCTCTAGGATGTCTAGAGGTCCTAGTCTCTTAAGGTATGTCCATCACAGATACCATTTGGATTTTATGGGAGAATAAGAAACCCATCAGTGTATCATCACTAATGAGAATACATGATTAGTCAACTTAATTATCTAGTAAGGATTCACATTAGGTCTACTATTTTATTTATAATTCGTTTCCATGCCCCACGAGATCATTTTGGTTATTTTAGGTCACATACACTACTGAAATTCTTGTTAATTGCGACAGACTATTTGCGACGGGATCCCGTCACAAATAGGCTTTAGCGATGGGGTTCCGTCACAAATAGCCCGTTGCAAAAAATGCTGCTGCAAATACAAGTATTTGTGATGGTCTCGTCGCAAAAACCTTTATTTGCAACGAGAATGTTTCCCGTCGCAAATAAACTTCCTATTATTTGTATTATATATACATAAACGTTTTCTGTGACGGTCCCGTCGCAACAAATATTTGCGACATGATTACTTACCCGTCGCAAATATATTTTTTAAAAATATTTAGTTAGGATATTTGCGATGGGGTCCCGTCACAAAAGGCCCTGTTGCAAATAATAAATTAATTTTTTAAAAAATAAAATTTAATAATATTACGATTGATGAAAAAATAAAGAATATTTAGTTAGGATATTTGCGATGGGGTCCCATCACAAAAGGCCCCGTCGCAAATAATAAATTAATTTAAAAAAAATAAAATTTAATAATATTACGATTGATGAAAAAATAATAATAATATTATTAAAACAATAAAAAAATAAAAAATATTAAAATTCTCAATATTCACAAAAAATATAAAAAAATAAAAAAATATTAAAAATTAAATTATATAATATTTGCACCAATATAAAAGATAGAAAATGTAAATAATCCATATTACAATTTTAATTCAAATGTTTGTAACATAAAAAAATCACTGGGGGGGGTCGTTTGGAGGAGGTGGAGGATCTGAAGGAGCTGGTGGAGGAAACTCTATCCCTAAACTACGAGTCAGACAGTGCATGTACTCCATCTACTCTTGATGCTGCTGCTTCCATCGACGACTCTGCTCCTCGTAATGCTGCTCCTGCTGCTACTACCGCCGATACATTTCTTCTTGATGCTTCTGCAAAGTCTCTATATGCTCAGCCTGAGCTCGCAACTGCTCCTGATACTGTGAAGCAGAAGATGATGCCTCTCCACGATCTCCTCTCGAGATGGACACCGACATCGCAGTAGTACCATAATAAGTACCAAGAGTCAAATTAGAGTTGATGCCAACTACTCTGCCTTTCTCAAAGCCATACTGAGTCGCCTGCATCCATGCCTCCTCATCGAAATAGTGAGCACTGGTCTTCTCAGCCGTCTTGTCCTGACCCCCAGCCTGTGTCTGAGAGGTCGCAGCCTCATATGACTCCTTCAATTCCAATTTAAAATTAAAATTGTCAAAATATTATATGTAGTTAATTTTTAAACTGAAAAAATAATACTAACCACAATCTGACGCTGGCGATCACCTCTAATATCTCCAGTGGATGGATCACTATACATCCTCCGATAAACATCAAACTCTGTAATATCGTGATGCTCGACTGCCTACAAAAATATAAAATAAAATGTTTATATTTATAGTTATATAAAATATTTTAAAAATATACTTACCAGATGATCTTTATGCGAACTGAATGTATGACTACTAGCTTGATGCATCACCTCCTGTCTCCCCCCGGTTCTGTTGTCCCACTAAAGATCTCCTCTGAAATCCACCACCCAACCAGTGTAAACATAATCCACCCCAAATGTGAGATGAAATGTACTCTGGTTGGTGGGCTCTACATGACTCATCAAATTATGTCACTCCTGCTTTCTTAATGGCTGTCCTTCTCAAATTGTGAAAAAACTGGCGGAAATGGTCACGCATAGAAATCTGCCATGCCGTGTGGATAGCATCGCGCATGCTATCATCGATAGGATGCCATAAACCCTACAAATAATTTATAATATCAAGTTTTTAATAAAATAAATTTCAAAATAAATAGTTTTTATTTACGTACCAGAAAATGATGGAACATGTCACGTCGTACATCAACGAGAATCTGTTCCCATGTGATCCATGGCTGAGAAAAATAATTGTGCAATATAGCACTCCCCTGTCTAATAGATACATGCTGAAAACTGTGAAAAAAGAATAAATAATCAAACAATTAGTATATATATAAATAAATCAATGAAATCTAACTAAAATATTCAGGTTACCATACCTCTATGTGCGTGGATCAAAACCAAGATGTGGACGTCGCTCGGGGATAGGGCCAAGAATCATCAGTCGCGCAAGACCACACCCCCTCCGCGTACCTCCTGAACCACCAGTAGATTGAGGGTCAGCTGATCCCACATCATCATCATCCAAAGGTAGCTCAGCCTCCTGCAACTCATGAAATAAATCATCATCCATCTGAAACACAAAATGATTGTTGTTAGCAAATAGTTGAAAATAACTATTATATATAGATATATATTAGTTATGATTATAAACATCATTTAATTTTTTCAATGTGCATCTTCACCCTCTTCTCCATAGCTGTCAATGTCAATGTCTTCGTCTTCCTCCTCAACATCATCAATATCTATATGAGTTTTAGTTTCATCATCTCTTGTCATTTAAAATTCATTTGTAACATCATTAACATCTTTATCATCATCGATCCTTAATTGTGGGGTGTCATCATCGATATTCACGTCTCTCTGGGAATCATATGGATTTTGAGTAGTATCTTGAAAAATTTCAATTCCTTCCACTTCAGTGGAACCACATTCAGTTTGAGTAAACAGATTTTCCTGAGATTTCATTTTTATTATGCTCCACCAATCGCTCAAGTCTCTTGAAGTAGCACAGTACTTTGTATAATAAATTTAATGTGCCTGTTGAGCTAGTAAAAATGGTTCATTTACTGAAAGAAGACTTTTATATTTAATATCGATGATTCCATGAGTCATATGAACACGCAAAACTCTTTCATTATCCAACCACTGACATTTAAATTTTTTTATGTAATTATGTCCTAGATAACACAACTCAATAATTTCATCCAAAATGCCATAAAAGTCAACTTCAGTTTCTCTATGATGTAATCCTCTCAAGAAAACTCCACTGTTCATTGTTTTTTTTGATTCCCCGTATGCAAGTGTATGAAATCGAAAACCACTCACCACATATGCATTATAAGATTTAACCTTTTTGGATGGTGGGTTACTCAATATACACAGTCGTTTGTCAATTTTATCAGCATATTGAGACACCTGAAAACTTGTAAAACAATTTTCAATATAATAAATAATAAACAGAATTGATATTAAACCATCAATAATTTATGTTACCAGTTTTTGAAACCAGTGAGAAATTTTTTTTGTCTGCGTTCTTCAAGAGAAGCTGCTGTAATTTGTGGAATTTATTTCTTGATATGATTATCATATAACCTACAAATAAAATAAGTTTAAATACTGTAACAAAATTATAGAATAAGTGATAGAATCACTTATAGGAAAAATGATGTCATTTATTCATAGTTGAGCAGAACGTATGTATGAGCTCTGGGATGTTCATCATCTGAAAGCCATCATTTGTGAACTCCACTGAAACCAAGATTTGGTTGATTAAAAACTATTAATTGATTGTCCATTTTTTCATTAGCATTCCCCTTTTTTTTCCCCATGCGATTTTGTTTTTAGGGATATTGATATTCAAAATAATGAGAGCAGAAAAAAGAAATTTCCTCTTGAAAATAATCTTCAACGATTGAGCCTTCAACTGATGATTTTTTACATATTATTTTCTTCAATTTCTGCACGCATCTCTCAAATGGGTACATCCATCAAAACTGTACTGGACCTCCACATTTAGCTTCATGTGGAAAATGTAATATCAGATGTTCTATTGATTCAAAGAAAGCTGACAGGAAGATTTTTTCTAGTTTACATATAATTACAGCAACATATTCTTCCAGTTTTCTTAGTGCATCGTAGTCTGTTGTCGCTGCACAAATGTCTCGAAAAAAATATGATACATCTGTTATCAAATCCCAAATCATAGAATTCAAAAAACCTCTGAATCCAATCGGCATAAGTCTTTCCATTATAACATGACAATCATGACTTTTTAATCCAGTAATATAACCATTCTTAATGCATCTGCCCAAATTGGAAGTATAGCCATCTGGAAGTCTCAAATCTGCAATCCACTGACAAAATAATAAGCGACTCTCTTTAGACATTGTATAATCTTCTTTTGGCTTCATTAACCTCTGTGATATGACATTTTCAAATAATTCAAGTTCTGGTCGCCTGCAAATTTGGGAGAGATCTAATCGTGCCTTTACAGTAACTTTGGTCTTACCTAGTGTATCCAAAACTGTATGAAATAAATTATCAATACAGTTCTTCTCAATACGCATTACATCCAACATGTGGCGGACCAACATATCAGACCAATATGAAAGATCCCAAAAAATGCTCTGTTTTATCCAATTATGTTCTTTCCCAAAGCCATGAATTTTTTGTTGGTTTACAATTGGTCCAAATGTGATGGAGGGTAATGAAAATACAACTGATTTTAACTATGTACCTAAGATCATCTTTGGAGGTTCATCACTTTCAATTATACCTTTTCTGAAATGAGATTTGTTCCTCCGAAAAGGATAATCGGTTGGAAGAAATATACGGTGACAATCAAAATAGCAAGGTTTTTTTTCCATTGACCAGCATAAAGGCTTTATTTTCTTTCATACAGTAAGGACATGATTTCGGACCATGTGTACTCCAACCAGATAACATGCCATATTCCAGAAAGTCACTAATCGTCCACATCAATGTAGTTTTTAATTTGAAAATTTGTTTCACAGCAACATCATATGTATTAACACCATCACTCTACAATGCATTTAACTCATCAATCAATGGTTTCAAATAAACATCAATATTCTTTTTCAGTTTTCATGGGATTAATAGAGTAAAAAAGATATAAGGCTACTCCATCAACATCCATAGAGGCAAATTGTACGGAGTTATAAAGACATAAAAACATGAATACTGACTACCATAAGAACCAAACGGACAAAAACCGTCAGTAGAAAGACCCAATCACACGTTTTGGGATTATATAGAAAAAGACGGATGCAGATGGTCAAAATGTTTCCATGAATAACTATCAGATGGATCATTCATGCTTTTATCAGTTGAAATCTTGGTTTTGTGCCCTGAAATCATTGACGCTGTGTTCTGAGACATAAATAAATGCTGTAATTTGGGTGTAAGGGGGAAATATCTCAACTGTTTAAATGGAATAGATCTAGACTTCCCTGGTTGAGCTTCTTTATACCTCAATTGTCCATATGTGGGACAAATATCCAATGAATCGTTTTCTCCAGAATATAAGATGCAATCATTTGGACATGCATGAATCTTCCGATAACTAAGGCCCAAATTACGAATCAACCTCTTTATCTCATAGTAATTTGCAGGCAACACATTTATTTTAGGTAACAATGTTTTAACCAAAGAAAATATCTGATCAAAATAGTTGTTTGACATTGCATTATCTGATTTAATTTCCATAAATTTTGCAACTGCTTCTAATTTGCTTATCTTGCAACCAGGATATAATGCATCCTCATAAGGCCTCAAAAACTCATAAAATTCGGATGGTGTCAACTTAAGAGTTAAATCAATATCATCGCGAGTTTAAATTTATTGCACAGATGGACCTGAAACAACATGTACTAAATTTTGAAACCGTGATGGATCTGGAATCAAGTTATTATAATCTTCTCTAGAACTGTGTTCAATGTGTTGATACCAAAAAACATAATCTGGTTGAAAACCAAACAGCAAGAGATGTCCCCCAACTTTATCAAATGTGTCAAACATTCTCAGAGCACAATTTTTACAAGGACACTTAATTGTTCCTTCTGAAACATATTCTTGTTTTGATGATGCAAATGCTAAGAAAGCTTTAACACCCTCAATATAGACAGGATTTAAACCAGAACCATTTGGATTTCTACGCTGATTTATCCAGGTTCAATCATATAATAATGACTTATTTCTACTTCCTTGTTCCATATTTTTCTACATAAATTATAAAATCATCACTGTTTTTGAATAGTTTGAAATTATAAAAACACTATCTGAAAAAGAAGATAAATAATTAAAAATACTGAATAATTATCATTAATTAAGGGTGACACAATTTCCAGTGGATTGACAGCTACTCTTTTGTCCGACAGCTCATTTAATTGCATCTTTCTCACACTTATTATTACAAATTTAGTAATACTTAACAATACTTAGAAAAAGGAAAACAAATTGAATAATGAAAGGAAATTTGGTAATCATCGTTGTGGAGATGATTAGAAATTTTCCCTTCATTATCCAAGAAGATTCCGTTTGCTAATTATTAGTAATAAGAGAAATTATATTATCAATATTTACAAAAAAACAATATCAATATTTGTTAAATAATAAATTTTTTATAAAATATTAAAATTATCAATATTCAAAACAGACTTTGTTCTATTCTTAACATGTTCAAATCTCAAAGGGTCGCCAATTGTCACATCATGCACAATAAAAATTCTGTGTCTGTCATGTCCAATATAAACTCTATAATTGTACCTGCATGGTTGATCACCTCGCAAGTAGTGTTGCAATCTGACGACCAAAGTAATGACGTTACATTCTCATATCTAAGAATCATCTCACATGACACTTTACATAGATCATTCTTCCTTAAAAATTTGAGGGGATATCATTATTTTTCCTTTAAATTTTCAAAGAAGAATGTTCTATGTAAAGGTTCATATGAGATAATTCTTATATACAAGAAAGGCATGACTTGATTTGTCCGATTGCAACACTACTTGTGAGGTGATCAACCATGCAAGGACAATTATAGAGTTTACATTGTACATGAATGACACAAACTTTTTATTGCGCTTAACATGACAATTGGAAACCCTTTGAGATTTAAACATGTTAAGAATAGAGCAAAGTCTATTGCGAATATTGATAATTTTAATATTTTATAAATTTTTTAATATTTTAATAATATTAATATTGTTTTTCCATAAATATTAATAATATAATTTTTTTATTTCTAACTATTTCTAACTGTTACTAACTGTTGGTAACTGTCTAATAACTACTAATTACTCCTAATTACTCTTAATTACTCCTAATTACTACTAATTACTTCTAATAAACTCTAATTACTCCTAATTACTCTTAATTACTCCTAATTACTCCTAATTACTCCTAATTACTCCTAATTACTCTTAATTACTCCTAATTACTCCTAATTACTCCTAATTACTCCTAATTGCTCCTAATTACTGTAAATTACTCCTAATTACTTCTAATTACTCCTAATTACTCATAATTACTCCTAATTACTCCTAATTACTCCTAATTACTCCTAATTAGTGCTAATTACTCCTAATTAGTGCTAATTAGTGCTAATTAGTGCTAATTAGTTCTAATTAGTCCCAATTAGTGCTAATTATTCCTAATTATTAATAATTATTCCTAATTATTACTAATTATTCCTAATTATTCCTAATTATTCCTATTTTTTCCTAATTATTCCTAATTATTCCTAATTATTCCTAATTTTTCCTAATTATTATTAATTATTACTAAATTTTACTAATTATTACTAATTATTACTAATTATTACTAATTATTTCTAATTATTACTAATTATTACTAATTTTTACTAATATTTACTAATTATTAATAATTTTTACTAATTATTACAGTTTTTTACTAATTATTACTAATTTTTAATAATTTTTACTAATTATATCTAATTATTACTAATTATATATAATTATTCCTAACTATATCTAATTATTACTAATTATTACTAATTATTACTAATTATTACTAATTTTTACTAATTATTTCTAATTATCACTAATTATATCTAATTATGACTAATTATTCCTAATTATCTCTATTTATTCCAAATTATGACTAATTATATCTAATTATCGCTATTTATTCCTAATTATGCCTATTTATTCCTAATTATTCCTAATTATTCCTAATTATGCCTATTTAATCCTAATTAAGCCTATTTATTCCTAATTATGCCTAATTATTCCTAATTATTCCTAATTTTTGGTAATTATTCCTAATTATTGCTAATTATTCCTAATTATTGCTAATTATTCCTAATTATTGCTAATTAGTACTATTTACTCCTAATTAGTACTAATTAGTACTAATTACTCCCAATTAGTAATAATTAGTACTAATTAGTACTAATTATTACTAATTATTACTAATTATTACTAATTAGTACTAATTATTATTAATTGTTACTAATTATTACTAATTATTACTAATTATTCCTAATTATTACTAATTATTCCTAATTATTACTAATTATTCCTAATTATTACTAATTATTCCTAATTATTCCCAATTATTCCTAATTATTCCTAATTATTCCTAATGTTTCCTAATTTTTCCTAATTATTACTAATTTTTACTAATTTTTACTAATTTTTATTAACTTTTACTAATTATTACTAATTATTACTAATTATTACTAATTTTTACTAATTTTTACTAATTATTACTAATTATTACTAATTATTACAAATTATTACTAATTATTACTAATTATTACTAATTATTACTAATTATTACTATTGTTACTAATTGTTACTAATTTTTACTAATTTTTACTAATTTTTACTAATTTTTACTATTTTTTTACTAATTATATCTAATTATTCCTAATTATTCCAAATTATTACAAATTATTACAAATTATTCCTAATTATTACTAATTATTACTAATTATTACTAATTATTACTAATTATTACTAATTATTACTAGTTTTTACTAATTATATCTAATTATGACTAATTATATCTAATTATCTCTATTTATTCCTAATTATGACTAATTATATCTAATTATCTCTATTTATTCCTAATTATGCCTATTTATTCCTAATTATGACTAATTATATCTAATTATGACTAATTATATCTAATTATTACTAATTATATCTAATTATTTCTAATTATTCTAATTATTACTAATTATATCTAATTATTACTAATTATATCTAATTATTTCTAATTATATCTAATTATTCCTAATTATATCTAATTATTGCTAATTATATCTAATTATTGCTAATTATATCTAATTATTGCTAATTATATCTAATTATTGCTAATTATATCTAATTATTGCTAATTATATCTAATTATTGCTAATTATATATAATTACTACTAATTATATCTAATTACTACTAATTATATCTAATTATTCCTAATTATATCTAATTATTACTAATTATATCTAATTATTACTAATTATATCTAATTATATCCAATTATTACTAATTATTCCAAATTATATCTATTTATTGCTAATTATATCTATTTACTCCTAATTATATCTAGTTAATATTAATTATAACTAATTAATTATAATTATTACTAACAATATCAAATTCTTAGTAAAACTAAATATAATTAAAAATCAATTGAAATCTAATTAAATTAGAACTCATAAACAACAATTAAAATTAACATAAAAAAATAACAAAAATATATAAAAAAATATAAATACCTTAAACTTTGATATTCTGAAGATATTGACGCCCTCCGATTTCTCTTATATAAAAAAACTTCAACTAAAAGAAAATTTCTCTATGAAACAGAAGAATGAAGAGAGAGAGAGAGCAAGATCTGAATGATTTGAAAAAAAAACGGATGAGGGTATATATAGGTTAGATTAGTTGCGACGAGAAGCCCGTCACAAATGGTGGTATTTGCGACGGGACCCATCACAATTAGCCTCGCCCGCATTAATTACAGTCGGCGGTTAAAAGGTTATTTGTGAAGGGTCCCGTTGCAAATAGTGTCTGCCGACAGTCTTTTTGCGACGGGACGACATTCCGTCGCAAAAATTTATTTACCGCTGCCGGGTATTTGTGACGGGACCCGTCGCAAATAACCCTGCGCGATTTGGCGCGCAAGCCACGCGACTTGGCGCACAACCCGCACGGTTTGGCGTGCAAGCCGCCCCATACTTTTTGCGACGAGAGACACCTCCCCGTCGCAAATAGTTTTCGTGCAAGCCGCGCCAAACTATTTGCGACGGGAGACGTAATCCCGTCGCAAATAATTGGTTATTTGCAACGGACACTTCTCCCCATCGCAAATAGCTTCCTGGACTTGTTATTTGTGACGAGATTTATTCCCGTCGCAAATAGCCCATCGCAAATAGCGATTTTTCCCGTAGTGATACCGCTCTATCTATTTCCAAATGTGAGAGGCCTCTTAATCACTTGGGGTGTTGATGATGGAATCTTTATTAGATAAGAGGATGGGAGGCCGAATCATACCTCAAGGGGTCTTACTTCCTAGTTTGAGACTATCTAATATATTTAAGACATGTTCATGAATCCTTCCCAGTAAGAATATCAGTTTCCCTTATGAAGTTGATTGATTGAAAAAATAAATTTAAGAGGATAGTTCACATAAAAATTATACTGGCTCATTTGAACAAAGTATATAGTCACTCAATAGCTTAATTCCATATAGATAGTCAATTTAGAGTTTATGCATTCAAGGTAGGTATTGGGATCTTGTAAAAGAAGGTAATAAGTATTATAGAGTTGGGATTGAGCTCATGAAATGGTCTTCAAACATATCATTACAATGGGAATCAAAACCCATGTAGTTTAGTGTCACTTAATGGGACAAACCATACCTTTTAAGGTCATATGAAAAGGACCACAATGTTTCCTTTTAATGTCGGGAATCCGTGAACTCTTTTAATTAGTTTGAATTCATGTGGGGTATACTACTAGGAAAAATGTATCTAGAAGTGTTTTTTGTGGAAATCATGTCAAAGAATCCCTTTCTATTTCATCATGTATTTTACTAACTTTAAAAGGGAGGGTATGGTTTAGGATTGCAACCAGGAGGAGGCCATTTTATCTTCCTCATTTTAGGACATGAAAGCATCTTATGCTCTTCATATAAGGAAAGTAGATATGGGTCATCTTAAGCTTCTCACAGAAGGAATGAAGGGTCAACCTATTCTCATCACATATGCTAGATGGTTTCTTATGCACATCACATAAGAATAATTATCATGATTTGGAGATATTTCCTCCTAGGGAGGACATGGGATGTTAAGTGTTCTAGGATCAAACCTTAGGAAAACATCCCATGTATTCTGTTGGAACATGATTCAAAACCCATGAAGTTCGAGTAGCATTGTTTAAAGTTATGTGATAGGACCAATCCATGATTATTAAGGCCATGAAGTAAGGAATATATGATATATAGTTTAAAATCTTGTATTTATGACTATGATCTATGAAGTTTAAAGCCATATAGTGAAGAAAAATAGGTGAAATTCACCAAATAATGTTTTGGTGTGGGAATTTTTCACAAGTGACCCTTTTTGGTTTACTATGGAAAGTGATCATAGGGAAATTATTTTAGGAAAACATGAGGCGTTTTTAACTCAAGGAATTTAATGAAACCAAGAGGAGAATCTTGACTCAAGGAATATGAGAAAACCAAGTGGAGTATATTGACCCAAGTCATATGAGGAAACCAAGAGTAGTATCTTGACTCAAGAAGTATGATGAAACTAAGAAGAGTATCTATACATAAGGAATATGAGAAAACCAAGAGGATTATATCAACTCAATTCATTGATGTGGGGATTAAACACGAGCTACTTCAATAAGAAATCTTTCATGATAGGGGTTACCCGACACCCAATCTTACAAAGTGATGAGATTTTTGAAAGGTGGTAATGTGATAACCATGATATTAATTTTAGGTATCTTTTTAATTTATTTTATTATTTCTTTATTCTTTATCCTTTATAGGTGTTTTTTCTTTGAAAATTTAGAGTTTTTAGAAAACTATGGATGTCCCACGGTTACCATATGGTTAGGGATAACTATACAACAACCATGAGAAATAGTTAAGAAACTTGACAATTTCATTTCACACAGTTAGCACATGACTTATCAAACCATGCGAGACAATTGTGAAAGTTTCCAAGTGAAGTAGTATGGACCACATAGTTTTCATAGGATTTAAAAAACCATGTGGCCAAACCATGTGTCCTCAAAAAACTTTAAAATGTTTTTTTACTTTTCAAACCTTACTCGATTTTAACCCATTTCTTTCCTCTATCCCTCCCACTTGAATTTATATCCATAAAAACATGAATCATCTTCCTCCTCTTCTCATTGGGTAGATTTTAAGTGTATTTATACTCAATTTATCCATGGTTACTTTTAGTAATCCATTCCCCTTCCTTCCCTATTATCTATCTTTCCCTATATCGTGATTTTTATTCCCCATGTCCATGGTGGCCTAGGAATTATTGAATATAAATATAATGATTCTCATATTGGTGTTTATGATTCAAAATTTCCTCTATAGGGACTATCTTTCCCCTTCAAGTGTATTTCCACCATATTTGAGTGATTTAAATCCATTCCAAGTATTAAAAGTCAGCGGTTTTGTGTTATTACATTATTGATGAAATAAAATTACTTGAAACAATTTCTAAAATATTTTTCAAATTGATTTGACACATGAAAGGGTATTTTGAGAACCATGTGAGTGTGTTGGGTTGATTTCAAAATTGTTTTCCATTGGTATTGAATTGAAATAGATTGTAAGTGGTATGTATTGGATTGTTGGATGAATTATTTGAAAAAGGAATGGAACATGGGAACTCCAGATACCTTGGGTTAATGACTAGGAAAAGTATACCAGGAAAATGTCTTCCCTCACAAGCCTTTGGACTATGACACCACTAATTAAATAAATAATCCTATATATGTGGCTACTATTGGGACTTTGTATTACCCCTCCCCAAATGCTCGTGCATGAAAAAGGATGCGAATGGTTATATCTACAAGAGTATGAGGATCCTAAGAAGAACCCAATCTTAGTTACTCTAGGGATTCCTAATGTGTTTGTTTTTGATTTTTCTAACATATTGTTTCAAACTACATCCTTTAAATGTAAAATAATGTTTCATTTTAATTTTTTTTCAAACTATCTTGTTTAATTTATCTAACAATGCATATTCATGAAATTATTGGTGTGACCCTATTGGGATTTAATTATCACAAACTACATACATCCAATGGGTGTATATAGAATTTATTTTGTTAGAATCAGGTATGAGAAAGGTGTCACATAGAGGCAGTAGGTACTCTTAATTGGGAACTTGGTTCGGTGACAATGGAAACATGGTGGGAGTTTTAATCTCATGTTACATAGAGATGGATGTATTAATTTTATTTACTTTTTGAGTTATTATTAATTCATGCTATTACCCTTTTTTGTATAACTCTTTATGGATCCCAATACCATTTATTTTTTTATGAATGTTTATGTGTGCTCATGACATGTCGATATGTTTATGTTTATTTACATATTCTTATGGTTTCACTTATATTTCATTTATATTATGAAAATGAATTAATTGGAAAAAATCATTCCCAAATGAGTTCTTTGATTCCTAGGAACTAGTATCCAACCCTTGGGGATCTAGGACATCCTTCAAGTTGTGTCACACACTTGGGATAAAATGAATATAGGGTTATTAGGTCTCAAGTAAGAGGTACTGAGTAGCATTTTTACAACACTATTAGTAACTACACTTGAGTTACTATGGAATGTGGTTATTGATTTGGATTGTTTTACCCTTACTTGTTGGGTGTGGTACATGGGCTTAAGACCATGCACACATTTCTAGGTTTATATAAGGCCAATAGTTTTTATTTTTCTTTTGGTTGTGATTTATTTTTATGTTTAATAGATTTTTGTGATTTGGAAAGATTATTTTATTATTGGTTTGAATGATTTTATTATTTCATTGGTTTTTTGTAGTTTCATGCTCCCTATGATGTGACTTGTGAATCCCCAAGAGGATGTAGTATATGACTTTCTATGAGCAAATCCACTGATTGATCAAAATATCATTGATATAGTGGTTTAATCCATTTGATATTTGGGTTAAGGACTATATTACATTCCCACTCTAGCTAAGTAAGATAATATAGATCCTAAAAGGGATATAGTTGAAAAGTTTCTTAAGAATAATTACCCTTATTTTATAGGAAGTAATGATCCTTAGGAAGTTGAGGACTGGTTAGAGAAAATTGAGCAGATCTTCGAATTCCTTCGAATTATGTACTCCATCAGGGAGAGTCGTGATGATTTTTTGCTTGAAGTCCCTAGTAAAAAAATGGTGGGAATTAGTCATCTAGGTAAAGGATCATGAGAATATGGAGTGGAAGGATTTCAAATAAATCTTCACTCAACAGTTTTACCTCAAAACCTTATATTTGGATAAATCTTGGGAGTTCATGTGCCTCAAGTAGGGAGATTATTCAATCAAGGAGTGTGTGAACTGGTTTAAATAGTTGGTTCACTTTTATCCTAAGATAATTTTTAACGATGTGTTGAAGGATGATAATTTCAATATGGGAATGCAACCTGATATTCGATCCAAAGTATTCTTATTGAAGCTCAAGACTTATTCCAAGGTTATTGATCTAGATTTAATGATAGAAATCGATCATGTAGGATGTAAGGATTGATTGGAGTTCCTATGGCACATGAAAAAGGTGGTTCCATTTCTTCAGAGAAGAATATGAATCATTAAGAGTAGGTAAAGGCTAGTGTAACTAGTAACAAGTATCCACCTCAACCATCATCATCGTAGATAATAGTGATTTGAGGGTTTTACTTCTACCACCATTGTGGGAAAGCTATATATATTCAATAATCATGCCCAATGGAACCCAAATATTACTATTCATTTGGTTGTATGTGCTATCTCTAGAGGTTCTAATGATCCTACCTTCCTTCATAGGGTGGTGTAGGATCATATGACCTTAGGGGATTTACGGTGCTACCAGATATCTCTCAGCCCATAGGATCCCATTCTCATAGGATTGAGGCCTCATAACCTTAGAAAGACTATAACTCATTATGTGAGGAAATAGTTTCATGTGGTTGATCAGGTTCCAGTGGAATCTAAGGTAGGGACTATGATAGTGCGAGGAACTATTGTTATTACTTTGAGTATGGATACTTATTTATTTGATACTAATTACTATCACTATTTTATATTTTCATATACTATTTAATTTAAGAAAAAATTATTGATCTTATTACCTATGTTATGGATATAGTCACCCCTCTTGAAAGAAGGATATTTCAAGATT
Source organism: Viscum album (assembly GCA_963277665.1). Taxonomy (NCBI): domain Eukaryota; kingdom Viridiplantae; phylum Streptophyta; class Magnoliopsida; order Santalales; family Viscaceae; genus Viscum; species Viscum album. The sequence goes on from OY728153.1 coordinate 1,282,624,558, forward strand.
CTTGGCACCCTTCATGTGATATTTCTTTATTATATGTCAAGTTACCATGGGACTTTGTTATCATTGAAATGGATCTTATTGAAGTAATTATTAGAATGGATTTAATGGTAATATATAAAGATAATATTGATTGATACCATCAAAGATGACTTTAACCATATTTGATGGAGGCACATGAGTATTCTAGGGATAATGGGACCCACAGTAAACCTGAACAGGACCTCCTCTTCCAGAACTGGACAAGACTATTTTTCAAGTTTCTTCTCCCTTGTTGGAATTTGATTAAGAAAATTTTCAGAGTTAGTGATCTTATGTTGTCAAGGAATTACCTGTGGTGTTTCCATATGATTTTTCAAGATTATCCCTAGAGTGGATGGTTAATTTAGTCATCAATATGGTGCTAGGGACTCATTTGATATCCCTAACTTCATATATAATGGTACCCAAAAATCTAACGGAGTTTGAAATTTTGCTATATGATTTAGAATTTAAAGGATATATCTACTTGAGAATTTATCATTGGGCCACACTAGTTCTTTTTTATAAAAATTTCAATGATTCCCTTTGGTTGTATATCGATTAACAAAAATTAAACTAGGTAACAATCAAGAATAAATACCCCTTTCCATATATTTATGACATATTTTATTAAATTAAGTGGAAAATGTGATTCTTCAAGATTGATCTTCGATTGGGCTATCACCAGCTTCGAGTAAGAGAGGTCGATGTATCGAAGACTAATTTTAAAATAATGTATAACCTCTTCTAATAAATAATAATAAATTTTAGTTTGAATAATGTTCCTATAGTTATAATGAACTCAAGAATTGAATATTCCATAAATATATTGACAATTTCATCATAGTGTTTATGGATGATAACTTTGTTTACTCTAAGAAGGAGTAGGATCATATAAGTCATTTGAGAACTATTTTAGGAATCATGTGTGATCATCACCTTTTTTATAAATTGTCTAAGTATAGTTTTTAGATCCAGGAGATCAATTTTATTGGACATGTCATGTTGGAACAAGGTATCTCGATCGATCCTATGAAGGTTAGTGTTGTGATGTCTTGGGGGTGTCCTAAGAATGTTTTCAAGATTATGTGCTTCTTGGGGATATAAGGATACTACAGGTGGTTCGAGAGGTATTTTTATCATCTTGTATCACCCTTGATTTCCCTCAACCTAAAAGGGGTGAAGTTATTATGGATTCTAGTGTACCAAGAATGCTTCGATGAGTTAAATCACTGTTTGAAATCAACTGTGATTGTAATATTACTAGAGGTTGTCCAAGGCTACACAGTTTATTAAAATGAATCAGGTATGAGTCTGAGGTGTGTTCTTATATAGGGTGACCTTGTGATGGCCTATGAATCTCACTAATTCTGACCACATAAAAAGAACTACCCGACCTATAACCTGGAACTTTTATTCTTTTCAGATCAAGATAGTTTAATTTACATATTTTATTAGAAGGACTTGAACCTTTGATTATGGTGATGGTAAGGATTTTATTATGATATCTTCTATATGTCTGGTAAGGAAACATGGTTGATGAATCCATTATTTGGAAATTCTGCTCTCAGGATATGAAGAAGTCCAGTGATGAATGGAGTTTAATAGGTATCTTTGTTTAGATGCATCTGGAGGAGAGGTAGGAGAGGGAAAGAATGTTTCTCAATAGCATCCAACTGACCCTCTATTCTCAATCTTATTCCTTAATATAAGGCATGTGATTGGGAATTTAAATGCATCAAAAGAGTTTTAAATATTGGGTAGGCCACTAGCGAGTGGTCTCTATCTCTGAAGGGTATCCTCTATTTATAAAATTGGCATGTGGTCTCGTTATAGACGAGGATGTCAGTAATGGAGAATTTTCATCACTCTTAGTGGGCTGTCCACCAAGGTTCAACTAAGATATATCATGACCTCAAACATCATTTCTAATGGCCAGGCATGAGATTGAATATATAATACTTTATGTCTCAGTGTTTGACTTTACAACATATAAAATCCAAGCATTAGAGGCCTTTAACTCCACTTTAATCACTCCTTATTCATACCTAGAAGCAAGATGAGGTGTACATGGAATTTTTACTTAGTCCACCTCATATACCTTGCAGTAATAATTCTATATGGGCTACTATCAATAAAATAACTAAGTCTTATCACTTTATTCTGATCAGGGACATAACCATGGTAGAGGATCTTGATAAATTTCATGCCCATTAAATTCTGAGGTTTCATGGGGTTTTGTCTTAAATAATATCTAATAAAGACCCCTAATTTACCTCATGTTTCTATAAAGGCCTCCATGAGGTTATGAGATATCAGGTTAAGCTTAGTATGACTTATCATCCCTAGGATGAAGGTTAGGAAAAGTGGGAGATCCAAATTTTAGAAGATATGATATATGACCGTGTATTAGATTTTAGATAATCTAGGGATACCCATTTTGTGATGGTTTAATTTTTTTATAAAAATAATTACGAGTCATAAATCATGATGATATCTTTTGAATCCTTGTATAGTCAGTCATGTCATCCTCATCTTTTCTGGATGGAGGTAGGGGATACCTCTCCTGTTGGGTTGAGAATTTTTCAAGAGAAAAAATAAAAGTTTTAGATTATTCAACAATTATTGGTGATGGATAAATGTTATAGAAAGTCTTATATTGACCATAAGTACCATCCATTTAATTTTTTAGTTGGGGAATAAGTGTTTTTACAGGTTTCACCTCAGTTGGGTCACCAACGACTCATAAAGTAGGGGAAGAATTCTATGAGGTACGCTAGACTATTCAAGATCATTGAGATAATTAAGGAAGTCACATATCATTTAGTGTTACATATAAAATTTACATTAATATATAATGTCTTCCATATCTACCAACTGAAAATGTAAAATATGGATCCCTCTCTTATCTTGAATTAGGCGGATCTCGAATTGGAACTCGAAGTGTTAGTGACTGAGAAATTGATTCAGATTGTGGACTCACAAGAGAAATTACTTCATGGGAAGTATATTTTTTTAGCTTGTATCTTATGGAAACACATTAATTACTCTCATAATAATTTAGAGTTGGAATCACTTATGAAGGAGAATTGGTCTCATTTGTTTCTAGTTTATTTCCATAGTTGAATTTATGGGAACATAAAGCAATATAGTGGGGATAATTGTCACACCAATGATATTATTTTCATAAATGATTTCCCCCTTTTTATTTCTTTATTATATATTATTTTTAGGTGTTTTCCTTGGAAATTTTTGAGTTTTTAAAAAACAATGAGTATTGCATGATTAACGCATGGTTAGGGATAACTGTGTGGAAACCATACAAAAAAGGTTTTCAACTTGATATTGTAAATTTTCATGGTTATCTCATGGTTTACCAAGCCATTCATACTAAATGTCTTTGGAGATGAAGTATAGAATACATGGTTGGTGCACAGTTTGATAAATTGAACAACATTCTAGAAAAACTAAAAAATGTGTTTTTACTATTCCTCCCTTACTTGATTTTACCCCTTTATTTCCTCTCTCCATCCCACTTGAATTTCCATCCCTAGGTGCATAAACCATCTTCCTACTCTCCTATTTAGGTGTATTTGAAGTGGTTTCGTCTTCAATTTCTTCAAGGTTTTTTTTAAGTAAGCCTCTCCTCTTCCTTCCCTAAGCCCCTCTTGCTTTATATCTTGGGTTTTATTCTTCCCCATGTCCATGATGTCCTAGGGTTTGTTGAATATGAACCTACCGGTATGAACCTTGATTTTTATGATTTAATGTTCACTATATAGGGTCTCTCTTTCCTATTTAAGTGGATATCCACTATAGGTGAGTGATTTACAACCAATTCCAAGCATTAAAGGTTGGTGGTTTCATGTTATTCTATCATTGATAAACTAAACTTTCTTGCATAAATTTATAAAATATTTTTTAAATTTATTCAATAAATTAAAGTGTATTTTGAGATCCATCTGAGTTCATATTGGATTGATTTTAAAATAATTTTTCTTTGGTATTAAATTTAAATGGATTTAAATTGGATTATCTTGGATTGTGGGATAATTTTTTTTAGACCAAGAGGTGCTAATATGATTTTGTGAGGAGTTTTTTGAATAATAAGAAGGAGTGAATGAGATTAATTGTGTTATATTTTGTTTTTAATTCTTAAATAATATTAAAAATCACATTTCCTGTGAGGTGATGATGTTTAGAGACTAATCCATATGATGATTAAGCTGGTTTATAATGATTATATATTATGAAAAGAGTTTATGATACAAGCATTTGATGGAATAAGTCACATACCAAAAATATTGGTTTTATGATATAGAAGTTGATTAAGGAGGTGTATTTGTTCCATAAATCATATTCTACACCATAAAGGATACTAAGTCAGTTTTGGATGGCTTTGTTTATTTCAAATACTTCACACTGTATAGATATTTCTACACTGCAAAGAATCCCAAGAATATTTTCTATTTATTTGGAATATTTATGACCTCTACACCATTGAGGAGTAACCATGTTTCAATGGTTTATGATACAGTTCTCATGAAATTGAAGTAATACTATTTCTCAAAGGGGAATAGTTAGTTGTTTTTGGTGTCTTTTTAATTTTGAATGCTCGTGTGTTGTAAGTAATAGTCCATGAAATAACCTGTTGAAAGTTAGGTTGTTTACACAACAAGAGAGGCTTCCACACTACAAAAGAGTCTAGGTATTTATTTACATTCTACTATAATTTAAAATAACTTGACTCCAAAATGATATTGTCATACCACAATATGCTTAGGTAGTTAAAAAAAATATTTTTTTGAACCACTATAATATGTCGCAAAGGATGATTCTATGCTGTGGAAGTTAAAAACCACAAAGTTTGAACATCCTTGATGACTTGGATTTATTAAGTGTTTTTTCTTGTTATTTTAGTATATAATAAATAAAAATTAGAATTTTATGGTGAATATTAACTGAAAGATGATCCAAGGGACAATATTAAAGAAGAGGATTTTAATTTGGATTTGAAATTTAAATCTAAATTTATAGAAATTTTTGATGTTGTGTAGATCTATGAGTAAGTTCATAAAAAAAAGAAATCAGAGAAAGAATAAGTATAAGTGAAGATAATAATTTTTGTATATTTTAAAAATAGAGAACATTATATGATGATACAAATTATAAGAAAATAAGGAGATGAAAATCAAATAGGTTGTGTGCATTTGTTATGAATAAAAAGTAAAGAAGAAACATGTCCTTGTGAAAGTTTGAAAGTGAATTTCTATTTTATTTTTGCCAGATAAGTAGAGAATAATTTAAAGAACTCAGAAAAGTCAATGAATTATGGAAATTCTATTTGGTTGTTACCAATATTTGTCTTTATAAAGTACTAGATGCACTTATGTACAAGATGTACTAAAGAATTATTAGAAGACATGTAAGCATGAGATTCAAGGTTATAAAATAATCATTTTCACTCACATGATTATTTAAGTGGGTAGTGTGATCCTGGTGGAATCCATATCACACCAAGGATAAGTCTTCTCATATTGTTAGGTTAGCCTTGTAAATCTACTATGTTCCCTCGTGTTGGTGTGTGTGTGGGTGTGAAGAGATATTATATCACTATAATTTAACTAGTGGGGATGATTATTTTTTTGAAGAAAATTAAAAATTAATTTTGATCATTGATTTAACCCACTAACAATGTTATCCTATAGATCCTATAGGTGTATTCTTAAGTGGTATTAGATCCTAGTTTGATTCTTTTGTGATTTTCTATTTGAAGTTTCTCTTAGAAAGAAGAATTACTCATAATTTTCTCTTATCAACTATAGATAATTTGAATTTGGTGAACAAAAAGGGGATTTCCAAATTTTATAAGAAATATTATCATGTTTGGAAATTAAAAATGTTACCATATATTCTTTCTATCAGTTATAAAACTTTGGAAACCACAACTGATGGATATCTCCCATGTGCAGAAGTTTCTTCTCTAACAATAGAAAGAAAAAAGAATATGGAGAATTATGGTTATGATATAAATTCTATTTTATCTTATATTTAAGAAAGCTAATTTCCAAATGTCAAATAATTCAATATAGAAAAAGGTATTTGGGACAAAAAAGAGAATATATATGAAGAGAAAACTAAAGTGAATTGAGAAAAGATGCAGTTTTAGAGACTTAAAATATTAATATATCTAGATGCATAATTATGAGACAACTAAAACTTTATTAATGAGTGTAAATGAAGCTATTATCATGATAATATGTTATGTTTAGAAGTTATAAGACTCCACTATATTAGATAAGATCTTATCTATCTTACCTAAATATTTTAATGTAAAAGTATTTACTCTAGAAGAAAATGATCTAGGTGAAACATATTTTGATGATTTAAATAGTACTATTATTTCTTATAAAATGAGGAAATATAATTTTATAAAGAAAAAGGTAAAGGCATAAAATTATATTTCCTTTAATGTCTCAAAATATGAGAAATGTAAGAAGGTTATTTGTGAAGATAGTGAAGATATATGTTCATATTCAGGTATAAATATGGATATAAGGTTTAATAAAATGATGTATCTTATCTATAAAAATGTAAGAAGAGGTAAGGGAATATTTAATGGGAAGTTTCCACTTAAAATTTTCCATTTTGGGTTTATTATAAATTTTGATGTAAACTCATCAAATCTAAAATAAGATGAAGTTTTTAATGAAGTAGGTGAAAGACCAAGAAGTTTCTCAATGAAAAATTCATCCAGGCCAAAATTCAATTCTTTAAGAGAGGTATGAATTTATAAAATATAAAATAAATAAATTTCATATCTATGTTTAATGATGGTTAAATCAGTAGTGTAGAAGATTAGGATGATATTTAAAGTGATTTTATTGAAAAACTTATCATTGCTAAAGTGAATTATTGAAATATCACTAGTGATGAAGGAAGAAAATATAGAATCAAAGATAAGAAAATTGATATGGATTTTATATTGAAGATATAATTAAGGAAATTGAAGAAGGTTGATCAACCATTCATTAAAAAATAATTAGTTTACAAAGAATGAAAATCTAATTTGTTAAAGGATATTTATAATATGAAAAAGTTTCTTGATGATGATAAGAACATGAATAGTTGGAAGAGAAGGTTAAATATTTTAAGGATCTTGTTCTTGTTCAATTGAAATTGATCAAAGTTAAAGAATATTTGAACCGATCAAGAATTATTTTTAAAACTTCCATTCAAGAAGCTTGAGAGTGTTCAATGAATAAAGAAGCATAATAAGATAAAAAAAATCATCTTTTGAGGATTATGTGAATATTGAAAATATTGAAAGAGTTGAATAAGAAGAATGAATTCAAAAGAATCAAGTTTTTGGTCAAATAAAACAAGTCTTAGAAATCTTAAAATTCTAGAAATCCAGACTTTATTTCAAAATACGCTACAACTAAAGACTTTTGAAATGTTTAAATGAATTATAATATGAATAATACAATGTTAGGAGTTTAAAAAACTTATGGTTCTAAAAAAATATATTAAAATTATTAATAAGAAATATGTTAAAAGTTAAGAAAATATTTATGGACAATATATAGTTTTTAAACGAAAATATGATTTTTATAAATACTGTTGGTACTTTGGAGGTTTGGGGAATATGAAAAAATGTGTTAGTTCAACTACTAACATCATAAAATTCCTATAAGTTTAAGTAAACAAGGTTTTATAAGGATTAATACTTTTCAAAAGAAGTATTTTTAGAAACAAGTTATGTATTCTAGACATAAGACACAAAATATGTTAAATTTACTTGAAAAAGTATAAGTAATATGTGACCAGCCTAGTCTCCATGAAAATGAATGTATCATCCTTTTACTAGACTAATAAAATATGAGTATTAAAAATCAAAATACTCAAAATACTAAGAGAAAATAAAATGAGAAATCCTTATTTATGGAAGTGGAACTTAAATCATCAAAAATAGAAATTCCATAGATATTGGATATAGATTATCATCCCATATGACATAAGATTTAAAACTACTAAAATATATTGAGAAGTGAAATGGTGGTTCAATGTTGTTTGGAAATTATAGTTCACTAAAAGTTAAAGGAGTTAGCTGAATTTGTTTTGGTAAAGAAAAGCTAAAATCTAAAAACAATCTTTATGTTAATGGTTTAGCACACAACAAATATTTGCAAGCTCAATTCATGAGGACAATCATCAATGGAAAACCATAGGACCTTTGATTTCATCAAGATAAGTTTCTGAACAAACTAAAATCTAGAAACCATAACCATATTGAATATATTGTGTAGACTAACTTCAAGGCATAATTCCTCATTAATGCCTCCTAATCTAGGTGGATAGTCTCTATAAAATATTCCCTCAAGTTCTGATCTGATAACTATATGGGCACCCCATTTCTGTAAATTATTTATAATTATTTATCAAACATCTATATGGATATCTCTACCAATGATCAACTGGAAATACCCATTGATTACTTTCCTAATGAGATTAAATTCAGGGTGAGTAACCTATACATTCTATAGTGGTATAACTTCATGGTATGGGAACCTACTATAAATGGAGTGGTGGCCTCCAAAATATCCTACAACAATGATGTTGGATGGAACATAACCAGTCACAACTAGACATTTAGGTTAAAAAAGATGAGGATTAGACTCTCTAGGCTACTACTTTTATGGAGGATGGTGCATGGAAGACTACTAATAGACTCTTATCTCCTGACCCATGGCATATCCTTGTGCTCCAAGTGAGTTCTTTATCAACAACAATGAGAATAAATTGGCTATATCTTCTTTAGTTTTTATACTACCTCATAAATGTGTAAGGAGTTGTTTGAAATATTAAATATTCAACTCCCTCAGGTTTCCAACACTTAGTAACTCATTAAGGGTTACTTAGATCTCCTAATTTCCCCACATCTTCTCAATCACTTTTAGATGACTGTAATAGAATTGATTCAAAATATATAGAAACCTATAAATAATTTTATCTATGAACAATATCCCTTTAATCTACAAGCTATGTAATCTTAAATATTGGTTGTTGTAAAATATCTAAACCCCCTTCAAAGGTATATTTCCACAACTCAATACATGACTTATCAGTCTTCTGATCGATTGGAAACAATGGTAACATTTTACCTCATTTATGTACACTGTAAGTCTTCTAGAATTCTATTTTTTTAAGATATATCAAAGTAAATATGAATGGAACATTAATAGGAAACTTGAGGCCATTGGGAGATGGTGTTGTCTTCAGAAATCATCATGGTGATTTCATGGGATGTATCTATGGACCTTGTGGAATCTCCACTTCTATTGAAGCTAAGATGATTGGTGTTATCGATGCAGTTGATCAAGCCAATCTATGGGTGTTGAAATATATATGGCTATAATGAGACACCACTATCATTATGGAGGCCATCAGTATGGGATCTATCCATATCTCTTGGAAGTTGACTACCCGATGGATCATATGTCTGGATCTTATCACATCCATTGAATTCATCATCACCCATGTATACAATGAGCCCAATTTCCTAGAATATTTCCTAGACAATAAAATTTTCAACTGTAATAATCTAACATGTATATATAAGATTCCAAATGATATATTTTCCATTCTTAAAAGGGATCAATGTAAAATTCCATAATTTAGACTCTTGCAAATTTTTTTCTCTAATAAAAGAGTATTTTACTTCTAGGAAAGATATTTCCTTTCTCCAATATATTGAGTGACCCAAAAATTAGTGATGAATGAAATATATTAGTGTTTAGAAAGGATGCGATCTTATTTATGAACCTCTAGGATGGAAGAATTGTGACAAAAGACAATAAATAAAATTGAATTTATTACAAGTTGGTGATGCAAGAAATTCATTCTATCTAATAATTAAAAAAGGGAATCAATTATGGAATCAAAGGATTATCTATCTTGGAAAAAATAATACAAACATGATTTCAAAAGGAATTAATGTTCATGATGATCATTTTTTGAAAAGAGAAAGAGACTAGATATGCTCAACATGCCAAAAGGGGGAGATTGTTAACTCTTCTCACTTGAAGGTGGGGATTCAATATACTCCACCTTTTCAGCTCATTCATTTAGATGGGTGTGGGACTAGAAGGAATAAATAAGCCAATTAATATATGTAATTTATTAATTCTATTGATGAATTCACTCATATTACTTATGTTATGTTTATGAAACACAAGTATGAGGTGATAAAAATGTTTAATTTTTTTTCAAAGAAGTATAGAAAAGGAGTTTTGTTTTTTTCTTAATATTATTTAGTTAGATAAATAAAATAAGTTTAAAAATGGTAAATGAAAAGATTAATTATAGAAACATGACATTTGACATGAACTTAGTGAACCATACACACTAAAAAAATGATGTGTCTGAATAGAAGAACATGTGTTTGGTGGAGATGGCTCAAAATATAGGTTACAGGCATAGTGAATGCATAGGAGTGATGTGCCCAACTTTAATTGTTTTCATAATCGACGATCAATTCAAGATCAATATGATAATAAATGCCAATATCCATATAATTTAATCAAGTATTCAGATAAATAATAATTTCCCATGGAACCAAGTGAGAGTATAAACATATTTTTTTTATTATTTATTTAATTAAATAAGAATTACCTCCAAGATTATTCTTTCTTCATTGATGCGCTTGACTATAGATCTTTTGGTGTATTATCATTGCGTTGTAGAGATCAATATTAGATCTTCTCTAGATTTGATCTGCACATGTTCTACGTTTCTCCATACATCACTGAAGGAGTCTCCAGGTACTAGAACGGAAGATCCTCATGCTTGCAATTCCTGCCTTCGATCTCCTTGAGAACCAATTCCAATGCATTCTCCTTGATCCGATGTAAGAGGATCTCTCTTGTTCTTGAGAGTGTTCTTGGAGAGGGATGAATTCTATAGGGTTGAGAGCTTTTATTTAATTCATTGTGCACTACCCAATAAATGTCTCTTGGCTAGCACTTGGCCAATAAGAGAATAACATAACCGGGTATTTAATCCACTAGGTTAATAATAAATAATTTGTACTAGTGCCTTATTTATTTTATTAATCCTAGAGAAACCCCAACATCAAATAATACTAACAATATTATTATTTCCTAACATGTGCTTATCTTGTGAGTTACAATTAAATATTATTTAATAAAATAATATTCAATATTATTATTTCTCATAGGACCATTAAATCAGCCCACGAATCCTCCACCATATTTATTGAACCTTGAATAATGGATATTTATTTATTAAATAAATATCACGAAATTATTTTCCAATAAATATATAAATATTATATTCACTAAATAGAAACTAGATATTTATTAATTATTCCGCCTAAAATATATTCTCTTGAATAACTAGTGTTGAAATAAATGCGATTAGATATCCATGAATAATTATTAAACCAAAACCATGAATAATATTTATTAAACTTGTTAAATAATAAATAATATATTATTTAACTGAGATACTGGATACACTTAGTCTGCAACCCTCTAGGCCTTTTTCTCAGTGGCATTAGGTGGATCAGCCTAAAGTCAAAGGTTAACATCTAGCAACATGCCAAGGAACCCATAGAGAAAGTAGTTCATGCCGCAACGACATGTCACCTCATATGAATGTTTACCGTGCAATATATTTCCATTGTCTTGATATCTCCAATCAATATGGTTTCATGCAAGTTCCATCAACCCATGTGCTTGATTTCTCATTATTTGACTTCCCAAAAATTGAACTTGCCTATAAAACACCATGGCCAGGGATTTATTTAGACTATTTCATTTCCATCAAAGGGAATGAGATATCAACTTCTGTTATGGAATAGAAGGAACACATCCTTTCTCACATTATTCATAAATGAAAAATTACTCATGATTCACCCAACATATCCTATCTCACCGTGAAAATATATTGCCACATTTTTTTCTAATATATCTAAGTGTGTGAGTCATAATACCCATTAATAATAATATTAAAGTCTAAGGACCAATACAAACTCTATAGTTAGAAACATCTAATGACACTATAACGACCCATACTTTACATACATTGTTAATACTTCAAAATTTAAGCACACTTATTACAACATATGACAAAACCACAAAGGACCGTATAGGTATAGTGTCTTTAGAAACTGGGAAACATAAACAACTGGTTCATAAATCTTCTACAGTGTCTCCCATTTATTTCATCATATCTAGGGTCCCTTTTAGCATATTCTATTTAATATCCATCTTCCTGACCTGGGGAAAATAAAACATAAAAGGGTGAGCTCAAATGCTCAGCAAGGGCAAATAAAGGAAATAAAAATCATATCATATCTTTTTGAAAATCATAACCTACAAAAGAGATCATAATAACTTAACATGGAATAAATCATAGAAGTGAAAATGAGATCCCCATAATCATAACATGAAACTTGAAACTTTGTGGCATGCACACATAATCATGTAAAATCATTTCTTGTTAGTCATGACTCATTTCCAAGACTATCTTAGTGGACAAAGTCCCTTTCTGAACCGAGTCACCCTCGTTCCAGTCCTGTTTCACTGAACCGGTATAACCTACCGTTCCAGCCATGTCTATCTCATGAGATATAAAATCTTTACCCAATGCATTGGAGGGAGATATAGGTCCCACCCATCTTATAATGAATCCTTTCTTATGTGTGCCACATAATCATAAATCATACATCATCGCATAACACATGTAACAAAAATGGGATTCTTGAAACATCATGACATCATAAATAAATTCATATAAGATAAAGGAATTCATAAAAAAAAATAATTCCATCACAATATGATCAAATCAATGTAATAATAGGGTTAAAAAGAGAACCCTTTATTATCTTAGATGGAAAATAATTTTGATAAAACACTTGAACTCCATTCTTGATGAAAATATCCTTTCTTCTTCAAAAACACTTTTCTTTTCTTAACATGTCATACAATTATAAACTAAAAGAAGTTGATTAAAAATAAACTTGAAAACTTGTAAAGGAAGCTTCTTGGGAATAATGTTTTAAAAATCCATTCATTTCGTATAAGTTAAAAAAACATTCTTCGTTCTTTTGTCGGAAAAGTCAAAAAGTACCTCATACGAAAAACGAAAAAAGATTCCTTTCATACATATTAATAAAAACTCACCGAAGGGTAAAAATGGATTTAAACAATTGTAGGTGGATGGAAATAACATTACATATTGATGAAACATGGATGTGGATGATAAAATACACCCCAGTAAATACTTACGAATAAACAATCTCGGATAAAAATGAGATTGTGATATTTCCCTTACCTTAGGTCCGATTTGCTTTGTACGTGTCCAAAGCTCCTGTATAATGGTTTAAATAATGTTATTGACTTATTCCAGAATCATACATATTGATATGATATCATATATGGTCATATTCTTAGCTTCTTGTTAGTAATATTTCATTGTTACTTGTTACTCGGGTCTTTATTGCCTTTTGTTCTTATGCGTGTTTTGTCGAATACATTCTTATTATTATTTTAAGGTTATAGATACCTTATATCCAGAATGGTATTAGTGTAACATATATCATATTTATTCATTCAATTCATTTATATAATTACTATGTAATGATGATCATGTAGAATGAGTCACATCACATCGTGGAGACAGTATTCCGTACGTACACACGAGTGATGATATCGTTCCTATGATCGTGGAACTGTATTGGAGTATATATATATTATTTCAGTATCAATATTACTTTATAATAATCATAAATAGTTACTCATTACACCATTATACCCATCCTTGTAAAGTGATGGTGGAAAAATAGATTACACCACGGCGTGGAGACGGTATTCCGTATGTACGCACGCGCGGTGATTTCATTTTTCCGTAGGATGGATAGAAGGTGAATTAGGGTTGTTTCATAATTATAATAACATATCAGTATGTAAGTAATACTTATGTTATTACTTTATCATGAAACAACTAAATAAGAAGAAGTTGAAGAAGAAAGAAATTGAAAAGATCGGTAATGGATATTACCTCTTCTTTGGAACGCTTCTTTGAATCCTTCACTTAGGGAACTAATATTGGTCTTTTAAGACGAACAGGACCTCTAGGTTTATTCTAGGGAAGTGGAGAGGAGAAAATGGCAGGGGTTGGCCGATATTGAGTGCTCAATTTGGTGTGAGGAGGAGGGGGAGGAGGCGCCCTTTTATAAGGGAGGAGAGGGGCACCTTAGGAATATCTCAAAATATTATTTTATATTAAAGTCAAAATCGGTTTATAATGGTTCCAAAGGGTCTTATTTCTAAGATAAAGTGGGGAAGGGTCGAAATCCTATCAACCAATAGGATTTAGACAAGTTTAGGGTATTATTTTAACCTTATCAATTAGATTTAACTCTAAGTTAAATAATTTAACTTTTACCATGTCTTTTTGTTTTCTTTCACTATATGGTTAATACACTTACTATAACATGCCAAACGAACCCCAAATTGTTTATTATTAATATATATATCCTTATCTAAGTCATTTGGCCGAACCTTAGATTTTTAGGAATAAAATAACAATTAATAATATAATATTTGATTTAAAAACTATTTTGTGTCAATTTTGACACTATTTGATATATGATTTTTGTGAAAGTCATAACAGAATTATATGTTCCAAACAAGTTGATTAAATCAACACTAATATATCATAGTAACCTAGAAAATTTGTTTAATTCATAAAAAGTCTCAAATTACATTTATTTTGGTGTTTATAACATCAATTATGTCAATATTTCATAAATAAGATAATTACTGCATCATAATTGTGTCATAAATAAATTAAATTATTTAATGTCTAAAAATTATAAATAAAATACCATTATGTAGGAAATCTTTTTAGATTAATTATGAATATTTATTGTCAAATTTATCTTATTTATAACCCCATATTAAAAATGATTTACTTATTAAACTTTGATTTTAACTATTTTAACCCTTCTTTAAATAAATTAATAATAAATGTCCTAATCTAATCCAAGTGGGACTAAATGGTGATATTTTTATTCCTAAGTTCGTTTTTGGTCGAATTACACTTGTCCAATAGAATTAGGACATGTTTTAGGGTAATATTAATATCATATTTACCCTTAGTTACCCTATTTACTATTAACCGCGGTAAAAAAAGTAAAAAGTTACTATTCACCAAAAATTTATTTTTATCTCATTGAAACTCATTTTACTTACTGATATCAACCGTGTCTGTAGTAGTTTTGAAATTCCATTCACAGAAGCGGTAAAATTAAGTTTTAGGCAAAATTCAGTTTTTAACCTACCACTTAGTGGTTTCACTATTCATCAAAAATTGAAAGTTTTCAGAAAAATACCAAAATTTCACCCTAGGCTAATTTCGATATTCTGAGTCCAAAAATGATGTCCATTTTGAAAAATAAAATTTATAAAATTTCAAAAAGTGGTTATTACTATTCATAACGGCTAGTTTTAATAGCATATTGTTGTTTAGTGAAACTCGGTATTGCGTACGACGCAAGCTATCGAGGAAGGTCGAGATTGCGTGTAAAGCAAGCCAATCAAGTGTTGTGTAGAAAAAGATTCCTTTGATGATTCATATAACATAAAAGTCTCGGGTGTTACATTCTACCCCCCTTAAAAATAATTTCGCCCTCGAAATTCGTCACTTTGTAACAAACAAATGAGGATACTTCTCCCTCATCATATCCTCAAGCTCCCATGTAGCTTCTTCAAGTTGGTGTTTCCTCCATAAAACTTTCACCAATCGAGTGGTCTTGTTTCGTAGGACTTTTTTGCTACGATCCAGAATCTCTATCGGCTGTTCTTCATAAGAAAGATCTTGCTCCAGCGGTACAACTTCTGAGCTGAGTACATGTGAAGGATCTGGTATTTACTTTCTCAGGAGAGATACATGGAACACATCGTGAAATTGAGAGAGATTCGGTGGAAGCGCCAATCGGTATGCTACCTTTCCAAAACGATCCAGTATTTCGAAAGGACCGATATATCTAGGGCTCAACTTCCCCTTCTTTCCAAATCTCATAACCCTCTTCCAGGGAGATATTCGTAAGAACACTTTATCGCCCACTTCAAACTCTAGATCTTTTCTTCGGTTGTCGGCATAACTTTTCTTTCGACTCTGAGCTGCTCTTATGTGTTGTTGAATAGATCTGACCTTTTCTGCCATTTCATCAACGAGATCAGGTACTAATAGCTTTCTTTCCCCAACTTCATCCCAGTAAGTTAGAGTCCTGCATTTCTTTCCATAGAGATCTTCATAAGGAGCCATCTGAATACTGGAGTGAAAGCTATTATTATAAGAAAATTCCACCAAAGGTAGGTGTTGATCCCAACCTCCTTTGAAATCCATAGAGAAAGCTCTCAACATATCTTCTAGGGTTTGAATTGTTCTCTCAGACTGACCGTCTGTCTGGGGATGATAAGCAGTGCTGAAACTCAACTCTGTATCCAGAGTATGCTGAAGACTTCTCCAGAACTTCGAGGTAAATCTCGGATCCCGATCAGATATAATAGAAAGTGGTACTCCATTCAATCTTACCACTTCCTTTACATATATCCTGGCAAGCTGATCTAGAGAGAAATCCTCTCTAATAGCAATGAAGTGTGCAGACTTTGTAAGACGATCTACTATGACCTAGATAGCATTATTGCCTTTGGATGTTTTAGGAAGTCCTGTGAAAAAGTCCATAGTGATGTTTTCCCATTTCCATTCAGGTATGGGTAATGGTTGTAACATCCCCTTAGACTTTTGTCTCTCATCTTTAACTTGTTGACAAACCAAGCATCGAGATACATATTCAGCAACATCTCTTTTCATGCCATCCCACCAGAAGTACTCTTTCAGGTCCCTATACATCTTCGTGCTTCCAGGATGAATAGAGAATGATGAACTATGAGCCTCATCCAGCGGCTTCTTCTTTAATTCGGGGATGGGAGGAACACAAACCCGATTCCTGAACTTTATTATCCCATCATAATCAAGGTTGAATTCAGGAACATTTCTCACCTTCTTTTGTAACTCGACATCTTCTTTCTGTGCCTCTTTAATCTTCACATGTATAGATGGTTGAACATTCATTTGAGAAAGATAAGATTTTTCCCCTTCCATTATAATTCCAAGATCCATCCTTTGTAAATCAATAAATATTGGATCTTTTGTGATCCTCATCATGGATAAACTAGCATGGTATTGTCAACTTAATGCATCTGCCACCTTGTTTGCTTTCCCAGGGTGGTAATGGATTGAGCAGTCATAATCCTTAATCAGCTCCAACCATCTTCTTTGGCGCATATTCAGCTCCTTTTGTGTGAAAATATACTTTAAACTTTTATAATCAGTATAAATATCACACCTTTCACCATAAAGGTAATGCCTCCAAATCTTTAATGCAAATATTACCACAGCCAACTCCAAATCATGTGTTGTGTAATTTTGCTCATGGATTTTCAACTGTCTTGAGGCATAAGCTATCACCATATCATTTTGCATAAGAACACACCCCAATCCTTTCTTGGATGCATCACTGCAGATCACAAACCTTTCTCCACTACAAGGCAGTGTGAGCACAGGTGCACTGGATAACCTTCTTTTCAACTCCTTGAAATTATCTTCACATTCCTCTGTCCAGACAAACTTAACTCCTTTCCGAGTCAACTTGGTGAGTGGATTAGATAATCGTGAAAAATATTTTACAAAACGTCGATAATATCCAGCCAAACTAAGAAAACTTCGAATCTCAGTTACTGTTGTTGGTCTCGACCATCTTTCGATAACCTCTGTTTTTACTGGATCCACAGATATCCCCTCTTTTGAGATTATGTGACCAAAAAATGCAACTTTTTGAAGCCAAAATTCACACTTGGTAAATTTGGCATAAAGATTCTCCTTTCTCAGGGTCTTCAATATAATTCTCAAGTGATCTTCATGCTCTTCCTTGCTCTTTGAATAGACAAGAATATCGTCTATAAAGACTACCACAAATTGATCAAGATAGTCTCTAAAGACTCTATTCATTAGATCCATGAAGATAGAAGGGGCATTAGTAAGACCAAATGGCATCACTATAAATTCATAGTGTCCATACCTTGTACAGAAAGCCGTCTTTGGTATATCCTCCCTTTTGACCCTTAATTGATGATACCCTGAACGAAGATCAATCTTGGAAAAGTATTGAGCTCCGCATAGTTGGTCAAATAAGTCATCAATGCGTGGGAGAGGATATTTGTTCTTGATAGTGATCTTGTTAAGTTCTCGATAATCAATGCAGAGTCTCATTGATCCATCTTTCTTCTTATCAAATAGAACAGGTGCTCCCCAAGGTGACGCACTAGGGCGTATGAATCCCTTATCAAGATTCTCTTGGAGTTGCTTCTTCAATTCCTGCAACTCAATTGGGGCCATTCTATAAGGTGTCTTTGAAATAGGCAAAGCACCCGGTACGAGTTCTATTGAAAACTCAACTTCACGATTTGGTGGAAGACCTGGTAATTCCTCCGGAAAGACATCATCAAACTCCCGTAAAATGGGCATATTCTTAATCGTGAGTTTCTCACCAACCATTTGAGATAAATAACCTTCATTTAGTGGAATCAATACCCATAAGATGGAAGAAATTTCCACTGGAAGGTTATGTTCATCCTTGCATTTGTATACGATCGTAGATTGATCTGGAATATGAAATGTGACTTCCCTTCTTTGGCAATTGATATGAGCTCCATGTAGAGAAATCCAATCCATGCCAAGAATCACATCAAATTACACTAAAGGAAGGATCACAAGATTTGTAGGAAGCACTTTCCCACAAACTTCGATCGGAGAAGAATTATAAACTTTTGATGCGACTGTTGTGCCATTAGGTGTTGTCACAGCTAACTCAACATCTAATTGTTGAGGTAATACGGTGATACCCTTAGAAAATTCTTTAGAAATAAAAGAGTGGGTGGATCCAGAATCAAATAAAACATTTGCTACTTTAGAGTGGATGGTAAGTTTACCTTTCACCACTTCGTTATCGTACTCCACATCGCTGATAGAAATTGCATGTGACTTTCCTTTTTCTTTAGCCTTAAGATTTTTTTGACGTCGACCATCATCATCAACCCTTGGATTTGGGCATTGATTGGCATAATGCCCCATCTCCTTGCACTTGAAACATTGAAGTGTAGTAGGTTCATTCTGTGTATCCCGTCCTTTGTTTGCGTCATTAGACATCTTCTTCCCATTATCGCGGCATTCAAATGCCCGATGACCTTCCTTTCCACATTTAAAACATTTAATTGTCCCTTTAAGACAACTCCCTCCATGTTTCTTTCCACACTTTGAGCATAAGGGAAAGTTCATCTTCTTTTCAGTGTGCTCTTTAGATTTTCCTTTGAATTCCATCTTCCTCTTCTTATCAAACCCATGTGACTGATGGGTTACTCCAATCTCCATCTCGACTTTGAGAGCACATCAAATGATTTCCTCATAGCTATTGAAGTCCCTTATGGCTAACGCCCTTAGAAGACTTGGTTTTAAGCCACTAAAGAATCGATCGATCTTACTCTCAGGTTGGATAATAATACCAGAAGCGTACCTTGCAAGTCTTGTAAATTTTGCTTCATAGGTACCAACAGATTCATCATCCCTTTGCTTCAGTTCAAGGAACTCTTTCTCCATCTTTGTTTGAAGAATACGAGGGAAGTACCTATTTAAAAATAATTTCTTGAACTCGTCCCATTCCATAGACTCAATTTCATCCCTTTGCCTCGTATTCTTAATAAGATTCCACCATTGATTAGCATCTCCTTCCAAACGATACACTGTGAGGATGACTTTATCATGCTCAGAACATTGAAGAACTGAAAATATCTTTTCAGTAGTACTAATCCATTGTTCAGCAACTAATGGATCAATAAACCCGCTGAAAGAAGGTGGACGCTGCCTCATGAAGGATTCAATAGAATGTTGCTCCTTCCTTTGCTCGTTTGGAAGTCCTGCATGATTCATAGCTTGAGAAAGTTGTGTGAGCATGGCTACAAGATTTTTCATTCCAGCTCCCATATCGTTTGGTTGCTCAGGGGGACAATCATTGCATTGCCCATCACATTCCGCATTAACATGGTTCCTTCAGGTTCCAGCCATTGACTAAAACCAAGAAGAATAGTGTGAGCAACACTAATTATAATAGAAAAAACACATAATCAAGGATAAAATTTCACACTTAAGGTTTTATCCTAGGGTATTCATGGCCATTTCTAAAACACTAAGATTGTGTTCTATGCTTAGACTTATCCTTAGGGTTCTTACTAAGGCTTTCACATCCTAGTTTCCAAAGGTTGACTATACCTTTTCCTCTGATACCAACTATAACGACCCATACTTTACATACATTGTTAATAATTCAAAATTGAAGCACACTTATTACAACATATGACAAAACCACAAAGGACCGTATAGGTATAGTGTCTTTAGAAACTGGGAAACATAAACAACTGGTTCATAAATCTTCTACAGTGTCTCCCATTTATTTCATCATATATAGGGTCCCTTTTAGCATATTCTATTTAATATCCATCTTCCTGACCTGGGGAAAATAAAACATAAAAGGGTGAGCTCAAATGCTCATCAAGGGCAAATAAAGGAAATAAAAATCATATCATATCTTTTTGAAAATCATAACCTGCAAAAGAGATCATAATATCTTAACATGGAATAAATCATAGAAGTGAAAATGAGATCCCCATAATCATAACATGAAACTTGAAACTTTGTGGCATGCACACATAATCATGGAAAATCATTTCTTGTTAGTCATGACTCATTGCCAAGACTATCTTAGTGGACAAAGTCCCTTTCTGAACCGAGTCACCCTCGTTCCAGTCCTGTTTCACTGAACCGGTATAACCTACCGTTCCAACCATGTCTATCTCATGATATATAAAATATTTACCCAATGCATTGGAGGGAGATATAGGTCCCACCCATCTTATAATGAATCCTTTCTTATGTGTGCCACATAATCATAAATCATACATCATCGCATAACACATGTAACAAAAATGGGATTCTTGAAACATCATGAAATCATAAATAAATTCATATAAGATAAAGGAATTCATAAAAAAAAATAATTCCATCACAATATGATCAAATCAATGTAATAATAGGGTTAAAAACAGAACCCTTTATTATCTTAGATGGAAAATAATTTTGATAAAACACTTGAACTCCATTCTTGAGGAAAATATCCTTTCTTCTTCAAAAACACTTTTCTTTTCTTAACATGTCATACGATTATAAACTAAAAGAAGTTGATTAAAAATAAACTTGAAAACTTGTAAAGGAAGCTTCTTGGGAATAATGTTTTAAAAATCCATTCATTCCGTATAAGTTAAAAAAACATTCTTCGTTCTTTTGTCGGAAAAGTCAAAAAGTACCTCGTATGAAAAACGACAAAAGATTCCTTTCATACATATTACTAAAAACTCACCGAAGGGTAAAAATGGATTTAAACAATTGTAGGTGGATGGAAATAACATTACATATTGATTAAACATGGATGTGGATGATAAAATACACCCCAGTAAATACTTACGAATAAACAATCTCGGATAAAAATGAGATTGTGATATTTCCCTTACCTTAGGTCCGATTTGCTTTGTACGTGTCCAAAGATCCTGTATAATGGTTTAAATAATGTTATTGACTTATTCCAGAATCATACATATTGATATGATATCATATATGGTCATATTCTTAGCTTCTTGTTAGTAATATTTCATTGTTACTTGTTACTCGGGTCTTTATTGCCTTTTGTTCTTATGCGTGTTTTGCCGAATACATTCTTATTATTCTTTTAAGGTTATATATACCTTATATCCAGAATGGTATTATTGTAACATATATCATATTTATTCATTCAATTCATTTATATAATTACTATGTAATGATGATCATGTAGAACGAGTCACATCACATCGTGGAGACGGTATTCCGTACGTACACACGAGTGATGATATCCTTCCTATGATCGTGGAACTGTATTGGAGTATATATATATTATTTCAGTATCAATATTACTTTATAATAATCATAAATAGTTACTCATTACACCATTATACCCATCCTTGTAAAGTGATGGTGGAAAAATAGATTACACCACGGCGTGGAGACGGTATTCCGTACGTACGCACGCACGATGATTTCATTTTTCCGTAGGATGGATAGAAGGTGAATTAGGGTTGTTTCATAATTATAATAACATTTCAGTATGTAATTAATACTTATGTTATTACTTTATCATGAAACAACTAAAGAAGAAGAAGTTGAAGAAGAAAGAAATTGAAAAGATCGGTAATGGATATTACCTCTTCTTTGGAACGCTTCTTTGAATCCTTCACTTAGGGAACTAATATTGGTCTTTTAAGAAGACCAGGACCTCTAGGTTTATTATAGGGAAGTGGAGAGGAGAAAATGGCAGGGGTTGGCCGATATTGAGTGCTCAATTTGGTGTGAGGAGGAGGGGGAGGAGACGCCCTTTTATAAGGGAGGAGAGGGGCACCTTAGGAATATCTCAAAATATTATTTTATATTAAAGTCAAAATCGGTTTATAATGGTTCCAAAGGGTCTTATTTCGAAGATAAAGTGGGTAAGGGTCGAAATCATATCAACCAATAGGATTTAGACAAGTTTAGAGTATTATTTTAACCTTATCAATTAGATTTAACTCTAAGTTAAATAATTTAACTTTTACCATGTCTTTTTGTTTTCTTTCACTATATGGTTAATACACTTACTATAACATGCCAAACGAACCCCAAATTGTTTATTATTAATATATATATCCTTATCTAAGTCATTTGGCCGAACCTTAGATTTTTAGGAATAAAATAACAATTAATAATATAATATTTTATTTAAAAACTATTTTGTGTCAATTTTGACACTATTTGATATATGATTTTTGTGAAAGTCATAACAGAATTATATGTTCGAAACAAGTTGATTAAATCAACAATAATATATCATAGTAACCTAGAAAATTTGTGTAATTCATAAAAAGTCTCAAATTACATTTATTTTTGTGTTTATAACATCAATTATGTCAATATTTCATAAATAAGATAATTACTGCATCATAATTGTGTCATAAATAAATTAAATTATTTTATGTCTAAAAATTATAAATAAACTACCATTATGTAGGAAATCTTTTTAGCTTCCTGATGAATATTTATTGTCGAATTTATCTTATGTATAACCCCATATTAAAAATGATTTACTTATTAAACTTTGATTTTAACTATTTTAACCCTTCTTTAAATAAATTAATAATAAATGTCCTAATCTAATCCAAGTGGGCCTAAATGGTCATATTTTTATTCCTAAGTTCGTTTTTGGCCGAATTACACTTGTCCAATAGAATTAGGACATGTGTTAGGGTAATATTAATATCATATTTACCCTTAGTTACCATATTTACTATTAACCGCGGTAAAAAAAGTAAAAAGTTACTATTCACCAAAAATTTATTTTTATCTCATTGAACCACATTTTACTTACTGATATCAACCGTGTCTGTCGGATTTTTGAAATTCCATTCACAGAAGCGGTAAAATTAAGTTTTATTCAAAATTCAGTTTTTAACCTACCACTTAGTGGTTTCACTATTCATCAAAAATTGAAAGTTTTCAGAAAAATACCAAAATTTCACCCTAGGCTAATTTCGATATTCTGAGTCCAAAAATGAAGTCCATTTTGAAAAATAAAATTTATAAAATTTCAAAAAGTGGTTATTACTATTCATAACGGCTAGTTTTAATAGCATATTGTTGTTTAGTGAAACTCGGTATTGCGTACGACGCAAGCTATCGAGGAAGGTCGAGATTGCGTGTAAAGCAAGCCAAGCAAGTGTTGTGTAGAAAAAGATTCCTTTGATGATTCATATAACATAAAAGTCTCGGGTGTTACATTCTACCCCCCTTAAAAAGAATTTCGCCCTCGAAATTCGTCACTTTGTAACAAACAGATGAGGATACTTCTCCCTCATCATATCCTCAAGCTCCCATGTAGCTTCTTCAAGTTGGTGGTTCCTCCATAAAACTTTCACCAATCGAGTGGTCTTGTTTCGTAGGACTTTTTTGCTACGATCCAGAATCTCTATCGGCTGTTCTTCATAAGAAAGATCTTGCTCCAGCGGTACAACTTCTGAGCTGAGTACATGTGAAGGATCTGATATGTACTTTCTCAGGAGAGATACATGGAACACATCGTGAACTTGAGAGAGATTCGGTGGAAGCGCCAATCGGTATGCTACCTTTCCAACACGATCCAGTATTTCGAAAGGACCGATATATCTAGGGCTCAACTTCCCCTTCTTTCCAAATCTCATAACCCTCTTCCAGGGAGATATTCGTAAGAACACTTTATCGCCCACTTCAAACTCTAGATATTTTCTTCGGTTGTCGGCATAACTTTTCTGTCGACTCTGAGCTGCTCTTATGTGTTGTTGAATAGATCTGACCTTTTCTGCCATTTCATCAACGAGATCAGGTACTAATAGCTTTCTTTCCCCAACTTCATCCCAGTAAGTTGGAGTCCTGCATTTCTTTCCATAGAGATCTTCATAAGGAGCCATCTGAATACTGGAGTGAAAGCTATTATTATAAGAAAATTCCACCAAAGGTAGGTGTTGATCCCAACCTCCTTTGAAATCCATAGAGCAAGCTCTCAACATATCTTCTAGGGTTTGAATTGTTCTCTCAGACTGACCGTCTGTCTGGGGATGATAAGCAGTGCTGAAACTCAACTCTGTATCCAGAGTATGCTGAAGACTTCGCCAGAACTTCGAGGTAAATCTCGGATCCCGATCAGATATAATAGAAAGTGGTACTCCATGCAATCTTACCACTTCCTTTACACATATCCTGGCAAGATGATCTAGAGAGAAATCCTCTCTAATGGCAATGAAGTGTGCAGACTTTGTAAGACGATCAACTATGACCCAGATAGCATTATTGCCTTTGGATGTTTTAGGAAGTCCTGTGAAAAAGTCCATAGTGATGTTTTCCCATTTCCATTCAGGTATGGGTAATGGTTGTAACATCCCCTTAGACTTTTGTCTCTCAGCTTTAACTTGTTGACAAACCAAGCATCGATATACATATTCAGCAACATCTCTTTTCATGCCATCCCACCAGAAGTACTCTTTCAGGTCCCTATACATCTTCGTGCTTCCAGGATGAATAGAGAATGATGAACTATGAGCCTCATCCAGCAGCTTCTTCTTTAATTCGGGGATGGGAGGAACACAAACCTGATTCCTGAACTTTATTATCCCATCATAATCAAGGTTGAATTCAGGAACATTTCTCACCTTCTTTTGTAACTCGACATCTTCTTTCTGTGCCTCTTTAATCTTCACATGTATAGATGGTTGAACATTCATTTGAGAAAGATAATATTTTTCCCCTTCCATTATAATTCCAAGATCCATCCTTTGTAAATCAATAAATATTGGATCTTTTGTGATCCTCATCATGGATAAACTAGCATGGTATTGTCAACTTAATGCATCTTCCACCTTGTTTGCTTTCCCAGGGTGGTAATGGATTGAGCAGTCATAATCCTTAATCAGCTCCAACCATCTTCTTTGGCGCATATTCAGCTCCTTTTGTGTGAAAATATACTTTAAACTTTTATGATCAGTATAAATATCACACCTTTCACCATAAAGGTAATGCCTCCAAATCTTTAATGCAAAGATTACCGCAGCCAACTCCAAATCATGTGTTGTGTAATTATGCTCATGGATTTTCAACTGTCGTGAGGCATAAGCTATCACCATATCATTTTGCATAAGAACACACCCCAATCCTTTCTTGGATGCATCACTGTAGATCACAAACCTTTCTCCACTACAAGGTAGTGTGAGCACAGGTGCACTGGATAACCTTCTTTTCAACTCCTTGAAATTATCTTCACATTCCTCTGTCCAGACAAACTTAACTCCTTTCTGAGTCAACTTGGTGAGTGGATTAGATAATCGTGAAAAATATTTTACAAAACGTCGATAATATCCAGCCAAACCAAGAAAACTTCGAATCTCAGTTACTGTTGTTGGTCTCGACCATCTTTCGATAACCTCTGTTTTTGCTGGATCCACAGATATCCCCTCTTTTGAGATTATGTGACCCAAAAATGCAACTTTTTGAAGCCAAAATTCACACTTGGTAAATTTGGCATAAAGCTTCTCCTTTCTCAGGGTCTTCAATATAATTCTCAAGTGATCTTCATGCTCTTCCTTGCTCTTTGAATAGACAAGAATATCGTCTATAAAGACTACCACAAATTGATCAAGATAGTCTCTAAAGACTCTATTCATTAGATCCATGAAGATAGCAGGGGCATTAGTAAGACCAAATGGCATCACTATAAATTCATAGTGTCCATACCTTGTACAGAAAGCCGTCTTTGGTATATCCTCCCTTTTGACCCTTAATTGATGATACCCTGAATGAAGATCAATCTTGGAAAAGTATTGAGCTCCGCGTAGTTGGTCAAATAAGTCATCAATGCGTGGGAGAGGATATTTGTTCTTGATAGTGATCTTGTTAAGTTCTCGATAATCAATGCAGAGTCTCATTGATCCATCTTTCTTCTTATCAAATAGAACAGGTGCTCCCCAAGGTGACGCACTAGGGCGTATGAATCCCTTATCAAGATTCTCTTGGAGTTGCTTCTTCAATTCCTGCAACTCAATTGGGGCCATTCTATAAGGTGTCTTTGAAATAGGCAAAGCACCCGGTACGAGTTCTATTGAAAACTCAACTTCACGATTTGGTGGAAGACCCGATAATTCCTCCAGAAAGACATCATCAAACTCCCGTACAATGGGCATATTCTTAATCGTGAGTTTCTCACCAACCATTTGAGATAAATAACCTTCATTTAGTGGAATCAATACCCATAAGATGGAAGAAATTTCCACTGGAAGGTTATGTTCATCCTTGCATTGGTATACGATCGTAGATTGATCTGGAATATGAAATGTGACTTCCCTTCTTTGGAAATTGATATGAGATCCATGTAGAGAAAGCCAATCCATGCCAAGAATCACATCAAATTACACTAAAGGAAGGATCACAAGATTTGTAGGAAGCACTTTCCCACAAACTTCGATCAGAGAAGAATTATAAACTTTTGATGCGACTGTTGTGCCATTAGGTGTTGTCACAGCTAACTCAACATCTAATTGTTGAGGTAATACGGTGATACCCTTAGAAAATTCTTTAGAAATAAAAGAGTGGGTGGATCCAGAATCAAATAAAACATTTTCTACTTTAGAGTGGATGGTAAGTGTACCTTTCACCACTTCGTTATCGTACTCCACATCGCTGATAGAAATTGCATGTGACTTTCCTTTGTCTTTAGCCTTAAGATTTTGTTGACGTCGACCATCATCATCAACCCTTGGATTTGGGCATTGATTGGCATAATGCCCCATCTCCTTGCACTTGAAACATTGAAGTGTAGTAGGTTCATTCTGTGTATCCCTTCCTTTGTTTGCGTCATTAGACATCTTCTTCTCATTATCGCGGCATTCAAATGCCCGATGACCTTCCTTTCCACATTTAAAACATTTACTTGTCCCTTTAAGACAACTCCCTCCGTGTTTCTTTCCACACTTTGAGCATAAGGGAAAGTTCATCTTCTTTTCAGTGTGCTCTTTAGATTTTCCTTTGAATTCCATCTTCCTCTTCTTATCAAACCCATGTGACTGATGGGTTACTCCAATCTCCATCTCGACTTTGAGAGCACATCAAACGATTTCCTCATAGCTATTGAAGTCCCTTATGGCTAACTCCCTTCGAAGAATTGGTTTTAAGCCACTAAAGAATCGATCGATCTTACTCTCAGGTTGGATAATAATACCAGAAGCGTACCTTGCAAGTCTTGTAAATTTTTCTTCATAGGTACCAACAGATTCATCATCCCTTTGCTTCAGTTCAAGGAACTCTTTCTCCATCTTTGTTTGAAGAATACGAGGGAAGTACTTATTTAAAAATAAGTTCTTGAACTCGTCCCATTCCATAGACTCAATTTCATCCCTTTGCCTCGTATTCTTAATAAGATTCCACCATTGATTAGCATCTCCTTCCAAACGATACACTGCGAGGATGACTTTATCATGCTCAGAACATTGAAGAACTGAAAATATCTTTTCAGTAGTACTAATCCATTGTTCAGCAACTAATGGATCAATAGACCCGCTGAAAGAAGGTGGACGCTGCCTCATGAAGGATTCAATAGAATGTTGCTCCTTCCTTTGCTCGTTTGGAAGTCCTGCATGATTCATAGCTTGAGAAAGTTGTGTGAGCATGGCTACATGATTTTTCATTCCAGCTCCCATATCATTTGGTTCTTCAGGGGGACAATCATTGCATTGCCCATCCAATTCCGCATTAACACGGTTCCTTCAGGTTCCAGCCATTGACTAAAACCAAGAAGAATAGTGTGAGCAACACTAATTATAATAGGAAAAACACATAATCAAGGATAAAATTTCACACTTAAGGTTTTATCCTAGGGTATTCATGGCCATTTCTAAAACACTAAGATTGTGTTCTATGCTTAGACTTATCCTTAGGGTTCTTACTAAGGCTTTCACATCCTAGTTTCCAAAGGTTGACTATACCTTTTCCACTGATACCAATTATAACGACCCATACTTTACATACATTGTTAATACTTCAAAGTTGAAGCACACTTATTACAACATATGACAAAATCACAAAGGACCGTATAGGTATAGTGTCTTTAGAAACTGGGAAACATAAACAACTGGTTCATAAATCTTCTACAGTGTCTCCCATTTATTCCATCATATCTAGGGTCCCTTTTAGCATATTCTATTTAATATCCATCTTCCTGACCTGGGGAAAATAAAACATAAAAGGGTGAGCTCAAATGCTCATCAAGGGCAAATAAAGGAAATAAAAATCATATCATATCTTTTTGAAAATCATAACCTGCAAAAGAGATCATAATATCTTAACATGGAATAAATCATAGAAGTGAAAATGAGATCCCCATAATCATAACATGAAACTTGAAACTTTGTGGCATGCACACATAATCATGTAAAATCATTTCTTGTTAGTCATGACTCATTTCCAAGACTATCTTAGTGGACAAAGTCCCTTTCTGAACCGAGTCACCCTCGTTCCAGTCCTGTTTCACTGAACCGGTATAACCTACCGTTCCAGCCATGTCTATCTCATGAGATATAAAATCTTTACCCAATGCATTGGAGGGAGATATAGGTCCCACCCATATTATAATGAATCCTTTCTTATGTGTGCCACATAATCATAAATCATACATCATCGCATAACACATGTAACAAAAATGGGATTCTTGAAACATCATGACATCATAAATAAATTCATATAAGATAAAGGAATTCATAAATAAAAATAATTCCATCACAATATGATCAAATCAATGTAATAATAGGGTTAAAAGCAGAACCCTTTATTATCTTAGATGGAAAATAATTTTGATAAAACACTTGAACTCCATTCTTGAGGAAAATATCCTTTCTTCTTCAAAAACACTTTTCTTTTCTTAACATGTCATACAATTATAAACTAAAAGAAGTTGATTAAAAATAAACTTGAAAACTTGTAAAGGAAGCTTCTTGGGAATAATGTTTTAAAAATCCATTCATTTCGTATAAGTTAAAAAAACATTCTTCGTTCTTTTGTCGGAAAAGTCAAAAAGTACCTCGTACGAAAAACGAAAAAAGATTCCTTTCATACATATTAATAAAAACTCACCGAAGGGTAAAAATGGATTTAAACAATTGTAGGTGGATGGAAATAACATTACATATTGATTAAACATGGATGTGGATGATAAAATACACCCCAGTAAATACTTACGAATAAACAATCTCGGATAAAAATGAGATTGTGATATTTCCCTTACCTTAGGTCCGATTTGCTTTGTACGTGTCCAAAGCTCCTGTATAATGGTTTAAATAATGTTATTGACTTATTCCAGAATCATACATATTGATATGATATCATATATGGTCATATTCTTAGCTTCTTGTTAGTAATATTTCATTGTTACTTGTTACTCGGGTCTTTATTGCCTTTTGTTCTTATGCGTGTTTTGCCGAATACATTCTTATTATTATTTTAAGGTTATAGATACCTTATATCCAGAATGGTATTAGTGTAACATATATCATATTTATTCATTCAATTCATTTATATAATTACTATGTAATGATGATCATGTAGAATGAGTCACATCACATCGTGGAGACAGTATTCCGTACGTACACACGAGTGATGATATCGTTCCTATGATCGTGGAACTGTATTGGAGTATATATATATTATTTCAGTATCAATATTACTTTATAATAATCATAAATAGTTACTCATTACACCATTATACCCATCCTTGTAAAGTGATGGTGGAAAAATAGATTACACCACGGCGTGGAGACGGTATTCCGTACGTACGCACGCGCGGTGATTTCATTTTTCCGTAGGATGGATAGAAGGTGAATTAGGGTTGTTTCATAATTATAATAACATATCAGTATGTAATTAATACTTATGTTATTACTTTATCATGAAACAACTAAAGAAGAAGAAGTTGAAGAAGAAAGAAATTGAAAAGATCGGTAATGGATATTACCTCTTCTTTGGAACGCTTCTTTGAATCCTTCACTTAGGGAACTAATATTGGTCTTTTAAGAAGAACAGGACCTCTAGGTTTATTCTAGGGAAGTGGAGAGGAGAAAATGGCAGGGGTTGGCCGATATTGAGTGCTCAATTTGGTGTGAGGAGGAGGGGGAGGAGGCGCCCTTTTATAAGGGAGGAGAGGGGCACCTTAGGAATATCTCAAAATATTATTTTATATTAAAGTCAAAATCGGTTTATAATGGTTCCAAAGGGTCTTATTTCGAAGATAAAGTGGGGAAGGGTCGAAATCCTATCAACCAATAGGATTTAGACAAGTTTAGGGTATTATTTTAACCTTATCAATTAGATTTAACTCTAAGTTAAATAATTTAACTTTTACCGTGTCTTTTTGTTTTCTTTCACTATATGGTTAATACACTTACTATAACATGCCAAACGAACCCCAAATTGTTTATTATTAATATATATATCCTTATCTAAGTCATTTGGCCGAACCTTAGATTTTTAGGAATAAAATAACAATTAATAATATAATATTTTATTTAAAAACTATTTTGTGTCAATTTTGACACTATTTGATATATGATTTTTGTGAAAGTCATAACAGAATTATATGTTAGAAACAAGTTGATTAAATCAACACTAATATATCATAGTAACCTAGAAAATTTGTGTAATTCATAAAAAGTCTCAAATTACATTTATTGTGGTGTTTATAACATCAATTATGTCAATATTTCATAAATAAGATAATTACTGCATCATAATTGTGTCATAAATAAATTAAATTATTTAATGTCTAAAAATTATAAATAAAATACCATTATGTAGGAAATCTTGTTAGCTTCATGATGAATATTTATTTTTGAATTTATCTTATTTATAACCCCATATTAAAAATGATTTACTTATTAAACTTTGATTTTAACTATTTTAACCCTTCTTTAAATAAATTAATAATAAATGTCCTAATCTAATCCAAGTGGGCCTAAATGGTGATATTGTTATTCCTAAGTTCGTTTTTGGTCGAATTACACTTGTCCAATAGAATTAGGACATGTTTTAGGGTAATATTAATATCATATTTACCCTTAGTTACCCTATTTACTATTAACCGCGGTAAAAAAAGTAAAAAGTTACTATTCACCAAAAATTTATTTTTATCTCATTGAACCACATTTTACTTACTGATATCAACCGTGTCTGTCGGAGTTTTGAAATTCCATTCACAGAAGTGGTAAAATTAAGTTTTAGGCAAAATTCAGTTTTTAACCTACCACTTAGTGGTTTCACTATTCATCAAAAATTGAAAGTTTTCAGAAAAATACCAAAATTTCACCCTAGGCTAATTTCGATATTCTGAGTCCAAAAATGATGTCCATTTTGAAAAATAAAATTTATAAAATTTCAAAAAGTGGTTATTACTATTCATAACGGCTAGTTTTAATAGCATATTGTTGTTTAGTGAAACTCGGTATTGCGTACGACGCAAGCTATCGAGGAAGGTCGAGATTGCGTGTAAAGCAAGCCAAGAAAGTGTTGTGTAGAAAAAGATTACTTTGATGATTCATATAACATAAAAGTCTCGGGTGTTACAGACACTTATAAATGTGGATTTCCTAATGGAGGGTCTCGTTCTCATTATATCCTCCTGGACATTACCAAGGGATTACACCATGAGAAGGTGCCTCAAAGTCCCATGAGTCTCCACCCCTTATAGCCTATATTATTTGTGTCCCTTGAAATGATATCATCTGGCTATAGAACATATATTTAATAATAGTGTCATGGAACTTCTATGTTCTCATTATAACAGGGATCCACTATGAACTTTTAGTGCAACAAATTTTCTTAGGAAATTATCACATACAATGTCATGCATAAGAAAAATCACGATGTGATAAGAAGTTTATTAATATCTATCCAATGAATACATGTTTATCATAAAGTAAAAAGAAGTTGGTTCTAGGAAACCAAATCCAACAAACTCACACTTGAACTAGAGATAACTGCTAAAAAATCATTATTATGCTAGCTCTCACATGATATTAATGCTTTTTCTAAGATAGTTCTTTAGTCAAAAGGTCCACCACATTCTATTGCGTGGATACTCTATTCACTGCAACTTCACCCCTTTGATAGAAAAACCTAAATAGGTGATACTTATGGAGTATGTTCTTTGTCCATTGATGTGACCTTGGCTATTTTGTAGGAGCCACCACTATAGAATTATCATACAAGAATGTGATAGGGTCTTTACTGCTAGGTGCCACATCAAGATCCTAGAAAAAGTTTCAAATCTATATGACTTCCTTGGCTTCATCAAGAGCTGCTATATACTCAGACTCCACTGTATAATCACTTACAACTGGTTGCTTTGAACTCTTCCTGCTCAGAACACTTCTGTTGAGATATAAAAAATATCCCAATTTTGACATAATATCATTCAGATCTATCTAAAAACCAGCATCAAAATACCCTATGACAAGAAGCTCCTCATCTCCTCTATACACTAGGAAAATATCCTTAGTTATTCTTAGATACTTAGTCTTAATAGTAGTCCAATGTTGTTCTCCTAGATCTTCTTGATATCTTCCAACTATGCTCAATGCATAGGCAACATCAAGTCTATTACATAACATGGAATACATGATAGATCCTATCACTGAAGCATATGGGATATTACTCATTATATCTTTCTCCTATTGTTTATGGGGACACATTATATTATAAAGATGTAAACCATGTGACACTGGAACCAATCACCTCTTGTATTTTTACATACTAAATCTCTTTAGTATATGGTCAATATATGTAATTTGACTTAGTCCAAGAAACCTCTTGGATCTATCAAGAATGATCTTGATCCATAGAACATAGGTTGATTTTCCTAAGTCCTTCATGGAGAAACACCTGTTCTACCAGCCATTAACTGAATTTAATACTGGTATGTCATTTCCAATAAGTAATATTTTTTTAGCATATACTACTAGGATAACAACCACATTCTCATTAACCCTTTTGTAAACACACGGTTCACATTCGTTTTTAATGAAACCAAATTCTTTTATGGATTCATCAAATCGAATGTTCCATGACCTAGATGCTTGATTCAATATATAAATGGATCTTTGCAACTTCCAAATACTTTTGGCGTCACCTGGTGTCACAAATCCTTTTGGTTGTGTCATATGGACATCTTCCCGAAGGTTCTCATTAATGAATTCTATTTTGACATCCATATGAAAAATCTCATAGTAATGGTAATATGTTATGAATAATATGATTATGATGGATTTAAATATATAAACTGGTGAAAAGGTTTCGTTTTAGTCAATTCCTTGACATTGTTTAAACCCTTTAGCCACTATCCTTGATTTATAGGTACTTAATTTACCTTTCATTTCAAGTTTCTTCTTGAATACCCATTTACACCCAATAGGCTTTACATCAACAGGAACATCAAACAAAACCAAAACTTGGTTTTGCTACATGGAATCCATCTCATAATTCATATCTTCTAGACATCTTTCAGCTTCTGAGATCTCTACTAGCTCTATGTAGTAGAGATGTTCATCATTGTTGAATAATAATGATTCACCATCCTCGGTGTCTAGAAAACCATATCTCTCTAGTTCCCTTACCTATCTTGAGATTCTATGTAGTACTTGTGTTTTAGGAACTACTTCTTTCTTGGGGACCTATGGAACTTGTTCCTGTACCATCTCTTGCGTATCTTGAGCATCAACTTCATTGAAGTCAACCTTGCTCCCACTATCCTTTTTGAAGATGCTATCCCTCGCAAGAAATACAACTTATCTATCAATAGTTACTTTCTTATCTGAGGGGTTGTATATGTAGTATCCATTTGTTTCTTTAGGATAACCTATAAAGATACACCTCATGCACTAGGGTGATAGTTTTTTTTCTAAGAAATACTTAACAAATTCCCGCATCCACATACACTTTTATACGACAAAATGGGTTTCTTTATAATCTATAAATCGAAGGGAATTTCATTTTACACCTTAGTTTGTACTTAATTTAATGCATGTTACATAGTTTTTAATGCATATACCCAAAATGATAATGGAAGATCTGCATGAATCATCACCAACCTTACCATATCCAACAAGATACAATTTCTCCTTTCACTAACACTATTCCAATATTGTGTATAAGGTGGAGTGAGTTGAGATAGAATCCCAAACTCCCATAAAAAGTTGATTAAGTCTTGGTTAATATATTATCTACCTAGATCCAATATAAGATTCTTTATCTTCTTACCAAGATGATTCTCTACTTAATTCTCGAATTCCTTGAATTTCTCAAAGTACTCAGACTTATACCTCATCAAGTAAATATATCCATATCTACTCAAGTCATCAGTAAAAGTTATGAAGAAAGAATATCCACCTTTAGCCTCTACTGGAAATGGTCCTCACACATCAGTGTGTACTAATCCTAGAATCTCTCTGGCCCTTTTACCTTGTACACTAAATGGTGGTTTGGTCATTTTCCATTTTAAACAAGCATAACATCTATCAAGTGGTTTTAGCTCAGAAGAGTCTAAATAAAAATCTTTGCAGAGCTTTGTCAAACGCTTCTCATTTACATGACCAAGACACTGATGCCACAACTTAGTTTTATATGATTCATTTGGACTTGATTCATTATCAATTTCCAAAACTTGGTTTTTGTAATTTAAAACACACATAAATTTATTTAAATGCACCATAATATAACCTATGTTGTCTTTATAAAAGAAACAACTTTTATTTCTAAACATGAAAATAAACCCATCTATATCCAAACATTATACAAAAATTATGTTTTTGGTAACACTAGGTACATAATAAAATCCATGTAAAACCAAAATCATTCCTGTTGGAAATGTGAGGTGGTAGTCACCAATGGAAAGAGAAGCCTGCCTTGCACCATTAATAGGTTGTAGATCCACCTCTCCTCTTGAAAACTTCTGGAATCTACTTGGTTCATGTATTTGAAAACATATGTGAGCACTGTAAGTTGTATCTAATACCCAATGAGTAAAAATGAAAAGATTTAACTTGATAACAAATGAACCTTTGGTTTCCCCTTGCCTCTGGGTGCAGTTCCTCTTCTAGTTTTTTGACTTGACACATGAAAAGCATATTGCCTCCTTTTCCTTGCCGTGCCTTTAGATCTTCTTCTTCTTGGTCGGTCAGTGCTCAGGGGTTTTAGACAGTTTATAATTCTTAGGCCCCTTTTCCTTGTCCTTCCTCTTCATATTCATCATAAAGACTATGGGTGTTTAGGCCCCATGTCCTTATCCACTTAGCGAATTAAAGTAAGAAGTTACAATAGACTCTTCTCATTATTGGTCATGTTATAATTCACAATAAAACTAGAGAAGGTATTGGTAAGTGATGATAGTATGATATATGTACACAAATCATCTAGAAATTTAAACCCTAATATGTCCATATGCTCAATGTAGCCAATAAGCTTGACTACATGTGGCCCAGCTGGCACAGACTCTCCAAGCTTAGTGGTGATAAAAGCATTGGAGATCTCATACCTCTATTTTCTTACCTTCTCTTGATAGATATCCCTAAGGTTAGATATCATGATATAAGCATCTATTTACATATGTTTCTTCAAGAGATCATTGATCATGGATGATATCATGAGGAACTAAA
Organism: Viscum album; assembly: GCA_963277665.1. NCBI lineage: Eukaryota > Viridiplantae > Streptophyta > Magnoliopsida > Santalales > Viscaceae > Viscum > Viscum album. The sequence continues at coordinate 1,282,661,052 of OY728153.1, forward strand.
CATCCGTAGCATCATTTTGATGTTTCTCATACACAGAGAGCTCCTCATCACTCACCTCATTTCCAGGCAGAACTGATATAGTTTTTTCCAGCACATATAGTTTTATTTCATGGAAAAGGATGACCTGAAGGCACCTTTTACACTCCTAGAAATTAGTGGTAGTGATAAGGTTTTTTCTTATCTATTATGGATCACAACGATAAGTTTTATGTCATTTTTAATTCCATTTCTACAAATAATATGAACGAAGTTTTAGTACATTATCTGATAAAATTAAGACAAATAAATAAATAAATATTCATTAGTCTCCCACTATTTTATCAAAACCCAATAGCCATCACCATTGGATTTGAAATATCATATTACTTTAACATTCTAGCAGTAATGATCCATATTTCCCTTTGCATTGCCCCAACTGTGGATGTTCAATAAATTTTAAAGGTTTAGGTAGGAATTCCAAATTCCAACTACATTAACTCGCAGATCCTTGATCCGTTGAGTGGACTCCCCAATCTTGAAATCCCTAATTTTGGATTTCCTAAACCTTTGCCTCTCATTTACATAAATTCCTACTTTTTTAGTCAACCCTTAATGTAAACTAAGCCAAGTCAACACAAAACCTCAAATTATAATTCCTCGATAATTGAAAGCACCCCAACTTTGGCTGGTCAAGAACTTTGAACTATGGTTCAATTCTAACTGAAGTAATGGAAGGCTATATTGATTTCAAATTTCATTGAGGTATTTTATCCTTTATGCATAAATTTATATTTATTATCTTTTCACATGATTGTTAATATTAAGTGGGATAAGCTTAAGTGATTAACCGTGTATTAGATAATATTTATGCATAAGATAGTTTATTTTAGTTCCATATTGCATGCTTGTTAATTAACTAATTACGTGATCGTGGAAAAACATCAATAATGAATAACTATGGAAATGACTGAAAAAAATAAAGGGTATGATCATGAGATTTTTTAATGGTTAGTTTATCTAGAAGTTGATAAACTAACCACTGACCTAGGGGAAAAACACCTTGAACCCTTTATGGGTTGTGTTTACATATTTCCACCTGTCCACCTCTGTATCTCCCTAGATTGGTTTCACCTTGACTCATAACTTGAACTGCCTCCACTAGCTTGGGATCTCCATCTATTACATATGCTTTTACTCACACGTAGGTGAGGGGTAAAAGAGGGTTTACATAAAAGAAACTATGGGAATATAGGCCCTACATATTAATGAGGAGAGAAGACATGTAAGCCAATAATTTAATTTAATAATAAATTAAAAGGAAACCAATCATATAAAAAGGTATGGTCTATCTCATGATCACACACATACATACAAAGAGTTATGAATTTAATAAAACTAACAATCAATTCTTTAATCATTCTTATTTAAGATAAATCATGCTCAAATTGATTAATTATTATCTTTAATTAATCAATCCTTTTATCTTAATATTTTTCTAAATTTCCTTGAGATTTTCATCCATTATAATTTTAAAAAAATTTGAATTCATTTAAAATTAACCTTGTACATAACTTTTACCTTGGAGGTAACCTGATTAATACCTTTCCAAACCTACCCAACATGTATTATGCTCATATAATGTTTTACTCTTATGACATAAGGCATACACAACTTACCATGTACTTTAATGACATTAACTTCATGGATGATTACACGAATTTCATAACTTTTCAAACACGTGTTATGATTAAATGAGCTTATAATAACAACCTGTAATACGAATTATACATGATATGAAGATTTGAAAATTATGAAAATATTAAAGTTTTAATTCTGCATAATTTGGTAAAGTACACAATGTGTAGATCCAATCTACATGGCATGTACTACCTTCACCGTCTATCTAAAGTACACACCTAGGGACTTAGAATGTGAGGCATACTTTGGAAATTTCAGAGTACATGGTGTGTCTAGTGGGCCACATGTCGTGTTGACTCCATGTTTCATGGTCATCGGTCAACTAAGTTGTGTATGAGAAACATGGCCAAAACCTGACCTGAAAAGAACTACACGCCATGTCCAGTGGGCCAAACAGCATGTAGTCCAACTGACCATGCACTAATCTATCCTGGTCAACATGCGGAATAATAATTAACTACACCACGTCTCATTAATGAACATGGGTTGAGTAATTTTCAAACTAATCATGGTTCATTAAAATCAACTACATGGTGTGTAGATCAGACTACAAGGCATTTATTACTGTGTTACATGGACAAAACCATTGTCACCTCCGGATGAGTTCCTCGATTTAATTTTAATAAAAAAATTAATTTTTTTTGTTAGATCTTCAAGAAACAATAGAGGAAGAACATATCTCATAATTCAGATTAAAAAGAATGTTTAAACATGAATTTACAAACTAAATTAATAAATAAAAAATCATTAACAAATTATTTAAATAATTATACACAATAATATGCCTACTCTGATGTCATTTGTAGGTTTCGAGCGCAGTGGAAGCATGAGAGGGACTTGCACAACTTTAATTTTTATCATATTCGATGATCAATCTGTGATCAATATGCTGATGAACACCAGTATCCATGGAATTAAATCAAAGATTTAGACAAAGATGAATTTACCCCGAAACCAAGAGATAGGATCAACATATTTTATTTATAATTAAATTTATTAAATAAGAAATACCTCTAAGGTGATTATTTCTTCATTGATGCGTTCAGCCACAAATCTACAGGTGTATCATCAATGCATTGTAGAGATAAAGACTATATATCATCTAGAAGTGATCCACACATGTTCTACGTATCTCTATCCATCATCGAATGAGTCTCTAGGTACTAGAATGGAAGATCCTTTATCTTGGGATGTCTTCCTTTGATCACCTTGAGAACCACTTCCAAAGCGTTCTCCTGGATCTAGTAGAGGAAGATCTCTCTCATTCTTGAGAGAATTCTTAGAGAGGGATGAACTCTCTAGGATTTATATAATTTCTCCAATTCATTATGCACAACCCAATAAACACCGCTTATCTAGTGCTTGGATAATAAGAGAATAATATAATAGGGTATTTAATTCACTAGGGTAATAATAAATAATTTTCACAAGTGCCTTAAATTATTTTATTAATCTTAGAAAAACCCCCATGTCAAAAAATAACAACAACATTATTATTTCTTGATATGTGCCTATCTTGTGAGTTATAATTAATTATTATTTAATCAAATAATATTCAATATTATTATTTCCCACTAGACCATTAACTCAGTCCACAAATCCTCCACCATATTTATTGTAAGTTTAATAAAAAATACTTATTTATTAAATAAATATCACTACATTATTCGCCAATAAATATATAAATATTATATTTACTAAATAGAAAATAAATATTTATTAATTATTCTTCCCATAATACATTTTCTCAAATAACTAGTGTTGAAATAAATGAGATCAGGCATCCATGAATAATTATTAAACCACAACCGGGAATAATCTTTATTAAACTTGTTAAATAATATATAATATATTATTTAACTTAGATACTGGATACACTTAGTGTGTGACCTTCTAGGCCTCCTTCTCAGTGGAATTAGGTAGAGCAACCTAAATTCCATGGTTAGCATCTAGAAACATTCCAAGACACTCATATAGAAATAAGTTAATGCCATAATGACATGTCACCTCATATGAATGTTTATTGTGTAATATAATTCCTTTGTCTTGATATCTCCAATTAAGTGGGTTGCATGAAGGTTCCATCAACCCATGTTCTCAATTTATCATTCTTCGGATTCCTAGAAATTGAGATTGCCTATAGAAAACCATGTAAATTGATTTATTTAGGATATATCATTTCCATAAAAGGTCTTGAGATATAAACTTATGTTATGGAACAAAAGGGAAAAATCCTTTCTCACATTATTCATTAATTCAGTATTACTCATGACGCAACCAACATATCCTACCATGCCGCGAACGTATGTCATCATAGTTTTTTCCGATACATCTAAGTGTGAAAGTCATAATACTAATTATTAATAATATTAAATTCTAAGGACCAATACACACGTCCACAGATAGGAACATCCAATGAATCTTATAAATGTAGATTTCCTACAGGCAGGTCTCCTTCTCATAATATTTTTTGGGCATTACCAATGGTGTATACCATGATAAGGTGCATAAAAGTCCTATGAGTCTCCACCCTTGATAGCCTATACTATTTGTGTCCCGTAAAATGATATCATTCTTCTATAGAACATATATTCAATAATAGTGCCATGGAACTTCCAGGTTCTCATCATAGAAGAGATCCGCTATGCCCTTTTAATGGGATAACTACTCTTAGAACATTATCACATATAATGTCATGTAGAAGAAAAATCATGATGTAATAAGAAATTTATTAATATCAATCCAATGAATACATTCTTATCATAAATTACAAATAAGTTAGTTCTAGGGAACCAACTCCAGCACAAACAATGCTGATCGAGCATGATACTTCTGGTTATTTTTAGAGACAAGATATTAATACAAAAATTCATATTAAAACTCAATTTTACACATGATGAATTCATAAATGTACCCTTATGAGATTTATTATAAAAATCTATAAGTTTGAAGAATATTTTTGAGTTTTTTATCCCTTGAGTTATCAAGGTAAAATGTGATAATCTTAAAAATTTGAAAATTAAGGAGTTTGTAGGATCATTCTTGGAAATCCTTCAAATGTAAGAGGTTATAACTATTTCAAAAAATAAATTGTAATGATCGTTGATGTTTTTAATGTGAAAGTGATGGAACACTAAATGATAAAAATTTAATATGATAAATAAGGTTTTAGAAGTGACGATGGGGCTATTTTTTTTAAACAACCTAAATAAATTTCCAAAAAAGATGAAACTGTTAAAGATGTAAAGGTTGGAGAAGAATATTAAACTATTTCAAGTGACAAGGGACAATTACATTAAACTAATCCAATGTTTATAAAATAAATTTAGGTATAAAACATCATTGTAAATCATGTAAATTATGTGGAAACAAGGAGAACTCTGAGAACAACATCTCATACTTCATTGTTCACTCATCTTGAAACTAAAGATATTTATGAATACTTAAATCATCAAGATTGGGTTGATGATATGAATGAATAATTATAAAAAATTGGAAAGAATGATACTTTGGATTTAGTTCCCAAACCTGAAGAAAAAAATGTGATAATAACAATGTGGGTGTTATGAAACAAGTTGAATGGAAAGGAATAAGTAAAGAAAAACAAATCAAGGCCAATATACAAAGGCTAATCACCGGTCGAATGAGTGGAATTTGATGAAAATTTTCATTGGTTTTAAGTGTTTAAATTATTAGAATATTTTTTTTATATTTATTCACAATGGAAATATAAGATTTTTCAAATGGATATCAAGTCTGCCTTCCTCAATGGTGAGTTAGAAGATGATTTTTTCATTGAGAAATCATGTGGGTTCTTTCTTGTATATAATGCAACATATTTTTTTATTTTAAAGAATTATTTTATATGGGAAACATAAAACTATAAAATCTTTGTATTCTAAGTTTGATTCTTACTTGAAGAGGTTAAATTTCAGAAATATAAGAGTATAAAACAATATATACATCAAATATGAAAAATAGTTATCTATTCATGTTTTTATTTATGCTTATGACATAATAGTTTATATAAATTATAAATAAATATGTGAAAATTTTATTAAAGAGATGAAGAAATTATTTGAAATGTCCATTAATGGAGAAATGAGGTAGCTTCATGGCCTAAAAATATCTAAAAATAAATATCACATTTTTATTTCTCAAGATAATTATGATAAGGAACTCTTGAAAATATTACTAATTTAAGATTCAAAGCCTATTTCCACACCCATTTCAGTGGGAAAAAATTTATACCAAGATGATAAGGAAAAGAATATTTATCCTAATGTTTTCAAAAAATAGATTATAAATACACTATATCTCAAAAATTCAAGGCTATATTTAGTGTATACTATTAAAATTTGTTCCAAGTATCAATGTACACCAAATGAGTCCCATTTTTTGATAGAAAAAGGATTCTCAGATATATTAACGGTACTATATATCTCATATTGAAATATGATAGTACATGAAAGTTAGATATATTTAAATATACATATACTAATTAGGAAATATTTTTTGATGATAGAAATATAAATCATGTGAATTTTTCTTCTTGGGTGAAAGGTGTGACTATTGACACACTAAGAAGTAGAGTTGAGTGACTTTAAGAACCATTGAGATAGAATATGTGGGTACAACTCGTGAAAAAACTCATTTAATATGGATAAATAAACAATTTTAATATTTTAAGGTCTAGATGAATTCACCATGTAACAACCCAAGATTTTATAGGTATTTCCTTTGAAATAAACTTGAATTATTCGATAGTTTTCTTTACACTCACTGTTGAGTTTAAAAAACCGTTCTATACTATTGAAATATTACTATTTAAATGTGACCATTATAATCTAGATATTGAATTGGTAGGTATGAATATGAGTAACCAAAATAAGAAATGTATGTATAATATTCCTACTCAATAAAAATGTTTTGATTAATTCTTAATAATTAAGTACTCCTTTTTTAGTAAAGTCGTTTTATTCTTCAAAAATACTTTTTATTTAAAATTTTTTTTATTAACGTTTTGAGAAAATATTATAGTTAATTTATTCCAATTTATAGATTTAATTTTATAAAAAGTGTATCATTTTTTAAATTAGTATAACAAAATTATCTTAAGGTGAAATTTTGGGATTTTTCTGATAAGACTAATTTTCGAGTGAATAGTAAAAAGTTCTGATTTTTGTAAAATTGTCAATTATATTAAGTAAATAAATATAAAAAAACTATTTTTTTGAATTTTATATTAATTTATCATTATTATACTTTAATTATATACAATCTAATTAATTATAAAGGAATCATTATTATAATTCATTTTTATATAACATCGTCTTTAGGTGTAAAAATGTATTTTTCTAAAAAATGTTTTTCATTGGGTTTTATGAATTTATATTAAAATTTATTTATTAAATATATAGGAATTTAATATTTAAAAATTAATTTCATATTTAGAACCATGAGGTTCAAATTTGATAAATATATCCCTTTTATTTTTTTATTATGAATAGAAACGATAATAAAAATTTATTACCTCAGTACGGGTAAAACAAGTAATAAAAGGTTAAAACAATGGAATAACGCCTATAAATATCCAATAACCTTTTATTTATCCTATTTTATTAGTGTATTTTAACCATTCCCATAAAAATTTGAAATATACAGTAACTTGATACCCTTTTTCTATGATTATGACCTTTCTATTATTTTAAGAAAATGATATATACAAAATGCCACTCTCTTTGTTTTAATATCTCTAATATTTTTTCATAGGGATAAAAAGAGGTTATGTTTGGTTATAAATGATTATTTTAAATATATATTAATTTTTTATCATGGTAATTTATTTTTAATTTTTAGTGATGGAATAATTACCTTAAATGCCTATGTAAGACTGACACAATATTTGTTCAAATAATAAAGAAAATAAAATAAATGATTCTAAAAATATTAAAAGTAATAAAATATGGATTAATTATTGTATTATAAGATTTCTTTTGATAAATATAACATATTATTTATTTTTTAAAAGTTTTTATTCTAATTAAATTTCAATCTTGTTGTCTTTAAAGTCAAACTCTGTGAATAGTTCTAAAAATGACTTTAATGATATCTTATGTTAAATAATATTTTATTAAATGAATTAAAATTCATAAAAATATTATATTTGATAAATTTAATGGTATAACGTCTATAATATCAATCATTATCCACTTATGGGTCATTTTTCCTTTTATAGGAACATTCTTGACCCCTAAATAGTAAAAAACTTTAATATCATGGTAATTGTCAAAAGGGTTAATGTGGGGTTAAAACTAAGTGGTAAGGGTTAAAAAATCTCATAAAATTGTGTAAGTATTATTTTATGAGATTATTTAGAAGAATAATTATCATATATTTTTAATATATTAATTTTGAGACTCTTGAACTTGAAAATTAATTTATACTAATTTAATACTTTAAGTAATTCCAAGGGTGCCCCTCCACTCACATATAAAAAGTTACCTCCTATCCTCCCTTATTAATTTTTTAGGACTATATGTTATAAAATAACTTTCATAATATCATACTATATTACTTATATAAATTCTATATCTTTCGATCTTTTTGAAATATCATCCTTTTAAGTCTTAAGGTGTAAGCCAAATGAGATTTCTCAACAAAGAGGTAAAAATCTTAACCAAGAACTTTCAGTATTATTTCTTCTTCTACCTCCTCAAAATTTGTTATATTCATAAAAAATTAATAAATTCAGTATCATTAATATACTAAAAAGGTATTATGATTATGGAATAACCATTATCCTCCCTTTATTCCATCAAATGGGATGTGAAAGTATCACTCGTGCATACATGTGTACTACAACCTCCACGTAGTAATATAACTAATTTTCCAAAACAATAATTAATGGTTGATTATTATGATTGATTTAAAATTTATATATTTTATAATTAATGTTTTATAATGATAAATTTTTATTTATCTTGATTTTCTTATTTTCATTAGAAAATAAAAACAACATTCATACATACGTATAACCTACCGTCTCTATGAATGATGTAAATCAATTTTCCATCTATTAATTTTATGTATGATTATAAATATGTATAAAATGAATATATATAATTATTAACATTATTTATATTATGGAATCAAGATAAATTAAAATAATAGGAACTTCCAAACTGAAACGTTCATGGAAAAAGAAACTGTTGACACCCATAAACGATGATTTTAATAAGGAATTATTAATAAATGGGTGTTTAAATGTTATAAATGAATAATATATGATATTATAAGTATTTAAATGGTTCTTATATAGAGTTATACTAAATTTAAATTTATTATAAATTTTATTAGAGTTCTAATGAAGAAATTCATACTTGAGGTAAAGAAAATATGTCTCAAACTCATTTTAATCAGGATTATTTATGATTAAATTTACCTTGAAGGAAATTATATGATCCTGATCTTATAAACCAATTTAATATTATTTTAGTAAAGTTATTTATGGATATTACATTTTTTCCTTTCATTTATCTCTCTTTAAGTACTCAAGATAATAGCAGTTTTTTTAAAGGAAAACTGACTTTGTTTTATTATTCAGTTGGGAATATTTTTCTTCCATGTCCATATTTTATTTAAAATATTTAAAATAATGTTTTTAATATTATAATATTTTTTATATTCATTTTTACACATGTTTTACATTTTATAATTTTTTAAAGGAATCTTATTATCATTTTCCAAATGAGGTACTTCTAACTTTTTATCGAAAATGTGAAAGAAATATTTATTTTAATGTATAAGATATGAATGAAATTTACTACCATAAATGCCAATAAATGTTTTGAATATTAATTTCAAAGTTAAAATGGTTACTTTTAAGGAATGTTTTTTATATAATTATTTGAAATTTTCTAAATGAAAAGGTTATCTTCTTCAATAAATATTCCAGTGATCTTTTAATGGAAATTTTATCTATAATGACATACTTTTATGTTACTAATGATTCAATTGGGATATGGTTATATTATATTATCCTTAATTTTTTGGATGGTTTATGGTTATGATGATGAAATATCAATGAAACACATTTTCTTTTCCACAGGTTAATTTATGATGGAATGATAAATGTTTTCTTGATCTTATGTCATGTATATGAATGAATAATTAATATATGATGAGTAGGTCTAGAATTATATATCCCTCTAATAAATCAGGTAAATATTAATGGTTTTTGAGATCAAATGGTATATGCAAGGTTATGTTGGTTCAGGGTGCAGTGGAAGCATGTGGCGGTGGGCGATATATTGAAATTTATTTTAATATTGAGTTTCCTAAAACTCCAAGTGAGGATATTACATGTTAAATTTATAATTAATTTATTTAGATAAAAAGAAATAGGTAACTAATTTGAGGATTCTTTCTTTGATGTATATATTCATTATCCTAAAATACCCTTTCATTTTTACTTCATTTCATTATGAAGATACATGGATAAAATCCATCCAGTGATGATCCACACATACTCCTTTGATCTCCAAGTGACGCCAATTGATCTCTAGGTGCTAGTGATGTGATAAAATTATCTTACATTATTTATGCTTATTTTATATACTTTGATCTTGGAGGAATATATATTTCTTTTCTTGTTCTTGGTAGGTAGAGAGAAGGAGAAGTTGAGAGAGAATTCATTGTGTGCAACAATTATATATTTTCAATTGCACACACTATACAATAGACATAAACTTCTATTTATAGATCGAGAGTTTAGGTTAAAATAATTATTTAATTGCATGGAGAACCATAAATAATATTATAATCTTTGATAAACCCATGCCACTTAATAATAATAGTATTAGTATTATTATTATTATTATTATTATTATTATTATTATTTTGTGGCATGCGCCAACTTGTATAATAACAAATATTATTTAACCATCTTGTTAATTAACATTTTTCACTAGACATGGTCTTGATCCATTCAAACTCTTCTAGAATTTATTGAAACCTGAATAAATATTTAATTTTAATATTTCATTCATCATTAAATATTTTTTATTGATAAAATGTAAATAAAATTCTCCCAGGTCTTGAGAATAATATTTAGTCAATTAATTAAATTCAAAAAGAATTTAATTAAGATCATCAGGAACACTTAGTGTGTGACCCATTAGGATTATTTATCATTATAATTCAGTGAGAATTCTTAAATTATAAGATTACTATTTAGAAATGGGCCAAGGAATCAAAGGGATATTATTTAATGTTGTAACAATAGAAACAAGATATGAATGCTCATTGTGTAATATAATCCCATTGTTACAATACTCTATCAAGAAGACTGCACATCCATGTCACCAAACTATATGATTGATACATATTTCTTTGAATATTTAAAATAAACACACCATTATTCCATGGAAATAGAATTTAAGGTGATGGTTCTATTCCAATTAAATTTTTGAGATATCATCTTCCATAAAGATGGATGGGACAAATCCTTCTATAACTTATACATTAATGTCATGTAAATCATGATTCACCCAACATAACCAACCTCACTAAAAACATTTGTCTTCATGGTTTTTATTAGAAAATATAAGTGCATGAGTCATGAAATTAATTAATGATAATTTTAATGTATAAGGACCATTACATATGCTCTTATATAAGAATATATAATGAAATCAAAACATGAGGAATTCCTACCAGTGGGTCTATTCTCATCATCTCCTATCTTTGATTTTACCAAGTGAAAAATTATTGATAAGAAGCCTCATCCTCTTATGAGTACTCAAACCTGAAAGTATATATACTATATTTCCCATCATATTATGTTGTCTGGCCATAGAACTATATTTAAGAATATAGTTATAAGACTTCAACGTTATCATCAAAGTAGGGAACTAATATGACATTATCAATGTGATGTATACTCTAAGACATTATTACATTAGAGTCATGTGTAATAATGAACAATATATAATAATATGTTTTATTAATATTCAATATATCAAATATACATGTAATTAAAGTACAAATAGTTGTTCCTAGGACACCAACTCCAACAAACTCTACCTCATACTAGAGCCAACTACCTATTACTTTCAATACTCTAGGCCTCACATGATAATAATGTTTCTTCTTAGTCAAGGATTTAGTAAAGGAGTCCACCATGTTTTCTTCCATGGAAATAATTCTCACTATAATATAACCTCTCTAAAAAAATCCTTCAAGTTATTATTCTTTTGAAGTATGTGCTTCATCTACTGATGTGACCTTGTCTTATTGGAAAGAGCCACCACTTTAGTATTATCATAGTAGAGTGTGATAGGGTCTTTTCTACTAGGCACCATGTCAAGATCTTGTATGAATTTGCGAATCTACACTTCTTCTTTATCTACCATAAAATTCTGAATATAATCATACTCTGCTATACAATTTGCAACAAAAACCTACATTGATCACTTTCATATCACATCACCTCCATTCAAAGGGAAGATGTATCCCATTTGTGAATTCATATAATATTGATTAGTTTGGAAACTAGCATATGAATATCCTCTAATGACTAGTTCCTCATATCCTCTATAAATGAGTAACATATCCGTATCACACCATATATACTTAAGGATATTCTTGACTACCATCCAACGGTAGTCACTTGGTTCATCTTGATATCTTTCTACTAAAATTAATGCATAGAAAAAATATAGCTTTTTATATATCATAACATACATGATTGACCCAATCACTGATGTATATGTAATCCTTTCCATTATATTTATTTACTCATGGGTTTGAAGACACATTTTCCTAGAAAGATGAATTCCATGTGATTCTTGAAAACAATTACCTCTTGGATTGTGCTATACTAAATCTATTTAGTGTCTTGTCAATTTATATACTCTAACTTAGGCCAACAAACCTCTTGGATTTATCATGATGGATCTTAGACCATAAGAATATATGATTTCTCACCCAAGTCCTTCTTAGAGAAGCATTTATTCAACCATTCCTTAACAGACTGTATGACTAGTATTTCATTTCCAATGAGTAATATGTTATCAACACATACTATTATGATAGTGACTACACTCCCACTAAAACATTTGTTGAAACAAGGATCACACTCAATCATTATAAAACCAAATTCCATTATTGCTTCATAAAAATGAATGTTCCATGTACTAGATGATTTATTTAATATATTAATGGATTATTTTCCATTTTCATATCTTATTGGAATATTTTAGAGTAAAAAACACTTAATGTTGTGTCATATAGACATATTTATAAAGGTTACCATTAAGGAAGGATATTTTTATATACATTTTCCAAATCTCATAGTCATGGAAAACCATAATGGAAATTTGAATTTTGATTGATTTCAATATTTTAACTGGTGAAATGGCTTAATTATAGCCAATACCTTGACACTTATTTCTCTTGAAAAAGATGTGGGTGGATTTCATATAGTGGTTTGATTATGGGGGGTTCAATGTTATATAAAATCATTCCCATCAGGATCACCATTTGTTAACCTTTCACAGAAACTCCCAATAATTCCCGCATCCATAACTGGGTATTGACCTTCTTTCCAAAAGAAGGTGGTCAGTTGGGGTTTCAGACCCATTGGTGCTTAGAAACTCACATTAGTAGGGAGGATGAGAGGTCGGGCTCATCACACCCATTTTAGGGGAATTATTTCCTAATATAGGACTCTCTTATAGATTTAATATATGTTCAATAATATCTTCATAATCTTGATACATGACTGATTACCCTAACAAAATGATCATAGGTTAAGTCTCTTTATATACAGAGAGAAGGATTTCTTGTTAGTGAATCCATTTTTATGTATCCAAGATTCTTCTTCCATTTCCATTTGGTCAGTATATGCTTATATATTGAAGCTATATAACCAGGGACTCTAGAGTTTTTTTGTTATATAGGGAGGTGATTAATATCTTGAGGATGGAATTGAGCCATCATGAGGCATCCTTTGTATCATATTTCATAGAAGGAATCAAAAACCATGTAGTTTATTAATCCTATCCAATTTAACATGTTATGGAAAGGAAATATATGCAGGTACTTGGGAACCTGGTATTTGAGAACAAGCCTTGAGGAGGAATCCTACATATTCTAGTTATAGTAGGAATCAGAGTTATCATTGTTCTTTTACATCCTTGATATTTTTCCCCAAGGTATATACCATTTTATGTTGGGTAGTTATATCATGACACTGACCAGGGATTACACACTGAGGTCATCCTAGATGATAGAGATTAATGGTACTAATGATATTCTCATTGTGACTCCCTAAGACCATGTGAGCTATGATTAGTGTGATAAACAAGTGATAGAAAGTAATCTATGTCATTGATTATGGGTGCAGAGCTTATGTGTGGGGAAATCCCACTGGATTCTTAATGTAGAGATCAATACTGTGGAAGGAATCCTACATATATTGGTTATGACAGGAATCATAGTCATCATAGTTTAGTGATTTCTCAATCTATTGGTGGATGAGGAAGTATGATTAGCCCATGGGAGAGATTAGGTCATGATGGTTAAAATATCGAAGACATGGCAGAATTTATACCAAATTGTATTCCCATTTGAGTTTGGGATCAGGCCTTAGGAAGGAATCCTACATATCTTGGTTATGATAGGAATCAAATTTTTTTTTGTTCAATGATTTGGGGCTTACACATAGAGGCTTCCCTTGTATGTGGTACATGTCATATTATACCATTTATCTAGCCTTACATAATAAGGTTTACCTTATCTTGATAAAGTCTTGTGATGTGATTGATATCATCATTGTGACTTCCTAAGCCCACATGAGCTATACTTAGTGTGAGAAACAATGGATAGAAAATAATTAGTCTCATCGATTATGGATGCTGTACTTAGGTATTGGGACCCCCATAACGATGTTTTAATATAGATCTTGGGAATTAGAAAAGAATCTTATGTATCCTAGTTATAGCAGGAATTAGAGGCATCATAGTTCAATTGTTTAGGAATTACACACTAATGTTTCCCTTTCTAGAGGTTAGACAAGGGTATCAAGTCTTGGGATGCCCAATTGACCTTTCTTGCTTGTATTCCTGACATGCATTGATTGTTTTCTTAACATGGCCATATTGTATACTTGATATATCATAGGTTGTATACCAGAAATGTATAAATAAAATCACATGATCTAGTTGAATTGTCCGAGGAATGTTTCATAACCTGTATGGAATGTTTGAAGGCTACAACATGATCAAGGCTAACTTTTCTGGAGGATATCACAAGACCTGACTAGCTTATCCAAGAAGACATCATGTGTTCCTGGATGATATGCTTAGAGGGCATCAAATGATCCATTTGAATTTCCTTGGTTCTACTAAGAAATCTGGCTAACATTTTTGGAGGAAATTTTGAGAGTCAGTTGACATACCCATAGGGCATCATAAGTTTTGTCTAGCTTGTCTAGAGGATGTAGAGAGATCCAGTTAACACGCCCTGGTGCTATCTTGAGACTTAGATGACATATAATAATGTTGCTATATGATCTTAGTTAGATGTTTATAAGACATTGAGAGGCATGGATGGAAAACAAAGATGTTTTCATGAGGCTTGGGTGGAATTCATAAGGGGATCCATGTGACTTGTTCGGACATATCTAGGAGATTTTTCATGATCCAAATAGTATACCAAATGGGCACCGTATGATCTAGGAAACATGTCATGGTGCTACCACATGACCTAGGTAGTTCATGAAAAGCAAACGAGGATCAACGTATATTTTCTTCACATAAGTCTCCTATCTTTTTGGTCTTTGTTCTATCCTTTTATTGTATCTTCCTTAGATTTGTTCGGTGTTATCTCATTTTAAGTCTCGTGTTATTTAGTAGGTATGAAGGATGTTCTTCATGTGACCCACCATAAATACTTCATGTGGTCTATGAGTGATCACGTGGAGTTCCTATTAATGATAAATGATCATTAAAATTGTTATATGGATCTTAATTGATGGAAGAATTTCCTGGTCGTGAGATCAATAACTATGAGAAATCCACTCAAATGCCTGGGTGTATCGGTACGAGGTTCAAAGGAAAAGTATATTTATTTTTCATTCTAGGGAGGGGGATTTATAGGCCTTTTAAAAGTGTGTTTGATTGTCTCCTATTGACCATTCAAGGTTCCGATGCTCTGCTAACGTGTATAGCAACACTCAGGTCGAATCCTCTACGATGATGTTTTTTAATAGTCAATTGTTTTTAGTTGATTGTATTTTGATTAGGGGGTTTGTTTGCGGAGCTTAATTGAAGTGATTGATTGATTTAACAATTTAATAAATATTGGGGTGAGTTCATCATTAGGTAGTTAAGCTTGTGATATCCTTGATCCTTTCTTTACATTTCATTAAATTAACACCCACTTCACAACATAACGTTGATTGGAATTCCAAACTGTTAAGGATTTAATCCAAGCATTAAATTAACTTAAGGTTTTAATATCTATAACACCCGAGAATTTTATGAGAAATATTTTGTTTTTATGTTATATAAATCATCAAAGGAATCTTTCACTACACACAACACTAGCTTGGCTTGCTTTACACGCAACCACGTCCTTCCTCAATAGCTTGCGTCGTACGCAATACCGAGTTTCACTAAACAATGATATGTTATTAAAATATTATTAAAACTAGCCGTTATGAATAGTAATAACCACTTTTTGAAATTTTGTAAATTTTATTTTTCAAAATGGACTTCATTTTTGGATTCGGAATATTGAAATTAGATTAGGGTGAAATTTTGGTACTTTTCGGATAACTTTCATATTCTGATGAACAATGAAAATTACTAAATTTTAATTAAAAACAACTTTTTTAATCGAAATAATTAATAGTGATAATTATTAATTTGAGTGGTTTTAAAGTATATTTAGAATATATTTTTACCATTTAATACAATTGTGGTCATTGGATGTAATTTCACATTTATACCAAACATAAACAAGTGTCAATCTTTTGATAGTTATTATCTCTTAAAAACACGCTATTTGTTTTGACGACGAGAATTAATTTTTAAATTAATTAATGCAACTGATGTGTTTTTAATTTGGTAAAATAGACATAATATTTTAATTCATAATATCAAATATATCTTAGGCCTAATTTTTGGTATTTTTCTGGAAACTTTCATTTTTTAATGAATAGTGAAACCACTAAGTGGTAGTTAAAAAAACTGAATTTTTCAAAAAACTTAATTTTACCACTTCTGTGAGTGGAATTTAGAAAATCCGAGAGACACGGTTAATATCAAGGACTAAAATGTGGTTCAATGAGATGAAAATAATTTTTGGTGAATAGTAACTTTTTATTTTTTTTACCACGGTTAAAAGTAAATAGGGTAATTAAGGGTAAAAATGATATTATTATTACCCTAACACATGTTCTAATTCTATTGGATAAGTGTAATTCTACCAAAAAAAACCTTAGGAATAAAATATGACCATTTAGGCCCACATGAATTTGATTAGGACATTTATTATTAATTTATTTAAAGAAGGGTTAAAATAGTTAAAATCAAAGTTTAATAACTAAATAATTTTTAATATAAAGTTATAAATAAGATAAATTCAACTATAAATATTAATTAGAAATCTAAAAAGATTTCATACATAATGGTATTTTATTTATAATTTTTAGACATTAAATAATTTAATTTATTTATGACACAATGATGATGCAGTAATTATATTATTAATGAAATATTAACGATATTGTTATAAATACCCAAATAAATGTAATTTAAGACTTTTTATGAATTAAACTAATTTTATATGTTAATATTACATGTTATTATTGATTTAATTAACTTTTTTCGAACTAATATTTCTTTTATGATTTTCACAAAAATCAATTACCAAATAGTGTCAAAATTGACATAAAATTGTTTTTAAAACAAATATTATATTATTAATTGTTATTTTATTCCTAAAAATCTAATGTTCGAAAAAATGACTTATATAAGGCTATATATATTAATAATAAACAACTTGGGGTTCGTTTTCCTTGTTATAGTATGTTTATTAACCTTATAGTGTAAGAAAACAAGAGGACACGGTAAAAGTTAAATTATCTAACTTAAAGTTAAATCTAAATGATAAGGTTAAAATTGATTCCTAAACTTGTCTAAATTCTATTATATGAGAGGATGTAGACCCATCCTCACCTTAGCTTCCAAATAAATCAATTTGGAGCTATTAAAAACCGAATATGACTTTATAATAAAATAATATTTTTAGTTTTTCCAAAGGTGCCCCTCTCCTCCCTTATAAAAGGGAACCTCCTCCCTCTCTTCCTCACACCACTTTGAGCCTTCAAGCTTGGCCAAACCCTGACTAATTTTCTTCTCCACTTTCCTAGAAACATCCTATAGGTCCTGGTCTTCTTTATGGACCAATTTTAGTGCCCTAAGAGGAGGTCTCAAAGAGGCGCTTCAAAGAAGAGGTAATGTCCGTTACCGATTCTTTCAACTTTATTTCTTATTCAACTTCTTCTTATTTAGTTGTTTCATTATGAAGTAATAACATCAGTATCACTCATATACTGATATGTTATTATAAGTATGAAACAACCCTATTTCACCATCTATCCATCCTACGGAAAATGAAATCACCGCGTGTGCGTACGTACGGAATACCGTCTCCACGTCGTGGTGTAATCTATTTTCCACCACCACCGTACTTGGATGGGTATAATGGTGAAAATAAATAACTATATATGATTATTGTAAAGTGTTATTGATTCTGAAATAGTATACATACACTCCAATATAATTCCATGATCATGGGAATGATATCATCGCTCGTGCGTATGTACGGAATACCATCTCCACGATGTGATGTGATTCGTTCTACATGATCTTCATTGCATAATGATTATATAAATGAATTTAATGAATAAATATGATATATAGTACACTAATACCATTCTGGAAATGAGTTATCTATAACCTAAAGATAATAATAAGAATTTATTCGACAAAACACGCATAAGAACAAAAAGTAATAAACACCCGAATAACAAGTAGGAATGAAATATTACTAATAAGAAGCTAAGAATATGACCATATATGATATCATAACAATAAGTATGATTATGGAATAATTAAATAACATTATTTAAATCATTATACAGGTGGTTCGGACACTTACGAAGCAAATCAGACCTAAGGTAAAGGAAAATCTCACAATCTCATTTTTATCCGATATTGTTTATACTTCAGAATTTACTGGGGAATATTTATCATACACATCCATGTTTCCTCAATATGTAATATTTATATCCTTATTCAATTTTTTAAATTCAATTTTACCCTTCGGTGATTTTTTAGATATGAAAGGAATCTTTTGTCGTCTTTCGTACGAGGTACTTTTCGACTTATCCAACAAAAGTACGAGAAGAATGTTTTTTTTAACTTATGCGGCATGAATGGATTTTTAAAACATTATTTCCAAGAAGCTTAATTTACAAGTTTTCAAGTTTATTTTTAATCAACTTCTTTTAGTTTAGAATTGTATGACATGTTAAGAAAGGAAAAGTGTTTTTGAAGTAGAAAGGATATTTTCCTCAAGAATGGAGTTCAAGTGTTTTATCAAAATTATTTTCCATCTTAGATAATAAAGGGTTATGTTTATATCCCTATTATTACATTGATTTGATTATGTTGTGATGGAATTATTTTTATGAATTACTTTATCTTATATTAATTGTTTTATAATGTCACGATGTTTAAGAATCCCATTTTTATTACATGGGTTATGCTATGATGTATGGTTTATGATTTTGTGGCACACATAATAATGGTATCATTATGAGATGGGTGGGACCTATATCTTCCTCCAATGCATTGGGTAATGATTTATATCTCATGAGATAGACATGGCTAGAACGGCATGTTAAACAGGTTCAGTGAAACAGGACTGAAACAAGGAGTGAACTCAGTTCAGAAATGGACTTTGTCCACTAAGATAGTCTTGTCAATGAGTCTTGACTACTAAGAAATGATTCTCTATGATTATGTGTGTATGACACAAAGTTTCATGTTTTATGTTATGATTATTGGGATTACATTTCACTACTATGATTTATCCCATGTTATGAAATTATGATCTCTTTTGCAGGTTAAGATTTCCAAAATGTTATGTTCTTAGGAATATGATGTGATTGATATTTATTTTATATACCCTTACTGAGCATTTGAGCTCACCCTTTTGTATGTTTTCTTTCCTCAGGTAAGGAAGAAGGTTATTAAGTAGGATATGCCCAAAGGGACTCTAGATATGTTGAAATAAATGGGAGACAATGTAGATGATTTATGAACCAGTTGTTTATGTTTCCCAGTTTCTAAAGACACTATACCTATTCGGTCCTTTTATGGTTTTGTTATATGTTGTAATAAGTGTAATTAAATTTTGAAGTATTAACAATGTATGCAAAGTATGGGTCATTATAGTTGGTATCAGAGGAAAGGTATAGTCAACCTTTGGAAACTAGGATGTGAAAGCCTTAGTAAGAACCCTAAGGATAAGTATAAGAATAGAACACAATCATAGTGTTTTAGAAATGGCCATGAAAAACCTTTGATAAGACCTTAAGTGTAATATTTTATTCTTGATTATGTGTTTTTCCTATTATAATTAGTGTTGCTCACACTATTCTTCTTGTTTTTAGTCAATGGCTGGGACCCGAAGGAACCGTGTTAATGTGGAATACGATGGGAAATGAAATGATTGTCTCCCTGAGCAACCAAACGTTATGGGAGCTGGAATGAAAAATCTTGTAGCCATGCTCACACAACTTTCTCAAGCTATGAATCATGCAGGACTTCCAAACGAGCAAAGGAAGGAGAAACATTCTATTGAATCCTTCATGAGGCAGCGTCTACCTTCATTCAGCGGGTCTTCTGATCCATTAGTGGCTGAACAATGGATCAGTACCACTGAAAAGATATTTTCAGTTCTTCAATGTTCTGAACATGATAAAGTCATCTTAACAGTTTATCGTTTGGAAAGTGATTCTGATCAATGGTGGAATATTATTAAGAATACGAGGCAAAGGGAGGAAATTGAGTCCATGGAATGGGATGAGTTCAAGAACTTATTTTTCAATAAGTACTTCCCTCGTATTCTTCGAACAAAGATGGAGAAGGAGTTTCTTTAACTAAAGCAAAAGGATGATGAATCTGTTGGTACTTACAAAGAAAATTTTACAAGACTTTCAAGGCACGCTTCTGGTATTATTATCCAACCTGAGTGTAAGATCGATCGATTCTTTAGTGGCTTAAAACCAAATCTTCTAAGGGTGTTAGCCATAAGGGACTTCAATAGATATAAGGAAATCATTCGATGTGCTCTCAAGGTTGAGATGGAGATTGGAGTAACCCATCAGTCATATGGGTTTGATAAGAAGAGGAAAATGGAATTCAAAGGAAAATCTAAAGAGCACACTGAAAAGAAGATGAGTTTTCACTTATGCTCAAAGTGTGGAAAGAAACATGGATGAAATTGTCTTAAGGGGACAAAAAAATGTTATAAGTGTGGAAAAGAAGGTCATCGGGAAATTGAATGTCGAAATAATGAGAAGATGATGTCTAATGATGCAAACAAAGGAAGGGATACACAAAATGAACCTACTACACTTCAATGATTCAAGTGCAAGGAGATGGGGCATTATGCCAATCAATGCCCAAATCCAAGGGTTGATGATGATGATCAACGTCAACAAACTCTTAAGGCTAAAGACAAAGGAAAGTCACATGCAATTACTATCGGCGATGTCGAGTACGACAACAAAGTGGTGAGAGGTACACTTAACATCCACTCTAAAGTAGAAAATGTTTTAATTGATTCTGGATCCACCCACTCTTTTATTTCTGAAGATTTTTCAAAGGGTATCACCGTATTAACTCAACAATTATATGTTGAGTTAGCTGTGACAACTCCTAATGGCACAACAGTCGCATCATAAGTTTACAATTCTTCTCCGATTGATGTTTGTGGGAAAGTGATTCCTGCAAATCTTGTGATCCTTCCTATAGTGTAATTTGATGTGATTCTTGGCATGGACTGGATTTCGTTATATGGAGCTCATATCAATTTCCAAATAAGGGAAGTCACATTTCATATTCCAGATCAATCTATGATCGTCTATCGATGCAAGGATGAACATAACCTTCCAGTGGAAATTTCTTCCATCTTATGGGTCTTGATTCCACTAAATGAGGGTTATTTATCTCAAATGGTTGGTGAGAAACTCATGATTAAGAATATGCCAATTGTATGAGAGTTTGACAATGTATATCTGGAGGAATTTTCGGGTCTTCCACCAAATCGTGAAGTTGAGTTTTCAATAGAACTCGTACCGGGTACTTTTCCTATTTCAAAGACACCTTATAGAATGGCCCCAATTGAGTTGCAGGAATTGAAGAAGAAAATCCAATAAAATCTTGATAAAGGATTCATACGCCCTAGTGCGTCACCTTGGGGAGCACATGTTCTGTTTGTTAATAAGAAAGATGGATCAATGAGACTTTTCATTGATTATTGAGAACTTAACAAGATCACTATCAAGAAAAATATCCTCTCCCATGCATTGATGAATTATTTGACCAACTACGCAGAGCTCAATTCTTTTCCAAGATTGATCTTCGTTCAGGGTATCATCAATTAAGGGTCAAAAGGGAGGATATACCAAATATGGATTTCCATACAAGGTATGAACACTATTAATTTATAGTGATGCCATTTGGTCTTACTAATGCCCCTGCTATCTTCATGGATCTGATGAATAGAGTTTTTAGAGACTATCTTGATCAGTTTGTGGTAGTCTTTATAGAAGATATTCTTGTCTATTCAAATAGCAAGGAAGAATATGAAGATCACTTGAGAATTGTATTGAAGACCCTGAGAAAGGAGAAGCTTTATGACAAATTTACCAAGTGTGAATTTTGGCTTCAAAAAGTTGCATTTTTGGGTCACATAATCTCAAAAGAGGGGATATCTGTGGATCTAGAAAAAACAGAGGTTATTGAAATATGGTCAAGACCAACAACAGTAACTGAGATCCAAAGTTTTCTTGGTTTGGATGGATATTATCGACGTTTTGTGAAATATTTTTCACGATTATCTAATCCACTCACCAAGTTGACTCGAAAAGGAGTTAAGTTTGTTTGGACGGAGGAATGTGAAGAGAATTTCAAGGAGTTGAAAAGAAGGTTATCCAGTGCACCTGTACTCACACTTCCTTATAGTAGAGAAAGGTTTGTGATCTACAGTGATGCATCCATGAAGGGATTGGGGTGTTTTCTTATGCAAAATGATATTCTGATAGCTTATTCCTCACGACAGTTGAAAATCCATGAGCAAAATTACCCAACTCATGATTTGGAGTTAACTGTAGTAATATTTGCATTAAAGATTTGGTGGCATTATCTTTATGGAGAAAAGTGTGATATTTATACTAATCATAAAAGTTTAAAGTATATTTTCACACAAAAGGAGGTGAATATGCGCCAAAGAAGATGGTTGGAGCTGATTAAGGATTACAACTGCTCAATTCATTACCACCCTGGGAAAGCAAACAAGGTGGCAGATGCATTAAGTCAACAAGACCATGCTAGATTATCCATGATGAGGACCACAAAAGATCCAATATTTATGGATTTACAAAGGATAGATCTTGGAATTATAATGGAAGGGGAAAAATAATATCTTTTTCAATTGAATGTTCAACCATCTATACATGTGAAGATTAAAGAGGCGCAGAAAGAAGATGTAGAGTTACAAAAGAAGGTGAGAAATATTCCTGAATTCAACCTTGATTATGATGGGATAATAAAGTTCAGGAATCAGGTTTGTGTTCCTCCCATCCCAGAATTAAAGAAGGAGCTGCTGGATGAGGCTCATAGTTCTTCATTCTCTATTCATCATGGAAGCACGAAGATGTATAGGGACCTGAAAGAGTACTACTGGTGGGATGGCATGAAAAGAGATGTTGCTGAATATGTCTCTCGATGCTTGGTTTGTTAGCAAGTTAAAGCTGAGAGACAGAAGTCTAAGGGGATGTTACAACCATTACCCATACCAGAATGGAAATGGGAAAACATCACTATGGACTTTTTTCACTGGACTTCCTAAAACATCCAAAGGAAATAATGATATCTGGGTCATAGTTAACCATCTTACAAAATTGGCACACTTCATCTCTATTAGAGAGGATTTCTCTCTGGATCAGCTTGCCAGGATATATGTGAAGGAAGTGGTAAGATTTCATGGAGTACCACTTTCTATTATATCTGATCGGGATCCGAGATTTACCTCGAAGTTCTGGAAAAGTCTTTAGCATACTCTGGATATAGAGTTGAGTTTCAACACTGCTTATCATCCTCAGATAGACAATCAGTCTGAGAGGACAATTCAAACTCTAGAAGATATGTTGAGTGCTTGCTCTATGGATTTCAATGGTGGTTGGGATCAACACCTACCTTTGGTGGAATTTTCTTATAATAATAGATTTCACTCTAGTATTCAGATGGCTCCTTATGAAGCTCTCTATGGAAAGAAATGCAGGACTCCAATTTGCTGGGATGAAGTTGGGGAAAGAAAGCTATTAGGACCTGATCTTGTTGATGAGATGAAAGAAAGGGTCATATCTATTCAATAACACATTAGAGTAGCTCAGAGTCGACAAAAAAGTTATACCGAAAACCAAAGAAAAGACCTAGAGTTTGAATTGGGTGATAAAGTGTTCTTACAAATATCTCCTTGGAAGAGAGTAATGAGATTTGGAAAGAAGGAAAAGCTGAGCCCTAGATATATCGGTCCTTTCAAAATACTGGATCGTGTTGGGAAGGTAGCTTACTGATTGGAGCTTCCACCGAATCTCTCCCAAGTTAATGATGTGTTCCATGTATCTCTCCTGAGAAAGTACATTCCTAATCCTTCACATGTACTCAGCTCAGAAGTTGTACCGTTGGAACAAGATCTTTCTTATGAAGAACAACCGATAGAGATTCTGGATCGTAGTGAAAAAGTTCTATGGAATAAGACCACTAGCTTGGTGAAAGTTTTATGGAGGAACCACCAATTAGAAGAAGCTACATGGGAGGTTGAGGATATGATGAGGGGGAGGTATCCTCATCTGTTTGTTACAAAGTGACGAATTTCGAGTGCGAAATTCATTTTAAGGGGGGTAGAATGTAACACCCGAGATTTTTATGAGAAATATTTTGTTTTTTATGTTATATAAATCATCAAAGTAATCTTTAACTACACAAAACACTAGCTTGGATTTCTTTACATGCAACCACAACCTTCCTCAATAGCTTGCGTCGTAGGCAATACCGAGTTTCACTAAACAATGATATGCTATTAAAATATTATTAAAACTAACCTTTATGAATAGTAATAACCACTTTTTGAAATTTTGTAATATTTATTTTTCAAAATGGACTTCATTTTTGGATTTGGAATATCGAAATTAGCTTAGGGTGAAATTTTGGTACTTTTCGGATAACTTTAATATTCTGATGAATAGTGAAAATTACTAAATTTTAATTAAAAACAACTTTTTTAATCGAAATAATTAATAGTGATAAATTATCAATTTTAGTGGTTTTAAAGTATATTTAGAATATATTTTTACCATTTAATACAATTTTGGTCATTGGATGTAATTTCACATTTAAACTAAACATAAACAAGTGTCAATCCTTTGATAGTTATTATCTCTTAAAAACACGCTATTTGTTTTGACGATGAGAATTAATTTATAAATTAATTAATGCAACTGATGTGTTTTGAATTTGGTAAAATAGACGTCATTTTTAATTCATAATATCAAATATAGCTTAGGCCTAATTTTTGGTATTTTTCTGGAAACTTTCATTTTTTGATGAATAGTGAAACCACTAAGTTGTAGTTAAAAAAACTGAATTTTTCATAAAACTTAATTTTACAGCTTCTATGAGTGGAATTTCTAAAATCCAAGAGACACGGTTAATATCAAGGACTAAAATGTGGTTCAATGAGATGAAAATAATTTTTGGTGAATAGTAACTTTTTACTTTTTTTTACCACGGTTAAAAGTAAATAGGGAAATTAAGGGTAAAAATGATATTATTATTACCCTAACACATGTCATAATTCTATTGGATAAGTTTAATTCGACCAGAAAAAACCTTAGGAATAAAATATGACCATTTAGGTACACATGGATTAGATTAGGACATTTATTATTAATTTATTTAAAGAAGGGTTAAAATAGTTAAAATCAAAGTTTAATAACTAAAGAATTTTTAATATAGGGTTATACATAAGATAAATTAGACTATAAATATTCATTAGAAATCTAAAACTATTTCCTATATAATGGTATTTTATTTATAATTTTTAGACATTAAATAATTTAATTTATTTATGACACAATGATGATGCAGTAATTATCTTATTAATGAAATATTAACAATATTGATGTTATAAATACCCAAATAAATGTAATTTGAGACTTATTATTAATTAAAATAATTTTATATGTTAATAGGACATGTTATTATTGATTTAATTAAATTTTTTAGAACTAATATTTCTTTTATGATTTTCAAAAAAATCAATTACCAAATAGTGTCAAAATTGACATAAAATTGTTTTTAAAACAAATATTATATTATTAATTGTTATTTTATTCCTAAAAATCTAATATTCGTCCAAATTACTTAGATAAGGTTATATATATTAATAATAAACAATTTGGGGTTCATTTGGCTTGTTATAGTAATTTTATTAGCCTTATAGTGTAAGAAAATAAGAAGACACAATAAAAGTTAAATTATCTAACTTAAAGTTAAATCTAAATGATAAGGTTAAAATTGATACCTAAACTTGTCTAAATTCTATTTTATGAGAGGATTTATACCCATCCTCACCTTAGATTCTAAATAAATCAATTTTGAGCTATTAAAAACCGAATATGACTTTATAATAAAATAATATTTTTAGTTTTTCCAAAGGTGCCCCTCTCCTCTCTTATAAAAGGGAACCTCCTACCTCTCTTTCTCACACCACTTTGAGCCTTCAAGCTCGTCCAACCCCTAAACAATTATCTTATAAAATTCCTTATAAACATCCTAGAGGCCCTGATATTCTTAAAAGACCAATTTTAGTGCCTTAAGAGGAGGTCTCAAAGAGGCGCTTCAAAGAAGAGGTAATGTCCGTTACCGATTCTTTCAACTTTATTTCTTCTTCCACTTCTTCTTCTTTAGTTGTTTCATTATGAAGTAAAAACATCAGTATCAATCATATAATGATATGTTATTATAAGTATTAAACAACCCTATTTCACAATCTATCCATCCTACGGAAAATGAAATCACCGCGCATGCGTACGTACGGAATACCGTCTCCACACCGTGGTGTAATCTATTTTCCACCACCACCATACTTGGATGGATATAATGGTGAAAATAAATAACTATATATGATTATTGTAAAGTGGTATTGATTCTTAAATAGTATACATACACTCCAATACAATTCCATGATCATGGGAATGATGTCATCGCTCGTGCGTACGTATGGAATACTGTCTCCACGATGTGATGCGATTTGTTCTACATGATCTTCATTGCATAATGATTATATAAATGACTTGAATGAATAAATATGATATATAGTACACTAATACCATCCTGTAAATGAGGTATCTATAACCTAAAGAGAAGAATAAGAATTTATTTGACAAAACACGCATAAGAACAAAAAGTAATAAACACCCGAATAACAAGTAGCAATGAAATATTACTAATAAGAAGCTAAGAATATGACCATATATGATATAATAACAATAAGTACGATTCTAGAATAAGTCAATAACATTATTTAAATCATTATACAGGAGTTTTGGACACTTACGAAGCAAATCAGACCTAAGGTAAGGGAAAATCTCGCAATCTCATTTTTCTCTGATATTGTTTATACTTCAGAATTTACTGGGGAATATTTATCATCCACATCCATATTTCCTCAGTATTTAATATTTATATCCTTATTAAATTGTTTAAATTCAATTTTACCTTCGGTGAGTTTTCAGATATGAAAGGAATCTTTTGTCGTCTTTCGTACGAGGTACTTTTTGACTTATCCGACAAAAGTACGAGAAGAATGTTTTTTTAACTTATACGGCATGAATGGAATTTTAAAACATTATTTAAAAGAATATTCCTTTACAAGTTTTCAAGTTTGTTTTTAATCAAATTCTTTTAGTTTAGAATTGTGTGACATGTTAAGAAAGGAAAAGTGTTTTTGAAGTAGAAAGGATATTTTCCTCAAGAATGGAGTTCAAGTGTTTTATCAAAATTATTTTCCATCTATGATAATAAAGGGTTCTGTTTCTATCCCTATTATTTCATTGATTTGATTATGTTGTGATGGAGTTATTTTTATGAATTCCTTTCTCTTATATTAATTGTTTTATGATGTCACGATGTTTAAGAATCCCATTTTTATTACATGGGTTATGCTATGATGTATGGTTTATGATTTTGTGGCACACATAAGAATGGTATCATTATGAGATGGGTGGGACATATATCTCCCTACAATGCATTGGGTAAAGATTTATATCTCATGAGATAGACATGGCTAGAATGGAATGTTAAACCGATTCAGTGAAACAGGACTGAAACGAGGAGTGAACTCGGTTCAGAAATGGACTTTGTCCACTAAGATAGTCTTGGCAATGAGTCTTGACTACTAAGAAATGATTATCTATGATTATGTGTGTATGCCACAAAGTTTCATGTTTTAAGTTATGATTATTGGGATTACATTTAACTAATATGATTTATCCCATGTTATGAAATTATGATCTCTTTTTCATGTTAAGATTTCCAAAATGTTATGTTCTTATGAATATGATGTGATTGATATTTCTTTTGTATACCCTTACTGAGCATTTGATCTCACCCTTTTGTGTGTTTTCTTTCCTCAGGTCAGGAAGAAGGTTATTAAGTTGGATATGCCAAAAGGGACTCTAGATATGATGAAATAAATGGCAGACAATGTAGATGCTTTATGAACCAGTTGTTTATGTTTCCCAGTTTCTAAAGACACTGTACCTATTCGGTCCTTTCATGGTTTTGTTATATGTTGTAATAAGTGTACTTCAATTTTGAAGTATTAACAATGTATGAAAAGTATGGGTCGTTATAATATCAATCAGAGATTGTTGATGGTAGTGTATTTATGGTTTCAATAATCCATGAAAACCACACGTTAAACAAAACAAGTCATTAATCCATGACATGTTAAGTCTAACATACACAATGTTAATTCAAAGAATATTCATCGAGCAAAAGCTCTCAATCACTTAACATAAATAAATTATAACTCACCCCAATTATAGATTTACTTAGACATTGAAATTATTAGTAATATGGTTTATTATGTTTAAGATGATGAATTAAGAAGATAAGAAAAAGAAAGGGATAAGAAAAGAGTTTTGCGTCGAACACACACACACGAACGATGATGAGAATTAAAA
The DNA here is from genome assembly GCA_963277665.1 of Viscum album. NCBI lineage: Eukaryota > Viridiplantae > Streptophyta > Magnoliopsida > Santalales > Viscaceae > Viscum > Viscum album. Next base: position 1,282,690,345 of record OY728153.1, read on the forward strand.
ACAAACTTTAGATTGTATGAGAAATCAGAATAAGGGAAGGAGTTTTAAGTTGATTTAAATTTTTTTATGAAAATTAATATTAAACTAAAGAAGGGTGATGAGAATAAGAGATATTGAAGAAGAAACTTTTATTAAAAAAAATTACAAGATTAAAACAAAAAAGAACACAAAAGTAAATGAAAACAAAGAGAAGAGGAAGGGTATCTCAAGTGAAAACTTGAGTATGTAAGGTCCTCCCAATAATATTTTCAAGGTTTTTGTTGTGCCAATATATTCTCCTATCTTCTTAAATTACAAACATTTTAAAAGAGAGGAGGGGGTGTATTTATAACCCAAGGTGGTGGACTGTTTGCATCCCAAAACTACCCATCCACTTGGCTCAATGATTTGGAAATTCAGATAGATGAATATTGAGATATAATATTCTTAAAAGTTGTATATAATATTATTTTTAGACTACTCTCAAAATTTTGAGCCATTTGGACTTATGTAAGAAAAGTTATGGTGGTTGGATTAAACAATTAAAATCTGTCCATTTCAATATGTACTTTTCAGAAGTCAAAATGTGAATGAGTTTTTGAACAAGAATATGACCTAAAATAAAAATATTTTATTCTATAAAGTTGTATGAACATATATTTAATTTTACAATGAAAAATACTATCTTGATGTGATGACTATATCATGAGAAATGTCATGAATAGTGTCTAGATTTTAATTCCCAGCCAGAATGGTGGGATGGACTTCAAAGCATCTGTTGGGCCCCTTTTTCTTATAGTTTGACCTTAAAATTTTTATCTGTGATTCCTTTGGATAATCACGAAAATATGGTAGAGTTTCATAAAATTTGGGATTCTTTATTTAGGCCAATAACTCAATCATCATGGATGGTTCAGTTTCTTCATAGATTCTTTGGGTCATCTTGTGGGGACCATATGACCCTTAAAATGGAAGAATTGGACCCTTATTCATTATAATGACATGCTTTAAATTGAGTAAGGAATCCTAGAAAATAATAATAACACAATTTGGATAAGTATGGTGATAATTATAAACAAAATAGTAAACTAAATCAATTGGACTATGTCTAAAAATGCTCCAAAATTATATTCAGTATTAAAACATTAATATTTCACAAAAATTATGAACATTTCATATAAAATCAGTAAAGGCGGTATATAATAATTCATGAAAAATTTAATAACATAAAATACCCCACACATAGTATTGTGTATGTCCTCATGTACAACAAATATAAAAAATATAGGAAAATCATTTTTACTCACCAACAAATATTAAAATTTTGTTTTCCCCAATCATTGGTGGTTTAGAAAATTTCAATCATCCATATTAAATTCCACCTCAAATTTTTACAGAAAAAATGTTCTAAAAAAAATCTTTTTTTCATGATCAAATTTAAAAATGGAAAATGTGGACACTCAAAAATCACGCCTCTCAAGATGATAAAATTAATTTATGGAGGTTTACTCTTTAACCAACCAAAAGTGAAAATATTAGAGTTTGAAAGATCTATCAGCTTACATTACCTATCCTAAATTGCATAAGAATCAAGAGGCCTTTACAAGGTGGTTTTCTATGGCTATGGGATGGTAGGAATATAATGTCCAAGAGAGAGGAGAGGAGGGGTAATACATCAGAATGGGTAAAACAATGCACAATTTTTTTTGAAATGAAACATAGAAGGAAATGGAAACTCATATTTACAAGGGAATGATTTTGTGAAGAAAGACACAATAGAGGAAGAATATTTGAAGAGGATTATAAGTTGAAATACTTACAAAAAACAAAACTTCTCCCAATGAAATAAGTGTTCTTTTTTTCTTTTCTTTTTTTTTTGGTTTTTTCGAAAGTTGAACTTGAAAAAGATCTCACACTCATATGCTAACCCATGATTGATCTCCTAAAGATACTAATTTTAATAGTAATAATAATATCAAAGGTTGAGGAAGAGTTATTTTTGACCTGTTGAAGACACAACCCATTTTTTATTCTTTTGTTCTTTTTATTTTATTTTATTTTTTTCTTTATTTTTTTATTTTTTTGAACACTTGTCAATAACATTTAAAAAATTACATAAATTAAAGTAAATTACATTCCCCAAAACTCAATTAATGACAAAATCTTCCACATTCTAAAATGGATGTTTTCCCTCAAGCATATGATAACTCATTGAAAATAAATAAAAGGGCACCCAAAAAATGAAATCCATCCCCACACTTAAATTTCAATAAATAATGCAATGTAAATCCACGTAGATATTGGATGGGATAAGGTATTGGGATTATAATGTGGATATCAAATAATATGTTTTCATAGTCTCGAAGGGGCTTTCAAAATGAGGATTAATGTAAGGGAAATTGGAGGTTATTTGGCTATTATGATTCTCATTTGGTTTAGCAAATGCCTCTATCATATTAATACACACCAAAGTAGGAAATTAAGATTGAAGGTCTACAAACTCTAGACTCAGAATTGGGGGTAAAAGAACACACATTTTGAAAAGATTTCCATAGGTGTCCTTGGCATGAAAGATAATTTTGTTCCTCACGATTGGGGAAAATAATTTTCCTAATAAAAAATTGAGCTTTAAAAATTTGTTGGTTTTAACACAAGATTGTTTATCCAAAGTCATGATGAAAATAAAAAATTTTTGAGATGAAAACATGTCTTTTGACTCACCAAAATTGTTGGAAAAAATTTCAAAACTAGATGGTGAGTAAGCATGACTCTTTTTTCTTCTTCAGTTTTTTGTTATTTTTTTAGTTTTTTAGTGTTTTTTAAAATACACACCCACACAAAATATAAAGAGAAAAATAAAGGGTTTGATGAAGAAAGTGGTAAAAAAAATGAAAGATAGAGGAGGAAGAAGAAATAGGTAAAGAGAGGAAGAGAGATAGAGAGTTAAAGGGAAAGAGGTGTCCCCTGGTTTCATGTCCCAAAGTGGTTCACTGTCCACTATTTTGAATTTTGAATTTTCATCTACACAGTTTTTGGACTTCAGTGATGTGGTATCTTGTGTATGGTCAGGTTCCCACTCACCCAAAATGTAGTTTTTAAAAATCAAATAAAAATAAAATTTTAAGGTAAGGTGCCCCCTGGTTTAGATTTGGCGGGTCGTCGTCTCTATCTGGTGGTGGGTATACTGTAGAAGTTATGGATCTAATAGAAGTTGATGTGGTTCCCAGGATGTGTGTCCTCTCATGGTGATGCTTTAACTGATGTCCATTAACCATGAATGTCCTTTTGGAAGAGGGGTCTTAGACTTTCACTACACTAAATGGGTAAACATTAGTAATAACAATAGGAACTTCCCAACGAGAATTATGTTTAACTGGGTGAAGCCGAAATCGATAATTGAAGAGAATTACCTTTTCACCTTCATGAAATACCTTTCTTAGGATGTTTTTATCATGGAGTACCTTATAATTTTTTTTGTATATATTGGAACTCTCATAAGAATCAATTCGAAGCTTCTCTAGTTCATCCAATTATAATAATCTTTTTTCACCAGATTTTTCAAAATCAAAATTACAAGTTTTCACAGCCCAAAATGACTTATGTTGGATTTCAACTAAAAAATGACATGATTTACCAAAAACTATCCTAAAAGGAGAGATCCCAATGGGTGTTTTATAGGACGTTCGATAAGCCCAAAGTGCTTCACCAAGCCTTTCAAGCCAGTCTTTTCTAGTGGGTTTTACAGTTCTCTCAAGCACTATTTTCACTTCTCTATTAGAAATTTCAGCCATGCCATTTTTTGGGGGTGATATGTAGTAGAAGTTTTATGTACAAAACCATTATTTTTCAAAATAGATTCCATAATTTTATTACTAAAATGGGTTCCTAAGTCACTTATCAATTCACACAGTGTGCCGAATTAGTGGAAGATGTGTGTCTTTAGGAACTCACTAATAGTATGTGAATCATCTTTTCTAGTGGGTTTGGACTCAACCCACATAAAAACATAATCAACTGAAAGAAGGATGTATTATAATTAATTGTAAGGGGGAAATTATCCCATGAAATCGATGCCCCAAACATCAATGATCTCACATAAGATTAAAGGTTTTTTGGCCATTTAATTTCTTTTGAAAATTGTGACAACATTTTGGAAAGTGGGACATGATTGATAGAACTCATTTGAGTCCATGAAGAGTGAAGGCCAAAAGAATCCAGAGTCTAGGACCTTTCGGGATGTCCTTTGTGGTCCAAAGTGACCACATCTGGGAAGTGAGTGACATAATTCTAAGATGGAGGAATGTTTATCTTCATCAACACATCTCCTAATTACCATGTCTGCCCCAATTTCCAAAGTTTATTTTCTTCCCAAAAATAGTATTTTGAATCACTTTTCAACTACATTTTATATTCTTTTGAATTTTTTTTAGGGAAAACACCAGAAACCAAGTAATTTACAGTTGGGGCATACCATGGTATTTTTTGGAGTGAGATATGAAAGGTCCTCAGTGAGGAATTCAGGATCAATAATTTATGAATGAGAAGAATTATAAATTCTACTCAAGTAATATGCTACAAGGTTTTCTTTTCCATGTCTTTCTTTGATTTCAATGCCAAACTCATGGAACATTAGGATACATCTTATTATCCTCATTTTGGAATCAATTTTCTTGATTAAGAACTTTCTAGCAGAATGATATATAAAGATGATGATTTTGGAACCTAATAGATAAGGAAAAAATTTATCTAAGGCTAAAAAATAGCTAAAAGTTCATTTTGAGTGATAGTGTAGTGATATTGATTTTCATCCAATATTTTTGAGGCATAATAGATGAAATGGGGAATTGTTTCTCTTCTATGACCTAGAACAGCCCCAACGGCTTTATCAGAAGCATCACACATCAACTCAAAGGGAAATGACCAATCTGGGGTTTGGATTATCGGGGAATATATAAGACTAGTTTTGATTTCAATGAATTATCTCTTGAAAACCTCATCAAAATGAAAAGTGACATCATTTTGGATCAACCGAGTGAGTGGGAGGGAAATCCTACTGAAGTTATGGATGAATCGACAATAGAAAATAGAATGACCGAGGAATGAATGGATGCCTGGAACAGAAGTGGGTTTAGGAAGTGATTGGATCACTTCCATTTTGGTATGATCAACTTCTATACCATCTTTTGAAACTATGTTCCCTAGAACAATCCCATTTGAAACCATGAAGTGACATTTTTCAAAATTTAACACAAGGTTACACTTGACACACTTTTGAAGGACCAGAGAGAGTGAATACAATAATGATGCAAATGACTCACCAGAAATGGTAAATTCATCCATGAATACTTCCATGAAGTGTTCAATGAATTTAGAAAAGATACTCATCATACACCTTTGGAATGATGTAGGATCATTGCAAAGGCCAAAAGGCATTCTCTTATATTCATATGTTTCAAAGGAGCAAGTGAAAGTAGTCTTTTCTTGGTCCTGAGGTGAAATTGGGATTTGGAAGTACATGATGTATCCATCAAGAAATCAATAGTGCGACTTTTCAGATAATTTTTCTAGAATTTGATAAAGGAATGGAAGAGGGTAGTGATCTTTTTGTGTTTCAACATTCAATTTCCTATAGTCAATACACACACACCATTTGTTCTTCACTCGAGTTGTGACTACCTCCCCATGTTCATTTGTGACAACAGTCATCCCACCCTTCTTAGGTACAACTTGAATTAGACCAACCCATTCACTATCGGAAATTGGGTAGATAATACCAGCTTGAAGAAGCTTGGTGATCTCTTCCTTAACTAGCTTAAGTATGAGTGGATCGAGTCTTCTTTGTGGTTGTATAATTGGTTTGGAGGATTCCTCAAGATGGATGTGATGCATGAAAAGGGCAGGGTTGATTCATGGTATTTCATCTAGGGTCCAACTTAAGGCCTTTTTGTTTTCCTCCAACACTTGAACAAGTTTGGACTCCACGGTTTCAGTAAGTGAAGTAGAGATAATAACAGGATAAGAGTGATCATGGAAAAGGAATGCATATTTAAGGTGTTTAAGAAGATTTTTCAGATCAGTATCATCTTTAATTTGTGAGATATACAACTCAGAAATGGATGAAGGGCTTTCAATTTCTTCAGATTCATTTTAATTAATACTATCCAAGGTGGAGCAGTAGAGATCAGAGTTGATTTGGGATTCAAGAGAGTTTTCAAGTTCCTCTAGATTTATGGAGTCTATGAATGAGAGGTCAACATCAAATTCAACATTTATAACTTGGTTAATCATGGTGTAGATTTCACAAGATCCCTTTTCATTAGAACATTAAGAACATGATGGATTGGGGTTCAATTGAATCTCAGAAGTGTCCTCGAAAGCATGGATTGAGAATGTAGAGTGATCCTCTGATGGGTATCGTATGGCTTGGAAAATGTTAAACTTGACCAGTTGGTCACCAAATTCCTTGGATAAGATGACTGAATGGACATCAATCTTGGTTCTCACTATAATTTGGAATTATCTTCCTAAAATTATGGGAGATTTATAAGAGTTCGTCTCACCTTCCATGTCAAAGACATAGAAATCAGCAGTGAAGATAAGATCATTGACATGGACAAGGAAATCCTCAATTATTCCCTCAGGAATGGTTGTGATTTGATTGGCTAACTGAATGACAGCACCCATTGGGTGAAAGGGACCAATACCAAGGTTGTAGAAGATGTATTTAGGCATGAAATTAATTGAGACTCCTAGGTCTATAAGTGCATCATCGAAGTTAGAACTTCCAATTTGGTAGGGAACTATAAAGGTCCCTGGATCTTTTCACTTTATGGGAATATAATGATGGGTGGAAACATTTTAGAAGGTCCTAAGTTGCCTCTTATGGGTGCATAATTCCTTAATAAACATGGTAGACTTTGGGATTTGTTTTATGGCATCTAAGAGAGTAATGTTTAATTCAACATGTTTAAACATTTCAAGCATTTCAAGATCCAGTTCAAAGGACTTCCTTGGTTTAGAAACAACTTGAGAAAAAGGAATTGGATTCCTAAGTGGAATAGAAGGAGTTAAGAGAATGACTTCAGGTTCCTTTTCATGTTTATTTTTATTTTCATTTTATAGGTTAACATTTAAAGGGGTGTTGGAGGACTTATCTTGAGGAATAGAAATTTTCTTTCCCGATCTAAGTGAAATTTCACTTACATTACCCTTGGGTTTGGGTAATGGTTGAGATGTGAGTTGGGAAGAATTTGATTGTTATTTCTGGATCAGGTGGGATGCAAGTTGACCAATTTGCATTTCAATGTTTTTGAGGCTAGAACAGGTGAAAGAGGCAAGATATTCCACTGCACTTTCCCACGGTTGCTTGGAAGAAGAGGCTTTTCCCATATTTGGATTACCTTGATTTTGGTTCTTGGGAAAGTGATTGTACTGTTTTGGGAATTGGGAAGGCTCACTAGGATATTGGAATCTATGAGGAGGATTGTACGTTTGAGGTTTAGGAATAAAAGGATAAGGTTATTAGAAGTTACCAACACCTTTACCATATTGGAATTGGTTTGGGTTTTGAGGAGGGAACTTATGGGGATGAGAAATGGGATTCCCATATCTCAAGTTAGGGTTATAGGTAGAAGATAAGGGCTCAGAGTGGGGTTAATTAAAGTTTCTAACAAGCTGAATTGATAGTTGAGGGTTTGTGTTCCGCTGAGCATATGCTGCATTGAGCTCCATTGGTCCAGTTGAATCGGATTGATCCTCTTGAAGTTGTGGACATGTGTTAGTTGGATGATATGGGGTGCTATATATTCCATAGTTCTTGATAGGTTCAAGGAATAGAGATTGTGGAGAAGATGAGGTTGGAGATTTGGCCACCATAGCTAGTTGTCTCACAAGACCTGTAAGTCCACTCATCCAATCATTCATCTTGTTGGGATATATGGATTGATTCTCTTGGGCTTGTTTGAATTGAGCATATTCTTGAGTATGGAATTTTTGTTTTGTGTTTGCAGCCATGTTACTTATGATATCTCTTACAGCTGTAGAAGTTTTATCAATAATAGAACCACCACTTGCGACATCAATGAGAGTTATCTCCATTTACAATAAACCCTCATAGAATTATTGTATCAAGAGTTTTTCAGGGATTTGGTGGTGTGGGAAGGTTGAAAAAATCTTTTTGAACCTCTCCCAGTACTCATGGAGTGATTCATTTGGGAATTGATAGATACCACTAATTTCTTTTCGGATAGAAGCAGTACGAGAATTAGGAAATAATTTCTCTTAGAAGAGTCATTTCAGGTCATTCCATGCGGTTATGGAACTATGAGGGAGTTAGTATATCCATGACTTTGCAGTGTTAGCTAGGGATAAAGGGAATGCTCAAATTTTGATTTGTTCTTCAGAAACTCCTTGAGGCTTCATGGTAGAGCACACCACTTGGAACTCTTTAAGATGAAAATGTAGATCCTCACTAGCTAGCCCATGGAAATGAGAAAAAAGATGAAAAAAACCCGATTTGAGTTCGAATTCAGCCTCTATGTTTGGATATTGAATACCAAGAGTTTGGTAATTCATATCAGGGGAAATAAGTTCTTTAAGTATTTGTTCCATAGGATTGGCCATATCTAATTCAATTGTTTGGACAAGGACATGTTCTTCAATGAGTTGATTATCTCTTATGTTCCTCCTAAGTTGGCAAAGTGTTTGATAAATTTCAGGTTTAAACAAATCTGAGGGATTTTTTTGGGAGGCTATGGGGCATTCAGAGAGATTTTGGAAGAAAGAGGAAGACAAGTTTTTCTTTGTGTTTTTTCAATTTTTTTAAAATTTTGTTTTTTTTGTTTTTTTAAAATAACTAAAACTAAAGACTATTTAATTGAACCATACCCATAAATAGATACATTTTAAAGTGCAGATGATTATCACATATTGACCATTCAAGGTTCTGATGATCTACTAATGGGTATAGTAGCACTCATGTCGAATCCTCGATGATTATACTTTTTAATAGTCGATTTTTTTAGTTTATTGTATTTTGATTAGGGGTTTTTCTTTCAAAGATTAATTGAAATGATTGATTGATTTAACAATTTAATAAATATTGGGGTGATTTCATCATTAGGTAGTTAATCTTGTGATATTCTTGAGCCTTGCTTTATATTGCATTAAATTAACACCCACATCATAAGATAATGTTGATTGGAGTTCCTTAGCATTAAGGCTTTAATCCAAGCCCCAAATTAACTTAAGGTTCTAAAATAAATCATAGCTCGTTTATGATAGTGTATTTATGGTTCCAATAATCCATGGAAAGCACATGTTAAACAAAACAGGTAATTAATCCATGACATGCTAAGCCCAACATACACAATGTTAATTCAAGGAATATTTATCGAGCAAAAGCTCTCAATCACTTAACATACCTAAATTATATCTCACCCCAATGATAGATTTAATCATAAATTTAAATTATTAGTAATATATTTTATTATGTTTAAGATGAAGAATTAAGAAGAGAAGAAAAATAAAGGTATAATAAAAGAGTTTTGCGTCGAACACACACACACAAATGATGATGAAAATTAAAAACAAACTTTAGATTGAATGAAAAAGAAAAATAAGGGAAGTAATTTTAAATTGATTTAAACCATTTTAATAACATTAATATTAAACTACATAATCATTATGGGAATATGAGATATTGAAGAATAAAATTTCATTCAAATAGAATTAAAAAAAATACTTACAAGATTATAACAAAGAAGAACACAAAAGTAAATGAAAAACAAAGAGAGGAGGGAGAGTATCTCAAGTGAAAAATTGAGTATGTTAGGTCATACTAATAATTTTTCAAGGATTTTTAGTACTAATATATGCTTCTCTCTTCTGAAATTCCAACCCTTTTGAAAGGTGAGGAGGGGATGTATTTATAGCCCAAGGTGGTGGACTGTTTGCATCCCAAAACTACACCTCCACTTGGCTCGATGATTTGGACATCTATACAGTTGAATATCAAGATATATTCTTCTTAAATTTTATATATAATACTTTTTTGCAACTACTATCAAAATTTGGAGCCATTTGGACTTATGGAACCAAAGTTATTGCGGTTGGAGTAAACAATTGTAATCTGTCCATTTCAATCTAGACTTTTCAGAAGGTCAAAATGTGAATGGATTTTTGAACAGCACAATGCCCTCAAATAAAAATATATTATTATATAAAGTTGGACACACATATATTATATTTCACACTGAAAAATACAAGCTTTATTTGATTAATATATCATGAGTAATTTCATGAATAATTTCTGGATTTTAAATCCCTTCCCGAATGGTGGGATAGACTTCAAAGCATCCGTGGGCCCCTTTTTCTTGTATTTGGACCTTATATTTTTTATACATGATTCCGTTGGATAGTAAATAAAATATGGTAGAGTTTCATAAAATTTGGGATTCATTATTTTGGCCAATAACTCAATCATCATGGCTGGTCCAGTTTCTTCATAGATTCTTTGGGTCACCTTGTGAGGACCATATGACCCTTAAAATGGAAGAATTGGCCAGTAATTACTTCTAATGATATGTTGGAAATTGAATAAGGAATCCTAAAAATAAATAATCACACAATTTTTATTATAAGGGTGATATTTATAAATAAAATAGTAAACTGATTCAATTGGACAACTTCTAAAAATGCTCAAAAATTATATTTAGTATTAAAACATTAATATTTCACACAAATTATGAACATTTAATATAAAATTAGTAAAGGGAGTATATAATAAGTCATGAAAATGTTAAAAACATCACCTTTACACCCCGATTATTCTCCAATATTCACAGAACGTATCGCGTAAATATAGGAAGGATTCAATAGAGGGATTTGATGTCATGTGTTTCACAAGATCCTAATGCAGGTCATTCCAGGGGCATCACATGATTTTCAGCAAACACAATATCATACCATCAACACCCATTTTATTGAATTATTTCCAATTAATGGGGTATTTCTGAATCAAGAAGATATTCCTAGGGTCTTTTGTATTGTTATAATGAAATGTATAAGGAATTTCGTGAGATCAGGATGCCTACTAAAAGGATTTTTTGATCATTGATGCCTTATCTGGGATATTCTATGAGAAAAGGATGGTTTTATAAGGGAATTTGTTTGAACAAACTAGATTTTCAAGGGGTATTTTGAGACCATTACAATAAATCTCATGATATTTATGACCATAAGAGTCTCCCTCCTTTTCTATTTTATTCCCTTATTTTATTTTTTGAAGTCTTAGGGATATTGCGATCTTGAATAAGTGTTGTTGAAGACAATTACATTCCCCATTGGTGATGTGCCACGTGACCAAAAAAATACCTTATGGTGATTCTTGAGAAATTCATGGATAAACCATTATACTTATTTTTGGAACCAAAGGGGGAGAATAAGACTTCCTGGACATGTCTAAAGCATTTCGTGTGACGGGGGTGACATTCCAATGGGCTCATGCAAGACTAGGTGGAGATGTCACCAGGTATTACATGGTGTATCATGGGATACATGGGTGTGTCTTGTGAGTTTTATTATTGTAATAGGCTCTTTCCTTTCCCCTTTTTATTTCATTTGTTTATTTTACAATGGTCGGGGATCTTGCAAGGTTTTATGATTGTTGTCGAAGAAAATAAATCTACCTATTGATAACATGTTGTGTGATATTTAAAACCATAATCGGCTCCCTCATTTTGGATATTTCCCTTCTATTTTCTAAATATTTTTGAATGGATTGTCAGAAAACTGTTGGATGACAATTCACATGACCTAATTATACTTGTTTGGATGTCAACATGTGATCAACAAGTGTCTGGGATGACTTTTTAAGAGTATAAGTACTTGTCAAAGGGACTCTGGGGGATCTTCCATAGTCTATGTGCTGTATGTGATAGTTGAAATGGACTTATTCTAGTCATGAAATCGTGTGTCTCTTGGAGGTTCACACGATCTGCATGATCATGGAAACATTCTTATTCCTTTTTTTAAGGAGAAAATAATACCCATATTCAATTATTTCATCACATATGGATTTTCCAATGATCATTTGGTAGTTTTCAACAAATTACACCCCTCATAATCGATGCCTATGGGGATAAGGGATCAGTTCTGAGGATAGTAAATGACTGCTCGAGTCCTTCAGGGTGTCTCCAATTGGTGTCTTCCCTAGAGGAGAGGTTTGCAGAGATCATGGGATCCAATGAGCACATTATTTGATGGAATTGAAATTTTGAAACTTTTCCTTGGATTTTATATTCTTGAGAAGACTACGATATGTGAAGATTCCTCATTTTGTATGATATCAATGAATATATTTTCTGAAATTTATATATCGTTATCCAATTTTATTTTATTCATGATGTGTATGACATTTCGCCGATATGATGTTGCATGAATCATCAACAATACCCATATTTTTCATAATGTTAAGTAAACCTGAATACTTGGATATGAATATTTAAATCATAATTTATTCTTCTTGAGAAATTCTCATAAATTCCCAAAAACATGATATTTGTTTTTGATTATCTTCTCCAGCTATCTTGAGATTTCCTAATTCACAAAAGGATAATTTGGGTAAAATATATGTCATGAAGGGAGATTGATCTATCTTTTTCCAAAGTCAATGTAATTAGAGAGCATAAATTTATTTTTTCTAAGTCCATATGGTGGGACTTGTAAGATTTGCATCATTTTCATTCATACAGGCTATATTTATGATGTTCTATAGTTTAAGGTCTTATAGCTCAGACCTTCTATCATTGTAGTTTAAGCTATTTTAGCTCATACCTTTACTTTAGTTTAGGGAATTTTATCTTGGACCTTCTGTCACTGTATTTTAGGGTCTTCTAGCTCTGAGCTTCTATCATTGTAGTTTAGGGTCTTTTAGTTTGGACTTTCTATTATTTTAGTTTAGGGTATTTTAACTCAAACCTTCTATCGATATAGTTTAAGGTATTTCAGCTTAGACCTTGAGATTCCATGCAGTTTAAAGTCTTTCTACCAGGATTATAATATTAGATATGGGAAAGACATGATAGGAATGATCCAAAACACTCTAGGGTGATGAGTTTCTCCATGGTGTTTTTGAGGCTTACGTGGATTAGAGCTCCTTTCCTACAAGGAGGATATGCCTCTTGTTGGTAGGTCAAAGCCCTTATGCATTTTTTTAATTTTCAGAAAAAGGTTTCTCCACTCTTTTCCAAGGTCCATGGAAGATTTATAGGGGGAATATTGGTTGAGGGATAAATACTAGAGATGATAGGTTCACCTAGATATTTGAAGTATGAGTGATATAATTCATAACCCAATAGTTTGAATCAATGAATATGGGATGGGGAAGACATGCCAGATATGACCCATAACACCTCGAGGTGTCAGGTTCTTCCAAGGTGTTTCCATTGCTATCTGGGATTGAATATCATTTCCTATAAGGAAGAGATTCCTTTAGTTGGTAGGTCAAATCCCCTCTATGTCGATAACATGGTCAAGAAAAGATGATCTCCAATCCTTTCAAAGGGCCATTAGAGATTTTTGAAGACTATAATTCCCATATGACGAGGTTGGGTATGAAAGAAAGCTATCCAAGAAGGGTTTTGGCACCCTATTCTAGTTTAGCTCTTAATTGTGAAGCTCCAACCCTATTCCCTATGGTTTCAAATCATGAGGTTTGGAGATCAAAGGTTCAGAATGGAGTGTTTCACTCCTACTTTGATAAAGGGTACAAAACATGATGACATAACATTGAGGATGTAGAATATTCTTAGATAGTTTAGTATGGGGATTTAAAATCATGGTCTAACATTCTTGGGTCAGGAAGATGATATGTGATAATTATACTAGTAATGGTGTAGAATACAACAAGGTTCCAAGTTCTGTCGTAGTGATATTAAGGACCACAAGGATCTAAAATCCCTTTTTGCAGAGTGACACATTTGGTTGATGACAATAGACACATATGTAGGAGCCATAGTAATACATTCATAGTCAAAAAAAGGGTTCCTTAAAGCCAAGTATATTTTTTGGAGGACCATGGAAGGTTTACGGTGATTTGAGGAACTCGAATCAGGAAGTGTTTTGTTTGAAAAGTGTAATATCTAAGAAGGTTTTGAGCACCCTAAAAGTTATGTCACCACCTAGAAAACATATTCTCATGGAAAAAAGATATGAAAAATCATTAATATAACTTTTTCATAAACCATGGGGTACAATGATCATAGTTTGGATTTTAAAAGGGCTACAAAGTAGGCCATATAAGATTTATAAATTATTTATTTGAGCCCAATGTTTTTAAAACTTTGGATATGAAGAGTTTATTGAGAAAAGAATTGAATTGTTATCATACTTCCCTTTGTGGGTTTTGAACCTAAAAAGTTTTGTATCTATTTCTCTAGCAGTTTAATGTCTTTTGATTTGAACCACTATAATCTTGAGTTTAATGTTATATAACATTGACCAAAGTGAAGGCAATTTAAGGTTGTGACACACATAGACCTAACATGGGGGATGTTACACAAGAGCCTAATTAGGATACCTAGGGTCAAGAGTAACCCAACATACTTCTGAGTAGGAGATTAAAATATTATAAATCATGGATTGTGGTTATCAGGTCATGAGTAATGATACAGGACAATCATATCGAGAATAGCCTAGAACACACTGAGGTTCTGAGTTCTACTATGATGATTTCAAGCCTCAAAAGTATCATAAATCCATTTTTGCAGGGTGATGCATTTGTTTTATGACTATAGGATCATATATAAGATCCATAGGCATACATGAATAGTCAAACAAATGGTCCCTTGAAGCTAGGTATCTTTTTCCAACGGCCATGAAAGGTTTGCAGAAACTTGAGGTGCTTGATACATTAAGTGTGATTTACAGATTGAGGTTCTTAAAATATGGTAGAATCATCCTATACTCTGGATGACTAAGGTAAGGATCTTGTATTCCTTTGATAAAGTATAATAATGGATGATGGTATATATAGTTTAACGTCATGTAGTAGGGAAATACTTTCTTCTTTGTAGTTTCATGTCATGTGGTAAGGAAATTTTCCTTGTAGTTCAATTCCATTCATTAAGGACATATTTTTTGTGCAGTTTTAATGTCATGTGAATATGATATTTTCTTTGAAATTTAATTTTCAGACACTGATGGTGTGGTAATCGATGTGAACAATTATACAAGATACATTACATACATAAGAAAGATGCACATAGATCTAACTTGTACGTAGCCCAAAATGGTATTGTATGGATCAAATCCTATTAGTTGAGGTGCATTTATTTTATTGATTTTTTGTATCTAGGCCTAATATTGGAGATATGAGTATCACTTTGTATCCTATGATGATAGGAAGCAATCCACACATAGTTATTGAATGGTAAACTTTCTACATAGGTCTAGCCCATATGCAGAGTTGGGAAATGTTTCCATTTATTGTTTTAGTTGGGCTCGATATTAGAGAACTAGGAATCAATATGTATCTTATGATGAAAATAATTGATCCAAACATAGTTCTATAGGAAGGGAATTCCTATGCAAGTCTGACCTACATGTAGGGAGGAGGAATTTCTATTCTTATTTATTATGACTGGACCCAAGGCTGGAGATTTGGGTGTCACTACATATCCTATGATTCCGGGAATAAAGTTACATGTGGTTATTGAATGGAGGTGTGGTAGGAGACCAATCTCCAAAAATAGTGGTCCTGTTGGGTTAGGTCCATAGGAATTTTCAATTTTATTTCATGTAAAGGACATCAATGGTGTAGTTTAATGTCATGCGATAAGGACTCATGGTATGCCTTTTAAGGTCCTACATTCAGAACCATGATGAGCCTGTCATGAACTATTATGCCTTGTTTTTATGGGGAATACCTTATTGAAATTATTAATAACAAGCGAGCTATGCTCGAAATGAGAAACAAGGAATGTAGAGGGTTCCTCTCACCATGAAGTGGTGATTAAGGATAGGGCATGGGATTTTTGTATCATGAGGTGGCTAGAACAAGATATAGGATCGAGGAATCCCTATGCATCTCATTGAAAATGAGAATAAATCTATATATAGTTCTATAAAAACTATTCAGTTTATTGTCATTCAGAAAGGAAATTAGCCGTATAGTTTAATGTCTTCTATTAAGAACATAGGTAACCCGACATAAATGAGGATAAACCATGGGGGATCCATTCAGTTCAATTTCATGTGGTGAGGTCATGCTTTTCATAGTTTAGAGTCATGTGGTTAGGAAACATTTGCGCAATTTAACATAATATGGATGGGATTCCTAGGAAAACCCCATACAGTTTAACATCATATGGTCAAGATATGAGATTCCATGTAGTTTAAAGTCTTGCTTCCAAGACATGAGATGCCTTATATTTTAACATCTTGTTACCAGGAAGAGGGTTACTCAATGTGAAAGAGAATTAACACTATGTATTGGCCCAAAAATAGAGGTTTGGGCATCATTACGTATCCTGTGATGATAGGAATCAAGCTACACATAGTTATTATAAGGAGGGACTCCCCATGTAGAGTTAACTCTCACATGAGGACGATGGAATTTCATCCTTATTTTGCACAAATATAGATCATGTGTAGTAAGGAATTAATGACATGGTTCTTACAATCTATTTTAATGTCCTGAGGTGAGGATGTAGTCCATACTGTTTAGTGTCATGTGGTTAGGACATGAGACGCTGTACAATTTAAAGTCTTGCTACTAGGACTTGAGATGATGTATAGTTTAATACCTTAATTCCATGAAGATATTGTGAAGTTAAACATCATGTAACTGGGATGATGGTAAATTGATGATATCTATGAAAATTATTTCTTGAGAAACCTCACATTTTTGGGGGGAATGACATGTTCCCCATCCATTATGCCTAATGAGTAAGCTCTGTTGTGATAGAACTTATGTATGATGTTAGAACCTTCGCATTTGGGTTCCCGCTTTGAAGGTTTATTACCTGGTGTCATTGGGGTCTTGAGAGACAACACTAGTTCTCCTTGAAGGAATGAACGAAGGTGAACCTTCTTATTAAAGGTTCATGGGATCTGATTCTGATGGACTTCAAGGTTGTGAAATGTATGAAACCTATTCTCATCAAGCCACTCCAATTCAACCAACAACTTTTGCGATTTCTATTAGTTTGAGAGTTTTTCAGAAAATGGATATTCGGAGTGAAGATATCTAGAATTATATGGATAACACTACCTCGACCCTATACACAAATGAGTATGGCGTTGCTTGTATAGCAGTACTCATGGTGGTATGGTAGACCCATAAAGCATTGAGGATATTGTCTGGACAGAGATTATTATCCTTTTTCACCATCTTCTAGAGTATATTTGATAATGTCTTATTGAAGCAATTTATCTATCCATTTTCTATTGAATGATAGTGAGAAGAGTGATTGGAATCGATATTGTACTCTCAGTACAGTTTCTTCAACTCTATAGAACAGAAGTTCGTTCAGTTTTCTGTCAATATTGCATGAGGTATTTTGAACCTGGTGATTATATGGGACATTATGAAGTTTAGGATATTATTCATCCCAAATTCCTTGAGGGTTATTTCCTCTGACCATTTGGAAAATAAGTTGATAGAAGTAACGATATACTTAAAATGCTTAGCTGTGGTTTGGAGATATGGCCCCACCACATCCATTCCCCAAATGGTAAATGACTAGGAATATTTAGTTACATGTAGAAATTACTGGGGTTGATGGATTAAGTTTACATGGATATTTCATGCATTAAATTTCCTAGTGAATTCCATATAGTCCTATATCATGATTTTCATAGTAATATCCCAACCTCCTAATTTGGTGGGAGAACCTGATCCTAGACCATTGAGCACTATCAGATCCTACATTGACTTCTTCCATGACTGAATGAATCTCTCTTTATGCTATGAACCTAAGGGGGATTCCATAAAAACTATACTTGTAGAGGTATTTATGATCATTTCATTCATCCTATAGGGTAAATTTTTCCACATAACACCAAATCTATTCCTTTTCAGATTAGTCTATTGGGATAGTCCCATTATGGAGATAAATAAGTATTGGATCCATCCATCTAGGGGTGGGTATCGGTTCATCACACTCTAGGGAAGTGTTGAACTAAGATGATGATCGATGAGACTATTCTTCGATGCGAGATATAGAAGATTGTATCCTCCTAATCAGGGTTGGATAGGATTGTGGCTTCATTATCCAATGTGTCAGTGTGAGCATTCTATGATTAGGGAACATGATATAATGTGTGCTCAAAAGGGAACTATACCATCAAACCATGACGTAGCTAGTGAGAGGGGTAATTTATTCCTTTTTATGGAATATTCACCATTGATATTCTTTATCACTAGTTTTGAATCCCCTTTGATATTCAGGTAGGAAATCTACAACTATAGGTATAGTTCCAAGCTAGCGATAAGGGTTTGGTATTCAAACTCATTATTCATCCATCCCTTAGATAGTGAGAAATAGTAGTGAAAAATTATGTTTAGGAGAGACAAGTACAATCCCTAAGAAAACCTGATTGAACTTTGGATTTTCTATCATTTTTTCTGACAGGACTTTGGGAGGTTCCATCAAAATACTTCTCCCATGTTCAGGGAGTGTCATGGGCATAGAAGACCCCCTCATATGGGAGCTCGATGTCCACCAGTGTATTCTCTATGGCGGAATGTACTACGTGGAAATCATCTAGGGATTTCCCTTTCATTGCCTTTTGTGACATGAAATTGATGTCATATTGTTTCAGAATGACCGTCCATTGAGCTATATTCCCATTTAGAATGGGGAAGGAAAGGTTTTAATTTTGGGTATTAATAAAATACCCCATATGGAATTCATGGTGGTACAATTAATAACTCATCTTTCTCACTATGAAGATGAGTGGAACATAGTTCTTATCAACATCCAAGTATCAAGTATTAGTACATAACATTGTTCAGATGAGGTAATAGATATTGTTATCTCTCTCCGCACTATTTTTATGCATGAGGAGGGTGACTAGTGGGAATCCAATGGATTCCACATACAAGATGAGTGGCCTCCCTTCCATTAGAGGCATTAGAACTAGTCGGTTCAGTAGATAATTCTTGAGAAGTTCGACAACTTCTTGACAGTACTATCTCCGATGATTTCACCAGGGCGCATGAATCCATCTACTTGAGTGTGATTGGTGCCGATTTTGTTATCCCACATTCCCTCTTTCCAAATTCGGGAGGCATCCGCTCCTTATTTAGGGATGTATGCTCCTTGATTGAAATGATATGATGGGATGTCGGTTCTTCCTTCCTTGGATTCCTCCTCGGAACTTGTTACCTAGTTCGGGTCTCCCTCATAGATTTAAGATGTAGTTCTTGAAACTCTTCACGGCGCCATGTTTTCATGGAATCCAGTTAATTACACTTCTTCTGTCAGGATATTCCAAGGGGTCAGGTCCGGGAAGTAACCTTTAGTTGGGGGAGTAGTCACGTTGCGGTATCGTTGGCGTGTCTGGGCGCTGGAATTCTAGCGCGTCTGATTTTCTTCCCCTTATTATAGGGCTTCTCGAGGGCGTCGAAGCCCGAGGCATCCCACGTCGAATGCGGGGAATCCTATGCCATAGGCATGTCTTTGAGGTTTTCCTCATCTTCCCATGTTTAACACAAGGTATGCCGCAAGTTTAACGTCTAACGGAGAGAGATCAGGCTTTATCAGAACACTAGCTCGAGTGGATCATATTGAAGAACCCCCTTGGGGGAACACTGATGTTGGGACCAGCACATGGGTGGCTTTCTGAATGCTGCAGAGGGGAATGGGGTGACATGATCTCACCAGGATGTGGCATCTCAGGTAAGAATCATGATGGATGATGGAAAGATGAATATAGTGGAGGGGGAATGAGATGGGACCATCATTAATTTGATGGTAGTGATGGGATTGAGCATCAAGGATACTTCCTACATATCCATATGGCAGGGAATCAAAGACCGTGTAGTTTATTTGGCGATGGATTACCATCGAATGAGGTTGACAACGACTTACCGCTGAAAGAGGTTGAAACGACTTACCGCTAGATAGGGTCAAACCAACGTGAAGATGGTTGGAATGACTGAATGGTAGGCTTGAACCTCAGGGAGGATTCCTACGTTCCATGCCTTGAAATGGATCAAAATCATCGTAGTTCAAGAGTGGATGTCGGTGAACCGACGTGGATAAGGACTGAGGGTCCGATGGGTGATGGGATTGAACCTCAGGGAGGTTTCCTATGTACCATGACTTGACATGGATCAAAGACCATGTATTTTAGGAATATATTTTAATGTCATGCGGGACGGGGGTGAACCAATGTGAAGGGGGTCGGAACGACCGTGTGGTGGGCTTGAACCTTGTGAGGCTTCCTACATACCATACCTTGACATGGATCGAAGACCACATAGTTCAGGAAGGGATGTCGGAGAACCGAGGTGAATAAGGGACTTGGTCCAGGTGGATAGCGGGCTTGAACCTCATGAGGATTTCTATGTACCATGCCTTGACATGGATCAAAGTCCACATAGTTCAGAAGTGAATGTATGTGTGGGGATTATACTCTAGGTTGCCCAGGTGTTGGTGAGCCGATGCGTGGGAGGTCAGAATGACCAGGTGGTGGTCTTGAACCTCGTGGAGGCTTCCTACGTACCATTCCTTGACATGGATCAAATTCCCCGTAGTTCGGGAGATGGCAGCATCGGAGAACCGACGTGAATAAGGACCTTGGTCCCAGTGGATGATGGGCTTAAAGCTTGTGAGGCTTCCTACGTACCATGACTTGACATGGATTAAAGTCCTCATAGTTTGGGAATGGAAAGGGGCTGTTGAACCGACATGAAGGGGTGTCAGAACAACTGGATGGTTGGCTTGAACCTTGTGGAGGATTCCTACGTACCATGCATTGACATGGATCAAAGTCCCCGTAGTTCGGGAGGTGGCGTGTCGGCAAACTGACGTGAAGATGGACTGGGGGACCAATGGGTGTTGTTCTTGAACCTCGTGATACGTCTTACTTACCATGACTTGACATGGATCAAAGTCCCCATAGTTCAGGTGGGATGCTTGGAACACCAACATGGAGACGGTCGAGGCAATGGTTGTTGTGCTTGAACCTCATGGAGGCTTCCTACGTAACTTTCCTTGGCAAGGATCAAAGTCCCCGTAGTTCAGGTGTGGATGTGTGGGGGCTTACACTCTAGGCTACCCGGGTGGGATGCTAGGGTCGATGCTTACTCTAATCCCACGTGAGTCATGCTCGTTGTGAGAAACAAGAGGCAGCAGAGACCTGATGGTCACGTCGCGAAAGGTGCGTCCGTGGAAAGTGGAGTGGGGATTACGTGTGGAACAACCTAGGGAGAGGGAGATTGGGACCTACTCCACGATGGATGCCCGAGTGTGAAAAATCATAGTGGGAGAGGGATTTGGAACCCAGGAAGAGAGGAGGGTATTTGTTCCCTATAACGTCCTCCGCTGGACTTGGCACCGATGAAGTGAGGAGGGGCAGGGGTGCTGCCTCCTGTAAGAAAAACTAGGGGCTTACACCAATATGGCTACCCTTTCCCCACATACAAACACTACTCTTAGAAGGAGGATATCATCCCCTATAGAGACTAGGGGGCGTGGAGAATGTCCATGGTGAGGGCACCCCGTGTGAGAGGCACGGGGTGATGTCATAGTTTAATGCCGTGTGTTGAGGACAAGGTTGCTTGGCAATTTAACGTCCTGCAGGTTGGATGAGGTGGGTTCGTTCCGCACCCCTAGGACTTACATAAAAGGTACCCCCTGCTCCTTGTCGGAGAGAAGGCATCGACAATTCTGTAGTGAAGGGGGGTTGTATAGAGAACCATCAAGGGGTCCACGTTAGAGTGGCTATGTGAAGAAGCAATATCTGTTAGCGTGCCTATGCGAAGAAGAATTAGGCGAAGCAACACAATGGGTGGTATCATCCTAGGGACTTTGAAGTCACATCGTGTAAACCTGGAGGGTCACACGAGAAGTGGAATTGCAAAGCAAAGGGGTTCACAGGCAGGGGCCACGTGAAGCTTGGCCACTCCATGTGGTGAAAATCATTCGCGAAGGGGTGCGATTCATGAAGTGGGGTGCTGCAACCTTAGCATAGGGCAGAGGTGTATATGAGAGGTGCTTCAAGAAGTGGAAAGGTATTTTCGGAGCACAGCCTCACGGAGCATAGACGCCTCATGAAGCAATGTGTCGTGAAGCGATATGCTTCGCAAAGTACAGTGACCCTACCTTGGCATGTGGATCACGTGTACATGAGGGGTGCTTCGCAAAGAATAAACACTCCATGATTACTCGGGTCCCCTTGGGGTTTCCCTTCCTCCGTGAAGGCCCTTGGGCTTCGCGAAAGGCATCCCTCTTAGAAGAGGGGGTTAAAACGAGGCAAGGGGGAGACACTTTGTAGAGAAAGAGTACCTTGTGTAGCTCATGATTCACGGAGAAAAGGGTGATTCATGATTTGGTAGCTCGGAAGTTGAAAGGTCAGATTGTATGTCGTTTGGGCTTAGAGGGAGCCCGATATTTATAGGCAAGAGGTGATGCGAAGCAGAGCTTACGCAGTGCGAAGAGGGGCTGGGTTGCTTCGGGCGGGTCATGAACATCAAAGGCATTCGTGGAGCATCTCACCTATTGTGCTTCATGGCGGGCTCACGAATGTCAAAGGCGTTAATGGATCATCCCACCTCCTGGGATTTGTGGTGATGGTGCGAACATCACAGACGTTCATGCAGCGGACTGCCTCCTGTGCATCACGGTGATGACGCAAATGTCAAAGGCCTTCACGGAGCGTCCCGCCTCTTCTGCTTTGTGGTGGCCGCGGTGCTCAGGGGCCTCCGCGAATTGGCTTCACAAGGTAGTTCACAGGGCCTCTTATCTTCTTTTCCCTCCAACATTTTGGCACCAACAAGTACCCATCCCATTGGTAGTTGATTCCCTTCTACATTATCCTGGTGAAGGGGAGAGATTTTCTAGACAAGTTGGGTATGAAAATATTAATATTGGTGAGGTTCCCTTGGAGTCTCCTTAGATCTTTGAGATTTTTGGGGGGGTGACATTGCTAAAATAGCACTAGTATTCTAAGAGTCAACCTCAATGCTATGGTGACATACCAAAAATACAAGGAACATTCCAAAGGTTACCCTAAAAGCGCATTTCAGCAGATTCATATTTAGAATATGCTTTAACTGCTTATCGAAGTCTATTTGAAGATCTGTTAAGTGATCACCTCATAATCAGGATTTGACCACCAAGCAATCAACATAACATTCAACTATTATTCCCAATAAAGGATTAAAGACATGATGTATGATGTTTTGATAAGTGGAGCCAATGTTCTTTAAGGCAATGGGAATGAACTGATAGAAAATTATCCCTTATAGCACTATAAAGGTATTGGATTATTCACCTTCAGTGGAAATATTTATTTTACTATACCATGAATACCCATCCATTAAATAAAATGGCTTGGTAGCTACTAGTTTCATCGATTGAGATTTCTATGATTGGAAATATGAATTCATCATTTGAGAAATGTTTATTAATGTCTCTAAAATAGATGGAGACCCTGATATTACTATTCTTTTTTATTTATAGGGATGATGTTGGAGAGACATATTTGGTATTTCAATTCTTCAAAAAAGATATCTTTGATCAATTTTTTAACTTCTGCCTCTTCATTGGTGGCATGAGAAGGGTGAATCCTCCTAGTCACTTACTTGAAGCCTCGATTCTCATCAGGTAGTACAAGATGGTGCATAGCCATATCTTGATTCAGTATGAGCATTTATGTATTGTTACAAGTGAACAAATATCAGTTCTGCTTTAGAAATAAAATATATATCAATTTCTCTTTGATTGGCATAGAGACACTAATCAGTGTAGGCCGCAAGTCTTCTTCTATTCCTATATTCACCTACCTAAGCTTTTCAATGGTTGTGGAGACACCTTCCTTGAATATGGGAGGGGTGTTCCTAAGGTCATCTTATTCTTCTTCCACCTCTGAGTCTATGGAGTCATTCTCATACATAGGAGGCAATCTGGGGGCATCTCTATCATTGTTGAGGTAATAGAGGCCATGATAAGAGTCATTATCATCTCCTAATGCCTATGTCATTATAGAGAGATTCCATAGATGATTGTATTTTACACTATCACTAGATAAAGGAGGGTATTATTCCTCCAGGACTAGGTATATCACTTCAATTATATTTATAGGTGTTTCCCTCAGACTTCGGGGATGACCTCCTTTGATGGGAGGTTCAAACATTCTGATCGGTTTCTAACGGGTTTGTTCATAGAACCAGAAACATCCAATGATTCCACATTCATTCGGACCTACTTTCCAAAGGTAGGTGCTCATTAGCTTATGGACTGATGAGGCTTAGGAATTTTCATTGGTCGAGAAGATGGGAGGTCGGACTCATCATACCTTTTTGAGGGGAATTATTGTCTACTCTGGGACTCTCTTTATAGATTTAAGTTATGTTCGTGAATCCTTATTACATTACCAAATATAAAATGAGTTTTCCTTTAGATCTGACAATCAATGATAGATATGTAGGAAATTTAGAGAATATTTTATATGTATTCGAGGTTCTTCACTGATAAAGAATCATCTTTATTTGTTAGAGATTCTTAGTCAATGGTATCCTTTGATACGTAAAGTATCTTGGTCCTTATGATGAGAATACTAGTTTTAAAGCCACTCAGTGGGGAACTTGAAGTTTATTTTCATTCAGAAGGACATGAATTATTTCAGAGTTGGAATCGAACCCACAGATGGGCTACCTACATATCCTCTGTTTATAAAAGGAATCAGAACACATGTAGTTCGAGTAAGGGAGTATGTTGTTTATGATTGATGGATCAAAGAAGGATGTCATAATTACCTTTACACTCTAAGCTCACGTGAGTCAAGATCGATGTGAGAAACAAGAGGCATTGGTAAAAATCAGACAATTGTGCCATGAAAGATGCAATCATAATAAATAATGTGGGGCTTATGTATGAATGACTACCTAGATAAATGAAGATTAAGATTTACTTCAGGGAAGAAATCCAGGAACAAGGTCCATAAAGGTATATGTGCTTCATGGAGATTTGAATACTCTAACTTGGTGATTACTCCGGAAAAGGAGGCCCAGATTAGGAGAGGACTTATGATTGGGTTTTACTACTGAAAAGGAATCCCAGATCAAAGGTAAATTAGGACTGGTTAAGAGAAATTAAGATTGGGGATTACTCCTAAGGAGGATGCCCAGATTAGGGGATCAGGGCTTACTTCTAAGGAGGATGCCTAGGTTAATGAGTTCTCTCATCGTAAAGGATAAGTTCGAATAAATGAAATCTCAATCTTTAGTGACATAAAGATGTGTAAATCACTAGATTTTGAGAGTTATTCCACAGAATTCCTTTCAGATAAGGATGTCAAATCAAGAAATCATGCCATAAATGGCATTGAAGAGTGTCTTGAAGACTGAATCTTGAATAGGAGAGGTGGAATGAAATAAGAGGGGTGAAATAGGCAAGAAGGGCACCCATGGAGGCAGAGGCTCACAAGTCTTGGCAGGCGTGCAAGTACTGCGTGGACGCGCAAGTCCCGGTCGTGCAAGTATACCTGCGTGACACATGCGTACTTGTGCGACGGTTAACCAGTAGGGTAATACTTGAGCGACTCTTGGTTAAAGCCTTTATAATCCTCTTGAGGTTCTTCCAGAAGAGGGGCGCACAAGTTCTATTGAAGGAGTAAGACAGTGTGCAAGTGTGGCCTTTTCCCTTAAGGGCTGGCCACTCAGGCACGCAAGTGTTGATGAGTTTCAATACTTAGACCTTCCTCCTCCTCTTTAGATCTTCCGTTCTAGGTAAGAAATTACCTTATAAGTGTTTCAGAAGCTTTGAGAAGAGACTAGGGCATCAGGAGCTCAAATCTGAGTTTCTAGAAAAATTCCTCCCTTCATGGGGGGCCCACAGGGTCTATTTATAGTCATGAGAAGACCCAGGGCGGTTATTACTTAGGTCATGAAAGTCACTTGCGTGACCATTAAGCGTCGCGCAAGTGGACTTGCATGACTATGGGGAACATGCGCGACCTATGGGCAATTTTATCTTTGTTCATCCCTTTGTCGATTTTTTTGATGTTTCTTCAAAGGATGAATCAATTTGGACTAAGGTATTTCCATTTTCCAATCTTTAGATTCTGTGATGAAAGGAGTGTCAACAAAAGTCCCCACTCAGAGTTGGATCTGGAGAGAATAGAGGATTTGACTCAGAGGAAAAGAAGCAAACTCAAGGAAAGGTGGCGCACAAGTCTTGATGGCGCAGAGAGCGGTGCGCAAGTGCGCATCGCACAGGGCCTGGCATGCAGGGGTATGGTGTGCAGGGTTCTGGCCACGTCTATAAATAGAGGGCCTCACTTCCGTAAAAAGCATCCAGATTTCCGAATTTCAAACCTTCGAGCTCTCGCCGCGCAGGTCACCTTAGCCGTGCAAGTTTGCTCTATTTCCCACTGTTTCCTTGATGTCGCACTGCTATCAAGGTATCCGGACCTGCACGGTGATACTTGCGCGCCAAATACTTGCGCGACACATCCATACTTGCGCACCAAGTTTAGACTTGTGCGCCTTAATTCCTTGTCCATTTTTCTGAATTTCTTCCCAAATTTTATGAAAAAATAAACCCATTTAAGAGTTAGTTTATTCAACTTTTGTGCAGATTCAATAGCTCTCAGGAGAATCGAAACGGCTGATGAACTGTCTAGCAAGTGGATTAATGACATGATAAACATTGTTGGCCATGATTACTATGATATCTGCGACAACACTCTCCCAGATTTGGCTAAGTATTTGAATAAATATCATCTTAATTTCCCACAGAGAATCTACCTATCCCTGTATGGTTATGGTCATCTACAAGGAATAAATGTTCCAAATACAAAGAACTATACGCCTGAAATGAAACTACACTTCTACTCCTCTATTTTGGTTATGTTGTGCATTAAGAGAAACAACAATGGTGTGAACTTTCAAATTCTTCCTCCATGTCATTTCCTTGCAGATATGAAAATGGAAAACCCATGGGCTGAAATGTTTTCCGTTGTCGGTTGGTGGAGATAAGACAAACATGGAATTAGAGCAATATCTGAAAAGAGTATTCTCTCCAAATGGATCTTTACTTCCAATGCTCCAATCTCAAATCCATGTATCCATTTTCCAAGTCTCTTGGACAGAAACAGAGTCACTGTTTGATCAGTAGAAAATTTTCTCAAACTGCACTCAAGAACATTCTTTTACAATTGTTCCAAGAAGAGCTGGTATCACTACATCTCTTGTTGTATCCATTTGAATTAATGAATTCCAAGTGGTTACTGATGAAGCTCGGGATGTCGTAAATCAAATGAAGAGTTATGTTGAAAGCCTCTTTTAATTCATGAAAAAGAGAAGAGACTCCAGTCTGTGGATGTCCTTCTATCTCCTATGTATCAATGAAAAACACTTTAATCTTCAATCATTTGTCCTTGCATTCTATTTTGCTACATTATTTAGATTTTACTTAAGACAATGGGCCTAGTAATCATAGTTTAATTTTTACTACGATTAATGTAAATAACCCTACAAACTTTGAACCTTTTAATTGCTCAATATTACCTAAATCATACAAAATTTATGTTCAGTGAGTTGGAACTTGACTTTTATTCAGAGTCCCCTTTTCTTTTGCGGTCAGTTTAAAGTCATGCACGTCAGACATAAAGAGGCTATTGTTTAAGGTTGAAATAGCTTTGACCGAAATGAATTAAAATTGACTCAATTCCTTGACAATTCATATGAAAAAAAGTACCATACTCAAGTATGAGGGAAAAAATGTAAACTATGACTTAAGAATATTTGAATCTGAGGAATGATATGAAAAAGAGCTAAAAGTCATTAGAAGAAGTAGTTCCCAATAATGAAGTTACCATTATTTAACAAACCGTTAGGGGGTTGAATTATGCAGGGCCACCTAAGGGAATTGGCTGCATAGTCAAATAAATAGTATCTTTTGGATAACAAGTCTGTTATGTAGACTATTTATGCAAGGCCTCCTATGGGAACATGCTGCATATTAAGGAAAAAGAACTCTCATAAATTTACTTTCATAGTGCTAAAAGCCAGTGAAAGTTTATGGAGATTCAAATTTTCCAAAGTATAGAGTTTACTGTAAGGAAAGAGGTACTTGAATATGTAGAAGATATTTCCAAACAAGATTATCGAAGAACTGGATGGATATCACTCCTACGAAGGTTTTACCCAAACGTAGGGAAGGAGAATATAAACCATATACTTGAATACTTTCAGATCATGAAAAAGGATATGGGAAAAATATGTTAAGGATGACTGTTTTTGCATATCCTTACATACTGTCATTTAAGATAAATAAGGACAAAAGAGGCATTCTTCCCAAGAATGAAGTTACCAATATCCGAAAAACCCGTTAGGGGGTTGAATTATACAGGTCCACCTAAGGGCATTGGCTGCATAGTCATATAATAGTATATTTTTGCTAACAAGTCTGTTATGTAGACTATTTATGCAAGGCCGCCTATGGGCACGTGCTGCATAGTCAGGCAAAATAATTCTCATAAGTTTGAAATTTTTTTGACCTAGAAGTCATGAAAAGGGTTTATGAATATCTGAAAATATTTAAGGTTAGGATTATGACACATAAATATGGGTATTGTTCAATGTATACAGAGATACACAGATCAATGCTAACCATAATCATGTTGTGGCTGGGTCCTGAATTGAAATGTTGGACTTCACTACGTATCCCATAAGGATGGGAATCAAGCTCATACGTAGTTGTTAAATTACAGTTTAACGTCGTGTGGGACAAAAGGATTAGAGATCTCAGTTTAGGGTCATAGATCTTGGAACATTGTAAGAAATACACATTGTGTGTTTTCATAGGGACTTTTCAGCCAGGGAACTGAAAGTGGAATTTGGGGTTAGGACCAAAGACTTGGGGATGGATTCGAGGGATACTCGAACATTCTTACATATCCCATAAGGATGGTAATCATGCCCACATAGTTCTAGAAATACCCTCTGTAGAAATTTGGTTCATACATGTGGAGGGTGAAAGGGGATTTTAGTACAATGATGGTTTAACCCAAGATAAAAGGTTTGGGCGTTTCCATGTATGCACGTAGTCTTTGAAATGAAACATGATTGAAAAATCAATGTAAATAATGGTTCCCTCTTAGGTGAGGGTATCATAGAATATTGTAGTTTATTGTCATACTGGACAAAAGTGTTGTATAGTTTAATGTCGTATAGAAAGGACAAAAGTGAACCAATGTAAAGATATTGATTCTAGGGGAGGTTTCATGAATTAACATCGTATGATATGGAGGTGAACCGATGTGAAGAGATTGATTTTGGGCTTGAACCTTGGGAGGTTGCCTACGTACCCAGCCTGGAAGGCAAAGATTAAAGTTTGTGTAGTTCAATTAAAGAATGAATTAATGATCAAGTTGTTCTTGGGGACAATGACCTAAAAAATGATGTTGTTGGGACTTACACATGGTTAGTATCCCAAAGAGAGTGTTATGGTTGAGTTTTTCTCTAAGCTCACGTGAGTCATACTCGGTGTGAGAAAAAAAGAGGTAACAACAACCTTAACGATGCATAGTTTAATGTCATGTGAGACATATAAAGGGACGATGCAATTTAAAGTCTTGTAGTTAGGACTATTGGTGCTGCACAATTTAATGTCATGTAGCAAGGACAAAGTACATTTTAATGTCATGTAGGACATATCAAGGACTTTCTGTACAATTTAGCGTCATGTAGTTAGGACGATGGGGACAATATAGTGTAACGTCATGCTGGACGAAAGGGGGATTGTGCAGTTTAATGTCATGTAGTGAGGACAAAAGAGTACACCATTTAACGTCATGTTGGACGCATTGGGGAATTTTTCCACAGTTTAACGTCATGTTGGAAAAAAGTGCGAATAGTTTAAGGTCATATGCCTGGACCGTGGATGGTGCAGTTTAATGTCATGCTGGAAAAAAGTGTAGTTTAAGGTCATACAAGACCTTTGATGATTATGTAGTTTAATGTCTTTCCGGACGTAAGGGACTTCTATACAGTTTAGCATCATGTAGTTAGGACATCACAGTTTAACGTCTTGATGGATGTAAGGGTCTTGAAAATAGTTTAGGGTCATATGCATGTACCGTTGATGATGCAGTTTAAGGTCATACAGGACCATTGATGTAGTTTAAGGTCATACAGGACCTAGTTGCAGTTTAAGGTCATAATGAACCATTTAGGGAACTTTTTCACAGTTTAACGTCGTGTGGGACGAAAGTAATACAAAAAGTTTAAGGTCATATGTATGGACCATTGCCGTATAGTTTAACGTCATATAGCAAGGAAAAAGTAAAGTTTAATGTCATGTAGTATGTATTAAAGGACTTTTGTACAGTTTAGCGTCATGTAGCTAGGACGATGATGTAGTTTAAGGTCATATAGGACCTAGTTGCATTTTAAGGTCATACTGGACCATTTAGGGAACTTTTTCACAGTTTAACATCGTGTGGGACGAAAGTAATACAAATAGTTTAAGGTCATATGTATGGACCATTTCCGTATAGTTTAACATCATATACCAAGGAAAAAGTACAGTTTAATGTCATGTAGGACGTATTAAAGGACTTTTGTATAGTTTAGCATCACCTAGCTAGGATGATGATGTAGTTTAAGGTCATACAGGACCTAGTTGCTGTTTAAGGTCATACTAGACCATTTAGGGAACTTTTTCACAGTTTAACGTCGTGTGGTATGAAAGTAATACAAATATTTTAAGGTCATATGTATGGACCATTGTCGTATAGTTTAACGTCATATAGCAAGGACAAAGTACAGTTTAATGTCATGTAGGATGTATTAAAGGACTTTTGTATAGTTTAGCGTCATGTAGCTAGGACGATTTAGGTTTTGTGTTTATACAAAATACTTCTTCAAAAATCTGGCATTGGTTGGATTAGTTATGAGTTCTCCATCCATCGAGATTAATGAATAAGATCCATTGGAGTAGACCCTATGTATTGAATAAGGTCCTTCCCATTTTGGCTCAAGCTTGGGAGGTTTATTTCCTGGTATCATTGGAGTTCTGATAACTAATACCAATGCTCCCTGAGTGAATGAACGAAGATGAACTTTTTTGTTAAAATCTCATGATGTTTGATTCTAATAGACTTCCAAGTGGTGCAAAGTGCACAATCTTTTCTCATCTAACCGTTCCAATTAATTCAATCGCTTTTGAGATTGTTCATCTGTAGATTATTGATCACAAATGGAAACTCTGAGTGAGGGTAGCTGAACTTCAATGGGCAAGACGTCTTCCATTCCATATACCAATGAATATGGAGTTGACTGAGTTGCAGTGCGGGTGGTAGTCCGATAAGCCCATAAAGCATGAAAGAGTTTATCAGGCCATGACCTCTTATCTTTATCCACCATATTTTGCAGTATATTTGAAAGAGTCTTGTTAAAGGCTTCTATCTGGCCGTTGGCCGCTGCATGATACCGAGATGAATGGTTGGATTTGATGTTGTATTTTTGATACAACTTCTTCACCTCAGATGAATAGAAGTTGGTGCCATTTTCCATCAATATGGTATAAGGGACACCAAATATGGTAATGATGTTAGACTTGATGAAGCTAACAACGCATTTAGAACTGACTTCCTTGATAGGTATTGCCTCTGCCCATTTGTAAAAGAAGTCAGTAGCAGTAAGAATGTACTTAAACTGCTTGGCTGTAGCCGAAGGGTAAGGTCCCACCACATCCATTCCCCATGTGGAAAATGGCCATGAGTATTTAGCTGTATGAAGAAACTCTGGAGGTTGATGAATGAAGTTGGCATGTACTTGGAATGAATGAAACTTCTTTGTGAAATCGACACAATCTCGTATCATTGAAGCCCAAAAGTATCCAAGCCTTTGAATCTGATCAGACAGTCTATGTCCAGACTGGTGGGCACCACAGACTCCTGCATGCTATCTTTCATGACAGCCATTGTCTCTTCACCATAAATGCATCTGAAGAGAACACCATCAAAACCACGTTTGTAGAGAATTTTATCTAGGTGATCTGGGCTATCATAAAGAGTAAAATTGACCACACGTCACCATATTTGTTCTTTCTCAGCTCTATCAGGCGGAAGTGTTCCATTTTGAAGGTATTCCCTAATAGGTGACATCCATCCTGTAGTATGACCATACGTTTCAGGAATGGGACTAATTTCATTAATTTCCTCTGTTCTCATTCAAACATAAGGTGAAATTTCATGATGGTGGGCAATACTGATGGTTGTCTCATCCCGATTTGGATCTGCCAGAGCTGTGGCTATATTAGCCAGTGCATCAGCTTGAGCATTTTGTGATCTTGGGACATAAGAAAATGTCGGTTCCAAAGGGAATTCTGCCATTAACTGTCTGATGTAATCATATAAAGTGATTAGTTCTTCTTTTCTGATGGCATAATCCCCATTGACTTGTTTGATTACCAGGTATGAATCACCTTTCACCTTTAAGTGATTCACTTGTGCTTGAAGTGCTAATTCCAAGCCTACGATGAGAGCTTGGTATTCTGCTTCATTATTGGTACCACCTTCCCACAATAAGAAGGAATAAGGTAACACTGCCTTTTCTAGAGAAATGAGCACAATTCCTAAGCCAACTTTGTTGAATTTAGGATTTTCCATTTTCCTCCCTGTTGGACTTCTGGAAGCACCATCAAAATACATTTCCCATGCATGAGGACTTTCTTGAATAGAGAAGAATTACTTATTAGGGAGTTCAATATCTGAAGATGTGTCTTCCACTGAAGGGTGTTCATCCAGGAAATCATCTAGATCTTGGACCTTTATCACCTTTTGAGACACATACTGAATGTCAAATTGCTGCAAAATAATTTCCACCTTGACAGATGTCCTTTAAGCATTGGATGAATAAGGATGAATTTGAGCGGGTTATTGTGAGATACCAATTGGACCTCGTGATGTTGTAGGTAGTGTCTCAACTTCTGAACTGCAAAGATTAATGCCAGGTAGCACTTCTCAATACTTGAATACTGGGTTTCTGCTTCAAGCATAGTTCGACTGAGTTAGTAGAGGCTGTTCTCATTCCCAACATCATTCTTTTGAGCAAGAAAGGCACCCAATGATCGCTCTAGAGCTATCATGTAGAGGATAAGTGGTCTTCCTTCAACAGGTGGCATGAGTACCAGTGGACTCAAGAGGTATTTCTTGATAATATCGAATGTTTCTTGACATTCTTCAGTCCACTGGTAAGTGACTCCATTTTTCATCAATTTGGTGAAGGGTAAACTTTTTCCTGCTAAATTGGCGATGAATCGCAGAATATAGGCCAAGTGTCCTTGAAGTCCTCTTAATTCTTTCAAATTTTGAGGAGGTGAAATACCAAGGATTGAATTGGTCTTCTCAGGATCGACTTCAATACCACGATGGCGTACAACCAAGCCGAGAAATTTTCTTGAGGTTACCCCAAAAGCACATTTTAAGGGGTTCATCTTCAAATTATGTTGTCAAATCTTGCGGAATATGACTTCAAAATCAGCCAAGTGATTAGAACGTTGTTTGGATTTAACAACCAAATCGTCTACATAGCCTTCAACAAACTTCTCTAAGAAGGGTTTGAAGATACGATGCATGGCACGCTGATAAGTTGCACCTGCATTCTTTAAGCCAAAGGGAATGACCCGGTAGCAAAACACACCCTGAGGGTCTCTGAAGGCTGTATATTCCTTGCCTTTTGGGGACATTTGGATCTGATTATATCCAGAATATCCATTCATTAAGGAAAGGGCTTCATATCCAGCTGTTGCATCAATTAAAAGTTCTGTAATTGGAACTGGGAAATCATCCTTAGGACAATGCCGATTAAGATCTCTGATATCGATGCAAACTCTAATTTGTCCGTTATTCTTCTTTACAGGGACAATATTATCCAACCACTTGGGATATTGAACTTCTCTGACGAATTTAGATTTGATAATCTTATCCACTTTAGCTTCAATTTTGGAAGCATAAGTTGGGTGTTTTCTTCTCGCAGCTTGCTTAAATCCTCGATGTTCTTCTGGTAAACCCGAATGATGAGTAGCAATATCAGGATCAAGCCTGGGCATTTCTGTATATTTCCAGGAAAATATATCTCTATTTTTATTTATAAAATAAATATACATCTCTTTCTCTTCAAGATTCATGGCCGCACTGATTAAAGTGGGGCATGTATCTTCTTTTGTACCCAGATTTATTTCTCTAAGTTCATCCACAGTGGTAGAGATACCCTCTTCAAATGCTGGAGGAGCATCTCTGAGATTGTAACGCCCCGACCCCAGCTACCCAGAGTCGGTGCATTACTTCGTAACATTGGCATGATCACAAAAGATCAAGTCTCAAAATACCGATTAGTTTAGTATCCTTGGAAACACTAGATACATTCGTAAACGTTACATTACATCATAAAGTGAAAAACTACAATAACATAGTCTCCATAGTCCAAACTTCTATCCTCTTCGGACTATCCCTATAGGTCATTTATAAAATACTTCTTCACATCCTGGAAAATATTAAAACATTGAAAGGGGTGAGCTCAGATGCTCAGTAAGGATAACAATATTGCGGAAGCTTTTATAAGAAAACATAAGCATTTAAGGCAATGTATAACTAAAACAAAAGCCTTATTGAACTTGAACTTCAGCATAATATGAAAAAAGTAAAATAAAATAATGCCATTACTTGCTCACATGGATATTCTACTAGATGAATAATCACATGAAATATCAATAACCACTTTCATAATGAGGGAATGTATAATGCCAGACATTCTGAAACATTTTTTCAAGGCCTCGGCCAAGACGTCTAAAATGATTAAGGCCTCGGCCAAAACCATAAATCAAATTGGGAAAGGGCCTCGGCCAATTCCACGTCTAGTTGTCTCATGAGACCTACCGATGCATCGAGGAGCTATAGCGGGCTCCACCCGTCACTTATTAAGTCCAATACATTCCTCATATGAATAGGTTTAAACATATCAAAAACCATAACATAATCGTATCACATAAAACATGCATAAAGGAAACATAAAATTTCCATATTTGAATCACAAGATATCAATACAACACATTGATATAATAAAAACGCTTTGAAAACCATTTTCAATACCAAAATAAAAGAAAGTTAAAACTTTGTATTTATTTTTCATTAAAAAAGATAGCTTGTAGAGGAAGCCGAAACTCAAATAATGGTCACGACGGCGGAGAAGTCGTTGTCGCCGCATAAGTATGGAAATAAAAACATTCCCTTTTGTCGTTTAGAAAAACACTTCGTATAAAAAGATTCCTTTTGAATGAACGCAAAAGTCAAAGGGGTTTATACACCGTATAAAAGAAAGTTGTGTATAAAACCAAATATGCCTCAATGAAAGGGGATTGAGACGAAGTCCTTAAAAAGATCATTTTTTTATAAAGTAGGTCAATTATGTGTATTCACTATAAGTACACATAAATAATGTAAAAATACAATATAAGACATAATAATGACATAATTTGAAAGTAGGAGATTAACCCAAAGAATAGAAATTGGGTTAAGAAGTTCCCTTACCTCGTGTCTGACTTGACTCAACCGTTCTTTAACCTCCTGAATAATAAACTAGAGTTAATATATACCTTATTAAGAACCATTTTTAATTTCATTATCCTTATTATATAACTTATTACAATGATATGAACATTATGTAATTATTTAAGTTAATAACGGTCGTTTTGTCGATCTTTGGTACTTGAGTCAACAATAAACTTATTATAATTAGAAGTTGTTTATGTGGTAGAATATCCATTATCTCTAAAATTATATTCATGATTTAGATGTCATATATATCTTATATATCCAGTATATACATTCATTTATAATATTACGTAACATTTAGAGGTAAGAAATGAAATGCACCATTCATGGAGACGGTAAGCCGTACGTACGCATGAACGCTACTTTCATTTCTATTTCGTATTTAATGGAATGAAATCATAATGATATAAATGTATAATATAATTCCAGTATAATATAGTGTACAATACCATTTAATCCATCCTTTATACATCCCACATATGGTATTAACGATTCAAATCACTTTGAGGGGGCGGTAGTCCGCACTTCCTAAAATGAAATTATCGCGTTTTACCCATAATGGAAATCATAAAGTATGGCATAAATGAGAAATAAAGAAGCATAAGTAAAACATAAACATATTATATATCATATATAAAAATAGTTACATCTTAATGGCCACCTTTGAAGGTGTTATATGAGTGTTGAACAATCATCGTTTTGTGAGGCAGAAATTCTCCATCCACAGAAACTGTATGTTCTTTAACCATTATATGTAGGTGTGTGTAAGTGTAGCTCGAATACTTCTTATAACAACATCCTAGTATATTGAGGATACAGGTGTTGTTACAAAAGAAATGAATAAAAAGAGTTTAGGGTGTTGGAGAAGAAAAACAAAACAAAACAACATTAGAGAAGACATTACCTCAAAATCGGGTAACTCTATTTGATTTGAGCCAAAGGCTTCCTTGAGAAGAGTTCTGCCCAAAGTGAGGCTTCTATGAGTAATAGGGGGAAGTTGGGAGAGTATTTGGTCAGAGGTTGGCCGAGCCAAATGGCTTGAAAGTGTAAATGAGGTGGGAGAGGTGGGGGCCTTTTATAAGTGGAGAGGAGGGGCTCTTTTGGAAAGATTGAAATGTTACATTATTACACAATGCTTTTCGGATTCTAAAGGTCCCACACTTATATAATTAGAGGCTAAGGTGATAAGGGTTCGCAATCTCCTCATACAATTGGATTTGGACAAGTTTAAGCTTTGTATTTTGCATTATCTTCCCATTTTATTTAAATCGTTAAATAATGAGGTCATCGCTGCATCATCATGATGTCATAAATAATTTAATTTATTTAATGTCTAAAAATTATAAAAAAAATATTATGATGTATTAAATATTTTTATCTTTCTAATTAATATTTATAATCAAAATTTGGACTTGTTTAACCCCACTTAAAAACTATTTTAGTAAAATAACTCATGTTTGTGTCAATTTAATTTTAACATTAAATAAATATATATTAATGTCATTTTCCAACTAAAGTGGCTCCATGGGGTCCCAAAGTTGACCCATGGGTTGTCTTGGTCGGCCATGACTCATCCAATAGGAGTAGGACAAGTGTCATGCTCATCTCATATTATTAAAACATTATTTTTACCTTAAACCACACTAATTACCTCTAATCGCGATTAAGAACTTAAAAGTTACTATTCACCAAAAAATTATTTTAATCTCATTGAACCACATTTTACTTCTTAATGACAACCATGTATGTTATATTTTTGAAAATCAAATCACAGAAGTGGTAATATTTCATTTAAACTAAAAATCAGTTATTTAACTACCACTTAGTGGTTTCACTATTCATCAAAAATTGAAGTTTTTCAGAACAATGCCAAAATTTCACCCTAAGCTATAATTGATATTATGAATTCAAAAATGATGTCTATTTTAAAAAATTCCAAACATATAAGTTGCATTAATTAATTTTATAATTAATTCCCGCTGTCACAACAAATTGCGTGTTTTTAAGAAACAATTTATATCAAAAGATTGGCAATTGTTTATGTCCAATTTCAATGTTAAATTAATTCTAATGACCACCATTGGATAAAATGGTAAAAATATATTCTAATTATACTTCAAAACCACTAAATAGTATAATTTATCACTATAAATTATTTTGATTAAAAAAGTTGTTTTTAAGTAATTTTCACTATTCATAAAAAATTAGAAGTTCTCAGAAAAATACCAAAAATTCAACATAGGCTAATTTCGATATTACGAATACAAAAATGAAGTCCATTTTGAAATATAAAATTTCTATAATTTTAAAAGGTGGTTATTACCATTCATAACGGCTACTTTGATTAGTCGCGGTGTTTTAGAACTCGAACTTGCGTACAATGCAAGCTATTGCATTATTGAAAGAGAGGCATATCGTGGAAGCTCGGGGTGTTACATTCTCCCCTCCTTCAATAAATTGCGTCCTCGCAATTTGAAATTTTTCTTTGAAAATAAAATGTTGAAAAGAGAAAATACCTTTGAGGAAAACCCACATCAGAAATAAGGTTAATAAATATATAACATTAAAAGAAAGAAAGATAAGTACAAAGGTCACCCGATATAGCCCATTCTAGGATTATATGAAAATATGGATATAGAGGAGAAACAAACCATCAAGGTCTGATGGAGAGTTATAGAAAACAGGATTAGGAGAAAGTTTAACCACAAGAAAATCACAAACTTGTGATTGGTTAAACGGTCATTGAATCCCCAGTTGGAAAAGTTAACCGACAACATTTTTGTTTTAAGTTACCTTTTATAATGTTGAGGAATTTATTTAGGAGATTTACTAAGAACGTAATGGAATATACATACTTGTTATGTATACTTTCATTCGTTAATAAATTTTTACCACAAACCCAACTTTTACTCCAAATGGTAACGGAACTCAAAAATATTCTATTTATCCTAATTGTATAAGGTTCCAAATGTTAACACATACCATTTAGATTAGTAAAACTATTTTGTAATAACTAGGGACTTCTTGTAGGCTAGTGGTAGGAAATAAAGGCTTGTCGCACTATGGTTGTGGGTTCGATTCCTGCAGCTTTGTCCGACGCGACGGGTTATTCCCTACCCTGCAGGTTGTCCTTTTCCTAAAACTATAGTATTATAATATTCCAAAAATAATCTTCAGAAATGCTTTAACCTTAAACATTACTTATCCAAAGATCAACTTAATCCACTCCAACCATTATAGTTATCCAAAATACCTCTATCCAGACTTTCTCTAAAAGGTCTCTTAATTCCAAAATCAATTTATCAGATTCCCCAAACAAAGTAAAGTTTCTCTTATTGTCACATACTAAAAATATAATTACCTTCATCATATTAAAACCTTACTGAAATCAACAAGTACTGCAGTACAATCCATATATATATCACATTATTCTTATAACCTGAATATAATCCTTGAGTCCAAAAGCACCAATACATTAATTATTCCGCTTCAACTGTAGTCACAGCATAAGATTGGCCTTGATACCTTGGCCTTTTCTGAGGTAAGTTTCCTTGACGCTTAGGACATTCATTTGCATAATGCCCTGTTTCCCTACAATTGTAGCATTCAACTTTGACAGCCTCTTTCTTTCCCTTGCAATCACGAGCCTGGTGACCCTTTTCTCCACATTTATAACAAACTCCCATTCCTTTTAGGCACGTACCAGGGTGATTCTTCCCACAATTATCACATAATGGAAAATCCTTCTTTCCCTTTTTCCCTTTATCTGTCTCATGTTCCACCGTTCTCTTCTTCTCTTGCTCTACTTTGTTGGCATAAGACTTAGAGAATTCCTTTTCTGTCTTGATAGCACACGAGACAATATCTTCGTATGATGAGAAGGATTGTGATACTAAAGATCGACGGAGACATGGTTTTAACGCATCAAAGAAACGATCAATATTACTCCTTGGGTTACGTATATAATCGGCAGCATGCCTCGCTAACCTTGTAAAGTTAGCCTCATACTTTGCGACATTCTCATCCTCCTTCTGCCTCAGACTCAGAAATTGCCTTTCCATATCTGCTCGATGGTCACGAGGAAAGTATTTTTCTAAGAAAAGCTCTTTCAACTCCCTCCATTCCATATTCGATACGTCATCATCTTCCTTTGTGTTTTGAATCAGCGACCACCACTGATCGGCATCTCCAGTGAGGCGGTAAACTGCCATGACAACCTTCTCCCTTTCACTACTCCCCAAGGCATGGAATATTTTCTCTAAGGAATTTATCCATTGCTCAGCTACTATAGGATTTGTACTCTCATTGAAGGTTGGTGGTTGTTGCCTCATGAAGCGGTCTAACATTGATCCTCCACGTTGCGGATCAGGGTGCTCCATACGAGTAAGGTTATTATTCATAACCTGAGTGAGTTGTCCCAGTATGGTGATTAGCTGATCGGCACCAGTTGTATCTCCAGATCTACAATAATTATCTTGAGCAGGAGGGAAATCCCTACACGGAGTTCGTGCATTGATACGGTTTCCATTCCTTCCACTAGGCACCATTTCTAAACAATGGCCTAAACTAGATTAGTTTATGAATTAAAATACATAATTCCATATTTGTAAAACACATTACATAAATTGAACTATTTATGGATATAATCCATAATCATAAAAAGAAATGTTTTCTTTGATAAATTATATACTCATAACCCTTCATAGTGGTTTTTAAAGAAAATGAGAATTATCCTAAGCATATCCCCCGGGAGTGTCGTAACCAAGAGTGCAGCAAGGCCCGTTGTCGTGCACCAGTTCCCGTTCAAGTCTAGCTCAAAG
Source organism: Viscum album (assembly GCA_963277665.1). Classification (NCBI taxonomy): domain Eukaryota; kingdom Viridiplantae; phylum Streptophyta; class Magnoliopsida; order Santalales; family Viscaceae; genus Viscum; species Viscum album. The sequence goes on from OY728153.1 coordinate 1,282,730,937, forward strand.
CGGTGTTTTCGGGTTTTACCCCTAGGTACATCTGTGCCAGAGCCGCCTCTACCTGCTCGTACCCAGACAGGGATGTATTGCTCGGAAAACTCACAACATCTATACAATACCAAAATTATAGGAAGTTCTTCTATACTAATCCTCAAAGTCTATCTTCGGGCTATGTGCTCTAATCAGAGTTTATCTAAATCTAGCTTCCAAGGTTAGTACTAAACTGCCTCTGATACCAACTGTAACGGCCCGACCCCAGCTACCCAGAGTCGGTGCATTACTTCGTAACATTGGCATGATCACAAAAGATCAAGTCTCGAAAGACCGATTAGTTTAGTAGCCTTGGAAACACTAGATACATTCGTAAACGTTACATTACATCATAAAGTGAAAAACTACAATAACATAGTCTCCATAGTCCACACTTCTATCCTCTTCGGACTATCCCTGTAGGTCATTCATAAAATACTTCTTCACATCCTGGAAAATATTAAAACATTGAAAGGGGTGAGCTCAGATGCTCAGTAAGGATAACAATATTGCGGAAGCTTTTATAAGAAAACATAAGCATTTAAGGCAATATATAACTAAAACAAAAGCCTTATTGAACTTGAACATCAGCATAATATGGAAAAAGTAAAATAAAATAATGCCATTACTTGCTCACATGGATATTCTACTAGACGAATAATCACATGAAATATCAATAACCACTTTCATAATGAGGGAATGTATAATGCCAGACATTCTAAAACATTTTGTCAAGGCCTCGTCCAAGACGTCTAAAATGATTAAGGCCTCGGCCAAAACCATAAATCAAATTGGGAAAGGGACTCAGCCAATTCAATGTCTAGTTGTCTCATGAGACCTACCGATGCATCGAGGAGCTATAGCGGGCTCCACCCGTCACTTATTAAGTCCAATACATTCCTCATATGAATAGGTTTAAACATATCATAAACCATACCATAATCGTATCACATAAAACATGCATAAAGGAAACATAACATTTCCATATTTCAATCACAAGATATCAATACAACACATTGATATAATAAAAACGCTTTCAAAACCATTTTCAATACCAAAATAAAAGAAAGTTAAAACTTTGTATTTATTTTTCATTAAAAAAAGATAGCTTGTAGAGGAAGCCGAAACTCAAATAATGGTCACGGCGGCGGAGAAGTCGTTGTCGCCGCATAAGTACGAAAAGAAAAACATTCCCTTTTGTCGTTTAGAAAAACACTTCGTATAAAAATATTCCTTTTGAATGAACGTAAAAGTCAAAGGGGTTTATACACCGTATAAAAGAAAGTTGTGTATAAAACCAAATATGCCTCAATGAAAGGGGATTGAGACGAAGTCCTTAAAAAGATCATTTTTTTTATAAAGTAGGTCAATTATGTGTATTCACTATAATTAAACATAAATAATGTAAAAATACAATATAAGACATAATAATGACATAATTTGAAAGTAGGAGATTAACCCAAAGAATAGAAATTGGGTTAAGAAGTTCCCTTACCTCGTGTCTGACTTGACTCAACCGTTCTTTAACCTCCTGAATAATAAACTAGTGTTAATATATACCTTATTAAGAACCATTTTTAATTTCATTATCCTTATTATATAACTTATTACAATGATATGAACATTATGTAATTATTTAAGTTAATAACGGTCGTTTTGTCGATCTTTGGTACTTGAGTCAACAATAAACTTCTTATAATTACAAGTTGTTTATGTGGTAGAATATCCATTATCTCTAGAATTATATTCATGATTTAGATGTCATATATATCTTATATATCAAGTATATACATTCATTTATAATATTACGTAACATTTAGAGGTAAGAATTGAAATGCACCGTTCATGGAGACGGTAAGCCGTACGTACGCATGAACGCTACTTTCATTTCTATTTCGTATTTAATGGAATGAAATCATAATGATATAAATGTATAATATAATTCCAGTATAATATAGTGTATAATACTATTTACTCCATCCTTTATACATCCCACATATGGTATTAACGATTCAAATCACTTTGAGGGGGCGGTAGTCCGCACTTCCTAAAATGAAATTATCGCGTTTTACCCAAAATGGAAATCATAAAGTATGCCATAAATGAGAAATACAGAAGCATAAGTAAAACATAAACATATTATATATCATATATAAAAATAGTTACATCTTAATGGCCACCTTTGAAGGTGTTATATGAGTGTTGAACAATCATCGTTTCGTGAGGTAGAAATTCTCCATCCACAGAAACCGTATGTTATTTAACCATTAGATGTAGGTGTGTGTAAGTGTAGCTCGAATCATTCTTATAACAACATCCTAGTATATTTAGGATACAGGTTTTGTTACAAAAGAAATGAATAAAAAGAGTTTAGGGGGTTGGAGAAGAAAAACAAAACAAAACAACATTAGAGAAGACATTACCTCAAAATCGGGTAACTCTTTTTGATTTTAGCCAAAGACTTCCTTGAGAAGAGTTATGCCCAAAGTGAGGCTTCTAGGAGTAATAGGGGGAAGTTGGGAGAGTATTTGGGCAGAGTTTGGCCGAGCCAAATGGCTTGAAAGTGTAAATGAGGTGGGAGAGGTGGGGGCCTTTTATAAGTGGAGAGGAGGGGCTCTTTTGGAAAGATTGAAATGTTACATTATTACACAATGCTTTTCGGATTCTAAAGGTCCCACACTTATATAATTAGAGGCTAAGGTGATAAGGGTTCGAAATCTCCTCATCTAATTGGCTTTGGACAAGTGTAAGCCTTGGATTTTGCATTATCTTCCCATTTTATTTAAATCGTTAAATAATGAGGTCATCGTTGCATCATCATGATGTCATAAATAATTTAATTTATTTAATGTCTAAAAATTATAAAAAAAATATTATGATGTAGGAAATATTTTTAGCTTTCTAATGAATATTTATAATCAAAATTTGGACTTGTTTAACCCCACTTACAAACTGTTTTAGTAAAACAACTCATGTTTGTGTCAATTTAATTTTAACATTAAATAAATATATATTAATGTCATTTTCCAACTAAAGTGGCTCCATGGGGTCCCCAAGTTGACCCATGGGTTTTCTTGGTCGTCCATGACTCATCCAATAGGATTAGGACAAGTGTCATGCTCATCTCATATTATTAAAACATTATTTTTACCTTAAACCACACTAATTACCTCTAATCGCGATTAAGAACTTAAAAGTTACTATTCACCAAAAAATTATTTTAATCTCATTGAACCAAATTTTACTTATTAATGATAACCATGTATGTCAGATTTTTGAAAATCAAATCACAGAAGTGGTAATATTTCATTTAAACGAAAAATCAGTTATTTAACTACCACTTAGTGGTTTCACTATTCATCAAAAATTGAAGTTTTTCAGAACAATGCCAAAATTTCACCCTAAGCTATAATTGATATTCCGAATTCAAAAATTATGTCTATTTTACAAAATTCCAAACATATAACTTGCATTAATTAATTTTATAATTAATTCCCGCTGTCACAACAAATAGCGTGTTTTTAAGAAACAATTTATATCAAAAGATTGGCAATTGTTTATGTCCAATTTCAATGTTAAATTAATTCTAATGACCACCATTGGATAAAATGGTAAAAATATATTCTAATTATACTTCAAAACCACTAAATAGTATAATTTATCACTATAAATTATTTTGATTAAAAAAGTTGTTTTTAAGTAATTTTCACTATTCATAAAAAATTAGAAGTTCTCAGAAAAATACCAAAAATTCAACATAGGCTAATTTCGATATTACGAATACAAAAATGAAGTCCATTTTGAAATATAAAATTTCTATAATTTTAAAAGGTGGTTATTACTATTCATAACGGCTACTTTGATTAGTCGCGGTGTTTTAGAACTCGAACTTGCGTACAATGCAAGCTATTGCATTATTGAAAGAGAGGCATATCGTGGAAGCTCGGGGTGTTATAGAGATCTTCCTATTCTTCTTCATAATTTATTATTTCTTCCATTTCTACTTGAATAGTAGATGATAAAGTAGAATTTTCATGATCAGAAGAGATGTCAAAATTTGCATATCTTGAAGAAGAAGCTTCCATTTCCGACCCGATTGATGATGAAGGGTCTTATTTGGGTAATAAAGAGGAGATGATGGATTGAGAATTGACATCATTCTTCACCTTCGATGTTGCTATAACTTCTTCTAGCCTAATTGGAGAAGCATAGACTTTTTGGATTTCAGCAGATGAAATGAAGACATCACCATTTGTGATTTCATCACTGCTTGGTAGATTACCAATTTCTCCCATGTTGTCTGGATCGATTACCGTAATTGGAATTATGGATATTTCCATAAGAGTATTTTGATTTGGGTATATCTTGTCAATTTTACTGATAGGCAACACATAATCTGTACTCACATGTGTAAATGGATTTACAGGAATTTTCTCCAAACCATATGGAGCATTAACTTTGGTAATCTCCTTTGTTGTGGATTTCTCCCTTCCCTTCATGTGATAGAATTCCACCTCAATGTATTGAGACTCACATGTCTTGAACGAGGCCTTATCACCATACAATGTCCCAACTTGACCATCGAAACAATATTTGAGACATTGATGGTATGATGAAGGGATAGCCGCATGATGATGTAGCCAGGGTCTTCCAAGCAAGATGTTGAAGGCTGAGTCTTGATCAACAACCATGAAATCTGAATTGGATACAAGATCTCCAAAATGAGTTCTGAGTGTAACTTCGTCCAGTGGTTCTTGTTCATTTTTATCATATCCTTGTAACATCATGGTAGAAGGAGATAAATCAGATTCCATGAGGCCCAATCGATGAAGTGTACGAATGAGAATGAGGTTGACTCCTGAACCATTATCAATGAAAGTTCTTCGGATGTCTACACCATTGACCTTGCCAGAAAAGTACAATGGTCTAATATATCCATGCACAACATCATCTTAATCTTCATCAGTAAAAGATATTATTGCATGGAATTATGCAGGATTATTCTCTATAGGATAGACTTTAGCTGTAGCAATTTCAGTTTCAAACTCCTGAGGACTTGACAAAGCCTCGATGAGTGCTTCCCGAAGATCTTTTGACAGATTCAGAGCATCCATAATTGATAACTTGGCTAGTACTTGGGCCAAGTGTTTCAATATATCATACTTTTGATCTAGAGGTCTGCGTTTCCCAATAGGAATATGTGGTTTAGCAGGTACCTTGGAAGCAGATTTTTTGGAAGTTGATGCATCTTGTATCGGGATAGGAGTTGGAAATATTCCTAGTTTTGGAAGATTAGACCGATTAGATACATTTACTTGCTGAGAGGAAGAAGATGGAACTTTCAACCGGTCTTCCAAAATAACTGTGCCAGGACTGAATTTTCTATTGGTAGAAGAACTTTCTTGTTCTTGCTGAGCTCACTGAAGGGTTCTACCACGAGTTTCTGCTACGTACACAGTTCTAGCAGGGGTAGAATTGGAATAGTGGCTTCCGAAAAATCCACGTCTTCCCCTGTATTCTGAGCCCCTGGAACTTTATCTGATTCTCTTGTTTGATATAGGGAATTTAGGCTCATTGAAATTGAAACTACGAATGGCATATGGATCTGTTAATTGAATCATATTAACAAAACCAAAGATTAACTCTTCCTCTGATAAAGAATCTTCCTGATTATCCTATTTAGGCTATGCCGTTTGGTGGGGCGGTGCCCGTGGCTTTGAAGTAGATGGCATGAAGTCTACCAAAGTCAAATACAACTTAGGCTTTGAAAAATACTCATCTTCTTCTGATTCTTTTTCTTTCTTTGAATCATGCCATTTATTGGAGGACTTTCCCTCTGATGAATAGGGTTTTTCCGCAACCTTCATGGAAAAATACACAATTGGTTTCTTTAATTGTGTTCGCAAAATAGCATGAGTTCGATTGATTGTATTTCTGACCATCCAATCATCATACTTCTGTGCATTTTTTGCTTTTGAATTCTTTCCATTAGCCTTTCTCCTCTGGAACTGTAGTAGTAACACATGCTACCAGAGCTGAAGAGCCTTTCAGTTTGACTTGTCCCGAGTCGACCATCTTTTGCAGGAGGTCTTTGAAGAAAAAACACTCATGGATGGGATGCCCCAACATTTGATGAAAAGGTCAATAATTGGGACGGTCTTCATCTCATTTCTTGTTTGGCCTCTTGGGCATTGGTAATTGAACCAAATTGTTTTCCAGAGCTGAAATGAAATAACCAGGAGCTTGTTCATTTCGGAAAGAGTATGTTTTGCTCTTCAGATCCTCAAATTGTTTTCGTCTTTGATCTCTTTGATCATCTGGACGAAATGAAATTTTTTGTTGGATCTAAGGAGGTGGAGACCTTTGAGAAGATGAAGGTTTTAAAGTAGAAATAGGTACAGGTGCTTGTTTAAGCATAACTATAGCAGTTTATACTTTACCCATTCTCTTTCCTAGAGCTGATGGAATTACACGAGATTTAGCCTTAGCCTGTATAAGGGAATATTCAATATGCTGAGTGATTGAAGTAAGGTCTCGAAACCCTCCTGTGTATTTCATAGGGATTAACGGTGTGCGTAATTCGTCACGCAGATTTTCCACACAGATTGGCAACAATTCTTCTTAAGGGAGTGCTAATCTTAGGTAATATGTTAATCCCTTCCAGTGAGCAATTAAATCAGAGACCCTTTAATTCTCCCTTTGCTTATAGTTTGTAAGATCAAAAACTGTTGTCTTTGGAAAAGTTGAGCTGAACTGAAGGAGGAATTTTTCGCAAAGATCCTCCCATCCAGTAATTAACCAGGATTGCAAGCTTTTATACCAGAAAAAAGCTGGTCCTTGAAAGGTTTGCATGAAGAATATGAGTTTCACTACTTCTTGCTGCTCCGGAGTTCCCATCATAGGATCACAACAAGACACGTAATGCGTCAAATGCTGTTCAGGATCGCCTGATCCATTGAAAATAAGGAATACAGGGTTTCCAAAACGTGATGGAGGATAGATTGAATCTACCCATTCAGGGTAAACTTTCTTTTCTTGTTGAACTTGTGCACGTTTCCCTTCCATAGTTTATAACCGAGATGTTAATGACTCAATAGTAGTTATTAACTTTTGAGAAACATCCAGTTGAACTTGGACTTAGGTAGGTGAAATGACTGGAGCTTGGACAGATGTGGTGGTTGGTGCTGCAACTGATGGTAGCACTACCAACTGTTGTTGCACTTGACCCATAGGATTAGACCTGTGAGGGTGTACGGATAGAGGAGGATATTCTTGATCCATCTCAGTAACTGAAACAAATTCCTTTGGCTGACTGACTCCAGCATGCTTAAGAAGAAGACTACTCTGAAGTAGTTCTACATTCAACCTTCTTAATTCCTTCATTTCTTCCTCCTGTTGTGAAAACCTTTGCTCTAGTGAGAGGAATTGACCTTCTCCAGAGGAAGGATATGTAACCTGGTTCTTTCCCTTCCCTTTATTGGATCCTTTTCAGAGAGGGGGAAGTGGGTTACTCGAAGGATTACCTAGGTTCTGAGTAATCCTTTGACTTCGCGTACGCACACCTTCTTCATTTGTGTCGGTGTGTACATCTTCTTGAGCAGGAACCTCTTCATCTGAGTCCCCTGAGTGAGCCTCATCTGGTAGATCAGAAACAATGGCATTGATGACATTGATTGATGCATAACTCATCGCATCCCTTCTATCAGTATTTCTTTGATATTGTCTTCTTCCATGTCTTTGATGAGACATTGCCTTTTGTTGATTTGATCCCTTAGGAATTTCTTGACGAACCGTAATTTGGAGGGAATCTCCTGATAATTTGGCTATTCGTTCCTCTTGAGGCTTCTTCCCCAATCGAGAAAAGACCGACTTTATCTGAGGAGGGGATTGATGATTTGAAAAATTCCCCAGTCCAGTGGACTGGGGTTGTTCCTTCTCAACTCCTCGAATCTTATTTGTTGATTCCGAGGGTTGGTTTAAAAGATTCCCCAGTCTGGCGAGCTGGGGTGGCTCTTGACATGCTATGTCTGAGACTTTCTTAAAATCTCTCCTGATCTTGTGAACCTTAGTCCAGAAATTAGCTGGATGCATTAACCTTTATCCACTTTTATCACCTGGTTCAAAAGACTATTGGATAATTTCCGACACTTCTGTCACTTGATGATGTGCTTGCTCCATACGAGAGGCCTATTCAATATTCTTGTTTACTTGATGCAGGAGTAATTCAACAACTTGTTCTCTGTATTCTTGATTTTGAGAGGAACTAGTTGAGGCATGTTCCTGGGAAAGCTTTTTATTACAAACAAAGCCTGGTATTTGTGGCTGGCCATGGGCAATAACATTGCATGAGACCATTTTCGGTGGTATTTGCAAACTGGAGAGCACCGTGAAATGTAGTGATCCATGAACACTCCATCCTCTGACATGAATACGAGATGGGGCATTGGAAATTAACTGATGAAATCTTCTTAGTGCGCCAAAGAATGAACGTTGAAGGGATCTCTGCTGCTTTTCAGCCTTCGGATACCGAGAGACTGATAGAGATGCCAAATCAATCTGACGTTGTAACCCTTATATTATCTTAAGATGATTTTTATATTCATCATAAGATAATACTTTATTTTTCAACTAACAAAGAGTTTTCCATATGTTGAGACGAATATAATGAATTTCATCTTTCATTAAAATTTCTGGAATGTCATACTCAGAGTCAGCCAGAGGCCAAAACATGACTGGAACTTCACCTTTTTCCAGTTGTTTTCTCATGTTCAACATTTCCTCCTTATCATTTGATGAAGATTCTTCTACTTGATTTGACCAGAGTTGGTGTTTCCTTGTTGCTTCATTGGATTCAACAGGATTGGTAGAGAAATTATTGATTAAAATAGAAGATGCATGACTTAGGGGTGGTTCAGAGAATGATCTACAACCTGGGATATCTTCTGATTGATAAAGTATTTCACCTTCTAGTGATGAAGCATCAGACATGACTGGTTTCACATTTTCAAGTGCCTCAAGATAAGAGGGCTTTCTCGGCACTACATTGTCCACTGGAGCATTTTCTGGGTAATGTGAATCACTACTGCGGAGAGTACTTTCACAGCGAAATTCATCATCATGGGGAGGACCACCATAATGGGTTACAACAAAAGATGAGATCTCTTGTTCCTTGGTCTTCTGACCACACAGAGGGTTCCTGTGGCTCTCATCTGAAGATTAAACTTCGAGATCGACCGAATTGTCATAAAGCAAGCCTTCATGAGGAAGTTTTTGTTGAAAACCTTTAGAATTAATGTTCCCACTATTGGGAAATGAGGGAGTAGAATCTTTAATTCCAATAGATAACTGTCTGAGGGCTTCAAGAACTCCACCATTGAGCAAGTCCTTGTTACAGATTGGATCTTGATCTCCTGACTGTGCTGGGCGGGTCTTTTTCTTAGACGCCTTCTTACTTGCCTTGTAAACCCCTTGTTGACGAAAGTGGCTGCTCTGAGAAGGTGTATTTTCCTGATCAGGAAATATGGTCAGGTTAAGCTGACAATCTCCACTCAAATCAGGTGTATGTGCCTGACTTGGTTGTCCGTATGATATAGGGGAGTATTCCCCACAACCCTCTTGGACTGGAACAGATGCGTGTGTCTATTCCAGAGTGAATTGTTGATGTGTCACTCCACTGGTAGGGATATATTTATGTGTCTTTCCCTGAAATATCGCTGAAGTTGTTATAATATCCTGGAAGGCATCCAGAATATGACTAGGGATTTGCTTCTGCTCTTTCACCATTGATAGAATATGCTTGGTGAATTCAGCTACCGGAACGAGAATATACATCCATTCCGGGCATGGAGTAGGTGTATGTGCCTGCTCCTGTCCTCCTTTTCCTGTCAGTGAATCCTAACAGTACTCAAGTGTGGGGGCAGATAGTTGAGTCTGCCTCCTATTTTTTGTCGGGGATTTCCAACTAACTTCTCCAAATGCTACTAAGTGAGACTGTTGGTAGGCTTGATTAGTACTAGCAGGTGTATGTTCCTGCTGATTACACTTCGCCGAACGTAGTTGACGAGATCCATCATATGTAGTCAGACGAGCCTGCTGACTAGCTAATGATGTATAAACAGGTGTATGTTCCTTCCTATAGTACTCCACCGGAATTGCCTGGTGGGATTGGCGTGATGCTGCCAGACGAGTCTGCTGGACATCGGAATTAAAATGGGTAGGTGTGTGTGCCTACTCATTGCTTTCCACCAAGTTAGGTTGGTGGACTTCTCCGTAGATGGAAGAGATGAGAACCTTCTCACTATTAACCGGACTTCGCCTCTGGCGATTCGTCTTGCATGCTCGGGTTCGAGGAACTTGATCCGAACGCCTGGAGTCGGTACCCTCAACATGTTGAGGGCACACTGCCGCACGAGTCTAGCAGCGATTGTTAGTGGGAGCCCTCAAGAAGGACTCCTGTTTTCTTGAATTAAGGCCCTGAGGGACCTGCTCATTCACCTCCCCAGAATAAGGGAGCGAATGGTGATTGTGTTCTGGGGATAACGAACCGAAACGGTTGGAGACGGTAGTCATCACCGCCTGCTTCTTAATCACTGGTCATCATTGTTCGGACGACTGGTGTGAGTTGTTCACTTGGAGGGCTTGTCGGGAAGCCTCCAGAGTTGGAATGGTACCATGTTGACGGTACTTATTAACCAGTGCGTTTGATACCCAGCATTGAAGACGCTGAGTAGGTGATATCATCCTCAGAGTGGACGATGATCCAGTGGGAGTAGCAGTAGTAGCATTTGCAGCAGTAGTATTCACAGGTGTGAACTTGAGAGCAGCCATTCTAGAAATGCAGAAGATCTTGGAAAAGAGTGCCTATTTGATATAACAGACGTAATCAAGATAAATTCAGTCACTACATCTTTTGGATGAGCACATATGTCAATTATTATTTTTGTTGGCCCTTTTATTGAGTTTTAAATAGGGGCCTAACAAATAGGTAAAACATCAGTTTAACTTGGTTAAGGATTCACGTCGGGTTCACCATTTTTGTTTCCCTTGAACTTCGGGGATGATGCCCTTTAATGGGAGGTTCAAACATTCTGATCAGTTTCTAACAGGTTTGTTCATAGAACCAGAAACATCCAATGATTCCACATTCATTCAGACCTACTTTCCAAAGGTAGGTGCTCATTAGTTTATAGAATGATGAGGCTTAGGAATTTGAATTGGTCGAGAGGATGGGAGGTTAGACTCATCACACCTTTTTTAGGGGAATTATTGTCTACTCTGGGATTCTCTTTATAGATTTAAGTTATGTTCGTGAATCCTTATTACATTACCAAATATAAAATGAGTTTTCCTTTATATTTTACAATCAATGATCGATATGTAGGAAATTTAGATAATCTTTTATATGTATTCTTGGTTCTTCACTGATAAAGAATCATCTTTATTTGTTAGATATTATTAGTCAATGGTATCCTTTGATACGTAAAAATCTCTTGGTCCTTATGATGACCATACTGGTTTTAAAGCCACTTAGTGGGGCACTTGAAGTTTGTTGTCATTCAGAAGTACATGAATTATTTTAGAGTTGGGATCAAACCCGCAGATGGGATACCTACGTATCCTCTATTTATAAAAGGAATCAGAACCCACATAGTTTGAGTAAGGGAGTATGATGTTTCTGATTGATGGATCAAAGAAGGATGTCATAATTACCTTTACACTCTAAGCTCACGTGAGTCATGCTCGATGTGAGAAACAAGAGGTATTAGTAAAAATCAGACAATTGTTCCATGAAAGATGCAATCATAAGAAATAATATAGGGCTTATGTATGTATGAATGCCGAGATAAATGATGATTAGGATTTAATTCAGGGAAGAAATCCAGGAACAAGGTCCATAAAGGTATATGTGCTTCATGGATATTTTAATACTCTAACTTGGGGATTAATCCTGAAAAGGAGGCCCATATTAGTAGAGGACTTATGATTGGGTTTTACTCCTATAAAGGAATCCCAGATCAAAGGTAAATTAGGACTGGTTAAGAGAAATTAAGACTGGGGCTTACTCCTAAGGAGGATGCCCGGATTAGGGGACTGGGGCTTACTCCTAAGGAGGATTCCTAAGTTAATGAGTTCTCTCATCATAAAGGATGAGTTTGAATGAATGAAATATCAATCTTTAGTGACACAAAGATGTGAAAATCACTAGATTTTGAGAGTTATTCCACAGAATTCCTTTCAGATAAGGATGTAAAATCAAGAAATCATGCCATAAATGGCTTTGAAGAGTGTCTTGAAGACTGAATCTTGAATAGGAGAGGTGGAATGCAATAAGAGGGGTAAAATGGGCAAGAAGGGCACCCATTGAGGCAGAGGAACGCAAGTCTTGGCAGGCACGCAAGTACTGCGTGGGCGCGCAAGTCTCGGTCGTGCAGGTATACCTATGCGACACATGGATACCTGTGCGACGGTTAACCAGCAGGGTAATACTTGAGCAACTCCTGGTTAAAGCCTTTAGAATCCTCTTGAGGTTCTTCCAGAAGAGGGGTGCGGACCCTCCAACGGTTTGTTCGTAGAAACAGAAACATCCAATGATTCCACATTTATTCGGACCTACTTTCCAAAGGTAGGTGCTCATTAGTTTATGGAATGATGAGGCTTAGAAATTTGTATTGGTCAAGAGGATGGGAGGTCAGACTCATCACACCTTTTTGAGGGGAATTATTGTGTACTCCGGGACTCTCTTTATAGATTTAAGTTATGTTCATGAATCCTTATTTCATTACCAAATATAAAATGAATTTTCCTTTAGATATAACAATCAATGATTGATATGTAGAAAATTTAGAGAATATTTTATATGTATTCGATGTTCTTCACTGATAAAGAGTCATCTTTATTTGTTAGAGATTCTTAGTCAATGGTATCCTTTGATATGTAAAAGTCTCTTGGTCCTTATGATGACCATACTAGTTTTAAAGCCACTCAGTGGGGAACTTAAAGTTTATTGTCATTCAGAAGGACATGAATTATTTCAGAGTTGGGATCGAACCCGCAGATGGGCTACCTACGTATCCTCTGTTTATAAAAGGAATAAGAACCCACGTAGTTCAAGTAAGGGAGTACGATGTTTATGATTGATGGCTCAAAGAAGGATGTCATAATTACCTTTACACTCTAAGCTCACGTGAGTCATGCTTTATGTGAGAAACAAGAGGTATTGGTAAAAATCAGACAATTGTGCCATGAAAGATGCAATCATAAGAAATAATGTGGGGCTTATGTATGTATGACTGCCCAGATAAATAAAAATTTAAATTTACTTCAGGGAAGAAATCTAGGAACAAGGTCCATAAAGGTATATGTGCTTCATGGAGATTTGAATACTCTAACTTGGGGCTTACTCCTTAAAAGGAGGCCTAGATTAGGAGAGGACTTATGATTGGGTTTTACACTTGAAAAGGAATCCCAGATCAAAGATAAATTAGGACTGGTTAAGAGAAATTAAGATTGGGGCTTACTCCTAAGGAGGATGCCCAGATTAGGGGACTGGGGCTTACTCCTAAGGAGGATGCCCAGGTTAATGAGTTATATCATCGTAAAGGATGAGGTTGAATGAATGAAATCTCAATCTTTAGTGACATAAAGATGTGTAAATCACTAGATTTTGAGAGTTATTCCACAGAATTCCTTTCAGATAAGGATGTCAAATCAAGAAATCATGCCATAAATGGATTTGAAGAGTGTCTTGAAGACTAAATCTTGAATAAGAGAGGTGGAATGAAATAAGAGGGGTGAAATGGGCAAGAAGGGCACCCATGGAGGCAGAGGCGTGCAAGTCTTGGCAGGCGCGCAAGTACTGTGTGGGCGCGCAAGTCCCGGTCACGCAGGTATACCTGCGCGACACATGGGTACTTGCGCGACGGTTAACCAGTAGGGTAATACTTGAGTGACTCTTGGTTAAAGCCTTTAGAATCCTCTTGAGGTTATTCCAGAATAGGGGCGCGCAAGTTCTATTGAAGGAGTAAGGCGGAGCGCAAGTGTGGCCTTTTCCCTTAAGGGCTGGCCACTTAGGCGTGCAAGTGTTGATGAGTTTAAACACTTAGGCCTTCCTCCTCCTCTTTAGATCTTCCGTTCTAGGTAAAAAATTACCTTATAATTGTTTTGGAAGCTTTGAGAAGAGACTAGGGAACCGAGATCTCAAATCTGAGTTTCTGGAAAAATTCCCCCCTTCATGGGAGGCCCATAGGGTCTATTTATAGGCAGGAGAAGACCCCGGGCGGTTATTACTTTGGCTGCACAAGTCACTTGCGCGACCATTAAGTGTCGCGCAAGTGGACTTGTGCGACTATGGGGAACTTGCACGACCTCTGGGCAATTTTCTCTTTGTTCATCCCTTTGTCGATTTTTTTGATGTTTCTTCAAAGGATGAATCAATTTGGACTAAGGTATTTCCCTTTTCCAATCTTTAGATTCTGTAACGAAAGGGGCGTCAGCAATAGGGATCACATAGTCGCTATCAAGAAAACTCTAGGGATTTGCAGGGGTGGTCCCCAATCTATTGGGGGCTTCCACCTGTATATCATCATCCACCATTGGTTGTTTTCATTCCCTTTTATATAATCCTACTTCAGTATATTTATCCTTGAAAGTATTAAAGGGGGCGCTATCACCATGCAGTATGTTAATTTTTTCATCAATGGGGTATTTCAGACATTGATGAAATGTTTAAGGTACCACCATGTCACTGTGGAGTAAGGGCCTTTAGAGAAGGACATTGTATGTGGTGTCTTTATGGATAACCATAAACTCGACATTAGATGTGAGACCCCAAAATTGATCTTTGAGTTTGATCTTCTCAAGAGGTATTTTCTCACACTTATAATACCCTTGATTGGTTATATTTGTGGGAGATAGACCCCTTTGCTATATACTAAACATTGGAGGGTTTGAACCAAGATGAGGTTGATCCCAAAGACATTATCAATTAGAGCCCTTTGGATTTTGACATTATCAAGTATTCAAAAAACATATAGGGGTATGATGTGTCCCTGTATGGCCTCTTCTAGATCATGCTCTATAAACAAGATCATGACATGTAATTCTGTTGAATTGGTCTCTATTCAATAGACCACGACTATAGAGAAATATTCCTCAAATTACTATGGGATTTAGAGTGATTTAATGAGTTCATATATGAGTTATTTGTAAATATAGAGTGCATCAAGGATTGAAATATTTTTTGGGACAACCGCTAGCTATTTATGGATGTCTTAATTTCGTAGTAGAGGTCAGTGCTTCCTAAGGTGGGGTTTCACCTTGAATCATGGATTAGGATTAAAGGAATTTGAGATAGATGTACTTGGTGTCTTTGTAAAGGTCATGAGAGCATCTGATTCTAGTGGCATGGGTTATTCTGACCTTCCCCATTTCCTGGGATGATCATATAATCATATCCCCCCTCGATAGTCTTGTAAGATTACTGGGTGTAGATGACCTCTAGAGGGTACTGAGACACCTCCATATATTTACTAGGCTTACTAGAGTGATTTACCACGAGTTTCAACTATATATATGTTCTTTGTGGGGATGTAACAAAAATATTGGGCCAGACCACGCCCATGCTTTCCACTTTATCCTCAGTTCCTGTGCATGTGGCCTCATATTCCCTAGTTTGGTGAGGCTAACACATACTCAGAGGCATATTCATCATTGGAGAAAGGGTCTTCCAAGTGTATCACATTTATATAACCAAATATGAGATATTAATTTTATGAGGGTTCTATTTGGTGGTGGGGGGTGTCTGTGCTTCAGATGCTGTAGGGAAGAAATATGTAAGAGTCGGATCTTTTTTTGGAGTAGAACATGACTCATCCTATTTTATTTATTCATACTTTTTATGGCTGCACCCACATTCAGAAGGCATATATGATTTTTCCTCCTTGGGTGGTGGATCTATTGTGGATCTATGCAGCTGTACTATCAGGGTGGTATAAACTTGGTCAACTATTTTCTAAGTCATCCAATTGTTGAAGTTTTGTCCACACATGGATGAACTTTATGTAAATCACCCTCTTCTACTGAGTAGGTGATAATTATGTAGGCCACTTCCTTTGAGGAGTTATCTAACACCACCTGTCCAGAGTCAACCATGCCTTGAAGGATTTATTTGAAGACGAAGTAGTCCTACATATTATAAAACAACATTATATATAAAGGGTAGTAGTTATTATAGTCAGTGAGGTTAACGTCAATAGGATTCCTGGTCTGTGGTAGATTGAGCAGTTTATTGTCAATGGTTTCCAATAAATAACTAGGTACTTATTCATTTCAGAAGAAGTAGGATTTATTCATCTATTCCTCAAATCCTAAGTAATCCTAATTTCTATATACTTATAGTCGAGGGTGATTTTTTGGTTTTTTCTACTCCACTAGAGCCAGTGGGTTGTTTGGGGCCTTCTTAGGTGCTTTAATGGACACTATTGCTAGTTTAAGGGCAATAACAATAACTTCTACCTTATCGAGCCTTTTCCATGGTACTGAAGGCATGAGTCAATATTTAGCTTGATTTCACTGAATATAATCACCCAGAAATTGTGTCATTTCTACGAACTCATAGAACCTACCTAGATACTTCATTTGTATTAGAGGTGTCTACAACTCATCCTAGATATTTTTAGCATATAGTTCCAATAATTCTTCATGCGAGAGAGGGATGCTGAGAGAATATCTTAAACATTTCCATCTGAATATGAAGTTTGAAACCCTCTCATTTTTTCATTACTTTTAGTTCATTAGGTTGAAGTTTTTTGTTTTTCTCATCATGAAATTGAAATGATAAATTAATTGATGATTAAGGTCTTCCCATACTGCAATAGATCCCGATGGAAGGCTACTGTACCAAAACAATGTTGGCCCCATCATAGTCTATAAAAAACACCCCATCTTGGTCACCTCCTATTGATCTTGAGGTCCCATCATTATCCCAAATCAGGATACAAAGTGTGTGAGATGATTTTTAGGGTCTCTCACATCCTCAAAGGTGGAGAAGGTTGGATTTGTGAAATTGGGTGGGAGAAAAGTGTCATCCAACCGCTTAGGGTATGGCTTCTTGTCAGGTTTCATAAGTGTGTGTCACCCTTACATGGCTTCCATTCAAGTATCTAGGGACTCAATGATGTTAAGAATATTTTTCGGTACTACTATATGAGCCACCTATTGTCTACATGGACCAATTGGGGGTCAATGAGGTGGATCCAGCTTCACCTACTACTGATTCTCAATTCTTCCTAAGATTGAATGATCACCCTAGTGAGGGAGAGGCTGTCACTGTAATGGAGGGAAGTCAAGATCATTTCAACTTCCTCATTCATGTAGAATTTATTCCTAGATCCAGATCCAATCTAATGCACTAATGTCACTTTTTCATGTAGATTGTATATGGTAGGAAGAATATTCGTCTCTGCCAAAAGATGATACCCAGTGGGAATATTACTCCTGATTAGCTCCTCCTTGAGTTGTCTGAGAGTTTGTATCTCATTCTCATATTGTGAAAAATAATGTAAGGAACATCAAATATTTAGGGCGGTGATTTGGATGTAGCCATAGCTTTCCCTTTATCTTTGGAAGTGTTCCACCAGAGAGGTGGAAACATGCTATTTAGAGGTGCTAGATTTTTTGACCTTCTTTGGTTCTGGGTACGTGCATCCTTGGTTGGTGCATCCAAATCACCCTTCTCTTAGTGTATGTTTTTTCTGTTGAAACCCTTTTCATTTTCATCTTGATCCACCATATCTGTTGTGATGATAGTGACAGCATTTACAAAGTTATATGAGGTAATGGTGATTGTCCCATTACTTTTAAAACAACAGGATTATTCTGCAATACATGCATTAAGGACATTACTTGAACCCTTGACCATATTGGGTTGTTTTGGATTTTAATCCCAATGGGTTATGATTTCCTTTTCCAAATTCTCATCCTGTCTCAGCCTGTGAGTAAGGACATTGAGGGAGTTTCCGGTAGCGATTTCTGAATGGGCCTCGAATAGTGGTTTATCATATAGTGGGAGGAATAGATGGGATGACAACCATCAATATTTACCTCCCAACATATAGATTATTAATTCTATATGTGGTGATGTTGATGATGAAAATTCCCCCAACCCTATAGGCTGGGGGTTATCCAGGGCTATAGTTGGCATTGATTGATTCCATTATTGAGGATATGATAATTCTAACCAAGGATTAGATGATTCATGGGATGAGATTTGAGATATAAATGACCCCATCCTAGTGGGATGGGGTTGACCTAGAATTACCATTGATTCCCCCAAGACCATGTTGGAGGATAATAAACATGGTAATGGCGCTTGAGATATAAATTCCCCTAGCCTAGTGGGCTGGGGTTTGTTTGCAACCATTGATGTTATGTCCCAAATGCTCTCAAGAATTGATGATCCAAGAGGTGAATGTGTTGGAAGATATTCCCCTAGATCGGTGAGCTATTTTTTCTCTTGAATGAATACTATGATAGTTTCTACTAAGGCCTATTTGATATAGAACATTTGTGCTCATATAGGAGCAAGGTGAAATGGTAGCCCATGAAAAAAGTTATTTTCTATAGGATGCTATTGGGTTGATTGAAACCTTGTATTATGTCTATGAAATGCATTATCATTTCTTTTATGGTCCTATTTCAAATAATTTTCAGCTATCCTCTTCCTTAGTTCATGATTTATGGGCATTGTTGAAGTTGAGACATTCAATTTTAGTGACCAACTGGTCTGAGCGTTACCCAGTCCCTTAATTTCACCAGAGGATTTGAAATTATAGGATGATGTATCCAAGGGGTTCTACTATTCCAGGGGTGTGAAGAAGTGTAAAAATTCATACTTTCTCCATCCTTGAATACAAATACATGACATGCCTTCAGAGAATAGCTGTTGAAGGGATGTGATAAAATATCAACAAGCGTGTTGTAGATTTGTGTTGCGATTTTCTAGTTTTGGATCCCAAACCATAAAGATAGCATCTAGGTCTAGCTGATAATAGAGTATCTTGATGGTATGGAGGTGAAACTTGTATCTTGGATAAGGTAGGTGTGTATACTTTATTCATTGATGAGTTTTCAAAATATTTTGGCATAGATATGGCATGCACTCCTTTTTTAGCTCATCTAAGACCTCATAGTCAAAAGTGGTGAGGGGACATAATATGGTGGGGTGGTTGTTTCTAGATAAATATCTATTTAAGTCAATGTTTCCTTCTTTTTCATTATAATTACATACCTCCATCCGATCAGACCACATAAGATACTTCTTGGCGTCTCCTACTGACTCGAGTGGAGTGCATCTAGTAGTTAATGGGGAGCTATATATAGTTTACCCTGATATTTCGAGAACCTCTCTAAATGAAGGAATATGAGTTTTGGACACTAATATATACACAGGTGTTTGTGTAAGGGAAGGATTTTCTTATCAGTGGGATATATCACCATGGGAAGGTTTACCATGGTGTATACAAGAGTAGAGTCCCTATAATCCTTCTCCACAATATTACAAGGAGGCCTATCATGGTAATGATCTTATTATGATTTGGTTGAAGGCTTTAAGGAATCTGGAGGTTTTGATAATGTTTCTTGAACAACATTAAGGACATTATTATTGAGTATATTAGGGATATGAACCTCGTTCTGTGTCATGGTCTAAATATGTTGACCTTCCTTCTCGAACTGTGAAGAGATATGAGCCTGATGTATGATGGTTGTTAGAACTTGTTTATAACTGTCTATTCATTTTGGAGTATGATCTTGCTACTAGGAAGTTTATAGAATATTCTAATGAGATTCCTCATTATTCAAAGGAATATGATCATGTCTTGAGGCATTTTCCATTCTCACTTGGTGAGCCTTGGTCAGAACGAGAGTATGATCTTGATCCTAAGCCTTAGGAATATGTCGACGGTATTTTGTGGTAGGAATATGAGCCTTACCCAAGGAATGTTCCACTATCACTTGGTGAGGCCCATTTGGAACATGAATATGAGCCTAATCCAAATATGCATTCCCCATCAGAATAAGTCGATGGACCTCTAGAATGGGAGAAGGGATATGAGCCTCCTCATGTATTTCCTCAGAAGGATGATGGTGCAATTTTTCATCGATGGAAGTAAGAATATATTCCAGGATTCTGTGATTTTTTGGAATATTTTATATAGATTCAATGAAAAAAATATGATCTTGTCATATAGAATGTTCCATTCTCACTTTGTGATCCCCAACAAAAATGGGGATATGAACCTGATCCTGGGCCTTTGGAGTATGTCACTGGTCTTATTTGATAGGAATATAATCCCTTCTCTAGGATGTGCCCATCTCACTTGGAGAGACCCATCCAGAATGGGGATATGAGCCCAATATTGGGCTTTATAATATGCCACCAAACGTTTTATACAAGAATTTTCTTCTACCCTGAGGCATGTGCTTCTCTAACATAGTGAGCTCCAGTTGGAATGGGAATATGAGCCTGATCCGATACCTACTCATTTACTGAAATTTTATAATAATTCTATTGGATGAGAGAAATAATGTTTTCTTGATCCATAGAAACCAATTGTTCATAAGGATCAGATTATTGAACTTCCTTGGATATAGAGATAGAAATATGCACCTATCCCTATATCTATACCAGTTTTGGAATATTCCAACAGAGTTCTTCACTCGTTTCTAAGATACAATGGAATTTTAGAAAAGTGCGGACAAGGATACAAGCCTAAAAATTTTCCAGCTCCACTATATACTGGTAGATATTTTTGATTGAAGTGGGGATATGATCCCACTTCTATCTTCCTTATTCCATTGTAATATGCAGATGAGCTTCATGCATGGGGGTAGGTACATGCACCTCCCCAATGCCTACTGTAGGAATATTCTCATAGACTTGTAACGAGTGAGTAGGTATATGATCCTTCTCATTGGTTACTACCAAAATATATAGAAAGACATCATCAATAAGAGTGGTGATATGTTCCCACTCATGTTTATCCATAACCTTTCTCAACTAACATGTCTCCCTTGTTTTCCATGCATGGGTATAAATGGTAAAAGTGTATCAGGTGGCACCCTAAGTTGGTGATTAATAGGTACCAGTGGGATGGTGATGGTGATGGTGGTTAAAAGGATCCCTCCTTATAATCCCCTAAACCTAAAGAGATCCTTATTTGACTCCCTAGTACACCTTCATCAGATACCAAAGGTGGTGATTATCGCACTCCAGGGATAATCTCCCAAAGAGGTTGGCTATGGTAATGAGGGCCACTGGATTAACTACAACTTTACTTAGATGATGTGTGATTTTCAATTTTTGTACTTGGATACACTCACGGGAACCTTCAAGCATTGGGATTGTACCATGTTGATGGTATTCCCAAACCATTGTGTTCACCACCTGATGATGAAGTTGTCGGGAAGGTGAGATCATTTTTTGATCCACAAGGGTTGCATCCATAGAAAATTTACAGAAATGGTCTCCGGATATAGAAATTATCTCATATCAGGATTCTATTGATGAGGTATGTATCAAATGTTATGAAAACAATAAGGAAAAAGTTCACTGATTAGTGTAATATCATATGCATGAGGTGTTCTCAACCAGATATGCAAGGTTAGAACAATTTACCTTTTATTTCAAATCCTTCCATTGTGCTCCTATGGAATTATCAAAGTGAGGATGAAATTATTTCATGGGAACCTTGGTTAGAGAGGACTAGCTATAAGATTTATTTTAGGATTATCATATTTGTTTGATATGACAACAAAATGTCCTGACACATGGAAAACCAATCGTCCTTATATTTGAGGGTTTTATATTCAGCTCATTAGTTTCTTGTTTTCATAGAATATGAAAAAATGGCCTAATGAATGATTAACTAATCATTATATTTTTTAGATATTCATGTTGAGTTAAACATTTTTTTTGTGTATATTATAAAAGGAAAAATGGATTGATTCATGATTAACTAATCATCTGTTTATTTGAGTGATTCATGTCAAGTTCACTATTTTTGTTTCAATGGAAAGAGACAACTAGACACCTTTATTGGGTGAAAAAATGGTTTGATGAGAATTGGGAAGTATATCCTTTTTTTAATTTTGATAATTATATGTTGTGATTCACATAAGGTTCACCATTTTTGTTTCCTCAAAAAGATGTGGGTGGATTTCTTTTAGTAGTTTTATTGTGGGGGGTTCAATGTTATGCACAATCATTTGTATTGGGCTCACTATTTGTTAAAATTTCAAATAAAATCTCAATGGTTCCCACATCCAAAACTGGGTATGGACCTGCTTTACAAAGGTTGGTGTTCAGTTTGGGTTTCAAACCCAATGTCACTTAGGAACTCACATTGGTCAAGAGGATGGGAGGTCAGGCTTATCACACCCTTTTGGGGAGAATTGTTGCCTACTCTAGGACTCCCTTATAGATTTAAGATATGTTCGATAATTTTATCCTAATCCTGATACAAGACCAGTTACCCTAACATAATGTTCATAAGTTAAGTATCTTTATATATAGATAAAATGGAGGACTTATTGGTGAATCCATTTGTATGTATCCAAGGATATTTATCCATTTCCCTTCAATGGGTACCTAATTATATGTTGAATCTGCATAACTAAGTACTCAAGAGTTTGTTGTTATCTAAGGACACAATTAATATCTCAAGGATGAAATTGAGCCATTATGATGCATCCTTAGTATCATGTGTTATAGAAAGAATAAAAACCCACATAGTTCATTAAGGTCATGTAGTTTAATGTTATACATAAAGGAAATATATGTGGGCACTTGGGCACCTGTTATTTCATATTTAACCTTAATGAGGTATCCTAAGTATCCTATTTATAGTAGGAATCATAGTTATCATAGTTTTTTCATGACCTTGAGACTTTCCCTAAGGTAGATATTCTTGTGTTTAGGTAATTATATCATTCCTGTTATTGGGGATTACACACTAAGGTTTCCCTAGATGGTGGAGAATCATGAAGCCAGTGATATGCTCATTGAAACTCCCTAATCCCATGAGAGCTATGATTTCCGTGAGGAACATGGGATAGAAAGTAATTAGTATCATTTCTTATAGGTGCTAGGATTACGTGTTGAGACAAGAAATTGGATGCTTAATGTAGAGCTCAGGCCTTTGGAAGGCATCCTATGTATCCTGGTTATGGCAGAAATCAAAGTCATTATAGTTTAGTGATTTATCAATCCATTCATGGAAGAGGAAAGATGATCAGACCATGGGAGTTATTAGGTCCCAATAGTTAGAATTTCAAAGACATGGAGGGACTTATACCAAAGTGGATTCCCATTTGAGTTCAATCTCGGGCCTTATGAAGGAGTACTATGTATCCTAGTTATAGTAGGAGTCACATTTCATGTAGTTCAATGAGTTGGGACTTACACATAGAGGCTTTTCTTATATGTGGGACATGTCATATTATGCCACTGATCAAGGCTGAAACATCGAGGTTTCCATTTTCCTGATAGAGGCTTGTGATGTGAATGATACAATCATTGATACTCCCTAATACCACATGATCTATGCTTAGTGTGAGAAACAAGTGATGGAAAATAATCAATTTTATTTATTGTGGATATGAGAATTATGTGATGAGACTTCCCTAAAAGTGTTTTAATATAGATATTGTGCCTTAGGAAGGTGTCCTATACATCCTCATTATAGAAGGAATCAGATTCATCATTGTTCAATTGGTTGGGTATTACACACTAATGTTTCCCTTTGTGGAGGCTAGACAAGGTCAAGTCATGGGATGCCCGATTGACCTGGCCAGCTTGTCTGACTAACATGAATTGATTTTATTATTTACATGACATGATTTTCTTCTTGACATTTCAGAGGATATCTACCTGATATTTCCAAATAAAATCAAATGATCCATTTGACATGTCTTAGGGACATCACATAACCCAGATGGCATGTCTGAAGGTTGTTACATAATCAAGGATGACTTGTCCGGAGGACATTGCAAGACTCGACAGGCTTGTTCTTGAAACCATTGCATGAACCTAAATGATATTCTTAGAGGGAATCATATGATCCAACTAACTTTTCTTGGTGCCATCATGAAATATTACTAACACACTTGGAGGGAATTTCAAGAGTCATTTGACACACCTAGAGGGTACTTCAAGGTTTGTGTGTCTTGTTTCAAGGATGTCATGAGAGCCATTTTACATGCCCTGGTGCTATCACGAGACTTAGCTGACATGTTTTGATGTCTCCATATGATCTGGGTGAAATATCTAGAGGAAATTGTGAGGCCTAGATGGTGAGCCTAGAGGGTTTCATGAGACTTGGGTGGAATGCTTTATGGGTTCCATGTGACTTTCTCTAACATGCTGAGGGGAATTTGCATGATCCAAATAGTATACCAAAGGATCATTTCATGATCTAGGAAACATGTTTTGGTGATACCACATGACCTGGGTGGTTCATGAGAATCACATGAGGATTGGTATATATGTTCTTCGAATAAGTCTCTCATCTTTTTAGTCTTGGTTCCAGACTTTTATTTCATAAGCCTTATATTTTTTAGTGTAATATCATTTTATGTCTCGCTTGATTTAGCAGGTATGTGGGATGTTCTCCACATGACCTACCAAAATTTCTTCTTGTTATCTATGATTGATCATGAAAATTTCCTATGCCTGATGCATGATCGCTTTAGTTTTTCAATGAATCTTACCTGATAAAAGACTTTCCAGATTATTATATCCACTACTTTGAGAAATTCACTCTGATGCCAGGGTGTGCCGATGAAAGGTTACAAGGAAATGTTTGTTTATTTTTCATGTTGGGGTGGGGGATTTATAGGCCTTTCCACCTTTATTATTCACCACTTTATAAAATTTTTATTGTGAAAATCTAGATTGGATTCAGTGGAGGGATTTTATGTCATGCATTTCGCAAGATCTTTCTTTAAGACATTCTAGGGGTGTTGTATGATTTTCAGCAAATGCAAGATCATCCCATAAATGCCCATTTTATTCAATTTTGGACTATTAAATGTGTCTTAATGAATCATGTAGACATGCTAAGGGTCTTCCATATTATCAATATGACATGTCTAAGGACTTTAACAAGATTAGGATGCCCGCTGAAAGGCTTTCACATGATATTTTATTCCTTATCTGGGATAATCTGTGAGGTAGGGAAGAATTGTCAGGTGGATTTATGATATCAAACCAGATTTTCAAAGGGTATTGTGAGACTATGATGGTGAGTCACATGATTTTTATGACTGTAAGAGGCACCTGCCTTCTCGATTTTATTTTCTTCTTTTATTTTTTGAAGGCTATGAGATCTTGTGAGAATGTATGAGTGTTGTCAAATATAATCACTTTACCCATCAGTGATGTAAAACATGGCCAAGAAAAGGTCTTTTGGTGATGCATGATAATTTCATGGATAAATTATTCTTCTTATATTTGGAGCCAAAGGGGGATCAAAAGAATATTTGGACATGTATGAAGCCATTCATGTAATGGGGGTGACATGCTAGTGGGATCTTTCATGACCGGGAAAACATGTAACTGGGGATTATGCAGTGTCTTCAGGCTGAATGGGTGTGTCATGTGAGTTTTATGATAGCAAGAGGCCCTTGAATTTCCCTTTTTTATTTATTTTATTTAAAAAAGACTGGGTATCTTGTGTGGTTATGTAATTGTTTTTGAAGATAATCATTCTATCTATTTGTGATGCTTCTAATGATATTTACGACCATAAGAGGCTCCCACCTTTTGGATATTACCCTCTTATTTTCCAAATATTTTTGGATGACTTTTCCTGATCACGCCACCTGAAAATTATCATGACTTGGGGGTGTGTTTTTGGATACCTATGTGTGATCAATGAGTGTCTGGGGTGACTTTGAAAGAGAAAAAGTACTTTTCAAAGGATCTCATAGAGATCTTCCATAGGCTATGCGCTGCGTGTGACCATCTTCATGACCTTCCACTAGTCATGAGATCATGTGACTCTAGGAGATTCAAGTGATTCATGTGATCATGGACACTTTTTATTCCTCTTTTTGTAGGGGAAAATAATACCCATATTCAGGTATTTCATCCCTTATGGATTTTCTAATGCTCATTTGGCGGGTGTCAACAACTGCTTGAACCCTTTTGTAACTAGTTGTTCCTTATTGGTACCGAATTTTCCTTCCATGTCCACTTTATTCTTGAATATCCATTTGTAACCAAAAGGACTCACATCCACTATAGGATCTACCAAAATACAGAATTGGTTTTGTTACATGGAATCCATTTCAAAATTTATGGATTCTTACCACTTGGAAACATATGCTCTACTTACTACTTCCTTGTAGGTTAAAGGATTATTATTATTATCAACCAATAATTATTCACCATCCTCATTGATTATAAAACCATACCATTCCATTTATCTAACCTATATTGTACCCCCACATTGTATTTGTGTCTCTAAAACAACTTATTCTTCCATGGGGATTTGTGTAGTCTGTTCCTATACTAACTCTTGTATACCTTGAGCCTCAACTTAATCGAAGTATATCTCACTCCCACTATCTCTTTTAGAGATATTATCCTTCTCAAGGAATATAGAGTGTCTTTATAATATTAAATTTTTGTCTAAGGGGTCATATATGTAGCATCCCCTTGTTTCTTTGGGGTATCCTATAAAGGTACACTTTGTTCCTTGAGGTGAACGTTTTTTACCTGGAGATGATTTAAAAAACAATCCATAACCCCACACATGTAAGTATAAAAACATGGGTTTATTTACATTCCATAAATGGTATGGTATAGCATCTTCTGCTTTAGTTGGAGCTTGGTTTAGTGTTTGTGATGCTGTTTGTTACATGTATCCCAAAAAGGATAATAGAAGACTCACATAACTCATCATTGATCTCACCCTAACTAAAAATGTGAGATTATTCCATTAACTTACACCATTACACTGAGGTGTATAAGGATGAGTTATTTGAGATAGGATCTGAAACTCCCACAAGTAATCAATGAATTCTTGATTAAGATATTCTCCAGCACAGTCTGAGTGGAGGTTCTTAACCTTTTTACCAATCTAGTACTCAACTTAATTATTTTATTCCTCAAATTTATCAAATGAATATGACTTATACCACATTAATTAGACACATACATATCTATTAACATCATTAGTAAAAGGTATGAAGTATGAGTACCCACCCCTTTTATCAAAAGTAAATGGTCCAAAAATATTTGTATAAACTAATTTAATAACCTCTTTGGCCCTTTCAACTTTTACACAAAATGGGGATTTGGTCATTTAACCATGTAAACATGCATGACATACACCAAGTGATTATAGTTCAAAAGATTAGAAATATCCATATTGGTATAATATATTCAATAAATTTTTAATTTACATGACATGGCCAATAATTCCATAGTTGAGTGTGGAATGATTCATGTGAAGTAACTTTGTTATTGATTTCCATTACGTTGTTCTGGTAATTGAACACATAAAGACCATTATTTATATGAGATATATGATAAAAATTTATATATTTATAAAATAAGAAACATTTATTACTGTAACACCCCAAGCTTCCACTGTACGTTTCCCTTTGAATAATGAAATAGCTTGTATTGTATGCAACTTCAAGATTCTAACACACCGTGACCAATCAAACTAGCTGTTATGAATAACAATACCAACTTTTTAAAATTTTATAAATTTTATCTTTCAAAATGGACTTCATTTTTGGATTTGGAATATCGAAATTATCTTAGGGTGAATTTTTGGTATTTTTCTGAAAACTTTCAATTTTTGATGAATAGTGAAAAACACTGCATTATTGGATAACACCGAATTTTTTATTTAAATAATTTTTTATTTTATTTAAATTTATTTTAGGTCAAAATAGATACATAATAGCTATATAATTTCAATTTAATTAATTGGAGTCATTTTATAATAAGTTTAGATATATAAAAATTTTATTGAACTTTTTACCGTCTTTTACACACCTTCTATATGCATTTGCAAATTTGCATAAAACATAATTTTACCACTTCTGTGAGTAGAATTTCAAAAATAAAAGAGACACGGTTAGTATCAGTAAGTAAAATGTGGTTCAATAAGATGAAAATAATTTTTGGTGAATAGTAACTTTTTTACTTTTATTTACCATGGTTAAAAGTAAATAGGGTAATTAAGGTTAAAATTGATATCATAATTATCCTAAAACATGTCCTAATTCTATTGGATAAGTTTAATTAGACCAAAAACAACCTTCGGAATAAAATATGATCCTTTAGGTCCACTTAGATTAGATTAGGACATTTATTATTATTTTATTTAAAGAAGAGTTAAAAGAGTTAAAATCAATGTTTAATAACTAAATTTTTTTTTAATATAGGGTTATACATAAGATAAATTTGACTAGAAATATTAATTATAAAGTTAAAATATTTCCTACATAATGGTATTTTATTTACAGTTTTTATACATTAAATAATTAAATTTATTTATGACACAATGATGATACAGTAATTACATTATTAATTAAAGATTAAAATAATTGATATTATAAATATCCAAATAAATCTAATTTTGGACTTTTAATGGATTACACTAATTTTATAGGTTAATATGACTTGTTAGGTTTGATTAAATGAATTTTTTCGAAGTAATAATGATGTTATGAATTTAACAAAAACAAAAAACCAAATAGTGTCAACATTGACATAAAAGAGTTTTAAAAAATATATTATATTATTAATTGATATCCAATTCCTAAAAATATAAGGTTCAGAAAAAGTGCTTAAATAATTTATATATGTTATTAATTAACCACTTGAGGTTCTATTTGAAGTTTATAGTAAGTTTATTAACCATATAATATAAAAATACAAAGAGACATGGTAAATGTCAAACTACTTAACTAAGCGTTAAATCTAAAAGATAAGGTTAATATGATGACCTAAACCAATCTAAAACCTATTGGTTGAGAGGTTTTCGAAACATAATCACCTTAGAATTTAAATAATTCATTTTGGATCCATTAGAAACCGAAAATGATTTTATTATAAAATAATATTTTTTGTTTTTCCTAAAGTGACCCTCACCTCTCTTATAAAAGGGAACCTCCCCTTCTCTCAAATTCACACCTTAAAAGCCATTTTTATCGGCCAAAACCTACCCAAATATCCTCTGAACTATCCTAAATTAATCCTAGAGGCCTTCATTTAGTTATAAATCCAACCTAAGGAGCCCTTTTGATCAAATAAAAAGGAAGAACCCGAAGAAGAGGTAAATATTTAATCACCTCTTTCATGTTCTTTTCTTCTTCCACTTCCTCTTTCTTTGTTGTTTCCATTTTAAAATAATAAATCCAATATCTTATATATACTATGATGTTATTATAAAAATGGTACAACCATATTAATTATTCTATCCATCCTATAAATGACAAAGTCACCATACGTGCGTACGTACGGATTACCGTCTCCACGTCGTGGTGTACTTTGTTATTCAAACAGTTCATCATTTGGATGAGTATAATAATGAGTATAAATTATGTAAATAATAAATATAATATGAAAATTATTCTTTATATATGATATACCATCCAATTATATATTATTTTAATATAAAAAGAATGATATTGTCGCTCGTGCGTATGTACGGATTACCATCTCCACGAACGCGATGAGATTCATTCCCCATCGTAATCATTCAAGAATAATTTTAATTTTATGATTAAAAATAATGTTTATGAACATAATATAATTCTGTATATGAATAAAATACATCATATCCATAACAAACATGGCTTATGTAACTAATCATGTAAAGGAAAACAAATCACTTAACACCCAAAATGATGATACTACTAAAATATCATTAAAAAAACAATATTAGAAGATCATATATGATATCATATTAATGTATATGGTTATTTTATAATTTAATAACATTTATTTCACCATTATATAGGAGGTTAACTTACCCTTGACCAAGGAAATGTACAAGGTAATGGTTAATTTCACAATATCTTTATTGTCCGAGGTTGTGTTTACGTAAGTATCTACTAAGACCTCTTTATCATCCACATCCATGTTTTTTAAAACTGTATTTCAATTTTTTTTTACTATTTACTAGACTATACGTTAAAGTCATTTATACCCTTTTTTTAAATTTTATAAAGGTTTGAAAGGAATCTTTTTGTTGTTTTCCAAACAAGGTACCTTATGATATTTTCGACAAAATTAAGGTAAGAATATTTTTTAACTTATACGGCGGGTGTAGCTATTTTCTGCCATTATAAAAACTTCATAGCTTCCCTTACAAGATTATAAGAATATTTTCAAAATAAATGTTTTCTTTTATAATTATATTACTTTTAAATGATTTCAAAATAGAAAGAGATATTTCTCTAAAAAAGTGTTTATTTCATCTATGTCAACATCCTTTGATGGATTGTAAGCTTATTTGAAGTTGATTTATTATGATACAAATCTTCTATATTGTATTTAAGGTTTTGTGATATGTCTGACCATGGATTTGTTATTTTTATACCATTCATGGTTTATGGACAAAGTATTGACATTTCATATGCTAGTTTTAATATGAATGTTTATGTTTTGTTTAAACCTTTTCATATGAGGAATGAATTGGACTTAGTAAGTATTGGGTGGAGCCTGCTATAGCTCCTTGATGCATCGGTAGGTCTCATGAGACAAACTAGTGTCTTGGAACAAGGCCTTGAAAAAATATTATTTGTAGTCTTGTCATAAGGCCTTGACTGTGTGGTTATAAAGTCTGGCATTATGAATTCCATCATTATGAAAGTGGCTATTGATATTGCATGTGATTATTCGACTAGTAGAATATCCATGTGAACAAGTAAATGGAATTATTTGATTTTATCTTTTCCATATTATGATGAAGTTTAAGTTGAAAAGGCTTTTGTTTTATTCTTACATTTCCTTAAATGTTTATGCTTATTTATGAAAGTTTCAACTATATTGTTATCCTTACTGAGCATATGAGCTCACCCCTTTATATGTTTTATTTTTCCCAAGATGGGAAGAAGTATATTATAACTGAGCTATAGGGATATTATAAGGGATATGCGTGAGGCCTATGGAGACTATGTTGTTGTAGTTTTTCATTTTATAATATAATGAAAAACTTATGAATGTATATAGTATTTACAATGCTACTAAACTGATCGGTCTTTCGGGATTTGATCCCTTGTGATCACGCCAATGTTATGTAATAATGAAACGACTCTAGGTAACTGGGGTCAGGGAATTACAGTTGGTATCAGAGGAATTTTAGTACAAACCTTGGAAGATTGATTTAGAAAAACTCTTTTTTGAGAACATTACTCTAAGATAGACTTTGAGGATTAGTATAGAAGAACTTCATATAATTTTGGTACTGTAGAGATTTTGTGATTTTTCCAAGAAGTACATGACTGTCTAGATACGAGAAGGTAGAGGCGGCTCTGGCACATATGTACCTAGGGGTAAAACCCAAAAACACCGCTTTGAGATAGACTCGAATGAAAATTGGTGCACGAAAACGGGCCTTGCTGCACTCTTGGTTACGAAACTCCTGGGGGATATTCTTAGGACAATTATCATTTCTTTAAAAAAATTATGAAGGGTTTATGTATAGAATCCCACCTTTTTAATACATAACTTTTCATTACATTTTACATACAGAGGATCTTTAAAGTCTAGTGTATTGAAAATCAGGAACAACAAAACTTGATTACAACATAAAACATTCTTCTAAAACACTTGAAGGACTTCATCATAGGTTCATCCTACGTACAACTATGACATCTCATATCCTGGAGACATACATCAAAGGAAAACGTGATTAGAATTCTCAGAAAGGGAAACAAGAGAAACATTTTACATGTGAACTTGAGATACATAAAAAAAGTCATGATAAAAACATTAAGGCGTGAGAAAGAGATCATGAGGCAAACCATAATAAAAATAACATGTTTCATAAATTGAAGATGTGGCTACAAAATTTAACTTATACTATCATTTCAGTTCACCAAGGTCCATCCCTAAGGAGTCATTAAAAAATTACCAAGGTTATTCACCAAGGTATCGTTAAAATGGTCATCTCTAGAGATTAAGTCTTTACCCAATGCATTGGTGCGCTATCAGGGCGCACCCTTAATTTTTCTTTATTATCATTTGATACACATATATCATCATAAAACATTTCATAAATAACCCATATATCATAAAAGAAATGGGTTTCATTTCATAATCATAACGTTTTAAAAACTGCTTTAAAGACACGATCTTTATGTCACTTTAAACCCACACAAAATGGAAAGCGAGTTTCATGTATGTAAATCCCAGAATTAAAATATAAAATTTTGATATATATGTGAATACCCCTATAGAAGAAAGATATTTGAGTATTCATTTAATAAAATAAAATAATTTGAGAAAAAGAAAAGATATTTTGAGACAAAAATTTTACAGTATAATGACTATGTTACAGGGTTTTAAAAAACATTGAAAAGAGAGAGGACATGGGTAACCCACTAATAAATGATCCATAAAACCGTAGGGGGACAGAATATAAAGTATTTGAGAACATGTTAATGAAATTTTAAAGATATACCATATGAAATGAAGATCTTGAAAGGAAGACAAAAATAAGATTTCTCTTATGAAAATTCGGCAGCCCAACGACGTTACTTAAAACTTCAAAAAATGAATTGATGAGATCAAATAGGGTATCTCATAATATGAACATAAAAAGTACATTATGATAGATATAGAATATCATACCCCAAAATAATAAAATTAACTTGAAAGAAATGACATGAAAATAGAACTAGAAAAATGAGAAGGGTGGAAGAATCCCTTACAAAAATTCAGCAGGCTAATGACGCCACTTAAACATTCATAAAATGAAATGATGAGAGTAAGAGGGGATATATCATCATATTATCATAAAAAGGTCAGTAATAGGAATATAAAAGAACATCCACAAACATAAGAAAATGGGGATTAAATGAAATGACATAAATGAGAGTACTTGAAAAGAAAGAGAGAGGTAAGATCCCTTACAAAAATTTGGCAGCCTAACGATGCCACTAAAACATTAATAAAATGAAATGATGAGAGAAAGAGGGGGTCTCTCATCATATGAACATGGAAAATAATGTAATATGAATATAAAATAACACCCCCAACATAAGAACATGGGGCTTAAAAGAAATGACATAAATGAGAGTACTTGAAAAGAAAGAGAGATGTAGGATCCTTTACCTTGAAGAGTAACTTTGAAAGCATGAAGGTCTGGACCTTGGGAGTCTTGAGGGAACCTTGAGAGGACTCCTTGGGAGGTAAGGATACCCAAACTTTGTTGAGGAGGATTTTGGAATGGAAAGGATGAGAGAATGGATTGGTATTTATAGGGGAAGTGAGGGGACACGACATTAATGGCCAATGAACACCTCATTAGTGGTATTGGAAAAACCATGGGCTTTCCCATGGAATTTTCCCATGGTATTGGCCAATTGGGACACCTAATACCTTATCTTACTATTCATAAGTCGACCAGAATTATTACATAATTATTACATCCTTAATGATGTCATTAAACACCCAAAACTCTAAAATGGAAATTCACTATTCACCAAAAATTCAACTTTCTCAGAAAAATCCCAAAATTTCAACTTAACCAACTATCGATTCTTTGATTTCAAAAATGAACTCCATTTTATAAAAATAATTTTCTAAATATTTTTAATTTGATTTTTAAAAAAATTACTATTCACTGAAAATTCTACTGTTTGGCCCAAAAATTCACCTCAACCAAATATTGATGCTCTGATTTCAAAAATGAACTCCATTTTATGAAAATAATTTTCTAAATATTTTTAAATTAATTAAAAAAACACTATTTATCTAAAAAAAACTAATACTTAACCAATAATTTCTGAAACAGTTATTTGCCTATTTTATTGAATCAGATTACTTAATCAAGGTGCTTAAATTATATTAATACTTTCTTTAAGTGAGATTACTAAATCCATTTGATCACATTACTAATCATAAGCATAAAATCACTATTCATAATTTAATATTCATCAAAAATTAAGTTGATCTTATTAGACTCTAAATTTCTTACTGAACATAACCATAGAAGATCATTTTTTGAAAATCATTACACATTATTAATTATTTGAGGTTTACATAAATATTTTTAAAATATACTTTTTCTAAAATTCATCAATAATATGCATACTATATTTATCCGGACATTTTGAAAATTCACAAAACTCACTATAAGAAGAAATCACAATTTTTATTTTAATCAAAGGATTACACATGGCAGTTACGGTCTCATTACATAGCCCCTTATAACACCAGCATAGAACCTAAGAGTAAGGTGTGCTAGGGTGAAAAAATATTTGGCCGGCTCAGCCAACAATGCCCGAGTAGTGATTTCTATCAGCTTGAACTTCTCACAATGGCGATTCCGTTCTAGCTTCACACGATGAAGTTCGACTTGGGTTTGGTCTAGGGCAAAGCCCAAAGGTGATACCTCCTTCCCGATATCCATCATATGGGCTTTGATTGGCCCGAGACTACTGGATGGGGCCATCAAATCTTCTTTCTATATTAATTATCCAAGATCACTTGTATTTATAGACAATAATTGCAACATTTATTTTCCAACAGTCATATTGACCAACAATCATATAATAGTCGAAACCCAATGGTCTTATTTTAATTATACTCATTTTATTAAATGAAATGGTTTTGTTGAGTATAAAAAAAATAACACACAAAGTTAGGAAACAAAATTTATTCAAAATTTTAGGTTGTTACATTATGAGTATATACTTCCTCAAAGAAATTTTTTTTATGATTATGGATTATATCCATAAACTATTCAATTTATGTTAAGTGTTTTACAAGGTTTGTAATTATGTATTTTGATTCATAAACTAATCTAGTGTATGTCATTGTTTAGAAATGGCACATAGTGGAAGGAATGGAAACCATAACAATGCATGTAATCCATATAGGGATTTCCATCTTACTCAAGATAATTATAGTGGAGCTGGTGAATCAATTGGTGCTGATCAGCTTATCACCATACTGGGACAACTCACTCAGGTTATGAATAATAACCTTACCCATATGTAGCACCCAGATCAACAACACGGAGGATCAATGTTAGACCGCTTCATGAGGAAAAAAACACCAACATTCAATGAGAGTAAAAATCCATTAGCAGCTGAGCAATGGATAAATTCCATAGAGAAAATATTTCATGCTTTGGGGAGTAGCGAAAGGGAAAAAGCTATCATGGTAGTTTATCACCTCATGGGAGATGCAGATAAATGGTGGTCATTGATTCAAAACACAAAGGAAGATGATGAAGTATAAAATATAGAATGGAGGGAGTTTAAGGAGATTTTCTTAGAAAAATACTTTCCTCATGACCATCGAGCAGACATGGAAAAAAAATTTCTGAGTCTGAGGCAAAAAGAGGATTAGAATGTTGCAAAACATGAGGTGAACTTTACCAGGTTAGCAAGGCATGCAGCAGATTATCTATGTAACCCAAGGAGTAAGATTTATCAATTCTTGGATGGGTTAAAACCATTTCTTCATCGAGCATTAGTATCACAATCCTTCTCATCATACGAAGATGTTGTCTCATGTGCTATCAAGACAGAAAAAGAATTCTCTAAGTCTTACGACTTTAAAGAAAAGCAGTAGAAGAAGAGATCTGCTGAACACTCTGGAAATGGAAATAAGGGGAAGAAGGGAAAAGTTGAATATCTATACTGCAGTAAATGTGGGAAGAAACACCCCGGTACTTTTCTAAAGGGAATGAGAGTATGTAACAAGTGTGGTGAAAAAGGCCACCAAGCTCATGATTATAAGGGGAATAAAGTGCATGTCAATGTTGAATGCTACAATTGTATAGATAAGGGGGATTATGCAAATGAATGTTCAAAGAACCAAGGTAACTTACCTTAGAAAAGGCAAAGGGAGCAAGGACAAGCTTATGAGATCACTACTACTGAGGTTGAAGCTTCGAAAGATGTGGTGGCGGGTAATTTAATGGTTTCCTCAAGTTTATCCAATGCTTTATTTGATTATGGATCATTGAATTGTTTCATATCTTCTCAGTTTTCTAAGAAAATTAGATATTTTCAATTTGACTTAACAAGGGAGTTGTCAGTAAAAACGCCCAAGAGAAGTATCATCACAACAATGTTTTGTAAATTAGCTCCCATTAGGGCATATAAATGTTCTTTATCTCCTAATCTCATCGTCACACTCATGATTTAATTTGATATAATTCTCGGTATGAATTAGATTTCAGACCGTGATGTGAAAATTTATTATAAGAAGAAAGAGTTTACAATTTTCAATGATGATAAGGAGTACCTTATTGTCATGAACCGCCTTCACCAAGATGAGAGATAAGGGAAAATAGGTTGCCATACCCTTCATTCTTCAAGTTGAAGGAGAGATAATGACCCTCGAGACCCACCTTTAATAGGTCCTGGAGTGGCGACTAGCACCAAGGGTATAGAATCACACACAAGATGGAAGGAATTATCCTTTTTATTTAATAGGATCAGGAGATAAGATAGTAAATCCCAACAACACAAAAAGTGGAAGTACAGGTAAAGCCAAAACAAACCATTCTCATATGCATGTTCCAAAAGTAAATGATACAAAAGTAAAAGAAAACACCAAAACGAAGTACCAAAAGAATGAAAAACAACAACAAAAACTATCCCGATGTCTAAACAAGTATGACCCTGCACAATCCCTGAAATCCTCCTCGAATCCTGAAAATAGTTTTATATACGTAGGGTGAGCATAAAAGTATACTCAGTAGGGAATACCAAAAGCTCTTGTGCACAAGTGGGGAGGCATTCTAATGCCCTATGAGAAAATAGATAACCAAAGCACCTAGAAAGGAAAACTATCCACCCAAGCCTCACCAAGGAACACTCCCCAAATAACGCAAGTCAAGTAATGTATAGTAATATCTCATCGATATTTGGGTACCCCGTGCCACTCCCCCACTGGTTATTGAAGACATCCTATGCATTGAACCTCTCCCGCCATTCTCACCGCAGTCCCACTCCCACACCCTGCCCACACACACCTAGTACACAACCACACATCCCACCCACAAACACCTGGGCCACAAAAACCACCAGTAACCACGCCCGCAAACACCTGGTCCAGAACAACTACTGCCACACCTGAAGACACCTAACCCTCATCCCAAAGACACTTGGGAAACAACCTGCCCGCACACACCTGGGAAACCACTACAACTACCCTACCCAAAGTATCTTGGGCTATAATGGACCAATGGCCATCACAGCCTGCCCGATGTGTCTTGGGATATTCAGGA
This sequence comes from Viscum album, assembly GCA_963277665.1. Lineage (NCBI taxonomy): Eukaryota > Viridiplantae > Streptophyta > Magnoliopsida > Santalales > Viscaceae > Viscum > Viscum album. The sequence continues at coordinate 1,282,768,454 of OY728153.1, forward strand.
AAGGGAGAAGAAAAAGAGCTAATAACCAGCCACTGAAATGAGTGTTTGAAAAAACACCCTCCCCCATGAAATGGGGGTGTTTGGCACCAGGTGCTCAACTTGGGTGGGGTGTGAATAAAAAAAATAAGAACTACAATTATATAATATATATAACAAGAACTCATCCCAACCTAGGAGTTCCAAAACCAATTTAAGCAAAAACACCCTCGTTACTATTCATTCACAAGAAACACCGAACCCACGACCATGTCACCACTCATCCCGGAAAACAATTCCCCACTGAGCCCATTCTCGTTTTCATGTTCAAGTGATCCCATTTAAGTAAATTCTTCACTACTGGGCAAATAATAGGCATAACCACAATTCGGATAAAGAGAAACACCCAAATAGTAATTTAAGAATTCACACCCAGTTCTCTTGTAAAGTCACAACAATAAAGGGATCCGTGTGATCCATCAAAGTACTGGAACCAAACCAAGGCTCGAGATACAACCCCACACAGCTTTAGATTCACAACCAACATCCATTCCACAACAGAGGATCCCATCCCCATCCACATCACCCTATAAGCATCAAGCAGAACAACACACCAACCACCAAAACAGAGTAGGGTAACTTCCAGGTTCAAGCACATAATTCATTAGATTCTTCTTTTTATTGGTTAACCAGGGTGACCACATAAGGATTGTGGTTCACTGGGCATCTATTTAACCAACCGAGTTTAGGTGATTAACTAATTTCCATGTTACAGTCATTTAATCATCACATGAGACAGGGGTTCATTAGTGCACAAGGAAAGACCACCAATGACCATGATTTTCAGTGAGGATAAGCCCATACAGTTCACAATACATAGAAATTATAAAAGAGTACAACATAATTTTCAAACTCACCCCATCATTCTTTAACAGTCTGTTTATTATCTTTGTTAAGGTTTGGTTTCGTCCATTCCCACAGAAACAGTAGCTTACCCACCCCACATGATTCATAGTAAGGAGATATGAAGGAAAATACCTACCTGGTTGATCAAGGATCAAATTTCTTCTCTACGTTCCAAGAACTAGGGATGCACGACTTGTAGGGGAGGAATATCAGGGACTCAAAGGGTGAGAATAAAGGCTCCAGAACATGCGCACCACTTGCCTCGGGAAGGGGAACTCCAAACTCAAAAAGAAGAAAAGAGACTAGCCAAGAGGAAAAACAAATAATTTCTAGCATGATATAAAGATGAGATACCATTGTTACAGGATATAAACTTTTAAATGGCTATAAAGTCAGATCGTGGTTTCACCACATAGTTGTGTGGTTATGAACGATGGAATTAATTTTCATTTAACAATTCTCCTCAGAGAGGTGGTCATAATGGCTATGCGTTAAATAACTTTCTTTAACCATAAGGAAATGCGTAACAGGGGCAGATCTGGAAGGTACGGGGAAGGGCGTGACACCGAGGAAAAACCACATATTTTGGTAAGTTAAGGGTTTCCAGACTCTTGGGGGATTTTAGATATTATTTATGGGCTTTAAATGTCTTTGAAAGGGGTCATTAAATCATCTTTACGTCAAAAGATATGTTGCGGGAACAGAAAAGTTAGGAATTGGGAAAGAACAAAGACCGCTCGGCGAGGACACAATGTCACCGTCATGGTGCCATTTTCACGGTGCCACTATCCCAGTGCCACCCTCAGTGTGCCACCGTCATGGTGCCACCCTCAGGGTGCCACCGCCACGGTTTCACCCTAACTGTGCCACTTTCACGGTGCCAACTTCATGGTGTCACCCTCACGGTGCCACCGTCACGGTGCCACCATCACAGTGCCACCATCATGGTGGAGCCGTGTTTTGGAACAGTAATGGACTAGGTGGGTCTGGGCCATTACATCAGATACCTCTCAAACTATTCTCTCCCTCAAGAATGAAAACTAGACCCGAAGAAAAGAGGGGTTCTGAACAACCACCTCGAAAGATACCTCTCAGGAGTGAACCTCATTGATATCTAGGAACACCTCTCCCTCAAGTAGCCAGGCAACACTTGAGGGTCAAACTGTCCAGTCATATGGGTTAGAGAGTTTCTTCCTCCATGTCAAGATACTATCCGCTTTGGGTGGCACTGACTCGCCCGCACAGGTTTAATTGCATCCACCTTAATGCATCTTGATTAGGGATTGGGTCCTCCCTACCCATAGTTAGGACTCCTCACACACATCCACATAATAAGGGAAACCACATGTTCTATAGTTAACAAGGTAAAGCATTCCATCACAAATAATTACAAAAAAAAAAAACATAACAAAACTTAAAACAGCTCTGGGTACTGGGTGCGCATCTGCGTCTCCCGTTCCCAAGTACTCTCCTCGAGCCCACCATGCCACCAAAACACATTAACCAAAGGTATGGTCCATCCACAGAGAACCTTCTCCTCACGATCCTCGATCCTCGCTGGTCTTTCCACAAAAGTCATGTCATCCTCTATATCTAGCTTTCCCCAGTCGAGGACGTGTGCATCGTCATGTAGATATCGTTGGAGTTGAGAAACATGGAAGACATCGTACAGGATTAGTAATGGTGGTGGTAGCGCTAGCTGATAAGCCACTTCATCGACCTGCCGCTGCACTTCAAACGATACGATGAACCTGGGAGAACCCCTGCCGAACCTTCATTGCCCACGCCGAGGGGAGACCTTCAAGAACATGTGGTCCCTGACCTCGAACTCCAAGGGTCTCCTCCTATTATCGGCATATGATTTTTTCTGGTCCTGGGATGCCTTCATCCTCTCCCATATAAGCCGAAACTTCTCTGTTGTGATCTACACCACCTCCGAGCCAAGAACACCTCCCTCCTCGACCTCTGTCCAGTACACGGGTGAGTGACACATCCTCCCATACAAAGATTCAAATAGAGCCATGCCAATGGTAGAGTGATAGCTATTGTTTTAGGAAAACTCCACTAGAGGCAAGTGTTGTTCCCACGATCCCCCAAAGTACAGAATACATGCTCGCAGCATATCTTCCAATGTCTGGATGTGCGCTCTATCTGTCCATCTGTCTGGGGGTGGAAAGAAGTGCTAAGACGTAGCTGGGTGCCAAAAGCATGCTGTAATCCTCTCTAGACTCATGAGGTAAACCGTGCATCCCTATCCAAGATTATATATCTTGGGACTCCGTGCAACTGCACCACCTCATCCACGTACCTTTGTGCTAGGGAATCCACCGTACTTGACTCCTTGATTTCTAGGAAGTGGGCCAATTTTGTCAGTTGGTCCACCACTACCCAGATAGCATCGCAACCCCCTTGAACTCTGGGTAGTCCCATGATGAAATCCATCGAGATGTCGTCCCAATTCCACTCAGGGACATCTAAAGGTTTCAACAGACCCCCTGGGATGCAATGTTCAGCATTCACCTGCTGACACATGAGGCACTTTTCTACGAACTCTCCCACCACCCGCATCACCCTGGTCCACCAGAACTGACCTCTCAAGACCCAATACATTTTGGAAGCTCCCGGGTGTACTTCCAGGGGTGATTTGTGGAACTCAACAAGAACTCTCCCACGTGTCATCTCCAGAACAAATAAATTCCCTCTAAAAGGCATTCGATTCTGACTATCCTCCTTCTACCCCTCCGGAGCATCGCCATGGTTAACCTGGTCACACATTACTTCACTCTCTATGTCTCCCCACTGAGACTCCTCCACCTTCCTTAGGAGAGAGGATTGCACTGTCATCTAAAACAGACAACCTCTACCACCATCCTCCCTTACATCCAGGTGTAGGGCAGCCAACTCCTCCATCGCCTTCCAAGCATCTGCTGACTCTCGAACCGCATCCTTCTGCAACTTCCTACTCAAGGAATCATCCACCACATTCCCTTTTCCTGAGGTGTAGTAAATATCAAAGTGGTAGTCTTGAAGGAAATCCATCCACCTTTTCTTCTATAAATTCAGGTCCCATTGGGAGAAGATATACTTCAAGCTTTTGTGATCTGTGAAGACCACAAAGCGCTCCCTGATGAGGTAATGCTGCCACAACTTTAGTATGATGACCACCAGAAGCTCCAGATCGTTAGTGGAATAATTACACTCCTGGGGAGGTAACTGTCTAGACCCATAAGAGATCACCCATTGTCATTGCATCAGAACACACCTGAGGCTTTGTCCTAAAGCATCACAGAACACCTCATATGCCACCCCTTCTTCTGGAAATATCAGCACTGGGGCACTTACAAAATTCTCCTTCAGATAGATAAAGGGTATCTCTCACTGACCATCCCATACAAAAGCCTAGTCCTTCTTGGTAAAAGCTATCAAAGGTGATGCAACTTGGGAGAAGTTGGGTATGAACCTCTGGTAGTAACCTGCCAGTCCAAGGAAACTACGAACCTCTGCCATGTTCTTGGGTTCTGCCAAAGAAACAACCACATTGACCTTCGATGGGTCCACCACTATTCCCTGCTCGGACACCACGTGCCCAAGGAAGTGCACTTCTTGCATTCAGAACTTGCACTTGGACAATTTCCCATAGAGTTGGTGCTGTCAGAGGGCCTCTAAAACTATTCTCAGGTTCTCAATATGATCCTCCTCTGACCTTGAGTAGATCAGGATGTCGGCAATAAACATGACTATGAACTGATCTAGGTATTCCCGAAAGACAGAGTTCATGAGTCCCATGAACATAGCTAGTGCATTCGTAACACTGAATGACATGACTACAAACTCAAAGTGTCCATACCTACATCTGAAGGTAGTATTAAAGATGTCTCCCTCCTTCACCCTCAACTGGTGATATCCAGACCGCAGATCGATCTTAGAGAACCAACCTTCTCCCCTCAGCTGGTCAAAGAGATCATCTATCCTCGGAAGAGGGTAGCGATTCTTGACCATCACTTGATTCAGTCTCCTGTAGTCTATGCACAATCTCATACCACCATATGCCTTCTTTTCAAACAAGACAGGAGCACCCCATGGTGATGCACTTGGTCGAACAAAACCCTTCTTCATCAGATCGTCAATCTGAATCTGCAACTCCCACAACTCAGAAGGTGTCATCCAGTAGGGAGCCATCGAAATCGAACGGGAACCAGGTTGCAAGTCTATTTCGAACTCAACAACACGTCGAGGGGGTAGAGTCGCCACCTCTTCAGGGAAGATGTCCATAAACTCACCGAAGATTCCTGAGACTTCCACCATTTCTATATCTGCTGACTCCACTGACAGTTCAGCTAACAAGTAGAGGAGGGGCTCCACTCGCCGGTTACCTTCCTGGTAACCCCGCTCGCTGATGAAAGTCACACATCGGCTGCCCAATTCTGAAAACATGATCCTTCCTCAGAAGCAGTAAATAATGGCACATACAGAGAACAACCAGTCAATGCCTAGGATGACATCATATTGATGTATCTGAAATAGTAGAAGATCCCTAGTTGACTAATGTGGCCCTATCATCAATCTACACCCTCAACAAACATAAAACAAGTTGGTCTAACCTACGACTAGTGTACTCAACACCAGGGGAACTAGAAGTCTCTCTGCATCTAGACCCAGAGCACGGGCCAGATTGGGCATAACAAAGGAGTACAAATCTCCTATATCGAACAAGGCATAGGCAATTGTACTAAACAAGCTGATCGTCCTCCTCCTCTCGGTCAGTCCTCTACCGATCGACCAAGTCAACCTTCTGGGCCTCGATCACCCGAACTACTCGTGGTCATCTCTCAGGTGTCATATCTACAAGGTAAACAAAGAATTCCTAAGCTCGAGTGGTGTAGAATATTTTTCTTAAATCTTATTAGACTTCTTATTCATTTTAAATTCCCAATTACCCATGAAACACAAGAACACAAGTCATTATGATGCATGTACCTTCCCTAGGGTCTCTACCCTAAAATCAGTGTAGCCTTACTTGGTCGTTCGGTAGGCCTAGAGTCCTTGCATCGGATCACGGGGGCCCCTAAAATCCCATGTCCTAGCTGGTATTCCTTGGCCTATTTCATGCACCAAGATTGTCCAACACTATTGCCTTAAAATCCCATGAAATCCTCACAGTTACTAACTTCGAACTCCATCCTATCTCTCAAACTTCTACCTCTAGTACCTTATTTTCATGACCCACCTTCACCAAGATGAGAGAGAAGGGATAGTAGGTTTCCAAACCCTTCCTTCTTCAAGTTTAAGGAGAGATAATGACCCCTGAGATCTGCCTTCAATAGGTCCCGGAGTGGCGACTAGCACCTAGGGTATAGAATCACACGCAAAATGGAAGACATTACCATCTTTATTTAATATGATCGAGAGATAAGATAGTAAATCCCATCAACACCAAAAAGTGTAAGTACAAGTAAATCAAAAAAAAAACCATTCTCATATGCATGTTCCAAAAGTAAATGATACAAAAGTAAAATAAAACCCAAAAAAGAAGTACCAAAAGAAAGGAAAACAACAACAACAACTGTCCCAACATCTGAACTAGTACAACCCTACACGATCCCTGAAGTCCTCCTCGAAACCTAAAAACAATTTTATATAGGTAGGGTGAGCATACAAGTATACTCAGTAGGGAAAACCAAAAGCTCTCGTGCACATGTGGGGAGACATTCTAATTCCCTATTAGAAAAGAGATAACCAAAGCACCTAGCAAGGAAAACTATCAACCCAAGCCTCACCAAGGCACAATCCCTAAATAAATCAAGTCAAGTAATGTATAGTAATAGCACATCGATATATGGGTACCCTGCGCCACTTCCCCAGTAGTTATTGAAGACATCCTACTTATAGAACCTCTCTCGCCATTCTCACCGCAGTCCCACTGCCACACCCAACCCGCACACACATGTGCCACAACCACACATCCTGCCCGCAAACACCTAGGCCACAAAAACCACGCGTAACCACGCCGGAAAACACCTAGGCCAGAACAAATATTGCCACGCCCAAAGACACCTGGGCCTCATCCCAAAGACACTTGGGAAACAACCTGCCTGCACACACCTAGGCAACCACCACAACTACCCTGCCCGAATAATCTTGGGATATATTGGACCTCAGGCCATCACAGCCTACCTGATGAGTCTTGGGCTATTCGGGAAAGGGAGCAAAAAAGGAGCTAATAACCAGCCACTCATAGGAGTGTTTGAAAAAACACGCCCCCCCCCATGAAATGGGGGTGTTCGACACTAGGTTCTCAACTTGGGTGGGGCGCGAATAAGAAACATAAGATCTAAAATTATATAATATATATAACAAGCACTCATCCCAACCTAAGAGTTCCAAAACCAATTTAAGCATGAACACCCTCATTACTATTCATTCACAAGAGACACTGAACCCACGACCATGTCACCACTCATCCCAGAAAACAATTCCCTATTGAGACCATTCTCATTTTCATGTTCAAGTTATCCCATTTAAGTAAATTATGCACTACTGGAAAACTAACAGGCATAACCACAAGCCAGAGAAAGAGAAACAACCAAACAACAATTTAAGCATTCACACCCGGTTCTCTTGTAAAGTCACAAAAACAAAGGGATCCATGATATCCCTCAAAGTAATGGAACCAAACCAAGACTTGAGATACAGCCCCCCCACAGCTTCAGATTCACAACCAACAACCGCGACACAACAGAGGATCCCATCCCCATCCACATCACCCCATAAGCATCAAGAAGAACAACACACCTACCACCAAAATAGAGTTGGGAAAATTCCAGGTTCAATCACATCATTCATTAGGTTCTTCTTTCTGTTGGTTAACCGGGGTGACCACATAAGGATTGATGTTCACTGGGCATCCATTTAACCAACTGAGTTTAGGTGATTAACCAATTTCCATGTTACAGTCATTTAATCATCACAAAAGACAAAGGTTCATTAGTGTGCATGGAAAGACCACCAATGACCATGATTTTCAGTGAGCATAAGCCCATACAGTTCACAACATATAGCAATTATATAAGAGTACATCCTAATTTTCAAATGAACCCCATCATTCTTTAACAGTCTGTTTATTATCTTTGTTAAGGTTTGGTTTCATCCATTCCCACAGAAGCAGTAGCATACCCACCCCACATGATACACAGTAAGGATAGATGAAGGAAAATCCATACCTAGTTGATCAAGGATCGAAGTTCTTCTCTACGTTCCAAGAACTGGGGATGTGAGACTTACAGAGGAGGAACGTCGAGGACTCCAAGGGTGAGCAGAAAGGCTCCAGCACAGGCGCACCACTTGCCTCGGGAATGGGAACTCCAAATGCACAAGGAAGAAAAGATACTAGCCAAGAGGAAGAAGAATGAATTTCTAGAGTGATATAAAGATGAGATCCCATTGTTACGGGATATGGAATTTTGAATGGCTATAATGTCAGATCATGGTTTCACCACGTAGCTGGGTGGTCACAAACGATGGAATTAATTTTCATTTAACAATTCTCCTCAGAGAGGTGGTCATAACGGCTATGCATTAAACAACTTTCTTTAACCATAAGGAAACACATAACAGGGGTAGATTTGGAAGGTATGGGGAAGGGTGTGACACTGATAAAAAACCACAGGTTTTGGTAAGATAAGGGTTTCCTGACTCTTAGGGGATTTTAGATATTTTTTATGGGCTTTAAATGGATTTGAAAGGGGGAATTAAATCATATTTACGTCAAAATATATGTTGCGGGAGAGGAAAAGTCGGGAACTTGGAAAAAACAAAGACTACTCGGTGGGGAAACGGTGCCACCCTCATGGTGCCACTATCACTGTTCCACCCTCACGGTGCCACCGTCACACTGTCACCCTTACGGTGCCACCGTGACCGGTGCCGCCGTCACAGTGAAGCTGTGTTTTGGCAAAGTAATGGATCAGATGGGTCCAAGCCATTACACTTATCTTTAGAGAAGAAATGTCACCACCTGATTCTTATCTAGATCCACCCCCAGTAGCTCTACTAAATTAAATTATTAGGGATAATGAGAATGAAATAATTATGGGATAGGAAAAAAATGTTCGAATAGAGGACATAACTATTGTGCAAGAATATGTTGATGTGTTTCCAGAGGATTTACCTGGACATCCTCAAGAACAAGAAATTGAGTTTTCCATTGATTTAATTCCTGGTTCAAGGCCCATATCAAATACCCCTTATAGAATGACCCCTGTGGAATTAGTGGAACTAAATAAACAACTAGAGGAATTAAGTAATAAGGGATTTTTTCACCCTAGTATTTCTCTATGGGGAGACCCTATCCTTTTTGTTAAGAAGAAAGGAAGATCTATGAGGTTGTGCATTGACTACAGGGAGATCAATGCTATAACAATAAAGAACAACTATACCCTACCTCGCATTGATGATTTATTCGACCAACTTCATGGAGCTCAATATTTTTCAAATATTTACCTTCGATCTAGATATCATAAGTTGTGTGTGAAGAAGGAAGACATTCCAAAAACAGCATTTTGAACCAGGTATGGGCATTATGAGTTTATAGTAATACCTTTTGGATTGACTAATGCACCCTATATTTTCATGGATCTAATGAATAGAGTTTTCAAGGAATATCTTGATGAATTTGTAGTGGTATTTATTGATGATATCCTGGTATACTCCAAAATCTATGAATATCATGAAAATCACTTGTGCACCATTCTAAAAACCCTTAGAAGAAATGAATTATATGGGAATTTTAGTGAGTGTGAATTATGGCTTCAAAAGATTTTTTTTCTTGGCCATATTGTCTCCTAGGATAGAATAACTATTGATCCTTTAAAGACCAAGGCAATCCAAGAATGGCCAGCACTGATGATTATAACTGAGGTACACAGTTTTATTGGTTTAGCAGGTTATTATCGGCATTTTTTCCCAAATTTTTCTCGATTGGCTAACCCATTAACCAAGATCACACATAAAGGAGTTAATTTTTTTTGGAAAAAAGAGTGTGAAGAATGTTTTGAAGAACTGAAGAGAAAATTATTCAATGCTCCTATATTGACTCTACCATCAGGGAATGATGGGTTTGTTATTTTTAGAGATGGTTCAAAGAAAGGAATTGGTTGTGTCCTTATTCATAATGATATAGTTATTGCCTATGCATAACGACAATTAAAAATTCATAAGAAAAACTATCTCACTCATGATCTTGAGTTAGAAACTGTAATCTTTGCTCTGAAAGTATGGAGACACTATCTCTATGGTGAAAAATGTGAGATTTATACTGATCACAAGAGTTTTAAGTATATTTTCTCACAAAAATAAATCAACACTAAGCAAAGGCAATGGATTAAACTACTCAAGGATTATGATTGCACAATACACTACCACCTGGGGAAGGAAAATAAGGTGGCAGATGCTTTGAACAGAAAGGATCATGGAGTTTTGAACAAGATGAGAGTTGAAAGAGATCCTATTTTCATGGATCTAGTGAAAATGAATATGGGAATAATCATGGAAGGTGAAAAATCAATACTTTTTTCAAATGGTTTCCAAACCATCTTTAATAGAATTAATAAAAAGTTCTCAAACTGATGATGAGGAGTTTGAAAAGAAGATAAAAGTGGTGGATGATGGGAGATTGAGTAACTTTGTATATGAAGATGGAATTTTGAAATTTGGGAAAAAACTTTCTGTTCCCAATTTACCTGATCTAGAAAGGTAATTATTAGATGATGCTCATAGATCCAATGTTTCTATACACCCTGGTAGCACAAAGATGTATAGAGATTTGAAGGAACATTTTTGGTGGGACAACATGAAGAGAGAGATTGCTGATTTTGTGTCAAGATGTATGGTTTGTCAACAAGTGAAATCCGGAAGGAAACAGCCTGAAGGATTCATGCAATCTCTTCCCATACCTGAGTGGAAATTGGATAATATTATGATGGACTTTGTCATGGGGCTACCAAATAATCCTAGAAGGAATGATGCAATATGGGTCATTGTTGATCATCTTACCAAGGCATCAAATTTTCATTCTATAAGAGAAGATTTACCACTTGAACGTCTAGAAAGACTATATATTAATGAAGTTATAAGACTTCATTGATTACCCTTATCTATTATTTCTGATCATGATCCCCGTTTTACATCAAGATTCTGGAAAAGTCTTCAGAAAGCCCTGGATACTGAACTTTTTTTGAGCACTGCCTACCACCCTCAAACTGATGGACAATCAAAACAAACTATTCAAACCTTATAAGACATGTTGATATCTTGATCACTTAACTTTCATGGTATGTGGGATAAATATTTATGTCTGGTAGAATTTCCCTATAATAATAGCTTCCATTCAAGTATTCAGATGACACCATATGAAGCATTATATGAAAAGAGATGTCGCACACCAACTTGTTGGGATGATGTTGGTGAAAGAAAACTCATATGCCCAGAACTTGTTGAGAAAACAATGTAAAAGGTGAAGGTTATCCAAACCCACATCAAAGAATCCCAGTGTAGGAAAAAGATCTATGCCGATAACCAAAGGAAGGATTTGGAATTTCAAGTAAGAGACTATGTTTTCTTGAAGGTATCTTCATGGAAGGGAGTTATATGATTCGGTAAGAAGGGTAAATTAAGTCCCAGGTACATCAGACCTTTTGAAATTCTAGAACGAATTGGAGTTGTAGCTTTTTGTTTGGAAATGCCTCCAAGTCTCTCTAAAGTTCATGATGTGTTCCACGTATCACTGTTGAGAAAATACATGCCTTACCCAATGCATGTACTCACCTATAAAGAATTAGAACTGGAACCCGATCTGTCTTATTGTGAAGATCTAGTCAAAATTCTTGACACCAAAGAACAAGTGTTGAGAAACTGGATGAATCGTCTAATGAAAGTTCTACGGAGAAACCATAAGATGGAAGAGGCAACGTGGGAACCCGAGGAATTTATGATGAAGAACCACCCGAATCTTTTTGTATAGTAATATTCTAGAAATTTTGAGGATGAAATTATTTTAAGGAGGGAATAATGTAACACCCCAAGATTCCATAGTATATTTCCCTTTAAATAATCCAATATCTTGCATTATACGCAACTGCGAGATTCTAACACACCACGACCAATCAAACTAGCCGTTATGAATAGTAATACCCTGTTTTTGAAATTTTATAAATTTTATCTTTAAAAATAGACTTAATTTTTGGATTTGGAATATTGAAATTATCTTAGGGTGATTTTTTTGGTGTTTTTCTGAAAACTTTCAATTTTTGATGAATAGTGAAAAACACTGCGTTATTGGTTAAAACCAAATTTTTTATTTAAATAATTTTTTATTTAATTTAAATTTATTTTAGGTCAAAATAGATAAATAATACCTATATAAGTTCAATGTAATTCATTGGAGTCATTTTATAATAAGTTTAGATATATAAAAATTTTATTAAACTTTTTACTGTCTTTTACCCACCTCCTAGGATCATTTGCAAATCCGCATAAAACTTAATTTTACCGCTTCTGTGTGTGGAATTTCAAAAATTCCAGAGACACGGTAAATATCAGTATGTAAAATGTGGTTCAATAAGTTGAAAATAATTTTTGGTGAATAATAACTTTTTACTTTTATTTACCACAGTTAAAAGTAAATAGGGTAATTAAGGGTAAAAATGATATCATAATTACACTGTAACATGTCATAATTCTATTGGATAAGTGTAATTAGACCAAAAATAACATTAGGAATAAAATATGATCCTTTAGGTCCACTTGGATTAGATAGGGACATTTATTATTATTTTATTTGAAGAACAGTTAAAAGAGTTAAAATCAAAGTTTAATAACTAAAACATTCTTAATATAGGGTTATACATAAGATAAATTTGATTATAAATATTCATTATAAAGATAAAAATATTTCCTATATAATTTTTTTTTATTTATATTTTTTAGACATTAAATAATTAAATTTATTTATGACAGAATGATGATGCAATAATTACCTTATTAATGAAAGATTAAAATAATTGATATTATAAATATACAAATAAATCTAATTTTAGACTTTTAATAAATTAAAATAATTTTATAGGTTAATATGACATGTTAGGGTTTATTAAATTAATTTTTTTCGAAGTAATAATGTTGTTATGAATTTAACAAAAACGAAATACCAAATAGTGTCAAAATTGACACAAAAGAGTTTTAAAAACAAATATTATATTATTAATTGATATCCTATTCCTAAAAATCTAAGGTTCATCCAAAGGGATTAAATAATATTATATATGTCATTAATAAACCACTTGAGGTTATCTTGGAAGTTTATATTAAGTTTATTAACCATATAATATAAAAATACAAAGATACATGGTAAATGTCGAACTATTTAACTAAGAGTTAAATCTAAAAGATAAGGTTAATATGATGACCTAAACCTGTTTAAAACTTATTTGTTGAGAGGTTTTAGACCCATACCCACATTATCCTTTAAATAATTTATTTTTGATCCATTAGAAACCGAAAATGATTTTATTATAAAATAATATTTCAAGTTTTTCCTAAAGTAACCCTCACCTCTCTTATAAAAGGGCACCTCCCCTTCTCTCAAATTCACACCTTCAAAGCAATTTGAATCGGAGAAAACCTGAACGAATATCCTCTAAACTGTCCTACCTTCATATTAGAGGCCTTAATTTAGTCATAAAGCCAACCTACGGAGCCCTTTTGATCAAATCAATAGGAAGAACCCGAAGAATATGTAAATATTTCATCACCTCTTTCAAATTATTTTCTTGTCACACTTCTTATTTATTTGTTGTTTCCATTATAAAAGAATAAATCCCATATATTATATATACTGTGATGTTATTATAAAAGTGGTAAAACCATATTCATTATTATATCAATCATATAAATGACAAAGTCACTATACGCGCATATGTACGGATTACCGTCTCCATGTCGTGGTGTAGTTTGTTATTCAAACGCTTCATCATTTGGATGGGTGTAATAATGAGTATAAATGATGAAAATAATAAATATAACATGATAATTATTCTTTCTATATTATATAACATCCAATTATATAATATTTTAATATCAAAATAATGATATTGTCGCTCATGCGTACGTATGGATTACCGTCTCCACGAACGCGATAAGATTCATTCCCCATTGTAATCATTCAAGAATAATTTTAATTTTATGATTAAAAATAATGTTTATGAACATAATATCATTATGTATATGAATCAAATACATCCTATCCATAACAAACATGGCTTACATAACCATGTATGTAAAGGAAAACGAATTTGTTAACACCTGAAACGATGATACTACTAAAATATCATTAACAAAGAAATATTAAAAGATCATATATGATATAATATTAGTGTAAATGGATCTTTTATAATTTAATAACAATTATTTTACTATTATAAAGGATGTTAAACTACCCTAGACCATGGAAATGTACAAGGTAAGGGTTAATTTCCCAATCTCTTTATTGTCAGAGGTTGTTTTTACGTAAGTATCTACTGGGACCTCTTTATCATCCACATCCATGTTTCTTAAAAATGTATTTCAATTTTTTTTACTATTTACTAGACTATGGGTTTAATTAATTTATACCCTTGTTTGAATTTTTATAAATGGTTTTAAAGGAATATTTTCGTCATTTTTCAAACAAGGTACCTTATGATCTTTTCGACAAAATTAAGTTAAGAATGTTTTTTTAACTTATACGGCGGGTGCGACTATTTTCTGCCATTATAACATCATCAAAGCTTCCCTTACAATATTATAAGAATATTTTCAAAATAAATGATTTATTTTATAATTATATTAATTTTAAATGATTTCAAAATAGAAAGAGATATTTCTATAAAAAAGTGTTGTTTTAATCTATGTCAATATCCTTTGATGGATTGTAAGATTATTTGAAGTTGATTTATTATGATACAAATATTCCATATTGTATGGACATTTTTGTGATATTTTTGACTATGGATGTGTTATTTTTATACCATTAATGGTTTATGGATAAAGTATTTACATTTCGTATGCTAGTTTTAAAACAAATGTTTATTTTATGTTTAAACCTTTTCATATGAGGATTGCATTGGACTTAGTAAGTGATGGGTGGAGCCCGCTATAGCTCCTCGATGCATCAGTAGGTCTCATGAGACAAACTAGTGTCTTGGAACAAGGTCTGGAAAAATATTATTTGTAGTCTTGGAACAAGGCCTTGACTATGTGGTTATGAAGTTTGGAATAATGAATTCCATCATTATAAAAGTGGCTATTAATATTACATGTGATTATTAGACTATTAGAATATCAATGTGAATAAGTAAATGAAATTATTTGATTTTAACTTTTCCATATTATGCTGAAGTTTAAGTTGAAAAGGCTTTTGTTTTATTCTTACATTGCCTTAAATGTTTATGCTTTTTTATGAAAGTTTCCACTATATTGTTATCCTTACTGAGCATCTGAGCTCACCCATTTCTATGTTTTATTTTTTCCAAGATGTGAAGAAGTATATTATGACTGGCCTGCAAGGATAGTCTAAGGGATATGAGTGTGGACTATGGAGACTATGTTGTTGTAGTTTTTCATTTTATAATCTAATGTAATACTTATGAATTTATCTAGTATTTCTAAGGCTACTAAATTGACCGGTCTTTCAGGATTTGATCCCTTGTGATCATGCCAATGTTATGTAATAATGCACTGACTCTGGCTAACTGGGGTCGGGGCGTTACAATTACAAAATTTGAAAATAAATCAATTCATATCAAGTTTGGATATAGAAATAATTTTCTTTGCAACATATGGAAAATAAAAAAAACCCTTCAAAACTAAGACTATCCTGGTTGGAAAAGTGAGGTGGTAATCCACAATAGCTATAACAAAAAGTTTAGCTATGTAATCTAATCATAGATCTACATCCCCTCATTCATTTTTTTTGTATTTACTTAGTTCCTATATTTGAATACATATTTGATAACTACAATCTGTATCTAATACCCAATTTGTATAAATAGATAAATTTTACTCAATAACAAATTCTCTTGAAGATTCCACTTGCTTATTTGGATGAGTGTAGTTTTTCTTCTAGTAGACCTTCTTACCACATGAAAAACAAAAAACATCGTGATACCTTACTTTCCCCTTGATCTTTCTCTTCTTGGAAGGGCGTGAAGAAGCTTTGGGATTAAGGCTCTTCACTTTACCTTTTCATTTGTTCCCCATAAGTACTGAAGGATTTTTTCTCTTCGTCTCCTTATCTACTTGGTGAATAAGAGTGATAAGATCTATAATATACTTATAAATGTTGTTCATATTGAAATTTACCAAAAATATAGAGAAGCTATACCGTAGTGATTCCATAGTGAGATCAGTGCCCATTTCTTCTAGGGATATTAAACCCTAGAACCTCTAGGTACTCAATGTATCCAATGAGCTTGACTACATGAGACCCAACTGGGGAACCCTCTCCAAGATTGTTCTGAACGAGTTCTTTTAAAATATCATACCATTATTGTCTAGTTATCTCATGGTAAATACCATGGATGTTCTCAAGAATTATATACACATCCATGTTTTCACGAGACTTCATTATTTCAATAGATATAAATGAAATAATTGAATGTTGAATGTTGATTGTTTTGCTCAAATGTCTTTCATAGACAATGAACTCTTCATAAATCACCTCCTTGACATGGGATCAAGTATTTATGATTCTAGAACACAAGATTTTTGTTCACGATTTAGTATAATCCGAAGGTGTTTAAACTACTCATGGAAGTTACTACCAGTGAGGAGGTTGTCTTTCTCTAATATTGATCACATGTATTGTGTCGGTGATGAGCTTGAAATTTTATTCTATAATTAAAGAGTAGATTATTATTAATTTTTCTTGATTAAAAATTATGTGAGAAATAATTAATTAATTGATTAATATTAATTATCCTGCTATTTTATCAACTCACAATATCTCTCACCATGGAACTTAGAATGTCTAATTTTAATGAAATTCTAGTGGAAGGGATCCATATGTCCCTTTATATAATCTTAATGAGGGTTGTTCAAGCTACTTGAAGGTATTTAGGTAGGTATGTATTTACCAACTATGGGCTTATAGCTCCTTGATCGGTTGAGTGGACTCCCCTATCCTAAAATCCTTACTTGGATTTCCTTAACATTTTCTTCAAAGATTCATAAAATCTAGAGAGGGATAATTTTCACGATGTAAGATGGTTAAGTTAACCCATAACCTTCATAATAACTCCACATCAAAATTAAGTATCCCAATAAGGGTTGGTCAAACACTTAGTTTCAAGGATTTCATTCCTAATCAAGTAATGGAAGGACAAGTCTATTCTAATATTTAATTGACGGATTTTAATTTATTATGCATAAATTTTGTATTGTTTTATTCTTTACATGTATTGTTAATATCAAGTGAATGTTACTTAATTAATTAAACATTATGGATAAAACATTTACACATAATCCATTTATTTAAATTTATTTCTTTTCACATTAATTTATTTATTTATGTGATAGAGATCTTGCATCCATAAAATAAATAATTGCATAGATAGAAATAAATAAATAATTAAATGAACTATTCATGAGATTTATCTAGTGGTTGATTTAACAAGAAAACATTAAATCAACCTATAATTAGGGGAAATAAATCATGTTTCTAGTCTTGGAATGAGTTACAAAATTCCACATATCTATATGTGTAACACCTAGGTTGGAATCATTATGGTTCCATCTTGAACAACCTCTATGAACCATAGGTAACTTCATTAATTAAAAATATTTATAACTCACATGCTGGTGAGGGGAACCAAATTATTTTTTATAAGGGTATTGAATAAATATCCTTGGACACACATGTCCTACATAATAATAAAGGGAGGGATCACTCATAGACCACAATATTTAATTTAATAATAAATACTTTCAAACCCATGAAATAAATTAAATTAAAACATCCAACACATACACAAGTCTTGGTCAAGATCATGAAAAGTCAATCATGAAACGTATAAAAAAAAGTAAATGGATGAAATTCACTTCTTATTCGATATTAATTTTCCAAGATAAACAAAATTACATTAATTAATTAATTCATTAATTCCATTTCATCTTAATGAAAATATGAATCCTCTTGAAGATAACCATCATACAGTCATCAATGGAAAATAAATGGTAGAACCAATAGTTTAAAATTTATTACAATAAATTAATTGGGAATTTAAAATTATTTAAAACCCTTATTAGATTGTCAAAAACTAAAATTGAAAATCAAATCAATATGGTTTTAATGGTGAAATTGTTAGTTTAATGTAATTTTATTCTACCAAAAATTGGGAGAATACATGATGTTTATTATCAAGCTACACACCATGTACCTCTATTTCTGTATATCTAGGTCACACACCTTGAGATTCAGTGTGTTGACTCAGCCAGACTATACAACATTTACATGATTGTTACATGTTGTGTATCTACATACCATGTTCTTGAGACACTTTCCTTGGTATTTGGCATTTATCTTGGTGAGATCACATGACATGTACATGTTAGATACATGTCGTGTTGTTTGAATACCATATTCTAGTGAAACTCTCTGAAAGACTTGACATGTTCTCAAGCAGGATACAACATGACGTGTGCTTCTAGATACACACTTTGTATATCTAATTTAGTTTTTCTAAATAACTCAATGTGTATCTTGGACGTGGGAATTGATAAAATACACACCATGTACACAACAAACATGTCTTATATATCATAAATTCTCTAGTTTTTCAATCTAATGTGGTTTTACTGTGTATAATGACCACACGGATTTCACAATTTATGTTTCTCACCCATGTAGAATACATGGTGTGTACTCCGTATACATGCCATGTAATCCGAAAACCATTTTATAGATTATAGGATCAACACATGAAATACATCATGTATAATAACTACATGTAATACATTTATTTTTCAACATGTCCAGGTGCAACATACTAGGGTATACAATATGGACTCTCACTATATGTCGTGTAACCCTGTCATACTAGCCAAAAATTGGTAGTTCCTGATGACATATCCAATCATTATTCATCTATTTGTAGACCTTAAAGAAAATGAAATGCTGAATAAACATGATTAATGTTTTGATAACATGTTAATTAAAATTGGATTAAAGAAGGAATAATATGAAATTAAAATTCAACCATGAATGTGTATGGATCAATAATAAAGTAAAAAATTATAAATTTAAACATGACCTCTCTAATAAAAATTTTTGGTTCTGGGTGTAGTGGAAGCATGTGGTGGTGGAAGATATATTGAAATTTATTTTAATATTGTGTTTCTCGAAACCCAGAGTGAGGATCCTTCCCATAAAGTTTATAATTAATTTATTTATGTCAGAGGAAACAAATCATGATTTGAGGAATCTTTCTTTGATATAGATTTTGATTGAATGAAAAGTCCTTTTTTTTTTCCTTAATTTTGATATGAGGATCCAAGGATAGAATCCCTCTAGTTGTGATCCACATGTGCTCCTTTTATCTCAAAGTAATACCAATCGATCTCTGAGTGCTAGCATGGTGAAGCAATTGTATTAAATTTTCTATGTTGATCACCCATCCTTTGATATCGAAGGAATATATCTTTAATTTCTCATTATCGAGGTTGAGAGAGAAGGAGGAGTCAAGAGAGATTTCATTGTGTATAATAATTCTCTATTTTATATTGCACACACTACACAATAGAAATTTCTATATATTTATAGATCCAGGGTTTACGTTAAAATAATTATTTAATAGCATGTCAACCATTAAATAATATTATAACCTTTAATAAACCCAATGACACATAATAATAATAATAATAATAATAATAATATTTTTTAGCACACTCCAACTTGTGAAATAAAAGATATTATTTAACTCGCTTGTTAATTAATATTTTTCACTTGACATGGAATTGGTCCATTCAAACCTCTCTAGAATTTATTAAACACTAGAATAAATATTTAATTCATTAATAAATATTTGTGATTGATAAAATGTGAATAAAATTATCCCTCTGTCTTGAGAATAATATTCATTTAATTAATTAAATTCAAATAGAATTTAGTTTAGATATTTTGAAACACTTAGTGTGTGACCCTATAGGATTATTTCTCATGGGAATTTGTTAGGCTTACCTAAGGTCCAAGATTACTATCTAGTAATGGGTCACATCACTCAAGAGAAAGAACTTAATATCTCAAATACGATAACCACATATGAATGTTCACCGTGTAATATAATTCCTTTTTATAATATCCCATCAAACAGGTTAAAAATATGTTCCACCAACCAATATTATTGATATGTATTTAATTGACTATCTTAAATAAAAACATCATTATACCCTAGACATGAAATTTAGGGAAATAGTTCTACTCCATTCAAAGGCCCTAGATATCATCTTTCATAAAAATGGAAAGGAAAAAACCTACCTCAACCTATAAATTAATGACATGTAAATCATGATTCACCCAACACACCCTACCTCACTTGTCATCACAATTTTCATTAGAAAATATAAGCTCATGATTCATGAAATATGTTAATGATAATCTTAAATTCTAAGGACCATTACACTAAATCGCATATAGGAATATCCAATGATGCCAAAACATGTAGAATTACTTCGGGTGGGTCTCTTCTCATAATCTACCATCTTGGAGATTACCAAGTGAAAACTTCATGAGAATATGCCTCATCATCTTACACATACTTGAACTTGAAATTATATATACTATGTATCCCATCATAGTACATTATCTAGCTGTAGAACAATATTTAAGAATATTTTCATAGAACTTAACGGTTCTCATCATAGTGTGGAACTGCTATTATCTTATTAATGTGACATATAATCTAGGACATTATTACATTAAGGTAATTTAGAATAATGAAAAATATGCAGTAATATGATTTATTAATATTCAATATATATATATATATATAATCAAAATAAAAATAGTTAGTCCAAGGAAATAAACTCCAACATGTTATACCAAGACTATAAGAGGGTGCAAAAGAGTTTATCCAAATCCCAAAATAGGGTACATGAGAGGTTATCTCAAACCCGAAATAGGGTGCACAAGAGGTTCTCCTAATCCTAAAGTAGGTACATGAGTGGTTATCAGAATCATAACATGTGATGAATGTCTTATTGGGTATCCTTAACATAAGATTTCTATGATTATAATTATTCCATGATTTATTACACTCTTTCATGACATGATCTTATACCAATGTTATTATTCCATGGATCATTTATTTGATTACTTTATGACTCATGTCTTATGAACTACCAATATTTATGGGATGACTCATGATTATGAACTATGAATTTCAGGTTATGGTTTTTAAATGTTATGCTCATGTTATTATACCATTATACTTATGTTACGATTAAATGATCAATGATATCTCAATTGATTACCCTTTTTAAGCATCAAAGATCAACCTTTATCATGTTTTATTTTCCCCAGAATATAAAGAAATATTTTTAAGTAAGATATATTTAATAAGGGATTTATTTATAAAGAAATTAGTGGGAGATGAAATAAATCTTTTATGTATATCAATTTTTTATGTATCCATATTTCCAATAACACTAAACCTTTATAGTTTTGGTATGGATCATAATGTTATATAATGAATATTCATATAATAAGGTGTAATATTTTCATATGAAAAGTATGAGTTACTATAGTTGGTATCAGAGAATGGTTTAGTTACTTTTAGAAACAAGGATTAGGAAAATTTAGTGATAACCCTTAAGATAATCCTAAGTATAGGAGAACATTCTAATCCATGGTAAATAAAGGAGAGTGGTTTTCATAGAAATACATCTATTACTAGATACTATAAGTGGAAATTGTTTTTGGCATAGATTAATCTAGGGGTATTAACCCTTAAAATATTTGGTTAATTATATATTAACTATCATTTTGGTGAACAATGAATTTTCCATTATTATGAACCTAGATTGACACTCACAGGGGATATGCTTGGGTTAATTTAAATCTAATTCATAAAACATTATGAATAATTTGAATATATGATACCCCTATATGAACTAGGCTAAATTAAACTTTCATTAATTGAAAAGAAGTTTTCATGATTTAGACAACCTATGAATGATTTTTCATGATTATATAGTTTCTCAGTATGATTATTATTGCTCAAAATATGTTGTTTTGGTTTTATCCAATGGTCAGAACCCAAAGGAACCATGTTAACTGTAAATGTGATGGAAAATAAAATGATTATCCTCTTGAGAAACCAAATATCATGGGAGATGGAATGAAAATATCATTTCTATTATTATGGAAATTTATCAATATATAAATCATTTTGAGCTTCCAAATGATTAAATGAGGGAACAAAATTTGGTCAAATCCTTCATTTGGAAATATCTAACCTTTTTAGTGGGTTTATTAATTCACTATTTTATGAGTGATTGATCAGTACAATTGAATTTTTTTTGTTCACCAGTGTTCAGTGTATGAAAAATTTATTTTGGTTGTTTGTTGTTTGGAATGTAAAGTAGATCCATGATAAAATATAATTAATAATATTAGGGAAAAGTAAGAAATTAAACAACTCTCCACCTGGAAAGGAAAATACCTCTCTATGGCTGGAAAAATCTGTCTTTTAAAATCTACCATTGTCTCTAAAATGGTTTACTCGCAGATGGTTTATAAATTTCCTATTAACACTCTTAAAAAGCTCAATGCCTATATTAAAAATTTTGTCTGGACTGAAAGTATTCTTGAAAGAAAACCTGTTACCATCCCTTGGGACACCTACTGTAAGCCCTTAGAAAAAGGTGGTCTTGGAATTAAAAATCTCAGACTCTTTAATGATGTGCTCCAAGCTAAACTCACATGGAGGATAAGTCATACCAACTCATATGCTTTGGATTTCCTTAAAAAGAGATTTATTCACAAACATAAAAAGGGTAACTTAAATTACATCACCTCTTCGATCTGGCCCCCTATAAAATACATATACTTCAACATTTTGAAGAACCCCTGATGGATGGTCAATTCTAATTCTTCCATGAATTTTTGGCTTGATAATTGGACTGGCACCCCCATAATCTCTATGATATATTCTAATGAAACTATTTAAAACACCAATCGTACCATTAAAGATGTTATTCACTCTCACAATAGTGATATCCCTGACAACATTATGTATGTCATTGATAGTCATATTTTCTCCATTACTGATGATTTCCTTATCTGGGAACCTGCTAATAATGGCATCTTGGAATCAAAAAGTTACTATGAGCATAATTTCATAAACACTGACTCCAAATTTGAATGGTTGGTCCATTTTAACAAACCATGGATTAAAACCTCATGATTTACACTTATTTGAAGAATTTCACATTATAGAATTCCTACTAAAGTTTTCATACAATCTCTTGGTATTCAGCTATGCTCAAAATGTCGCTTCTACAACCAACACAGGGAAGATGCAAATCGTCTCTTTCTGTCTTGTGCTACAGCTTCTGCTCTTTATAATTATACTCTTAACTTATTTGGCTGTAGATGGATTCTTTATGATACTATTGGATCTCAATTAAAAATATGTGCTCAGCAAGAGGAATCGAAACAAATCAAGAATTTCTTCCTCTCTAACATTGCTGAGCTTCTTCATGTGATTTGTTATGATAGAAACAATATGATTCATAATAACTATTCATCAAATCTTAATGCAGGTAAATCTCGTATCCTCCTTGCGATGTGTGAGGCTGCCTCTATCCAAAAGGTTCACTGTAATAATACTATTAGAGACTTCGAAATTCTTCGGAGACTTCACATTGAAGGCATCTTAAAGCAACCCAAACGCACCTTTGAAGTATTATGGTAGGCTCCGCTTCCAGGATGGATCAAGGTGAATGTTGATGGTGCCTCCAAGGGAAACCTAGTCCCTTCTGGTTGCAGATAGATCTTCAGAGACCATCTTGGTATATGCCATGGATGTTTTTTCACTGGCTGTGGCACTGTCTCTTCATTGGAAGCTGAAATGATGGGTGTGATCCACGCTGTCAACTATGCCCTCCAAAAATGATGGAGGAATATTTGGATTGAAAGTGACTCAACCACCACCATTCAAGCAATCTGGAAGGGGATGACTCACATTTCCTGGCCTCTCGCTACTCGCTGGATGAAGTGCCTCAACACTCTTCTGTAGTTCAATCTTATCGCCACACATGTTTTTAGAGAAGCTAACAAAGTTTCTGATGCGCTTGCAAACATGGGAGTTAATCAGGAGATGACGTGGATTGATGAACTCCCTCTTGATCTTTTTCAGCTGTATAACAATGATTATAGGATACTTCCATCCTTTCGACTCTTGTAACATTTTTTTCTATCCTCAATAAATTGTGCCTCGATCTTTGACCGAAGCACTACCTTTAAAAAAAAGAAATTAAATAAATGGAGTGGGATGAGTATAGGCATATATCTTTTTAATAAGTAAATTCCTCATATTATTTATAAAAAAAATAGATATTGGATTACTTGAGATAAATCATAAGTATCACGAATCCATTTATGTCTATGAGTAAAATTTTACAAGACTTGTGAGGTATACTTATGGTATTATCATTGAACCATAAATTAATATTGATTGATTCTTCAGTGGATTAAAACCAAGTCTCCAAAGTGTATTAGCCATAGGGGGATTCAATTTATATGAATAAATATTTATATGTAATACTAATGTATAAGTAGATATTATAGATACCCATAAATATAATGGTTTTCCTAAGAAAAGAAATATGGAATTCAGAGTATATTATAAGCATAAAAATAATAGAGAGAAGGAGATGAGCCTTCCATTATGCTTGAAGTGTGTAAGGAAACATAAAGGAAATTTTCTTAATGGGACAAATAAATAATTTAAGTGTGAAAAGGAAGGTCATCAGGAAATATAATGCTAAAGTGATAGAAGAAAGTCAGATAATGATTTGAATAGAGAGAAATATCCTCATAATGAACTACCCAAACTCAATCATTTTATATTTGAAGAGTATGGAAATTATTCTCACCAATTATTGAATATGAATATTAATGATGATTATCGATGTTAGTAAGCTCTTAAACTATAAGTACCCGGCCTTAAACATTACATAATATTGAATTAAAAGAATAATTAACATTGAGGATCTTTTCAAGTTTAGAGTTTTAGGGAATTAGGACATAACTATCACATCTCAAAATATTACAAAGTAGACACTTCTACCCAGAATCCACTTTTTTTCATAAAATAAAAACTCTTGAAAAAAAAAGTCATGTCTAATTCCGTGTTAAAGAGAGCATGTCTTTTCCTTGATCACATCCTTGACCCTATTCATCTTTAAGTCCTGTGAAAAACATTTCAAAACATGGGATGAGTATAAAAGTCTCAGTAAGGGTTATAAAACAGTGAATGAAAACATTTGTTCATAAATACATACAAAACATGAACCCTTTTACTTACCTCATGAAATAATAAGATTTATGAAAGACACATAGAAATCATAATTCATAAAGGTAACTTGGGAATCCATACCATAATTACATTATAGCTATCACAGCTACATAGGGAGTTACATTGGAATACCAATCATATTATATTCCCTAAATATCTTAGGAGAAGCATTCATGTTTACCTCCGTCATGTTACCCAATGCATTTAAGAGCTATCTCAGGCTCACCCGCCCTAGGTTTATCACGGAACCACCCGTATACATAAATAATGACCAAGAACCATAACATGATCTTAACACATAACATAAGCATAAAGGAAATATAACTTTTCCACATTGCAATAATAAAATATCATTTCAAGATATTGAAATAATAAATCCATTCTCAAAATCATTTTCAATACCAAAATACGTAAAAATTGTATTTGGTATTTATTTTTCCTTTTAAAAACATTTTGGCTTGTTATGGAAGACAAAGATCAAATAATACTCGCGGTGGAGGAAAGGTCATTTTAACCAATTACATTAAAGAAACATTCCTTTTTGTCATTTAGTAAAACGCTTTGTAGAGAAAATATTTCTTTTGAAGAGAAGTAAAAGTCAATGGGTTTTATACATCGTATAAAAGAAAACTAAAAATGCCTCAATGAAAGGAGATTGAGACGAAGTCCCTTACCTCGTGTCTGACTTGACCCGTTGGTTCTTTAATCTCCTGAATAATAAAATAAAGTTAAATTATACTTTCTTAAGAACCTTTTTAAATTTAATTATTCCTTTTATATCACTTATTACCATGTTATAATCATTATGTAATCATTTAAGTTAATAACGTTCATTTTGTCGATATTTGGTACTTGAGTCAAAAATGGACTTCTTATAATTACATGTTGTTCACGTGGTAAAAGGTTCATTATATCCAGAATGATATTCATGATTTGGGTATCATATATATCATATATATCCAGAATGTACATGTATTTATAATAGTACATAACATTTGGAGGTACGAAATGAAATGCACCGTTCATGGAGACGGTAAGCCGTACGTACGCATGAACGCTACTTTCATTTCTATTTCTTCTTTTAATGGAATTAAAACATAATTATACATAGGTATATTATAATTCCAGTATAATATCATATATAATATCATTAACTATATCCTTTATACATCCCACATAGGTCATTAACGAGTCACATCACTTTGAGGGGGCGATAGTCCGCACTTCCTCCAATGAGATTATCGTATTTACCCACCATGGAAACCATAAAGGTTTGATATAATTGGTAAGTACAGAAGCATAAAGAAATAATAAACATAATATATATCATATATAAATACATTTCAATCATAATGGCCACCATTAGAGGCGGTAAGATGTAATTGAACAATCATCGTTTCGTGAGGCGTTAGTTTGGCGTCCACAGATTCATTATGTTCTTTATCCACTAGATGGAGATGTGTGTATGTGTAGTTTGAATAAATATCATAACAACATCCTAGTATATTTAGGATACTGGTGTTTTTACAAAATAAATCAAATAACAAGAGTTTAGGGGTTGGAGAAGCAAAATAAAAGAAAACAATTTAAGAGAAACTGTTACCTTTAATTTGGGTAAATCGCTTTGGTTTGAACCAAAGGACTTATTGAAGTGCCTTATTCAAAAGGTAAGGCTTCTAGGAGGAGGAGAGGGATGTAGGGAGCTTAATTGGTCAGATTTTGGATGAGCCAAATGGCTTGATAGGTGTGAGGAATTGCATAGAAGTGGTCTCTTTTTATAAGGGAGAGGAGGGTATCTTTAGGAAAGAGTGAAAATATTGTTTTATAATATAATGATATTCGGTTTCTAATGGTCCAAAAATAATTATGGTCAAAGATACGATGACTAATAATCAAAATAAAATCATCCAATTAGAATTGGACATGTTTTGGATAATATTTTAATCATTATAATCTTATTTAATTAAATCATTTATTAATGAGGTAAAAAATGCATCATTATTGTGTCATAAATAATTTAATTTATTTGATGTATAAAAATTATAAAACAAAATACCATGATTCAGGAAACAGTTTTATCTTTACAATTAAAATTTATAGTAAAAAATAGGACTTATATAACACTATATAAAAATTAATTACTAAACAAGTTTTGTTAATGTCACTTTTGTCTTCACATTAAATTAATTAATCTAAATTGTCATTATCACTCCCAAGTGGCTCAATGGGGTCCCCAAATCGACCCAAAGATTCCCATGGTCGGAAATGACTCATAAAATAGGATTGGGACACGTTTAAGGGTAATTTTATATTATTATAATATTATTTCTTTACCCTTATTTACCTGATTTACCCTTTAACCACGGTAAATAAAATATTTACTAAGGTAAATATTTAAAATGTCTAAAAATAAAAGTTACCTATTTACACAATTTAAACATCCTTATTCCAAATATGGAATCCATTTCTCCAAATTCAAAACACAGAAGTGGAAAAAATTAATTTAAAATTAATTCTCGCTGTCAAAACAAAAGGCGTGTTTTTAAGAAATATTAACTATCAAAAGATTGACATTTAGTTATATACAATTTAAATTTGAAATTGCTTCTAATGACCAAAATTATATTAAATGGTAAAAATATAATCTATTTACCCTTTAAAACCAATTAAAAGTATAATCTAACCATATAAATAAATTAGATTAAAAAAGGGTTTTGAATTAAAATACAACATTTTTCACTATTCATTAAAAATGAACTTTATTGGAAAAATACCAAAAATTTACACAAAGTAAATTTTGATGTCCCTATTATAAAGAATAATTTTATTTTGTCAAATATAACACATAAAATTGTCAAAAAGTGTATTTAAAATTGGTTCTCCATCAAAGGCCGTTAATCGACATTTTAATGAATATTAGAATGTTTACGCTTAAAATTGGATTCATTTGCATTTTTAATCCTCTAACATTTATTGTAAAAAGTAAAAATATTTGACAAACATATATAAACATTTTTTATTTATTTATGTTCATTCCCTCCATTATAATGGCTAGGTGTTAACTACCATTTAAAATAAAATTATTTTATTATTAGAGTGCAATGTAAGATTTCAGAGGAACTCGTTGTTGCGTATTGGGTAAGACATCGAGCATAGCGTTCCATTTAAATTCATATTAAAATTTTATTCACAAATAGGGATAAATATAAAAATGTTATATTCTTTATTTACCAGGGGTGTTACATCCTTCCCCTTTTTTGGAAATTACGTCCTTGCAATTTTAAAATTGGGCTCAGAAACATCATTGAAAGTCCCACATTAGAACAAGAGTCGGTAAAACAATCACTTTAAAAGAAAGAGAGAGAAGTACAGAGGTCACCTGAGTTAATCCATACTAGGATTCCATGTAGGAAAACATGGATATGGAAGAAAAAGTAAAGGGTCATGTTCTAAGAGAGAGTGATAGAAAACATAATTAGGAGAAAGTTAGCCACAAGAAAATCACAAACTTGTGGTGGGTTAAACAGTATTCGATTCCCCAATAGGAAAACTTAATAGACAACATTTTTGTTTTAAGTTACATTTCATTGAGGAATTTATTTTTTATCTTAAGGAAACATACTTACTTGTCATGTTGACTTTCAACTTTTACTAGATTTCTTACACAAACTCATACTTTCCCCAAATGATGAGTATTTAGGAATACTTCTTCAAATTAAGAGTACTATAATCAAATTCTAGAGAATCACCTAATCCATAGAAGAGAACAACATATTTCCCATGTCTTTAGACCCTTAACAAAACCAAAATTGTTAGAACAAGATCAGATAATCCAGAAAAGGATAACCCTTTATAAAGAAATCTATTCTTAATCTCCAAAATTTGTCCAACAAAACCCAAAGTTCAACAAGGACCATTCGATAAACAATTTGTCCATAAAATTATTCAAATTAAACCAAACTAATATTGAAACCCAAATATTTGAAGGATTTAGTCACATAGTCTTCCAAGGTAGAAATTAACACTTATCTCCAAATAACACCAGTTTCTCTAAAAGTCTCATATTAAAAATTAATTAACCTAATCACATATTCTCCATGATAGGTTAATAATTTCCATAGATAACCCAAAATCAACTTACTATTAATTCATAAAATCATCTAACTAAAAATAATAAGTCATACTAACCAGGGACTTCACGTAGTCCAGTGGTAGGCGATAAATACCAGTCGCACTTTGGTTGTGGGTTTGATTCCCGCAGCTTTGTTCGACGCAATGGGTTGTCACACGGTCTATGTGTTGTCCTTTTTATAAAACTCCAAAGATAACCCTAACATGTTTTAACCTCAATAGTTTTCGTATACCTTTCATTTTCATCTAAATTCATTACGATCTCAACATCTTAATTCTTGAGGTCTTATTTCACCACCATAAGATAAATAAAATGATTCCCAAAATGAATAACAACATACCTTGATCATGGTGTCCACTCAGTTTCATCTTTATATTGTTCACATAGGTAGAAGTCCCATGAATTAAAACAATTATTTAGAGATCCTTCAAAATAATTTGCTTCCTCCATCCAAATACACCTTATACAACATGGGTCATATGGGTGTTCACAAAAAAACAGTTTTGGAAAATAATCATGTATGACATATAATTCCAAAACATCTGATAAAACATTATTTCTATAAAATAGTCAGACAGAATTTGAGTTGAAACTTTCTATTATTAGTCCTTTTAAAATACCATAAGTATGTACTGAGAGACTATATTTTAAAATAAAATATAAATAGGTTGCACAAGGGTCTCCTTCCTCAGCACCATTTTTAAAATCATAATATGATTCAAATTCTTGTGATAATGTAAAATATTTGAAAATACCTTGATAATATTTACCTTTCTTGAAAATATGAGAATATTGTGAAAATAGTATTTTTCTAAATACAAACCATGATCCATGATGATAACAAGGTATAGTGGAGGTGTTTGATATCTCAAACAACTACTTTTAAGTGAGTTATATCCTAGAAAAAGTTTCACAATCATCTGAACATTACTTTGCAATAATTATTGTAAGCATGTCATCAGGAAGAGATAGGAATGATGTTTGAGATCCTACTCCTTCCATTTTTAACTGACTCTCATTGATCTAAAAAGTTATAAAACAAGGATTTAACTGAAATAATAAATAGGGACTAACCATATGTATAACGAAAATTCCTAGTCCCTAAAGTTGTCTAAACCGACCTCTGATACCAACTATAAGGACCCGACCTTAAACATTACATAATATTGAATCAAATGAATAATTCACATTGAAGATCTTTTCAGGTTTAGAGTTTTTGGGAATTAGGACATAACTATTACATCTCAAAATATTACAAAGTAGGAACTTCTACCCAGAATCCACTTTTTTTTCATAAAATAAAAACGCTTGAAGAAAAAGTCATGTCTAATTCCGTGTTAAAGAGAGCATGGGTTTTCCTTGATCCCATCCTTGACCCTATTAATCTTTAAGTCCTGTGAAAAACATTTCAAAACTTGGGATGAGCATAAAAGGCTTAGTAAGGGTTATAAAATAGTGAATGAAAACATTCGTTCATAAATACATACAAAACATGAACTCTTTTACTTACCTCATGAAATCATAAGATTTATGAAAGACACATAGAAATCATAAATCATAAAGGTAACTTGCAGCATCCATATCATACTTACATTGTAGATATCAAAACTACATAGGGAGTTACTTTGGAATACCCATCACAATATATTTACTAAATCTCATAGGAGAAAAATTCATGTTTACCTCCGTCACATTACCCAATGCATTGGAGAGCTATCTCGGGCTCACCCGCCCTAGGTTTATCACAGAACCACCTGTATACGTAAATAATGCCCAAGAACCATAACATGATCTTAACACATAACATAAGCATAAAGAAAAGATAACATTTCCACATTGCAATAAAAAAGTATCATTTCAAGATATTGAAATAATAAATCCATTCTCAAAATCATTTTCAATACCAAAATACATAAAAAGAGTATTTGGTATTTATTTTTCCTTTTAAAAACATTCCATATTGTTATGGAATCCAAAGATCAAATAGTAATCACGGCGATGGAAAGTTCGTTGTCACCACTTACATTAAAGAAACATTACTTTTTTTCATTTAGTAAAACGTTTTTTAGCGAAAAGATTCCTTTTGAATAGACGTAAAAGTCAAAGGGTTTTATACATCGTATAAAAGAAAACTAGAAATGCCTCAATGAAAGGAGATTGAGACGAAGTCCCTTACCTCGTGTCTGACTTGACCTGTTTATTCTTTAATCTCCTGAATAATAAACTAAAGTTAATTTCTACTTTCTTAATAACATTTTTCAAGTTTATTATTCCTTTTATATCACTTATTACCATGTTATAATCATTATGTAATCATTTAAGTTAATAACGTTCATTTTGTCGATATTTGGTACTTGAGTCAAAAATGGACTTCTTATAATTACATGTTGTTCACGTGGTAAAAGGTTCATTATATACAGAATTATATTCAATATTTGGGTATCATATATATCATATATATCCAGAATGTACAATTATTTATAATAGTACATAACGTTTGGAGGTACGAAATGAAATGCACCGTTCATGGAGACGGTAAGCCGTACGTACGCAGGAATGCTACATTAATTTCTATTTATTATTTTAATGGAATTAAAACATAATTATGAATAGGTATATTATAATTCCAGTTTAATATCATATATAATATCATTAACTCTATCCTTTATACATCCCACATAGGGCATTAATGAGACACATAACTTTGAGGGGGCGGTAGTCCGCACTTCGTCAAATGAGATTATCGTATTTACCCACCATGGAAACCATAAAGGTTTGATATAATTGGGAAGTACAGAAGAATAAAGAAATAATAAACATAATATATATCATATATAAATACAGTTCCTTCATAATGTCCACCATGAGAGGCGGTAAGATGTAATTGAATAATCATCGTTTCGCGAGGCGTTAGTTTGGCATCCATAGAAACATTATGTTCTTCATCCATTAGATAGAAGTGTGTGTAAGTGTAGTTAGAATAAATATCATAACAATATCCTAGTATATTTATGATACTGGTGTTGTTACAAAAGAAAGGAAATAAAAAGATTTTAGGGGTTGGAGAAGCAAAATAAAAGAAAACAATTTAATAGAAACTGTTACCTTTAATTTGGGTAACTCACTTTGGTTTGAAAAAAAATACTTCTTGAAGTGCCTTATTCATAAGGTAAGGCTTCTAGTAGGAGTAGATGGATGTAGGGAGATTAATTTTCCAGAGTTTGGATGATCCAAATGGCTTGAGAGGTGTGAGGAATTGCATAGAAGTGGTCTCTTTTTATAAGGGAGAGGAGGGGCTCTTTAGGAAGGAGTGAAAATATTATTTTATAATATAATGATATTCGGTTTCTAATGGTCCAAAAATCATTATGGTTGAAGATAAGAGGACTCATAATAGAAATAAAATCATACAATCATAATTGGACATGTTTTGGATAATATTTTAATCATTATAATCTTATTTAATTAAATCATTTATTATTGAGGTAAAAACTGCATGATTACTATGTCATTAATAATTTAATTTATTTGATGTCTAAAAATTATAAACAAATACCATGATGTAGATAATAGTTTTGTCTTTCCAATGAATATTTATAATCAAAAATAGGACTTATATAACACCATATAAAAATTAATTACTAAACGATTTTTTGTTAATGTCACTTTTGTCTTCACATTAAATTAATTAATCTAAATTGTCATTATCACTCCCAAGTGGCTCAATGGGGTTCCAAAATAGACCCAAACATGCCCATGGTCGGAAATGACTCATAAAATAGGATTAGGACACGTTTAAGGGTAATTTTATATTATTATAATATTATTTCTTTACCCTTATTTACCTGATTTACCCTTTAACCACGGTAAATAAAATATTTACTGAAGTAAATATTTAAAATGTCTAAAAATAAAAGTTACCTATTTACAAAATTTGAACCTCCTTATTCCAAATATGGAATCCATTTCTCCAAATTCAAAACACAGAAGTGGAAGAAATTAATTTAAAATTAATTCCCGCTGTCAAAACAAAAGGCGTGTTTTTAAGAAATATTAACTATCAAAAGATTGACAATTGATTATATACAATTTAAATGTGAAATTTCTTATAATTACCAAAATTAGATTAAATGGTAAAAATATAATCTATTTACACTTTAAAACCAATTAAAATTATAATCTAACCATATAAATAAATTAGATTAAAAAAGGGTTTTTAATTAAAATACAACATTTTTCACTATTCATAAAAAATGAACTTTATTGGAAAAATACCAAAAATTTACACAAAGTAAATTTTGATGTCCCAATTATAAATAAGAATTTTGTTTTGTCAAATATAACACATAAAATTTTCAAAAAGTGGATTTAAAAGAGGTTCACCATCAAAGGCGGTTAATCGGCCTGTTAAAGAATATTAGAATGTTTAAGCTTAAAATTGGATTCATTCACATTTTGAATCCTCTAACATTTATTGTAAACAGTAAAAATATTTGACAAACATATATAATAATTTTGTAGTTAGTTCTGTTCATTACCGCCATTACAACGGCTAGGTGTTAACTACCATTTAAAATAAAATTATTTTATTATTAGAGTGCAACATAAGATTTCAAAGGAACTCGTTGTTGCGTATTGGGTAAGCCATCGAGCATAGCATTCCCTTTAAATTAATATTAACATTTTATTCACAAATAGGGATAAATATAAAAATGTCATATTCTTTATTTACCTGGGTTGTGCCATCGAGCATATCGTTCCCTTTAAATTAATATTAACATTTTATTCACAAATAGGGATAAATATAAAAATGTCATATTCTTTATTTACATGGGGTGTTACATAAACCTAGAGACAAAGAAAAGTATCATGTGTTCACTATCACCAATGTGGGGTATGCTAATGAAGTGGTGAAATGTACACTTAACATCCACTCTAGAACTACTAATGTCTTGTTTTATTCTAGATATATCCACAATTTTATGACCAATTATTTTTCTAAGGGTATCACAATACCACCCTGGTGATTAGATGTTTAATTATCAATAAAAACTCTTAATTATATGATGATAACATATCAAGTATAATATTCTTTTCCAATTGATATTTTTGGGAATGTACTTCCAGCAAATCTTTTTATTCTCCCTTTAGTGGAATTTGGTATTATTTTGGGCATGGATTTAATTTATTTATATAAGACCATATCAATTTACAAGGAAGGGAAGTGACATTTTATATACTAAACCAACCTATGAATTTATATTAGTGTGATGATAAATATGATATTAAAATGAAAATTAAATCCATTTTATGGGTCTTTATTTATATTCAAAAGGTGTACTTATTTCATATGGTCGGGGAGAAACTTAACATTGAAGATATTCCTATTGTGCATGTGTTTATTGATGTATTTAAAAAAGAGATTCCTAGTATTCCTTTGAATTATGAAGTTGAGTTTTCAATAGAACTCATAACTAGTGTTATTCTAATTTTAAAGACTCCATATAGAATGGGACTAATTGAGTTATAAAAATTAAAGAAGAAACTTGAATAGAATATTGATAAGGGATCCATTTGGGAAAGTGTGTCACTATGGGGTTCAACTATTCTTTTTCTTAATAATGAATATTTATTAATGAAACTATGCATTGTTTATTGGAAACTAAACAAGATAATAATAAATAACAAGTTTATTCTACCCTATATTGATGTTTTTTAATCAATTACATGGAGATAAATATTTTAAAAGGATTAATATTTGATCTAAATACCATTAATTAAGGGTAAAAAGTGAAGATATAGATAGGGAAGCCTTCCTTATGAGGTATGTACACTATGAATTTATAGTGATTCTATTTAGACGTATTGATTCCGTAGTTATCTTCATGGATTTAATGAATAGAGTCTTTAGAGATTACCTTGAGCAGTTTGTGGTAGTATTCATAGATGATATTCTTATATATTATAGGAGAAAGAAATAAAATGAAGATCACTTTATAATTATATTTAATACCCTAAGTAAAGAGAATATATATGAAAAACTTACCAAGTCTGAATTCTGGATGTATAAGGCTTCATTTTTGGGACATATAATCTCAATAGAGGGTATATTGATGGATCCATCAAAGATGTAATTTATTGAATGTTAGACCAAACCAACCATGGTGATTGAGATTCATATATATATTTTGGGTTGGATAGATATTATTGATTCTTTTTAGATAATTTCTCAAAAATATCTAATATACCCACCAAGTTAATTTGAAAGGGATTCAAGTTATTTTGGATAGTTGAATGTGAAGAAAATTTCAAGGTTATAAAAGGAAGGTTGGTCAGTGCACCTATTCACACACTACCCTGTAATGGATAAGGTTTTTTGATCTATAGTGATGCATCTAATAATGTACTAGGATTTATTCTTATATATAATGATATGGTGATAGTTTATTCATCATTCCAATTGAATGTTCATGAGTAAAATTACAAGACTCGTGATTTGGAGTTAGCTTCGCTATTTTTTGAATTAAATATATAGAGGATTTGTGTTTATGAATAAAGGAGTGACAAATATAGTGATCATAAAAGTTTAAAGTATATATCCCTTTATAAATAGTTTAATAATCATTAGAGAATATGGGAATAATTGATCAAATATTATGACTTATCAATATATTAAAACCCTGAGAAAGTGAATAAGGTGTTTGATGCTCTGATTCAAAAGGATCATTCTAGATTATCTATGATGAGGATCATAGAAGATCCAATATTTATTTTTTTATAATGTGTGGTTATATAAATCTTGAATAAAGGGTATAAATATTATCTTTCTCAAATGAGTGCTCAACCATCTATCTATATGAAAATTAAAGATGCATAGAAGGAAGATGTAAAGTAGAAAAAGAAGATGAGAAATGTTCTTGAGGTAAAACTTGAATGTAATGGAATGAAAAGATATAGGAACCAATTATGTGTCCCATAAATACCATGATTTAAGAATTACCTTTTGGAAGAATCTCATAGCTCACCATTCTCTATTCATCTTAGATGTATGAAGATGAATAGTGACCTAAATGAGTATTTATTATGGGAAAACCTAATGAGAGATATTGAAGAGTATATATCTAGGTGATTTGTATATTATAAAGTTAATACTAGGAGAAAATATTTTTAGGGGATATTATAACCATTACCTATACTAGAATAGAAAAGGGAAAAATCACCATGTATTTCGTCATCTGACTCCCTAAAATATCTAAAGGATATGATACTATTTGAGTTGTAGTTGAATTCCTTACAAATTAATAAAAATTATTTGCTATCAAATAATATTTATCTCTTATTTATCTTTCTTGGATATACATTAAATAAGTGGTAAGGTTTTATAAAGCACCACATTCTGTTACATCTGAATGAGATCAAAGTTTTACAAAAAATTTATTTAAAATTATTCAGTAAGATTTAGATACAGAGTAGTGTTTCAGTACTACTTATCATCCTAATATAGATAGTAAATCTAAGAGGAACATGAAAACGCTAGAGGATATATTGATATCCTATTACGTATATTTCAAAGGTGGTTGAGATTAACTCCTTCCTCTTTTCAAATTCTCTTATAATAATTATTTTCAATTTAGAATTAAGATGGATCCTTATGAATCCCTATATAGAAATAAGTATGGAACTCCAACGTGAAGGGAGAAAGAAAGATGTTAGAACCTGAGCTAGATAATTAAATGATTGAGAAGGTTAGATCCATTTATCATCACATAAATACAACATAGAGTTGATAGAAAAGTTATACTGACAATTGTTGGTGAGATCTGTAATTCGAAGTTGATGAGATGATATTTCTATGAATTTATACATGGAATAAGGTTATGATATTTGGAAATAAGGTAAAGATAATCCCTAGGTATACTGACCCCTTTTATATTCTTTATTGGATAGGGATGATATCTTATTTAGTGCTTCCATTAAACTTCTCCTAAGTTTATGATTTATTCCATTTATCTCTCTTGAGGAAGTACATACCCGACCCTTCACATGTATTGAAATAAAAGGTTGTATCACCAGATCATGTTCATTATTATGAAGAATAGCCAGCAGAAATATTTAATCATTTATATAAATTTCTATAGAAAAATACTACTCAATTAGTTAAAGTTATCTGGAAGTATAAAAAACTCAAAGAAGTTAAATAGGAACTTGAGGATGTAATGAAATAAAGATATCCTTATTTTATTGTATAGAAGTGACATATTTTAAATGAAGAAATTCATTTTTAGTGAGGTAGAATATGACTCCCCAATATTTTATTGGTATTTCATTTGAAATAAACTCTAATTATTCGACATATTACTTTACACGCAACACTAAGTTTAAACAAACTGCATTATACTATTGAATTATTATTATTAAAATATAACTATTATAACCTAGCCTTTTAATTGGAAGGTATAAATCATATTAAATAAAAAAAATAAATATATAGTTAATATTCCTACTCAATATAAATGTATTGATTAATTCATAGGAATTAAACACTAAATTTTTAGTAAATTCATCTTATGATTCAAAAATACCATTTAATTAAAGGTGGTTTTTATTTTTTTAAAATAAAATATCATAATTATTTTCTGAAATTTGCATAAAATATTTTATAAAAGGACTATATTTTTTTAAATAATGATAATAAAATTTTCTTAAGGTGAAATTTTGGGATTTTTATGAAAGGATTAGTTTATCAGTGAATAATAAAAAATACTATTTTTTGTAAAAATATTATTTATTTAAATCAATTATTCTAAAAGTCACATTTTGTGTTGAATTTAACCATAATGTAACATAATAATAATTTAATTATTTTTATATAATTAATTATATAGGAATCAACATTATACTTTATTTTGGTATAAGTTCATTTTTCGACATAGAAACACATTTATCTAAAAACTGTTTCTCATTGAATTTTATGCTTTTATATTAAAATTTATTTATTCTACCTATATGAATTGAATTTTTAAAATTGGATTCCATATTCAGAACTAGGAGTTTCAAATTTGGTAAATAGGTCCCTTTTATTTTTTGTCACTATGTATAGTAATCGTGATAAATATCTGTCACCTCTATAAGGGTAAAATGGGGGAATTTCAGAAATTATCATCTAAATTATGAAAATATGGAAATGTGTTTTCATTTTTATTTTATTATGGTTATTATATTATTTTAAGGAAAGGATAAATACAAAATTTCACTCTCTTTGTTTTAATATAGTGTTGAAATATGTATCAATTTTTTATCATGTTAATTTATTTTTAATTTTTCGGGATGGAGTAATTACCTATAAATTATTATAAAACATCGACACAATACTTATTCAAGAAATAGAAAAATAAAATAAATATTTTTAAAAATATAAAAAGTAATACAATATGAATTAATTTTTCTATTCCAAGAATTTTCTAGATAAATATAACATATTAGTTTTTTTAAAAGATTCTATTTGAATTAAATTTGAATCTTGTTGTCTTTAAAGTCAAACTTAGTGAATAGTCCTATAAATGAGTTTAACAATATCTTACATTAAATAATATTTTATTAAATTAATTAAAATTCATAAATATATTATTTTTAGACAAGTGAATGGGATATGGTCTAGAAAATAATTTTTTTACACTTATGGGTTAATTTATATTTTATATTAAAATAATTGACCCCTAATTAGTAAAATGTTTTGATACCACAAAAATTGTCAAAAGGGTCAATAAGGGGTTAAAACTAAGAGATAAGAGTTAAAACATCACCTAAAATTGTCTAATTATTATTATATGAGAGGTTTTAGAATTATACTCATCCTATATTTTAAATATAATAATTTTGATTCACTTAAACCTAAAAATTAATTTATATTAATTTATTACTTTATGTAATTCCAAGTGTGCATCTCCCCTCACTTATAAAAGGGAACCTATTATTCTCCCTTATTAAAAAAGTTTGAGCACTTATATTGACCATGAAATATCCTAATATTATCATATATTCCTTCTAAAAATCCATTATATTAAATTATTTCCAAAATACCATCCTTTCATGGATTAAGGTGCAACCTAAAAGTGGTTTCTCAATAAAGATGTAAAAATCTTAACTGAGTACTTTCAATTTTATTTATTTTTTTACCTCCTCAAAAATTGTATTATTAATAAAAAATTAATCACTTTAGTATCCTAAATATACTGAAATGTTATTATTATTATTATCAAAACACCATTATCCACCCGATATTTCATAAAATGGGTAGTAAAAGTATCAATCGTGTGTTTTCATAGAATACCACCTCAACCCAGTGATATAATTCATTTTTAATAACCAAATTTAATGGCTGATTATTATGATTGATTTAATGTTTACATAATATTTAATTATTTTTATAAAATTATAAAATATTATTTATATTTATTTTCTTCTTTTCATTTGAAAATGAAAAGAACGTTCGTGCGTATGTACAACCAACTATCTCTATGTATGGTGCAAATCATTTTTCTATCTCTAAATTTTATGGATGATTATAAATATGTATACAATGAATATATATGATAATTATTTCATGATTAAAATTATTTTTATGATGTAACCATGATCAAAGTAAAAGGTCTGGATCTACTGAATCAAAAATTTCATGAAAAATGAAACTGTTTACACAAACAATAATGATTTAATACGTAATTATTAATAAATGAGTGTTTAAACATTATCATTGGATCATATTTTAATTGAAAAATTTAACAAATAAATAATTAATATTCATATATTATATTTTATTTTATATTTTGAAGCACAATTCTGATAAATAGACTTTTTACTACTAAAAATCTGATCTATAATAATGATTTGAAAAATTGTTGGTATATGCCACTTATACCAAATTTTTTAAAAAACAATTGGTATTAGAAGAACATATACCAATTTTTTTGAAATCATTATTATAAGATACCTATACCAAATATTTTTTTAAAACTTTAATTATAGGTTATCCCAATACCAATGGTTTTAACAAATCATTGATATATAGTCCTTCCTATACCATGCATGCTACCCCCATTTCCTTCTCAATTTTCACTTTTCATAAAACCAACATCTCCCTTTCCTTTAGTTCTCTTAGATCATCATATATTATTGATCATTTTTGAAATCTTTTTGAGGTTGAATCATCAAGGTATTTTGTTTCATGTGGCATAATTTTTTTAGGAATTTTTTATTTTTAGAGTTTATAAGTGTCCAATAAGGGCATTTATTTATTTCTATTAGTGGAATAACATTATAAATCCTTGGATTCATCAATTATGTAGGGTGTTTATATATAACCCCTTTGGTTACCAAAATCATTATTGCATAAATTAATCTAATCATATTTTTATTGATGATTAAATCATGTTTACTATTCATGATGAAATGGTTATAGTATTATCTTGAGTTTTCTTTGGTTTTAATTTTATAAAACTTTGGTTTTCATTAAAAATACACTAATCCAATTTTTAAAATAACAGTACATACAAGGTTGTTGAAAAAAATGTAATTTTCTCATTAAATAATTTATTTTGTTGCAATAAATGTTTTATGGGGTGTTATAAATAATGTGTGTCATGGTTTTGATTTTTTTCCAAATATCAAGGATGATTTTGATTAATATCAATGTTGTTGGTGTTTGTTAATATGGAGAATTATTATGGGTTTTTCATTAATATCCTTGTTATGGGGGTATTATCAATAGTTTTTAGGCTAATTTCAATGTTATGGAGTATTTGTATATGTTAATAATTTTTTAATGTTTTTTATAAAAGTTTAATTGTTTTTTATTAATATCAAGAATTGTTTTTGTTAATATTAAGAATTTTTTTATAAGGTGTTTATTAATTTTATTTAAATAGTGAATTGTTTTTTTGAAATGTCAAAGAGTGGACATATATTTCTAATTGTGAACATAATTTAAAAGAGGGGGATTTTTCTTTGTGTGAAAGAAATGTTCTTATTTAATAAAGTTTTCCATGATAAAAACATAATTAAAGAAGAGATCATTAAAGATTTGTCACAGTAGGTGGTATCAAACATTCGAGTTGTATTTTATTATTTTTAACAATGATAAACACACTTTCCTCCACCTTAAACCTCATATCAAATCTATATTTTTACATATTTAACTTTTATTTCCTTATATCATCAAATTATATCCTTTATATTGATCTTCTATTTGGTCCAACACTCCCATCACTTGGGAGAGTCACCCATGCATAAAGTAACCTAACAATATAGTAACATTATTACAAAACACACACACACACACACACACACAGATATATATATATATATTTATAGACTTTTTTATCCAAATATATATTAAAAAGATTAATTATTTTCATGAAATTTTTAATTATAATATACTATATTGATGAAAATGTCACCACACTCTCTTGCTGAAGCATTACCTATTTATGGTTTATGTCACCTTACTCTATGAAAACATGTCGTCTCCTTGATTCTGGATCTATTAGTGGTTTAATCATCATCAGTGGGTTCTTATAGTTTCTTTGAACTCCATTTTATGGAGTTTCTCTACATATTATCCAATTTCATGCCTTCATCTGGGATTGTTCTTCTTTCAACATTTAGATTCACCTCTCTCAATTCTAGTTCTATTTCGGGCCTCACCTCATCCGATATCGCAATGATGGTGGATGTGGTGGTTTTAGCTTCATGGTTAACCCAAATAGTGTTGGTGGATTTTGTTTCCCCATGCATCAGATATGTCTTTATCAAGACTCAATCCTTTCTATCGCTACTTTGTTGTTGTGATATTAGGGTTGTGGATTCTTGGTGGATCTTGTTTGAGGAAACAAAAAACTAGAGTTTTGGGGTTATCCTTGGTTTAGTGGGTTGTAAGTAGAAATACTATGACTTGGTAAGGATTTATTGGATGCTTTGTGTGGATCTGGATCTATTCCAACAGTTAGAGATAATGGCACTTCAGAGTTTCTAGATGTCATTTTTCTATGTTATGATTGTTGTTTGTTGGATGTTCTTCTAATTTTTACAACTCAGGAGTGATTCCTTGGAATTTAAACCTACTTTTCAATGGTCTATTTGGTTATTAATGTTATTTGGGAGCATGTTTCTGCGCAGGTATTGGTTTTTCTCTATGAATTTGGATGTAGTGCAATGTTTTTCAGGTACTGTATGGTGGGAAACCTCAAAAGAGGGATGAGTGCGATGAAACCCATCATTCATCCATGCATCATAACTTTGGAGAATATATGGGTACCTTTCCATGATAATTACTCAGAGTTTTTTAGTATTATTTTTAATTTCATCATGTTAACATTGCTGAGAGTTCATTTCATGCTTTGTTGGGTGGGTGGCTTGAAAGAGATAAGGGTGTGCTAGAACCTTTCAGCTGGCTCTCCTACTCATTTCTATATTGGTTGGAGAGGTGCTATTAGACACGTGCCTGTCGTGGGGTGTGGAAAAAACAAATAAAACCTAAGTTAAAATGTAGCAAAGTGGGTAACCTAAGTTGTCTCCAGAGAGGAGTGCACAACAATTATATTTGTCACTTAAATTAAATAAAGAAGAAAAGGTTCTTTTTGAAAGTTGTTTGAGTTGAAAAATAAAACAAGCAATTGAAATGAAAGGTTGAACACTAATGGATGAAGAGAGTTATGGGGTCAGGGTAGGATCACCTTTTGTAATGTCATCATAGTCACAAATATCATCTCACCTCTCTTCCTTTTGAATGACAAATGAAAGACTCCTCGATCGAGTCATCTATCACCCTTGATTAAAGAAGAAAATAGAACTCACTCCTATGTGCATGGAAGTTCATAAACAACTCCTAAACAACTAAGGCAAGTCCCGATCGGGAATTGTTGCTCCTTAGAACTCTAGAAAAAGTCTACTAGTTCCACACACGTGCCAACGATCATTAGACACTCACTACCTAACACAATCTGCTCGATCGAGACAAATTGCACTAGGCAGAGGGAGATAAAAAGTCTTTAACCAAAGCTATTAAAAATGAATACACCAAACTCAAAACACGATCGCATTAAGAGAATTGGGAAACACTGATAATATATGTCATTCAGAAGAAAGATAAGGTTTTACATTTAAGCACAAAACTCCGACATTACAAAAGAGAAACTCCCCCTTCCCCGATCACTCAAAGGTTTTACCCCTCCATGTGAAGGGTATTAGAGTTGAAAGGGGAAGAAGAGAGCATAATCAAACTAAGTAAAAAGAAAATAGAAAATACAAAGAACATCAAGAACTCAATCCTCCAGCACATACCTTCTTTCACCTTCTTCAACCCCCTTGAATGGAAGTGAATACTCTTATTTATAGGATTGGGGAGTAGAAAATTTCCCTCCAAAATTACTCCCCCGAAAGCTTGAGTCCGGTTGGCATATTAAATGACCGATTTTGAGAATTGTTCCTTCTTGAAAGTTGTTCCCCTCCATCTCCTCTGTCGACCCACAAAATTGGAGTTTAAATTGGTCCACGTATGAAGGAGATA
The DNA here is from genome assembly GCA_963277665.1 of Viscum album. Taxonomy (NCBI): domain Eukaryota; kingdom Viridiplantae; phylum Streptophyta; class Magnoliopsida; order Santalales; family Viscaceae; genus Viscum; species Viscum album. The sequence goes on from OY728153.1 coordinate 1,282,812,639, forward strand.
TGGGCACATTACTCCAGATATTTAATTCTGTCCATGTGACTCTTCGTCTTCCACAACTCCAACTTCCCATGACATTAAGACCTTGAAAACAGCCGATTCAGACGTGGCCTCCTTAATGAACGATGTTCATTAATTCCTATTACAGCTCTGTGTCGAATATCAGCTCCATTGGATCGGTCAGCTTCGAGATACAAGCTCATCATTAAAACATTCCAAATCTGTACACAGTTTTCGAGGCCTGGTTTGTGAGCTGAATTTGAGCTTCCAAATGATGGATTGAGCTTTGGGTCCAGAAGGATAAAATGAAGCCAACGAGCATAGAAATCCTAAAAAAAGGAACCATACAATTTGGATAAAAAATATAAAATATATGCCCGAAATACAGAAGCTCCACAAAACTGCTAAATTTCCAGAATTAACCAATTTCCACAATTAAGCCCATAATTCACCAAAAATACTAAAATGATGCAAATCAGATCAAATTGATTAATTGGAAGGGGTTAGATCATTGAAACACATATTAAAAATTATGAAAATATTATCTCTATCAATTCCCCCACACTTAGCACTTGGACTCCCGGACAAGTCAAAATCAAAATCAAATCAAACTAAATTCGAAACACATGCCATTGAGATCCACCAATTCCACACCAAGAAATAAAATTTATCATGCCTCATCCATAAACATTATTCCAAATTCTCGAATCAGATCATTCAATATTTTTACTCTTTATTTTTCCTCCCATGCACACAAGACACCTACCTCACATTAATTTTCTCTCATCTCACAAATATCAATTTTCAACAATGTTTTTCTCATCCAAACCAATGCAAGGGTCACCATAGGTTTGAAAAACTCCTACTTCTCCACCCGATGTGAGTCAAGGACATTTGTTTATCATGAGGACTTTGAAAGGTTGTTCTGTGGCTTTTGGTTGGTAGGATTTTTATGTGAAAAATTCTGAGGCTGAATGAGGAAGGCTTGGCTCTTTTTGAAGCAAAATTGCACAATTCTAATTTTAACTCAAGTATGGTATCCTCCTCACTCCACTTAGTATAAATTCAGCTCCATCATCATGAAATATCAAGAAATTTTCAAATATATTCGCAGCACAAATTTCAATCTTCTTAAGCATGATTTTCTTGAAAGCTCCAGAAAAGGCACAGCTTTCTTCCTCCATTAGAAGCTCCAGAAAGGCACAACTTCTTTTATCATGAAAGCTCCAGAAAAGGCACAGATTTCAACATAATGATTTTTCATCAGCACACACATCTCTTCATCATTTTAATTTCCACCCAAAGTTTCACCAAATGAGGTAGCACAACACAAGACAGCTTCCCCAACACTTAAGTTCAACTAGATCATGCAATTTCACTTCAAGAGCAGGTTGGAAAGGGAAAATTGGCTTGTAATGTGGCTAACCTAACAGGCTGTTCATGGATTCTATGGGCTACAAGGATTAATGTACAAGGTAGACCATAATGAAAGGGATTATCCTGAAAAAGGGGGATTTCAAACCAAAGAAACGCCTCAATCATTTAAAACACATGTACCCCAAACCCTCAAGTTTCGAAAGGAATGAATCAAATTCTGGTTAAAACAAGCATGGTATGGTTCTCTCAAGAAGTGAGGTGAATGAAAAGAATACAACAATAATGGTTCAGAAGCCTCACAGGAAAATGATTTTAAAGATAAGGACAGTGAGATGTGGCATGGGATTCAAAAACTTGAGTACTTTTCATGAAATTCCCAAAGAATTGAACTTGAAACAAAATCATTTTCAGCATTCATTTAAGCTCTGTTTCATGGAATAAATTGGTTCACTCAATGACATGGGTTTCAAAAATAGCAATGATAATCATTTCAGCTCAAAAGTTTCAAAAAAAAAACCAAAAAAACTGAAAAATAAACACACACAAAATTTTAAAAATCACAATTTTTTTTTTTGTTGAAAACAAACAACAAATGAAAATCCAAAACTACAAAGGTTCCCTCCCCCACACTTAAATGATGCAGTGTCTTCAATGCATTTAACTGGATTTAACATGTAAGTAGATTTTAGAATGAATCACAGCAGCAAACAAGTGTAAAGGAGAGGTACAACCTGATGGATCTTATTGATAGACAACTTGTAGGAGCGGGATCTCCTCCCCTAGGTCTGATGGAATGGTCCCATGGAATTTCTTCAGCCTGTGCCCATTAATAGTGAACGACTTTTGCTCTCCATCCTTCACAATCTGCACAGTACCAAAAGGATATACATGAGTAACTATAAAAGGACCCTCCCATCTGGAACGAAGTTTACCTGGTATCAGCTTGAGTCTTGAATTGAATAGCAGCACTTTATCTCCAGGATGGAATTCTTTCGGTTGGATCAGCTTGTCATGAGCCACTCTTGTTCTCTCTTTGTAAATCTTGGAATTTTCAAATGCTTCTCTTCTAATTTCCTCCATCTCCTGTAACTGCAACCTTCTCTCTTCCCCAGCACTTTCAAGATCCAAATTCATCTTCCTCACAGCCCAATACGCCTTATGCTCCAGTTCCACAGGTAGGTGACAACTTTTTCCATAAATCAGCCTATATGGACTCATTCCAATCGGGGTCTTGTAGGCTGTTCTATAAGCCCACAATGTGTCTTCCAGCTTTTGGCTCCAATCCTTCCTGTTTGGTTTAACAGTCTTCTCCAAAATTCCTTTGATTTCCCTATTGGACACTTCAGCTTGACCATTTGTTTGTGGGTGATAGGGAGTTGATGTTTTATGATGCACCCCATACTTCTTCAGCAAAGCCTCCATCCTCCTATTACAAAAGTGAGTCCCTTGATCACTGATTATGGCTCTAGGTACTCCAAACCTACAAAATATGTTAGTCCTGACAAAATCAAAAACAACTTTAGCATCATCAGTCCTGGTGGCTTTTGCTTCCACCCATTTGGAAACATAATCAACCGCAAGCAAGATATAAGAATTTCCAAATGACATTGGGAAAGGGCCCATAAAATATATACCCCAAACTTCAAAAATCTCACAAAAATTAAGTGGTTGTTGGGGCATTTCGTGTCTCTTTGAGATGTTTCCAGAAAACTGACATTTTGGACACCGTTTGCAAAATTCATGAGAATCTTTAAAAATGGTTGGCCAATAAAGTCTAGATTCTAAAACCTTCCTTGCTGTTCTTTGAGGTCCAAAGTGGCCTCCGCAAGCTAATGTGTGAGAAAACTCAAAGACAGAACCAATTTCACTCTCTGGCAAACATCTTCTTATCACTTGGTCATTGCAAATCTTCCAAAGAAATGGATCATCCCAAATGTAATATCTAGATTCAGCTTTCAGTTTGTGAATTTGATGAGAATTGAAATGAGATGGAACCTGAGATGTTACCAGATAATTGACCATGTCAGCATAACAAGGCACTTCTCCTTTAACCAAGTACAACTGCTCTCCTGGAAGGTGATCATTCAATGGTTCTTTCTCTGGAATTTCAACTTTAGCAGTGTTAGGAAGTCTGCTTAAATGATCAGCCACTTGGTTCTCAGATCCCTTTTTGTCCTTGATTTCTATATTGAACTCCTGTAGCAGTAACATCCATCTCACCAGCCTCGGTTTAGCTTCATCTTTCTTCATCAAGTACCTGAGAGCTGCATGATCAGAAAATACAGTGACTTTAGTTCCAAGAAGATATGATCTAAATCTTTCCAAAGCAAAAATAACTGCTAAAAACTCCTTTTCTGTGGTTGTGTAATTGAATTGAGCTGCATCCAAGGTTCTTGAAGCATATGCAATGACTTGTGGCCGGCCCTGAATTCGCTGAGAAAGGACTGCTCCAACTGCTTCGTTGGAAGCATCACAAAGTAGCTCAAATGGTTCTTCCCAATTTGGTGGCTGCATCACCGGTGGTTCAATCAATCTCCTCTTCAGCTCATCAAAGGATTCCCTACATGCAATATTGAAATCAAAATCAGCATCTTTCAAAATAAATCTAGAGAGAGGGAGAGAAATCTTACTGAAATCCTTGATAAACCTCCTGTAGAGTCTTGCATGTCCTAAAAAAGATCTAACATGCTTCACACAAGTTGGGTAAGGAAAAGAATTTATCACTTCAATTTTTGACTTATCAACTTCAATGCCCTTTTTGGAAATGACATGACCAAGAACAATACCTCTCTCAACCATGAAATGACACTTTTCAAAATTTAAAACAAGATTCTTTTCAATGCAGGTTTTTAAAACTTTTTCCAGATTTTTCAAACAATGATCAAAAGAGTTTCCAAACACCGTGAAATCATCCAGGAAAACCTCCAAGCAATCTTCAATGTGATCTGAAAATATACTTACCATGCACCTCTGAAACGTACCTGGAGAATTACATAATCCAAATGGCATCCTTTTATATGAAAAAGTGCCAAAGGGACATGTAAAGGTTGTCTTCTCTTGATCCTCAGGAGCAATGGGTACCTGGAAATAACCTGAAAATCCATCCAAAAAGCAATAATGAGTTTTCCCAGCCAATATCTCTAACATCTGATCAATGAAGGGAATGGGGAAATGATCTTTCTGAGTGACCTGATTCAACTTCCTAAAATCAATGCACACTCTCCAGCTATTTTGAATTCTCACAGGGATTAATTCATTCTTTTCATTCCTCACAGTGGTTAGGCCAGTTTTTTAGAACTACATGAATTGGGCTAACCCATTGTGAATCTGAGATAGGATAGATGATACCAGCTTCCAATAGCTTCTCAACCTCCTTCTTCACAACCTCCATTAAAGTGGGATTCATCCTCCTTTGGGGTTTCCTAACAGGTTTGGAATCTCCCTCAAGAAAAATTCTATGTGAGCATATATTTGGGCTGATTCCTGTAATATCACCTAAACTCCACCCTATTGCTTGGATATTCTCTCTCAAAAGATCTATCAATGATTTCTCTTGGATTTCAGAGAGATTATTAGCGATTATCACTGGTAGTTTCTCTCCCTCCCTAAGGTACACATATTTCAAATCAGTGGGGAGTGGTTTGAGTTCCAAATCAGGGGGATGCTCAAGGGATGAAATTAAATTGACATCTCTCTCTTCCAAACTTTGGATCTCCTGCACACAATAACCCATATCATCATCCTCATCAATTAATAAATCATCAAAGAAAGCAGATTTTACCTCTTCCTCCCACATGAAGTCAGAATCTTCAGCATGTTGGGCATCCACATGTTCAATGATATTTCCGATGGAAGAAGTCTCTCCTAAGTCTAAGAATTCATAAAGCATACCTGATTCTTCAATGGGTTCTACACCAACTTCATGATAAAGTGAAAAGAGGGAGTGATCATCCGATGGGTGCCTCATGGATTCAAAAATATTGAAGTGGATCATGCTCTCTCCAAACTCCATGGTGAGTGTCCCCTCATGGACATTGATGATTGTCTTCACCGTCTTCAAGAAAGGTCTCCCCAAAATGATGGGTGAATGTGACGGGCTCCTATCTTCTTCCATGTTGAGAACGTAGAAGTCAGCTGGGAATAAGATATCTTTGACTTTCACAAGGACATCCTCCAAAACTCCTGTAGGGAAAACTGTGGATCTGTTTGCAAGCTGGACCACCACTCTTGTGGGCTTCAAGTCTCCCATCTGCAAAGAAGTGTATACCGAATGAGGCAATACATTAATCGAAGCACCTAAATCACACAAAGCATTCGAGAAATTTAAAGAACCAATGGTGCATGGAATAGAAAATGTCCCTGGATCTTGACATTTGGTTGGCAATTGTGGTGTGATAAGGGCTAAGACACTTCTTCCCAAGTTGATCCTTTCATTACCTTGAAGTCTCCTCTTCTTAGTACACAGATCCTTCAAAAATTTAGCATACTTTGGAATTTGTTTGACTGCTTCAAGTAATGGGATATTGATTTCTACTTTCTGGAAGGTGTCAAGAATTTCTTTTTGAAGTGATTCATCCTGTAATTTCTTTGATTCAATAATCCTTGATGGAAATGGAGGGGGTATGTCTTTCTTCTCCCTTTGTTGCCTTTGAAATGGTGTTTCTGGTCTCTTCTTACTTGGCCTATCCTTCTCTTCCGCCTCTTTCTTCTCTTCTTCATAATGAATTTTCACAGATTTTTCAGATTTTTCAACTTCATTCTCCCTTAACTCAAGTGGTCTTGTTTCAGTTTCTTGGGATTCTGGTGGTGATATCTCTTTTCCACTTCTTGTTGTTATCATGCTGACATTCTCCTTTGGGTTTTGGATTGTTTGGGAAGGAAGTTTTCCAGGATTTTTGGTTAGGAATTCCATAAGACCGTCAAACTTGGTGGTCAAATCTTTTACAGAGCCTTTCAGTCCCTCAATATCAGATATATGATGTTGGTTCAAAATTATGGGTTGTGCACTGGTTGATGGCTGCTCATAGGATTTTAAGAATGTGGGTGGTTGGGGATGAGAAGGCTGGCTATAAGATTGCTTTTGTTGAAATGGTGGGGGGTTTTGGAATTGTTGCTGGAATGGGGGTCTAGATTGATTTTGCTGATTTCCAAACCCATATTGAACATGGTTTGGCTCTCTCCATCCTTGATTTTGTTGGTACTGCCTTGGTTGAAAGGTTGCCGCACAAGTTTCCATTCCCTGTATTTCAGCACATTGGTCAGTGAAATGATCAGGTGATGCGCATAAACCACATACCTTAGCTGGTGCTTGTTGGTCTCCCACTTGTTTCAAGGCTATCTGTCTCACCAAACTAGTTAGCTCTTCAATCTTAGTTTCTAGTAAGAGTGATGGATGAGAAGTTCGTACCTCATGAATACCTCTTGTTCCAGTACCTCTTGTACCAAACTGCTGCGAGTTCTGAGAAATCTTCTCAATCAAACCTTTTGCTTCTTCTGGCGACTTGTCAATCAAAGCACCTCCAGATGATGCATCAAGAAGGTTCCTATCATTGTCCAGTAGGCCTTGATAGAAGAAGACAAGAAAGTGATGATCCTCGATGGCTTGATGTGGGCAGCTGGCACATAGCTTTTTAAATCTTCCCCAGTACTCATAAAGGGTTTCTCCAGATGATTGTTTGATGGCATAGATCTCCGTTCCGATGGCTGTGCTTCTAGAGGCGGGGAAGAATCTTTGCATGAAGCATCTCACCAGGTCATTCCAATCATCCACATCTCCAGGTTGTAGACCATACAACCATTCTTTCGCAGCTCCTTCCAATGAAAATGGGAATGCCTTCCACTTTACTTGTTCCTCAGCTACTCCACGTGGTCTGAAGGTTGAGCAGACATGTGTGAATTCTTTAATATGCTTGTTGGGATCTTCACCTGCCAAACCATGAAACTTTGGAAGCAATGGTATCATATTAGGTTTCATCTCAAAATCATTTTGTAACACTGGCATGACAAGTTGATTATTCTGATTAAGGAATTGTGGGGCACAAAGGTCTCTGAGAGTTGGGTTTTGATTTCCAGCCATTATGACAGGCTCAGAGTGAACACTTGAAGTTTCACTCGAGTCTAGGAGAGAAATTTCCTCAAATTCAGATTGCAAATTGAGGTTTCTGAGCCTATTCAACAAAGTTCTTTCAATTTCAGTATCAATGGGACAAGGTTCAGTGTTTGAGGTTCTAGTCATGCAACTTGGAATGAAATTAAGAAAATAGAAAACAAAGAAGAAGAAAGAAAGAAAAAAAACTGTTGGCACTACCTCCCCGGCAACGGCGCCAAGTTTTGACACGTGCCTGTCGTGGGGTGTGGCAAAAACAAATAAAACCTAAGTTAAAATGTAGCAAAGTGGGTAACCTAAGTTGTCTCCAGAGAGGAGTGCACAACAATTATATTTGTCACTTAAATTAAAGAAAGAAGAAAAGGTTCTTTTTGAAAGTTGTTTGAGTTGAAAAATAAAACAAGCAATTGAAATGAAAGGTTGAACACTAATGGATGAAGAGAGTGATGGGGTCAGGGTAGGATCACCTTTTGTAATGTCATCATAGTCACAAAGATCATCTCACCTCTCTTCCTTTTGAATGACAAATGAAAGACTCCTCGATCGAGTCATCTATCACCCTTGATTAAAGAAGAAAATAGAACTCACTCCTATGTGCATGGAAGTTCATAAACAACTCCTAAACAACTAAGGCAAGTCCCGATCGGGAATTGTTGCTCCTTAGAACTCTAGAAAAAGTCTACTAGTTCCACACACGTGCCAACGATCGTTAGACACTCACTACCTAACACAATCTGCTCGATCGAGACAAATTGCACTAGGCAGAGGGAGATAAAAAGTCTTTAACCAAAGCTATTAAAAATGAATACACCAAACTCAAAACACGATCGCATTAAGAGAATTGGGAAACAATGATAATAGATGTCATTCAGAAGAAAGATAAGGTTTTAAATTTAAGCACAAAACTCCGACATTACAAAAGAGAAACTCCCCCTTCCCCGATCACTCAAAGGTTTTACCCCTCCATGTGAAGGGTATTAGAGTTGAAAGGGGAAGAAGAGAGCATAATCAAACTAAGTAAAAAGAAAATAGAAAATACAAAGAACATCAAGAACTCAATCCTCCAGCACAGCCCTTCTTTCACCTTCTTCAACCCCCTTGAATGGAAGTGAATACTCTTATTTATAGGATTGGGGAGTAGAAAATTTCCCTCCAAAATTACTCCCCCGAACTCGTGAGTCCGGTTGGCATATTAAATGACCGATTTTGAGAATTGTTCCTTCTTTAAAGTTGTTCCCCTCCATCTCCTCTGTCGACCCACAATATTTGAGCTTAATTGGTCCACGTATGAAGGAGATATGGCCACATTACTCCGGATATTTAATTCTGTCCATGTGACTCTTCGTCTTCCACAACTCCAAATTCCCATGACATTAAGACCTTGAAAACAGCCGATTCAGACGTGGCCTCCTTAATGAAAGATGTTCATTAATTCCTATTACAGCTCCGTGTCGAATATCAGCACCATTGGATCGGTCCGCTAAGAGATACAAGCTCATCATTAAAACATTCCAAATCTGTACACAGTTTTCGAGGCCTGGTTTGTGAGCTGAATTTGAGCTTCCAAATGATGGATTGAGCTTTGGGTCCAGAAGGATAAAATGAAGCCAACGAGCATAGAAATCCTAAAAAAAAGTAACCATACAATTTGGATAAAAATTATAAAATATATGCCCGAAATACAGAAGCTCCACAAAACTGATAAATTTCCAGAATTAACCAATTTCCACAATTATGCCCATAATTCACCAAAAATACTAAAATGATGCAAATCAGATCAAATTGATTAATTGGAAGGGATTAAATCATTGAAACACATATTAAAAATTATGAAAATATTATCTCTATCAATTCCCCCACACTTAGCACTTGGACTCCCGGACAAGTCAAAATCAAAATCAAATCAAACTAAATTCGAAACACATGCCATTGAGATCCACCAATTCCACACCAAGAAATAAAATTTATCATGCCTCATCCATAAACATTATTCCAAATTTTCGAATCAGATCATTCAATATTTTTACTCTTTATTTTTCCTCCCATGCACACAAGACACCTACCTCACATTAATTTTCTCTCATCTCACAAATATCAATTTTCAACAATGTTTTTCTCATCCAAACCAATGCAAGGGTCACCATAGGTTTGAAAAACTCCTACTTCTCCACCCGATGTGAGTCAAGGACATTTGTTTATCATGAGGACTTTGAAAGGTTGTTCTGTGGCTTTTGGTTGGTAGGATTTTTATGTGAAAAATTCTGAGGCTGAATGAGGAAGGCTTGGCTCTTTTTGAAGCAAAATTGCACAATTCTAATTTTAACTCAAGTATGGTATCCTCCTCACTCCACTTAGTATAAATTCAGCTCCATCATCATGAAATATCAAGAAATTTTCAAATATCTTCGCAGCACAAATTTCAATCTTCTTAAGCATAATTTTCTTGAAAGCTCCAGAAAAGGCACAACTTTCTTCCTTCATTAGAAGCTCCAGAAAGGCACAACTTCTTTTATCATGAAAGCTCCAGAAAAGGCACAGATTTCAACATAATGATTTTTCATCAGCACACACATCTCTTCAGCATTTTAATTTCCACCCAAAGTTTCACCAAATGAGGTAGCACAACACAAGACAGCTTCCCCAACACTTAAGTTCAACTAGATCATGCAATTTCACTTCAAGAGCAGGTTGGAAAGGGAAAATTGGCTTGTAATGTGGCTAACCTAACAGGCTGTTCATGGCTTCTATGGGCTACAAGGATTAATGTACAAGGTAGGCCATAATGAAAGGGATTATCCTGAAAAAGGGGGATTTCAAACCAAAGAAACGCCTCAATCATTTAAAACACATGTACCCCAAACCCTCAAGTTTCGATAGGAATGAATCAAATTCTGGTTAAAACAAGCATGGTATGGTTCTCTCAAGAAGTGAGGTGAATGAAAAGAATACAACAATAATGGTTCAGAAGCCTCACAGGAAAATGATTTTAAAGATAATGACAGTGAGATGTGGCATGGGATTCAAAAACTTGAGTACTTTTCATGAAATTCCCAAAGAATTGAACTTGAAACAAAATCATTTTCAGCATTCATTTAAGCTCTGTTTCATGGAATAAATTGGTTCACTCAATGACATGGGTTTCAAAAATAGCAATGATAATCATTTCAGCTCAAAAGTTTCAAAAAAAAAAACCAAAAAAACTGAAAAATAAACACACACAAAATTTTAAAAATCACAATTTTTTTTTTGTTGAAAACAAACAACAAATGAAAATCCAAAACTACAAAGGTTCCCTCCCCCACACTTAAATGATGCAGTGTCTTCAATGCATTTAACTGGATTTAACATGTAAGTAGATTTTAGAATGAATCACAGCAGCAAACAAGTGTAAAGGAGAGGTACAACCTGATGGATCTTATTGATAGACAACTTGTAGGAGCGGGATCTCCTCCCCTAGGTCTGATGGAATGGTCCCATGGAATTTCTTCAGCCTGTGCCCATTAATAGTGAACGACTTTTGCTCTCCATCCTTCACAATCTGCACAGTACCAAAAGGATATACATGAGTAACTATAAAAGGACCCTCCCATCTGGAACGAAGTTTACCTGGTATCAGCTTGAGTCTTGAATTGAATAGCAGCACTTTATCTCCAGGATGGAATTCTTTCGGTTGGATCAGCTTGTCATGAGCCACTCTTGTTCTCTCTTTGTAAATCTTGGAATTTTCAAATGCTTCTCTTCTAATTTCCTCCATCTCCTGTAACTGCAACCTTCTCTCTTCCCCAGCACTTTCAAGATCCAAATTCATCTTCCTCACAGCCCAATACGCCTTATGCTCCAGTTCCACAGGTAGGTGACAACTTTTTCCATAAATCAGCCTATATGGACTCATTCCAATCGGGGTCTTGTAGGCTGTTCTATAAGCCCACAATGTGTCTTCCAGCTTTTGGCTCCAATCCTTCCTGTTTGGTTTAACAGTCTTCTCCAAAATTCCTTTGATTTCCCTATTGGACACTTCAGCTTGACCATTTGTTTGTGGGTGATAGGGAGTTGATGTTTTATGATGCACCCCATACTTCTTCAGCAAAGCCTCCATCCTCCTATTACAAAAGTGAGTCCCTTGATCACTGATTATGGCTCTAGGTACTCCAAACCTACAAAATATGTTAGTCCTGACAAAATCAAAAACAACTTTAGCATCATCAGTCCTGGTGGCTTTTGCTTCCACCCATTTGGAAACATAATCAACCGCAAGCAAGATATAAGAATTTCCAAATGACATTGGGAAAGGGCCCATAAAATATATACCCCAAACTTCAAAAATCTCACAAAAATTAAGTGGTTGTTGGGGCATTTCGTGTCTCTTTGAGATGTTTCCAGAAAACTGACATTTTGGACACCGTTTGCAAAATTCATGAGAATCTTTAAAAATGGTTGGCCAATAAAGTCTAGATTCTAAAACCTTCCTTGCTGTTCTTTGAGGTCCAAAGTGGCCTCCGCAAGCTAATGTGTGAGAAAACTCAAAGACAGAACCAATTTCACTCTCTGGCAAACATCTTCTTATCACTTGGTCATTGCAAATCTTCCAAAGAAATGGATCATCCCAAATGTAATATCTAGATTCAGCTTTCAGTTTGTGAATTTGATGAGAATTGAAATGAGATGGAACCTGAGATGTTACCAGATAATTGACCATGTCAGCATAACAAGGCACTTCTCCTTTAACCAAGTACAACTGCTCTCCTGGAAGGTGATCATTCAATGGTTCTTTCTCTGGAATTTCAACTTTAGCAGTGTTAGGAAGTCTGCTTAAATGATCAGCCACTTGGTTCTCAGATCCCTTTTTGTCCTTGATTTCTATATTGAACTCCTGTAGCAGTAACATCCATCTCACCAGCCTCGGTTTAGCTTCATCTTTCTTCATCAAGTACCTGAGAGCTGCATGATCAGAAAATACAGTGACTTTAGTTCCAAGAAGATATGATCTAAATCTTTCCAAAGCAAAAATAACTGCTAAAAACTCCTTTTCTGTGGTTGTGTAATTGAATTGAGCTGCATCCAAGGTTCTTGAAGCATATGCAATGACTTGTGGCCGGCCCTGAATTCGCTGAGAAAGGACTGCTCCAACTGCTTCGTTGGAAGCATCACAAAGTAGCTCAAATGGTTCTTCCCAATTTGGTGGCTGCATCACCGGTGGTTCAATCAATCTCCTCTTCAGCTCATCAAAGGATTCCCTACATGCAATATTGAAATCAAAATCAGCATCTTTCAAAATAAATCTAGAGAGAGGGAGAGAAATCTTACTGAAATCCTTGATAAACCTCCTGTAGAGTCTTGCATGTCCTAAAAAAGATCTAACATGCTTCACACAAGTTGGGTAAGGAAAAGAATTTATCACTTCAATTTTTGACTTATCAACTTCAATGCCCTTTTTGGAAATGACATGACCAAGAACAATACCTCTCTCAACCATGAAATGACACTTTTCAAAATTTAAAACAAGATTCTTTTCAATGCAGGTTTTTAAAACTTTTTCCAGATTTTTCAAACAATGATCAAAAGAGTTTCCAAACACCGTGAAATCATCCAGGAAAACCTCCAAGCAATCTTCAATGTGATCTGAAAATATACTTACCATGCACCTCTGAAACGTACCTGGAGAATTACATAATCCAAATGGCATCCTTTTATATGAAAAAGTGCCAAAGGGACATGTAAAGGTTGTCTTCTCTTGATCCTCAGGAGCAATGGGTACCTGGAAATAACCTGAAAATCCATCCAAAAAGCAATAATGAGTTTTCCCAGCCAATATCTCTAACATCTGATCAATGAAGGGAATGGGGAAATGATCTTTCTGAGTGACCTGATTCAACTTCCTAAAATCAATGCACACTCTCCAGCTATTTTGAATTCTCACAGGGATTAATTCATTCTTTTCATTCCTCACAGTGGTTAGGCCAGTTTTTTAGAACTACATGAATTGGGCTAACCCATTGTGAATCTGAGATAGGATAGATGATACCAGCTTCCAATAGCTTCTCAACCTCCTTCTTCACAACCTCCATTAAAGTGGGATTCATCCTCCTTTGGGGTTTCCTAACAGGTTTGGAATCTCCCTCAAGAAAAATTCTATGTGAGCATATATTTGGGCTGATTCCTGTAATATCACCTAAACTCCACCCTATTGCTTGGATATTCTCTCTCAAAAGATCTATCAATGATTTCTCTTGGATTTCAGAGAGATTATTAGCGATTATCACTGGTAGTTTCTCTCCCTCCCTAAGGTACACATATTTCAAATCAGTGGGGAGTGGTTTGAGTTCCAAATCAGGGGGATGCTCAAGGGATGAAATTAAATTGACATCTCTCTCTTCCAAACTTTGGATCTCCTGCACACAATAACCCATATCATCATCCTCATCAATTAATAAATCATCAAAGAAAGCAGATTTTACCTCTTCCTCCCACATGAAGTCAGAATCTTCAGCATGTTGGGCATCCACATGTTCAATGATATTTCCGATGGAAGAAGTCTCTCCTAAGTCTAAGAATTCATAAAGCATACCTGATTCTTCAATGGGTTCTACACCAACTTCATGATAAAGTGAAAAGAGGGAGTGATCATCCGATGGGTGCCTCATGGATTCAAAAATATTGAAGTGGATCATGCTCTCTCCAAACTCCATGGTGAGTGTCCCCTCATGGACATTGATGATTGTCTTCACCGTCTTCAAGAAAGGTCTCCCCAAAATGATGGGTGAATGTGACGGGCTCCTATCTTCTTCCATGTTGAGAACGTAGAAGTCAGCTGGGAATAAGATATCTTTGACTTTCACAAGGACATCCTCCAAAACTCCTGTAGGGAAAACTGTGGATCTGTTTGCAAGCTGGACCACCACTCTTGTGGGCTTCAAGTCTCCCATCTGCAAAGAAGTGTATACCGAATGAGGCAATACATTAATCGAAGCACCTAAATCACACAAAGCATTCGAGAAATTTAAAGAACCAATGGTGCATGGAATAGAAAATGTCCCTGGATCTTGACATTTGGTTGGCAATTGTGGTGTGATAAGGGCTAAGACACTTCTTCCCAAGTTGATCCTTTCATTACCTTGAAGTCTCCTCTTCTTAGTACACAGATCCTTCAAAAATTTAGCATATTTTGGAATTTGTTTGACTGCTTCAAGTAATGGGATATTGATTTCTACTTTCTGGAAGGTGTCAAGAATTTCTTTTTGAAGTGATTCATCCTGTAATTTCTTTGATTCAATAATCCTTGATGGAAATGGAGGGGGTATGTCTTTCTTCTCCCTTTGTTGCCTTTGAAATGGTGTTTCTGGTCTCTTCTTACTTGGCCTATCCTTCTCTTCCGCCTCTTTCTTCTCTTCTTCATAATGAATTTTCACAGATTTTTCAGATTTTTCAACTTCATTCTCCCTTAACTCAAGTGGTCTTGTTTCAGTTTCTTGGGATTCTGGTGGTGATATCTCTTTTCCACTTCTTGTTGTTATCATGCTGACATTCTCCTTTGGGTTTTGGATTGTTTGGGAAGGAAGTTTTCCAGGATTTTTGGTTAGGAATTCCATAAGACCGTCAAACTTGGTGGTCAAATCTTTTACAGAGCCTTTCAGTCCCTCAATATCAGATATATGATGTTGGTTCAAAATTATGGGTTGTGCACTGGTTGATGGCTGCTCATAGGATTTTAAGAATGTGGGTGGTTGGGGATGAGAAGACTGGCTATAAGATTGCTTTTGTTGAAATGGTGGGGGGTTTTGGAATTGTTGCTGGAATGGGGGTCTAGATTGATTTTGCTGATTTCCAAACCCATATTGAACATGGTTTGGCTCTCTCCATCCTTGATTTTGTTGGTACTGCCTTGGTTGAAAGGTTGCCGCACAAGTTTCCATTCCCTGTATTTCAGCACATTGGTCAGTGAAATGATCAGGTGATGCGCATAAACCACATACCTTAGCTGGTGCTTGTTGGTCTCCCACTTGTTTCAAGGCTATCTGTCTCACCAAACTAGTTAGCTCTTCAATCTTAGTTTCTAGTAAGAGTGATGGATGAGAAGTTCGTACCTCATGAATACCTCTTGTTCCAGTACCTCTTGTACCAAACTGCTGCGAGTTCTGAGAAATCTTCTCAATCAAACCTTTTGCTTCTTCTGGCGACTTGTCAATCAAAGCACCTCCAGATGATGCATCAAGAAGGTTCCTATCATTGTCCAGTAGGCCTTGATAGAAGAAGACAAGAAAGTGATGATCCTCGATGGCTTGATGTGGGCAGCTGGCACATAGCTTTTTAAATCTTCCCCAGTACTCATAAAGGGTTTCTCCAGATGATTGTTTGATGGCATAGATCTCCGTTCCGATGGCTGTGCTTCTAGAGGCGGGGAAGAATCTTTGCATGAAGCATCTCACCAGGTCATTCCAATCATCCACATCTCCAGGTTGTAGACCATACAACCATTCTTTCGCAGCTCCTTCCAATGAAAATGGGAATGCCTTCCACTTTACTTGTTCCTCAGCTACTCCACGTGGTCTGAAGGTTGAGCAGACATGTGTGAATTCTTTAATATGCTTGTTGGGATCTTCACCTGCCAAACCATGAAACTTTGGAAGCAATGGTATCATATTAGGTTTCATCTCAAAATCATTTTGTAACACTGGCATGACAAGTTGATTATTCTGATTAAGGAATTGTGGGGCACAAAGGTCTCTGAGAGTTGGGTTTTGATTTCCAGCCATTATGACAGGCTCAGAGTGAACACTTGAAGTTTCACTCGAGTCTAGGAGAGAAATTTCCTCAAATTCAGATTGCAAATTGAGGTTTCTGAGCCTATTCAACAAAGTTCTTTCAATTTCAGTATCAATGGGACAAGGTTCAGTGTTTGAGGTTCTAGTCATGCAACTTGGAATGAAATTAAGAAAATAGAAAACAAAGAAGAAGAAAGAAAGAAAAAAAAACTGTTGGCACTACCTCCCCGGCAACGGCGCCAAGTTTTGACACGTGCCTGTCGTGGGGTGTGGCAAAAACAAATAAAACCTAAGTTAAAATGTAGCAAAGTGGGTAACCTAAGTTGTCTCCAGAGAGGAGTGCACAACAATTATATTTGTCACTTAAATTAAAGAAAGAAGAAAAGGTTCTTTTTGAAAGTTGTTTGAGTTGAAAAATAAAACAAGCAATTGAAATGAAAGGTTGAACACTAATGGATGAAGAGAGTGATGGGGTCAGGGTAGGATCACCTTTTGTAATGTCATCATAGTCACAAAGATCATCTCACCTCTCTTCCTTTTGAATGACAAATGAAAGACTCCTCGATCGAGTCATCTATCACCCTTGATTAAAGAAGAAAATAGAACTCACTCCTATGTGCATGGAAGTTCATAAACAACTCCTAAACAACTAAGGCAAGTCCCGATCGGGAATTGTTGCTCCTTAGAACTCTAGAAAAAGTCTACTAGTTCCACACACGTGCCAACGATCGTTAGACACTCACTACCTAACACAATCTGCTCGATCGAGACAAATTGCACTAGGCAGAGGGAGATAAAAAGTCTTTAACCAAAGCTATTAAAAATGAATACACCAAACTCAAAACACGATCGCATTAAGAGAATTGGGAAACAATGATAATAGATGTCATTCAGAAGAAAGATAAGGTTTTAAATTTAAGCACAAAACTCCGACATTACAAAAGAGAAACTCCCCCTTCCCCGATCACTCAAAGGTTTTACCCCTCCATGTGAAGGGTATTAGAGTTGAAAGGGGAAGAAGAGAGCATAATCAAACTAAGTAAAAAGAAAATAGAAAATACAAAGAACATCAAGAACTCAATCCTCCAGCACAGCCCTTCTTTCACCTTCTTCAACCCCCTTGAATGGAAGTGAATACTCTTATTTATAGGATTGGGGAGTAGAAAATTTCCCTCCAAAATTACTCCCCCGAACTCGTGAGTCCGGTTGGCATATTAAATGACCGATTTTGAGAATTGTTCCTTCTTTAAAGTTGTTCCCCTCCATCTCCTCTGTCGACCCACAAAATTTGAGCTTAATTGGTCCACGTATGAAGGAGATATGGCCACATTACTCCGGATATTTAATTCTGTCCATGTGACTCTTCGTCTTCCACAACTCCAAATTCCCATGACATTAAGACCTTGAAAACAGCCGATTCAGACGTGGCCTCCTTAATGAAAGATGTTCATTAATTCCTATTACAGCTCCGTGTCGAATATCAGCACCATTGGATCGGTCCGCTTAGAGATACAAGCTCATCATTAAAACATTCCAAATCTGTACACAGTTTTCGAGGCCTGGTTTGTGAGCTGAATTTGAGCTTCCAAATGATGGATTGAGCTTTGGGTCCAGAAGGATAAAATGAAGCCAACGAGCATAGAAATCCTAAAAAAAAGTAACCATACAATTTGGATAAAAATTATAAAATATATGCCCGAAATACAGAAGCTCCACAAAACTGATAAATTTCCAGAATTAACCAATTTCCACAATTATGCCCATAATTCACCAAAAATACTAAAATGATGCAAATCAGATCAAATTGATTAATTGGAAGGGATTAAATCATTGAAACACATATTAAAAATTATGAAAATATTATCTCTATCAATTCCCCCACACTTAGCACTTGGACTCCCGGACAAGTCAAAATCAAAATCAAATCAAACTAAATTCGAAACACATGCCATTGAGATCCACCAATTCCACACCAAGAAATAAAATTTATCATGCCTCATCCATAAACATTATTCCAAATTTTCGAATCAGATCATTCAATATTTTTACTCTTTATTTTTCCTCCCATGCACACAAGACACCTACCTCACATTAATTTTCTCTCATCTCACAAATATCAATTTTCAACAATGTTTTTCTCATCCAAACCAATGCAAGGGTCACCATAGGTTTGAAAAACTCCTACTTCTCCACCCGATGTGAGTCAAGGACATTTGTTTATCATGAGGACTTTGAAAGGTTGTTCTGTGGCTTTTGGTTGGTAGGATTTTTATGTGAAAAATTCTGAGGCTGAATGAGGAAGGCTTGGCTCTTTTTGAAGCAAAATTGCACAATTCTAATTTTAACTCAAGTATGGTATCCTCCTCACTCCACTTAGTATAAATTCAGCTCCATCATCATGAAATATCAAGAAATTTTCAAATATCTTCGCAGCACAAATTTCAATCTTCTTAAGCATAATTTTCTTGAAAGCTCCAGAAAAGGCACAACTTTCTTCCTTCATTAGAAGCTCCAGAAAGGCACAGCTTCTTTTATCATGAAAGCTCCAGAAAAGGCACAGATTTCAACATAATGATTTTTCATCAGCACACACATCTCTTCAGCATTTTAATTTCCACCCAAAGTTTCACCAAATGAGGTAGCACAACACAAGACAGCTTCCCCAACACTTAAGTTCAACTAGATCATGCAATTTCACTTCAAGAGCAGGTTGGAAAGGGAAAATTGGCTTGTAATGTGGCTAACCTAACAGGCTGTTCATGGCTTCTATGGGCTACAAGGATTAATGTACAAGGTAGGCCATAATGAAAGGGATTATCCTGAAAAAGGGGGATTTCAAACCAAAGAAACGCCTCAATCATTTAAAACACATGTACCCCAAACCCTCAAGTTTCGATAGGAATGAATCAAATTCTGGTTAAAACAAGCATGGTATGGTTCTCTCAAGAAGTGAGGTGAATGAAAAGAATACAACAATAATGGTTCAGAAGCCTCACAGGAAAATGATTTTAAAGATAATGACAGTGAGATGTGGCATGGGATTCAAAAACTTGAGTACTTTTCATGAAATTCCCAAAGAATTGAACTTGAAACAAAATCATTTTCAGCATTCATTTAAGCTCTGTTTCCTGGAATAAATTGGTTCACTCAATGACATGGGTTTCAAAAATAGCAATGATAATCATTTCAGCTCAAAAGTTTCAAAAAAAAACCAAAAAAACTGAAAAATAAACACACACAAAATTTTAAAAATCACAATTTTTTTTTGTTGAAAACAAACAACAAATGAAAATCCAAAACTATAAAGGTTCCCTCCCCCACACTTAAATGATGCAGTGTCCTCAATGCATTTAACTGGATTTAACATGTAAGCTGATTTTAGAATGAATCACAACAGCAAACAAGTGTAAAGGAGAGGTACAACCTGATGGATCTTATTGATAGACAACTTGTAGGAGCGGGATCTCCTCCCCTAGGTCTGATGGAATGGTCCCATGGAATTTCTTCAGCCTGTGCCCATTAATAGTGAACGACTTCTGCTCTCCATCCTTCACAATCTGCACAGTACCAAAAGGATATACACGAGTAACTATAAAAGGACCCTCCCATCTGGAACGAAGTTTACCTGGCATCAGCTTGAGTCTTGAATTGAATAGCAGCACTTTATCTCCAGGATGGAATTCTTTCGGTTGGATCAGCTTGTCATGAGCCACTCTTGTTCTCTCTTTGTAAATCTTGGAATTTTCAAATGCTTCTCTTCTAATTTCCTCCAGCTCCTGTAACTGCAACCTTCTCTCTTCCCCAGCACTTTCAAGATCCAAATTCATCTTCCTCACAGCCCAATACGCCTTATGTTCCAGTTCCACAGGTAGGTGACAAATTTTTCCATAAATCAGCCTATATGGACTCATTCCAATCGGGGTCTTGTAGGCTGTTCTATAAGCCCACAATGTGTCTTCCAGCTTTTGGCTCCAATCCTTCCTGTTTGGTTTAACAGTCTTCTCCAAAATTCCTTTGATTTCCCTGTTGGACACTTTAGGATGACAATTTGTTTGTGGGTGATAGGGAGTTGATGTTTTATGATGCACCCCATACTTCTTCAGCAAAGCCTCCATCCTCCTATTACAAAAGTGAGTCCCTTGATCACTGATTATGGCTCTAGGTACTCCAAACCTACAAAATATGTTAGTCCTGACAAAATCACAAACAACTTTAGCATCATCAGTCCTGGTGGCTTTTGCTTCCACCCATTTGGAAACATAATCAACCGCAAGCAAGATATAAGAATTTCCAAATGACATTGGGAAAGGGCCCATAAAATCTATACCCCAAACTTCAAAAATCTCACAAAAATTAAGTGGTTGTTGGGGCATTTCGTGTCTCTTTGAGATGTTTCCAGAAAACTGACATTTTGGACACCGTTTGCAAAATTCATGAGAATCTTTAAAAATGGTTGGCCAATAAAGTCCAGATTCTAAAACCTTCCTTGCTGTTCTTTGAGGTCCAAAGTGGCCTCCGCAAGCTAATGTGTGACAAAAATCAAAGACATAACCAATTTCACTCTCTGGAAAACATCTTCTTATCACTTGGTCATTGAAAATCTTCCAAAGAAATGGATCATCCCAAATGTAATATCTAGATTCAGCTTTCAGTTTGTGAATTTGATGAGAATTGAAATGAGATGGAACCTGAGATGTTACCAGATAATTGACCATGTCAGCATACCAAGTCACTTCTCCTTTAACCAAGTACAACTGCTCTCCTGGAAGGTGATCATTCAATGGTTCTTTCTCTGGAATTTCAACTTCAGCAGTGTTAGGAAGTCTGCTTAAATGATCAGCAACTTGGTTCTCAGATCCCTTTTTGTCCTTGATTTCTATATTGAACTCATGTAGCAGTAACATCCATCTCACCAGCCTCGGTTTAGCTTCATCTTTCTTCATCAAGTACCTGAGAGCTGCATGATCAGAAAATACAGTGACTTTAGTTCCAAGAAGATATGATCTAAATCTTTCCAAAGCAAAAATAACTGCTAAAAACTCCTTTTCTGTGGTTGTGTAATTGAATTGAGCTGCATCCAAGGTTCTTGAAGCATATGCAATGACTTGTGGCCGGCCCTCAATTCGCTGAGAAAGGACTGCTCCAACTGCTTGGTTGGAAGCATCACAAAGTAGCTCAAATGGTTCTTCCCAATTTGGTGGCTGCATCACCGGTGGTTCAATCAATCTCCTCTTCAGCTCATCAAAGGATTCCCTACATGCAATATTGAAATCAAAATCAGCATCTTTCAAAAGCAATCTAGAGAGAGGGAGAGAAATCTTACTGAAATCCTTGATAAACCTCCTGTAGAATCCTGCATGTCCTAAAAAAGATCTAACATGCTTCACACAAGTTGGGTAAGGCAAAGAATTTATCACTTCAATTTTTGACTTATCAACTTCAATGCCCTTTTTGGAAATGACATGACCAAGAACAATACCTCTCTCAACCATGAAATGACACTTTTCAAAATTTAAAACAAGATTCTTTTCAATGCAGGTTTTTAAAACTTTTTCCAGATTTTTCAAACAATGATCAAAAGAGTTTCAAAACACCGTGAAATCATCCAGGAAAACCTCCAAGCAATCTTCAATGTGATCTGAAAATATACTTACCATGCACCTCTGAAACGTACCTGGAGCATTACATAATACAAATGGCATCCTTTTATATGAAAAAGTGCCAAAGGGACATGTAAAGGTTGTCTTCTCTTGATCCTCAGGAGCAATGGGTACCTGGAAATAACCTGAAAATCCATCCAAAAAGCAATAATGAGTTTTCCCAGCCAATATCTCTAACATCTGATCAATGAAGGGAATGGGGAAATGATCTTTCCGAGTGACCTGATTCAACTTCCTAAAATCAATGCACACTCTCCAGCTATTTTGAATTCTCACAGGGATTAATTCATTCTTTTCATTCCACACAGTGGTTAGGCCAGTTTTTTTTGGAACTACATGAATTGGGCTAACCCATTGTGAATCTGAGATAGGATAGATGATCCCAGCTTCCAATAGCTTCTCAACCTCCTTCTTCACAACCTCCATTAAAGTGGGATTCATCCTCCTTTGTGGTTTCCTAACAGGTTTGGAATCTCCCTCAAGAAAAATTCTATGTGAGCATATATTTGGGCTGATTCCTGTAATATCACCTAAACTCCACCCTATTGCTTGGATATTCTCTCTCAAAATATCTATCAATGATTTCTCTTGGATTTCAGAGAGATTATTAGCGATTATCACTGGTAGTTTCTCTCCCTCCCTAAGGTACACATATTTCAAATCAGTGGGGAGTGGTTTGAGTTCCAAATCAGGGGGATGCTCAAGGTATGAAATTAAATTGACATCTCTCTCTTCCAAACTTTGGATCTCCTGCACACAATAAACCATATCATCATCCTCATCAATTAATAAATCATCAAAGAAATCAGATTTTACCTCTTCCTCCCACATGAAGTCAGAATATTCAGCATGTTGGGCATCCACATGTTCAATGATATTTCCGATGGAAGAAGTCTCTCCTAAGTCTAAGAATTCATAAAGCATACCTGATTCTTCAATGGGTTCTACACCAACTTCATGAGAAAGTGAAAAGAGGGAGTGATCATCCGATGGGTGCCTCATGGATTCAAAAATATTGAAGTGGATCATGCTCTCTCCAAACTCTATGGTGAGTGTCCCCTCATGGACATTGATGATTGTCTTCGCCGTCTTCAAGAAAGGTCTCCCCAAAATGATGGGTGAATGTGACGGGCTCCTATCTTCTTCCATGTTGAGAACGTAGAAGTCAGCTGGGAATAAGAGATCTTTGACTTTCACAAGGAAATCCTCCAAAACTCCTGTAGGGAAAACTGTGGATCTGTTTGCAAGCTGGACCACCACTCTTGTGGGCTTCAAGTCTCCCATCTGCAAAGAAGTGTATACCGAATGAGGCAATACATTAATCGAAGCACCTAAATCACACAAATCATTCGAGAAATTTAAAGAACCAATGGTGCATGGAATAGAAAATGTCCCTGGATCTTGACATTTGGTTGGCAATTGTGGTGTGATAAGGGCTGAGACACTTCTTCCCAAGTTGATCCTTTCATTCCCTTGAAGTCTCCTCTTCTTAGTACACAGATCCTTCAAAAATTTAGCATACTTTGGAATTTGTTTGACTGCTTCAAGTAATGGGATATTGATTTCTACTTTCTGGAAGGTGTCAAGAATTTCTTTTTGAAGTGCTTCATCCTTTAATTTCTTTGATTCAATAATCCTTGATGGAAATGGAGGGGGTATGTCTTTCTTCTCCCTTTGTTGCCTTTGAAATGGTGTTTCTGGTCTCTTCTTACTTGGCCTATCCTTCTCTTCCGCCTCTTTCTTCTCTTCTTCATAATGAATTTTCACAGATTTTTCAGATTTTTCAACTTCATTCTCCCTTAACTCAAGTGGTCTTGTTTCAGTTTCTTGGGATTCTGGTGGTGAGATCTCTTTTCCACTTCTTGTTGTTATCATGTTGACATTATCCTTTGGGTTTTGGATTGTTTGGGAAGGAATTTTTCCAGGATTTTTGGTTAGGAATTACATAAGACCGTCAAACTTGGTGGTCAAATCTTTTACAGAGCCTTTCAGTCCCTCAATATCAGATATATGATGTTGCTTCAAAATTATGGGTTGTGCACTGGTTGATGGCTGCTCATAGGATTTTAAGAATGTGGGTGGTTGGGGATGAGAAGGCTGGCTATAAGATTGCTTTTGTTGAAATGGTGGGGGGTTTTGGAATTGTTGATGGAATGGGGGTCTAGATTGATTTTGATGATTTCCAAACCCATATTGAACATGGTTTGGCTCTCTCCATCCTTGATTTTGTTGGTACTGCCTTGGTTGAAAGGTTTCCGCACAAGTTTCCATTCCCTGTATTTCAGCACATTGGTCAGTGAAATGATCAGGTGATGCGCATAAACCACATACCTTAGCTGGAGCTTGTTGGTCTCCCACTTGTTTCAAGGCTATCTGTCTCACCAAACTAGTTAGCTCTTCAATCTTAGTTTCTAGTAAGGGTTATGGATGAGAAGTTCGTACCTCATGAATACCTCTTGTTCCAGTACCTCTTGTACCAAACTGCTGCGAGTTCTGAGAAATCTTCTCAATCAAACCTTTTGCTTCTTCTAGCGACTTGTCAATCAAAGCACCTCCAGATGATGCATCAAGAAGGTTCCTATCATTGTCCAGTAAGCCTTGATAGAAGAAGACAAGAAAGTGATGATCCTCGATGGCTTGATGTGGGAATCTGGCACATAGCTTTTTAAATCTTTCCCAGTACTCATAAAGGGTTTCTCCAGATGATTGTTTGATGGCATAGATCTCCTTCCCGATGGCTGTGCTTCTAGAGGCGGGGAAGAATCTTTGCATGAAGCATCTCACCAGGTCATTCCAATCATCCACATCTCCAGGTTGTAGACCATACAACCATTCTTTCGCAGCTCCTTCCAATGAAAATGGGAATGCCTTCCACTTTACTTGTTCCTCAGCTACTCCACGTGGTCTGAAGGTTGAGCAGACATGTGTGAATTCTTTAATATGCTTGTTGGGATCTTCACCTGCCAAACCATGAAACTTTGGAAGCAATGGTATCATATTAGGTTTCATCTCAAAATCATTTTGTAACACTGGCATGACAAGTTGATTATTCTGATTAGGGAATTGTGGGGCACAAAGGTCTCTGAGAGTTGGGTTTTGATTTCCAGCCATTATGACAGGCTCAGAGTGAACACTTGAAGTTTCACTCGAGTCTAGGAGAGAAATTTCCTCAAATTCAGATTGCAAATTGAGGTTTCTGAGCCTATTCAACAAAGTTCTTTCAATTTCAGGATCAATGGGACAAGGTTCAGTGTTTGAGGTTCTAGTCATGAAACTTGGAATGAAATTAAGAAAAGAGAAAACAAAGAAGAAGAAAGAAAGAAAAAAAAACTGTTGGCACTACCTCCCCGGCAACGACGCCAAGTTTTGACACGTGCCTGTCGTGGGGTGTGGCAAAAACAAATAAAACCTAAGTTAAAATGTAGCAAAGTGGGTAACCTAAGTTGTCTCCAGAGAGGAGTGCACAACAATTATATTTGTCACTTAAATTAAAGAAAGAAGAAAAGGTTCTTTTTGAAAGTTGTTTGAGTTGAAAAATAAAACAAGCAATTGAAATGAAAGGTTGAACACTAATGGATGAAGAGAGTGATGGAGTCAGGGTAGGATCACCTTTTGTAATGTCATCATAGTCACAAAGATCATCTCACCTCTCTTCCTTTTGAATGACAAATGAAAGACTCCTCGATCGAGTCATCTATCACCCTTGATTAAAGAAGAAAATAGAACTCACTCCTATGTGCATGGAAGTTCATAAACAACTCCTAAACAACTAAGGCAAGTCCCGATCGGGAATTGTTGCTCCTTAGAACTCTATAAAAAGTCTACTAGTTCCACACACGTGCCAACGACCGTTAGACACTCACTACCTAACACAATCTGCTCGATCGAGACAAATTGCACTAGGCAGAGGGAGATAAAAAGTCTTTAACCAAAGCTATTAAAAATGAATACACCAAACTCAAAACACGATCGCATTAAGAGAATTGGGAAACACTGATAATATATGTCATTCAGAAGAAAGATAAGGTTTTACATTTAAGTACAAAACTCCGACATTACAAAAGAGAAACTCACCCTTCCCCGATCACTCAAAGGTTTTACCCCTCCATGTGAAGGGTATTAGAGTTGAAAGGGGAAGAAGAGAGAATAATAAAACTAAGTAAAAAGAAAATAGAAAATACAAAGAAAAACAAGAACTCAATCCTCCATCACAGCCCTTCTTTCACCTTCTTCAACCCCCTTGAATGGAAGTGAATACTCTTATTTATAGGATTGGGGAGTAGAAAATTTCCCTCCAAAATTACTCCCCCGAAGGTTTGAGTCCTGTTGGCATATTAAATGACCGATTTTGAGAATTGTTCCTTATTGAAAGTTGTTCCCCTCCATCTCCTCTGTCGACCCACAAAATTTGAGCTTAATTGGTCCACGTATGAAGGAGATATGGTCACATTACTCCGGATATTTAATTCTGTCCATGTGACTCTTCGTCTTCCACAACTCCAACTTCCCATGACATTAAGACCTTGAAAACAGCCGATTCAGACGTGGCCTCCTTAATGAAAGATGTTCATTAATTACTATTACAGCTCCTTGTCGAATATCATATCCATTGGATCGGTCAGCTTCGAGATACAATCTCATCATTAAAACATTCCAAATATGTACACAGTTTTCGAGGCCTCGTTTGTGAGCTGAATTTGAGCTTCCAAATGATGGATTGAGCTTTGGGTCCAGAAGGATAAAATGAAGCCAACGAGTATAGAAATCCTAAAAAAAAGGAACCATACAATTTGGATAAAAAATATAAAATATATGCCCGAAATACAGAAGCTCCACAAAACTGCTAAATTTCCAGAATTAACCAATTTCCACAATTAAGCCCATAATTCACCAAAAATACTAAAATGATGCAAATCAGATCAAATTGATTAATTGGAAGGGGTTAAATCATTGAAACACATATTAAAAATTATGAAAATATTATCTCTATCAATTCCCCCACACTTAGCACTTGGACTCCCGGACAAGTCAAAATCAAAATCAAATCAAACTAAATTCGAAACACATGCCATTGAGATCCACCAATTCCACACCAAGAAATAAAATTTATCATGCCTCATCCATAAACATTATTCCAAATTCTCGAATCATATCATTCAATATTTTTACTCTTTATTTTTCCTCCCATGCACACAAGACACCTACCTCACATTAATTTTCTCTCATCTCACAAATATCAATTTTCAACAATGTTTTTCTCATCCAAACCAATGCAAGGGTCACCATAGGTTTGAAAAACTCCTACTTCTCCACCCGATGTGAGTCAAGGACATTTTTTTATCATGAGGAATTTGAAAGGTTGTTCTGTGGCTTTTGGTTGGTAGGATTTTTATGTGAAAAATTCTGAGGCTGAATGAGGAAGGCTTGGCTCTTTTTGAAGCAAAATTGCACAATTCTAATTTTAACTCAAGTATGGTATCCTCCTCACTCCACTTAGTATAAATTCAGCTCCATCATCATGAAATATCAAGAAATTTTCAAATATCTTCGCAGCACAAATTTCAATCTTCTTAAGCATGATTTTCTTGAATGCTCCAGAAAAGGCACAGCTTTCTTCCTCCATTAGAAGCTCCAGAAAGGCACAGCTTCTTTTATCATGAAAGCTCCAGAAAAGGCACAGATTTCAACATAATGATTTTTCATCAGCACACAAATCTCTTCAGCATTTTAATTTCCACCCAAAGTTTCACCAAATGAGGTAGCACAACACAAGACAGCTTCCCCAACACTTAAGTTCAACTAGATCATGCAATTTCACTTCAAGAGCAGGTTGGAAAGGGAAAATTGGCTTGTAATGAGGCTAACCTAACAGGCTGTTCATGACTTCTATGGGCTACAAGGAT
Source organism: Viscum album (assembly GCA_963277665.1). NCBI lineage: Eukaryota > Viridiplantae > Streptophyta > Magnoliopsida > Santalales > Viscaceae > Viscum > Viscum album. Next base: position 1,282,840,441 of record OY728153.1, read on the forward strand.
TAATGTACAAGGTAGTCCATAATGAAATGGATTATCCTGAAAAAGGGGGATTTCAAACCAAAGAAACGCCTCAATCATTTAAAACACATGTACCCCAAACCCTCAAGTTTCGAAAGGAATGAATCAAATTCTGGTTAAAACAAGCATGGTATGGTTCTCTCAAGAAGTGAGGTGAATGAAAAGAATACAACAATAATGGTTCAGAAGCCTCACAGGAAAATGATTTTAAAGATAATGACAGTGAGATGTGGAATGGGATTCAAAAACTTGAGTACTTTTCATGAAATTCCCAAAGAATTGAACTTGAAACAAAATCATTTTCAGCATTCATTTAAGCTCTGTTTCATGGAATAAATTGGTTCACTCAATGACATGGGTTTCAAAAATAGCAATGATAATCATTTCAGCTCAAAAGTTTCAAAAAAAAAACCAAAAAAACTGAAAAATAAACACACACAAAATTTTAAAAATCACAATTTTTTTTTTGTTGAAAACAAACAACAAATGAAAATCCAAAACTACAAAGGTTCCCTCCCCCACACTTAAATGATGCAGTGTCCTCAATGCATTTAACTGGATTTAACATGTAAGCAGATTTTAGAATGAATCACAGCAGCAAACAAGTGTAAAGGAGAGGTACAACCTGATGGATCTTATTGATAGACAGCTTGTAGGAGCGGGATCTCCTCCCCTAGGTCTGATGGAATGGTCCCATGGAATTTCTTCAGCCTGTGCCCATTAATAGTGAACGACTTCTGCTCTCCATCCTTCACAATCTGCACAGTACCAAAAGGATATACATGAGTAACTATAAAAGGACCCTCCCATCTGGAACGAAGTTTACCTGGCATCAGCTTGAGTCTTGAATTGAATAGCATCACTTTATCTCCAGGATGGAATTCTTTCGGTTGGATCATCTTGTCATGAGCCACTCTTGTTCTCTCTTTGTAAATCTTGGAATTTTCAAATGCTTCTCTTCTAATTTTTTCCAGCTCCTGTAACTGCAACCTTCTCTCTTCCCCAACACTTTCAAGATCCAAATTCATCTTCCTCACAGCCCAATACGCCTTATGCTCCAGTTCCACAGGTAGGTGACAACTTTTTCCATAAATCAGCCTATATGGACTCATTCCAATCGGGGTCTTGTAGGCTGTTCTATAAGCCCACAATGTGTCTTCCAGCTTTTGGCTCCAATCTTTCCTGTTTGGTTTAACTGTCTTCTCCAAAATTCCTTTGATTTCCCTGTTGGACACTTCAGATTGACCATTTGTTTGTGGGTGATAGGGAGTTGATGTTTTATGATGCACCCCATACTTCTTCAGCAAAGCCTCCATCCTCTTATTGCAAAAGTGAGTCCCTTGATCACTGATTATGGCTCTAGGTACTCCAAACCTACAAAATATGTTAGTCCTGACAAAATCACAAACAACTTTAGCATCATCAGTCCTGGTGGCTTTTGCTTCCACCCATTTGGAAACATAATCAACCGCAAGCAAGATATAAGAATTTCCAAATGACATTGGGAAAGGGCCCATAAAATCTATACCCCAAACTTCAAAAATCTCACAAAAATTAAGTGGTTGTTGGGTCATTTCGTGTCTCTTTGAGATGTTTCCAGAAAACTGACATTTTGGACACCGTTTGCAAAATTCATGAGAATCTTTAAAAATGGTTGGCCAATAAAGTCCAGATTCTAAAACCTTCCTTGCTGTTCTTTGAGATCCAAAGTGGCCTCCGCAAGCTAATGTGTGACAAAACTCAAAGACAGAACCAATTTCACTCTCTGGCAAACATCTTCTTATCACTTGGTCATTGCAAATCTTCCAAAGAAATGGATCACCCCAAATGTAATATCTAGATTCAGCTTTCAGTTTGTGAATTTGATGAGAATTGAAATGAGATGGAACCTAAGATGTTACCAGATAATTGACCATGTCAGCATACCAAGGCACTTCTCCTTTAACCAAGTACAACTGCTCTCCTGGAAGGTGATCATTCAATGGTTCTTTCTCTGGAATTTCAACTTCAGCAGTGTTAGGAAGTCTGCTTAAATGATCAGCCACTTGGTTCTCAGATCCCTTTTTGTCCTTGATTTCTATATTGAACTCCTGTAGCAGTAACATCCATCTCACCAGCCTCGGTTTAGCTTCATCTTTCTTCATCAAGTACCTGAGAGATGCATGATCAGAAAATACAGTGACTTTAGTTCCAAGAAGATATGATCTAAATCTTTCCAAAGCAAAAATAACTGCTAAAAACTCCTTTTCTGTGGTTGTGTAATTGAATTGAGCTGCATCCAAGGTTCTTGAAGCATATGCAATGACTTGTGGCCGGCCCTCAATTCGCTGAGAAAGGACTGCTCCAACTGCTTGGTTGGAAGCATCACAAAGTAGCTCAAATGGTTCTTCCCAATTTGGTGGCTGCATCACCGGTGGTTCAATCAATCTCCTCTTCAGCTCATCAAAGGATTCCCTACATGCAATATTGAAATCAAAATCAGCATATTTCAAAAGCAATCTAGAGAGAGGGAGAGAAATCTTACTGAAATCCTTGATAAACCTCCTGTAGAATCCTGCATGTCCTAAAAAAGATCTAACATGCTTCACACAAGTTGGGTAAGGCAAAGAATTTATCACTTCAATTTTTGACTTATCAACTTCAATGCCCTTTTTGGAAATGACATGACCAAGAACAATACCTCTCTCAACCATGAAATGACACTTTTCAAAATTTAAAACAAGATTCTTTTCAATGCAGGTTTTTAAAACTTTTTCCAGATTTTTCAAACAATGATCAAAAGAGTTTCCAAACACCGTGAAATCATCCAGGAAAACCTCCAAGCAATCTTCAATGTGATCTGAAAATATACTTACCATGCACCTCTGAAACGTACCTGGAGCATTACATAATCCAAATGGCATCCTTTTATATGCAAAAGTGCCAAAGGGACATGTAAAGGTTGTCTTCTCTTGTTCCTCAGGAGCAATGGGTACCTGGAAATAACCTAAAAATCCATCCAAAAAGCAATAATGAGTTTTCCCAGCCAATCTCTCTAACATCTGATCAATGAAGGGAATGGGGAAATGATCTTTCCTAGTGACCTGATTCAACTTCCTAAAATCAATGCACACTCTCCAGCTATTTTGAATTCTCACAGGGATTAATTCATTCTTTTCATTCCTCACAGGGGTTAGGCTAGTTTTTTTTGGAACTACATGAATTGGGATAACCCATTGTGAATCTGAGATAGGATAGATGATCCCAGCTTCCAATAGCTTCTCAACCTCCTTCTTCACAACCTCCATTAAAGTGGGATTCATCCTCCTTTGGGGTTTCCTAACAGGTTTGGAATCTCCCTCAAGAAAAATTCTATGTGAGCATATATTTGGGCTGATTCCTGTAATATCACCTAAACTCCACCCTATTGCTTGGATATTCTCTCTCAAAAGATCTATCAATGATTTCTCTTGGATTTCAGAGAGATTATTAGCGATTATCACTGGTAGTTTCTCTCCCTCCCTAAGGTACACATATTTCAAATCAGTGGGGAGTGGTTTGAGTTCCAAATCAGGGGGATGCTCAAGGGATGAAATTAAATTGACATCTCTCTCTTCCAAACTTTGGATCTCCTGCACACAATAAACCATATCATCATCCTCATCAATTAATAAATCATCAAAGAAATCAGATTTTACCTCTTCCTCCCACATGAAGTCAGAATCTTCAGCATGTTGGGCATCCACATGTTCAATGATATTTCCGATGGAAGAAGTCTCTCCTAAGTCTAAGAATTCATAAAGCATACCTGATTCTTCAATGGGTTCTACACCAACTTCATGAGAAAGTGAAAAGAGGGAGTGATCATCCGATGGGTGCCTCATGGATTCAAAAATATTGAAGTGGATCATGCTCTCTCCAAACTCCATGGTGAGTGTCCCCTCATGGACATTGATGATTGTCTTCGCCGTCTTCACGAAAGGTCTCCCCAAAATGATGGGTGAATGTGACGGGCTCCTATATTCTTCCATGTTGAGAACGTAGAAGTCAGCTGGGAATAAGAGATCTTTGACTTTCACAAGGACATCCTCCAAAACTCCTGTAGGGAAAACTGTGGATCTGTTTGCAAGCTGGACCACCACTCTTGTGGGCTTCAAGTCTCCCATCTGCAAAGAAGTGTATACCGAATGAGGCAATACATTAATCGAAGCACCTAAATCACACAAAGCATTCGAGAAATTTAAAGAACCAATGGTGCATGGAATAGAAAATGTCCCTGGATCTTGACATTTGGTTGGCAATTGTGGTGTGATAAGGGCTGAGACACTTCTTCCCAAGTTGATCCTTTCATTCCCTTGAAGTCTCCTCTTCTTAGTACACAGATCCTTCAAAAATTTAGCATACTTTGGAATTTGTTTGACTGCTTCAAGTAATGGGATATTGATTTCTACTTTCTGGAAGGTGTCAAGAATTTCTTTTTGAAGTGCTTCATCCTGCAATTTCTTTGATTCAATAATCCTTGATGGAAATGGAGGGGGTATGTCTTTCTTCTCCCTTTGTTGCCTTTGAAATGGTGTTTCTGGTCTCTTCTTACTTGGCCTATCCTTCTCTTCCACCTCTTTCTTCTCTTCTTCATAATGAATTTTCACAGATTTTTCAGATTTTTCAACTTCATTCTCCCTTAACTCAAGTGGTCTTGTTTCAGTTTCTTGGGATTCTGGTGGTGAGATCTCTTTTCCACTTCTTGTTGTTATCATGCTGACATTCTCCTTTGGGTTTTGGATTGTTTGGGAAGGAAGTTTTCCAGGATTTTTGGTTAGGAATTCCATAAGACCATCAAACTTGGTGGTCAAATCTTTTACAGAGCCTTTCAGTCCCTCAATATCAGATATATGATGTTGGTTCAAAATTATGGGTTGTGCACTGGTTGATGGCTGCTCATAGGATTTTAAGAATGTGGGTGGTTGGGGATGAGAAGGCTGGCTATAAGATTGCTTTTGTTGAAATGGTGGGGGGTTTTGGAATTGTTGCTGGAATGGGGGTCTAGATTGATTCTTCTGATTTCCAAACCCATATTGAACATGGTTTGGCTCTCTCCATCCTTGATTTTGTTGGTACTACCTTGGTTGAAAGGTTTCCGCACAAGTTTCCATTCCCTGTATTTCAGCACATTGGTCAGTGAAATGATCTGGTGATGCGCATAAACCACATACCTTAGATGGTGCTTGTTGGTCTCCCACTTGTTTCAAGGCTATCTGTCTCACCAAACTAGTTAGCTCTTAAATCTTAGTTTCTAGTAAGGGTGATTGATGAGAAGTTCGTACCTCATGAATACCTCTTGTTCCAGTACCTCTTGTACCAAACTGCTGCGAGTTCTGAGAAATCTTCTCAATCAAACCTTTTGCTTCTTCTGGCGACTTGTCAATCAAAGAACCTCCAGATGATGCATCAAGAAGGTTCCTATCATTGTCCAGTAAGCCTTGATAGAAGAAGACAAGAAAGTGATGATCCTCGATGGCTTGATGTGGGCAGCTGGCACATAGCTTTTTAAATCTTTCCCAGTACTCATAAAGGGTTTCTCCAGATGATTGTTTGATGGCATAGATCTCCTTTCGGATGGCTGTGCTTCAAGAGGCGGGGAAGAATCTTTGCATGAAGCATCTCACCAGGTCATTCCAATCATCCACATCTCCAGGTTGTAGACCATACAACCATTCTTTCGTAGCTCCTTCCAATGAAAATGGGAATGCCTTCCACTTTACTTGTTCCTCAACTACTCCACGTGGTCTGAAGGTTGAGCAAACATGTGTGAATTCTTTAATATGCTTGTTGGGATCTTCACCTGCCAAACCATGAAACTTTGGAAGCAATGGTATCATATTAGGTTTCATCTCAAAATAATTTTGTAACACTGGCATGACAAGTTGATTATTCTGATTAAGGAATTGTGGGGCACAAAGGTCTCTGAGAGTTGGGTTTTGATTTCCAGCCATTATGACAGGCTCAGAGTGAACACTTGAAGTTTCACTCGAGTCTAGGAGAGAAATTTCCTCAAATTCAGATTGCAAATTGAGGTTTCTGAGCCTATTCAACAAAGTTCTTTCAATTTCAGGATCAATGGGACAAGGTTCAGTGTTTGAGGTTCTAGTCATGCAACTTGGAATGAAATTAAGAAAAGAGAAAACAAAGAAGAAGAAAGAAAGAAAAAAACTGTTGGCACTACCTCCCCGGCAACGGCGCCAAGTTTTGACACGTGCCTGTCGTGGGGTGTGGAAAAAACAAATAAAACCTAAGTTAAAATGTAGCAAAGTGGGTAACCTAAGTTGTCTCCAGAGAGGAGTGCACAACAATTATATTTTTCACTTAAATTAAAGAAAGAAGAAAAGGTTCTTTTTGAAAGTTGTTTGAGTTGAAAAATAAAACAAGCAATTGAAATGAAAGGTTGAACACTAATGGATGAAGAGAGTGATGGGGTCAGGGTAGGATCACCTTTTGTAATGTCATCATAGTCACAAAGATCATCTCACCTCTCTTCCTTTTGAATGACAAATGAAAGACTCCTCGATCGAGTCATCTATCACCCTTGATTAAAGAAGAAAATAGAACTCACTCCTATGTGCATGGAAGTTCATAAACAACTCCTAAACAACTAAGGCAAGTCCCGATCAGGAATTGTTGCTCCTTAGAACTCTAGAAAAAGTCTACTAGTTCCACACACGTGCCAACGATCGTTAGACACTCACTACCTAACACAATCTGCTCGATCGAGACAAATTGCACTAGGCAGAGGGAGATAAAAAGTCTTTAACCAAAGCTATTAAAAATGAATACACCAAACTCAAAACACGATCGCATTAAGAGAATTGGGAAACACTGATAATAGATGTCATTCAGAAGAAAGATAAGGTTTTACATTTAATCACAAAACTCCGACATTACAAAAGAGAAACTCCCCCTTCCCCGATCACTCAAAGGTTTTACCCCTCCATGTGAAGGGTATTAGAGTTGAAAGGGGAAGAAGAGAGCATAATCAAACTAAGTAAAAAGAAAATAGAAAATACAAAGAACATCAAGAACTCAATCCTCCAGCACATCCCTTCTTTCACCTTCTTCAACCCCCTTGAATGGAAGTGAATACTCTTATTTAGAGGATTGGGGAGTAGAAAATTTCCCTCCAAAATTACTCCCCCGAAAGTTTGAGTCCGATTGGCATATAAAATGACCGATTTTGAGAATTGTTCCTTCTTGAAAGTTGTTCCCCTCCATCTCCTCTGTCGACCCACAAAAGTTTAGCTTAATTGGTCCACGTATTAAGGAGATATGGCCACATTACTCCGGATATTTAATTCTGTCCATGTGACTCTTCGTCTTCCACAACTCCAACTTCCCATGACATTAAGACCTTGAAAACATCCGATTCAGACGTGGCCTCCTTAAATAAAGATGTTCATTAATTCCTATTACAGCTCCTTGGCGAATATCAGATCCATTGGATCGGTCGGCTTTGAGATACAAGCTCATCATTAAAACATTCCAAATCTGTACACAGTTTTTGAGGCCTGGTTTGTGAGCTGAATTTGAGCTTCCAAATGATGGATTGAGCTTTGGGTCCAGAAGGATAAAATGAATCCAACGAGTATAGAAATCCTACAAAAAAGGAACCATACAATTTGGATAAAAAATATAAAATATATTCCCGAAATACAGAAGCTCCACAAAACTGCTAAATTTCCAGAATTAACCAATTTCCACAATTAAGCCCATAATTCACCAAAAATACTAAAATGATGCAAATCAGATCAAATTGATTAATTGGAAGGGGTTAAATCATTGAAACACATATTAAAAATTATGAAAATATTGTCTCTATCAATTCCCCCACACTTAGCACTTGGACTCCCGGACAAGTCAAAATCAAAATCAAATCAAACTAAATTCGAAACACATGCCATTGAGATCCACCAATTCCACACCTAGAAATAAAATGTATCATGCCTCATCCATAAACATTATTCCAAATTCTCGAATCAGATCATTCAATATTTTTACTCTTTATTTTTCCTCCCATGCACACAAGACACCTACCTCACATTAATTTTCTCTCATCTCACAAATATCAATTTTCAACAATGTTTTTCTCATCCAAACCAATGCAAGGGTCACCATAGGTTTGAAAAACTCCTACTTCTCCACCCGATGTGAGTCAAGGACATTTTTTTATCATTAGGACTTTGAAAGGTTGTTCTGTGGCTTTTGGTTGGTAGGATTTTTATGTGAAAAATTCTGAGGCTGAATGAGGAAGGCTTGGCTCTTTTTGAAGCAAAATTGCACAATTCTAATTTTAACTCAAGTATGGTATCCTCCTCACCCCACATAGTATAAATTCAGCTCCATCATCATGAAATATCAAGAAATTTTCAAATATCTTCGCAGCACAAATTTCAATCTTCTTAAGCATGATTTTCTTGAAAGCTCCAGAAAAGGCACAGCTTTCTTCCTCCATTAGAAGCTCTAGAAAGGCACAACTTCTTTTATCATGAAAGCTCCAGAAAAGGCACAGATTTCAACATAATGATTTTTCATCAGCACACACATCTCTTCAGCATTTTAATTTCCACCCAAAGTTTCACCAAATGAGGTAGCACAACACAAGACAGCTTCCCCAACACTTAAGTTCAACTAGATCATGCAATTTCACTTCAAGAGCAGGTTGTAAAGGGAAAATTGGCTTGTAATGTGGCTAACCTAACAGGCTGTTCATGGCTTCTATGGGCTACAAGGATTAATGTACAAGGTAGGCCATAATGAAAGGGATTATCCTGAAAAGGGGGATTTCAAACCAAAGAAACGCCTCAATCATTTAAAACACATGTACCCCAAACCCTCAAGTTTCGAAAGGAATGAATCAAATTCTGGTTAAAACAAGCATGGTATGGTTCTCTCAAGAAGTGAGGTGAATGAAAAGAATACAACAATAATGGTTCAGAAGCCTCACAGGAAAATGATTTTAAAGATAATGACAGTGAGATGTGGCATGGGATTCAAAAACTTGAGTACTTTTCATGAAATTCCCAAAGAATTGAACTTGAAACAAAATCATTTTCAGCATTCATTTAAGCTCTGTTTCATGGAATAAATTGGTTCACTCAATGACATGGGTTTCAAAAATAGCAATGATAATCATTTCAGCTCAAAAGTTTCAAAAAAAAAAAACCAAAAAAACTGAAAAATAAACACACACAAAATTTTAAAAATCACAATTTTTTTTTGTTGAAAACAAACAACAAATGAAAATCCAAAACTACAAAGGTTCCCTCCCCCACACTTAAATGATGCAGTGTCCTCAATGCATTTAACTGGATTTAACATGTAAGCAGATTTTAGAATGAATCACAGCAGCAAACAAGTGTAAAGGAGAGGTACAACCTGATGGATCTTATTGATAGACAGCTTGTAGGAGCGGGATCTCCTCCCCTAGGTCTGATGAAATGGTCCCATGGAATTTCTTCAGCCTGTGCCCATTAATAGTGAACGACTTCTGCTCTCCATCCTTCACAATCTGCACAGTACCAAAAGGATATACATGAGTAACTATAAAAGGACCCTCCCATCTGGAACGAAGTTTACCTGGCATCAGCTTGAGTCTTGAATTGAATAGCAGCACTTTATCTCCAGGATGGAATTCTTTCGGTTGGATCAGCTTGTCATGAGCCACTCTTGTTCTCTCTTTGTAAATCTTGGAATTTTCAAATGCTTCTCTTCTAATTTCCTCCAGCTCCTGTAACTGCAACCTTCTCTCTTCCCCAGCACTTTCAAGATCCAAATTTATCTTCCTCACAGCCCAATACGCCTTATGCTCCAGTTCCACAGGTAGGTGACAACTTTTTCCATAAATCAGCCTATATGGACTCATTCCAATCGGGGTCTTGTAGGCTGTTCTATAAGCCCACAATGTGTCTTCCAGCTTTTGGCTCCAATCCTTCCTGTTTGGTTTAACAGTCTTCTCCAAAATTCCTTTGATTTCCCTGTTGGACACTTCAGCTTGAACATTTGTTTGTGGGTGATAGGGAGTTGATGTTTTATGATGCACCCCATACTTTTTCAGCAAAGCCTCCATCCTCCTATTGCAAAAGTGAGTCCCTTGATCACTGATTATGGCTCTAGGCACTCCAAACCTACAAAATATGTTAGTCCTGACAAAATCACAAACAACTTTAGCATCATCAGTCCTGGTGGCTTTTGCTTCCACCCATTTGGAAACATAATCAACCGCAAGCAAGATATAAGAATTTCCAAATGACATTGGGAAAGGGCCCATAAAATCTATACCCCAAACTTCAAAAATCTCACAAAAATTAAGTGGTTGTTGGGGCATTTCGTGTCTCTTTGAGATGTTTCCAGAAAACTGACATTTTGGACACCGTTTGCAAAATTCATGAGAATCTTTAAAAATGGTTGGCCAATAAAGTCCAGATTCTAAAACCTTCCTTGCTGTTCTTTGAGGTCCAAAGTGGCCTCCGCAAGCTAATGTGTGACAAAACTCAAAGACAAAACCAATTTCACTCTCTGGAAAACATCTTCTTATCACTTGGTCATTGCAAATCTTCCAAAGAAATGGATCATCCCAAATGTAATATCTAGATTCAGCTTTCAGTTTGTGAATTTGATGAGAATTGAAATGAGATGGAACCTGAGATGTTACCAGATAATTGACCATGTCAGCATAACAAGGCACTTCTCCTTTAACCAAGTACAACTGCTCTCCTGGAAGGTGATCATTCAATGGTTCTTTCTCTGGAATTTCAACTTCAGCAGTGTTAGGAAGTCTGCTTAAATGATCAGCCACTTGGTTCTCAGATCCCTTTTTGTCCTTGATTTCTATATTGAACTCCTGTAGCAGTAACATCCATCTCACCAGCCTCGGTTTAGCTTCATCTTTCTTCATCAAGTACCTGAGAGCTGCATGATCGGAAAATACAGTGACTTTAGTTCCAAGAAGATATGATCTAAATCTTTCCAAAGCAAAAATAACTGCTAAAAACTCCTTTTCTGTGGTTGTGTAATTGAATTGAGCTGCATCCAAGGTTCTTGATGCATATGCAATGACTTGTGGCCGACCCTCAATTCGCTGAGAAAGGACTGCTCCAACTGCTTGGTTGGAAGCCTCACAAAGTAGCTCAAATGGTTCTTCCCAATTTGGTGGCTGCATCACCGGTGGTTCAATCAATCTCCTCTTCAGCTCATCAAAGGATTCCCTACATGCAATATTGAAATCAAAATCAGCATCTTTCAAAAGCAATCTAGAGAGAGGGAGAGAAATCTTACTGAAATCCTTGATAAACCTCCTGTAGAATCCTGCATGTCCTAAAAAAGATCTAACATGCTTCACACAAGTTGGGTAAGGCAAAGAATTTATCACTTCAATTTTTGACTTATCAACTTCAATGCCCTTTTTGGAAATGACATGACCAAGAACAATACCTCTCTCAACCATGAAATGAAACTTTTCAAAATTTAAAACAAGATTTTTTTCAATGCAGGTTTTTAAAACTTTTTCCAGATTTTTCAAACAATGATCAAAAGAGTTTCCAAACACCGTGAAATCATCCAGGAAAACCTCCAAGAAATATTCAATGTGATCTGAAAATATACTTACCATGAACCTCTGAAACGTACCTGGAGCATTACATAATCCAAATGGCATCCTTTTATATGCAAAAGTGCCAAAGGGACATGTAAAGGTTGTCTTCTCTTGATCCTCAGGAGCAATGGGTACCTGGAAATAACCTGAAAATCCATCCAAAAAGCAATAATGAGTTTTCCCAGCCAATCTCTCTAACATCTGATCAATGAAGGGAATGGGGAAATGATCTTTCCGAGTGACCTGATTCAACTTCCTAAAATCAATGCACACTCTCCAGCTATTTTGAATTCTCACAGGGATTAATTCATTCTTTTCATTCCTCACAGTGGTTAGGCCAGTTTTTTTTGGAACTACATGAATTGGGCTAACCCATTGTGAATCTGAGATAGGATAGATGATCCCAGCTTCCAATAGCTTCTCAACCTCCTTCTTCACAACCTCCATTAAAGTGGGATTCATCCTCCTTTGGGGTTGCCTAACAGGTTTGGAATCTCCCTCAAGAAAAATTCTATGTGAGCATATATTTGGGCTGATTCCTGGAATATCACCTAAACTCCACCCTATTGCTTGGATATTCTCTCTCAAAAGATCTATCAATGATTTCTCTTGGATTTCAGAGAGATTATTAGCGATTATCACTGGTAGTTTCTCTCCCTCCCTAAGGTACACATATTTCAAATCAGTGGGGAGTGGTTTGAGTTCCAAATCAGGGGGATGCTCAAGGGATGAAATTAAATGGACATCTCTCTCTTCCAAACTTTGGATCTCCTGCACACAATAAACCATATCATCATCCTCATCAATTAATAAATCATCAAAGAAATCAGATTTTACCTCTTCCTCCCACATGAAGTCAGAATCTTCAGCGTGTTGGGCATCCACATGTTCAATGATATTTCCGATGGAAGAAGTCTCTCCTAAGTCTAAGAATTCATAAAGAATACCTGATTCTTCAATGGGTTCTACACCAACTTCATGAGAAAGTGAAAAGAGGGAGTGATCATCCGATGGGTGCCTCATGGATTCAAAAATATTGAAGTGGATCATGCTCTCTCCAAACTCCATGGTGAGTGTCCCCTCATGGACATTGATGATTGTCTTCGCCGTCTTCAAGAAAGGTCTCCCCAAAATGATGGGTGAATGTGACGGGCTCCTATCTTCTTCCATGTTGAGAACGTAGAAGTCAGCTGGGAATAAGAGATCTTTGACTTTCACAAGGACATCCTCCAAAACTCCTGTAGGGAAAACTGTGGATCTGTTTGGAAGCTGGACCACCACTCTTGTGGGCTTCAAGTCTCCCATCTGCAAAGAAGTGTATACCGAATGAGGCAATACATTAATCGAAGCACCTAAATCACACAAAGCATTCGAGAAATTTAAAGAACCAATGGTGCATGGAATAGAAAATGTCCCTGGATCTTGACATTTGGTTGGCAATTGTGGTGTGATAAGGGCTGAGACACTTCTTCCCAAGTTGATCCTTTCATTCCCTTGAAGTATCCTCTTCTTAGTACACAGATCCTTCAAAAATTTAGCATACTTTGGAATTTGTTTGACTGCTTCAAGTAATGAGATATTGATTTCTACTTTCTGGAAGGTGTCAAGAATTTCTTTTTGAAGTGCTTCATCCTGCAATTTCTTTGATTCAATAATCCTTGATGGAACCGGAGGGGGTATGTCTTTTTTCTCCCTCTGTTTCCTTTGAAATGGTGTTTCTGGTCTCTTCTTACTTGGCCTATCCTTCTCTTCCGCCTCTTTCTTCTCTTCTTCATAATGAATTTTCACAGATTTTTCAGATTTTTCAACTTCATTCTCCCTTAACTCAAGTGGTCTTGTTTCAGTTTCTTGGGATTCTGGTGGTGAGATCTCTTTTCCACTTCTTGTTGTTATCATGCTGACATTCTCCTTTGGGTTTTGGATTGTTTGGGAAGGAAGTTTTCTAGGATTTTTGGTTAGGAATTCCATAAGACCGTCAAACTTGGTGGTCAAATCTTTTACAGAGCCTTTCAGTCCCTCAATATCAGATATATGATGTTGGTTCAAAATTATGGGTTGTGCACTGGTTGATGGCTGCTCATAGGATTTTAAGAATGTGGGTGGTTGGGGATGAGAAGGCTGGCTATAAGATTGCTTTTTTTGAAATGGTGGGGGGTTTTGGAATTGTTGCTGGAATGGGGGTCTAGATTGATTCTGCTGATTTCCAAACCCATATTGAACATGGTTTGGCTCTCTCCATCCTTGATTTTGTTGGTACTGCCTTGGTTGAAAGGTTGCTGCACAAGTTTCCATTCCCTGTATTTCAGCACATTGGTCAGTGAAATGATCAGGTGATGCGCATAAACCACACACCTTAGCTGGTGCTTGTTGGTCTCCCACTTGTTTCAAGGCTATCTGTCTCACCAAACTAGTTAGCTCTTCAATCTTAGTTTCTAGTAAGGGTGATGGATGAGAAGTTCATACCTCATGAATACCTCTTGTTCCAGTACCTCTTGTACCAAACTGCTGCGAGTTCTGAGAAATCTTCTCAATCAAACCTTTTGCTTCTTCTGGCGACTTGTCAATCAAAGCACCTCCAGATGATGCATCAAGAAGGTTCCTATCATTGTCCAGTAAGCCTTGATAGAAGAAGACAAGAAAGTGATGATCCTCGATGGCTTGATGTGGGCAGCTGGCACATAGCTTTTTAAATCTTTCCCAGTACTCATAAAGGGTTTCTCCAGATGATTGTTTGATGGCATAGATCTCCTTTCGGATGGCTGTGCTTCTAGAGGCGGGGAAGAATCTTTGCATGAAGCATCTCACCAGGTCATTCCAATCATCCACATCTCCAGGTTGTAGACCATACAACCATTCTTTCGCAGCTCCTTCTAATGAAAATGGGAATGCCTTCCACTTTACTTGTTCCTCAGCTACTCCACGTGGTCTGAAGGTTGAGCAGACATGTGTGAATTCTTTAATATGCTTGTTGGGATCTTCACCTGCCAAACCATGAAACTTTGGAAGCAATGGTATCATATTAGGTTTCATCTCAAAATCATTTTTTAACACTGGCATGACAAGTTGATTATTATGATTAAGGAATTGTGGGGCACAAAGGTCTCTGAGAGTTGGGTTTTGATTTCCAGCCATTATGACAGGCTCAGAGTGAACACTTGAAGTTTCACTCGAGTCTAGGAGAGAAATTTCCTCAAATTCAGATTGCAAATTGAGGTTTCTGAGCCTATTCAACAAAGTTCTTTCAATTTCAGGATCAATGGGACAAGGTTCAGTGTTTGATGTTCTAGTAATGCAACTTGGAATGAAATTAAGAAAAGAGAAAACAAAGAAGAAGAAAGAAAAAAAAACTGTTGGCACTACCTCCCCGGCAACGGCGCCAAGTTTTGACACGTGCCTGTCGTGGGGTGTGGCAAAAACAAATAAAACCTAAGTTAAAATGTAGCAAAGTGGGTAACCTAAGTTGTCTCCAGAGAAGAGTGCACAACAATTATATTTGTCACTTAAATTAAAGAAAGAAGAAAAGGTTCTTTTTGAAAGTTGTTTGAGTTGAAAAATAAAACAAGCAATTGAAATGAAAGGTTGAACACTAATGGATGAAGAGAGTGATGGGGTCAGGGTAGGATCACCTTTTGTAATGTCATCATAGTCACAAAGATCATCTCACCTCTCTTCCTTTTGAATGACAAATGAAAGACTCCTCGATCGAGTCATCTATCACCCTTGATTAAAGAAGAAAATAGAACTCACTCCTATGTGCATGGAAGTTCATAAACAACTCCTAAACAACTAAGGCAAGTCCCGATCGGGAATTGTTGCTCCTTAGGACTCTAGAAAAAGTCTACTAGTTCCACACACGTGCCAACGATCGTTAGACACTCACTACCTAACACAATCTGCTCGATCGAGACAAATTGCACTAGGCAGAGGGAGATAAAAAGTCTTTAACCAAAGCTATTAAAAATGAATACACCAAACTCAAAACACGATCGCATTAAGAGAATTGGGAAACACTGATAATACATTTCATTCAGAAGAAAGATAAGGTTTTACATTTAAGCACAAAACTCCGACATTACAAAAGAGAAACTCCCCCTTCCCCGATCACTCAAAGGTTTTACCCCTCCATGTGAAGGGTATTAGACTTGAAAGGGGAAGAAGAGAGCATAATCAAACTAAGTAAAAAAGAAAATAGAAAATAAAAAGAACATAAAGAACTCAATCCTCCAGAACATCCTTTCTTTCACCTTCTTCAACCCCCTTGAATGGAAGTGAATACTCTTATTTATAGGATTGGGGAGTAGAAAATTTCCCTCCAAAATTACTCCCCCGAAAGTTTGAGTCCGGTTGGCATATTAAATGACCGAATTGGAGAATTGTTACTTCTTGAAAGTTGTTCCCCTCCATATCCTCTGTCGACCCACAAAATGTGAGCTTAATTTGTCCACTTAAGTAGGAGATATGGCCACCTTACTCCGGATATTTAATTCTGTCCATGTGACTCTTCGTCTTCCACAACTCCAAATTCCCATGCCATTAAGACCTTGAAAACAGCAGATTCAGACGTGGCCTCCTTAATGAAAGATGTTCATTAATTCCTATTACAGCTCCGTGTCGAATATCAGCTCCATTGGATCGGTCAACTTCGAGATACAAGCTCATCATTAAAACATTCCAAATCTGTACACAGTTTTCGAGGCCTGGTTTGTGAGCTGAATTTGAGCTTCGAAATGATGGATTGAGCTTTGGGTATAGAAGGATAAAATGAAGCCAACGAGTATAGAAATCCTACAAAAGAGGAACCATACAATTTGGATAAAAAATATAAAATATATGCCCGAAATACAGAAGCTCCACAAAACTGCTAAATTTCCAGAATTAACCAATTTCCACAATTAAGCCCATAATTCACCAAAAATACTAAAATGATGCAAATCAGATCAAATTGATTAATTGGAAGGGGTTAAATCATTGAAACACATATTAAAAATTATGAAAATATTATCTCTATCAATTCCCCCACACTTAGCACTTGGACTCCCGGACAAGTCAAAATCAAAATCAAATCAAACTAAATTCGAAACACATGCCATTGAGATCCACCAATTCCACACCAAGAAATAAAATTTATCATGCCTCATCCATAAACATTATTCCAAATTCTCGAATCAGATCATTCAATATTTTTACACTTTATTTTTCCTCCCATGCACACAAGACACCTACCTCACATTAATTTTCTCTCATCTCACAAATATCAATTTTCTACAATGTTTTTCTCATCCAAACCAATGCAAGGGTCACCATAGGTTTGAAAAACTCCTACTTCTCCACCCGATGTGAGTCAAGGACATTTTTTTATCATGAGGACTTTGAAAGGTTGTTCTGTGGCTTTTGGTTGGTAGGATTTTTATGTGAAAAATTCTGAGGCTGAATGAGGAAGGCTTGGCTCTTTTTGAAGCAAAATTGCACAATTCTAATTTTAACTCAAGTATGGTATCCTCCTCACTCCACATGGTATAAATTCAGCTCCATCATCATGAAATATAAAGAAATTTTCAAATATCTTCGCAGCACAAATTTCAATCTTCTTAAGCATGATTTTTTTGAAAGCTCCAGAAAAGGCACAGCTTTCTTCCTCCATTAGAAGCTCCAGAAAGGCACAGCTTCTTTTATCATGAAAGCTCCAGAAAAGGCACAGATTTCAACATAATGATTTTTCATCATCACACACATCTCTTCAGCATTTTAATTTCCACCCAATGTTTCACCAAATGAGGTAGCACAACACAAGACAGCTTCCCCAACACTTAAGTTCAACTAGATCATGCAATTTCACTTCAAGAGTAGGTTGGAAAGGGAAAATTGGCTTGTAATGTGGCTAACCTAACAGGCTGTTCATGGCTTCTATGGGCTACAAGGATTAATGTACAAGGTAGGCCATAATGAAAGGAATTATCCTGAAAAAGGGGGATTTCAAACCAAAGAAACGCCTCAATCATTTAAAACACATGTACCCCAAACCCTCAAGTTTCGAAAGGAATGAATCAAATTATGGTTAAAACAAGCATGGTATGGTTCTCTCAAGAAGTGAGGTGAATGAAAAGAATACAACAATAATGGTTCAAAAGCCTCACAGGAAAATGATTTTAAAGATAATGACAGTGAGATGTGGCATGGGATTCAAAAACTTGAGTACTTTTCATGAAATTCCCAAAGAATTGAACTTGAAACAAAATCATTTTCAGCATTCATTTAAGCTCTGTTTCATGGAATAAATTGGTTCACTCAATGACATGGGTTTCAAAAATAGCAATGATAATCATTTCAGCTCAAAAGTTTCAAAAAAAAAAACCAAAAAAACTGAAAAATAAACACACACAAAATTTTAAAAATCACAATTTTTTTTTGTTGAAAACAAACAACAAATGAAAATCCAAAACTACAAAGGTTACCTCCCCCACACTTTAATGATGCAGTGTCCTCAATGCATTTAACTGGATTTAACATGTAAGCAGATTTGAGAATGAATCACAGCAGCAAACACGTGTAAAGGAGAGGTACAACCTGATGGATCTTATTGATAGACAGCTTGTAGGAGCGGGATCTCCTCCCCTAGGTCTGATGGAATGGTCCCAGGGAATTTCTTCAGCCTGTGCCCATTAATAGTGAACGACTTCTGCTCTCCATCCTTCAGAATCTGCACAGTACCAAAAGGATATACATGAGTAACTATAAAAGGACCCTCCCATCTGGAACGAAGTTTACCTGGCATCAGCTTGAGTCTTGAATTGAATAGCAGCACTTTATCTCCAGGATGAAATTCTTTCGGTTGGATCAGCTTGTCATGAGCCACTCTTGTTCTCTCTTTGTAAATCTTGGAATTCTCAAATGCTTCTCTTCTAATTTCCTCCAGCTCCTTTAACTGCAACCTTCTCTCTTCCCCAGCACTTTCAAGATCCAAATTCATCTTCCTCACAGCCCAATACGCCTTATGCTCCAGTTCCACAGGTAGGTGACAACTTTTTCCATAAATCAGCCTATATGGACTCATTCCAATCGGGGTCTTGTAGGCTGTTCTATAAGCCCACAATGTGTCTTCCAGCTTTTGGCTCCAATCCTTCCTGTTTGGTTTAACAGTATTCTCCAAAATTCCTTTGATTTCCCTGTTGGACACTTCAGCTTGACCATTTGTTTGTGGGTGATAGGGAGTTGATGTTTTATGATGCACCCCATACTTCTTCAGCAAAGACTCCATCCTCCTATTGCAAAAGTGAGTCCCTTGATCACTGATTATGGCTCTAGGTACTCCAAACCTACAAAATATGTTAGTCCTGAAAAAATCACAAACAACTTTAGCATCATCAGTCCTGGTGGCTTTTGCTTCCACCCATTTGGAAACATAATCAACCGCAAGCAAGATATAAGAATTTCCAAATGACATTGGGAAAGGGCCCATAAAATTTATACACCAAACTTCAAAAATCTCACAAAAATTAAGTGGTTGTTGGGGCATTTTGTGTATCTTTGAGATGTTTCCAGAAAACTGACATTTTGGACACCGTTTGAAAAATTCATGAGAATCTTTAAAAATGGTTGGCCAATAAAGTCCAGATTCTAAAACCTTCCTTTCTGTTCTTTGAGGTCCAAAGTGGCCTCCGCAAGCTAATGTGTGACAAAACTCAAAGACAAAACCAATTTCACTCTCTGGAAAACATCTTCTTATCACTTGGTCATTGCAAATCTTCCAAAGAAATGGATCATCCCAAATGTAATATCTAGATTCAGCTTTCAGTTTGTGAATTTGATGAGAATTGAAATGAGATGGAACCTGAGATGTTACCAGATAATTGACCATGTCAGCATACCAAGGCACTTCTCCTTTAACCAAGTACAACTGCTCTCCTGGAAGGTGATCATTCAATGGTTCTTTCTCTGGAATTTCAACTTCAGCAGTGTTAGGAAGTCTGCTTAAATGATCAGCCACTTGGTTCTCAGATCCCTTTTTGTCCTTGATTTCTATATTGAACTCCTGTAGCAGTAACATCCATCTCACCAGCCTCGGTTTAGCTTCATCTTTCTTCATCAAGTACCTGAGAGCTGCATGATCAGAAAATACAGTGACTTTAGTTCCAAGAAGATATGATCTAAATCTTTCCAAAGCAAAAATAACTGCTAAAAACTCCTTTTCTGTGGTTGTGTAATTGAATTGACCTGCATCCAAGGTTCTTGAAGCATATGTAATGACTTGTGGCCAGCCCTCAATTCGCTGAGAAAGGACTGCTCCAACTGCTTGGTTGGAAGCATCACAAAGTAGCTCAAATGGTTCTTCCCAATTTGGTGGCTGCATCACCGGTGGTTCAATCAATCTCCTTTTCAGCTCATCAAAGGATTCCCTACATGCAATATTGAAATCAAAATCAGCATCTTTCAAAAGCAATCTAGAGAGAGGGAGAGAAATCTTACTGAAATCCTTGATAAACCTCCTGTAGAATCCTGCATGTCCTAAAAAAGATCTAACATGCTTCACACAAGTTGGGTAAGGCAAAGAATTTATCACTTCAATTTTTGACTAATCAACTTCAATGCCCTTTTTGGAAATGACATGACCAAGAACAATACCTCTCTCAACCATGAAATGACACTTTTCAAAATTTAAAACAAGATTTTTTTCAATGCAGGTTTTTAAAACTTTTTCCAGATTTTTCAAACAATGATCAAAAGAGTTTCCAAACACCGTGAAATCATCCAGGAAAACCTCCAAGCAATCTTCAATGTGATCTGAAAATATACTTACCATGCACCTATGAAACGTACCTGGAGCATTACATAATCCAAATGGCATCCTTTTATATGAAAAAGTGTCAAAGGGACATGTAAAGGTTGTCTTCTCTTGATCCTCAGGAGCAATGGGTACCTGGAAATAACCTGAAAATCCATCCAAAAAGCAATAATGAGTTTTCCCAGCCAATCTCTCTAACATCTGATCAATGAAGGGAATGTGGAAATGATCTTTCCGAGTGAACTGATTCAACTTCCTAAAATCAATGCACACTCTCCAGTTATTTTTAATTCTCACAGGGATTAATTCATTCTTTTCATTCCTCACAGTGGTTAGGCCAGTTTTTTTTGGAACTATATGAATTGGGCTAACCCATTGTGAATCTGAGATAGGATAGATGATCCCAGCTTCCAATAGCTTCTCAACCTCCTTCTTCACAACCTCCATTAAAGTGGGATTCATCCTCCTTTGGGGTTGCCTAACAGGTTTGGAATCTCCCTCAAGAAAAATTCTATGTGAGCATATATTTGGGCTGATTCCTGGAATATCACCTAAACTCCACCCTATTGCTTGGATATTCTCTCTCAAAAGATCTATCAATGATTTCTCTTGGATTTCAGAGAGATTATTAGCGATTATCACTGGTAGTTTCTCTCCCTCCCTAAGGTACACATATTTCAAATCAGTGGGGAGTGGTTTGAGTTCCAAATCAGGGGGATTCTCAAGGGATGAAATTAAATTGACATCTCTGTCTTCCAAACTTTGGATCTCCTGCACACAATAAACCATATCATCATCCTCATCAATTAATAAATCATCAAAGAAATCAGATTTTACCTCTTCCTCCCACATGAAGTCAGAATCTTCAGCATGTTGGGCATCCACATGTTCAATGATATTTCCGATGGAAGAAGTCTCTCCTAAGTCTAAGAATTCATAAAGCATACCTGATTCTTCAATGGGTTCTACACCAACTTCATGAGAAAGTGAAAAGAGGGAGTGATCATCCGATGGGTGCCTCATGGATTCAAAAATATTGAAGTGGATCATGCTCTCTCCAAACTCCATGGTGAGTGTCCCCTCATGGACATTGATGATTGTCTTCTCCGTCTTCAAGAAAGGTCTCCCCAAAATGATGGGTGAATGTGACGGGCTCCTATCTTCTTCCATGTTGAGAACGTAGAAGTTAGCTGGGAATAAGAGATCTTTGACTTTCACAAGGACATCCTCCAAAACTCCTGTAGGGAAAACTGTGGATCTGTTTGCAAGCTGGACCACCACTCTTGTGGGCTTCAAGTCTCCCATCTGCAAAGAAGTGTATACCGAATGAGGCAATACATTAATCGAAGCACCTAAATCACACAAAGCATTCGAGAAATTTAAAGAACCAATGGTGCATGGAATAGAAAATGTCCCTGGATCTTGACATTTGGTTGGCAATTGTGGTGTGATAAGGGCTGAGACACTTCTTCCCAAGTTGATCCTTTCATTCCCTTGAAGTCTCCTCTTCTTAGTACACAGATCCTTCAAAAATTTAGCATACTTTGGAATTTGTTTGACTGCTTCAAGTAATGGGATATTGATTTCTACTTTCTGGAAGGTGTCAAGAATTTCTTTTTGAAGTGCTTCATCCTGCAATTTCTTTGATTCAATAATCCTTGATGGAAATGGAGGGGGTATGACTTTCTTCTCCCTCTGTTGCCTTTGAAATGGTGTTTCTGGTCTCTTCTTACTTGGCCTATCCTTCTCTTCCGCCTCTTTCTTCTCTTCTTCATAATGAATTTTCACAGATTTTTCAGATTTTTCAACTTCATTCTCCATTAACTAAAATGGTCTTGTTTCAGTTTCTTGGGATTCTGGTGGTGAGATCTCTTTTCCACTTCTTGTTGTTATCATGCTGACATTCTCCTTTGGGTTTTGGATTGTTTGGGAAGGAAGTTTTCCAGGATTTTTGGTTAGGAATTCCATAAGACCGTCAAACTTGGTGGTCAAATCTTTTACAGAGCCTTTCAGTCCCTCAATATCAGATATATGATGTTGGTTCAAAATTATGGGTTGTGCACTGGTTGATGGCTGCTCATAGGATTTTAAGAATGTGGGTGGTTGGGGATGAGAAGGCTGGCTATAAGATTGCTTTTGTTGAAATGGTGGGGGGTTTTGGAATTGTTGCTGGAATGGGGGTCTAGATTGATTCTGCTGATTTCCAAACCCATATTGAACATGGTTTGGCTCTCTCCATCCTTGATTTTGTTGGTACTGCCTTGGTTTAAAGGTTGCCGCACAAGTTTCCATTCCCTGTATTTCAGCACATTGGTCAGTGAAATGATCAGGTGATGCGCATAAACCACATACCTTAGCTAGTGCTTGTTGGTCTCCCACTTGTTTCAAGGCTATCTGTCTCACCAAACTAGTTATCTCTTCAATCTTAGTTTCTAGTAAGGGTGATGGATGAGAAGTTCGTACCTCATGAATACCTCTTGTTCCAGTACCTCTTGTACCAAACTGCTGCGAGTTCTGAGAAATCTTATCAATCAAACCTTTTGCTTCTTCTGGAGACTTGTCAATCAAAGCACCTCCAGATGATGAATCAAGAAGGTTCCTATCATTGTCCAGTAAGCCTTGATAGAAGAAGACAAGAAAGTGATGATCCTCGATGGCTTGATGTGGGCAGCTGGCACATAGCTTTTTAAATCTTTCCCAGTACTCATAAAGGGTTTCTCCAGATGATTGTTTGATGGCATAGATCTCCTTTCGGATGGCTGTGCTTCTAGAGGCGGGGAAGAATCTTTGCATGAAGCATCTCACCAGGTCATTCCAATCATCCACATCTCCAGGTTGTAGACCATACAACCATTCTTTCGCAGCTCCTTCCAATGAAAATGGGAATGCCTTCCACTTTACTTGTTCCTCAGCTACTCCATGTGGTCTGAAGGTTGAGCAGACATGTGTGAATTCTTTAATATGCTTGTTGGGATCTTCACCTGCCAAACCATGAAACTTTGGAAGCAATGGTATCATATTAGGTTTCATCTCAAAATCATTTTGTAACACTGGCATGACAAGTTGATTATTCTGATTAAGGAATTGTGGGGCACAAAGGTCTCTGAGAGTTGGGTTTTGATTTCCAGCCATTATGACAGGCTCAGAGTGAACACTTGAAGTTTCACTCGAGTCTAGGAGAGAAATTTCCTCAAATTCAGATTGAAAATTGAGGTTTCTGAGCCTATTCAACAAAGTTCTTTCAATTTCAGGATCAATGGGACAAGGTTCAGTGTTTGAGGTTCTAGTCATGCAACTTGGAATGAAATTAAGAAAAGAGAAAACAAAGAAGAAGAAAGAAAGAAAAAAAAACTGTTGGCACTACCTCCCCGGCAACGGCGCCAAGTTTTGACACGTGCCTGTCGTGGGGTGTGGCAAAAACAAATAAAACCTAAGTTAAAATGTAGAAAAGTGGGTAACCTAAGTTGTCTCCAGTGAGGAGTGCACAACAATTATATTTGTCACTTAAATTAAAGAAAGAAGAAAAGGTTCTTTTTGAAAGTTGTTTGAGTTGAAAAATAAAACAAGCAATTGAAATGAAAGGTTGAACACTAATGGATGAAGAGAGTGATGGGGTCAGGGTAGGATCACCTTTTGTAATGTCATCATAGTCACAAAGATCATCTCACCTCTCTTCCTTTTGAATGACAAATGAAAGACTCCTTGATCGAGTCATCTATCACCTTTGATTAAAGAAGAAAATAGAACTCACTCCTATGTGCATGGAAGTTCATAAACAACTCCTAAACAACTAAGGAAAGTCCAGATCGGGAATTGTTGCTCCTTAGAACTCTAGAAAAAGTCTACTAGTTCCACACACGTGCCAACGATCGTTAGACACTCACTACCTAACACAATCTGCTCGATCGAGACAAATTGCACTAGGCAGAGGGAGATAAACAGTCTTTAACCAAAGCTATTAAAAATGAATACACCAAACTCAAAACACGATCTCATTAAGAGAATTGGTAAACACTGATAATATATGTCATTCAGAAGAAAGATAAGGTTTTACATTTAAGCACAAAACTCCGACATTACAAAAGAGAAACTCCCCCTTCCCCGATCACTCAAAGGTTTTACCCCTCCATGTGAAGGGTATTAGAGTTGAAAGGGGAAGAAGAGAGCATAATCAAACTAAGTAAAAAGAAAATAGAAAATACAAAGAACATCAAGAACTCAATCCTCCAGCACAACCCTTCTTTCACCTTCTTCAACCCCCTTGAATGGAAGTGAATACTCTTATTTATAGGATTGGGGAGTAGAAAATTTCCCTCCAAAATTACTCCTCCGAAAGTTTGAGTCCGGTTGGCATATTAAATGACCGATTTTAAAAATTGTTCCTTCTTTAAAGTTGTTCCCCTCCATCCTCTATGTCGACCCACAAAATTTGGGCTTAATTGGTCCACTTATGAAGGAGATATGGCCACATTACTCCGGATATTTAATTCTGTCCATGTGACTCTTCGTCTTCCACAACTCCAACTTCCCATGCCATTAAGACCTTGAAAACAGCCGATTCAGACGTGTCCTCCTTAATGAAAGATGTTCATTAATTACTATTACAGCTCCTTGAGGAATATCAGCTCCATCGGATCGGTCATCTTCGAGATACAAGCTCATCATTAAAACATTTCAAATCTGTACACAGTTTTCGAGGCCTGGTTTTTGAGCTGAATTTGAGTTTCCAAATGATGGATTGAGCTTTGGGTCCAGAAGGATAAAATGAAGCCAACGAGCATAGAAATCCTAAAAAAAAGGAACCATACAATTTGGATAAAAATATAAAATATATGCCCGAAATACAGAAGCTCCACAAAACTGCTAAATTTCCAGAATTAACCAATTTCCACAATTAAGCCCATAATTCACCAAAAATACTAAAATGATGCAAATCAGATCAAATTGATTAATTGGAAGGGGTTAAATCATTGAAAAACATATTAAAAATTATGAAAATATTATCTCTATCACTATTCCATGTTATGCCAGTATCATGGTGAAACTTATTAGTAGAAGGGGTGAATCACTATTTTTTTTTGATATCACTGGTCTACTATTTAGCAAGGGGGCTATGAGATTTTCTACTACATTCTTGGATGTTTGTTTCTTTTGGACTTGTAAGATATTTTTTACCTTTTTTTATTTTGTTTATTTATGGAATTTTTCCCTTCTTGTAATGGTTTTACTCTTTATTTGTGATAAAAGAGGTAATTTATTTCATTTTTATGTTCAATAAATAGGGATTGACCCTCAACCATTTCAATAAAAAAATAGTATACTATTTTGATTTCAATAATTTTTTTGTATTATAATGGATAAAAGTTAGTTGTATGATACTGATTTGATCTCAATCGAGTTTCAAAATAATATTGTTTTAGATTTTATATATAATAATTATTTAGATAGAATAATTATATGGTTACCTTATTATAATTTTTTTAATACCTTGGTTATGTTAGGGATAAGTGATCTACCATATATAAAAAGTTGGTTTCAAACTAACTGTTATGTTTGGCATCAAAATAGAGATAAAATAAAATTCTAGATTGTTTATGATATAAATGAAAGGAGAGGAATAAATAATTTTATATTTTCTATATTTCCATTTATTCATCATCACAAAAAAGAAATAATGCCAAATTAAGAAGAAAATGGTATCAGTACACATGATGAAACTGATGAAATTAATGATGTTAAGAGAGTAAAAAATTGATGGACAATGCAAGGAATCCTCTATATTGGGCATGTGGTAAAATTATAAATATTGAAATTTTAATGATATTGAATCATGGGAAAACCATGTATGTAAATTCTAATACCGACCTCAATTATACTCTTACATATTTGAAGGACTTACTTCCCAATGATGTCAATATTTTCAAATATCATTATATGGAATGGAAATTAATTGATTATATTGGATTTTAACACAATAAAATTCTTGATTTTCTAAATGATTAAGTCTTATTTTTTGAGGAAACCACATGGAAATTTTACTATAAATAATGTGGTACAACTCAATGGAAGCTAAATGCATATGAAACACTATCTTTCATTCCATAAAAATTAATGCATAACTTTATATTAATTCCTAATATAAAAAATATCTCTATTTCTAATTAAATTTAAATAAATATGTGATGTCATGATTCAGAGACCATTAAGGATAATTATGATTTGGTTCATCCTATAGATGGAACAACATGGAATACATTTGATGCATGATATCCTGATTTTTCATTTGAGTTACATAATGTCAGATAGGGTCTATCATGTGATGGTTTTTATCCGTTTAGCTATATGTTTACTTCAAAAAACACATATCTAGTTTTCATTCACAATTATAACCTTTATATATGGATATGTATGAAAACACCATTTAATTTCTTAATTAAATATAGACCTTCAGATCCAGGTAATGACATGGGCATGTACTTGCAATATTTTATAAAATAGTTGAACAAACTTTGAAATGTGGGTGGTGCACATAGGATAATTTTTTTAAAGACACATTTTATGTGCGTGGTGTGGTTATATATGTGGATGATAAATGATTTTCCTAGTTGTGGAATGATATCTGTCTAGAGCATAAAGGGTAAACTGTCTTATACTATTTTTTTGAAGAATACATGATCTAAATTACTTAAATATCATTATAGTTTTAGTTTCATGGTACATCGATGGTTCTTGATAATGAACCATCAATACAAGAAAAATCATAAAAGGGTTGAAAATACCTTTGAGACCAAGAAACTTCTTCATTGTATTTCTAGAATTGATGTTCTTAATGAATTGAAAGATGATGGTTTTTTATTTAGGAAAGTTTAGACGAAATACAGAGAGAGGAAGAATGTTTCCATTAATTCCTATTAAAATTGTAGGAATAAAATTTTATTATTTGATTTGCCTTATTTTTTACCCAATTTTTACATCATTATTTACATGTAATAGACATTGGAAAAAATATATGGGAAATTATTATTTCAATCATTCTAAATGTAAAGGTGAAGATCATATATAATTTATGATCTCAATATAACTTGGTGGATTGGGGATTAAGACTACATCCCGAGTTTATCTATCAAAATAAATGGAAAGTTACCTATGATTCTTATGTGGTTACAAATTTAGAGAAAAATAATCTCTATAAATACTAGAGACTATAAAGGTTCTTGATGTTATTTAATAAACATATTAAAACATGTTAATGGAAGAGAGGTGAAACTAAAATTTATAAAAACTAATGAATATCACATCCATATTAATAGATTTATTCTAATAGTAATTAACAATTTAATATATAATAATGTAAGGGTGACATTGATTCTATTGGGAAAATTTTATAGATATATTTATTCTATAATTTCTTCAAGGAGTTTCTTGAAAAAATAAATGAAGAGTCACCATTAATTATGTATGAGTTAGAGAAGATTTTCCCTCCATACCTTTTATTTTTAATGAAGAATTTAACTCTCCATATTCCAACTAAAATATTTCTTAGAGGTGTCATATATTTTTATTGGATGCATCCAATTGAAATAAATTTGTACATAATGAAGTCATATGTTAGGAATATGAATCATCTCGAAGGTTCCATTATGAAAATTTATTTAGTTAAAAAATACATATATTTCTATTTAATATATTTGGATGATGTGATCATGATATGTAACCGAATAATGAGAAATGGATATGATAAGTATGAGAAAATGTATCCCACTTTCCCACCATTTCACTAAAAAATGTAAATTTTTGGATCATATACATTTGGAACATTGAGCGTTGAAGAATGGGAGGCGACACATTGCAAGGTCTTGTTTAATTGTGATTTGTTCAATAAATACATCAAGTATGTAATTTGAATATGTATATGGTATAAAATCATAAATAATTTCTAATATATCTTATAATTTTATTATATTTTTTATATAGGTAATATAAATTAATTATCATTAAAATTCATCATTCATTACCTTCGAGAAAAAAAGAGATTTTGGAAAGCAAAGAGTTTCCTACTTGGTTGAAATCGAAGGCATGAAGATTAATTTTATAAAATAAAAAATAAATATATATTCTTAAATTTAATATGGAAATATTTTTTATTTATTGATTTTAACAATTGATGATTTCTCTCAATAAATAATAGGAATGGATTTTGGTCTCATTAATGTTTTCCATGAATGAAAATCACTGATAAACAATGATTACAAATTTTTTATAACTAGTTGAGAAGTAAACATGAGAATAAATCATAAAGGTGTTCTGTTAAATAAAATGAAATACTATAATTCTAGTGAATCAATTAGATATCCTCAATATAAAAATGTTTCTTATTATGGAGTTGTTAGGAAAATACTAATATTTGATTATTACTCCCATTGTTGAGTTTATATGATGAAATAAAAGTGGCATGATTCAATGTGAAAAGAAAAATATATTAAAGAATATGGATTTAATTTTATTGAAATGATTAACTTTTTATCTTATTATGAGTCATATATTTTGGAATCAATGTTGAAACAAGTGTTTTATATGAAAGGTCCTCTAAAATAAAAATTCTGTGTCATTATTGAAGTGATCCCAAAGTATATTTTTTATGATAGATGTAATCAATTTGACACCTTAACTACCACCTTAGAATTGAAAAAAATGTTTCATATTTTGAATAAAATACTTAAAATTTCGTAGTTAATTGTGAACCTAAATTAGAAGTTGTTAATTTATAGAAGTAATGGTATATAGTCTTGACCCTTCGTTTTCTATCTACAATTTTCTTTAGTGAATTTATGTGAAATGATTAATATCTAAAAAATAAAAAAAGGTTTTAGTGTATTTGATTTTTTTATATTTTCATTATTTTATTAACATGATAATAATCATTGAGTTATGATATATGTAAATATAGATATTGTTAATAACTTAAAAGTAAACCAACTATTAAAACTATAATTTTGACACAAGAGTTGTAGTGATTTTATGTAAAAAATTTTATATCTAAAAATAAAAACCATGTTTTAGGGTAGTTGAATTATATATATATATATATCTATATTATATTTACAAAATGATAGTAATCAAGTATTTATAGTAGATATAACTAAATATATTATTAAAAACCTGAAGTAAACCAAAATGAAAAACCACACTTTTCCCCAACAGTTATAGTGAGTTTTAGTTAATTATTTAATATGAAAATGGTTAAAATAGGTTTGCGTGTAGTGTAATTATTTTGATATATTAATTTTATATTTGTAATGTGACAAAAATATTTAAATTTTTGTGGATATAACTATATATAGTGTAAAAAACCATAAGTAAAAAAGGTAGAAAAATGTATTTTTGATTCAATAGTTACAGTGAGTTTGGGTCAATTATTTAATAGGTAAATGGTTAAAAAACATTAAATTTAGTTTAATTTTTTTTATTTTTTTTATATTTAAAAATTAATAAGAGTCACTCAGTTATGTTATATATAATTATAGATATCATAAAAAATATTAAGTAAACCAAACTAAAAAACTGCAGTTTTGAACCAAGAGTTTCGGTGAGTTTTGGTTAAATTTTTAATATAAAAATTGTAAAATCTTGTTTGTGTATAGTATAATTATTTTTAAATATTTTTTTTATATTTATAATATGACAAGAATCACTGAATTTTTAAATCTATAATATATATTTTTAAAAAATTAAAGTAAGCCAAAATTGAAAACTATAGTTTTGAACTAACAATTGAAATGTGTTTCGGTCAATTTTATGACATGTAAACAGTTAATCAAGGTTTGGGTGTAGTTGAATAAATTATATATATATATTTTATTTTACAAACTCTAAAATAATCATTGAGTTATAGAAGCTATTACTACATATATGTTCAAAAACTAGAAGTAAACTAAACTAGAAAACTACAATTTTGACCGAATAGTTACAGTGAGTTCAGGTAAACCTTTTAATATGTAAATAGTTAAACAATGTTTGAGTATTTTTTAATGATATATATATATAAAACTAAATATTAATAACATAATTTCAATATCAATACCTATTGATATCATTAAAAACCTGAAGTAAACTAATCAGAAAAACTAATATTTTTACATAATAGTTTCCTTGAGTTTAGGTTAGTATTTTAATATCAAAATTATTAAAACTGATCATATTATAGTTAAATGTTTATATATATATATATATATGTATTTATCTTTTTAACATGATAATAATCCCTCATTTCTATAAGCTATAATCTAAAATTTAGTCACAAAACAAAAGTTAACATAATATTAAACTTGAATAATATAATACAAAAATGTAAAATATTTTTAGTATTTCACATTATATATTGAAAAAAATACATCCTATAACTTAACATTATATTTAAGAGGTGTAAAATTTAAAATTAATAGGAAGAGTATAATTTCAGTAGTGATCATATTTTAAAAACAATTAAAATCAAACTAAAATTTTAATTATATAAATACTATATATTTATGTTTTGATATATTATTTTGTAAGAAAATGGAATTAAAAATTTACTTTAAATTTGTTATGTTCTAATTTGAAAATTTTATATCTTGATTATGCTATAAAAACTCTTATTAATTGTCTAAAATTATAATTTATAGTCCTTGATCATGTTATTCTATCTTTTATAATTTTTTCCTTTCTAATTAGTATGCCTTGGTTATGTTATGTCACCTATTATTAATTTTTTGGATTTATAATTAGTATTACTTAATTAATTCGTGACACCTTTTTTAAATTATTTTTATTTACCATTCTTAGTGGATTTATAATAAAATTTACATTTTATTCCTATGAAAAATATAAAAAATATTAAAGAAATATACCTGAAGTGATTGTTTGAGAATTATCTATAAATGCAAGATAAGAGTCTAACTCCTATGACTCTTATAGTGATTATAGTATATATAATATATATCAATTACAATACATTAAAGTTTATTGTATTATTAACTTTTAAATTTCTTTTAGGAATAAATATTTGAGAGACAACTGTTGTCCATTAAAACTACTAAAAGTGGTGTGCCACATGTCCGATATTGTGGGGGTTGTACTTGATGTTCTAAACAAACCACTAAACCTAATTACACTTAGATGCACCACCACATATCCCATATACGACACTTTATCATCTAAATTTTCTAATTAAGGCACTAGGGATGTGGATGGCACTTATGGTTTTTCCATCATTTTATATAGTCTCTTCTTATCAGATATGTTTTCCATATTATATGATGGATCCTCATCCCTTATATCCTTTCCCACATATTTATATAACACTTATATTTCCCATCACAATATATAGATCTATCAGAGCCTAATGATTAGTTTGGATTAAGTAAATATTTTCAGGTCATTACATTCTATCACAAAAATTTTATTTCAGTTTTAATGTGTATAAATTTTATATTTTTCATTTTCTTCTTCATTCGTATCTACTAATTAGAGGCATGATGTAGTCACATGCATGATGTATTGAACTTCCACACACATGTAATAATAGAGTACAACAAATAAAACTAGTTTTTTGGAAAACACGATATATAATAAGGAAGTTTTATAGTGATGCTAGAAAGATATAGTGATATCATTCCCATGAAACTAATCTCATGGTTGCCAACGAGCCTGTACCCTAGTGGTACATGCTCCTACTTGGAATCTAAAAGACCCAGGATTAAATCCAGGCAGCGGCGAATTTCTGGGTTTCTGTAGCAGTACTGTAGCAGGGCACTGTAGCAGCGGCAGAACTGTAGCAGAAACAACATTGTAGCGGCGGAGGGACTGTAGTTGGCACTATTGTGGTGGCTATTCTGTAGCAGGTACTATAGCTGTGCAGGTACTGTAGTAGTACTGTTCACCGAGGGATCCTTTGGGTGAAAAAATGGGATTTCAAGCCTTGTATTCAGGCCACTTAGCCTTGGGCCTTCGGGCTATGTAATGGGTCTCCCTCTACCCAGTCTAAAGAGGTCTTTGCTTTAAAAATAATAAATTGAGGCTTTATCCCCAACCTGTTAAAAAATTAAACTAATCTCATGGAAACATATCGATGATCAAATCATAGATAATGCATGGGATGCAATATGGATATTTTTTTTGTTAAATTAAAATTAATGTTATTATTTTATTTATATAAATCAATATTTTTATTGCACATTCTCTTTAACTTTACTAAAAATAAAGCTATGAGGGATGTATGGTTGATGAATTATTGGAACTATAAAGATATCATTTTCATGAGTTATATATTGGTTGAACCAGTGGAATTGGAATAAAGTTATAGGGTATATCAAACCTCAATGGTTTTCTAATCATATAGCACAATTATATGATTACCTATTTAAAGAGTGAGGAGTTTAAGTTATTATTAAAATTTAATAGTTTTTTGATTGAAATTTTTTATGATTTCTATTAATACTTTGTTTTATATTACCAAATTTTAATTTTTAATAATATTTATAAAGAAACCAAAAAAAGAGTGATATGAATTATGTGCACACTTTGGGATTAAAAAATATAAAGGAATATGAGAGAAAATATGTACCAGGAAAGCTTAGCCAGAGGTAGACCTCTGACAATTTATTAATGAAAAGAAAAGGTACAATAAGCAAGAGAAACACAAAAAAGAAGACAACTACAAATCATAGAAATAATCCCCATCACCATATTCCGGATGAAAAGTTTCGTCTATAGTAGGAGATTCCTACTCTGAGCTTTCATAGTGATTTAGAACCTTAGCATACTTCCTTCTCAGGTCCAACTTTTCCAATGAGAGAAACGCCGTAGGAAATTGCATTCCCTTCCTCACACCATTGACAACCCTCGAAGAATTCTCCCTCTTGGAGGATGATCTGGTGATAACTGGGTTCAGTATATAGGAGTAATCTTTTCTCGGTCACATTTTTGCTAGAGCATTCATACCACATTCAGATGCAGATGGTTTATTTTTTTCACTTTGAACAATATCACTATACGATATTCTGGCAGCATAATTATAATTCTCTTTGTCACTATCAGAGACATTTCCCCATCTTCCTGTGATGTGCACGGAACCAAAATTTTGGCATCCATCAGTTCCTCTAATCAGCATACCCTCTGAAGCAAATAAACATCCTCCTCCTGCCGACTGTGATTGCACATCAATCAGCTTGAGGCATTGAAGGGGAAGCTCATTGCCACAATCATCCAGGGACTCCTTTTCAAGAGAAACCTTACTCATTACAGGTTGGGAATAATGGACAAGCTGCATATTCTCAGACTCATACCTTTGCGAACTTTCCTCTGTGAGAGGAGTCCTTTCGGTCTCCAATATCTCAAACTGAATATGAATGGGAAAATTAGCCACCTATAATCGGCCACTTCCATTAACATCAAAAAGGGATGATTCTAGCCCCTAAGAGCCGATTTCAGAGCCTCAAACACTCTCTTTACAGAGGGATTCACATCTGGTGGCACTGCCTTCACCACAGCTGCAAATGCTATAGTCTATACAACTTCACATTCCGCAGCCGAATGAGACCGCCCATTAACCTTCCCTCCCTACACACAGGAAACCACCCTTCCAGCGCACTTCATGACCTCTGATGATGGAGCCTTCCCCTCATTTATACTGCTACCAGTTCGCCCATGCAAAGAAGTCTCAGGATGAACCTCCACCTGCAGTTTCTCCATACCATTGTTTCCAAAGTCATCAGGTCCCAATTCCACTGCTTGCGAATTTCATGTCACAATATTGCCTCGATAGACTATCTCAAGATGACCAAAATGATGACAATTGACATAGTAATTCATCCAAGACTCAAAGAAAACCTCCTGCTTCCACCGGAATTCTTCCCCGTCCATGATCCAAACCCAATTCACGGGTGGACTTGCAACATCAATTCAATGCATATTCATGGACAAATAGGATGACACAAAACCTTCGTTCTCTGATTATAACAGATATACCTTCCAATCATGTTTCCAATAACACACAAAATTGATGGATTTTGAAAGGAAAGAGGGAGACCAGGAAGACTGAACCAAGTTGAAATTGTTGATGGGTCACGCCTCATATGGAAATCAAAACACCAACGAAATAGAAGGATGAAAGCTCCGTTGCATCTTTGGGATTCCCTAGACCAGGCAATGACAAGGTCCTCCTCTGGTTGAAAATGAATCATAAAGTGACGCCGATCAAGAATCCCAACAACCACATGCTCCTGTAGCTTCCAAGAACCAGAAATAAAATGACCAAATTCATCAACTAATTGTCAATGATGGTGAAACCTAGAAACTAGGGTGAACTTGCAATGGTACACAGTGAAGTTGAGCTCCGTCGAGGATTGAGGGAGCTGTGGCGCATCCTGAAACAAATTGGTGACTTTTGGGGACAACAAAACCCTAGGGAAGGGAGGAAGAGAATCAGGATTTGTAAATGGAAAGTATGAATCTCTCTTTTTTTCATATGAGATTGCAAGCCTCCCACCTCTGATTGGGAGGAGGGATCAAATCCACACCGCATTAGGGTTAAGCCATGTTCATAGGAGAGAAATTGGGTGGAGAACGAGGATCACATGAGAGAAAATATGTATTTTTTACATACAACAAAGTTTAATTATATTTTTTACGAGTTCATTTGAAAAGAATAAAGAACATTAGGTTGCAAATATAGTTGATTTTTATTAATTATTTTCAATAATATATTGTTATTGAATATTTTTTTATTACATTGATTTTTATTTACAGTGGGTGTTATTGAACATCGAATGTCATTTACTTTGAAAAAAACTGTTTTTCTCGATTAGAAAGAATAATAATGGGAGTGTTGTTAATAGTGATACACAAAAAAAGATTTGTAAGTATTATTTTAATGATTAAATATTTTAATATATGTTTATTAAGTAAATATTTCATTTATATTTTCAATAACATTCTTTAGAGTTCCTTGATGAGAAATAAGGTAAAAAATTTAGGCTAAATGATCATTTTTGACATGTATTTTGTGATGAGAACCAGTGGAGAGTTTTCTTTTATCCTAGGAATACTATCATTCCCACTAGGTATTGGATAACTTCTATAAATTCAAATACCTCTATTAGCACTAAGTTGAAAGAGGCACATACAAGAGTATTTGAAGGAAAAAAATAAGCAATGAAAGAGAATATAAGAGGTCAAAAGGTCACTAAGTATTTTATAAAATATATGATAGATTAATTACCATACATTCCACCATATACTATTACTGTTTTTTATATATTCATTTATAAGGTGTTCTCTTTAAATGATTTTTTGTTCAATGAAACTGATGGTCTGAGTGGTGGTCAGGGTGATGACCTTCCCGGTGGTGTTGAGGATGAAGTTGTTAAATATAATGATGCTAGAGATGGAATTTGTGATGAGGGTGATGGTAGTTATGACCAATATGGTAATGGTGATCATTAAGATGATTTTTTAGATTGGTATATTGACCCGCTCTATTTTGAAATTATTTTTAAAAAACTTTGATTGTGATAGCTAACATCTTCTAACTAAAACACATTATATATAAATAATCATTTAATTTTTATGTTATTAATTGTTTCCATGTAAAATATATATTATGTTCTTTCTTCTAAATTTTTTAACCTTAATAAATCAATTTATTATAATATGCCTCATTTGTTTTAATTATCTTTATTGGTGGAGTAGAATAGGAGAAGGATAGAATGTAATAGCTTGGTGGGAGCCTATACCAATAGTTTACAAACTGTTGGTATACCTCTATACAAACAAATTATAAGAATAAGTTTTATACCTCTATACCGATGTTTTTTACAAAACCATTGGAATAGGTATATACCAATTCTTTCTAAACTACTTGTATTGTAGCCTTTACCAACAGTTGTTAAACACTATTTGTATAGCCTAATGCCAACATCAATATATCCAATAGTTTTATTAAATCATTGTTATAGCCTATACCAATGGTTAAAAATCATTGGTATAACCTAGATTATAAATAGTATTATTCATTGAAATATTCCATTGATAGTGGGATCAAATCCTATATTTTAATTAATATATGGATAAAAACTTTTATCCCAGATATTTGTTTTCATATTTATCTCTATTTCAAAACATGTTATAGAGTCCAATAAATTTGATACCATTTATATTGAATCCATTATCTCATATTTTTTATAACAAAAATTTATTAATTAAAAAAAATTCTATTATCATATAAGAAAATTCAAGATTAAAATACACATCCTTTGTTAAGATACAACTGATCTTTATATATTCTATTGCATTCAACTGCATTATTTAATAGATATTTTCTTCATTAATTGAATTCAAACTACAAATAATATTAATAATTTATTTATTTTGAACTATTTTATATTTAATTTTTTTTATAAAATGCATTTGTTATATTATACCCTTCAAAACTGAAGACTTTATTTGTTGGACACAAAAAACTAACATGGAAATTACAAGTATTTTCCCAAACTCTTTTAGGAAGCCTGAAAAATTTCCATCTTATAAAACACTATATTTTATTTTAGAAAAATATTCTAGGTTTTAATGACCTTATACATATACTTAATATAACACTTTTTTTCATTCCAACAAATAATTTTTATTTTAGTTCGAACTTTTATCCCATGTTACTATCGACACATCACCAAAACATAGACATCACATAACTCAGTTCATCTATCCTAAACCCTTAGATAAAAAATAGGGTAAAAATTTATTTAACTCATTCATCTTATTGAAACATTTAAAAAAATTAATAAATTCCATAACCAGAACAAGCCTTAATAAAATCTCTATTCTCTCTAAGTCATTAACATACTCAATAATATTGAGAATATAAGTTGAGGCTAAAGTTATTAAGGTCATATACATCCAATAATTTTGAAATATTAAGTGAATAATAATATTATTCTAATAATAGTCTAGATTCAACTGTTTTACAACACAAATAGTTGTTTTCTTAATAAGGTGTTACTTTAACACATAAAATTTTCCTTCTTACTCAAGAGAAATTCTTACGTTTTAAACCATTCTAATAATTTGTTTATATTAATCTTCTATTTTTTAAATATTGATCTAAAAATATTATTTGATAATTATTATTTTATTTATATCTATAATAAAATATTTTATTATATGAGTATCATTCTTACTTTCATTTAATAAAACTTTTATTAAATATAGTCCCATTAATATGATAACCCCTTTTAAAATCCATCATATCCATTAGTGGAAAAAGATCCATATTTCACTAAGATTTGGGTCACATTAGCATTTATTACATCACTTATCTATTTAGGTAAGGTATCATCCCAATCATATAATATATGACACTTGGATAGTTTAGTGGAAAACTCTTTGACCAAACCGCTATATAAATAAACTCAATACCATTCCTTCGATAAACTGATCCAATTAAGGGATTCCAACCAATTGTAACCAAAATAAAATTCCAAAAAATGGTAACCTAATTCTTTTATATTCACATATTACTTAATTTCCATACCCAAGATAATCTAGGATCACCCAAATTTAGTATAATCAACCTGATTGGATGATCGAGGTCCTAACAGGTGTTCACTTTGGAAGGAATCCAATGCATAATATTTTTGAAGGGTATTTATTTGCATTATATTATATCATGTTATTTTCTTTACATGCATACATTCATGATTCAAGTGATGTAGTTTTGAATATTATTCCTTCCACCAAATGAATATACACAAACCATCTTGATCTATAACTCTTTAAACATATCATAAATCATGTTACAAAAAATAAAATAAAATTCAACCATATTAATACCCATCCAAATGAATCCCATTAATAAGGTACATGAATCCATTTGATTTAAAATTTTATAATCATATGAAACCAACAATATTTATAACATTAATCTTAGAGGGATAAATAGCTAACCCCCACTTTTTTGAACAAGGAATAAGCCTTCAAGTTAGTGAGTAGTCTAATCCAAATTCCCACTACCCAAAGACTCTTTACTTAATAGAGACTTAAATTGCATCATAATTCTAACACCAAATATGATAAAATTATATTTAACTTCATAATTAAAGTTTATAACCTAGTATAATCCAAATTCAAGGTAGAATAAAACCAAATCAATTATCATTTCTTGCATATAACTCCTTGTTTTCATGTATGAAAAGATACATTTTAACTCTTTAAAATAAAGCATACAACAATTCTTAACATCATAATTATATTCACAAAATATTATGGAATAATATAAATAAATGAATAATTAATATATTAAAATAAGATATAAACATTTCTAAAAAAATTAATAAAAAATATATTATAAACACTTTATATTTTAGCTATACATTATGGAAATTCAATATATAAATAAATATAATTTTTTATATTAATTTCTAATATGAAGTCCTTTCATACTACCCATTTATATGTTATTTATTTTAAAATTATGATACAAATAATAAAAATTATATATATATTAACCATTCATAAATATATATTATGTAAATTTTTAGATTATTAGACATTTAATATTATTTAAACCTTAATGATATCAATTATCAAAATTTCATTTAACATGGTTTATATACTATACTTAAGAAGACATTTTAATTTTAATAATTCAAATTAAATAATTACGAACATTTCATAATTTCAAATATAAGAACTTTTACATTTGGCCATATTTTATAATTTAAAATAACTTTAAATTTACACTTATGATTTCCATTTAAACATTTTATATCTAAATTAAATTTCATTCCATAAAATTTGAAAAATATATTTTAATATTAAAAATTAATATTATAGAATATTTATTTATTAAATGTTCAAAAAATAATTAATAAATAATTATAAACAATTTAATTTTTTAATTTTTATATAATTAAAAAATAAAATAAAAATCTCAAAATACCCTGTTTCTCATTTTAGAAATAATTTATAAATTATATATTTCAATTCATAATAAAAAAATGGGAAATTAAAATTTCTAAAGTATATCATATTTTACGATATATATTATATTGTATGGTGTGGCATGCCATCTACCCATGGGATATT
The DNA here is from genome assembly GCA_963277665.1 of Viscum album. Lineage (NCBI taxonomy): Eukaryota > Viridiplantae > Streptophyta > Magnoliopsida > Santalales > Viscaceae > Viscum > Viscum album. The sequence goes on from OY728153.1 coordinate 1,282,879,974, forward strand.
TAATGATGTATGGCTAGTAGTATATGATGGATAATAGTACTATTATCTATAATATTGTATGATTTCTATTATATTGCATTACTGATATAATTCTCTATTTTTCGGAATACAATCGGCGTAATCATACACTATGATTGGATATATCGCACATTATGACATATTTAAACCAATGAGATTATTCTAAATAATTGGATATGATATCCCATATCATATGATTTAAGTATATCATATCTTTTGATATCACATATCATGAGGCATGCCGAAAAACAAACTTTGTATCATGACTTACAACATCCCATATCATAAGGCTATACATAGTTCACAATATACATTTTATTTGATGACATGGATTATTATATCCATTTTTAAAGATACAATATATATCATAAACTATAACAACCAATACAACATCATTATAAAAAACCAGTTTCATCATTTTTCAAAATGATTTCGATAATCAAAGATCAAGGCATAGATCTGATACCGCTAATGGTGAAATCAAATCTATCATATGAACATATCCAATATGATATCCATATGAACTTACCAAATAACTCCATTAACTTGACTCTTTAGGCCATGAAACTATTTTCATCGACAATGGAGCACCCAAGTGGAGAGCCACACCGAGTCATCATTCATGTGTGCGAGTTACTATCACTTTATTAACTCTTTAACCTTTACTCTAATATTATTGATGGGTTTGTAAGGATTAATTATCATTTAATTAATGTATTATAAGTGATTATAAACCCTTAAAACCCAATATCCACCATGTTAAAATCCGAAACAATGAAATTTTAACTGAATAACAATGTTGTGTACCTTTTACCAAAGATATCCACTCCAACGATCTTCCATAATGTGCTTGATGAAGTTATCTAAGAGGTAGATGAATCACTCCTTACTCCATGGTGTATACATGGGTTGATATGAATCAACCGATGCTTGGGAGTCATTCTTAATTTCTCCCACGACATGATAATACCTCACAAAGGAAATGGGAGAAGAAGGTAGATCTTCTGAATTATTTTACATAAGTATTGGGTATGAACAAGCACACATAATTATATGTTGACTACCACCTCTTATATCTCTATATGACACTCCTAAATTGAAATAATTTACTCCCATGTTATGAGTAAATGAATTTTTTCATAACTTTTTGTAACCCTTAGTAAATTTGTCCTCCCAAAATTTTATCTTATGAAACATTTATTTTATTTAGTAACATATTATGTGTTTAAGACTAAAAAATTAACACTTTAACATTAAATTCCTAATATAGTCATAGTATTCCTCATGAATCATACCACACATTTCATAATATAATGATATGGATAATTCAAACATTATGACTGGCTAAGTTAGTGGTGAAATATCACTATACCACACCTTATGATATCACCCATCCTTGGCATAAGATATTCCTTGTCTTTTATAAGACACACCATATGATATATGAATATAATACATTATGATATTATCTGAATTAGAAATTATATGAATATGGATTTGGGAAATAAATCCATGAGTTTCATATGATGAATTCATATCGTATAATTTGGAAATATTGTTATAAATATAGTAGGTTCACATCATTTTATTATCTAGGTTCTCTCTATATGTTCTACAATGGTGAAAATGTAAGTCATGGAATGTGGTGATTGAAGGATAGTGGGTCAAACATATTATTAATGGATTTCTAGTGTATGTTCTCAAACTACACTGATTTGATATGTGTGGGATTAATTTATATGATATTCCTTCTTTATAACCTAAACTCATATTTTTTTACTTGTCTCTCTCTAAAAGATGTTTGTAAGGATTTAGAAATTTTGGAATTGAGTCATTCCAAATGAAGTGTTATCATGATAAGTAGAAAATAGCCATGCCACTTAATATAATTCACAAGATTCAATCACGAGAGTTACAAGGGATAATTCCAAATTTACACATTTTTAATATCCCAAATGGATTGCGATGAGGAGTGTTGTGTTTGTTGTTAGTGAGAGGTTATTAATAATTAAAGTCCATGTGTTCTAAATGAGAATAATTTGAGTAGAGAAAAATATGTTATTACATAAGGATGATCCATACATTAACACTCTGGATGTTAACACTTTGTATGAAACTTCATTGGAAGATAGAATAAAGGCATATGTCAGAACTACTATCAAACAATGCACACTTAAAGTGGATATATGATTTATCTATCTAATAGAAGAGAGGATGTCTGTGTGTAATGAGGTGGAGGATATCATATGATTTTTAGATATGAGATTAATTGTTAATCAAGGACAAGTGTATTTTTAGATATGAGATTAATTGTTAATCAAGGACAAGTGTTGAAGGTTAAGGAGAGTACTTTAGAGAACACTTTCATGAAGGATGAAGCATGTCCATGAGATATTATGTCAGTTGTGAAGCTAAGATGAAGTATACCGAAAGGTGAGTAATATGAAATATGAAACCCTGATAGGTAAGATAAGATTTACAATAGAATCATTCAATGAATTCATAGGATGTATTAATAAAATACATTTTTTCCAAAAGGTACACTCACATATGGTGAATTCTTGGAAGTTTCATGCTACCATAGAAATTGAATATTTAAAAAAGTCATACAGTTATCAAGATGGTATGAAAGAAATCTATAAGAATTTTTTTCATAACAAAAAATTCATTTACTCCTGTGAAATGTGTTTATAATTAGTAAAATGTAAAAGGTACTCATAGTGTTTTATAAGAGTAACTCACAGTTTTGAAATGGTTATAAATGAAATGTAAGTTTTTAAGTCATTTGAAATTTAGGAGTGGAGAAACCTCATAGTTAAGTCACTATTCTAGTTCCTCAAAGACCATAAAGAGCCACTCAACCCATCAGTGTCTCACAATATCCAATTACCATTCTATCCACATACTAAAAAAATATTTACTACATAGAAATCATATCTAAATACACCCTTCCATATTGGATAATCATACCTGACCATCCATAGGGAAACCATTTTTTGAATAATGAAAAATATTGGATCATAGGTTCTATTTCGCTTTCTAATCCATTAGACATAAAAATGTCTCTCATATATTCCCATGAACACAAAATAATTATTCTCACCCCATACATAATCATTCATTGAATCACATTATCCTTCAAAGGCCCAGAGCTATGTAGTCCAAATGTTAGTGAGTCCTAAAACCCATACCAAAACATAGTAACTACTCAATACCTCATACCCAATATGATATTAAAGGAATAAACAATTAATTTGAGTTTATTAAAAAAATACTATAATGGTTACAATTTCAACCATAATATACCATAAATTTTCATCATAATCTGACCTTATAAGTCACAAGATATTTAATTTAAATATCACAATCCTATATTGGTCATGCCAAACCACTAAGATATTTTTTACAAGGATGATATTAGGTTATACATAACCAAATTTTAAGAATGAGTACATGTATTTTCAAAATAATGAAAATTAAAATCCTCATCCACCATAATCTATAATTTTCTTTCATACCTTAAAAGCATAATAGGGATAGTGGGAGATCTGAATACTTAATGCTGCATATAGGTGTATCCAAGACTAAGAATCACACACAACCCAACTACATGCCTTCTAAACACTCTTTCACCCATAGAACAAAAAAAACATGTAATAAATGGATGTAAAGAAATTAAAAAAATTACACATGTATTAAATGTCATTTGGAACTTAGTCATCTTCAAGGAGAAACAAAAACCCCAATAAAAGAGAAACAAATAGATTATAATAAATATCTATATAGAAAATACTATTATAAGTTTATATGAAACTAAAAAATGATCTAAATTTGACTTCAATCTATCTATTTATAGATAAAAATCACTACCATATTTCATTTTAATTGGTTCCAACTCAATTAGATATTTATTGTCATTCCTATACTTGACCATGACCACTAACCTGATATAACCGCCTCAATAAACCTTTCTAGTGAATGGGAAAAATAATCTATGAATTCATCCTATTATTATTATGTTTCCCAATAAAGAAAACCCTATGTATCATTTGATAATCATAGATTAATTATTATGAAACATAAATAGATTTACTTCTATATAGAGTATTTATTCAACAATTAATCATTTTAAACCAGTAACTACTTTCCCTTAGGGACATCATTTTAATTGTTCCATATTATATAAATTTCAGTATATAGTTATAGATGTTACTTCTATATATAACTTGTGATACTTATATGGGAAAAAAACTTATCACACAACCAATACAAAAAATCTCTCCAAAGTATCAAAGAACAACTGGAGAATAACAATGCTCTATAATTTCCCATTGTTTAATTTTATTTAAAATATCACTTAGGTGTTTTTACCTTCAGCCATTTTGTTGTTCTATAAATCATTCCCTAAGCTTCTAAATGAACTAGAACTTCAGTTGAATGTTCATCATTTGGGAGTAAAATATTCATTTTTGTAAAATTTAATTATAAATTTTCTATCACAGTACATAATTTAGATTTATTACTTCTTTAAAATATCATAAAAGAGACCCTTAAACCAAACCAACTACTTGTCTACTTCTGTAATGGAAATTCGCTCAATTTTTGTGGTTGATAGTGCAACTATTATCTATAAATTAGATATCCATTTTATTGTGGTAACTCCATAAGTAAACAAAAAGATATTGGTTCTCTTCTGTGGGTCCATATCTCAACCAATATTGACATCCAAAAATAATTATTAATGATTGTTTGTTCCAAAATATAATGAAATATACACTGTACCATTAAGGTATCAAAACAACCACTAAATAACTTTCTAGTTCCCCCATCATATATTTTCCATAAACATGCCAACCAGACCAACCATTTGAGTTATATTAGGCCTCATAAAAACCATATGGTACATTAGATATAGTGATTGAATCCTTTAAAGAACTTCATTTCATAATGTATCACCTAGATTCCCATTAAATTTGGTCTTATGATCTATAGTTCTAGTTTCTTTAGAATATTACATATACAAATACATCATCTTAAGAAAATATCATCCTTATTTAAAACTCTACATAGTTCTCCGAAATCTCATAGATACTTAAAAGATTATATAGCATATCCTAGGGGAAATATATAAGAAAATGGATGACTTAGAAATCCCAAAAAAAGAATAAACATAGAAAAAAACATAACATGTGAGTCAAGAAGAATAACAGGATATTATAAAGGGGTTGATCATTAGAATGTAAACATTGAATACGTAAAGGTAATAATAAGATCATTGAATAAAGTATTTTGTAAGAAACCATAAGAAATGACATCATAAAACTATTTCAATGGTTAGTACCAAGACCCTAATTATAATGTTGAGAAAATCTCATGGTGTATTGGGTTCACTCCCCATTCCCATAAACATAGAGGAAAAAGTCCTATGGTTGATTATCTTAAGTCCCTAATCCCATACATAAAATATCATGGGATATAAATCTTTACCCAATGCATTGGTGGGATATAAAATTCTATCCCACCCATCACATAAATGAAAACCATACATGTGTGGGACACATGAGGAAATTTAACCATATATAAATCATAACAATAATCAAACCCATGAGAAGTAAGGGGGTTTAATAATTATGATTCAAGGCATAAAAAAATGGTAAATTAGAAGGATTAATAAGAGTAGAATGAATTAAATCAATTCTAACATTTATAATTGAAAAATGGGAAAATGTATTGAATATACATTTCTAATAATGAAAATTCATTATAGGGATCTTTGATAATAATGAAAAAAAGGGACCACTTGGGTGGTTCTTTATGAAATAATTGAAGGATTATTTTTAAATAAGAAAATAAATTATATTTTTATATAAAACAAAAATATAAAAAAGAGGGTTATATATAAAATAATGTTTTTTTAGAATATTTTTATGGTCTAAAAAAATTTATGTGGGTGAATCTTGACATGATACAATAAACACGGAAGCTTCAGTAAATCAAGTTTACTTTTAAGAGGGAATTTAGAAGGGAACTAAGAACACATATAACCCCAACAATGGAAATTATTTTTACTAAAGTATATTTATAAGGGAATATAAAAAAATAATTTCTTGTGAATATTATTTTATAGAAATGGATAAAAAGATAGATAAAGTGTAACTCAAAGATAAGGGGGTGATACGCATGATCCAATACCATGTTTTAATAAAATTATATTGAAATCCAACATCATAAAAAAGATAATATAACATTAATTTGAAATTATAATAAGGGAAATATTAAGGTCAAATGTGATAAAAAAATTGGATTCTAATTAAAAATAATAACATGGGTGGTAAAGGAAATTATAGGCAAGGATTGTTTAAAATAATGTGATTTTTTAAATATAGTTTCATTTTCAAGAAGGTTTAGGACTCATAAATATGAATTAATTGAGTCAAAAGTGATCTACCAAGATAGATATATGGTATACCATATGAAATGATAGAAGAAACTCAAGGAGAAAAGATATAACTCAAGGAAGTATGTTGAGTTTTGAAAAATCCTTTATATTTAATGGAAGACATCAATCGTAGCCCATAATAAGGAAGAGCATGAATATAAGTAATTATTACATGATCATAAATAATTGAACATAATATACATCACATGGTAGTAGTTAATCCATTAAAATTAATATTCTCTCTTAAAAAAAATAATGACTCAATAATGGGTGATTGAGATGTAAAATGTTACAACTAAGCTGACACTTGAGTTAAGGGCCATTTAAAGAAAAAAACTAAATTTTTTTAGTATACCTAATGAATCAAAATGAAATAAATTATTAAACATTCATTGTGTGTTTGATCAAATTAACATCATACAAAATAAAAAATGGTGTTTAAAATGTATCATGTAATAAAGAATTATATTTGAGATTGAGAAAACCCTTACCCTACTCAAAATAACTTCTACACATGTTCATAACATTATGAATAATAAAATCAATATTTTTAAATAAATTATTAATAAAAATTATAATATATATTTAATTTATTATGAACCATTTATTATTATATTATAATATATTTTCTTTAAATATTTTTATTATGTTTGTGTAAATATGGAATCAATATCTTCTAATTTCAGTAGTTTTAGTGATATGAGATGATTTTTTAATAATAGGTTAAAAAATTAATGTAACCATTAAAGAACCAAAATAAAATCATTAATTTATTATAACAGTAAAATAATAATATTATTTTAGTTCCCATAATCATCTATTATTGAGTTTTATAACATTATTCAGGTAGGTGGTTATACCATCCCAAACATGAACACTCCACATCTTGATGGGTGAGTTTTCTTAGAAAAATATATAATATCATTATAAAATAGAGATAATGATATTAGTTAATGTTTTTATATTGTATATTCATTTCATAATTGGTTTGGATAAATAATGAAAATCCTTAGGGAAAATCAAACACATTACTTTGTGGAGGTGATAGTCCAGACAACACATAATAAACATTTTCATTTCTGAAATAATGTGAGGAAATTAAGGTAAATAATTATTTTATAGTTAGGAATAATTTTTTTTATTATTGATATAAAATTTATTCATAAATTCTATCTTTAAAACCAATCATGAGAGTTGGCATGTAAAATAGAATCCATCGCTTTGTGGAAGCGGTAGTCCACACAACACATTAATGACAATTTTATTTTTCATAGGGTTAGAGGAGAACAACTAACTGTTATTCCATTAATATAACAACATATACTTATAATAATGATACTTAACTCATTATATGTTTTCTGATATAAGATATTTTTTGGATGATTATTAAGAAAAATGGAATACGATGAAGGTAACACTTATATTAGGGACTTGATCTTCTATTAGAGATCTTATTGCAAAATTAGGTATTAGGATAACTTATAGAGACTATTGGATTATAGATGAAAGAAAAAATTATATTAAAGTTAATTTGGGTATTATTTTAATTTAAATTATAAATGGAAGTGTAACCATGGATGTGTGGAAGTGATCACCATTTATAAGTGAAGAAAAATTCACTTTTAGAAATACCCTTTACTCTTCCATAATATCATTACACTATTCCAAGGTTAATTAATCTAGAATTTCATAATAGGTTATTTTGGGTTGATATTGGGTCTATAAAGCAACAAAAAAAATTACTTTTTACAAATTTTAAATATGTTTCATGTCTTTTACCATATGTTTTTACATTTTAGTATTTTTATTTTTACCTTGGTAACTAGTTTTTAACTAAGTATTTGTATTTTATTTAAAAATAAAAGGTAACCCATGTTATTTTTTTTCTATTTTTTGGAACTATATTCAGTATCCATTACATCTAATTAAATTCATAAATATTAGAATAAAAACCTTTTAATTAAAATATAACATATATAAAAAATAACTTTTGTAGATTTTTGACTAATAACCACTATGTGTTCTTAATATTATTTAGTACTGATTACCAATTCAATGAGTGTTAATATAAATATATATAATTTAAAAAATAATTTTATATTCATCAAATAAATTATACCAATTAAATTTAATATATAAATATTATGTGATATTTACAAAACAATTCATTTAAAAAAATCATTTTACCATTATTGGAGTAATTAAATTTAATATTAATAATATTATCATTATGGATAAACATAAAACTAAAATTATTAACTAATATTGAAATTTTGAACTCAAATTGAGAATATATATTTATATATTTAATTTATAAGAGTGATAATGTCTAACTTTTAATATAAGTGTGTAAAAATTGTCATGAAATATTACTTGTGTTTCAAACATAATAAACCTGTTTTTAATAATTCAAAATATAATTTATAAATAATTTATATTACTTAGTAAATGTATATATTTTATATAAAATGTTTTTTGTAAATTTTTTATTCAATCTTGTATTATAAAAGTGATATTTTTTTAGCAAAATGGGAATTTTGACAATTCACCAAAAAATCTATTATTTAAAAAATATCTAAAAAATTCATACTAAGATAATTTTAATGTAATGAATTTAAAAAATGAATTTTATTTTATAAAATTAAAAATATGAAATATAAAATTTTATCTTTTAATTTTGAAAATATAAATTATAAATAAAACCACTCTTATTAAAAAATGGTGTTTTTAAACATTATGTGTTCTTAATATTATTTCTTACTAATTTATAATTTAAGTGGTATTAATATATTATGTAATATATAATAATATTTTAAAATTTTCAATTTAATTTATTAAGACAAAATAGACAATAATTAATTAAACAATTCTTTGTAAATAAATATTACTTTTATATTGAATACGCTTTAAAAAATACCACTAATAAATTATTTCTATTCAAAAAATTAATTTTTACTACTCCATTAATATTTAAATATATATATATATGATATTATATTTATATTATAATAATAATAATATATAACTTATATATATAAATATTATTTTAATATCATATTTTTATTTCATTGTGAGGTATATTACACGACTTTAGTATACCAATTAGAAGTATATCCAATGACTATATCTCCATGAACTTATTTTAAATGAATATATTCACAATGATCATTTTTCATTATTATATACAGTGTAACTAAACTTATTCCATTCACACATCTCATTTCTATAGTTTCCATTTTAGATATGACAATATGCTTTCTCCATTCATGATATACTTACTCATTATTAGTGTTATTTAGCTATTAGTGATCAAAAAAGTAGAATATGGTATCATAGATCTCCTAATGCTAAATATTTTATTCATTTAGATTTATTTTTCCATTTTAATTTTTACATTTTGATGGATGTACTAGTCCATGGTGATTAGTAACCCATGTCCTATATTCCTTAGTTACATGTTCTTTTGCAAGAATTTTTTTTACGAATGAATAAAATGTTTTTGGTAGAATTTATATATTATATGAAATATTTCCTCATCTATATAAATTCACTGAAAATATATTATTTTTTTAGAATTATAATCATACAAATTATATAAAGAATATATTTTTTTAAATATATGGGGTATTAGATTTTACCCCTTAAAATAAATTTCATCCCTACAATTTTAAGTATCACCTAAAAGTAAAATTTCCTAAGGTGTCATGTAGGTAGAAGTGACTCAAGATATAATTTCAAGAGTTATATAAACCTTACAAAATTTTGAAATATATCTTTTTTCTTTAGAATAATATTATCCCTAATATTTTTTCCAACTATTTGAGCCAAGATTCTACTAGTACTCGGTATCACAACTCACATTGTATAATTTCATTACAATTATCATTCTTAATAATACTTACATGTACTATTATAGTTTGATATAAATTTTAACTCCTCTTTTAAAGTAATTATCCCTCTAATTGGAGAGAACCAATCAATTTCCAAATCAAATTATCAAGGATGGATAATAAAATTTTCATAATACACTTTCATAAAAACATAATCTTGGGATATAATAATCATACCACTAGAATTTTTTATTAATAATTAAATATATTTCCATTGAGGTAATGAATTTTTTTATCATAATAAATTAAATATGAAAATAATTTTGTTGAAAAATATAAAAATATAATACTTTTAGTTCATTATTGGGTGATTGTTGTTCCTCACTCCACAATATTTTCAGAACTCATTTATGTTGTTGTGATTTCATAGGATTTACCTTATTCCATTGGACATGGAATTATTTTATGTATATCATCCTTGTTATCCTTTCGATTATGGAATTGAATTATATAATTCTCTTATTTTCCACAATTATAGTATTTAATTGTTACGAGTGTTTTTTGATGAACATTTTCCACTAATATCATGAAAAGTGGCATCTTTATTTTTCTATATAGGTTTATGGTATGATGAAACCCTCTTATACATGTAAATTATCTTCCACTAACCTTGAGGAAATTTCATTGCTTAATTTTCTTGTACTTTTTACAAGAAGGAAATTGGGTTCTTTTTCCTTTATAATCTTCTTCCTCTATACATTCATGTGACTTCGACCTTCTATTCTTGGGTGTAATCAGGTTTTCAACTAGTGTTAAATTTTTAATTATATTTTTTGATATTTGGATGGGAATAATCAATATATTTCTCTATGAATATCACATTATAGTGGATTAATAATTGAAGTAATCATCACATTGTCCCTCACACCCATGGTTCCTTCTAGTTCTAGCCAATATAAAAACCAAATGGGGTTAACATGAGTGAGAGACCATTAATATTATAAGATTATTCAATACAAAAAACAATCTTACTTCCACATGCCTATTTACATGGATTATTTAAACAATTTAAATATGTTATCTATACCCATTTTTTATTAAAATAATGGAAATATAGCTCTATAAATTTCCTCCCCCGTGTGATCAACCAACAAACTCCATAAACCCCCTCAAATTATTGAGCATGGTATCTGAAAAAATCCCCTCACATGATTGACCTATAGCCTCTGAAAAACACACAAAACATGACTAACTAATGATATCTTTAAGTCCACTCCCCAAATCTTCTCCTTTCTGTGAAATGGTCCAACTCGATGGCTCTATAAGTCTTCATACTCTATTGTTCCCCTCAAAATCGACCAACCCTCACTCTTCTTCATTTCTAGTTTCCCATTACTTCCCCTCTTGATATGATCGATCAAATTGGAAGATGTGAACATAAAATTTCATAATCCATTCAAAATATCCCAATCACGATGCCTTATTTTTTCCATTGAGGGTCTTCACAATTAAAATAAAATTACTTATTCACCATTCCCTATAGTTAATAAAAATTATTATATCATAATACCTAATTTGAAATTATATATACCTAAATACATTTTTTATTCCATTTTTGTGTTATATGTAAAATCATAGTTATCATATTTTATTCAATAATATTTTATTTGAATATTTTTTGTTTTTCATTTACTTAAATTTTTTTACATTCTGTTACTTTGAGTCTTTATGCTTAGTTCTTTAATAAATCATTTTTATAGGTAGTGTGTTTGTTCCAATTTATTTTATTTGTGATAGAATAAGCCAATCTATATTCATTGAAAATGGGGGTTAATAAACCACAATAAGCAGATGAACAATGATTCCATACCCTCCAATTATTTAAAAATTAAATAAGGTAGGAGGTGTTTAAAACATGATTTATGGGATTGAATCTATTATGAGAAATACTTCACGAATTAACCTTATTTAATCCATAAATTAGTTTCAATTTAATCCATTTATAATAATTTTTATATGTTAAAGTAATTAAATAAAAAAAATTCCATAATAATGAACAGTTTTGGTTAAATGGTTGTTTTCCATAAATGACATTTACATATAAGAAACTTATTTAGAAATAAGAATTAAGTTAATTTTTTTAATTAATATAGGAGGAAAATTTAACACTTGTAATTTATTTTTAATGTATTTTTCTATTTATTTTTTTCCTAGAATTTTTCCCTTTAGGTTTCATTTGAGTATTTGGAGAAAAATGAAAAAATTTGGGTAAAGAGATGGTGGTGCTTGGTTAGCACATGGTTTGAAAATCCATGTGACCTTACCCAATTAACAGAGTGACCAAGTGGAGCTTTTAGATAGAGTTGAATTACGTGGATAGAAAACGGTTTGTCAAACCATGAATCTAACCATGAAACATGTTTCTTATGGAAAGTGGAAGCTGCACTATTGCCACATGGTTTGGAAAACCATGTGGGAAAACCATACGACCTGTACAAGTTATTAAAAATTAGATTTTTATATTTTGCTTCCATTTATTTTAATAGTAAACAACAATTTCTCTACCACTTTGGATTTCCAACCATAGGCAGCTCACACTCTCCCTCTTCCTCCCTTAGATCTTTATTTTTGTCATGTATTTGGAGTGTTTTCTCAAATATTATTCAAGTCCCCTTTTCTCACGGGTTGTTCCTCTTTTCTAGGCTTTCCCCCTTCTTTCTTGGGGTTTCATATCTCCAGTGGGTAAGGTGACGTTTTGGGGGTTAGATATTAATTTTTATGGTTTGATCTCGAGGTTCACGGTTTTATATTACCTTTATAGGGTCCTCTCGGCAGGTGGTTGTTGGTTTCCACCATTTACATAAGTTTAAACATTTGAGATAGGTGGTTCCATGTTTAAACATCTTTTAGTAATTTTTATATTCTTTCTTTTATTCTTTTTTATGTTCTAGGGATTATATATTGTGTGAAAATGTGTTTTTGAAAGGTTTTATGGTGATTATGGATTGAATGTGAGTTCTATAAAGGGAAATGGGTGATTTTGAGTGCATTATTTGTTTTTCTTCTTAAAGGTGTTTTATAAATTTTTAAATTGGTTTAATAAATTATGAAAGTGATGAAAAACATGTTTTAAAATTTATTTGGTGTGATTTTTTGATTAAAAAGATGTTTTTAGGTTGTGTAAGTGGTGTTTTACCATGTGTAATATATTGATTGGATTGTTCATATGTGAAGGTAATGTTATATATGATATGTGTGGAATTGAAATTGAGCATAAAGGGAAACCAAGGTAACTAGGTTAGAGTACTAGGGCTAGTACGCTAGTTGACTCGAAAGTGTCTTATCCTAGGTTTATCTAATAGGATTGAAAATTACAACAATAACTAAACCACGGTGATAATTTGAGACCACTAAGCCCGTGGGATGTTCTCTTCTAGTGGCTCATTCATGAGAACACTATTGGTTGTGGTTACTATATTATATTTCACTGAGATACGATGTACCTAGTGTCCCATTTTAGATAGTTTCTAGAGGGTTTTCCCATGACATAGTGTTATTTTGTTTTATTTGTCTTACCATCAGTATACGGGGTACTTGGTTGGTTATTTCAAAAGCAAGGCATGTTTTCCATTAAAATGTTTTCTATAATTTTTTTTAGTTTTCTATTTATAAAACATGCATGTTAATTTGTCTTATAATATTTTGGCATGAAATATACTTATTGGGTGAAATCCAACTAAGCTTTGGCTTACACCATAATTACACCATTGGGTGTAAGTAAACTTGGTTATGTTTGAATCAGGTAAAGTCAAGGTGTATTGGGATGATGTTTTAGGTTTCTAGTGGTCTTACCCTTACATGTTTTTAATTATAATATGAGATTCAAGTCTGTATCCAGTTTAACAAAACTTATAAACTATTTAGTCGTATGGGATGTGATTGTTTGTATCTTATTCCAATGTAATAAAGTACCCACAAAATCTAGGATATAAGGGTTTGAGTCTTTAGTGTTGGTATCAAAGGAAGTTTAGTAAAAATCATGGGAACTAGATTTTAAAAAACAAGATTAGAGAACATAAAAATATGATATACATTAAGTATAATTTTATAATAACATCCTAATATTTTTGAAAGGTTAATACTTTGTGATTTATATAGTAATACATTTTTTTTTGGTTACTACAAGTGAGAATTGATCTTGAAAAAATGTTTCGTAGGTTAATAACTCTGAAAGTGTCATGTTAGACATGACTCAATCATTTCCCAGTACACAACAATGCGCCTTAATACACACATCATTTGAAACTCTCATGGGATATTCTTGGGTTAATTCAAATTATATTTACAATCCAATATAAAGGGTTTGAATATATGTTTTTGATATGGAAACTTTCCCTAAGAAACCATATTTATGATTTTCAGATTATCCATGCATAAAATTTTCAATTTATGTTAAGTGTTTCAAAAGTTTTGGGATTATACATTATTATACATAATGTTATGATCTAATATAATGTATTTTTTTATAAATGGTACCTATAGGAGGGAATGGGAATCATACCAGTTCACATAATCCAAAGAGTTAGAATAATTGTTTCATTGATGGGATTAATCCAATATTTCAAAGGTAACTAGTCTCTCAACGATTGTCGTCATATGAGGACATGATATCATGTTTTATCAATATAGGGAAATAATTATCTATGTATTATGGGATTTAAGATAAGAAAAAGATGAATAAAATGGTAGAGAAAAAAATATATAAGGGGATGAAGGGAAAGAAGGATTTTTAAACATGTGATAATTATGTGAAAAACACACTGATACTTAAATAAAGGGAATGAGATTTTACTTCAAGTGTAGAGAGAAAGGATATCAGGTGCATGAATGCAAGGGTAATAAAGAAAACTTTTTTTGTTAAATGTTTCAACTGTAAGAAGATGGTATACTATGCAGACGAATTCCACAAGTTTCAAAAGAATATACCTCAAAAGAAGATAGGGGATCAAAGTCAAGCTTATTTAATTACTATAGATGAAGTGGAATAATTAATTTTCTTGTGTTATTTTACATAAATTATGTTATAGGAGTATTTTACAAATTCTATTATAGTTATATGAATTATTAAATGTTTAATTATTGTACTGTAGTACCTTTTACGGTGTCCTATATGATGATAGTAAAATAAATAATCAACTTTAAAAAAAGGATCTTGAAACAAAAATGTTATAATATTAACTTTATATCTGTTGAATAAAATTTTATTTTAAATACAAATAGATTTATGTTTTGGAGGTCCTTAAAATTCAATTTATCATTCACTTTCTTTTGATTAATTATGTTTATCACACCACTGAAAATATGACCTTTATCAACACTAGAAAAGGGCATTAATAATGCTAAAAAAGCACTGTTAATTGAGGCGACGATACGGGGGGGGGGGGGGGTCCCCTTTATCAGCACTCCGTAAATCACTAATAAAGGCCCATTTTATCAGTGCTAAAAAACACTGATAAAAGAGGCCTTTTATCAGTGCTGAAAAAGCACCGATAAAAGGGTCCTTTATGAGCATTTTTTTAGCATTGATAAAATGCGCCTTTTATCTACGGTTTTTTGAGTGCTGATAAATGTCTAAAAATCATTAATTTTTTTGAAATTCTGGGGGCTTTAACAGTGCCCCACCCCCTTTAACAGCTCCCTGACCTCCACACTGGACGCCCGCAACCACCACCCTCTCCTGCACCCTTTAACTACACCCCACCCCCTTTAATAGCACTAGCTGTTATCCCCCCATGCATACAACCTGCCTGCCCTTGGATTCGAACTCAAGACATGTTTCCTGCGCACCCTAAGCCTTTACCACTCCACCATATTGTTTTTCTCTTCATTTATTAATATATATATAATTATATTTACTCATATATTAATATATATATATATATATAGTTATATTAATATATATATATTAATATATATTTGTATATATATATATAAAGTTATATTAACATATATATATCTGTATTTTATTATATATAGTTATATTTATATATTAATATATTTATTCATATATTAATTTATATTTATAAGATCAGTTTTGAATGCATTTATAAAATATGATTTTTATGTGTGTTTATAAATAAATAAATATATATATATAGCACACACACAAACATATTATATGTATATCTGTATGTATAATTATACAAATTTATATATATTTACAAATATTATATATTAATATGTTTATACATATGTTTAGAATATATAGATAGTATATATCAGTTTTTCAATACATATGCACAAATATATATATATATATATATATATATATATATACATACAAATTATAAGGGTAAAAATGGAGAAACCCTCAAAACCCTTAAATACTATCAGAATGTCAAAAAAACCCTAAACTCAGTGTAAAGATGAAAACTTATGATCTGAGGGTCCGTTCTAGCTCTGTGACCAGTCAAATCAAATATCATCAAACGATATTTGATTTGATAGGTGGTGGAGGCCAAATGTATAGGTAGATCATAATTTACAGCTGTTTGAAAAAATAGCAGACAAGACAAAAGAGCTAGAAATGGGGGCTTGAAAAACCTAACAAACCGCAGTCACTGAAACGAGCACAACATATGATCCGAGTGTTTGTTTGAACTCTGTGACTAGTAAAACCGAATATCATGGAATGAACTATGATATAATAGGTAGAGGAGTCCAAAAATACATAATCATCAAGAGTTATTGATGTTTTAAGAAAAATTTGACAGGGCACCAGAAACAAAAATGGTGTTTTGGAGGCCTTATAATGGTTTTTTGGGATTTTAGTGTCTCAAACCTGATTGGAACTATGTTAGAGTCAATTTTATGTGTAAATATTTTTTCTACCTTCGATTTGATATGTGTTAGATCCCAAACAGACACCAGGAGTGAAAGTTATGGCCGTTTGAAGTTGGAGTTTTTTTGGAGTGGTATAACTAATATATCATCCGTTTCTTTGATCTTGTCATGGTTTTGATTGGAATTGGCCCTCAATCATCTCACGAGATTCAATTTTAATTGTATTGGTGCTCAAACAGACACCTGTAGAAGAAGTTATACCCATTTTAGTGAGTTGTGATTTTCTTAGTTTTTTAGGCCCTATGAGGGTTGTTAAATTTCAAATGATAATAATTTCTGTTCTGGGTGTCCGTTTTGGCTCTACCTCATATAAAATCCAAACTTGTGAAAATATACACACTATGGTGACCACTAGAACCCATTATAATGTTCTCTAAGTCCCAAAAAGGCCCAAAATCCCTTCGGATGGTCATAAGTTTAGCTCCAGGTGTCCGTTTTGCCATAACATCTGCTCCGAGTGTCCGTTTTTCCTCAACCACATATCAAATGGAAGATTACGACTATAACTACACTACGGTGCCCACTAGAATACCTTATCATATACTTCAGAGCAAGAAAAGGTCTTTAATCCCTCTAAATGGCCATAATTTCTACTCTGGGTGTCTGTTTTGCGTCTACCACATATCAAATCGATATAAAACATATTTAAAAAATATTTATTATATTTATATCAATATAAACATACTTATATATCAATATATTATTTTTTATGAAATATTTTTTTTGAAATATAAACTTTATCAGCGCTAGAAAAAAAACAGCTAATAAAGCCCCCCTTTATCAGCACTATTAAAAAAGCGCTCATAAAGGGGGCTCCTTTAACAGCACTAAAAAAAGAGCTGAAAAAGGGGGACCTTTATCAGTGCTAAAAAAATCACTAATAAAGGCCCCCCTTTATCAGAGCTTTTTTTAGCGCTGATAAAGGATGATGCTACTGGAACTCTTTTTTGTGGTAGTGTCATTCCCTATAATTATTTATGATTTTATTCCATGTGTTTATCTTCACTAAACACCAATGTTCTTCTACTTGGAAACCTAGTTATGAGTTATTCCAAATAATATTTTTTACATCCCATTCAATACTATTAGGAGGATTTTTTATTAACCATTTTATGATTTACATTTCTATCAAAGGTATTTTTAAATGTCAAACCCTTAATTTCTAAGATCAAGATTAAATTTTTAGGATTCAATTTATCAGTGGGGTAGAATGTAATGAACTGAGATTTTAAAAGAGGGAAATCATCTTCAATAACATATATGACATGTTACAAAATGCCTATAATATAATGTAACACCTCAAGTTTTGAAATTATATTATTTTTAAATAAATTCAATTTCATCATTAATTTGTGTAACACACAACATTAGGTTCAAAAAAATCACAATACTTTGTTAAAATGTTATTATATAAACATGACCATTGTAACCTATAAGTTAAGTTAGTAATTTTTAATTAGAGTAAATAAATTTTGAAAATTATATTGTTTATTTATGTATAAAATAAATTCAATGGTTCTCTATTTATTTGAAAGAAAAGTGGAACCATTTGAAAGAAAAAGAAGTGCCTACTAAAAAACTATATATTTCTAAAAGGTGGTTAGTCATGATTTACACATATAATTTATAATTAATTTTTACCACTTATTAAAGATTTATTTTAAAAAATAATTTTCATTTTATAAGTCTTCTTTTCATTATTATATATGCTTTATTTTTTTTCATTTTCTGATAATATTAATTTTTCATTGAATAGTGAAAAATAATGATTTTTATTGAAAGTTTAATTTTCATTTAAATTATTTAAAAATTTCATTTATATTTTAAATTGGTTTTAAATTATTATTAATTAAATAATATTAAAATTTATTCAATTTATTTTATTGTGATCAATTGAATATTGAATTATGATATATAAAATGTTAAAATTGTGTATATTTTTCTTTGGAAAAACTTTTTTTTGATGCGTGTGTGGGTTCAATTTTAAATTGAATTTTAATGATTATGTGAATTTAAATAGAAAAAATAGATACCATATTTTTGATTCTAATAATTTATATTATCTAATAATTTCAACTTAAATTTTGACCACAATGAATTGCGAATATAATAAAAATTAATTACCATTTTTTAGGTAATGAAGTTATATCATGGGGTTAAACTAAGACAATTTGTGTTATAGATGACATTAAATTTGATAAAAAAAACTTTTTAGGATATATTTACACCTTATAACATCTAATGATCAATAATGACCCATTTTGGAGGCTTCTTTCATGATAAAAACTAGGGTATCACTTTTTCATTTAAAAAATTCCAAGTGTGTCCTATCCCCCACTTACAAAATGCCGCCCCCTATGATCCTATATTCACACATAAAAAAACCTATGGTTTGAAAAATACCTGAAAAAATAACTTACATACATCCCTATACAAACATTATAGGCCTTTTTTAGATCATTAATACAATTTAAAAATGTTGTAGGTTGAATGTAAAGAGGTTTCTCAAAGAAGAGGTAATATTTTTTCCAATGCGTTTTAATTTTACTTCTTCTTATAACCCATTCAAAAATTATCCACAATTTTAAGAATAATAAAAAATTAAATCCTATACAATTATATTTTATTATTTTAATTTAATAACTTATATCCCTCTACACTTCTATAAAATAAGAGACTAAACCGTCAATCATCTATACGACGGACTACCGCCTCACGAACCGATGTAATTCATTTTCCATTTCCAAATTTCAAGGCATGATATAATTATGTATTTAAAAAATCTATATGATATTTATGAAATTATTATTCATATGAAATTATGATATCATATATACCTTCTTACATACCATTTTGTGGCGGGATACGACAATAACGCTCATGTATACAGTAGACTACCACCTCACGAAGTGATGTGATTCTTTTTAGATTATGTTTTATATGAAAGGTAGCAAGGATAAAGTTAATGAATATATGTTATATTTATTAAATAAACATAATTATAGATATATAATATCATATATAACTTATTACCTTATAATCTATTGGAAAAACAATAATGTCGCACATGCGCATGTGTTGAATATCACCTCCACATAGCAATGTGATTTATTTATTTTATTTTAAATGGATGGTAATAAAAATATATTTTGTTAATATAAATTATATAAATAAAATAATAATGATTTATCAAAGGTAAATTAATATTTATTTTCCGATCATTCCATTGGTTGAGAAAAATGTAAATAAGGTTCATATATACATACGACTTACTGTCACCACAAATATTATAAACCATTTTCTATAAATATATTTAATAGATTACTATAATTACAAAAAAATATATTATATTTATATCATGGATTAAAATATGTAGATTATTTAATGATGATAAATCTTAGATTACAAAAATTATTAAACCAAAACCTGCTTGAAAAATAAAGCGATTATCACATGAAAATAATTATTTTGACAAATAATTGTCAATAAATGAGCCATAAAATACTATAAGTAAATAATACATGGTAATATATATATTTTAATGGTTATGAAACTTATTTATAATAAAATTATATTTATTATACATAAGGTTCAAATGCGTATGAAGGAAGTCGAACCTGAGGTAAGTGTTTCTCCTCTCACTTTTACTTCCACGAGACTTATACCATATTCACAACTTATTCCATTATGTGGTGTATATATTATATATTTTTGATATTTTAAATCAAAAATATATTTATATTTATGGTATTTTAGGTTTCATTTAATGTTTCTTATTTCATGAGTCTTATGATTCAAACGTTACCAGAATGGTATTAGTGTATTTCATAATCTCATCATTATTAGAGATTGTTTAGTTGTAAGTATCCCTTGGGAGAATTATTTTATATTTATTACAATATATTCATTTCCTTCTCCACTATTTATTCACAAACATTTTAGACTAATAGTACCAATTTTCATCTCTGTGGTACTTAAAATGACTGAGAAGATGTTTTTAAGAAAATTCGACTTTATTTCTCTCTTCATTCAAAAATCCCTTTTTCTTCCAAAACCATGATTTCATAAACAATTTTCAAAAAATGTTTTCAAAAATTTGTTAACATTATCCAAATTATTTATTAATTTTTTTTTCATGTTTTACTTTCTACAAAATGGTTTTAAAGGAATCTTCATGTCATTTTCCAAACAAGAACTATTTTGATTTTACCGAAAACGTGATAGGAATATTTTTTTAATAGTTATGACATGTATGGAATTTATACCTTCATGACAACTCAATTTTTTAAATATTATTTTATAATTTTAACTTTTATTTTAAAATAAAATGATTTAAAAAATATATTTTTAAATTTTATTTCTAAAATTATTCTCAAAATAAATATGTTTTTTCTTCTTGAATGTTTTCAATGACATGTTTATAGTATTTATTTTGATCAAAGACATCAAAAAGTTATTATAATTATTCTCTGAATACGATATTCTATAATTATACCATCCTTTTTATCTATCCAAATTTTTTATAATTAGTTTGACAAGGGATGTACAATTTTATTACCAGTCACCATATTACTCTAGATGGTTTATGATTATGTTTATTGATTGTGATATGTATTACCATTTCATATTTTATTTTTTTCCATAAAAATGTTTATATTTATTATGATTCGCCCCTTTCACATGAGGAATTCATTAGATGTATTAAGTGATTTGTGGGGCCTAAAATTACATAGCCCCTTAATGTACCGAAAAGACTCACAATACAAATCATTTGGACAAATTAAATGGATTTTAACCCATATATTTAAACATTGTTGTAAAAAATATTGAGTGTATGCTTTAGATGTCCAACATTATGCATTCCCTCATTATGAGATCAGTTATTTATGTTCATGTGATTATTGGATTATTTATAATATCCATAAATATGTTTCCAGACCATGTTATTATTTACATTATACTATATAACCCTCATTTATTATTTCCTTATTATGCTCAAGTAATTGATTGAATGACATGTTTTTTAGTTATTTACTATTCCATATTGATTATGCTTATTTATTCGTGATATATTACTCTATACACATACCCTTTATAATAATATTATCCCACCCTTTTTTATGTTTTTTTTTGCAAGGATGTTAAGATGTGTATTATGAATGATATTCAGGGTTATGCTATATGAAATAATAATGCACTCAAAGAAAATACAATGATGTATTTTATGTTTTCAAATGTAATGTTATATTCAATTATATATCAGTTTTAATAATTATACTAATAAATTCATACATTTTAGTTGTGGTTGCTTGTTTCTTATGCCTATGTAATAATGTAACCACTGACTCTAGGATACTAAAGTCAGGGTCTTTACAAGAATGGATCCCTTCGAGGCTTTGTATAGTCCCTAGTGAAGGTAAAATACTTTATGTAAAGAGGTGTATCAGGACTCTCCAATGGGATAAATTATCATTCATGAGACACTAGTGATGATTTAGGATATATGAAGATGATTGGTTACTACCCATATTCTTCAAAAAACATATATGGATCATTGATATTTTCCTTTGGAGTTTTTTATTGGTGATTGGGTATTTTTAAAGGTTTCTCTTAAGTTAGGTCACCATAGGATTTTGAAATAAGTATTGTTGGATCAGAGATATGATAAAAAAGTTTAGATCACTGAGCGAGTTGGTCATGTTTCTTATTGGTTATAATTATTGGTTCTATTGATTGGTATTCATTATGTTTTCTATATATCTCAGATCAAGAAGTATCATCCTAATATTTCCCATTTTTTGATTTGGGGGGAAGTAGATTCGGAGAAAAATTTATCAATTATTGAATAACCATTGGGGATCATTGACTCTTTGATGAATGTTCTAAATGGGAAACCTATAACATAGTTAAAGTGTTTAGGAAACACATATTATTTTATCATGAGACTTATGAGTGTGAATCATTATTGAGGGAGTAGTGCATAACCCTTTTTAGGGAATCTATACTCTATGTGAATTTATAGTGACCAAAAGTATTATTGTGGGGGTATTTATAACATAGTTCTCAATTTTTATCTCTATTTAAAACATAAGAGTTGTTTATATGGGTTTGGGAGGTTTTAAAGGTGATTATATGGTGTTTTGAAGAGTTATGGCCTTAATGGTGGCTACCAGGAGCCACTAAACTGCCAACAAGAGTCCACCTAGTCATAATTGGGGATTTTTGGGCTACATACACTATTTATATTTCCACCAATCAGAAATTTGTTATCTATTAGGAAGATAATGGTCCTCCACAGGTCAATAAATAGGCATAACTGCACTTTTGTAGTGGGTATTAGATCGGTGGTTGCCATAAGTTGGTAGTCACTGAAATCATGTTTGGCTAAATAATTAGGTGTGATTTATTCATTTAATTCCATAAAAAACCCAATTAACCCCTTAATACCTCCTTAATAAAAAAAATTTCACTAGTGACCTTGATAGGCTTCCATTAGGCATTATTGGCTCCTTCAAAATTCTCCTCTTGGAGTTTTGATCTTGGATAAACCGATTTTTATCCAATTAGAAAGATTATTCAAATCCCCATAATTTCATAAATTTATCTTGGGATTGGTAGTTATTATAGGATGAATTTATTAAATATATTGATTGCGTTATGATCTCTATTGACCCCTTATAAATTCTATGTGCATTTGTTTTACTAAGTCTAGAACTTTTTTTTGTATTGCGAAACATGTAACCATTGGTGTATGTCTTGATCTTTAATCTATACTAACATTTATATTATGAAAAATTGATTAAAAGATGTTTAAATTAGTGTTTTGGGACTACCATTGATTTCTATTGTTTTTCCTTTCTTTTTTTATAGATCCCATTGTGGTTGGAATATGACCCATGTGCGAGGTAGGTGGTTCCATATCTAGCCTATGATTGGTGAACCATATATGCTCTAGTTTTTAAAATGGTTTTAAAAAAGATTATTGGTATGATCTTGGATATTCATAAGATGCATGTGCGAATAGGTTTTGATAAAATATGGTTTACCTTTTTTTGGGTAAAGGAAATATAGTTTTGAATTCACTATGAAATGGTTAGTGAAATTCGGTTTCAAATCATGATTTTAAAGGAAAAGGGTTGTATTGAAATTGTTAATGAAATTTTTTAAGCCCTTTGAAATGGAAAATTTCTTAAAATATGTATAAAATGGTATCATTGGGTACCTAATATGAGGTTTTCAAATTTGGTCTTATCCTTATTTTCATTGGGGGCTCACTCATTAGGTGTTACATTGTTCTTTAAGCCATGTGTGCTAGGGACTTTACTATCTAACATAGTAAGGGGTTATTCCTTGGGTGTGGTCCTCTATTCACTAGTACCTTTGTCCCATGGACTTGAATAATGTACTAGTCATGACTCATTATTGAGTTTTGAATGATTTTGATAGTCTAGACCTAATTTTATTAAGGAATATCTCTAATTTACTTTGTCTTTTCATTGTTTTGGATATGATATGATATACGATACATGATTTGATAAATGTAAAATGGTTATTTGAAATATAATTTTAAACTGTATTGTATTTATTTTTATAAGAACTAGTAAAAGGGAAAATGTGTTACGAAAATTTAATATAAATGTGGAAAATGTTTTATCATGAAATGCTTTTACTATCCTTGGATTATTTGATAGAGATATTTTATTGATCACTTGGGTGGGATCCTACTAGTCTTGTTTACTCGTACACTAGACACTCCCTTATGGGCATGAATATCTTGTTATGACTAATGATGGAAAGGGAAAGAAACCATAGTGAATTGGTGATGTTTATGTCAGTTAGGAAAGGGTAGCGGGTGGTGAGATAATGGGATATTTCCCATGTTTCACATAGAGTTGTAGATGATAGATTGGTTTGTCATTTTTTTGTTTTGTTTTTGGACATGTAACTTGGTTTTGGAGTGATACCTTGGTTATATCACTACCACTATTGGTATTTTTTATTATAAAATATTTCATTCTTGGTTATATTTCTCTATATGTATTCTATGTATGTTGTTTTATGTTGGGAAAATTCTTCCATCTATTATGTATTGGATACCCGGGTGATTTTTTCTAACCCTTGGGGATCAATTAATCCATTCCGGTCTTATCATGGTCTAGTTCAAAGCCTATCTAGATTGGTTTTCTAGGAGTGTCTATGATAGTTAGTCACGAAAAATATCCCCAAGGATCTCCCTATTCATCCCCCATAATTTAAATTTTTCTTGGTTTGATTCTCCTTTAAAATCAATTTGGTGAGTTATGGGTCAATATTATATTATTTAAATTGTCAATTACACTTTTATCTAGGTATCAAATAGAAACCAACATATCTTCGAGTAAAGATGATTTTGAATTCATTGAACTAAGTTTTTTTTCTTATATTTTTTTGTCTTACATAATAATAGTAATAAAAATTGTTATTTTTTAAACATAATTACTCGCTTCCTCTACCTAAATTCAATATAGAATTAATTTTTATATATTATCTACAAGAGGATTATGTAATTATAAATCATAGTTAATTTTATTTTTGGTAATGAATTTAATGGTTATGAAATTATTTACTCGATGGTTATATTTTAATTAATGAATGATTAGTATAATTAATTTCTATCAAATACATTGTGAATTTTTGATTTATCATCTTGAAAATTAATGAAAATTAATTTAATAGTAATTTTCTTCCTTTAACTAATATAATATTATGTACTAGTGGTTACCTTTTTCACATCTTATACTTTTTTTGGTTCACTACTAGTGTACAATGATTATAAAATATTTAATATATAATTATTTGTTTTGGAAAACTACCTTTATGCATTGATTTTTTTTTATTAAATTCGGTATTCAGATTATATAATTGAATATTTTCTACAAACATGTGATATTTAATTATGTCATACTGTTCATTTGAATATTTTACCCAATGAAAACATATGTACCAAATAAATGAGTTTTAATGTTGTTTAGGACAATTGAATTATTTAATACATGTTTTCCATGATAAATACATATATATTTTGTTTATGAATTATATTTCTAGTCTATTTTATTTTTGAAGGGAAACTATGGTTTAGTTTAGTTTTTATTTTTTGGATTTATTTTGAGATATTTCTCTTTCAAAACAAAGAATTCATTTTAAAAATAATTACCACTAGTATGAAATCAAGTTTCTTATATATGTTTTTGGGGTTTTTGGCAACAATGTTACATGTAATGTTATTATAAGTGACATATTATATATATTTTTTAACTCAGATTACTCAAAATTGATGTTAAAATCTTTATTTATAAAATAAAATATTTCAATTATAGTTTTCTTATATCCTGTTTGAAAAGAAACTTTTGAGATTAGTTTTTTACATGGTTAATTGTTTTGTTTATTCATTATACTTGATTTCTTATTATGGAATATATATTAATGTACATGTTTAAATGGGTTCACCCTGGTAGTTATCTAATTAATTGGGTAGTGTTTTGTCTCATGAGTCTTTACATATGGTATTAGAAAGTATACCTAATCTATTATGGGAATATATCCATGATGTGGTATTATCTTAATAGTTAGTGTTTGATCATGGTTATTTCATGATATATATTCCTTAAAAATTCATATATTTACATGATCACATGATTCCATGTTTTAGATATGTTTATTCATGTTCCATGAACTTTTATGTTATCATTTTATGCCTTCTGACTCATGTGTTATGCATCATTTAAATGTTTATTCCCTTACTGATATTTTTCCTACACACCTTTTGTCTATGTATTTCCCAATTTGTCTAATGAAGTTATAGGTTATTAAAGGGAGTTAGGGTCCCATTATTAATATTAATAAATATATTTTTTTATTCCAGTTTAATTTTTTTCTAATTACTTTCCTTGTATTCCAAATACACCAGGCTTATCGATCCTTGTTTTTTATTTAGAGGATAATTATGAAAATATTCATTTAGAAATATATTTTAAAGTCTTATGTTGATATAGTTTATATAAAATGTTGGTATAGATATTTTTTTCATATTAGAACAAGGAAAAAAATATTATTAACCCTAGGGATAATTCCATATCCATGTATAACCTGTATTGAAACATAAGGAATTATAAGTTAGGGTATAAATTTCATTTATATGTTTATCCTTATATGTTCAAAGTTTCCTTTTATATGTTGATTAACTATGTATTCAAGACCCCTAATTTTATTTTAATTTTTTAGTCAATGGAGGAAAATAGGAGAACCCATTCTAACAACCAATTTGATAGGAATTGTGGTTTTTCATTAATGATATTCCAAACCTGATGGGGATGGGAGCTCATAAAATCATGAAAGTATGGACCAAAATGGAACATGTTAGAAATGATAACATGACTTGTGAATAAAACTATACTTCTCATAATAAAGATAAAATTGACATTGAATAATTTATTTGGAAGCATCCTCTAATATTTAATGGATCTTATGACCCACCCAATATAGAATAATAGATCAAATCCATTAAAATGATTTTTTTTCTTCATGTGATCATAAGTTGAAGAATGTGTTCTGGTGGTCTATCATTTTGATAGAGGGTCTTATCAATGGTGGAAAGTAATAAATAATGTGTAGCCTAAAGAAGAAATTGAATCCATGGAATGATAAGGATTCAAGAAAATATTTTTGAAAAAATTTGTTCCCCAAACTTTTAACTTTAAGATGAAGGGGGAGTTCCATGGACTGATGAAAAAGCAATATGATTCTATCAGGGATTACAATGAGATGTTCACAATGATTGATCGATGCCCCTCAATATTTGTGATGAAAATTTAATGAAAGGTAAATCAATTATTTAGTGGATTAATGTTGAGTAAATGAAAAGCATTGAGAATTCTAGACTTTGACAGTTATGAGAAGATTTTCTATTGTTCCCTTTAGTATGAGATAAATATTTAAGACTTTCATAATTCACATAGTCTTAGAGATAAAAATTTGGAAATAGAGTTTAATAAAGGTGAATAAATAGATAAATCCCTTTGAAAAATAAAAATCCAATATCCTACATGTCAAAATAAGTGGAATAAGTATCTCCATAACTAAAAAAATTGAACAAGGATATACTTGAAATATTGAAAATATGGGCCTTAGGATAATCATTTATAAAGGTAGATTAATAAATCCACTGATATGGAAGAATAAAATAAGGTTTAGATCAACACTCAATAAGTTTTATAGTATAAAAACTAGAAGGAACACTTTCATTATATGGGCCGATTTCGTAAACAAAGGGTTTTCAAAGACAATTAATAAAAATAACCTCAAAGGTAACAAGGAAGGTATTATTCTATAACTAATGTAGTGGTGGATCATAATAATGATGTGATGACATGTAAAATGGATATTCATTCAATAATATAAAATTTAAATTTTGATTATAATTCTACACATTCTTTTATATCATGATTTTTTTGTATAACTTTTCAAACACCACATCAAAATATGAGGTTTATTTATCCATGGGAACAAGGAATGGAAAAATTATTGAATATAATGTATATAACTCCTCAACTTTCAATGTTTGTGGATTAAAACTCACATAAAACTTCATCTTATATACATTGGTGGTGTATGATGCTATATTTAAAATGGATTGTCTATCTTTATATAAATCCAACATCAACTATCAGGTAACTGAGACCAATCTTCACATTCTGATTCATCCTCTAATAATGTAAAAATGTAAGGTGTAGGATGTATATCCTTTTTAATATTCATTTAAATAATATATATTATTGTTTTATTATTTTTAATTTCAATAAAAATTTAACGAGAGAAGTATAGGATCATACTTGAAGACATTCCCATTATGAGGGAGTATGCTAATGTGTTCCCTGAAAAATTTCCTAGTCCCCCTCCTGAGTTAGAGGTTGAGTTCTCAATTGAACATATACCTAGATCTCTACCCATTTTAGTGACTCTATATATTATGGACACCATATATATGGATGAAATGATGATTTAGTAACACGATAATCTAGAAAAAGGGTATTATACTTTACAGTGATTCATTGTAGGGTTCTCCAATGTTCTTTTACAAGAATAATGATAGATCAATACACCACTTCATTGATTATCGTGAGTCTAAAAGAATCATGAAACATATCATGTATCCCCTTCCATGGGTGGATGAATTTTTTTGATAAACAACATGGAGCCAAGTATTTCATTAAGGTGGAACTTTTGTCAAGTTATCACCAATTAACATTGAAGGAAAAATATATTCCCAATACTGCCTTTTGAGTAAGGCATTGAATCTATGAGTTCATAGTGATTTTCTAAGACTCACTAATTCTACAAAAAATTTCATGAACCTAATGAATATTATATTTAGATATTACCTTATCAAATTTTTAGTAGTATTTATAGATGATATTATACTCCAAGAGAAAGGTTGAGAATGAGGGGAAATTGAATACTCTGCTAAAGAAATTTTGATGGGATAAAATATTCAAAAATTAAATTAAATGGTATATCTGGATCAAGGAAATACCATTTGTAGATAATTTTATCACTAACAATGAGATATTTATGGACCCTTCGAAGGAAAATAAATTTTAAGAGTATCCCAAAAAAGAATTTATAATAGAGATCTATAGTTTCCTTAGACTATCAAGGTATTACCAATGATTTGCGAGGAACTTCCTCATGATATCCAAACCCACTAACCAAGATGACTTAGAAAGGAGAAAAGTATGTCTAGACATATGATATTGAATAATTCTTTAAAGGTTCAAAAAATAGGCTTATCACTACACTAGTACTTACACTACCAACAAGTAGGGAACTCTTTGTGGTATAAAATGATGAATCAAATAAAGGATGAGTTTGTGTACAGATAAAAAATGATATAGTGATAGACAACACCTCAATGATACTGAATGATCAGGATAATAAATATCCCATCCATGATCTGGATTTGTAAGTTGTAATCATCACTTTGAAAATTTTGTGGCACTATATCTGTGGGGAGAAGTGTGAGATATATACTAATCAAAAGATCCTTATACATATATTTATATATTCACAATGAATGAATATATTATGCTTCAGTGAAGATGGTTATAATTCTTCTCAATCGACTACCATCCTAGTAAAGAAAATAAAGTGGACAATGCTCTATATATACAGGATCATAAAACTTTATAAATGATAATAATTGAGAAGGATCTAATATTCATTGACATGAAAATAATGGAAATGGTAATCATATAGAAATTAACATCATCATTCCTTTATAAAATTATTTATCAACCATACCCATTAGAGAAGACAAAGTATTCTAAAAGAGATGATGTGGAGATTTTGAATAAGGCATAATCTATTAGAAATTGGAAATACTCAGATTTCATGATTTACAAGGAAGGATTCATAAGATTTGGGTTAAAACTATAGGTACCATCATGCCTGATGATAATGAGGGGATTTTGAATTTTGCACATTTCGTAACATTATCAATCCACCTAGGGAGAAAAAATAGGTGTTGAGAACTTTAAGACCACTATTGGTTTAACAAAATGAATAAAGAAATCACTGAATACACATCAATGTTTCTAATATGTTAAAAAGTTATGGCTAAAATGAAAATGTATAAGGGTATGATGAAAAAATTACCCATATATACATGGAAATGGGAAAAGATCCCAATGGGATATGTCACGATACTTATGAAGACATATAGAGGAAATAATTATTTATGATTGTTTTGGATCTTCTTAAAAATATTTCTCACATTATTGCAATTATAGAAGAAATTTCACTCGATCAACTTGAATATATATAAACTGGATAAGTAGATAGGTTTCATATATTATAATTATTTATTTTATCATACTGAGATGTGAGATTTAACTCTATGTTTATGAATTTTCCCCAATATTCCCTAAATAATAAGTTGAACTTCAATACAGATTATCACCCACAGACTGATGGCCAGTATGACTAGACTATTCAGACATTAGAAGTAATGTTGAGAGAGTGATCAACAAACATTAATGGATTATGGGATTAACACCTTCCTCTAGTTTAATTATATTATAAAAAAATCTTTCACTCAATAATCAAAATTGATCTATATGAATACCATGAAAGGAAAACGTGAATAACAACCACTTTCTAGGATGTAGTTGGTGAAACAAGCAATTGGGACATGAAATAGTTAACGAAATGGTATAAAAGGTAAAGACCATCCAACAACAGATAAAGGAAACCCAAACATGATAGAAGAGATATGCTAAAAATTATCGATGGGACCTAGAGGTTGAAGTTAGTGATACTATATTTCTCTATATATCTCAATAGAATAGAGTCAAGAAATTTCAGATAAAGGGAATGTTATGTCCTAGGTATATTGGTCCCTTTGATATTATTGATCGCATTAGAGCTATGGAATATAAACTAACACTTCATCCAACCTTGTCTGAATTTCATTTTTAATTCCATATATCCCTTTTAAGAATGTAAATAATAGTTCCGTCACATGTACTCAATTAATAGGTTATATTTCTGAAAAATGTTCCCTCTTAGGAGGATAAACTGCTGATGATATTTTATCATAGAGATAATGTTATATGCAACCAGACTACTCACCTAGTAAATTTGATATATAAGAACCATAAATATGAATAGGAAACATGAGATCTAGATAAATAAATGAATAATAAGGTCCCTCAAATATGTTTATCATATTATGTGAAATGAAATTTAAATGGTAAAATTTAATAAGGGGGAAGAATATAATGAACCATAATTTTATCAATGGAATTTCCCTTCTTATAATTATGTCCTATATCATAAAGAATAAAAAAACATAGGGAAATAAAAAAATATTCTCGTAAATTATGAGAGATAATTTTTTCAAAAAATAATCATAGAAGAATAAAAAATATTATTCTATGATAATAAATAGAAAATAATCCAATAATAATTGGATAATTTTGATCTTCTCAATCAACAAGAATGAATGCATACTAAAAAATATATAGAAATAAAACACAATGTTAATAATACATTTTCCATTTTGAATATTAAGGTATCTATGTACATGATATAAAGTTAAAGTGAATGGATAATTAATATAATAATATGTATTTATAAGAATTAGGAAACATATATGCCCATTATAAATCTAACTATTGGAATAATAACATGGAATTTGGAATAGTAATATGATGGTTATAAATAGTTTTCTAACTGTTAGAATAGTAACATCACCTATGGAAATGAAAAACAATATTTTGGTATCATATAAAATGAAAATGGAATATAATTAATCCCTAGTAAAATAAAATTTATATTTTAAAAATAATAAATTAAGTGGTTGTATTTTTATAAAACATAAAGGTTTTATCCCACTTTTGTAATACATATAATTATTTAAGAAAATATTTCAATAAAATGGATTTATATATTAATTTTTTATTTTATTATAATGGTAATATAATTTTATGAGACCTTATTTTTTAAAGGGTCACAAAGTCGATTATAATTTTAAAATAAATATTTTCACATAAACAATGATTTTATTTAAAAATTAAAATTATCATATTTTAAATATTATTTTCATATAATGGATTCCATTTTTAAATATAAACATAAAAAATTCATAGGGTGAATTTTTTGGTGTTGTTCTAGAATAGATCAAATTTTGGTGAATAGAGAAATATTATATTTTATGGTATTTAACATTATAGTCTAAATACATGAAATATTAAGTCATGGATGATGTTATCACCATTAGTTCAAACAAACATGCACTATATACTTCATATAGTCATAGGAATCAATACTATTGATCATATCCATAAAAAATAATAAACTAATAAATATAATAATCCAAAAACCCCTCTAATTCCTTTATTAATACCACTAATCACAACCCCTTCTCCTCACACCATATAAGGTTTGAAGCATGAAAAATATCTTCACAAACCTCTCCTAACCACTCTCCCCACATACAAGTGCTTATTGTTTGACTAATATACAAATTCCAAATGACATAAGTGGTCCTTAAAGTAGGTGATACTCAAGAGGTAACATTCTCAAACTACCTCTTTATTTCAGTTCCTCTAATTCCATCTCCGTAACACATTCATCCACTAAATCATAATAGCGATAGAATAACTTGTATGTTAAAATATATATTTATAATGAAATATATTCTATATATCCCATTTCTAATCTCTTATTATTCAATGAAATGAAACCATTATCCAAATCATGGGGATTAACTATTTCGGTGGATAACAAGTTTTCATTTTCTATTACAACCATTAAGGAAGGTTATAAAATTATTATTATGTTTAAATAAAAAGTATTAAGTATATTGTAACTTATTTAATGTTATATAAATAATTTATAAATATAATATTGAATAAAATTAAAATATATCATAATGGTTGGTAAAACCGCCTAAATGAAGTAATCAAACAACAAAAATGGTTTTACTCAAATAAAAATACCCATGTTAGAATAAAATGGTGTAAGGGACCATTTATACTAATTTATGTGCATGAATACCATTTCATATCACTTTTAGAATAGTATTCCCATTTCAAAATAACTTCCATAATATATATTGGTAAACCGACCATTAAACCGTGTAATGAGCACTCCCTAAATAATGAAGTTAAACTTTATTACTCATAGAAATGGCTATAAATGAACATAATAAAATTATAATAAATCCAATATATGAGAAATATATTCTATAATAATTAATTAATTAATATAATATTATTATCCAAGATTTTATGTAAAAGTGATGAATGCATTTAGGCATAAGTTAAGGGATCTCTACGAACCTTCATATTTTCTATGGGTAACACTTTACCTCTATTTTCATTAATTTACCTCTTCATTACTCTCATATAATTCTCTAGTATTCTTTATATATTTCCCATAAATATATAACTATCGTAACACATATATCATTAATGAGAAATACGTGTTTTAAAAAGGTTATCTTATTAATTCCTCTCAATAAACAAACCCTCTTAACGGTAAATTCTTTGTTTCAAACAAATTTTCAAGTAAACCCCATTAAAATTTTTATGCCACCAAATTTTCCTTAAAATAAATAATTTTATCAATAAAAAATATTTTAATTCATTTATATTTTTATGTGAATATCTATTTCTATTTCATCTTTAAATATTGTTTATTCTTTTATATAAACCTCACTAAAGTGGAACATTTCTGAAGGTACTTTTTTTTATGTTTTCACCTTAGATTTGAATCATTATTAAATATATAATTTAATTTTTTTACTTAATAATTGTTAAAAAATGATTTATCCCCCTATTTCATGGTTAACATTATTATATGACCTTTTATTATGACTTATTACTTGGTTAAGAAACCCATTTCATTATAAGGGTAACCCTTGTGGTTATTCATTATATTTGATTTATTAATTTGGAAAACATATGCATGTACATGTTATGTTTGGTGTACCGAGATACCACTTCAATGCATTGGGTAATGTTTTGTTTCATGATACGTTATGTATGCGATTAGGGAGTAAACTAAATCCATTATGGGACTCTATCCACTATGTAATATAATCTTGGAAGTTAGCCTCAACTATTGTTTATATTAGGATATATTATGATTCCATAATACTATATTTATATGTTCCCAAGATTCCATGTTATATATATTTTATTCATGAACCATGACATTTTATGTTGTCTTTTTATGCCCCAAACTCATGTGTTATGCTTCATTTCCATTTGTATTCACTGATTGTGCTTTTTAGCTCACCCATTTTATCTAGGTATTTCCCATGTTTTCCTATGATGTTATAGGAGATCAAATAGAGTTAGTATCACATTATAAATATTAATAAACTTATGTTTTATTATAGTTTCATGTTTTCAAATTATGTTCCTAGTTTTCCAAAGGAAATTTAATTTTCAATCCTTTATTTATATTTAATGGATAATTATGCTTAATTTCATGTAATAATTTGTGTAAAAGGCTTGGGTTTCTATATAAATGGGATTATATTTTAATTACATGTTACATGTGATTATTTTTGTCTTGTGATTCATGATATCCTATGTTTATTTTCAATTGGTTATATTATTCTCATTTATGGTTTTCATGGAAAATATTTTACTGGTTATACAGGGGTTAGTAATTATATTTATAGTAGTGTCACATAGGCTGGATTTTATAAATAGTTATTATGGAATATTACATGACCAATTCCCATGATGGTATCTTGATTTTCAAGATATAAATAAATTTACTATAGAATTGGCAATATAATGTACTAGTAAAAAATATATAATTTTTTTCCTCTATAACATATGAATATTATTCCATTTAACTAATCTTATATAATTTTAAATTATGGTAATTTGTGAAAACGTTTTCAAATGTTATATCTATGGTATTGGTAATATAAATGTAAATCTTATATTTATTAAAAGTGTTAATGTTTGAAAATGACAATTTTATATGGTGATTGTTTCTGTAAACATTTGAGATTGGAAAATTTTAAAATGTGGTTATAGGGAAGAAAAGAAATGTAAACTTTGTTGGAAAGTGGATTTCATAAAATTATGGTATGGATGAGAACCTTTAAAAACAAAAAAACCTATGTACCCTATGATTATGTTATTAGATATCTTGGGTAAATGGATTAGCCCTGGTAGTTCTTATTGTGGGATTGGAATTTTTGGTTCTTATGTGGACCATATGTGGTTGGTGGACAATTTATACACATTTCAATATATAGGTGTTTGGTCTAGATATATATCCTATTTTTTGAAACATTTTTTAATGTGTTACATGTTTCATGGTAAATAATACACCTATTGTGGTCTATGTTGAGTTGTGGACCATATGGTTTGTACCAAACCACATAGTGGTTAAGTTTGACTTGATCTTTTGTGGGGACACTATGATGATGTCTTGGTATATCGGGCTCCATATGACCTTGATAAAGGAGTTAATTTCATCCCATGAGTTGTTTCCTTAGAGATTCCTAGGTTTATAGGTAATTTGGGAGGACCTAGTGTACTTATGGTTGTAAGTCAGGTATAGTGAGCTGATTCATTAGGACATTCAAGGGAACCCAGAGTAGGGTTACTTCATTCCATGACATGCCTTTTTGGTGAGAGAAGGGAGTGGATGGTTTGGTTTATGAGATCAGTGCTTTTTCATTGTTGGATTTTTTTTTGTTGTTTTAGTTTATAACATGTACATATAGTATTTTTTCTATGATTTTTTGAAAGGTAATAATTGTTTTAATTCTTGGTCTAACCATGTGTAAGTTTTCACTATGTGGTGGTAGGGTGAGTATTGGTTTGTAATTCAGGAAATAGCACTCGGGATGATGGTTCATCGTTCTGTTATAATTTATACATACTTTGTGTTAGTCCTATAGTGATTGGGAATATTGGATTTACCTATTAAATGGAAGAGACTTGCTGGGGTAAATCTTAGTTTCTTGGTTAGGCGAGCGATCCTAGAAGCTATAATGCCTGACTCATTGGGGGATGAGTTTGGTTTTGGGAGAGATTGAACATTGGGTTCTGATCAAATTGGGAGGTGAGGGAGAGTAACTATTTTCTAGATAAAATCATGGTAGTTCTTAGATCTAGGATCAGTTCATGTGTGGTATTTCTAGGTGTATAGTGTGGGTGTGGTGATGGCTCATAGAATTATAATTATGAATGATCCAAGGGGTGTTTTTGCTCATTATCAATGTTTTTGAAAACATGATAGGATTAGTTGAGGTCCTAGACCTACAAACATTAGGTTGTTTTTCCAAATTCTTATCCTGAGCATGTATAATGAATTTTAGTGTTTGAATGAAGATACTTTATATAAATTTATATGGTATACCTTGGAACAAGTAATGATCTTGATTTGGAAAAGGAGTACCAAGGGTAATCCTTGTTAGTTAAGGTCGACCTATGTGTGAGAATGGTTAGTGGTGAAGTGGGGATAGCCTAACTAGATGTGATGAGACTCACATGAGTGTGTTAACTAGTAATTTTAATGGATGGTGAATATTAGTTATCGACAATTTTTATTTAATGGATCATGGATTTGCACACTAGAAATAAATATACCTATAAAATTTGAGGATAGTGACTGTATAAGAATGATTAAAGGGCCAATGAACATGAAAGGACATGTTTTCAAGATAAGACTAATGTTTTTATTTAAAAGGAAAATGCGATTGGTTATGATATAATGTGATGGTTTGGATTAAGGTTTTTTTACTTATTTTTTCAAATAGATTAGTTTATTCAGGTTTGAAAGAAAGAGTAATGAGACACAAGAGAAGAAACACTTGTGTGTTGATGTAAGAACCCCTTATGGTCCATACTAGATGATCAATGTAAAGGAAGATATATGGAGGATAATAACCATAAGCTATATAGGTAATGAACCTTATTTTGAAGGAGTCTCATTAAGTAATGGAGAACCCCTTATGGTATGATTTGAGTATGTTTACTTGTGCTGGTGAAGCCTTGGTGATTATATGATGCCTCTTCCCCCCCTTTTGTGTTTGTATCCTTGTTAAATTTTCTTCCATTAGATTTTTCTAATAATTATTTTTTTATCCTTTTCAATTTCTATTATTTTAGGAGAAACTGAAATCTGATACATGATGATTAGGATACTCTATGAATGAGGTAAGTGGTTCTATTAATTAAACCATAGAAATATTTTGGGTTTTCATGCATTAATAGTGTAGTATAAAAGGTTTTTTATATGACAGAGTATGCATTATTTTTGTATTTCAGTTGGGATTTCCTTGATTAATATTTATCCACTCAAGGAATTTTCCATTGACTTATATATAATTGTTAAATGTTTAATATAGTTGTAATTATTTACAACATGATTTTTTTATTTTGGAACATATTTAGGCGAATTAAAATTTCACATTAATTAGTTAAGTGAAAATAAACTAGATTTCTCAATTGGAAATCATAAAAATCAAATTGGTTAAATGGTTTTGGAAATAATTAATTTTTATATCCTTATATATTTTATAGTTATTTTTTGTGAATAGTGTTTAATAAAAATGGATAATACATTTGAAATGTTTTTTTGAAGTATAATTATTTGAAATAGGATATAGGAGTTTTAAATGATTTTAATTTAATTTATTTCATGTGGCTTATTTGATAAATAATTATTTTTTTATTTGAAATTTTTACAAATAATGAAAACACATATTGAATTTAGTTTTTAGTTTTGTATGTAAATGTAAAAAAAATCCATTATTAATTATAATTGAATAATATTATTATTTTTGAATATTTTTAACATATTAATGTTAGTTTTTAACCTTAGGTGAATTATACCCCTAAGGGACACTGGATGTTATGGTTAACCTGGGGTGAACACTGCCCCTAGGGATACAAGATTTTATGTGTAAAACTGGTTGAATTATACAAATGGGTGATGTCGAGATCTAGGGATAGATATATTTCCCCTGATTCTAGTTTCCATTAGGTATGGGTAATTTTTCCTTGGTTAGTGTTGATGTGATTAACATAGTCATTGTGATGTTCTAAGAGACACTTAGATACAAGAAAGAGTAGGGTTTTCACCATTCCTAGGGTAAACCAATCCCCTGGGTTTGGTTTTTTGTTTATGGATCATGATTTTAAATGTTTAAATGTTTTTAATTTTATTTGATTATAGTTATAAATAGTATATTCCCTTCTATATTAGAAAATTTACTTTAGGGACACCATTGGTGGTGTCCTACTTATTCATACTTATATCCTACTCAGGCATCTATGGCAGTTGGGTACTAGAGTAGAAGACTATTTATTTTAACATCATCAGTTTAGGATAGGTCCATTCTATATTGATTGGGTGGTATAAAATAGTGGATTGTAGATGATGTGATTTGGTAGGTCTTCATACTATTTTGGGGTGAGTTTTTAGTTTTGTCTATTTGGTTATTTATTATGTACATGATCCACTTATTGTGGATCCATCTATCTTGTATATCATTTTATATATTATATCACTTATCACAATATTTACTTTTGTAACTTTCCATGTTTTACATATATAGTTACGTGACTTGGTTTATGGGTTTATTTTTATTTCCACAACTATTTTTACTCTAA
Source organism: Viscum album (assembly GCA_963277665.1). NCBI lineage: Eukaryota > Viridiplantae > Streptophyta > Magnoliopsida > Santalales > Viscaceae > Viscum > Viscum album. The sequence continues at coordinate 1,282,919,354 of OY728153.1, forward strand.
TTTGATGGTATTGGGTCACCATGGGATCACTTATACCATTTCCAATAGTCATAAGACACTTGAATACAACGGGATTTCATGTGTCCAACAACATTTAGTCGGTATGGTTTTAGTCCATGGCCCAATGCTGTAGGACATTATAGATGAGTTACTATTTACCTTTCTCTCATCCTATCCATAAAATTGAAAACACCACCCATGAATACGTGTGAACTACCATCTCCAGGAAGTGATGTAATTCAATTATCATCACTAAATTATGTGAGTGGTAATTTTTTTTACATAATTTACAAATATAAATCTTATAACATGACTATGATTCTATAGATTACGAAACCATAACCACAATTCATGGACTAAAACTACAAAATTGAAACATGTATGAATACATGAATATTTGGTACACATAATTTTGATTTAAAGGTGGAATTACTAATAGCAGTGTAATTAGATATTATAATTGAATAATATATAGTATGATATGTTAGAAACTATTTATAAAATAAATTTATTATAAATTTATTTATACTATACAAGTTTTTAATAGCACATAAAAATAATTTCTATACCATAGGTAATGTTTTCTCATATTACAATTTTTACATGAAAAATATCCAATTTTAAAAAATTAATTTATTTTTTTGGTGTATATACTTCCCAAGAATGTATTTAATGATTCTTCTCATGAAAATATTTGTGGTTATAAACTATTCTAATGTTATAAATTTTATGAGGTTTGGATTTAGTGATTTCTAAAACCATAAGGGTGTTTCATGCTAATATAGTTTTATTGATACATGTTTCATGATATGAAAATATTTTAGTTTATATAGTATATATTCTACCCATTTAAATTTTTATATCATTAATATATATTCATGATATATAATATAAGTAACCATCCGTAAACATTAAATATTCTAGTGACCTTATACTAAATGTCAATTTATTACATTCTTAAATATCATTTAGGTTTTGAGTTTTAGATTTTTGACCCACAACTATTAAATAATAATCCCATATATTAAAAATGAGACATTAATACTCAGTTAGTCATGTTTTTGTACCACATTATTTGTTTTTTTCATACAATCACACCACCTCTACATAGTTGTATAAATTGTTTTAGTTTGTATGACTAATAAATGGACTTGAGATATCTACATACACCTATTGGGATTATTGAATTGTTCACCCATGGGTCATATCCAAATATATAGATTCTCTAGGGATGTGACCATAATATTATGTTCACCCATGACCGTGCCATCCCATTTAACATCCTCTAGTGTGGCCTCAACTTATGGATCCCCTTCTTAGAATGGGTAACTCATATTCATGATCACATTAATCATTAATTAAAGGTTCTATCTAGTTTATAAAATTAATAGAAATTCAAATGAGATCTTCATCTAATGAGGATTCTATTTGGTGGGGTGGTTCTCATTCTCCGTATGTTGATGGAATGAAATCCACATAAATAAGAGTTTTTGTGTGAGTTTGATACAAGTTTTTTTCTTATAACATTTATTGTAGATGAGAATTATGTCTCCCTCTAAGTGGTTAATTAAATCTAATGTCCCTAGGTTTTGGGATCCTTACCAATTTTCATTGTTTCATTCTCAGGTTGACATGAACTTGGGAAAAAAATTGATTAATCAATTCATCAAACTTCTGGTCATGACTTGTAGAAAATTCTTTCTAGTAACCCTCTTATTCATGTTGGGTAGTGGTCACATAGCTCACTTTTGATAGGGATTTTCCAAGAATCACCTATCTAGAAATATCCATAATATAGAAGATTTTTTTATAGAAAATGAAGTCATCTATTTTTTGACCAAGAATTTAATGAAAATGGTAGTTGTAATAATAAAATATTTTGTGGTATGTCCCTATTAAATATAAATTTCTTCGATAACGTACAGTGCACACAACACCCAGTTGAAATGAACAATAAAATATTATTATAACATAGCCATTAAATTGAAGGAAAATAATAATATTAAACACATTATCAAATTTATATATTATATGTTCAATCTAATTTTTAACATTAATCTAATATGTTTTCTTGAGATGATAAAAATAGAAATACACTTTTAACCACTAAAATGATATATTTTTCTAAAGGTAACATTGTCACTTTTTTATAGGGCACTTGTAGTAAATATATATTTTAAAACATTTATATATTATATTTTAAAACATAATCTTATTCTTTTATATCATAATATCAAAATTTATATTGGATAAATTTTATATTTTTTTCTGAAAAGTTTCATGTATAGTGACAAATAATAAATTTTAATTGAAAATAACTACGTTTTCCAAATAATATATATTATTAAATTACATTTCATATTGTATTTAATGTATAATTTTATCAATTTTATATCATTTAATCCAAATTCGGTTATTAGAATCAATTTCACATGGAATTCACATACAAAAACATTTTAATATTTTTAACATTTTCACTTTAAAAACCGATTTTATCATTCCATCAACATGATTAAAATTTTCCAATTAATTTTTTTAATTTTAAAAAATGGATTACATATTTGTAATAGGAAAGTCCAAATTTAGTAAATACTTCCCTTTTATTTTTGGACAATTTAAATAGCATGTTTAGTATTTTTTATACGGTTGAGGGTAAATTAGGTAATTAAGGGTAGAAATAATATTATAAGTATTATAAAATTACCCTAACACTTTTCCATTTTTTTGTATGAGAGAATGTAGACAAAAATAAACATTGGGCCAATTATTTGGTCTCTTTGATCCACTTGGATGATTTAAATCCTTTTACAATATTTTATTCTAAGGAAAGTCAAATATGTCATACACATGATTTTAATAAGTGATACATTATATATATCTGTTTATTTAGAGGATATGTTATAATATAAAGATTAATTTGAAATATAAAATTTATATATTCATCTTGATAATTTATTTTTAATTTTTAGGATAGAAATAATTAAATTAAAGGCTTGCAAAATGATGTTGCAATAATTTCATAATTAATATCCATATCAAATAATATAAATAATGTAGTCAAAGAATGTTATAAATTCCATGGACATCATATGGATTTATTTAAGGTTTTTTCAAACTTATCTTGTTTTTATGGTATTTTTAACATGTATCATATTGAATAATACCAATTTTACACTAATGATATTTTAAAATAAATTATATTTTGTTAAATGAAATAAATTTTATAAAAATATAAAATTTGACAAAATAATTGGGAGAAGGATTAAAATTCTATACATGGATAATTTAAGGATCTTTTTTATTTTTATATTAACTATATTAACCTTCAATGAGTAATAATACATGTTGAAATGGTAAGAGTTAAATGGTTTAAATAAGGGTTAAAACCAAAAGATATGCGTAAGAATGTGACCTATACATCTATAAAAATTATAAGATGAATAAGACTATAATGTTATCACCTTAGTATCTAATTTTAGTTTTTTAAAGGAAACTTGTTCAAGAAAATAACTTATATATTATTTTAATCCAAAATAGTTACAAAATTTCACTCTCTTTGTATTTTATATCATTTATGTGTCAGCATAGTGACAAAAGAAAGATATTAATGAATAAAAATTTCAATTATGATCCTAATTCAATTATTTTAATTATAAAATTTTATTATTTTTGAAACTATTTAATTAAATTAAATTGTTCATCAATGCTAATACAATATTTATTTGATTAACAGAAAAATTATATAATTTATTTTAAAAGTGTTACTGTTGATATATTTGGGATGCAATAATGTGTATAACTAAATTTTTAGGTCTATAGAATATATTAGAGATTATTTAAATCATTATATTAGAATTTAAAACTTTTCATTATGTATTTAATGTCAATCTAAATAAATAGTATCAAAATTGACAATAATGAAATATTATTGAAATATTATTTTATTAAATTATTAAAAATAATAAAAATATTAAATAATTAAAAATGGGATAATATATCAGATAAATTGAACTATCCTATTCATTTATAGTCTATTTTTAAGTATTTTTATCTAGAATATCCTTATTATATTATAATATTTTTGGATTTCCAAAAGGTACCCCTCACTTCAATTAAAAAGGGTACCTCCTCGATCACTTTCTCACACCAATTTGGGCTATATAGCTAAAAAACCCATCCCATTTATATTATCAAAATCGTTAGTTATTTTATAGATATTATGGTTCTTCCAAATTACTTTCTCTATATCAATTAAAGAGATATTAAAGGAATTCCTATGAATAAGATGTAATCATTTTACCTAACTCATTCAACTTAATTCATTATTCTACTTATTATTCATGTTTTTACATGATAAAGTAATAAATTAAATATAATATATATTCTAATATTTTATTATAGTTATGGTAGAACTATATTCCACAATTTCTCCATCATATGAAAAATGAAATCATAGCATGTGCATACTTATGGATTACCGACTCTACGACGTGGTGTAATATATTTTTTGTCACCACATTTCTAGGATTGGAATAATAATGGAAAAATAGAAATATATGATAATAATAAAATTATATTGATTATGTTAAATTTAATATACCATATTCATCCTTATCCGTTCACTAATAAGGTAATGATATCATCTCTTGTGCGTACACACGAACTACCTTCTCCATGACATGATGCGATTAATTCTCCATGCACAAACATTCAAAAGTAGATAAAAATGTACTAAAAGATTAAATATGATATTTAAAACTTTAATATAATTTTTTAATTTTTTGTATGTATATCCTATGAAAAATAACTGATACTTTCATGAAAAATAATGCATAGGAAAATGATGCAGTTAACACCCAAAAAAATGGTAATAACAAAATATTATTAACAAATGGGGGATATATTTATATAATAGGATCATATATGATAAAATAAATAAGAATATAGTTCTGGTATAAATTAATAACTTTCTTGAAACCATTATACATTATGGTAAAATAGGCACAACCAAAATGAAGTGTGTGGTAATTGTTTTTCTAATCTCACTTTTTTTTCTAGGATATATGCCTTATTCAGAACTTATTTATTTTTTGTGGTGTACTACCCCTTTTTATATCAAATGATGGGTCACTTTATCTTCTTGGTATTAAATGTTTCATTTGATAATAATTTACTTGTATGAGTATTATGATTCAAATATTTCAAAGTGGTATTGGATATTTTTATTTAACAATATCTTATTAAATCGATTATTCAATATATGAGAAATGTTTTGGGAATGAAATAAATAGGTTGGGAACTGGTTAATAAAAGCTTATAAATGCATTATTTGTCTCTTGAGATGAAATTAGTTAGTAGAAAACCCTTCTCATTTGTTTCTAATCATAATCAGATGGGGTTTTACCCATGTAATTAAACTAGAAATAGGATTGATCTTAACATTAACAATCTAGTTGATATATATTGATAGTTAATATGTATGAAATTATACAATTCATTCATTTCAGTTATCATTATCCATTGTAATTTCAAAATTACAAAATCTATGGATTAATTTAAATTCCCTATTTATTAATTACATGGAATATGTGTTCATTTATTTACCTTTCTTTGTTGATTATTCTCATTGATTTATATTAGTTTCTTCTATACTTTACCATCATTGAGAATTTTATATCACCCCTTTATTATGTTTTATTTTACCGACTATTCCAAGAAGATTATTATGACTGATTTTTAGGGTTAATTTAGTAGAATAATAGTGTTCTCAAAGAAAATAATTTTTTAATTTTATCTTTACAATGTAATTTTAATTTCAAATATGTATCTTGTTTACCAAGAATACTAAACTGTTATTTCCTTTGGGATGTGATTTACTGTATCATATTCCATTATAATAAATAAAGTCACTGGATTCAGGCTACTAGAGTTTGGGTCTTTATACTTAGTCTTAGAGAATGTTTAATAGATTCATTGGGAATTATATTTTAAAATAAACATAACCAACATGATAATAATGATAATTCAATATAGTATTTAAAAAAATTTACCATTAGAGGAATTTTTATTTTTTGGATCCATATTGATGAAGATAATGGGATAAATTAGTGTCTGTAAATATTTAGTGATGACGCCCAATGGAAGAACGAGAATCAATAACCAGAAACAATTTAAGAATTTCCCCACTAAGAAAGACAACAAAATTGGTGTAGATACTGAATAGATCATAAAATTATTAGTATAGGGTAGTCAGGATGTGATAAATATCCATTCTAAACCTATGTTGAATTGATTTATGAAGAAAAACCCATACTTTAGTAGGAATAAAAATATAATTACAACTGATCAATGGATTATGTTTTTGGAGATTCCATTTGCAATGTTGTGATGCAGGGAAAAGGAAATGTTAAAATGTGCATTATATTTCCTCATATATGATTTTGTAAAATTGTTGTAAGTGATCAAAAATACTAGGGAGGAAGATGAAATAAACTCATGTAATGTAATGATTTTAAGGACACATTCTTCAATAAATACTTCCCTCATAAGGAACAAATTGAAATGTATGGAAAGTTTCTTAGTTAAAATAAAAATGTTAAATAAAGTGTTTTAGAGTGTGAAGTTACATTTAAAAGGTTAGCTAGGTATTCTATAGATTACATATGAAACACATAGTGCAAGACTGTCCATTTCATTGAAGGGATTAAGCCATGTCCTTCAAGGGAACTGTTATCAAAAACATTTTCTTCAAATAGTGACATAGTTTTATATGATATAAAGACAGAGAAAGAATTATCTATGTCATATGGATTTTAAGGAATGTTAGAGAAGAAGATAAAAAAATAAAAAAACCTAATAAAGGGAATAAGGGAAAGAAGTATTTTATGACATGTGGTAATTGAGGAAAGAATCACCATGGAATGTGATTGAAAGGATTGGGCATTTGTTATATATGTGGAGAAAAGGTCACCTAAAAAAAGAATGAAATGTGAAGAAGGAAAAGAATGATATTAAATGTTTTAACTTCAATGAAATGGGGTACTAGGAAAATAAATTCTTCAAGAATAAAGGAAATATACTTTAAAAGAATAAAAGATATCAAGTTCAAGCTTATGCGGTTACTATAGTTAACGCAGAATAATTAAAGTATGTGTGTTGTTGGATTCAAGAGTTATGTTGTTAAAATATTTTATCAATGATATTATGGACATAATAATCATGAAATATATAAGGATTGTACTATAACACTTATTCATTAAGGATTTTCAAGTAGAAATGTTTTCATTATGGTTTTTAAGGTGATCCTATATTTGGTATGTTACAATAAGAGATATATTTATTTGTTTGGGGAATCTAATGTTATGTTATTTATGGATATTTAGGGACCCACTATCTATATTTTTGGACTTTGAATTTAGACAGATATAATTTAAATGAGTCTTAAGTTTACTATATATAGAATTTATTAAGTTGGAATTTGTATATTATTGTTTGTGTTTAATGTAATATTTATCATATTGGATAAACCGTGCTAGCCATTTTGGTTTTGATAATATTTAAAGGCCGAATAAACAACTTATAAATCATCTGATAAAGGCTCTTTAGGCATAAAATTCACCTCGAGTCTCTATATCCTGGATTAAGAAATGAATTAGAAATAGATAAAATCACAACTAAAGGATGATATTTTGCTTACGACATAGAATGTAATCAAATAAGTGTATTTTCTTGAGTTCTTTATCAAGATAGTGAAATAATATATCAACTATAGAAGGGGAAATTTTTATCATGTTCTTTATCACTTTCTATCAGAACTTAATCGTTAAATTAATATTCCATGTCCATGTTTTCACTTAATATTAATATTATCCAATTCAAAAGCCTAATTTTTTTAGTGACATTCACATTTTTGTTTTTCTCTTATTTTGTGGATATTTTATTGTCTATATTTCCGAAGAGGGTTTCCTACAATTTAGTTTTTATGTATCATATTTTTATTTTTGATGTGAACTTTCAAATTGAGAGGAAAAAATTTAATAAAATAAGGGATAATGTATCACCCCATGATTTTTTATGTCACTTGTTGAATTTAATTTCTTTGATAGCTTACACTGCATGCAACACCCAGCTAAAATGAAAAATGAAATATTATAAAAACCTAAAAATTAAATTTTCCGAAATAATTAGTATTAACCAAATTTTAGAAGATTGTATATTATACGTTAAATATATATTTTTAACATTAATATTATGTTTATTCTAGAGATTGCATAAAAATAAATACACTTTTATACATTAAAAGGCTATATTTTTCTAAAGGTAGTTTTTTCGCCTATTGATGAAGCACTTATTTTAAATATAGTTTTTTTTATAATTTATAAATTATATTTGAAATAAAACTTATTATTTGATATCATAGTATCAAAATTTACTTTTGGGTTATTTTTTTGTATTTTTATGATATGTTTCATGTTTTGATGAATAGTAAACGATACATAATTTTAATTGAAAACAACTTTTTCTTATAAATAATTTATAGTGGTAAATTGTATTTTACATTTGTTTTAAAGTATAATTACATATATTTTATATATTTTAATCCAATATAGTTCATTTTAATCAATTTCAAAATGAGTTTTTATGTGAAACCATTTCAATATTTGAACATTTTCACTTAAAAAACCTATTTTTTCGTTCCTTCAACAAGATTGATTTTTAATTTTTTTTCCAATTTTGTGTTATAAATTTTTAAAAAAGGATTCAATTTTTGGAATCTGATGGTCTTAATTTAAAAAATAGTTCCATTTTATTTTTGTACATTGTGAACAATAACTTTTATATTTTTTTAAATGACCATGGCTGACGATAAATTAGGTGAATTAGGGTAAAAATAATACTATAAGTATAAAAAAATTAGCTTAACACTTGTAAAAATTTTAATGGATGAGTTAATGTAAACCAAAATCATATTTAGGCTGATTTTTTGGCCTATTGGTTCTACTAGTATTACTTTATGCCTCTTAAAATATTTTATTCAAAAGAAAGTCAAATATGTGGATCTCATGTTTTAAATAAGTGATACATATTTTTATATATGGTTATTCTGAAGATATATTCAACTATAAAGATTAATTTAAAATCTAAAATTTTTATATTCATAATTATAATTGTTTTCTCTTTTTAAGGGAAGTAATAATTAAATTAAATGATTTCACAATTATGATGTAATAATTGTTTAATTAATGGACATATAAAATAAATATTATTAAAAACAATAAAATAAATTCATTTTGATTTAATTATTGTCATAAAAAAATTTAATAGATTACCTTAACATCATAATGTTTTGTTAAAGGTTTTGGTTCAATTTTTTTTTGTTTTTTTGATTTTTTTAAAAGTAAAGTAATAAATAGTGTCAAAATTGAAGGTGATGATATTTTAAAGTAAATAATAATTTGTTAAATGGTATAAAATTCATAAAAATATAATTATCATCAAAATTATTCAGATAAGGATTAAAATTCAATCCATTTATCATTTACATTTCATTTGGAATTTTTAGTAACATATTAACATTCAAGGAGTAAAACCACCTGTTGACACGGTAAGAGTTAAAGGTTTAAATTAGGGTTAAAACCAAAAGATAAGGGTGAGAATTTGATCTAAATATTTATAAAAATTATAAAAACAATATGATTATCCCCTTATCACCTTAAAATAGATTTGGATTTATTTAATGGACAATTTTTTATGAAAATAACATATATATTATTTAGATAAAAGATAGATACACAATTTCCCTATCTTTGTATTTAATATCATTTATGCATCCACATAGTGAAAAAATCAAGATATGAACGAAAATAAATGTATATTTTGATCCCAGTGAATTTAGTTTCATTATATAAATTTAATTTCAATTTTTATAAATTATATAATTACATTAAATGATTTATAAATGATAATAAGATATTTATTTAATTCAAAAAAAATATTTCCCTTTAAAAGTATTTATTTTTATATTTTTGGGTTGATTTTGTTATGTCAAAATTCTTATTTTGATTTATATGAATTTGGTTTTGGAAATAAAAAATCTCTTTATACTCAATTCTGAAATAAATAATTTACTTTGAATATGGTTTTCTATTTACTGTACTCACTCAGACCACCGTACTCACTCTGTTTATCGTACTCACTCAGACCGTCATAATTACTCTATTTATCGTACTCACTCTGACCATCGTACTTACTCTATTTATCATACTCACTTAGACCATCATAATTACTCTATTTATCATACTCATGAAGAACATTGTACTTACTTTTTTTATCATACTAACTCTGATACTCATACTCACAATGTGTATCATACCAACTTTGCATCATATTAGTATTTTTCAATACATTCGTACTAACAGGTGATATTAAAGTTACTCTTGTTATAATTTTATCCCATGCATGTTTTCATTCTTTTATCAAAACACATATTTTCTAAAAATAATACTCATGTTATAATTTTCATATATCTATTGTTTTAACCAAAACAATGTCATGGAGTTAGTTATAAACTAATCAAAATGATGTCATGTTTTCTATTTCAATATGACTGTTACAATTCCTTGTGTGCAAGTCCCTCCAAATTTTCTAGTGAAATATGACCGTTGGAGAAGATATGAAAATTATAACATGGGGCCTATAAATAAGAGGCCATCTGAACCAGAGACAAAAAGTTTAGGTACTTCCAAGTTCTAGAGAGATACTATGTGACTTCTCTCTTACTTTGTGCAAAATTCTTGAAATTACAAAACGTGAATGGATCATTCTTTGTTTTTGTATTTCAACAAGTTATTTTTTTCTTTGTGTATCTGATCCGGAGATAATGATTTAGGGATGCTAGGGTTAGGCAGACAATGTGACCAATCATTACGTCTAGAGATTTGAAGTGTTTGAAAGACATATGTGCCGATTACCTATAAAATCAAGGGCTTGTAGGGATAGCAAGAAAGATATCCTAATCATTGTATGGAGGGCTTACCAATGTTGGTAAGATAGACCTATTATCATAGGTGAAAGGATACCCTACTCTTTGGGATAAAATAATTGTAATACCTTTTACTTTTCCACTACTTATTGTACGAGAAATAGAATCCTTTTATTTATTCTTTCTATTTGTATTCTTTTATATTGTAATTGTTTCAGTTACAATTTATAATTTTAGTATTTATTATATATGATATATGATAGAATAATTTACAATTTATATTACTCTAATATTTGTATTCAATCCAAATATAATTGTTTCTTAACCTGTGATATTGTATTATTGGACCGAGAGTGAGTCCGATCATTTGTTTTCTTTTATAAGATGCATTGTTAATTATTTTAGCTTATGTAGTATTAAAATAAGAACCTTCCTTAAAGGTTTTAATATAAATTTTTAAATATAAAATTCACCCCCTCTTGTATTTGTGCCATCTCATATCCATTTCTATCCAACAATTGGTATTAGAGGAGGCTTTCCACTACTTTGTAATTTTTTTTCTATATTTTTAAATACAGAAACCTGTATTTGTGGAAAAATGAATTTAACTTCTTTATGATAGAAGGCATGATGAATATTGGTTCAGTTGAAAATATTATTAAAACTAGACCACCTATCTTTGATGGAAATGATTTTGAATATTTGAGAGATCAAATGAATACTTTTATCATAAATACTGGTATAGATAACTTTGTTATGCTCACTAGTGACTATAAGATCCCTGAAAAATAAGTGAGAACTTTTACTGTCCAAGAAAAACTTGAATATCAATTAAACTATAAGGTATGCCACAATTTATTGTGTTCTATGATGAGGAACATTTACAGTCAAATCTCATCATTTGTAGCCGTAAATAGTATATGGAATAAATTGAAGATTACACACTCTGGTACTTCTAATGTTTTTGAAACAAGATGAGATATGCTAAGATATGACTATCAAGATTTTGAATTTCCTTAAGGTGAACCTGTAGTTAAGGTTCAACAAATATTTATAACTATTTTTAACAGACTTCAAGCTCTGGGAGAGAAACATTTAGACGATGAAGTCTTAGTTGAAAATATCATAGACATTATGACAAATGAATAGGAATACAAGAGGGCCACATTTGATTAGTCTAGAAAGATTAATAATATTACTCTTGATGATCTATTTAGAACTTTATTTCAATATTAAAGAAGACTTAAAGAGAGATTTAGATAAAGTGAAAAAGAATTATGGTGGAGTAGCATTTACTACTACATCAAATCCTTCCAAGTCTTAATCACATGTGAAAACCAAGTTAAGAAAGAGAAAGGTTGAAGTATTATCAGATTCCAGTGATATTGAGTAATCAGACAATGATCTTGAAAATATTTTTTGAATAATGATTTTTTTTTAAAGTAGGATTTCCAATATAGATATAAAAATACTTCCAAAGGTAATAAGGACAAGAAATATTCTGAAGTCACATGCTATGAATGTAAAAGAGCAGGACACATTCGACCTGATTGACTAATACAAAAAATAAAGGATATAAAAGAAATACATTCAGAGAAGAATAAGAAGAAATACTAGAAATACAAGGGAAATAAAATCTTAAAATTAAATGACTCCTGGAGTTCTATCAAAGGTTATTCCTCTGAATAATCTTCTGATATTGATATCTTAAATCACAAGAATGTGGGTCTCAATGCCAAAACTCCTTAAAATTGATTAGTGGACAAGGTAAATAGTTCTGAATCTCTTAATAATATGTATTTGAGTAACAATTGTTTTGATAAAGTGTACTTTTATGACGAAGAAACATCCTCACTAGAGAATGGTAATTATTTCTTTCTTATGAAGAAGTTTCTATATTTTATAAAGTTTTAGAAATTAAAATTGTAAAGGTTATCAAAAACATGAAAAATAAAATACTAGGATTGATATTTTAATAAGAGAAGTATCAGATATCTCTAAATATCTTGATTCTAAAACTCTTGAGATTGAAAATTTTTCTAATAACCTTGAGAAAGTGAATTTTGAAAAGAAAAAACTTTATAATGGTTTTGATAATATGATTTCTAAGAAAACTATTTTAGAAGAAAAACTTAATTGTAAAACTGATACAAATGAGGATAAGAATTTGGTCATCTGACTAAAATTTGAAATCTTTTATTTGAATAAACTCTTATATAATTTTACATCTAGAAAATAAAATTTTGATAAGATATATTCTCAAATATGACCTCATAGAAATAGTCAAGGAATATGATATACCCATTCAAAACCCGTTTTTAAAAATAACTATTTCATTCCAAAGAAGCCACATTCCACACTAAGTGTCAAAGTGGAATTCATTGAAATAAAGATTGTTCTTTAAATAAAACATAATCTTTGGGTTTCCATAAAGCACCTTTTTCAAAACAAATATAGATTCCAAAACAATTTCTTTTTGACATTGTCGGCTCCAAATAGGTTTGTATTTAAAAAGTTTAAATGTTTTTGTTTTTGGAAAAAAAACAAGTAATAATAATAATACATGTTAAATGGATAGTGGATGTTCTAAGAACATGACTTGAAATAGAAAATTCTTTGAAAAATTATCGAGATGAAAGGTGGAAAAGTTACCTTCAGAGATAATGCTCAAGGAAATATTGTTGGTATAGGTAATATAGTTTTCCTTAGTAAAATTATTATTTCTAATGTTTTATTTGTGGATGGTCTTAAGAACTACTTCATTAGCATAAGTCAATTATGTGATGAAGGTTATCTTTATGATTTTTAGGAATGATAAATGTATAGTTCAAAATTCCAAGGATGAATTCATTCTATCTGTCCAAAGGCATGAGAATGTTTACACTTTGAACTTAGAAGAACTTAGGATCAAATAATTAACTTGTGTAAGTGAAATAGAAGACCAATCTTGGTTTTAGCATAAAAGAATAGGATAATACAATCTTTGAAATTTATATAAACTCTCTAAGAATGGACTTCTTAAAGATATACCTAAGATTAGATTTGATTCTTCTAATGTTTGCAACCCTTGTCAGTATGGAAAACAACATAAGTCAAGATTTAAATCAATTATTGAAGTCACAACTACTGATACATTAAAGTTAGTGCACATTGATCTTTTTGGTTCTATACAAACTGGAAGTATTGGAGGAATGTACTATTTATTTGTTTTAGTTGATGATTACACTAGATTTACATGGGTATATTTTCTAGCTAAAATATCATAAGATTCATTTCTTTAAAACTTTTGTTTATAAAGTAAAAAAATGTGAAAAAACTACCATTGATAACTATATGAAGTGATCATGGTAGAGAATTTATAAACTCTGATTTTGAATTTTTTTTGGTAAGAAAGGTATTAATTACAAATTTTCTACACCGAGAACACCTCAGAAAAATGGTGTTGTTAAAAGAAGAAATAGAGTTATTCAAGAGATAAAAAGAACCATATTAAGTGAATAATCAATAAAAAACATTTTTGAGAAGAAGATGTTAGCACTACTTGTTATACTATAAATTGAGTTTTAATTCAACCTTTTCTTAAAAAAACCCAGTATGAGTTGTGGGCAGGCAAAAACCAAAAGTTTCATGCTTCAAAGTATTTGGTCACAAACTATTTATTTTAAATACAAAAGATAACTTACATAAGTTTTCACCTAAATATGATGAAGGGATATTTTTAGGTTACTCAAATATTTTTAAGGCTTATAGAGTTTTTAATAAAATACTTTTGTTATTGAAGAAACAATACATGTTATGTTTGATGAAACATATCCTTTTGTTTTAAAAAATCCTCAAAATATTTCTTCTGAAGTGTTTTTCAAAATTTATTTTCATCCTATGATAGAAGATTTTTCAAAGACTGTAAACACTCAAGAAATTGTTTCTAAAACATTTATACCTGAATAATTTCTACCTTATATTGATGAATATGTTTTAAAAAATCCAAATTAGTTATTACTTAGGAATCATCCTAGTGATAACATCATCAATGATGTATATAAACTAGTAAGGACAAGGAATTCCTTAAGAAATTAAATAGAACACCTTTATTTTCTATCTCAATTGGGACCTATAACTCAAAGTGAGGATTTAGGCTATGAGGATTGGATCAAGTCAATGCAAGATGAGATAAATGAATTCGAAAGGAATAAAGTCTAAACTTGGTTAAAAAACCTAAGGATACATCTTTTATTAGAGAAAATATTTTTTTAGAAACAAATGCAATGAAAATGGTATCATTGTAAGAAATAAAGCCAGACTTCTTGATAAAGGTTTTAATCAACAAGAATGCATAGACTATGAAGAAACCTATGCTCCAGTAGAAATACTCAAATCTATTATAATTCTATTATCCTTTACAAAATTATTTAATTTTAAACTCTTTCAAATGGATGTCAAGTGTTATTTCCATGATGGATATGTATAGGAGGAAGTCTATATAGATCAACCCCCTGGTTTTGAAGATACAAAACATCCTGAATATATTTACAAACTTACCAAGGACCTTTATGGACTTAAACAATCCCTTAGAGCTTGCTATTATAGGTTAACAGTATTTTTGTTACAAAACAACTACATTAAGGGAACAACTGATCCAACTCTTTTTATAAAAAAAGAAAACAAAAATCTTATGATTATTCAAATTTATTTTGATGACATCATCTTTGAATCAAATCAAAAGTCTTTAACAAATTAATGTGTGAATCTAATGAATTCTGAGTTTGAAATGCGTATGATGGGTGAATTAAAATTATTTCTTGGTTTTAAAATTTTACAAAAACCAGAAGGTAACTATATATATCAAAATGAGAATATCAAATACATACTCAAATAGTATGGATATGACAATACTAAAAGTATTCGTACTCCCATTGGAACCTCAAACACCATTGATACTGATGAAGCATGGCAACAATTTGATCAAAAAACCTTTATAGGTATGATTGGAAGTCTACTATACTTAACAACTAGTCATCTAGACTTAATTTTTTTCTGCAAGATTGTGTGCTAGATATCAATAAAATCCAAAGCAATCCAATTTAAAAGACATGAAAATAATTTTCTGGTATTTAAAAGGAAATTTGGATTTAGGCCTTTTATATTCTTATAGAAATGATTTTGAATTGAAAAGTTTTTTGGATGATCACTTTAGTGGTTGCAGAATGGATAGAAAGAGTATTTATGGAATTTTTCATTTCCTAGGAGATTATTTAGTTTCTTGGTCATGCCAAAAACAACACTCAGTTGCACTCTCTACTGATGAAGCTGAATATGTAGCTGCTGGAAGTTTTTGTGCTCAGGTGTTGTAGATGCAACACACAATCACAAACTATGGAATGAGTTTTAATAAAAATAGAATATTGTGTGATAACACAAGTACCATTTCTTTAAGTAAAAAAACTGCACATCACTCTTGTTCAAAACACATAGATATTATGCATTACTTTCTTAGGGGTCACACACAAAAAGAAGATATAATTTTACAATCCATTAGAATTCAAGATCAACTTACTGATATATTTATAAAACCATTACCTTTAGATAGATTTGAATATATTAAATAGAATATAGGAATGATTACAATAAAATAAACATTCACATCTAATACCTGTTTTTATAATATCCTTACAATAATGTACTCTTCTTTGTAAGGGGATAGCATTAGTCTTTTGTTCTATGTTTTATCTATTTTTATATATTTTTTATTCTTTATTATTTATCTTATTCTTTGTATTTATCTTAATTATTTAGTTTATAGTTATATTTGGTTTATTTATTTCATCATTTATTTTATTTATATTTGTTTTATGCCATTCAACTTAAGTTTTGTTTTGAAATTTTGTTTATCAGTTTGACATTGTGTTTATCAGAGTGACATTTTGTTTATCAGAGTGAAATTTTGTTTATCAGTTTGAAATTTTGTTAATCGGTATGAAAAAGTCTAGTTTATCGGCATGACAACCTAAACTAATGAATTTGTTTCTAATCGATCTGACAGTCTAGTCCATCTGCTTGACAACCCAGACTAATGACTTTGCTTCTAATCAGTTCGACAAAACTCAGTATATCGGTTTGAAAACCTATGGTAATGAATTTATTTTATATAGGTTTGAAAAACTATGGTAATGACTTTTTTTCCTCAGTTTTACAACTTATAGTAATGAATTTGTTTCCTTCCGTTTGACAAACTATGGTAATGACTTTGTTTTCCATCATCTTGACAAACTATGGTAATAAATTTTTTTTCCATCGGCTTGATAACCTATGGTAATGGATTTGTTTTCCATCGTCTTGACAACCTATGGTATTGACTTTGTTTTCTATCCATCTGACAACTAAACTTATTCACTTTATTTTTCATCAGTTTGATATTAGTTTGTATTCACTTTCATTATTTCAACTATTTTTTCTGTATTGTATTATGATTTTTACTTTCATAATAGTATGGAATAAAAAAATCACTTTAAATATTTGATAGCTACATTATATTTTCTTTTTTTAATACTTTTCTTTTATGTTATTATTTCTCTATTTTTTTAATTTTTATAAAAAACAGTTTTTTTAAATCTCATTTATTCTATAATATTGGATTATTTATCTTCTAATATCAATCGTAGAAGACCAACGGTTGCCCAAATTTTTTTATAAATTGGGGAACCCCCCTCATCAAACCCACACCGATCTTTTTTATTTTATTGGTGAAGATCTGATCCTCCTCTTAAGTCACAATACGATTGTTCCTTTCACTAATCAGCTTAATGTCTCAATATTCTACAAATACACCTGTTGATATGTCTTCAAAGAATGTATTAGATATGGATGTAATCAGATAATATTTAGTTTCACAAAATTTATTTGATAGTTATGACTCTTTGTTTGAGATTATTATTTTGTTCCAAGGATGGGAACACCTATGTCTTGAGAAACCTACTTAGGATCTGATTCTTGTCGAAGAGGTCAGACAAGTCTATAATACAGTTTAATTTGATAAGGACATGATGCTAAGTTTTTATGAATCCAATAGAAAATTAACCATGTATGTGAATCAACCTTCCCTTTTTATAAATTTTTCTTCTGAATGTGATTTATTTTGTCTATCTCATATGTTACCTAATGAATTCAGTACATTTAAGGAAAAAGATAAAAACCCACTCTTTATTATCAATGAGGAGAAAAGAAAAGTAGCCCATATATTTGATGACAGTCATTTTATTTCCCTATGGATGAAATGGTTTATTATTAAAAGAAAAGGGGATATAGAAACTCTTAATATTTATAATATCTTCATGCTAGACTATCTTTTGAATATGATAAATGTAAATCTCATGGGTTACATTTTCAAAACAATCAAGAATGTGAAGTCTGTAGCAATTAAATCTCATCTGATTATGTATCCAACCATTCATACCAATTATATTCTTGAAATTTTGATGTTTTTCAATATTCCACTAAAAGAGGAATTGAAAGTATTAAAAGGATCATAGAATATCGAAGATACAATTAGAAAATTGAATGATCGTTTTGATGATGAATCAAAATTAGTTGTCAAAGATGTTTACGAATTAGCACCAAATCAATCGAGATCACTTTTAATAGAATAATATACAACAATTATATCTTCTCAATAGTCAGATCCTAAAATTAGTGCAAAACCTAAGAAGAAAAGAAAATATAGTAAAGAGGTTATAGGCAAGTGGAAAAGGAGAAAGAACAAAGAAAATAAGGTGATCCTTAGTTTGTTCTTGATCCAGCTGAAGCTCTAGCCAAGAAGATGAGAATAGAAGATACTCTATAGGATGATAAGAAGAATAATAAAATTTTGAAAAGATAATCTCAATATTTTTATGTTTCTAAGATACTAAAAGGTGTTGAGTTAGAAAGTTCTCAACTGATAAAAGAAATTCAACAAGAACCAATCATACCGACTCTTCTAGAGAAGGTTAAAGAAATAGTGCAAGATGTTATTCAATTGGATTCACAATAGAAAGGTTAAGATAAGAGGAAGACAAATTTCTTATGGAATATCTTTAGAGTTCTAAGAAGATTATAGAATAATCTTCTCTTAAAAAACAAATTGAAGGAGTTCAACAATAGAATGCTCATGCCCATCAAGCACCAATACAATCTATGTAAACTCAATCTGAAAGAGTTCCTTCTCCAGTCAAGCAAGTGGCTCAAAGTTATTATGCCGAGAGAACCATTATCATCAGCGACAAAGTTGAATAATAAAGAGTTTAAAAAGAAGAAGAAAGAGTTGAAAAGGAAAAATATAAATGAAAAGGAAAACAACCTAATGAAGACTCAAGCTGACCCAATGAAATTGAATCGTGTAATGATAGTATTGATTTAGAACACACAATTTATCTGAAGAAAAGTGATTACATTGTCCAAGTTTTAATAAGAATTGAGAAGACTATTTTTGACCTTCCAGGAATAGAATGAAAAATTGATTTCATCAAAGATAATCAAAAAAATAAATTTGGTTCAGTAAGAGAGATCATAAAGAAAGTAATGTAAATACAGGCCGATCTAAAAGTTTTGAGGGATAGTTCTATTGCTCATAAGAAGGCATGAAACAAGATGACCAAATGGTCATACAAGACAGAGAGTTTAGTAAATGAACATGAGGATTATAGTAAATAATTAAGGTGGATTTCGAATGATCTTTCTATTACTTTCAGTAATCTTGATAAAGAAACAATCGAGAGGATGAATGAATTTCAAAAAAACCTATGGTGATGATGCTCATTTAGTGAAACAGTTGCTAGAAAGGTTCAGTTAATTCCAGTCAGATTTTTTGAAGGTTTCATCTTTCAAAGATGAAATAGTTTTGTAAGGGAAACAAAACACTTTGTTGGATGAAGAAAGTAAGAATATGCAGAAAAATATTGATACTCTTGAATAAGTGATCAGAATACAAGAAGACATCATCAAAAACTAGGATGATCTATTTGCAGAACAACAAGAGCTCTTCAAATCTTAGGGTGTTTCTATATCAGAATACAATAAAGAGATAAAATATATGAAGGTTATTCTCCACGATTTGATCATGAATGAAAAATAAAGAGGTAACAAATGATTTTTTTTATATTTCTTTCTTGATTTTCTTTTGAAAATCGTAGAACTTTTGAAAATATAATGGGCTTTAAGTTTCATTTCCATTATTTTGTATTTTATTTTCTCTAACATTTTCAAGATATACAACACTACTCTTTTTTTTGTAAATCCCAAAGGGGTAGAATGTTTTATAAAAGGTGGGAATGTTTTATAAAGGGGTAGAATCATTAATGTCTTACTCAAATATAATACATTAAAAAAAGAATAATTGACACCATAGAAAATATATATGAACACAATAATTAGTAAAGTATATACCTAAGGGGGATTTGGTTGTATTCATTTCTTTATTCAGAAGAGTTTTTATAACTCAGGGGCAGATAACTATTTCTTTTTATTATTACTCTGTGTTTTGTGATTTCCAATAAGGGGGAGATTATTAAGTCAAAACTATTCTTTTAAATTTTATGTATTTTGTTTTGGAAATTAGAAATATCTTTATACTAAATTCTCAAATAAAGAATTTACTTCAAATATGGTTTTATATATATCATACTCACTCAGACCATCATACTCACTCTACTCACTTAGACCATCGTACTTACTCTGTTTATCATACTCACTCAGAACATTGTACTTACTATGTTTATCATACTCACTTAGACTATCATACGTACTCTATTTATCTTACTCACTCATACAATCATACTTACTCTTTTTATCATACCGACTCCGATCATCATACTCACAATTTGTATTGTACCAACTTTGCATCATATTAGTATTTTTCATTATATTTTTACTAAAAAGTGATATTAAACATACTGATGTTATACTTTTATCCCATGCATGTTTTCATTCTTTTATCAAAACACATGTTTTATACAAAGCGTACTCATGTTATCATTTTCATATATTTATTATTTTAACCAAATCAATGTTGTGGAGTTAGTTATAAACTAATCAAAACGATGTCGTGTTTTCTGTTTCAATATGACCATTATAATTCCAGGTGTCCAAGTTCCTATGAATTTTCTAAAGAAATATGACTGTTGGTGAAAATATGATCGTTGGATCCTAAGGCCTATAAATAAAAGGTAATTTGAACTAGTGACAACAAATTTAGCTACATCCAAGTTCTAGGGAGAGACTGTGTGACATATATCTTTCTTTGTGTGAAGGAGTTGAAATTAAAAAATGTGAATGGCTCACTCTTAGTTTTTGTATTTTAATAAGTGATTTATTTTTCTTTGTGCATTCAATCAGGTGATAATGACCAAGAGATTCTGGGGATTGGCAGACGGTGTGACTAATCATCATATCGAGGGATTTCAAGTGTTTGAAAGATAGAGGTGCCGATTACCTGTAAAATTTAGGGCTTACAGGGATATCAAGATGAACATGCTGATCATCGTATCGAGGGATTACCGGTGTTAGTAAGACATACCTATCATCCTAGGTGAAAGGATACCCTACTCTTTGGGATAAAAGAAGTGAAATACCTTTTACTTTTCCACTGAATATTGGTAATATAATGAGAATCATTTTATTTCTTCTTTATATTTGTATTATTTTATACTTTAATTATTTTAGTTACAGTTTATAATTTTTAGTATTGATTCTATATGCTATTTGGTAGAATAATTTACACTTTATAGTACACTAATTGTTGTATTCAACACGAATACAAGTGTTTCATAACCTGTGGTATTATTTCATCAGACCAAGAGTCAGTATGATAATTTGTTTTCTTTTATAAGAGGCATTGTGATTTTTTTAGTTCACGTAGTATTAAACTAAGAACCTTCCTTAAATGTTTCAATAATGTTTTTAAAATATACAATTCACCCCTCTTATATTTGTGCCATCTCATATTCATTTTTATCCAACAGATTTAATGTGTAAAATTAGTTTTATAGATCAAAAGGATATATTAGAGATATTTTAAAGAATTATATTTTAATTACCACTCTGAATTGATGTATTTAATGTCCCATTAAATTAATAGTATAAAATTTGAAAATAATGATATTTTATTGAATTTTTATTTTATTAAATTATTCAAAATTCATAAAAATAATAAATAATTAAAAAGATGATAACATATGGTCTAAAATGTGTTCACCTATTCATTTATTTTCCATTTATATGTCTTTGTCTCTATAATATCCTTATTATGTTATAATATTTTATGGATTTCCGAAAGTACCCCTCACCTTAATTATAAAAGGAAACCTACTCTCTCAATTACTCACACTAATTTGAGAAATCTATCTCAACCAACTTATTACCATTTATACTAACAAAATACTTTAGAGGTTATGATCATTACAAAATTCCTACCCTATATCACTTAATAAGATATTAAAGAAAGATCACCTTAAAAGAGGTAATAAATTTTACTAACTCATTCAAGTTCATTTCTATTCTATTTCACCATCCTTTTTTTTACTTTTATTTTAATTAATATAGTATCATATATATGATTATATTTTTTATTGTTATTAGATAACCATACTCCACCATTTATCCATTCTACATAAAACAAAAGCACCGCGTGTGCGTACGTATGACTTACCGTCTCCATGTCATGGTGTAATCTATTTTTCATCACCACTTTACTTAGATCGGAATAATGAAGTAAATAATTGATATATATGATAATTATTATATGATATTTATTCTTTAAAATTTAATATTCCATCCACTTTCTTACCATTTCACAAATAAGGGAATGATTTCGTCACTCGTGTGTAGGTATGACTTACCATCTCAATGACGTGATGTGATTCATTTTCCATGTACAACATTGAATAATAGATCAAAAAAGTATTTAATGATAAAATATTATATTTATAAAATTAATATAATTATGGATATGTTGGATATATATATTATGCAAAATAACTAAGACTTATAGGACAAAACATGTTTAGAAAAATGAAGTAGTTAACACCTAAAACATGGTTAATAATGAAATTTCATTAAAAAATAGCTGATAAATCATATAATAGGATCATATATGATAAAATAAATATGAATAAGGTTTTTTTATAAATTAATAACTTGATATAATGCATTATAAAGGATGTTGAAATAGGTAACCCAAAAGGAAGTGTAATGTAATTATTTTTATCATCTCACTTTTATTTCTATGAGATATGAATTGGCCACCACTTATTTATTTGGTGTGTTGTGCTACCAATTTTTATGTTATATCATGAATCTATTTATTTTTATGGTATTCAATGATTCATTGGGTAATCATTTTCTTTCATTGGGATTATGATTCAAATATTTCAAAGTGGTATGGGACAAGTTTATTTAAAAATATATTTTTAAATTGATTATTCAATATACAGGGAATTCATTGGATGTGAAATAAAAGGGTTAGGTAAAAGATAATGAAAGTATCAAGATTCATCAGTAGAATCTTGAAATGAAATTAGTTGGTGAAAAATCATTCACATTTGTTTGCAAAAAAGAATTAGATGAGTTTCTACCCACATACATAAACTAGAAAGATGATTGATCTCTAATTGTAACTATCTAGAGGATATATCTTAATAGGTTAGATGTCTGATAATATTAATTTCTTTCATTTCCATTATTACTATCTAGAGGATTTTCACAATTGAAAAATCGATGGATTCATTTTACTTTTTATTTTATTGATTACATGAAATGTGTGTTCAGTAATTTCCTTTACTATGTTTATTATTCTCATTGTTTCATGATAGATTCTGCTATACTTTACCATTACGGATAATTTGACCTCAAACCATTATTATGTTTTATTTTTCTCATGATTCAAAGAAGTTTATTATGGCTAATATGTAGGGTCAATCTAGGAGAATAATACTGTTCTCAAAGACAATAATTTTAGTCTTTTATGTTTAATATATAATTATAATTTCAAATATGTACCTGGTTTACCAAGACTACTAAACTATTTGGTACTTTAGAATGATATTTCTTGAATCTTATTGCAATGTAATAAAGTAAGGCACCAGCTTCGGGCTACTGGAGTTGGGGTCTTTACATTAGTTTCCATGTCGGTCAATAAGGATGACCTAATTGAGTATCATAGGCTTGGGTATCCTAAGGATATTATTTTCTATAGATGTGAAGAAATGACTAGGAACTAGTTTATTTCATAATAAATATAAATTCTTTTTCCATTACTAAAATCATAGAAGACCCTTATCTCTTTTTACCATTGGTCTAGGAAAGGTTTTCTAATTCTATCTCTCAGAAGGAGGCACTAGGCCATTTGATACCTTCTCAGATGCTCCAACAACAACTATTACTGGTTTGAGGGTGAGAAAAAAGGAGTCTTCTGTAACATAGATTTTAACCATTCAATGGGAATAGTACAAGTTTTAACCTGAGTTTTCTGAAATAAATAATCTATTCATTGTTCTATTTCTCTAAATTCGTAGAATCTAACTAGATATTTCATTGGGATCCAAGTTTTTTTATTTTATCTTACATATTATCAATATAAATATCCATAAATTTATCATGTGATTGTGGGATCAAACCATTTAATCTAGTGATAAAGTCAGATAACCTAATATTTTTCATGATTGCAATTTGTGTTGTTAAAAATCAACTTTTTTCTATAGAATAAAGACAAATTGAAAAAGGAATGGACAAAGAATGCATTTCCAGCTAGTAAGGAACTTCTTTAGAAGGATGTAGTGCCAAAAACGGATTTCTCTACTAATGAATATAAAAAATAATCATATGGTTCCCCTATTTTTAGTCTTTATAGACTAACATTGGACTGAATTAGGATATAAAGTGTGTGAAATTATATTATAGGTCTACCTTGCTATAGAAGTCCCATAAGATAGTATTGCTGAAATTTTATGGGGGTAAAGTTTCATCCATCAATTCATGATATGTATTCCTTTTGGGGAGCACAAGGGAACACCTATCCTCAATTTCTTACATCAGAGTAGATGGTGACTTGATGGT
The DNA here is from genome assembly GCA_963277665.1 of Viscum album. Classification (NCBI taxonomy): domain Eukaryota; kingdom Viridiplantae; phylum Streptophyta; class Magnoliopsida; order Santalales; family Viscaceae; genus Viscum; species Viscum album. Next base: position 1,282,944,417 of record OY728153.1, read on the forward strand.
GTTGGGGAGTTATGGGGGAACCAATAATTGGGAAGATTCTCATGAATGAGGTGTAAGAAATTATTGAAATCATTGTATCATTTCCATATCATGCTGATTCTTGATTTGTTCCTAGACTAGATGGTCACCGTGATAAGGTGGAGGCTATCACTGTAATGGAGGAAAGTCATGATCATATTCAACCTCAACATTTAAATAGATATAGTGCATGGATCTTAACCTATGGTGGTTTAGAAATTACACTCTTTCATATGGGTAAGTTCTCTCTTTATGGGAGGGGTATGACATAATTTTATACTTGATGATGATACCGAGTGGGAATGTTGCACCTAAAAATTTTCCTTATTGATATATCTAGGTTTTTGTTTATTATTTTCGTATTGCACCAGTTGATCCTCTTTAAAGAGGACATCATCCCATCTACGCGATGAGTGGGATTTATCCACTATATTTTATTTTTCATTGACATGATTCCACTAAGGTAATGTAAAATAATTCTTCATAGGTTCTAGGTTATGGATCATTCACTGAATCTATGTACATAGAGCCTTATTTTTTACATCAACATCACCTTTTTGTTGACATAATATTTCCAAATTCTACATCTCAGGGTTTTCATATTGTTCTTCATAATTATCTAAATTTATTGTGATGAAATTAACTAAGGAATAATATTTGGTAGTAGTAATCCTGATACTCTCCAGGTAATAGGGGAGTTTAATACTATTCACCCATCCTTTTAGGGTTGAATCATGGTCATTTGCCTAACTCATGGGCTTACTAGACCATATTATATTATGAACCTAATCTGGTTTGATATCCATTTCTAAATGTTCCACTTATATTGGTATCTGAATATTGACCTTAAGGGAGTTTCTAATCATTCTTACCAAATAGGATTCGAGTGAAATATGGGTGTCTTACAGTGAGAGGAGCATCTAGGATGTTTTCTATTAGTATTTTACTCTTCACCCATAAAATACCAAGTCTATTTGGGGTGATTATAATGATAAAAATTCCCATATCTGTATGCTCTATGATTAATTTATTGCTAGTATTTCACTTTATAATCTTATTTTTAGGGTATATGGACTCTTAGTATGGAAAATTTGATAAAATACCAATGAACCTATAGGTTGGGGTTGATTTTGATTAGTCATCAAATTATGTAAGACTTGATTTGGGATGGATGACTCTACTAATGCATGTTTAGTTAAAACTATTCCCATAACTACATGATGTTCTCTCTCTTTGATGGCTTTTATAGCAATACCTACTATGATCTATCTCACTCGGAATAATCTCATGAAAACATAGGATAGGTGAAATGGTTGCATGTGATGGGATTCACATATTGTGGATATTTTTTGGATATTCTATGACTTTGGAATCAGCGACTGAGTTGTTTTACCATTTGATTGAGATACCTAAAATAAGAGTCAATTCATGACCCCCTTTCTATATTCATGAAATATTTTTATCCTAAAAGAAGAGGATCTTCATTGTTTTGACCAATGGTCCCTTGCATTACCGAGTCCCATGACCACACATACAACTATGACATTAAAGGATACTGCATCTAGGTTGGTTTTTAGCCTAGGGCTAGGGTGATGTTCACTTCTTCATAATTTCCCCATCCATAGATGTAAATGTTAAAGATGGTATTGGTAATAAATCACCAAAGAGTTGTCTTTCTTTAGAGACAAACACATTGTAGGATTTTGTTATGAGTTTCTGATCATAGGTCATGGTCCATGATGAAGGTGACCTGGTCTAGCTGAAGAGTGTATTTATGAAAAAGATGTGTCCTTCATATGTTAAATAAGGTAGGTGTGAGGAATTTAACTTTTGATGGGTCTAAAACATATTTTGGTGTAGTTAAGGAATAAAATTATCCCATGGCTCATCTAGCGCCCCATAGTTGGGAGTATTTATGTTCCAAAAATATTTGGAATGTTTTTTTTATATCAGCCTATATATAACCACGCCGTAATTTTCTTTGTAAGATTAATATTCCTCCACATGTTCAGATGAAATAGGTCACTTCACTAGATCACCTAATAACTGAGGTGATAAGTTGGTAGTTGATAAGAAACTATATATAGTTATCCCATGTGTATCATTCACCACTCAAAATCGAGGTTTTTTTGAAATGGTGAAGAATTAATTTTCTAGGATATATATTACTATATTTGGGTTTTTTATAATATATGTTAGGGTTAGAATCCCTACGATCCATCTCCACACTACTGTGAGGTGGAATATCAAGGTAATTATCTACTTATTCTCTGGATGAATAGTCTATAGACCCTAAGGGTGTTGTATATATGAATTTTATAGCCTCAAGTAAACTAACATTTAATATATGAGGAATATAAGTCTCATTCAACATCATGGTAAGAATATGAAGATCTTCCTTATAGGATTGATTAGGGATATGAACCAACTACAAAATGAACACAAAAATATATTAGCAAACTTCTATCTCTATCAGAATATGATCATACAAATAAGAAATATATGGAGTTTTTTTTGAGCTATTGTATCATAAGAGGATATATAATCAAGCCTTTGGGTGGTTTCCATAATATTCTAGCTAGTCTTTTTTGAAGTATGGTTATGGGATGGGTTTAGACAATAATTCTCCATATGAATATATTGATGAAATTTAGGAATGGGAGTAGTGGTATGGGCCTCATTTTATATATACTAGAAAATATTTATGTATAGTCTTTCATCAAGGAAGTTAGGGATATGTGTATAGATCCCATAAGTTATTGTAATATGAAAAGTATCATCATCAGTAGATATTTGATCCTACCCTAAGGTGATTTCCAAATTATATCAATAGAAATTGGTTGGAGGTTAGATATAATCTCAAGACTATTCTTGTGGAGTAAAAAAATTGATTTTTTTGATAGTAATATGAATATGTCCTAATGTGACATTTAAAATATGTTGAAAATACCATGTTAAAATGGTAATATGAGCTTGGTCATGAGTATACCGATAATCCTTTTGAATGGGGATAAACATATGTGCTTTCTCCAGAGAAGCCACCAATTCATGTTGATCATGGTGATATGCTACTCTGGATGTTGGGATAGAAATATGGTCATATCTATGTATATGTAACAACATCATAATATTTAGGTTGAGGTGTTTTATCATTGATAGAATATAATTTCACTTTAGTAGAGTATGTGAAGGAATACAGGCATGTACATTCTTGATCATCAAGATACATTAGAACATGAATTCAATTGAACTATGGATATAAGGCCACTTATATCCACCTTTCATTAGTGGTAAATGATGATGGTATTCATTCATTGGGCATGGATTTGTGCATTAACCATGATTACTACCAAAATATGTGGCCAGACATGATCTAGGTGAGAAATGTTTATATCCATCCCACTGGTAGCTGGTAGAATATAATGGTTGGATTAATTAGTGGAAGTGGGGGTATTGGACCACTCCCTTTTATATTACACTATACATGCTTGTTTATATCTCCTTGGTTCCCAGTTATGAGTTCCTAGGATACTGAACAATTAGGTAAGGAAACCAAAAAGAAAATGGGGGCACTGGTTGTATGAAACGGATTATGACATCTAACTGGACACCTCATAGGTACCTTATGAACTAGGAGTGGTCCATAGTTTACTCCTTTATTCTGATTTATAATGTATGGAAGCTTATTTAATTTTCTCTATAGAAATAGACGTCCAAAATTGTTGGTAGTGGTGATAAGAACTGCTAGTTTTGTTATAACCTTCCCAGAGTGAGGTGGGATTACAGGCTTTAGTTCCTAGATGCCTCTACACATTATGTTTAGAGTTAGTAAAATACCATGTTAGTTTTATTCCTAGATCATTCCATTATCATCCATGTACAGAATGTTTTAATTGGGCAATTTTGTTTTTCAACCCAAAGTAATTTATATTGTAGCATCTGTTTTAGCACAATTTCTTAATGATTACATAAATCCTATTCAATGTGATGTTTTTGATAATAGTATCTTCCATCATAAATATAACAAGGTAAAAAATTTACAAATTATGTCATGATCTTAATTATGAAATAAACTCAATTATCTATGCACAAGTAACACAAATTTTCATTATTGTTGTCAGTTTGATCATTTCTCTTCTATGAAATGTGAATGGCGAAATGGGTTGTCTAATGGGAACCCATATTACATTTCATTATTAGAATATTCACATTGGGTTTTCTGTTTTATTTCGTAAAATTCATGTTGTATTTCCATGTTTAGGAAACAAGATGTATGATGCCATTGGTGACTTAGTTATTCTATTATCACATGTTTTTACATCAGTTTTTACTTCTTGGATTCACTAAAAAATCAATTTATTGTACTCATTATTCTTGATTATACATGATTAAGAATCATTTAATAATGATTCACTTCATATTCATCATTATTTTTTTCCATCAGATACATGATAGCTATCATGGTTTGGGAAATAAGACTCTCGACTCATATGGTCACTATGTTAAACTTTTATTGCATGCATTCATGTTAGGTTTTCCATTATTGTTTATCGATAGAAGTAAGTTTTGTAATGCCTAATGCATGATTGATATTTTTTGATTCTAATTTCAAAATAATTTTCATTTGGTTCTCCATTTCGTATCTGTCATTGAAAATCCTAATGGATCCCATATTTATAACAAGTTATTGACCTTATTTCCAAATTCATGAAATCATTTAGAGTTTCAATCATAATGATGCTTAGGAATTCACATTGTTCTAGGGGATGGGGGTCAATATCATCATACCATTTTTGGGTGAATTATTTCCTACTAAATGACTCTATTATAGATTTAAGATATATTCATGAACCTTTAACAAATATTGGTATGATACCTTTTACCATATTAAAGCAATTTGGTGTTGAATCCATGAACATTCAAGAAGGTGTATTATTAATGATCCTCTTTGTATATACCATAGGTTATTCATATGGTTCCCATTATTTTATTATCAATGAGGGATTTTTGTTTGTTTATTTTCATATGACTAAGAACTATCGAGTTTAATACCATTTAGGAAGGGTATTTGTGTATCTATATTGGGATTGAGCCTCTAAGAGGTATTCTTCTAAATCTTTGAGGGCTGGAATAAAATCTAATGAAATTCTTTACGACCAAGCCTTGATGTTTCAAATCATGTGAAGATTATGTATATGAGTGAATTAATGAATTTTTTATTAAGCTCAAGAAATAATAAGGTGTCATATATATCCTTCTTATTAAAAAATAACAGTCTTTATAGTTTGTCCTATCATCAACTAATTGATGGGTGGGGATAGATAATTAGTTCCTACAAAGATCATTTTACAAGAGTTTATCAATATGGGACCACTATAGGGGCCTACAACAAGGTATATCCCAATTTATATAGTAATTTGTATGATTATGTTTTGAAGGGATTACACACTATGATTTCCTGAATATTTGAGCAGAGCATACACATTGAGGTTTCCCTTTTATTTTTATTTTTTATGAGTCTTATGAAAATATATTTGAAAATCCATAAGATCACATGAGTCACAATCATTGTTAGAAACAAGATATATAATTTGATTATATTCACAATTTATAGATTTTGGATTACATATTGATGCTATAAATATGTAATGGTTGATATATAACATGGGATATAGTAAGGAATCCTACATATCCTACTAATGAATGGAATTAGAGTCATCACAGTTCAGTTACATTTAATGATCTTCTAATGGATGAGGAATAATGGTAAAAAATGGGATGAGTCTTATTGACTAGAGTTAATGTAATATTTAGGGACATACACCAAATTTGATTTGAGCGATATATATCTAAACATTATCCTCTAACTAATAAAGAGTGAGGACCATGAGTGGTTTGTTGAGAATGTTCGGATGACATTAGGATCCAATATTACAAAAAATGCTGGATAAGAGATTGAACCTGGTACATTATGGAAACTTCCCGCATAAAGGAAAAATTCGTGACCAAATTATCATGGTTGGGGGTTCACACAGTTTGAGGGTACATATATAAGTACTCATGCTAAACAAGGTTGATATGTCTGGGGTTTTCTCATGTCATATCAAACTTCTATGAATATATCTTACTAACTCGTATAAGGATGTTTTTCCAAAAAGTATAACATGTTTTATGTTGTTTGAATGACATTTCCATAGCCTTTCCATGAACTTGGATGACATTTCCAAGGGCATATCAAGAATCTAGCTAACATATATGGGGTATGATGTATGATCAAAGAAGACATGTGTAAAGCATTCCATATGATCATGCTAAAAAATATGAGGGATGTCTCATGATTTTAATGGAATGTTAATGGATTAAAAATTAACCTATATTACATGTATAAGGTGTCTTAGGTGATCCAACTAATATTATGGAGTTTTCTCACATCATCTAGCTGAAAGCTCTGATGACTATTGTGTCATTCACCTAATATGTCCATGAAATTATTATGAATCTATCTGACATGACCATGTTGTGTCATGTGATCTAGATAAGGTGATATATTGATTTAACATGATCCAACTAAAATGTTTGAGGGAAGTCATGTGATCTAAATACAGTGTATGAGGGATATCCTATGATACTATATATCTGATTAAGTATTTTTCAGTAACCTAGATATCCTATCCAGCATGTGTCATGTGATCATAGAAATGATCACATAAGGAACCTAATTTATTTTAGTTAAAAATATCATATCTTTCATCAAATTATGTTTTCTTCATTTTCAACATTCTTCTTCTAAACTTTTCAATATTTATTATTCATTTTCCTAATGAGGCATCACATGATAAAGATGACTTGTTGAATTTACTTTGTGTGATCCAATTAGATTGTTTGAAGTTATTTTTACGATCAATGTTACTATAACATGAATCACATACACTTAACATGAAATCCATTATGTTTTTAAACTGATTTTTTTAGGTAGAATACATTTGTTACTATGCATCCCATTAATCAGAAAATTTCTCTCTTGCCTCTAGGTGTGTTTTCACAGTTTTTCAATGGGGATTTTATATAAATCACCAAACTAAATCTAACCTCATTTTATTTTATATCAAATCTCATATTTTAGTTTGAGTCGGTGGAATCAAGGTTCATACTAGTTGAAAATATATCACATGTTTCACATGATTCAATCGCATAAAGTCAATGAACTCATCATTTTGTCTGATCATAAACATAGAACCTATTATCTCTTCATCATTACCATGTTTATGGAACCAATCGATTTCAATAGAGAATTTTCATGATTCATTGGACATGCTAAATGGGTTTCACATGATCAAATTGACAGATCAATGAGACTTATCATGGTTGTGTTGACACATAAAAGGGTCTTATTTTGATTGGTCTATAACATCTAGGGCCCTTTGTGAGATCAATATAGTGTGTCTGGGGCCCTTCAAAAGATTAGGCTAGCATGTTGAAGGGAATTTGATGATCAACAAACTGATCAAGAGAACCATGTATTCCCTTCACATGATAAATATTATAAATCTTGTTCACATAAGGTTCTCTCCATTTTTATCTTTTATCACATAATCCCCTTGAGAGATTTTTACATTTTAATTAATAGACATGTTGCATGATCAAATTGACGGTCTGGAAGCCTTTATAAGATTCTGAGGCCTTGTTAGAGGGTCTTTGTGAGATCAGGGGGCTTGTCTTATGGATTTATTATGATTAATTTATAGATCAAAGATAACACATTACCCCTTCATGGTATGAACCTAGGGTAATTATATCATGAGTCCTAATATAGGTAACATGATTCACATTCTCTATAAAATTAATCTCAATATATCTATGCTTCTCAATTATTTCATTTTTGGGGAACACAATTCCAATGAGTGGAAAAACTATTTTTTTTTGTATTTTGAAAAGAAATTCACATTATGGTTAAGTGGTAACTGATCATGTAGAAAAAAATAAGAGGTATCATGTCTAAGGGGATCCACCGTTTTAGAAACAAGCTAGATCAATGTACCAAACAACAAACTACCTCGAGCCATGACTGACCGAACACAACGTACCAAATAAATATGAACAACCCAAATCACATCATAAAAAGAAATAGATAAGATAATCAACATATGATCCTTTGAAGTAGGATGATTGATGGTGAGGGATTCATCAATGGATATTCAGAAGGAGGAACCATGAGACCACTAATTCTCTATGGACGATGCAACCAACTGGAAGAAAAATCGAATAGTTCTACTTTCACCAAATCCACCAACATAATCCAAAACATCATGGAATCTATCAAACTCAAACAAATTGGGGTTGTGAATGAGGGATATTGACTAAATTATAGAAAAAAATAAAACAAAGAACTATATAGGAACAAAAAAAGGAAACAAAAGGCATTGTAGAGAGAATTAGAGGGGAATCAAACAGTGAACTGTATGGAAGTCACTCCTAATAAAAGTTATATTTAAATGAATATATGTAACATCTAAGAGATGAAAAATTTACTGGGATTTAAATTAATCCTAATAGAATATTTGAGTTTTCTTTCATTGGATTTTACAGAATGAAATTATGATGTTCTAATATATTAAAATGGTTTCCCTATGTTTCTATTAGTTTTGATAGTTCGTTTGAACATGATTTCCTTCACATTGATCATGATAGTTAACTCATATGACTGTTTTATACTTACATAAATCATGATTCATGATCAAGTTATTTATTTTTATCAATTCTTATATATTATTCTCATGAACATGGATTATTTTTTCAAACACTTATGATCGTTTTGTGCACACAAATTATATTCAAACGATGATAATGTTTATCCTTACTATGTTTTTACCTCACCCTTCATATGTTATCATTTAACAATGTCATGAATATTGATATTATATAAGATAAATCTACAATGTTATCATTTATGAATACTTTTTTTGGATTTTGTTAAAGAAATATTAGGTAATAAGAAAATATATATATACTTGCAAAAAATGAAATTTGGATGGAAAGATATGGTTTTATCTATGTAAAGTTATTTTCTTAATGTTATAAAACTATAAAGAAATTTATGGGTATGTAAATGGTTCAATATTTCCATTTTATTTTGTAATTATAGATGGTTAAAACTGAGAAGCATATATTAGTTCCAGTGTTGGAAGTGTAAAGAATATATTTTTAGCACCTGATATAGGTGTGTGTGTGTCTTGAGATGTCTCAATTACCACATGGTCATACCACATGTTGGATGAAGTACAATATAGAGTTTATATTACTGATGTGTTATGATCATGTGTATATACCAAGAGGGACTACACCACTAATATTTTATTGAAGTAATATCTAATGTGGTTGGACCTCACATTGTCCAATGATAATGCGGAGAATCATTAAATGATGCTCATTCACCGCATGGTTGGAACTCTTGTTGGCTAGGGACCTCATAGTCTTTAGGGTTTGACATCAAAATATCATTGAGAACTTACAGGGCCCAAGGATCCATTTTCCCATAATCTAAAATATATTTTAAAATATTTGAAATCTGATTTTTTTTTTTAATTTTTCTTCCAACATATTTGTCTTTTAGACATTACAGGCATTACAAAAATGCCACCCATTGAGTTTGGTTTGTTCCAAATGATTACCAGTTGATTCAAAGAAATTAGAAAATCATGAATATTTATCTATTTTATACTTCTTGGTGGGAATCTAGGATGTGACCTAATAATTTCATAAAATTATATTATATATTTTTAGCTTATTATTTAATACATGATATAATAAAACATCCCCAAAAAGATAAAAGTTTAGAATCTTTGGAGATAATATACATAATAATATTATTTTATGAAATATATTCAATATATAACATTAATAGTTTATAAAAACGCACACACCATAGACATAACCTACTTAAAACAATTCTTTAGGGGTAGGGGAAATAGAACATAATAAAGGGATATCTCAAATTCTGAGTAAGGGTAAACATAATACATATCATTCAATGAATATTTTTGAACATCAATCTTCACTCACAATAAAATCATTGTAGATAGAGCCCCTTACTAAACTAATTTCACTACCCATTTTGGTCCTTATTATCATAGGATATATGCAACATTATTTAAATGAATTAGTGGGAAATATAATTCATGTCCCATTGGTAGAATATTGAAAATTTTACATATATGTGAAGCCAAACCATAAAACATACATTACATCGTTAAACCAAAACCTATCGAAAGTAAATGAGTTTTATAAAAATTTCATTATTCTATCATATCATAATAAAATAAAAAGTATCATGTTTTGATAATGGGTTCATAAAAAATTAATTTACCCATGTGAAGGAAATAGTATTCATAGAATTATCTATATATCATCTTTATAATTTGACATCTAATCAAAGAAAGTTGATAGTATCATAAATCCATATTTCTAGTAGAGTATAAAAACCCATATAAGATATTTACATAGTAGAAAAGTACCATTAAAATATCATTCAAATAATTCTATTAAAACATAAGAATATATCATTTTCTTTTGATAACATTTAACATTAAAATACCATGGATATTTATAATATACATTTCTTTGAAATTTAGAATGAAAATTTTTAAATTAATTTTCAATGTAAAGAATGATCATGATGAAGGAAAATCTGTTCAAATTGTATGTGTTAAAAAAAATTCCTTTCATGCTTTTGTAGAAATTCAAAATTGATTTAAAAAAAAAATTTAGAAATATTACATTTTAAAAATTCTGATAAAAAATAAATTTATTTTAAAATGAAATTTTTAAAAATTCATAAATTAGGTAAGATATTTCATAAAAACATTAAAGAGTATCCCAATAGGAGAAAAATCATATGAATGAAAGGGGAAATAAAGAGTGTATGTTAGACTACATCATGGTGAAATTCCTTCGTTCCACTCCGCTCTACTCCTAAGCGATGCCCTAGTAGCGACAATGGATACTTCTTGGGTACCTCCCCCGCCAGAGGGAGAGGGATCTCTCTCCATGGGAGACTGTCACTCAATCGTCCCCTTCTTTGGTCCCGAATATATTAACCCTTTTCACTTCATTTCTATCATCCCTAAAGTTTCTGATTTGTTTGAGGGTTTTTTGTTTCTATCGATCTCGACATCTGAATTCATTGTCACTGAATCTCATCTCAACTTTATAGTGGTATCATGATTCAAGCTTCATCGACCATTAGTGGATCTGTTTGACCATTTTTTTTTTGATTTGTGGGGTTTGTAAGAGTGAGCTACTGTCGACCTTCTCAACCACACACAATTTAGGATTCGCTTTGCTTCAGAGCATAATATGATACAAGCCTGGTCCTGCGCTCCTCATATCTACAATGGATCTCATTTTTTATTTTTCAAATGGTCAGTTGACTTCTTCATGAAGTGTGACTCTTCTAATGCGGTGATCTGGGCCATTTTTCCAGAGCTTTCACTCCATTTCTAGAATACCTCTATTATTCAGATTCTAGGTAATTTAGTAGGAAGCTTTCTATGTTTTGATTGTAGAACATGGTCTGTTTACCACCCGATTTCCCCATGAATATTCATTGAAGTTTATGTTTCCAAAGGATCATTCAAATTCATATGGATTTTTATTAGTGAAGTACTTCAGTATAAACAACCTGTTGTCTTTGAGAAATGGGTTGATTTATTGTTATCGTAAAACAAGCTGGGACACTGGAAGGAAGAGTGTAGTCATGGAAATGGAAACAATATGCAGATGAAGGAGGAAGAGGGGCTAGGTCCTATTATCAATGATCAGACAACTGTGTTGGATAGTAGTTTGAAGGACCATATGGGAGGGGATTCCTTTGGTTCCCCCTAGTGGACCACTTAAACAGAATGGATTCAGGTTGTATTCACATCTAGAAGGAGGAAAGACCTGTCAATCCTAATCCAAATATGGTGAACATATTCAATAGGCTGAGAAACAACTTTTCCAGGAATAATCTATATGATCAGGTTGTTCTGGGATTAGGGGTTACAAATGTAGATGATCCTATGTAGTCAGAGTCTACTAGGATTCCTTCTTACGTAGATGTTACATGGATTGGAAATGGACTTGAGGAAATGGATAATAAGGGTCCTAATTCTTAGCTACAGGAAGTACCAGGAGAGTTGGGGAAGTGGGTGAATGGTGGGGGGAAGAGAAAATCATAGATTGGTTTTATCCTCAATTAATATTAGTAATCGTCTCAATGGTTTGGAATGTGATAATCTTGATCATGAGCCAAATGGTTCAGGGTGTTTCTCAAGGCCAAAGTTGGGGTGGTGAGAGAGTGATGGACAACTCTCAGAGGATAGTGCAAAGGGATTTAGTAGAGGGATTAATAGTCCATGGAGAAAGAAGGTATAGATAGAATACATGGACCCGAGTAGCTACAGTGTGATAAAGAGGAAGAAATCCAAAGGCCACAAGGACTATTCATACCTAACAAGACCTATGGAGAAAAGATTAGCTAAAAAAGGTGGGAACAAGGTAATGGAGGGTGATTCATCTAATAATGAACAAGTGAAGGAGGCCATTTTGAATTTTGTGACTAAAAGTGAAATAGTTGATGGTACTAACTCTAAGGATCAAGTTCTTGATAAGAATATTGATATGGTCAAGGAATGATATCAGATCCAGGAAGACTTGGTGTTTTTTCTTGACCCTCTAACTACTCCATAGGGGTTATCTAGAAAGGAGGATGATGTGGGTGATATTTCTTTGGTAAATACATTTGGATCTTAGTAGTCTATAGATGTAGAGACCATGGAAAAATCATGGGACCTTTTTATGCACCCTGAGGAAGAGATGCTAAAGAAGGTCTTGATTATTCATGCTTCTAATGAGGATGTAGAGAGGATGAATGAGAGACTGATTCAAGTGGACACAAACAAGTATCATGGTGAATGGATTGAAAATCAACATTTATTCATGACCAGAGGCTTCAATTCTAAGAAGATAATAGTTGAAGAGTTTTTCCAAACATTGGACAAAGTGGCCTATCAATTTGAAGATATTATCAAAGAAGAACCCAATAAAAAGGTAACAAAACTATCTTGGAAATTATATAGGTAAGAAGCATCCAATAGGTTTATATTGGTGTTTAACAATTTTTTCATTTGCTATAGTGTTTTCCACTAATGTTTGAACTTGAAGGTTTCATACTATTTCCATAAAAGTGTTATTTTAATAAAAATTTAACTTTCAGTTTGTCAAAGGGGAAATAAGGTTAGATTTTCATTAAATACATTTTTAGATACTTTTTTGTTATCAAAGAGTGGAAAATAAAATTAATACATAAAATAATCCCAAATAAAATGAATATATGATAATATTAAACATTAAAATAATTTAATCTATATTATATTACCTTTAATATAAATTTAGCACATACATTGCTGAAAAAATTAGATTGTCTCATAAACCATTAAATAAAATTCCATATTAATTTGTACATGTTTAGATATATTTTATAATAAATATATATTTATTATAATTATTTGAAAGAACCATATTTATACAAAACATACTATATATCATTCATTTATAATTCTTATTTATCATTTTGTTAACAATTGCATTATTAAAATGAACATTCTAGTGAAAACTAGTGTCTTTTCCATGAATTATTTAGATCAATGGTTATAGTACATGATCCTTGTTCATGGTTTCAATATTTATAGAAAAATAAAAATAGAATAAGAATCATATTTATTCCTTACATAAACTTTATTAATTACTCATATATAGAAGTGATGGAAAACCAATTACATCGCTGCATGAAGGTGGTTGTCCACACATACACACAAGGGACATTATCATTATCTAATTAAAGGGAAGGTAATAAGGTAGTTAAGTTCATATAAAAAAATAAAATATTTATTTCAAAATTATAATATATAATCATTAAATAAATCATAATAACCATCCGTGAATGATGGTGATGGAGGATTATATCGCTTTGTGAAGTTGATAGTACAAATGTACCCTGGAGTGATATTTCCATTTCCCATATTATGGAATGGAGTTGAAAAATGATTGATCCATCATAATAATAATAATTTAGTGTATTTTATATAATGGAATAATTATTTTATAATGTTACCATATATTCAGAGGAGTTCAAAGGAGAAATAAAATTCAACGAACACTGTTAATAATTATTCCTCTATATTTGGAAACATATTTTGGATTATGCATGAATCATTTGAAGGACTGAATTGTGATCAAAAAATGACCACAAGGAAATGGGGGTAGATTTTAGGAAAATAATTACATAGTTCAATTAAATGTTTTATTTCTCATGGAGTTCTTCTAAGATATGAGTGGTGGAATCCAATTAAAGGGAGGGGGAGAAAAATTTAGAAATTTTCAATCAATTGAAATATAATAATGAATTACTCATGTAATGTATATCCAAAACTCAAAAGAATAAAATATAGAAATTATAAGGTAAAATACCATAAAAAATTATAATTATTGAAAGAGTTTGGTGATATATTAAACCTTATATCTCAGGTTAACCCTCTAGGTAAAATTGTTTTAACCGTAATAGTAGTAACAAATTTTTATTGTTTTTTAAAAAATTTATCAATAAAAAAAATGTTGAACATATTAAAATACATTAATTATGATGATTTTAACTATTTAATGAATCCAAAAAAGATTAATTTATAGAAGTTTCATAAATTCAATTAAAAAATTATTGTCAAGAAAAATAAAAACAATTTTTGACAAATATATTTGAAATCAAAAAACCGTATTTAACTTTATTTTGTGCAAAGTAAAAACTATTATATGGGTGGTAAAATATTATATTAAATATATAATAAAAATATATCATTAAATTAATTTATAAATTGAGATAAATTTAATTTATTATGATTGTAAAACATCATGAACATACAAAATGTATTTCATAAAAACATCTCTTTATTATCTTCAAATGATTTAATTTTAATTTCTAAATAATTAATAAATAAGGATATAATTTTATTGATCTGTAAACAATAAATTTTTATAATTTATTTAGTCATATCCACACCTTCGATTCCAATGGATAAGACAAAATTGTCACATTAAATAATAATATGTATATTGTGGTTTGTTTAAATTTAGTGTTATATATAAAGAAATATATAAAAGAAGTATTATTTATTATGAAATAATTATATCATATAATATTGGTTTGTTAAATTCACCCCCATATAAGAATTATCAAAAAAAATTCCATAAATCTAATATAAAAAACAAAGGATAGTTTTACCTCATCACATTTTTGGGTTCCCAATTAGTTTCCACAAATTTATGGTTTCCCAACGGTCTTATTTTAAAAAACTTTCTATGTTTTATTTTTAATCTCGATTAATCATTCCTCATAATTGAGATCATGATCTAGTGGTATGAAAAATATTTTTAATACACATGGAGGGTCAGTTATATACTTCATCTTGAGAGATACAAGGAACATAATGTGAACTTGAGAGAGATTTAGGTGAAGTGTTAGGAGATATGTAATAGTCTGTATATGATTAAGAATTTCTAAGGGAACAATATATATTGGGATCATTTTTACCTTAGGTACAAATATAAAAACCAAAATCCATAGAGAATTCAATGGAATAACTTATCAATAAATTCAATGCCCATATATCACCGACAATTTATATCATTACATTTCTGTCAACTCCGATTTCCTTGATGTGCAGTTGAATAGTTGTAACCTTCTCCGCCATTTTTGAAAATTTCTAAGTTGTCAATTTATTTTTTTGATCCAACTTCATTAAAAAAAGACGGATTTATTCACTTCTTTATATAGAGGTATTCATGGGGATCCATCATAATTCTCATATAAATGAAAGTATTATAAAAAAAATTCCACTAAAAGAACGTGTTAGTCATAACCACCATTAAAACCCATAGAAATATATCTCAACAGGTATTATAAATCTTGAACATTCTTAGTAGAATGAAATTCTCTCATATGATTATTTGATGTGTTTAACGTCATCTATGTATCCATAACATGATAAAAACTTCTCTAGAACATCAATGAAAACCTATGATCCCGATCATATACAATTAAGAGTGGTTATTTATGATATTTCTCTAATTTGTTGATTTATATCTTACTATGGTGATTAGGATCAAAATATTATATGATGAAATTTAATTGTGCTAACTTCATTAGGATATTGACTACATCCCATATAACATTTTTCTTATTATATGTTTTTGGAATCCTGATGATGAAATCCATATCCATGGTAATGTTTTCCCAATTATATTATTATATGGTTAATAGTTGAAATACCCCAATATAATTTTTTATCTTACAATTAACTTTTTGATATACTAAGCATCAAAATACATAGTACTATATAACCCTTTCTATATTATCCCACAAAAAAAACTTCAGATCTCTATACATCTTCATACATCTATGATGAATAAATAAGGATGAACTATGTTCTTCAACCAATAGATAATTTTTCATGTATAGTAATAACATGAAGCACAATTAGTTAATGAAACCTATCTTTCCATTATAACAATGGTTGAACTTAGGAACCTTTCTCACCTTCTTCTGTAGAACCACATTCTCCTTCAATGACTTATTAATCCTCATATTTATGGATGATAAAAAATTCATAGGAGAAACATATTATCTACCCCATTTCACAATGATTCCATGAAATATATTATATTGAACCATAAATATTGGATATCTTTAATAATAAACTTGGGAAAACTAGCATTGTGGTTTTGAAAATGAGCATCATCCACCATATTATCTTTCCTATGGTGGTAGTGTATTGAGAAGTCATAATATTAAATCAAACACAACAATTTCCATTATAATATATTAAACTCTTTTTATGTGAATATATACTTTATTATTATATAGTTAGTATATATAATACTATTCACCATAAAAATAATGCATATATATTTTTTAGAGAGTTATTTAATTTTATAAGTTTTATATCCTAAGGTGGGTAATTTCTATCATAAATATTATATTGGTATGCAACCTAAATTATAACCATATCATTAGGAATTATAAGTCAACCTTGTCCCTTTTTTGATGCATAAATAAATATTAAAAAAACTTTTACACTTAATGGTAGTGTTTGTATAGTTGTGCCGACTAACATTTTAGTGACCCCTGAAATTTTCCTCACATTCATATTTCGAGTGGAACTTGTCTCCCAATTGATTAAACACAGTTATTGGTTTAGTCAGGTATGATAAATGTATGAAAAATCATTTTTATTATCTTGTAAACCCATGGAATCTATGGATATCAATTACCATGGTAAGTCTAGGGTATCATTTAATAACATATCTCTAAGATGGATACATTGATATACCCTCACATGAGATTATATGACCTAAGAATGAGACTTCTCATAGAAAAAAATCATGTCTTAAAAATTTAGAATAAATATTCTCCATACTCAATGTATTCAGTAGAATCATCAAATAATATTAATCCTCTTCCTTTATTTTTGAATATATAAAAATATCATCAATAAATAAAACCACTAAACGATTAATGTAATCTATAAAGGTTCTGTTAATTAAATCCATGAATATAGAAGGGGCACTGGAGAGACCAAATAGAATCCCCATATATTCATAACAACCATACCTCTTTTGAAAATATGTCTCGAATATTTCGTCATTCATGATCCTCAACTAATGATATCAAGAATTAATTTCAATCAATGAAATGTATTGATCTATGTAGAGTTGAACAAAATTTTAATCAATACTATATAATGATCTTGTTATATTATAAAAAATATATTCAAATTCTCATTGATCCATTATTCTATCTAACAAATATAATATCTTCACCACATTGTGATATAATAGTGCATAATAGTTACTAAACATGATTACTTATGAGTTCCTTCTCTAATTCATGAATCTTTACTGGGTCTATTATATATAGAGTCTTCAAAATATTTGTAGCAAAAGGTATGTGTTCTATTAAAAACACAACATCAATATTTAGTAGAATACATGGAATGTATTCAATGATTATATCATCATAAAGTTGAATAATAGACATATCATCGATATTATGTTTTTTCCCAAACATATGAGAAAAATATTTCTCATAAATAAGTAGTATGATTTATATAACTTAATTAATATACATTTGAAGTTCACAATAATCATTATAGTGAAAAATGATCACATTTTGATTTGGAATATCAAATTTGATTTCATATCCTCAAAAATTAATGTGGAATATATTTAAATAGATCAAATAAAAGCATAAAATCATTTCAAATTCAACTAGTGATAGAATAATAAGATTTTTTATAAGGACATTATGAAAAAATTCTATCAAATATGAGCTAAAAACTTAAGATGTGATCATAATACTATATGGATTTTTTCAACTAACTAGTAATAAATACACTGAGTCTTTAAAATGAAACCCTATGAATATTATTAAAATGTTATATGGTGGTCAGATCTTTAATTAGATAAACATTTTTAGTTCTATAGTGGATGGTAAGATACCATTCAACACTTTGTACTCATGACCCACATTAGAAGTTTTGGTTATATGATTATTAACTTTGACAGTGTGATTAAGTGGACTCTGAAGATGATTATTATCATTAACCCTTGAATATTACCAATGATTATTTCAATGTTTATTTTCCTTTAAATTATAACATTGGATGGTGGATGTAACATTTAATATATCTTATTCACTAAATCTTTTATTGAAAAGGATGTTCACATCATGTCAACATTATTTTTCATGATGGGATAATTTCCATTGGTAAAACATTTTCTATACCCCATAAGGAGAATCCCATCATGATTTCCACACTTTTGACATAAAGGAATATTATTTTTGTTTCCTATAATGGTATTATTATTGGAAATTCTTGAAATTTCATTATTCTATTTTTGTCATAACAAACTATGAGACCATTGAGAGTCTCCAATTTAAAAATACAACTTGATTGAACATAGAATTATTCATTTATATCTATCACAATATCCTATATGAAATTACTTTTAAATAAATTATCTCATGCAATTAAGGAATAATCCAACTTTTCTATACTGATGGATGATAAATTAAAATCATACCTTGAAAGTGTAGTGATGTTATACTTATAGGTTCTAAAATATTCATTATCCTTCTCATTTAGTTTTAAAATTCAATTTCCATTTTCATGATAATTTTTTAATGAAAATTCATATTTAAAAATAACATATTAAACTCTTACCATGTCATGGAGTAAATTTCAACATATTTCCTTATATTAATTATTTTTCGAACCATTTATTTGATTACCCATGCAAATGATATACTTCCAATATATTGTTTTCAGAACACTAGAGAGTGGAAGTTAACTTTTTAATGGTGCTGATCTATTCTATAGCCATTAGTGTGTTAGAGGAACCATTGAATGAAGGTGTGAATTTATTCATAAAAAATTCAATATTGATATTTTATTTTCTTTTGGTTTTTGGAATATCAGAATGATTTATGTTACTGTTCATAGCTTGAGAGATTTGGGTGAGCATAACTAAAAGATTTCACAACCCATCTCTAATTTGTATTTTCATTTTCTTAATGATGGTTGTTTCCTTCCTTGGGATATTTGGCATGAACATGATTCCTTTAATGTCCATGCATTGAATACGAGTAAAAATAAATGTTTTAGAAATAATTATCATATTGATTAATCCTATAATCATGAAAACTATTTTATTGGATATATGAATCATGACACCATGATTTCAATCTTTGTAACTAAAGTATTATCTAAGGTCATTAGTGGTTATATTCTATCCAGATTCTTAAAAATTATTCCTAATAAAAATGGTAATTAACCCAATAATATCAAATGGTAGTACCCAGTATGGTGTATAACCATAGTCCCACTCTTCAGGAATTGGTGATGATCGAGTCAATAACCAATCATCCTCTTTCAGAGTTGTTACTAGAAGGTGATTCTATGAGAAAACCACACCCACATTCTAGTATCCAAAAATGGATTTATATGATAAGAAAACAAATGTAGAGACCCGAAGAGTAATGTACATGGACATTACATTACTTTTGCGGAATACTTAATACATAACAAAAACAGACACACAAGGATCGTAATAGTTTAGTGTCTTTGGAAACTTGGAACGTAATCCTATAATCGTGGTGAAAGATCTTCAACATCTCCTATAAAGATCTTCCCTTTTTTTTCTTACCTAAAACCTTTCTTTATATCCTGGAAAAAAACAAAAAAAGGGTGAGCTCAAATGCTCAGTAAGGGTAAGCATGGATAAAATAAAACATACTATATACATTTGAACTTAAAAAAACATGAACATTAAAAATCTTGGGAAACAACATAAAACGTGGAATTACATAAGGAATAGATCATAATGGAACATAAATCATGATAAAATAGCATGGGAATAAAACATGTAATTGTGGCATCACTTAATCACATGTAATTATTTCCATAGTAGCCAAGGCATTACTTCCAAGACCATCTTAGTGGACAAAGTCCCTTTCTGAATTGAGTTCACTCCTCGTTTCAGTCCTGTTTTACTGAACCGGTTTAACCCGCCATTCCAGCCATGTCTATCTCATGAGATATAAATCTTTACCCAATGCATAGAGGGAGATATAGGTCCCACCCATCTCATAATGAAATCATTCTTACCTGTGCCACAAAAAAACATACATCATTCATAATAACCCAATAAATAAAATGGGTTTCATAAACATCATCCAATCATTACATAATCCATATAAAAGAAATGGATATCATTTCATAATAAGAGAAGTGAAACCATGTAAATCATAGAGACATTATACTAGAAACATACACATATGAAATAATGTCATCTTAGATGAAAAATGGTTTTGATAAAACACTTGAAATGAATTCTTGAGGAAAATATCCTTTTTTCTTCAAAATCATTTTCTTTTCAAAAAATGTCATGAAATTTTAAAAGAAAAGGATTATTTTGAAAATATTCATGAAATATTTTGGAGTAATATTCATGAAAACAAGGCTTTATAAAACTGTAAAAATCCTTTCATGCCGTATAAGTTAAAAAAACATTATTCTCGTACTTTTGTCAGAAAAGTCAAAAAGTACCTCGTAACGTAAACAAAAGAAAGATTCCTTAAATACCATGTAGTAAAAGTCAAGAATGGGTAAAAAGGACTTTAAAAATACATGAAAACAATTTTATAAAACATGGACATGAATGATTGAAATAACCCTAGTAAATACTTACGAATAAGTAATCTCGGATAAAAATGAGATTTGCAAAATTATCCCTTACCTTAGGTCTGATTTTCTTCGTAAGTGTCCAAACCTCCTGTATAATGATTTAAATAATGTTATTGACTTATTACAGAATCATATTAATTGTTATTATATCATATACGGTTCACTTATGACTTTATATTACCCTTTCTTTTTGTAAATTCATGTTAAAGTAGCGTTTTGGGTAAAATCATCTCATTTGTCGTTCATGTTTTAACTTGTAATTATTAATATGATTACTTGGATCATGATTACTTATATACAGAATGTAAAACATAATTTATATATAATATATATTCAGAATATACATATATATAATATATCGATAAATGGAAATAAATACACCGTTCGTGGAGACGGTAGGTCGTACGTACGCATGAACGCTGTTTTCGTCTCCTTATTGAATTGAATGGAATTAAGTAGATGAAATACATATATATATACATAAATCCAGTATCATTATTATGTCATATATTTCATGATTACTTATTATATATACTTTATAATCATTCACGAATGGTTAAACATTGAGAATGAATCTCATCGCGTCGTGGAGACGGTAGTCCGTACGTACGCACGAGCGATGATATCATTTCCATAATTATTGAATTGAATTGGAGTGGATGATACAATATATAAGAATTGGTATGATGTTGTAATAACTATGTATAGTTGTTCTTTACACCATTATACCCATCCATGTAAGGTGTTGGTGGAAAAACAGATTACACCAAGGCGTGGAGACGGTATTCCGTACGTACGCTCGTGCGGTGATTTTGTTTTCCGTAGGATGGATAGAAGGTGAAATGGGGTTGTTTCATATTTATAATAACAAATAAGTATATTAGTTATACTATTGTTATTACTTTATAATGAAACAACTAAAGAAGAGGAAGTTGAAGAAGAAAGTAGCTTGAAAGAATCGGGAGAAGAAATTACCTCTTCTTCGATACGCCTCTTTGAAACGTCCTCTTAGGGCACAAAGATTGGTATTTCAAGTAGAAAAAAACCTCTATAATGTTTCTAGGGAAGTGGAGAAGATAATTTGGCAGGGGTTGGCCGATCTTGAAGGCTCAAATTGGTGTGAGGAGGAGAGGGATGAGGTTCCCTTTTATAAGGGAGGAGAGGGGCACCTTTGGAATTCTTAAAAATATTAATTTATAATAAATCTAACCCCACTTAAAAACCTCCAAAAATGACTCATATTCGAAGATTAGATGGGATAGGGTTGTAATTCATCAACCAATCAAATTTAGACATGTTTGGATCTTATTTTAAACCTTATCATTTTGATTTATCCTTATTTAATCTATTTAAGTTTATTTGTGGTAATAAAATTCTAATTTTTAAATTTTAAAAAATAATTACTTATTTGTTGTGAATTTTCGATAATTGTTTACTTTCAAACATTATAGACCACATATATTTAAATTTATAATTTTTAAATATTTTTTTTATTTTTAATTTTTTTTATAATATGTTATTTTTATAAAATAACAATAGTGTCAATTTTTACACTATTAATTTATTTGAATTTCTATAAAATATATACAGAAGATATGTTCAAAATAAAAGATTTAATAGATTCATAAAAGGTCATATGTATCTATAAAATTAGTGGATAACATTAAATAGTTCATATAATATTTATTTTATTATTGTTAAAACCATTTATTTGGTTTATCTCTTAATAAAATAATTACTACAACATTTTTGTATAATTATTTAATATACTTATTTTTTGCCTAAAAATTTAAAATAAAATCCTATGATGAAGATAAATCTATTACCTTTGAAAATAATACTTTTATTCGAATTTACCATCTTAAAATCACAATATTTAAATTTTTATATTTATTAAATTATGAAGGTGGAAACATTGGAATCATTTAAAATAAAATAATATAAGTGTCATAATTGCTTGTATAAGACTCCAAATGGTCAAATATTCTACCATTGGATGATTATAGTTTAACTTTACAGGACCAATAAGTTTTGGTCAGGGTTTTGTGCCTTTTATGGTCACTATTAGTTTAATAAAAACTATATTATTGATTTTTCACTAGATAAATAATTTCTGCATCACTATTGTGTCACAATTAATGATAATTATTTAATCCCAAAAAATTCTAAATAAATTCTCATGAGGTAGATAATTTTGTTATATTTCTGTATACTATTAATGTTCGATGTTTCATGAAGTTTACCACTAACTTAAAATTATTATACTTATAGTATTTAAGAGAGTGACATGTTGTCACTTTCTTTGGTTTTAATAATAATTAAATTATTTTCATAGACAAAACTCCATTAAATGAATCTAATCCATCCCTTAGGTGATATGGGTCGACTTTTAGTCATCCAATAGGATTTTCCAAGTGTTAGGGTAATTTTATAATCTTATATTTACCCTTAATTACCCGATTTACCTTTAACTATAGTAAATAAAATTTACCATAGTTACTATTCACAATGCCCAAAAATAAAAAGTAGCTCATTAAAATAATTAGGACCCAATGATTCCAAATATGGAATCCAGTTTTCCAAATTCAATACAAAAAAGTTTCATAAATTAAATTAAAATTAATCCCGTTGTCGAAAGAAAACGGGTTTTTCCTTAAAACATTGCAAAAGATTGAATTGATTTAACCTACGAATTCAAGGTAAAACAAATGCTAATTACATACATTATATTAAATGGTAAAAATATATTATATTTATACTTTATAACCATTAAATATTATAATTTAACCATATAAGATATTACGATGATAAAATTTGTTTTTAATTAAAATAGAGCGTGTTTTTACTATTCATTAAAATATGAAAGTCATCAGAATAAAATAAAAAATTTATCCAAAGTAAATTTTTATTTCCTTATTCCAAAGAATAATTTTATTTTTTCAAATATAACTTATAAACATGTCAAAAACTATATTTAAAGTGGGTGCGCCATCAAAAGGCGGCAAAACTGCATTTTTTGAAAAATACTTATTTTACCCGAAATATTTATTTTGTTTTTATACCATGTTCTAGAAAATGTGTAAGATGATTAATAATGTTATAAAATTTAAATTTTAGTTAATACTATTCATAATGGCTAGTTCATAATAATATTATAATAATATATCGTTGTTTAGTAAAACTCGGTATTGCGTACAACACACGCTATCGAGGAAGGTCGTGATTGCGTGTAATGCAAGCCAAGTCAGGGTTGCGTGTTGTAAAAGAATCCTTAATTGTTTCATATAATAGAATCCAACCATATTTCATTTATAAATTTAATATATATATTTATATACTCAATGTTGAGTAGAATAACAATTATCAAAATTGTGTGTAACACGATCCAAGAATAGTGTTGCATATACTGCAAGCTAATACGGTGTTGCGTATGGCGCAAGGTAATCTTGGTGTAGCATACAACACAAGACATTAATGAAATTCAAAGAATATTTTTCATAAAATCTCGGGGTGTTATATTCTACCCCCCTTAAAATGAATTTCGCCCTCGAAATTCTTCGGGGTTATAAATGGTTTACTACTCGAAAGTTTGTTTAATATAAACCCACATCGTAAAAAGGAATACCAAAACATGGCTTTAAAAACTAAAGTATGAAATGTAATAGTTACCCAAATTAACTCATCACTGGGTTTCCACGTAGGACAACATAGGTGAAAATATGGATATGGAAGAAAAATCTAACCATCAAGTTCTGATGGAGAGTGGTAGAGAACATGGCTATGAAAAAGCCAACAATCAAAAAGCTATTGATTTGTGATGATATATGGTACCATCTGATTCATCAGATATAAGGGAGCTAGGACAACATTTTTGGTTTTCAAGATCATTTCCCTAAATTTGATGAATTAAAAGAAATACTTGCATGATTTTGGTACAATCTCACTGTTGTTCTTGAATTGAACAATTTCCACTTCATCCCTTAAAGGAATGAAGTTGAATTTGTTATTCGTGATGTGTTAGCAGATCATGTGATAGAATGATGGGTCATTACATCTCTTTCAAACAAAAGGTTATCAAAAGTTATAAGTCCATCTTATGGTTAGATTAAGCATATATGGTTCCAAAAATGAACTTATAATTCATATATCATACCGCTTAATAAAATAAAACTCGTTTCTACTAACCAGGGACTTCCTGTAGGCTAGTGGTAGGCGATAAAGGCCAGTCACACTTCGGTTGTGGGTTCGATTCTCACAGCCTTGTCCGACGCGATGGGCTGTCGCCCGTCCTGCAGGTTGTCCTTTTTCTAAAGCTAAATTACTATAACATCCCATAAATAATATCAAAAAAAGTTCTATCCTTAAACAATACTAACTTATTTCCAACATAATCCATTCTAATCTTTAGGCTTATCTAAAATACTTCGGTCCATGCTCATAGTATAAAGAAAACGATTACTTAAAATGTCATCAACCAAGCATGTGAATACCATCATTTATCCCCCATATATCTCGTTGGTCACATTCCAATCATGTGAATACCTTAATCATGTATTCTCTTGAAAAATGAATACCCATTAAACCTTAGTGAAAACATGAATGCTATCAAAAGTTAACTCTTTCCACATACCAAAGTCCAAAAATTCTATATACTCAAACCATGATATAACCTTCTCCTTATATTAGTCATGAGCTCATGAATACTATCAAACATTTAATTTTCTCTTTATCACTTCATTATGCGCATATCATATACATTCAAAAATATCAAAATAACCTTTCATGGATACTGGTACCATTAATCATACACTTTCAAAACTCAAGGAAAGACAACAGTGTAACAATCTTTAGATGTCTCTATATTCCATAGTACCATGAGATTACTTATATAACATTACACATGATAAACATGTAATCATTCCACTACATTCTTAAACCATTGACCGAGCTTCAACAATTATTTCATCTCACGTATCATTTGTAGTCTCTTCATCATCATCAACATAAATACTACCCATACGACCATACTGATTCTCTTCCTGAGACTTTCCCTTAGGGAATTGGTTTGAATAATGCCCGTACATTCCACATTTAAAACATTTAACCATTGTTGATGTCGTAGAAATACCATTATCCTCATCCCTGGTGTTAACTGAACCTTTTCCTTTGCACTTAATGGCTTTGTGTCCTTCTTTTCCACACCCAAACCATCTTACAGTTCCTTTGAAACATTCTCCTTGATGCCTCTTCCCACATTATTTACATAGGGGAAATTGAACTATCTTTCCTCTATGATCATCATGAAACTCCATCTTTCTCTTATTAGCCGAGTCAGGAAACTTACCAAATTTTACTTTATTGATCATATTATGAGATTGCTGATTCGGCATAATAATGATGTTTGGACTTCCAAATACCATTTCATTTGGTTTCTCATGAAGAATATCATTCCATTGTCTATTATATCCTCCATTATCATGAATCATCTTGTTTCCAGCCATTTTCTAAAACCCAAAAAGAATAGTGTGAGAGGCAAAAATCATGCTAGGGAAAGAAACATAGCAAAGGGGGAGTACCCTCAATATCTAACTTCTTAGGTTAAATTATAATATTGTTACCGTAGTTCTAGGACCATATCCTATACGTATACTTATCCTTAGGGACATCCCTAGACATACCTTAGAAATATCTCTAGGGATCTCACTAACGTTTTCGCATCCTAGTTTCCAAAGGTTGACTAAAATTTTCATCTGATACCAACTGTAGAGACCCAAAGATTAATGTACATGGAAATTACATTACTTTTGCAGAATACTTAATACATAACAAAAACATACACACAAGGACCGTAATAGTTTAGTGTCTTTGGAAACTTGGAACGTAATGCTCTAATCGTGGTGAAAGATCTTCAACATCTCCCATAGAGATATTCCATTTTTTTCTTACCTAAAACCTTTCTTTATATCCTGGAAAAGAACATAAAAAGGTTGAGCTCAAATTCTTAGTAAGGGTAATAATGGATAAAATAAAACATACAATATACATTTGAACTTAAAAAAACATGAACATTAAAAATCTTGGGCAACGACATAAAACATGGAAGTACATAAGGCATAGATCATAATGGAACATAAATCATGATAAAATAGTATGGGAATAAAACATGTAATTTTTGTATCCCTTAAGCACATGTAATGATTTCCATATTATCCAAGGCATTGCTTCCAAGACCATCTTAGTCGACAAAGTCTCTTTCTGAATCGAGTTCACTCCTCGTTTCAGTCCTGTTTTACTGAACTGGTTTAACCTACTGTTCCAGACATGTCTATCTCATGAGATATAAATCTTTACCCAATGCATTGGAGGGAGATATAGGTCCCAACCATCTCATAATGAAATCATTCTTACTTGTGCCACAAAAGAAAACATACATCATTCATAATAAACTAATAAATAAAATGGGTTTCATAAAAATCATCCAATATTTACATAATCCATATAAAAGAAATGGATATCATTTCATAATAAGAGAAGTTAAACCATGTAAATCATAGAGACATTATACTTGAAACATACACATATGAAATAATGTCATCTTAGATGAAAAATGGTTTTGATAAAACACTTGAAATGAATTCTTGATTAAAATATCCTTTTTTCTTCAAAATCATTTTCTTTTCACAAAATGTAATGCAATATTAAAAGAAAAGGATTCTTTTGAAAATAGTCATGAAATATTTTTGAGGATGATTCATGAAAACAAGGCTTTATAAAACCGTAAAAATCCTTTTATGCCGTATAAGTTAAAAAAACATTCTTCTCGTACTTTTGTCAGAAAAGTAAAAAAGTACCTTATAACGTAAACAAAAGAAAGATTCCTTACATACCATGTAGTAAAATTCAAGAATTGATAAAAATGACTTTAAAAATACATGAAAACACTTTTATAAAACATGGATATGAATGATTTAAATAACCCTAGTAAATACTTACGAATAAGCAATCTCGAATAAAAATGAGATTTGCAAAATTATCCCTTACCTTCGGTCTGATTTTCTTCGTAAGTGTCCAAAACTCATGTATAATGATTTACATAATGTTATTGACTTATTACAGAATCATATTAATTGTTATGATATCATATATGGTTCACTTATGACTTTATATTACCCGTTCTTTTTGTAAATTCATGTTAAAGTAGTGTTTTGGGTAAAATCGTCTCATTTGTCGTTCGTGTTTTAACTTGTAATTATTAATATGATTACATGGATCATGATTACTTATATACAGAATGTAAAACATGATTTATATATAATATATATTCATAATATACATATATATATATATATAATATATCGATAAATGGAAATAAATACACCGTTCATGGAGACGGTAGGTCGTACGTACGCATGAACGCTGTTTTCATTTCCTTATTGAATTGAATGGAATTAAGTAGATGAAATAAATATATATACATAAATCCAGTATCATTATTATGTCATATATTTCATGATTACTTATTATATATACTTTATAACCATTCATGAATGGTTAAACATTGAGAATGAATCTCATCGCGTCGTGGAGATGGTAGTCCGTACGTACGCACGAGCGATGATATCATTTCCATAATTATTGAATTGAATTGGAGTGGATGATAAAATATATCAGAATTAGTATGATGTTATAATAACTATGTATAGTTATTCTTTACACCATTATACCCATCCATGTAAGGTGTTGGTGGAAAAACAGATTACACCACGGCGTGGAGACGGTATTCCGTACGTACGCACGTGCGGTGATTTTGTTTTCCGTAGGATGGATAGAAGGTGAAATGGGGTTGTTTCATATTTATAATAACAAATCAGTATATTAGTTATACTTATGTGATTACTTTATAATGAAACAACTAAAGAAGAGGAAGTTGAAGAAGAAAGAAGCTTGAAAGAATCGGGAGAAGAAATTACCTCTTCTTCGATACGCCTCTTTGAAACCTCCTCTTAGGGAACTAAGATTGGTCTTTCAAGTAGACAAGAACCTCTAAGATGTTTCTAGGGAAGTGGAGAAGATAATTTGGTAGGGGTTGACCGATCTTGAAAGCTCAAATTGGTGTGAGGAGGAGAGGGAGGAGGTGCCCTTTTATAAGGGAGGAGAGGGGCACCTTTGGAATTCTTAAAAATATTAATTTATAATAAATATAATCCCACTTAAAAACCTCCAACAATGACTAATATTCAAATATTAGATGAGATATGGTTTTAATATCATCAACCAATAAAATTTAGACATGCTTGGAGATTTTTTTAAACCTTATCATTTTGATTTATCCTTATTTAATCTATTTAAGTTTATTTGTGGTAATAAAATTCTAAATTTTAAATTATAACAAATAATTACTTATTTGTTGTGAATTTTCCATAATTGTTTACTTTAAAACATTATATACCATATAAATTTAAATTTATAATTTTTAAATATTTTTGTGATTTTTAAACAATTTTATAATATGTTATTTGAATAAAATAACAATAGTGTCAATTTTTACACTATTAATTTATTTGAATTTAAATAAAGTATATACAGAAGATATGTTAAAACAAATCTTTCATAGATTCATAAAAGTTCATATGTATCTATAAAATTAGTTTATCGCAATAAATAGTTCATATAATATTTATTTTATTATTTTTAAAACCATTTATTTGGTTTATCTCTTAATAAAATAATTACTTCAACATTTTTGTATAATTATTTAATATACTGATTTGTTGCATAAAAATTTAAAATAAAATCCTATTATGAAGATAAATCTATTAACTTTCAAAATAATACTTTTACGTGAATTTATCATCTTAAAATCACAATATTTAAATTGTTATATTTATTAAATTATGAAGGTGACAACTTTGGAATCATTTAAAATAAAATAATATAAGTGTCATAATTGCTTGTATAAGACTCCAAATGGTCCAATATTCGACCATTGGATGACTATAGTTTAAATTTACATGAACAATATGTTTTGGTCACGGTTTTGTGCCTTTTATGGTCACTATTAGTTTAATAAAAACTATATTCTTGATTTTTCACTAGATAAATAATTTCTGCTTCACTATTGTGTCACAATTAATGATAATTATTTAATCCCAAAAAATTCTAAATAAATTATCATGATGTATATAATTCTGTTATCTTTCTGTAGACTATTAATGTTCGAAGTTTCATGAAGTTTATCACTAACTTAAAAATTTTATACTTATAGTATTTAAGAGAGTGACATGTTGTCACTTTCTTTGGTTTTAATAATAATTAAATTATTTTCATGGAAAAAACTCCATTAAATTAATCTAATCCGTACCTCAGGTGATATGGTTCGACTTTTAGTCATCCAATAGGATTTTTACAAGTGTTAGGGTAATTTTATAATCTTATATTTACCCTTAATTACCCGATTTACCTTTAACTATAGTAAATAAAATTTACCGTAGTTACTACTCACAATGCCCAAAAATAAAAAGTATCTTATTAACATAATTTGGACCCACTGATTCCAAATATGGAATCAATTTTTCAAAATTAAATACAAAAAAGTTTCAGAAATTAAATTAAAATGAATCACGTTGTCGAAAGAAAACGGGTTTTTCTTTAAAACATTGCAAAAGATTGAATTGATTTAACCTACGAATTCAAGGTAGAATCAATGCTAATGACATGCATTATATTAAATGGTAAAAATATATTATATTTATACATTAAAACTATTCAATATTATAATTTAACCACATAAGATATTATGAGGAAAAAAGTTGTTTTTAATTAAAATATAGCGTGTTTTTACTATTCATTAAAATATGAAAGTCATCAGAATAAAATGAAAAATTTATCCAAAGTAAATTTTTATTTCTTGATTCCAAAGAATAATTTTATTTTGTCAAATGGAACTTATAAACATGTCAAAAACTAGATTTAATGTGGGTGTGCCATCAAAAGGCGGCAAAACTGCATTTTTTGAAAAATACTTATTTTACCCGAAAAATTTATTTTGTTCTTATACCATGTTCTAGAAAATGTGTAAGATGAATAATAATGTTATAAAATTCAAATTTTATTTAATACTATTCATAACGGCTAGTTCATAAAAATATTATAATAATATATCGTTGTTTAGTAAAACCCGGTATTGCGTACAACACACGCTATCGAGTAAGGTCGTGATTGCGTGTAATGCAAGCCAAGTAAAGGTTGTGTGTTGTGAAATAATCCTTCATTGTTTCGTATAACAGAGTCCAACCATATTTCATTTATACATTGAATATATATATATATATACTCAATGTTGAGTAGAATAACCATTATCAAAATTGTGTGTAACACGATCCAAGAATAGTGTTGCGTATACTGCAAGCTAATATGGTGTTGCGTATAGTGCAAGGTAATCTTGGTGTAGCATAAAACACAAGACATTAATGAAATTAAAATAATATTTTTCATAAAATCTCGGGGTGTTACAACAAAACAATACAAAATTTACAAAACCCTAAGGATATAATCCTATTTTAATAATATTCACTCATAATTATTTAAACAAATTAAGTAATAGTACTCTGATATGAAATAAGGTGAAATTCGAATTATATATATATATTAAATAATTTTATATTAATATTCAATATATATCATGGTGAAAAAATCTTCAGAACTATAGAGTATTGGAGTATTGGAAGAATTGGTAAATAATCATATTATTTTATGAAATATCTTCAACATGTCCCAAAAAATATCTTCTTTCACTATAAAATTCCAAGATATAACCAACATGAAATGTATCTTTATAACCTGGGGAAAGGAAAAATAATGAATGGTAAGATAATATGATTATCATGGTTAAGAATAATAGATAGTAATCAATGATCATAAGTGAGCATAATATAAACATAAGGGTATGAAAACATGATAATTTTTAAAATAATTATACCCCTTTCGTCAAAAAACATAAATAATAAATAATGGAATAATTATTTCCCATAAAAATACATAAGTCATAAGTGTGTATAATTCTGTATAATCAATAATTATCTATGAGAACATATCATAAAAATAATACGTTTATTTTTGTAAAAACTTAATCATATTAAATCAATTTCTTAGTGATTTATAACTACCAAGGATATCCAAGTGGATCAAGTTCACTCTATATTCCATTACTTCCTTAATCAATGTTCATTCCCAAGACTATCATGGTGGGAAGATTCCATTACTAAACTAGGTTCACTCCGTAATCAATTATTTACTATCTAATGATATATCCATCATTATAAAATATGTTAGATGGATATATAATTCCTGCTACACCTTTAAAATTAAAAAATATAACACATGTGTGACACATGATCTTGAAAAATTCATCTTATCATCATATCATAACCTGAGGAATAGAAATGGTAATCATAAAAATTTCATCTTTACATCATATCATCCACTATAAAAAGAAATATGGTTCTTAAATATCTAATCATATCGTAATTAACCCATGGGTAATAAATAGGTTTCCTATAATCATTCAAAAATCATTATCATCAAAAGATATATAAGGAAAAACATTTTATGGTATTATATCATTATATCCCTTATCAAGAATAAAAATACTTATAGGGTGTTTAAAAATATAAAATACCATCAAAATATCATTGGATAATTTCTTTGCAATCATGGGAAAATATAACTTTATTTTGATAAAACATTATCTAAAAATTCTTCAAATATTTGTAGAATCTATTTCGATGAAAATAACCAAGAATTTTTTTAATTGAATCATAAAAGAAAAGAATATCCATGACAGTAAAAAATTGTTTTAATGAACTATATGTTAAGTTAAAACATTTTGTTCACACTTTTGTAAAAATTAAAAAGTTATATGTTCATAAATATTTTATAAATATTATTTTATAAAAATATTGTAAATAAGTTAAAAGGTATTGAAATTAACCACTTTGAATCATTTTAACATTAGGTATGAACATTAATAAACCAATTTTGATAAACATGGACATTGAATAATTTTTTTTGACCAAAGATGAAATAAAGCAATCTTTTCATTATAAACATTTCCTTTATCATTCTTTGTAATAAATATAAGAAAATGGTATAAATAAATAAAATTAAAATAACTAGGGGATAACAAATAAACTAGCTTTAATGTTTAAATTCTATATTATATTTTCCTCAATTAAAATTTTTTAAATACATTCCTAAAAATAAATGATATTTTGACATAAAAAATTTCATTATTTTCCATCTTGCTTAATACATGTTAAAATATAATGTATGATAAATAAATATTAAATATTAAATATCTATATATATATATATTATAAAAAAATATTCATACATAACATTTTATTTTTAATCACTTTATATTTTCTAATTATCCTTTTATTTACAATATCTTTATTAAAACAAACATTCTACTAAAAATTAACCGATTATCCATGCCTATATTAGTTCAATGGATCCTGTAATTTCACCTTGTTCATGGTTTAATCATCTAGAAAATATAAAATTTCCTAAAATAATTTTCAAATTTAATCATCATATACACTTTTTTAACTATTAATATAAAGAGGTGTCCAAAAATAAATTACATCACATCATGGAGTTGGTATTCCACTGGTACACATGATAGACATTATCATTTTAAATCAAATGGAAAGGTAAGAAGGTAGATAATATAGGATAATATAAAAAGAATAATTATTTGAAAATTATAATATATAAAAATTAAATCACTCATAACAACAAACCATGAATTATGATGATGTAAAATGAATCATATAACCATGAGAATAAGGTAATCCACATGTACACGTGACCGATACATTCATTTCCCATTTGATAGAAACTGATGGAAAATGGTTGATACTTCAATATTATAAAAATTAACTATATTAAAAATAACTAAATTATTATTGTATATCAGATAACATATATTTATTAGTGGTGGTAGATGAAATAAAATTTAAAGTGATCAGTTAAGAGTTATACCTCTTCATCGGGAAGCTTGTATTATATTACATCTTAAAACCAGAAATCATTGTATTCCAATCAATAAAGAACCTCTAGTAAGTGTGAACAGTTATTATGAAGTGATTATTATAGGTATTTTATGATATATAAGGGAAAAATAGTGTGAGTAATAGAGGATAAGTGGTATCATTTTATAATGGTGGGGGAGAACACAATTGAAATTTTTTAAAATATTAAAATTTAATAATTTCTTACCCAATTCAAGTGACTCCAAAATTAAAAAACACTGAATATAGAAATGATAAGGTCTAATTAAAATAAAAAAAATAAAAAAATGTGTTTCTTATTATGATGAACAATATATATTATGTTACCCCACTGTAAACAAATTTTAACATTATCCATAGTAACATATTTTTATAGATTTTAATATTCATTATGAATAGAAATTATGTTAAATATATTAACATATATTAATTATACTAATTTTAAAATATAAAATAAATTTTAAATGATTCAATATCTATATTTTTCCGAAATTAAATATAAAAATAAATGCAAAAAATGAAATAAATAATTTGTAGAAAAAAATAATTTTTTTTTTATAAAAATGGTTTTACATTCATTTAATATGATGTAGAAACTACCATATTGATGAAAACAAAATTTAATGAATATACAATATAGTATATTAATTTAAAACATTTTCATTAGTGACTAATATGATTTATTAAGATAAAAACTCATTGTGCCCATAAAAGATCTTTGTTATAAAAACATATCCTTTTAACATTGACTACTTTTATTTTAATTTATAATTCATTAAAATGAATTGAATAAATTTTATATATAAGAAACTACTAATTTTAAAAAATTTAATCCTTCATATTCTTACATTCCAATTTAAAATATTGGTGATAACTTCCCAATTATATAAAAAAATTTATATCACGGGTCATTTAAAATCAATGTTTTGTATAAAGAAGGATATCAAAGAAATCTAGTTTATTTGATGATAACTATATCATAAAATACCAGTGGATATAATCAATAAAATGGTTTTCATGGGATATAAACTTTTAAAGTACTCTCAACCAATCTCATGAAATATATGGATTCTTTAGAGAAAATATCTCTTCTACATTCTCACAATATTCCGCTATGAGGCTGGTGAGCACTTCATGAAATCCCATTTTCATAGTTGAATTCAAATATCCATTGGATATATCATGTTACATGAATTCAACTATTTTTATTTTAATGAGTTGATCACCCATGTGATTATGTCTACAATCAACATGGTTAACTTTGTGGTCTCTGTGGTTAACCACGAAGATCACATGGTATCCTTATGGGAGCTATGATTTTTGAATATTAAATATCCTTTTTATCTAACTCAAAAATTAAAATTATTTTGACCCAATCCATTAAAATTTTATAAAAAAAATGAACCAAGAACTGGTTTCTCATACTCTTATTTTGAGGAGGATTTAAATCTCTAAATTCATTGACAAGTCCCTGAGTTATCTCAATACCAAAAATTATATAATTCATTATGATTGGATGAGGTAATCATCATAAACCAAAAATGATATAATATAGGATAACCATATATGGGTTTGATCATATAGATGATATTACCTTCCCATTTTGTTGACCTATAAATATTCTAGTTAGTTGGATTTTCTATAACATGAATGTTTCTTAGGAGAACATTTCAAAAAAAATTATTTTATTTTGGATGAAAAATATGAATGGAATACTATAGGGGATAATATTATATATATATATATATATATATATATATATATATATATATATTTAATACAATTTCTTCAAAATATAGATGTATATAAACATGTGTGAATTATGAAAAGGTTAACAAATGATCACAAGTTGGGCTGCATATCCAACCAATACAATCGGTCGGGAGGCTCATTTAGCATGGATAAGGGAAAGACTTTCTGAGTTTGTTAGAGATGTATTTAAATTAGAAAGATAATTTTAGATATCTAGATAGATGAGGAGGTCAATATTTTATAGAACTTATACTAACCAAAAAACCATTTCATTCTAGACATGATTTTTCACTATATTCTAAAAACAAACACCATTCATATGATGCATGAAGATATTGGGATAATTATCTTGGATGTGTGGATGATTGGATATATTCCATTTTAAGAGATATGTACTGCCTTTTTATCAATCATACTTCCATATGTGATATCCTAGAAAGGACCATCCATTACCGAGGGAACAATTCATGAAGGAATAACCCATTTTTATGAAATAGATTCCCTCAAATACAGACATTTCATTATGTTTATTGGCTAAAAAGATAACTTAACTTATACATAAATATCTCATGGGGAAAAAAGAAAAGGAAAAGATATATCCAATAATTTTCATGGTCTTACCTATGCATATTAGCCAATAATAGTGGCTGAAAATTACATTCTTTAAGGATAAGAGTAAATCCCTAGGGTCAATTGGATCACTCATATAATGAGACTCACCATGATACCCATCAATTGATATCTTCTCCCATTAATGGAGTGTATGATCAAGGTCAGAGTGGGGACTTTCAAGATTATAGATGTGTTAGACTTGGGAAGTAGCATTAACCTAGCTATGATAAAGTTTCCATGATGTGTCATCTCCTTCAAGAGTTTCATCGTATGAAGGAACCAATCTTAATTTGAGGACCCTTTAATTTTTTTGACCATTAATTTCATATTACATAAAATGAAATAAAATCCTCCTCAACCAAGGAATATTATATTTATTATTATAGAACTATATTTTTTTCTTCGTAATGGTCTATCCATTTGAGGTAATGGAGTAGGCTATTAAATACATACTGAATCATCATGATATTTTTTCCCTTACACATAACCTAGTTATTTGAAATGTTATTATAGACCACACAACCAAAAAACATTATGAAATTATGTACCTCATATCTTATTGGAATTTTATGCTCTCTATAATAATTTTTTGAATATATTTTTAGAGAATATGCTTCGTGCATATTTATTAAAAAACCATTTAATTTAGAAGTGGTGTCATGTTTCTCTATATATCATGTGGGGACTAAGGAACCACATGGTTGGTTCCAATTTTTTCTAATCCTCAAATAGTATGAGATTGGTCTTAAAAAACCATGTCACCTAGAGATTTCAAAATTAGACTTCTGTCTGATTACAATCATGATTATATATGATCATATACAATTGGTCAAGTATCTTGGATGTAATTATCACAAATAGAGATACCTAAAATTTATGATAGTGAAGAAGGATATGAGTCAAAAGTATGAGAGAGAGTAGTAGTAGTGTGGTCAATAATTGAAAAGTGGAAAATAGTAGGGATGTATAAAGTTATGAAGTGTATTAGAGGGGGTGTTTGTTTCTAAAATCCCCATACATTTATTCCTATGAGGTGGGTTGTGAAAATTATAAATAATTAGGAAAGGTCTAATAATGATTTCAAATAGAGAACAAATGTTATCCCCAATACCTAGGTAATTCATTAACCACCTATTCCTAATAACAAAACATACATAGTATATCGGATGGAATTAGACATTTGAATAAATGATCCATTTCCATGGAAGATTCTCAATTTCATTGAAAAATAGAAAACCTTTGTGAGGATTTAATTTATATATATACCCAAAAATATCTATAGGGACAACCATCCAAAATAAGTGAATAATAATTTATAGGCTATCGATTCCATCATCCAATCCATAAAATGAAATATTATATACACATGATGAACAACTATGATGTGGTGGACCTAAACATGGTCAATATAAGAACATGATATGATCTAGAGAACCAAAAATGAGGTAAGACATGTCATTGTCATCAAATGTTAGTTGATTAATTATTTTAGTTATTGGGAAACTCCATAAATATCAATGATGATAAGGAGGAATAATAATTAGTAACTACCCTATAGTATATAGATAGGGAAAATGAAAGGAAATTATACTGACCAAGATATTAGAGGTAGGGAGGTCATATGCACCAACATATCAGATAAAATTGAGCTGTTGACTACTAATTCTAAAAAATATATAGTTTCATCACCAACTTTCTCTCCCACTGATCTCTCCCTAGATGATGTTTAGATAAAAAATAGGAATGATAACTAGTGACACATTACATTTTTAGTGGATGTTTGACTATATTGGGTCACTAATTTGTCATTTGGTTAATTCGATATAATATTAATATATTTTTTAATCATATAGAGGTCCTATGAGCTTGTATGATTTCAAGAACATTATGTGTTCCAAATCAAGTTTCCTCTAGAGCACTGGTATACTTATTTTTGGATATGACATGTTCTTGGACCCAAATTAACATAGTGTTAATCTCTCATTAAGATATTTATTCTATCTCCCACATTAACACAATAATAGTGGTGTTCTTGCAGATCCATCATTCTATAAATCTAAAAGTCATTCGTTATATTAGAAAGTTAATAGGTTTCTAAATCACATGAATCTAACTATTAATTAATAAGAAATATGATAAACTTTGATGACAGGAAATGTGAATAATGTACTAATGGGAGTGGATAGAGGTGATGAATGTGGGAATTTATAATGGTCATATGATCCGTAAATGTTATTAATCACCCCTGACCCCATGACTTGTTGTTATTTTTTATTATATAAGTATTGTTGGTATTTTATGAATCATAGCTATTTCACTTAAATGTATTTTTATTAGAAATTATATAACCTCAACATTATAAATTATAAATTTGATAATATTGAAATAATATATTAATTCACATTCTTGGTGATATCCAATATTCCTGGATACTCAATGTGATATCATGATCGATAGATTCACTAGAGGATGTAACAATACATGAAGACACTCATACACTCACTCTTAGTGAAATAATGGATGTATATTGGGACCAAATATCTATATCTAATGGTATGGATCAAATTCTATTAGAGCTGGTCTATTTTTATCTCCACTAGATACTGAGTCTTAGGTATTTTATTGTCCAGTGATTTATCAAATTGGGGTGGTCAACGATTACATTATGCTAATATATAAACAAAAAATTATGTTTGGTTCACATGATGATCAAATACTAGATCTACTAGTGAATATAAAAGACATTACCTATTTTGTTGATTGGTTACCGGGATACATTTCAAATTTGGATAGAAACAATGAGTCAACTCATGAGGTTAATGATTCTCATCAAGTCATGTGGATGTACTTGTGCAATGTAATCTATGTTCTCATTTCCCAATCACAAATTGAATAACTTCCAATGAAATAAAACAAAATTGGTCACATGTTAATGAATCTTGGACAAGATGGGTTCCATTATTGGTTGATCCATGATGTCATGGATGAAATTATCAGAGCATGGGACTTGAATAGGATTTATTGATTAAACATTCTATTATAAAATCGTCAAAAAATGGGGAAACTGTTATGTGTTTTTCAATATTGGAGTCTAATAAACCTACATTAGTAGTATTAACATTGAAATATCATATTATAAATGAATGTTTATCTCTGAAAAATTTCTCCAAGAGTTAGTCTATTCTTATGAGATTATAGAAATTAAAGGGAATTACATAGAAAATAATCATAATGTAATTAATGGAGAAGATAAGACCATGATGGATGTAACTTTTATGGATGAGATGATACATCCTCAAGAATAGGTTGATGATAATATGATGGATTAATTTAGAGGTAATTTCATCCAACGTTACCAATCAATTGAGATCACTTATGATTTGTTCTATAATGGTTTGTGAAATTAACTTCCCATTTTTTTATAAAAAAATAGAGAGGCTTTGGAATATAAAATTTACTTCTTTTTTATTTTTTTAATGAATGAAATCCTATTATAGTTCTCAATTGATTTGTCCTTGGCTTTTAAATTATAGTAATATAAAATTTATAACCCTCAAAGACAATATCCAGATAACCTAAATCCATTTGAAAATTTAATCTGAATAATATAGGGTAAATCATAGTCCCAATAATCTAAACTTAGAAAAATTATTTTGTGTCCTGGCTCATGAATAGGTATATACTGAAATAAAATCATTTTACACTATTTTTTTAATTTTACTGATTCATTAAATATAAATATAGAGAATCTTGGAGAATATTTTTTTAACCAAAATTATAAATTTCAATAGAGATTTAGTATCAAAAAATTATAGATTAATACTCTATTTTTGTACACAACCATGTTTTTTAGCATGATGATATTTACTTTTTCTCAGGTCATATTATATTCCCACATTTTTTTAAATAATTACCACATAAGAGTCCTATTTTTTATCCATTGTATCATATATGGGAATATTAGTGGGAAATAATATGGATTTTGTTTAATATTACCTTTATTCTTCATAATCCTAAAATGAATTATTTCATTTAAATTTTACTACGCATAATTTTTCCTAATTAAAGAAAAGAGAATATATAGTTTACATAGACATGAAATATTCTTCAGGATGGTAATTGCATGTATTCAAGAAGACAAGTACCATGATTATTTCCATTGGTAGTGTTAGGTCATTCAAGTTTCACCAATAAAAGATATTTTTTTGAAACAACATTGAATTAGACTCTATAATGTTTATAGTCATATAGTTTAGATCATGGGTTATTTAGTCTTATTTGTAACATGGGAGAAGAAAACCTAATGTGAATGAGAGCCCAATGTCATATATATGGAAAAAATTATGAAATAATTTATTTTGTTCATAAATTTAGTTCTTAGAAAAATGTATTATGAAGTTTAGGATCACAAAAAAATAGATATTGGTTCATGAATGAAATATCATATTCATGTCTAATGAACATGTATTGTTCATGGAGGAAAAATATCAGGGATGACAATCTCATTTGGAAGGTCAGATTATATTTTGTTTAAATATTATCTCAAAGTTTATGAACTAAAGATAATAAAACTTTATAGAAACACATAGGGTGACCACTAACCATATTTTTATTAATGGTTATGTTATAATGTTATTTAGAAATATAGATAATAGAGGTCAATCCACTTAGGGTGTGATGCTT
This sequence comes from Viscum album, assembly GCA_963277665.1. Lineage (NCBI taxonomy): Eukaryota > Viridiplantae > Streptophyta > Magnoliopsida > Santalales > Viscaceae > Viscum > Viscum album. Next base: position 1,282,985,887 of record OY728153.1, read on the forward strand.
TTAGTTGACTATAAAAAATGGGGGTGCATATATATTTCTATACAGGGGAATTTATGATTATCCAAAATAACCATCCCTTAGAGTTGAGTATATTTTCTAAGTATATCCATTAATTTTTTCTTGGAATCAAAAAATCAGTTAATGGAGTAATTTATATGATAAATTGTTTTTAAGGATGGTCCCAGTACTGTAAAATTAGGTTACTATGCACTGAACACTATGTTAAAAAAGGGTTATGATAGAACATTTCCTTATATATTACCTAGATTGGTGGATCTAGTAAGGAAAACATGTATTTTTTATTAAGAAATATTTTGGTCCCAATATACATTTATCCATTATTGACATTCACATTATATTTTACCATGACTTGAAAATGGGAAATATAGCGAGTTTTGAGTTGGAATTTTCTTTAAAAACCTTGTACGAGTTTTACATATAACATATTTTTATATTACACTAGAATATTATGGTAATCTTTTTAGAAATATTAAAATATAGATTTTAATTTCACACATCGTTAACCGATATTTATTAGTTTAAGGTAATATTTAACGGACCAAAAGTGAGGTGGACAATTTAGAAATGGAAAGGTAAAACATGACATGAATGAAGGTATCATTTTAAATATGTATTCAATAAATTCATGTATATATTTAAAGGTTAGGATGCATAAACCATGATTTCATTGAACAGTAAAATAAAAAATCTCAAATAGGATCAAGATGAGAGGAAACTACAACACATATTGAATAAGAAATTATGATGATGATATAAATCTAAAATCTAGTTTCTATGATTAAGAAAAATGATATATGATAGGTACTCAGGGGTTGACCTCAGAACTTATATGGGTGATGCGTTATGATATGATACTTCTATGTAATATAGAAATTTTATGTACTTCCCCTCAATATAATATTATTTTGTTGTATAATGGTTTTTTCTTGGTCTAGAATATATGGTCTATAAGTCGCTACCTATATTACACTAATAATAAACTAAGGAACTTATAGTTATCATATTACATGAAATTCAATATCATATGAAAATTACTCATGTGTATTAATATTTAAAATAACACAATCATGATTTTTTATAAGTAGTTTAAAGTCATATGGATTGAAATTACCCGGGCACTATAGGTAGTCCATATGTGTAAGAGAAAAAAAACATTATGAGGTGAACATAAATTTATAAAAATTTAAATTGATCCAATTATGTTGGATGTAAGTGTCTCTATATTTCCTGACATCTTAGAAATTAGATGATATGTTGTTCTTATAGGATAATTAAATGAATAGATGTATCTCATTTAATTAAAAGGGAAATTTTATTTTTATTGTGGAATAAGGCTCCAAATGGCCTTACATAGATCTATATCACATGTGTAGAGTAGGTAATTATTGATAAATCATCCATAGTGGATCAAAAAATAAAATATGGTGAACTTTATATTGTGTGGTTTGATGTCATGCATCCAGAACATGATTCCATTACTTCTATACATGGACTATCCAGATAAAGCTTGAAGGATGACCCATAAGTACCTCTAAGATCATCTAATTCACACTCTTTTTAAGAAACAAGTGGTTTCTTTGAGACCTATCATGTTCATAGGAAGTTCATGAATAATGGGAGACATAACATATAGACGACATTAATATTTTTCACATCAGTATCATGATTTGTTTCATGAGTTAATAGTACAATTAATGTATAGAAAAAATATATTTGGATTCCATTCATATACATGGATATTTTTAAAAGTACTAAGCCTCATGTTGTATGCTATTTGACATAGATCATGGTTATGCAAAAAATAAAAAAATAGTTTAATGTGGGTTGACCAGTGTATAGTAAAAATTTTTCCCATGGGATTATCCTAACATTGTTCCTAACAAAGGGTATTGGTATTAGGGATGTCTTAATGATGAATATATGGTATCATGATTTGATAGTTATTACATATCTATAGATTTTAGGAATAAATCTAGGAATTGTTCTTGAATATGATATGCCCAAATATTGTTCATGTTTATAGGAAACATTATCGGGTTTACTTACATCAGAATCATGTAATTACAAAGGACATTACATGAATGCCAAATTATCTAATCAATTGGAGTGAGGACAATAAGTATATAAAAAAGGTTTTGAATCAGGACAAGAATGTATCTATGTATCCTTTTAGGTAAATAATCAATCCAAACATAAATATTGTAATGAACCCATATATAGATATGGCTCATATATAAGTGAATTATATATTTTATTGTCATAGGTTCAAAGATGATGGGACACATGTTGAATAAATACATTTATTTAATGATAATATGATGTTGGGGTATTTTATAATTTCTATAGCTATGTGAATGTAATTCTCATAGAAAAAAAATGAAACTTGATTTAGTACAAAAAAGTAAAATAATAGATGTGAATAAATGAAGGACCAATAACTATGATGAGGTGGGGGGATTTTATGATTTCCAGGGATGGATGAAATTTTGGCTTTACCTACATCACTATATATCTTTTTTGAGTAGAAATCAATCGAAACATAGTTCATATGACTAATGTGATAAAATAAAACATTTAGGGAAATATATCCTCTTAGAAAATGATGATGACCCTGTAGTTTAATGTCTCATAAGCTAGTAATTGTCATGTATTTTTTCATCATGTGATTGAGATATTTACGAGGTAGTTTAATATATTTTAGATAAGATATATTCATTTAGTTTTATATCAAGAGATTATGATGTTCATTGTTCTGGTTAACACATTTATAGTAAGGATGATTACCATGTAGTTTTACATCATATGATAATGACAAGAAACATATAGATTTACATAAAATGGTAGGGATGAAAGAAAAGAAGTTTCATATCATCAGTTTGGGATGAAGACGATATTTTTTTACATCATTTAGGGAGGATTATGATTATTTATATTTATGTTACATGGTGGGGATTTTGAGCATGTATTTTTAAATCATAAGGATAGTATGAAGAATATGTTGTTTAATTAACATGGTGAGTATGAATACCATGTAATTCTGTATCTTATAGTGGGGATAAGGTACGTGTATTTTTAAATCATATAGTAAGGATAATGACCATGTAGTGTTATTTTATAAGGTGAGTATGAAGATATTGTACTGATATTATAAAAATTACATCTTAAGAATCCTTGAAATATTATGCACGAGGTGAGATATTCAAACATATGGATTATTTGATATGCTTCGTTATGGTAATGTCCAAGTACGACATAACATCCCTTCAACATTAGATCTTGTTTTAAAGGTTTCATAAGGAGTATCATTATTGTTTGGAGAGCGAAAAAAAGATCATCATAGAGAAGTAAATTGAGGAAAACATTATTATTAAATGATTGTGGAACCTAATTTTGATACATTTATAGGTTTTTTAGTGTGTGAAATCACTTTCCATTAAGTTACACCAACTAATCCATCCCTTTCTTGTATTTTCCACCCTAAAAAACTACTTATAGATGGGGACACAAACTGACAATAGTTTTATTTCTATAGGTAAAACATGATATGTTCTATACACATGTGAGGTCGGGGTTATTTGGGAAGATGATTGAGTTATGGTGTGATAATCCCACTAGGGATGGAAAATATTTTATATCAAATATCTATTATTCCTATCCAATATACTTTTAAGGATAATTAAAAGAGTCCTATTAAAATCATATATATATATATATAACTATTTTTAGCTCCATATTATATAGGGGAATGTTGGGATTCATTGTTGTATTATTAAAAAATTTCCTCCAACTCAAAATAAGAGAAATTGGTGACATTTGTAGTTTTTATAATGTGGGTTAAAATAAAATTTGTGATGTTACTTGAAATCAAAATATTGTTGATTGAAATTCTATGATATCAATTAATGTTAATTACTATGTTCGTTCAGAGAATAATTTGGTGGATGTAATTATGAAATTGAACTTTCAAGCTATAGTCATTAGATATATACCAATTATATCCATTCAAAAAATGTAAAATGTATATGAATATCTGTTGGTATGATACATATCTTTAGGTTGATATAGGAAATGAGAATGTATTTGAAAAGTGTGGAATTTTAAGGTGTGTTCTACATAATATGGTGCCATTTTAGTTTAGAAATTTCCAATCCTCCAAATCTTAGATAAATTCATGGTTACCCATTGATCGACACCACATTAACCCATATAAACCTCTTTCAAGACTGTTAGGGATTTTGATCCATCAATGCATCTAAGGAATACATCATCAAAACCATGTTTATAGAGGACTTACATTAAATTTATACTACCCAATAAAATGAAATTTTCTTCCAAATTCCAGATGAATTCATTCTTGCCTTGATCTGATTGAAATATATTGTTTTAGAGATAGTCCGTTGTGGAAAAAATAAATTCAGTAGTTGAATAAATTAAAAAGGATAATAGTTTATCATTCTCTAAAGTTGTGATAATCTCTCTGATATCGTATTTATTATATCCAATGATTACATATATAAAACTACTATTCATGATGTGAATCAACATTTTCCCTTTATTATGTCTTTTATGACTATTTCAATTGTATTATTACACATAAATGTGGTCATTATTAACATGTTATTTGGGTTAGAATTATTTCCTAGGGGAATTGTGTAATTTATTCATAGTGATGATCTATAAAAGGGAATTTTTTCTACTCTAAAGAGAGTCTTATTTTCTGGAATTCTTAGTTACCATAACATAATCTCCATTATTATGAAGGTGAGACATAGATAGTCAAAGGGTTAAATTTATGATATCAATGAGGAACTTATATATTGCTTCCTTAGTGGTGCAACCATCTGAATGAATAATAGTATATAGAAAGAATGATATCACAAGGGAGATTAATATAATTCCCAATCATATCTGATTTTTCATTAGCACATCCATTATTTATCTTTTGAGGATCTTAAATTCTCAATTCAATTACATTTATCACATTTGGTGGGAATAATGAATGTAAAAACACAATTTAGATAGTATTTTATATAATAATTCATTCTTCCGGACAATATATTTTTTAAGAAATATGGCTAATGCATTCCATTTGATTGATTTTTGAGGCATGAACTGTATATCTAAATGTTTTAGTATGGACACCAAGTGTTCTACACTCCCTGTTAGTATTGAGAGGCCATGTATATACATGAGTGGTTCAATGTGAGACACCACACAAACTTCATATAACTTAAAATAATTTATGATATTTTTTTCTATAAGATGTTCCAAATAAAAATTTCATACATGTCAAAATATTGGGTCTTGACACAAATCATTATCTTGCTGAGATAATAGAAAATATTTTCATTCCCTGAAACATTATTTATGTAAAGGAGTTCCCCATGTGATTTTTTTTTAACTTCCACATAAATAATTATTGGATTCAATTTATTTATTGTCATAAGGACTATTTAATATAGAAGAGAATTCTTATGGATGATGAAGGCTTATTGGAAACATTTATATAACTTATAGAGGATTTGGTTCTTCATCACTATCATAAAGGGTATATATTTTCCACTATGATCATTGTCGAATAATTTGATATAAACGATGCTTCCTTGTAATTACCATAACTCATTATCATTTCTTTGTGTGGGAATATTGATGATTGACCCTTTTTTCTCAATATAAATCTTGATACTATTATAGAATACAAAGAAATCAAGTATTATTCCTAATGTCACCATGATGGTTCACTTTAGAGGGTTCATTTTCAAATTATGTTTTCATAGCTTAAGGATATATATCTATAGATCATTTTGAAGAGGATAGTTCAGATTATATTTGACCACGATATCATCAACATAGAATTTCATGATCGTTTCTTTGAGTGGGTTGAATATATGGTTGTTGCCCCATTTCTATATGGGTCTAGTATTATTAAAATAAAAAAACATTACTCAATAGAAATAAACCCATTAGGGATCACAAAAAGTGATACCTCTTATTTATAGTGGTTCCTCTAAATATTATTATGACAAGATTATTCATTCTTGAAGTAATGTGAGTGAAAGTGATTGGTCGAATCAATACATAACTATAAAGTCAAGATATGGAGATCATCATTCAATAAATAATATTTGAGATATATAGAACCAATATAGGCTTGGATTTTACAATTCTTTCTATACTAAAACAATATTATACATCCATTCTAGATATTGTATATATCAAATTAATCATGAATTTATGATCTTATCAATATCATCTGCCACTCTAATTATGAGGGTAAGATATATTCTCCTCACAATATATTTATAACTATAGTTATCCTCTATATGTCTTTTGTGATGGGTGGCTACCTCAGGGTATATGTCTTGTATCTTAGTATATTCTAGAAGAAAACAACATGACATGGTTTCAAGAAGGATATATATATATATCTTTTTAATTTGGAATCATATTTTCACTCTTTAGATTTGTCCACATATAATCATTACTACAATGTTTTACATATTTAAGCCAACAAACCATGGATAATACACCTTCCTTGAATGTAGGAGGAGTGTCTTTTAGATTCCCTCACTTCTTCATCCTATAACATATCATCTAGATATGTCAATATATGGAAATTATTATCAAATGTAATATCATCATAAGGTGTAGAAAATTTTACTTCTAATGGCGGTGAAAAGGAAATCCAGGTTGGGGTATAATAAATTAATCCATATATAGAAACCGAAGAAGATATATTTTTTAATGTATCTTGATAATTCTCATTATCATGGGAGTAGTTTAATTAAAAACCAATTGAAAAATATAGGCATCTATATCAGGAACATGGAATATGATTTCCGGTTGTGATCGTGAAATGGATGTAAATGTAGATATATTTGGGGAATTATCTTAATCTATGAGATAATGGTAGAAATCTTGTATATATTTGGGACATGACATGGGGGAATTATCATCACAGATGTTATCATATGTGGGTATATTTACCATGGTTAATCCCAGTTCTCTAATGGATAGTTGGGGAACATCATTCATAAGGGAATTCTTATAGTCAAGGGGGTCACCATTCAATATTGGTTATATAACGATGTCCTAAAATTTGGTTAACTCATACCACTATCACTAGAGACCTGGTTCACTTGGTAGAATCCTTGTTTCAAGATTAATTGTTCAAATTAGTTAATTGGAATCATTTAATCATCACTTAAAGGTATATATGGATTAATATAAATGGATTTCTTTCCATTTGGGTGAATTACATAGTCAATATAATTTATCGATAGTTTATTCCCTTCCATGTTATAGAATATTTCAATTATATACTTATCCTTAAAAGGATCAAATGAGAATTATTCACATTATAACACCCTGACCAACAAGATAAATAAATATTAACATTATTAAATATATGATTAAGGTATCAAAACATGCATTTAAATACTTAGAATTATGAAGAGAACATGGAATGATGTACCTTAAAGGATGAATATAAACTCATGGTTATCGATAAGGTCCCCAACATTCAACATTATCTTTCTTAAATGTTTTTCATTAAACTTATCATACCCCTTGTTGTTTAATATATATGGGAAACAAATTATTCAATAAATCACATGACATGAAGGGTTTAGACTAGGATAATGTTAATTCAATGGATTATTATCCATAAGTTATTGATGGGCATCCATGTTTGTTTTATTTTCAGTCATTTACAGGGGCATGATGTTCCCATGTATAGTAACTCTCAAATCATGTTCTTTGAATGAGATGTTAAAGCATAATTCAGTTGAATTAGTATCTCTATGGTATATATCTATTATGGGAACTTCTAATTCAAATTGAAAAGGGTTGAAATGGCCTTCCATTAATGATTCTACAATATTCTTTGAGAGATGAAGGTTACGTAGGATATCTTTCTTGATATGGCCTACATAGAAAAACCTTTTGATTCCATATATCAAATAAAGGGTCCTTTTTATCATAGTTGTGAGATTTATATTGAGTTTATGATTAGAGTTTGATTCATGCTAGTTAATAAAATTTCCCAATATTCTGATAGGTCTTCATTTTTGAGATAAACTGAGAAATACTCAATGTATATATAGGATGGTGACTAGTTATAGGTGGATATAACCACCAGTACTATAATATATCATGACGTGACTATTTTCAAGATGATTTAGGTGTTGATTGATGCTCTTATTGAGCCCATTGGAGTGTTTTTCTGTGAATCAAAACTACAATTATGGAATCTATATTAATTATTCCCAAATGATATTATCTTCCACAACATCATTTCTCAATTCCCTCTTAGCCTTTTCATCTTATAAAAATTCAGCATCCTCCCAAGTTGTGTGGGGAATAAATGATCATATTTTTGACAAGTTTCATCATTAGAAAAGTGTTCAGTTAAATTGATGTTGTTGACCAAGACATGTAATGATTGTTCATCATATGATAGTTTTGTGGGGAAGGGTGGTTGTCGTGCTCCTAATTTTGTGGTCAATAATTCATTTAGTTTTTGAACTAATACAGTGACTAGTTAATGTTTTTATTCTAGTTCTCATTCATTATTTTTTCAATTTTTGTGTATTCCTTATTTTAATTAACGGGGATAATAAAATAGGTGTTTTCCACTCTTTGAAGGTAAATGGTTGTATAATTTATTGAATTAATATTAATTTGAGTATTGAATGTGCTCAATGATATATTTTATATCTCATCTAATTATCTTAATTTTGCAAGAATTTTTTTTATTTCCTCCATGCTTTTTATTCTTCTAGTTGAATGGTGGAGACACAAGAAACATATTTTTTGAAAAAAATAAAATGTTAATTTTTTATTTTAAACCATAATCTATTGTATATCCTTATAGACAAAAATCTATTTTATATTATGTGAAAAAATAAAAAAATATGGACAATAATATGGGTGGCCATTAAATTTGACCTCCTTTGGTTTCTAAATTTCATAAGATAAGAAGATTGATTTTATAGATATAATAATTATATCCATAAGTGTGATTCATCCTAAAATAATAATAATAATTTCTATCATCATAAATCAGTTTTCCCATATCTACACTCCAATGGATAGTATTTTGTTGGTCATTTACAGAGAGGCGTTTTATCATATTGAGAAGGGTTGGGATCTCAAGTAAGCACCAGTGGAAGTTTGAGTGTTAGTGATGCTTCTTTTTCCATACATGTATTCCATGAATGATTGGTCATCATGGTCCAATTTTTGGCCCTACTATGAATTAATGTATTCTATGAACATTTTTATGTGGAATCCAATTCTGTAAACATTACAGGTAAATTAAATATGATAAGAGGTGTTCTTATATCATCCTAGAAGTTTCATAGAAATAAATCTAATAGATACTCTTCATAAGATAAATATATATGTAATATTATAATCACTTCCGTTTGATAATAAAACATGATACTCTTTCATTCTAAGGTTGTTTGATATTTAAAAGGATGGTGATTCATGTATTCCTCAATGTTCTTTGAAATTGATATATAAATTGGCATAGAAAATATTTTAATTTTTGATTAAACTAAAAGGTAGGAAAATATAGGAGGAAAGATCTTGGCATCCCATGTATACACAAAATATATTATTTTATTTGATTCTTGAATCTCGTATATTCATATAATGGGGCCACAACTAGAAAAAACGTATTCTAGTTATTAATCTATATCATTAGCACCATTGATATCCTAGAATGTAAGACTTCTATAATAGGGTTGAGGATGGGATGTATCCACCTATTTAGGGTATCATTTTCACTCTGGTTATACCATAGTGATTTTTTTTTCTATGAGTCCTCCATTTGAGTGATGAGGGATTATATATTTTCAATTAACTACATTAGTAATTTTGACTAAGGGAATCATTATTATTTATAGTGGGAGGGGCCTAATATGGCCTACTTGCTAGAGTTATTTTCAAACCATGTTTTCAAGGGTTTTGAAAAAATATAATGATGTGATAAATTAATTCCCACTAATTGATTGGGTTTATTGAGAATATTTTTATTGCATAGCTCAATATGGAGATGTTTCAATTCTTATATCTCACCTCCATATCATTCCAATCCCTCCTCATTAGAAGGTATAATTTTTTCTTCAATAATCCATAAGATAATTCAGCTAATTTCTCCATATATTTTGATAAATTGTTTTGGTAGTGGATATTATGTTTTCGGCTGTTCTAGGTTCTATGTATATCTATAATGTTGAATATAGACACTATCCTCACATAACTCAGTGAAAATATATTATGAACATGTACCTCTCCATCAAGTTTTTCAATATCAGCATTATAATCTTCCAAATTAGTATTGGTGACATTAATAGAAGCATATTGGGTTGCTAGAATAATTTAATCACCACCTTTGAATATCATGGATTTATATTGTCCATATAATATCCATCAAGTGATACACCAAATTCCCCTCTATCCATCTCATTCTAGGATAACCATTTTTGATTAAAACCCTTATTGTGTTTGATATTCCATAGGTATTTTCCCTAGGGATTATATTATAATGAGTTTCTATCTAGGAGATTCCAATTACATTTGATGATCTTATCCCTTATAGTGAGTATATATCATGTATTGGTAGGAATAACAGTTCTACTACAATTGGTAATTCTACTAACCTAGTGAATATTGAATCCATTACTGGGATACGTGGTAATTATATAAATTCATCTATCTCTATAGGTGAGGGATTTATGGATGTTACTATTATTTTATTTGTATATCATTGAGGATGTCGTGATCCTGACAATTTTGGTAGCATTGGTTAATATCTAAATGACCCTCATCCTCTAGTTTGGTGTTGACTTCTCACTACCTTGATTATATCTTGATTTCAATGGGGCATTTTATGTTCCCTTAGCTAGTGAAAATGGTATATACGAAGAAAATTCCACAATCCCTATATACTAGGATTATTTTGTTTATTTCTATAGAATATTATAGTATAGAATCCTTTCAAATATTATGTTCTATAACACATGTATGGGATGAGTAAAGCATACATTATGTCTGTGATATACTTCTAAATAATAATAATATATGGGGGACCTATTATTATCATATTGGAGGCCTTTTCAACAATCTACAAATACTAATGTAGCAAAAGTCTAAATGATTTTTTCTTAGTGTGTGCACTATTTATGGAATTTATAAGTAGTAAAATTTTATTGTTACAACATATCTGTATGTGTATCTTCTGGCCCCATAAGGGTTCCACCTCACCCCTTGAAAGGTGTATTATCAAAAAAGTGATAAAAAATAAAGGCCTTTGGGCTATTGGATGGATAAAGGGATCTTCTAACATTGTAGTTGGGTAGAATGAAGTGATCCATATTCAACCCAACATTAGATGTGTTGGTTATATTATGCATTTATAATTATATTTTTGAGTCTATTTAAGTACTAAATATAAGTAGGTTGAATTATCTAATGTTTCTTTTTTGATTATAGGGATCATGATGCAGAAAAGGATATCGGGTCAAACTGGTGGAAGAGAAAACATATCACCATATGATGATCAGTGTATCATTCATATGAATTATGATTCTTCTTTATGTATTGATTATTTTTCCAAAGTATGAGATGGAATTAGTGTATAAATTCTCCTTTTTTTCCTAGGGAACCTTAATATGGGTGATCATTATAGTTCTATACATGGTCAATATTTCACCCTCATCCATATCTATCAATATATAAAAGGTATTTTACATGTCCCCATAGGTATATTCATATACATGGTTAAACAACAATGAATATTTTCTGAATATGATGAAACACACCATGTGGTAGGTTAGGATAGTGGTTACTTCCTCCAACTAAACATTGACCATATTAGAGGATTATTATCTTCTGATGTGAAAATGTATGTAGTTGAAACATAATTTTCAAGTACCTATCTATATGATGGAATTTTGAAAAGGGAATGTTGTCCTTGTATGGATACTATATCATTTTATGTAGTATTTTCACAGTGTTAATCAGAGTTAGATTCCCCATAATCCATCTATAGGCTACCATGGGGAGGAAATCTGTGGTTAATATAAAATACTCCTTTTATGGTCAAATTCATAGATATATATACTGTTAGTTATATTCATTGGATATATTTAATAACAATTTAATTGATTAGTTTATAAATATCAGCAAGTTCTTGATTTGTATGTGATGCCTCAGGATAATTTTCTTTGGACACTCTTTATTGGGATACTACAGGTAAGGGTTGTTTTTGGGAACATTTGCAGATTGTCCTTGAATTAGCATCATTAAATGTTGAAAAATCTATCTCTGTCTCTCCATCTCCCCTGTTTGTGGGGTTTTAAATATACTACTCATAAATTTCTAGAAAACGAATTTATTTTTATAAACTCTTATATGGGATATGATACTACGTTGATGTGAATTCCAAAGTATGAAAATGAACCTTGGTTAGAAGAAGGATGTGTGTGTGGTCCTATGTTTTTTTCATCATCATATGATAACGATCCTCTATAATTAGAGAGGGAATATAGTTCCCCACTAGTATCACCTATGACATTCAATTATCTTCTCCTCCATTTATATGAGTATAAATATGGACATGATAACTATTGGAAATCAAAATAATCAACCTAACATCTTCTTGAAATGGGAATATGTTATTTAACCTTTTTTTAATCTTTATAAAATATATAATAATTATCTTATAGAAATTAAAAAGGCATATCCCCTCGACTTGAATAACCTTGGAGATGTGATTATTTTATCCTTCATAGATAGTAGTAATAATATGGTTATTACTAATATTTTTTATGAAAATGTCAATATGTTAATTTTAGGATACAATAGAAATAGTATGAGGGGAGATTAATGGAATGAATGTATAAATAGAGGCATGAATTTGATTTTCTAGGGGAATATACCAATTTCTAGTTGATATATCTCAGTAGGGATATACACTTTTCCTAATGTAATTGTTATATTATGACAATCATCCCCAATTACAAATGAAACAAAATTCAGATTCATTGATGCATCCTTCAGCAGAATAAATAGATGAACCTTATAAACAAGGTGAATAATACATTCTTTCTCATTAGTATAAATATGAATATATATAAAATATACTTTGGTGATGGAAACAACAATATACCCTTGTCCCTCTATAATTATATGAAAATGAAAATATATCTCCGTTTTGGATGAATGTATGTTTTGATAGTTTGAAAGATCATAAGAAGTGATAATGGCATGACCTTCATATGTTTCAAGAATATACATGTAGATATCATTGATTAATTTTTTGATATGTGGTCAGTTATTTCCTCATTCTAATGTCTTCTTAGAATGACATATTTGACATTAATGAGAAATAATATGTTATTCTACATTAGTTTCGACCATATATGGATGAGTTCCTTCAGTGGGTATCAGAATGCAAGATGGTCCTAGGGTACTATCCTAATGAATGATCAAGATTCATCTATGAGAACTAGAATATGGGTTTCTTCCCTAATAATATCCATAATATGAAGTTAATATTACTTGGAGGGAAAATGGTTATTGATATGTCCCTTGGTTACTGCAGAACTCTAGAAATGATAAGTATGTCAGGTGCCCAGTATTGAGAAACTGGTCTTGAGGATTGGTGAATATCCACTTAAAAATGTTTCAAAGGACTAGGAGTTATTTTTGGGTTTCTCTATTGGATGATAGGTATATCCATCCTTTTTACCTCTTAAATAATGGTGTCCATGAAGGGTTCTTACATCGCCCTTATATATGAGAGGTTTTTGTTATTGAATATCAAAGAAGGGATACAAAAATAAGTATAGGTGGTAATGAGTGACACCATTTTAGCCTATAGATTCCATTGAATTTTTTGGTTATTAGAAAATAGAATATAGCCATGTAGACTCTAGGGTAAGGATGGTTCTGTTGTATTGGTACTCCATAACCAGGATCTTAAAAACCTATAAATGGAGACATCGAGTTGGTGATAGATTTTTCACAAAATATGGGGAAATATATTTTCCTACTATCATAAATTATGAAGTAGTGTCTAATTATAACGAAATTACATTAGATATATCAAAAAAGTAAAAAACAATCCTTAGATTAACAAATAACCAAATACAAGAACACTTATCAGTACATCATCATAAATAAGGATTTAATCATATATACAACCCAAATGTAATTTCAACTAATTATCATAAGTCATTTTTGTTACTATAGGATTCAATTTAGGCATGACATCATTTTTTTGATTTTATATTAATTTAAAAGTTGAATATAATGCAAATACTTAAATACATCCATAATTATAAGATTCACATTGATTCCACAATTTTATATTTTTAATTATGTACTATGTGGTAGGGAGAAGTTTATGGTGGTGATGATATTTTTATACTGACTATCTTCATCATTTTGAGATTCATATTAGGTTCAATATTTTTTGTTTTGATTGAGTATTAAATTGGAAGGTGAAGTAAATAATAATAATAAGTCACTTTCATGGATATAAGATTCATGTTCGGCTACCCATTTTTGGTTGCGATGGTATATTTCATTGAAAGGTGTGCCCAGTAGTAATAATCAAACAAATATTTAACCATAATATTCATGTTAGGTTCACCATTTTTTTCGTTCTATTTAAATTTTCATCAATAGGTAAAGCAGATGATAATAATATGTAACTTTGATGATTATAAGATTCACATTAGGTTCACCATTTTTTGTTTTCATTGAATATTATATCTATATGGTTTATTATCATTCCACTATATTAATTTTAAAAGGAGTTTGGCCACAAAAAAATTACAGTGACTCTATAAATGGACATCAAACTAACAGTATGGGATACTGGGCTTATGCATCCTATTTAAAGGGAATTTTTACCTAATCTTGGGTAATATTATAGATTTAAAATATGTTCATAAATCATAAATAGTAATGTTTATAATGCAACAAGTTTCCATTATGAACGATGACTGATTAACTATGGGTGTGGTCTAGTGAATACAATTTTATGTGTATTAATGTTGTTTATTCTCCACCATTATGGGTTAAGGGAGGATATTATATTTTTAATCCTATATATCTGAAACTTTAAAATTTATTGGCATCCTATGAGACATTTGGTTCTTTGGTTTTGGGATAATGACTATTTGAAAGGCTGCCTACAAATCCCTATGATGGGAATCAAAACTCCTATATTTCAGTTACACTTAATGGGACACATCATATCATTATGGTCTTGTGATAAGGAAAAATTCACAAGTGTTTAAAGTCATGAGGATTTGAATATTTAGGGAAATGGTTTCCAACCCTAATATCAGTGGTACATTTGAATGAGTTCCCATTAATGGTTCACCTCTTTCACCATATGGACTTTTGAAGATTGGTGTGGTCGGACATTAATAATATTTTCTACTAAGTAGAAGTTTGATTCTATTATGGATTATCCTTAATAAAATATTTAAGAATACACAAAGATAATAAAAACCTATAGGTATTGGGAATTTTTTTTTATCATGGATATGACCTAATGAGGAGGATTCCTAGTTAACATATCACTAAAGAAAATATGATATGACTAAAATAGAATTTGGACCACCAATTGGTGGTATGGTATTACTGGGATCCAACTTGACGAAGTAATATGGTTGTATTGGGTGTATAGCCAGGTGGAGGAACTTATAAAATAATAGAGATATTCTAATATTGGGTTTTGTTCATGAATAGGTGAACCTTATATCTTTTTTGAGATAGGAATAAAATTTCACATATTTCGAGTCCTATTGTTTAATAAAATTGATTATACCATCTGATGATGTTTAAAATTATGCAGTAAGGATGCTTTCATGTAATCTGATATCATGTGAATATGATTTTAGCACTATGAATGTTGTTATAGTAGAATATTGAGTGGGGTATACACAAATGAGGATTCCCTAGGATGCTTCATTGGGAATATGGCCCTTTGTTTAAATGCCTCAAAGGGAAATATAACACATTGAGAATAATATATTGTCATTGTGAATTAAAACAATGGATTATGCCCATTGTGGATATTGTTAGGTCATACACATAATATGATGGTCTATGGTGGATACTCTGAAGTCTTACAAAAAATTTGGTGGCCCATGGTGGTTATACATGGGGATTATTCTTGGAAAGATGTTTGATGCTAAATATATTCAAATTGGTATAATGGAATAATAAACTAAGATATCTATGATAACATGATCATCAACCGGTATGACAAAATAGGGATTATTTTGGTTCAATCCAATTACATGATTAGGTTTTTATGATACATAATTCTGAAGAGGATTCCTATATTGGAGATTATATTATTAGTCTACTTAGGGATATGGGAGAGGACAAAGATGGATAGAGGGATATATAATCCTACATGAATGGTAGGGGTCCTCTTTATTAGGGATTACCACAAATAACCAGAATCGTTTTAGTGGAAATTAAATCCATCATGATTAAGGAGAAACTAATACAATATCTTCCTGATAGGGACCCCCATTATCAATGGATTAGAGGATTATGATCCCCCACATGAGTGTTTTACATATCTCGATGGTCAATACAATGGCCTTCCATTTTCAAGGTAGTACACTTGGATGATTTCATATTTGTGTGAATTCCTAGAACACGTGTATAGGGATATTTTGGAAGAGGATTCAAGTTGTGCTTCTTGTTGTTTTAGCCTTGGTGAAAGGTTGCAATAGAGGTCCATAAAAATAGGGTGGACTGGCATAGAAGTCCAACAAATGGAATGAAACCTAAATAAAGGGAATCTTATAATGGGGGGGGGGGCTTATAACGTGAGTCTCATGAGGTGGACCATGCTGATATGCTACCATGTTGAAGGTTAAACCCATGTAATGCCAGTTAACTTCCACAAGGTCTACTAGGCCTCTCATGGTTAACTTGGTCTCCATGAGGTGGGATTTTCCTTTTGGTGCTAAAATCATCTATTAATCCTCATGGTCCTAGCCTCACATAGTAATCCTTGTGGAAATTTCTTCCATAGGAAATAAATTTCATTCTTGATTATTTGGAATGTTCCCCTTTGATTTCAAAATATCTTTTTGAGAGGGAATTTCTAAAAATATGATTTATTTCTCACATTTTATCTCTCTTATTTACCCATGATTTACTGTGTCAATTTTGTGAGAGGGTGTGAGGGTTTTTATAGGCATACAAAATTTCCAGTTTCTTGAAAGAGGAGGATCTAATGAAATGTTAAAAAAAGAGTCATTGGATGACTATTGAAATCCTTGGATGGACCATGGGTAATGGAAAATTTTCTATCTGAAACCATGTAGTGGGATAAGGACCACATAGAGAATCATTGAATGTCACTACATAACTATATTTTTTATATATAGAGAACATGAACTGATCAAAGCATATTTTAATTATGTATTGTAACCATATGGTTGGACCTTATAGTGCTAAGTGATTTTGTGGAGAATACTTGAATAATGATTCATCACTGGGTAGTTAGAGTTCATAGTATCCATGGACTAAATGGTCTTCATTGCTTGACCATAAGAGATATGATAGATAATGAGGTGGTTTAATATATAATCTCTCTTCCTCAAAAAGGATTCTTTAAATTATTTAAATCCCCACTTTTCTTTATTTTATTTCAAAGCCCTTAGTGTTTTCAATTTTTTAACCTTAAATATGAAAATATGGAACATATTCTGAAATACAAGTTTAATATTCACATACATTTTGTAATGAAGTTTTAATTTTTTTAAAAAAAGATATTATACCAACAATAACATCTTTATTGGATGACATTTATGTTATTCTAATGTATTTTCATGTGATATACTCTCTTATTCTAATTAATATTTTCATCTCTAAAATCTTCTTCACCCTATTCATAATAAAATTTATTTACTTTGATTTATTTTCATCAAAAATAAAATTTATAAATTCATCGTACTATAAAATTTATTTGGTATAAACACAAAATATTTTATAAAATATAATATCCAAAATAAATATATTCATTTTATTTAGAAATAGACTTTTCTAGAGAATTTTTTCAATTTTGAAGATAAAACATACAACCAAATACTCTTAAATAACCTATTCCAGGCTTCCCTTTATTTAATATTTAATATAATGTCTTATTTAAAAGTTACCAAAATATAATTCAATTAGAAAATTGAAAATATAGCTTTTTCCAAGAAATATTTTAGCAAATAATAACCATTGAATGTTTTTCTATCCATTTCTTGTTAAGTATTTTTCTCATTTCAACTAATCCATTTTTTGTCATGTCCTAAGAGAAAAAATATTATGATTATATCTATTTTAATCAAAAAAATATCTAATTCAATGTTTGAAAATAAAAACTTTATAAATTAAAATATATAATATTAGATAACCATTCCCATTCGAATCTAATTTTCATCAAAAAATAAATCTAGATAGAGTCTTAGATTTATGTGTATGTAAATATGTGCATCTAAATTTAATATAATCATTAATAATAACTAAAACACACCATTTACCTCTAAGTGTAGCAATTTTCAAAGGAAAAAATAAATAAAAATGTCAATGATTATGGAGTATATAGGTTCTTATTCATGAAAATATTTAAATGACTATTTATGTTGCTTTCTACTAATGAATTAATCGTATACATATATGGTTTATAGATTTATCATCAGTAGATCAGGAAGATCATAATTTTGTTAAAGCATATTTAAAAACATGAAATTCAAATGGAAAAATAATCTATGCAAGAATACATTGTAAAATAGTACATCATTTAAACATTTAACATTATATTCACAAAACTCAACAATAAATAATTGAATAAATAGTATATATTATATTTTCATAAAATTAGTTTGATACTTATTTGAAAATAAATAATTTTTTATTTTCAAATTTTAAATTCATATTATTATTTATTTTTTTAAATTAATATTAAATTATTTATCAATCCTTTATCAAATAATTTTTTTTAAATAAAATTTAATTTTATATTAAAAAAGTCTATAAAATATTTTCATCTCATTGGATTTTCAGGGAAATTAACACTACCACCTTAACAAAAACATCAATTATGAGATTTGATCAAACATATATGGTGAACAGCCAATACTATGTACCACATATCCTTTTTGATTATTATAATACAATATCCCTATAAGAAAATATTTAAGAATTATTTGGTTCCCAATATAACATTGATCATATGGTGTTGGTAAAATAATTTTAATGAACACCAATACATTTGAAATATGTCCAAAGGTAATTATGAAGAAAATGATATTGAAATAAAAATTGTTGTGTGATAATAAGATTGGGGAAATCTTAGGATCACCCAAATTCTTAACGACCTTAATTTTTACACTTAAAACATGTAATAGTGGATGCACTTCCACTTTATATTTTAAAAAAATAAGTTTCCAACATTTATGGTAAAATTTTGTAATATATTAGATTATTTATCTTTTTATTCATTTTATTTAAAATTATTATTTATCAAAATTGATTTTGACCTGAGAAAATTTTGATATATTATATTTCAGGAATTGAATTTAATTTCAAAAATTATCATTTTATTTTTTAGTGGAATCAAATATAGGTATTTCTTCTTCATCACATTTATAATGATAATTGTGAAGTTTATGATTTTCTAGATAAACATATTATTTAAATACATTTAATTTTATTGTTTTAGATTGAATAATCATTTAAAAATTAATTATTCTCGATAATAAGATCATTCTGTTTATTATTATGATTTTGGAATACTATAAAAATATTCTTAACAGTAGGATTGAGTTTTTTAAACTCTTCAATTTTTTTATAAGAATGAAATTCTTATTTACATGAGGAAGAAAAATTAGATTCACTTACCTATTTTATTGATGCCATTAAACACTGGTTTGTTGATTCTTTTCTATACTAGATTCATTGCTGGAATCTCAATCAAATGGATAAATCTAAGTAGTTTCCATTCCATTACATTTCTTATTATATTATTGATTGTTTTACCGGTTTCCATTCCATTACATTTCTTGTTATATTATTCACTCTTTTTTTATCATTATTGAGAAATGGGTTATTAATATATTTTGAGTAATTAGGCCCTTCTGATAGCATATAAACCCTACCCTAAAATGGTGATTGGGTCCTGAACCTCTTGGTACCACTGTTGCCCTGTAGACACGTGGTCCCCAACCTAGGGCTCACCCGCATTCCTTTAAGGGTCATATGACTAATGATTATCCCTATATGCCAACACATTTTCTTTACTGTATTATTTTTCCTCACCCACACACACCCTAGGAGACTTCCCAGAAGGTCACCCATCTTGATCACTACTCCATGCCAATCACGCTTAACCATGGAGTTCAAACCAGGTAGGATCCTGAAAGGAAAAGTGAACCTTGTTGACATGAGTTATATCATTTATTCATTTAACACTTTATCATTTTGGGGTGTTACATTCACCCCCCTTTAGAGAAAAACGTCCTCGTTGTGGACCTTCCATCTCAACCCAGGCAGTTCACCACATTTAAGGCGGGGTTATTCTTCTTATACTAAAAGTTACAAATGGGCCCCATGGATAGCACATACACCCCTCCCTAAAATGGTCATCAGGTCTTAGCCCTACAGGTACCACCAGTTTCCCAAAAACATGTGATCCCTACCCTAGGGCCCACCCACATACCTAAATGGGTCATTTGGCTAATGAATTCTATACATGCCAACACATGTTCTTTACAGTGTGCTTTGTCCTCACTTTCACACACCTTGGGAAACTTCTTCGAGGTTCAACCATCCGGATCACTACTCCATGTCAAGCACACTTAATTATGGAGTTTAAAAATGGCAGGCTCTCTAAAAGAAAGGCTCACCTTGTTGACATGAGTCATATCATTTAGTCATTTAACCCTTTATCATTATGGGTTGTTAAAATTTTTGTGCCCTTTTCATCTACATTCATAATATATTAGTTCATTACCAGCATTTCATAAGTTTATTTCCTTACTCTATGCATAATTCATTTTCTTTTATATCTGAGTATCTATTTATATTTTTCACTTGGGAAACTTAACCTATATGGTGCCTTTCATGGTTATAAAATTCAGAGTATGGAAAATAAGTGGTAAAATTAATTTTTAATATTAGTACAACCCTATTATTTGTATAAATTTCGTATTTAGTAATATTCTTTCATTTCCTAATAATATTTTCATAGAGATCCAATTAACTCATACTACAAATATTCCATAAATATTTTACATTAATCAATATCCACCTTTTATCCCTTACATTTATTATGTGAATCCCTAAAAACTATTTCAAAAATAATTGAATTATCTTGAGTTTCCCTTAAGTTCCTCATATTATTCTGAATTCATATAAAACAATGACACATGTAATTCACTATTTGTTATCATCCCAATTTAAACACATGATACTTAGTTATTAACATGCACAATCTAGTTCATATAGAACTATAAAAAAATGTGTAACTTGATGAATACCCCATGTTTCATGATATTTTTTTTCTAGTAGTTTTGTGAATGTATAATTTCCAACTTATTTAATAATACAAACAATTCATTACCATCTATGTCTATAAATATTTAATAGAATCATTACTAGGGAATTATTATGGCTCAAAATCAGTTAGTTTTTATAGTTTCATTATTAGTGTATAACTATAAATGAAGATATACTTAAGAAAATATTCTATAATGAATTATGATATCTATAATCATTTCAAATACTAAATATATGACATTTAGGTGTTCAAACATCTTTTAAATTCATTCTTACATCTAAAATGATGTAATTTATAATTATATATTATGTCCACATTTGATTAGAATAAATAAAATATAAATATGATAATGATAGGGAGCTCACTATGATACCAATTTTTAGGCCACAGTGCGAGATTCGTCGAATGATTAAGAGGGGATTTAATTAGACAATTTAAAAAATTTAAATGAATTACTATAAATATTTAATAATTAATTTAGTGTAAATAATTTAAAATGGATAACATGATTTATATATTCATTCAGATCTAAATGAATATACTGTCCTCTTCACCACTCTCAAACATAAATAGAGATTACACCCACTAACTATAGAATCTCTAAATTTTAATCCTAGACATAATCCTTGATAACTAAACTTATAAAACTTATATAATAGACCAAAATATAACTTTTTATCACCTTGATTCAAAACCCACAATAGTATTCTTATCACCTGGACCCACAACCCAATTTACCTCCTTTTTTCACACATATATTAATAACCAAGAACCTATCCTTTATATGGGTAATAAAGCTGAACCCCTATATATTATATTTAGTATAAAAAATCATAGCCATGCATAGTGAATATAAAATTAGTAAAAACCACTAAAAAAATGAAGAATACATGATCAGAGTTTTGTGCCCACATTATTCTCTATAAAAGAAAAATATCAAGCAATTGATATTAATTCGTGAAAAGTAATTGATTTACAATGTACATCTCAAAGTAAAAAAAAAATAATATCATCAATATCATTTATTATAATGATTCTATAAAATTATGCACATATATTTCTTTCATTACCACCTAATTAAAATAACGAATTTGGTTTCACTTTTTCTTTCACGAATCAACAAATTTATATATCTATTAATAACTACTTCAGAGTTATTTAACAACATCATTCTCAAAAGAATATCACTTTTATTTCCTCATTAAATTATCATATTAACACCTTAACACGTGTCTTACGTTGATAATATTTAATATTAAAACATGATTTATATAGATACATTTTATAATAATTTAAATAATATTAATAATATAAAATTGAAGACATTACTGTTATTTGAAATAGTCTTATAAATAACATGATTCAATCTTTTCATATTATAAAAAAAGAAAATTTAATTTCAAACAAACAATTTTTTATGAAATTAGAATTATACTTCAACCCATTTAATGAGATTTGTATACTAAATATAACATTTAAAATAAAACCCATTATCATATATATAATTCGTATTTTTTAATGAACTCATTAGATCAAAAAATACCCTTAAACCAAAGATATAGTAAATCAAAATGTATAAAATATTAAAAATATGAAAAATAAAACAACATAGAAAATATTATTATTAGGTAAAGTTAGATCCCGAAGGTATTTAAATAAATAATGTTGTTCATAATAATATTCATGTGTTATAGAAATTTATTATAATGTGGTTTATGGGTTATATAGTGCATGGTCAATCAGTTTTAAAACTTGTGGTTAATTGGTTTTACAACATTTGAGTGATTCTTCAAATATTGAAATATAGTAGACTCAATAAATGGTGGATAAAAAAACTCACAACTATTCCTATTTATCATGAAGTAAATTTATGAAATTACAATATTTTTTTTACAATTAATTGAATTCATTATGGTTGATTGAGTTTATTTATTCAACCAATTTAAAAATCATATGAATTATGACTATATTTCATATGGATACATGCCTCTCAATGTTTATGGTAGATTTTTCCATAGATAATCAGTCTTATTAAAGAAGATATGAAATTAAGACACATAGAGATTATTTTTTCTCCTACATAAATTTATAAAATACAAAAAACACTTTTTGTAATAAAGTAAGAAACATTGATAGATAATAAAATTTATGTTATATGGAATTACACATTGAAATAAAATATATAAGAAATTATAATTGGGTAATAAAGAATAATTGTAATTATGAAATTGTAAAACAAAATTGGTTAGGTTCTATATTAATAGTGACTCACAACCTCACCAAAATAATGAAGTTATATGAATGAATGAACACATGGATTTATAATTTTTTTCCATTGAATTCTTACTCTTATATATTTTAATGTTGAGATCAAAGTCCTAGGTTTGTCCATAATAAATTTATTGATAATAATTATGACCTATATATTGAAAATTATTATGGATAATATCTCAAAATAACCAAAAAAATCAGGACATGGATGGCCTTCAAGTTATTACAGTATCCACCACCTTAAAAGTTTATAATATTGGATCTCACCAACTATTGTTATCTCCAAAAAAATATTTTATCCTAAACCTAGTTGGTTTTTTATATATCCTAACAAGTTTCAATCATGGGAACTTCCAAACTCCTCCTTGAAATGGTCTTTTAATACCCATGTCTTATGCTGCTGTGTTCATGTGGACTTATTCTTCATCAAGTAATAGTGTCCACATATTTGAATGATCATGTGAATATACACAATAGATATCCTATTGGTACATTATCATATGTATAATTATGTGATATAAGATTCTAAAATTATATAAGGATTCAACTATATAGGTGAATCATTGGATCTCTTCTTCTTATTCATCACACTGAATATCATGAATACATTTGGGTTATTTTATTATAGGTTATTATTCTTGAATAAACTATCTATAAGAATCTCTATATTTTATTATAAGATTAAATTATATTTTTTATTTTTTATATCACTTTTTTTGTAGTGGTATCTCACATTATTGAGTGGTTATAGGATACTTCTTTTTTATTTTGTAGTTTTGTTCTTTGAAACATCTCACGGTTTTGTAGACTAGATTTTTTTTGTTTACATAAATTTTTTTGTTCAATTTTGTTCTTCCTATTGTTCTATATAGTAGTATTTCCTCCCAATTCATATCATTCTATGGGGTGTGTTTGTTACATGTTTCTGGATACTTTTACTTTCAGTAAATACATTTTGGCTGATGAATGTGGCATGGTGAAGTGTTTTTTACACCTCATGTAATAACAGTAATTTATATGTTAATTAATTTTTTTTTCAATTTATATTTTCAAATTTTTTGAGTATTTATTTTAACTATAGTGTGTTTTCCTTTTGTTCATTGTTTTCTTATAGTCATTGTATCTTTACAAAAATATTTTCTATGACCCTTATGTGAAGTTTTAAAGATTCATGGTTTTGTGTACATCCTCTAGGAAAACCTGTACAGATTCATGTATACGGTGTTTTTCAATTTATTTTGAACATTAATTATTAGTGTACATATATAGTGAATTATTTAGGGGAAATTCTGAAATTCATAGTAAAGACCATGTGAGGTACCCTTACGTATGGGTGGTCGGGATCATGAATTATACACAGTCAGCAGAAACCTTGCTAAAATCATATAAGATGGTTCTGTGATTTAATATAGCTATTCTTCACTATTAATGGATAGTTTTCCAAAATATTCATTTAAAAATTATATTTCTTAGATTATTAAAACAATGATTTTCCAAGTATCTCATCTCGAAATTTAAAGGTGATTCCTTTCATCTTCTCTTATATTTGTTCACTTGATTCTAGGGATATCACATGTGGAATTATCCCTCCATTGATAGGTGATTTAAATATGCTCCACCTTGTTTCTATTAATTTTTTGAAGTAAAAATCAGCACCATCTATTGGTTTATCCCTTTAACTTTCCCTAATAAATTCTTCATTCAGTTTCACATCCTACCATAAACCCTAGGGGTTATACAGGTTTGAATTTTTTGTTTTTAGTATCATAATCCTGGGAATTGTTCTTTTAAATGAAGGTAGGGTACCTATCATCTATTGTATGAAGTTTCAAAATTATTTGAAATGAAATCTGGCTGGATTATCATTGAAATGTATTATGTTTCTTTAGTATATTTTTAAAATGGAATTTTGTTTGATTCATGATGTTTCTCTGTGATTAATTCTTTTTCTTATTCCTATGCGTGGTAGTTTTTTTATTATATAAATGTTTGAATGGTTTTTTCCTTTATTAAATGAATATTACATGGGATCTCACATGGCATGT
Organism: Viscum album; assembly: GCA_963277665.1. Taxonomy (NCBI): domain Eukaryota; kingdom Viridiplantae; phylum Streptophyta; class Magnoliopsida; order Santalales; family Viscaceae; genus Viscum; species Viscum album. The sequence goes on from OY728153.1 coordinate 1,283,011,825, forward strand.
GAACTACATTGTATCTTAAAAATAATGAAAATATTGGTTTAAATAAAATTGGTTTTTTGAATATATTTTTCCATGTTTGGGTCTTGAAATAATTTTAAATATTATTCCATAGAACATTATAGAGTTTTAAATAAAATGTGTGTTGATTCTTCATGTTTTATATAAATGTAATTAGATATTTTTTTAGAAAATAATTTTAAATAGAATTTCATATAGTCATTTTTATTGATGGATTTGAAATTGGGTTTCAAACAACTAGAGATGAATTTTCATTCTTAGTCTATTTTAATGTAGGCATGTTTAGTAGTTTGATTTGGCTATCAAATTATATAGATATGTGTGAACCTATAAGCCCATGATTTTATTTCATGAAAAATATTATGGAAGGTGAGGCATGTATATTATTTTTTGTGATGTCGATAATTTGATCAAGGATATTTCTAGTGTGGGAGTTGGAGGTGAGGTGATATTTACATGATTATGTTTTTGATCAAATTTTTTTTTCCAATCAAGATTTTATTTCTTACCTATTATATATTTAATGAATTCATGAATCCATGGGTACCCTAGAAATCATTTTTATTGAATAAGAGACATTTATATCAAGTTCAGATGAAATGAAATAGATCCACATTGGGTTTGTAGGATATTGGGGAGTCTCACCAGTGTGGTTAGTTCAGAGTTGTTGGTTGGTTATAGATAAAAGAATAAATCAACATGCCTCTATATGGTTGATTCGTGAGGATGTATAGGGATTACTCATGGGATTTATTTAATTTAAAATGTTACTCTTTATTATTTATAGGGACTCTTCTTTGTCTCCCATATTTGTTTTTGAATTTATTTTACGACAATTTGTTGGATTTTTTCCTTTACTTACCACGGTCCTAAATTTTTTATCCTTATTATTCCCAAAGTAACTTAAGTTATTAAAATATTCAAAATGAATTTTAAAGGGTGTATAGAAAATTTGGGGTTTTAATGTAGATTTAAAATGATTTATTTGGTAAAAAGTAGCAAAAGAATTATAAATTTTTTGGTATATTTTTTGATTTGAAAGAAAATTACAAAAGTGATTTTTTTGAATTTCACATGTATATGATATTGTATTTATTAAAAAATTGAAAAAAAATATAAATAAAATTTTAAACTATTATAAATGTAATATAATTTATAAGTAACTAGAAAAATATCTATTGAAACCCAATTGGGATCTATTTTTGTCACACCCTGGTAACACTATTCAATGAATGCAGTTCTTTTGGAATATTTTTTGGTATTATGTCTTTGGAATTACTATTTATTGTTTCTTATATTACTTGGATTAGTATATGAAGACTCACCAATGAGTCACAAAGATATGGTTGGGTTTGTTTTGTTTTTGTTTTTGGGATGTGTATGTATCTTCCTTGGTGGTATGTATGTTCTTTTATCTTACATATTTATTTATGAGATGTTGCATACATTATGGTTTAGTTTTTTGTATTTCCCCTATTACATAGGTTTCAAAATATAAATTTTTATGCTTTTTAAATGAATATAGTGATGTCCTTCCTGTGGATTATTCTTTGATACCATTACATTAGTTTCAATCTTGGGGTGATCAGGAATGCACATTAGGTATTCCATATATGGGTTTGGATTCCTAGTCTGGGAGTGGCTCGAGTTGGGTTGTGAAAGTATAGGCTCTCCAATGCCCAAAACGATTCAAATTCATGCATGGTATCTCAAATACATATTCGAAAATGAATTCATACACCATAATCTTATTCTCTAATTCTATTTCCATTTTTTGGTCCAAAATGAATTTTACAATACATGTTTAGTTTTACTAAAATATTGAATTCACACTTTGTGGAATGAATTCATACAAAATGACATGATGTAAGGTCATATACCAAGGAAGTGTAATAAAATCATTAATATGATAATATATTTTTATGATTCCATGAAAAATACGAAAATTCATTAAAAAATACTTTTTAATTCATATAAAACAATCAAAGACATAAGATTTGATGACTAAGATTTTTTTTTCTAGTTTTAGAATAAAATAAGATATTTCATGAAATCTCTTCTGGACTATTTCAATGTATCTACATCCTTCTTAACCCTTTATTCATTTGTATTCTTTACTAATTTAACAATACATCATGATAATCACATTGTTGATGGAATCATATTATTTAATGCATGGATTTTCAATTTCCAAGCATATTTCATTAATCTTATTTTGTTCTAAATCATCCTTTAACATCACCCAAAAATTATTGAAAATAATAAAAAAAATATCTTTTAATTTTCATGAAATAAATTTTCATAAAAATATAATTTATGGTTATCTACATTAATCTATCCGTACTAGTTCATTGTATTGTTTTCATATTCTCTATGGAATTGATGATATCACCACCATAATATTTCTTTCACACAACATCGAAAGTTATTTATAACATCATCCATCATATAATATATTATTATTATTATTATTAAATTAAATATAACAAGCGGGTCATTTAATCACTATAATTTATTATTATCAATACCATGAAAAAATTATATTAATATGTGTATTCTTTTATTTTGAACCCCATTAAGAATAAAAGAAAATAAAATATGGAGAAAAGATCTTATAGAACTCAATAAAATGATTCCTGAGATAGATTCTCCCTCCCCAAAACTAATTCATAATAAAATATTTGTCAACATATTGAGAGAAAGATGGCACTTCATACTTCTTAGTCAACTATAAATCTATGTGTCACAACCTACTGTAGCAAATAATATTTTTTTTACTATAACATAAAGGTTATTTTTTTTGTAATTCCATCATAAGTTACCACTTAAAAATCAATCAATTAAGGGTATTTATAATATCTTTATTATGAATACATGAATCCTACACTCATCCTAACAAACACAACAAAATATTTCAGGTTCAATAAAAATTAATCCACATTATCAAATAATTCTCATTAACCAACACTTCCCATAATAAACTTGTTTACTAAACTCATAATAAGTATGGATAGAATTATTATAACACCACATTTTATAATGTTAAATATATATATATATATATATATATTTATATGAACATACCTATGGTATCATTATCTTTATTTCCCCCCCTCATTGGATGAATTTGTTTTAACAGTGGGCTCCCTAGTCCTAAATTGAATAGTAATTTGGCATACTATTTCACAAATATAGTAATATATGTATGATGTACATTTACAAATATACAATAGGAATATTTTTGTGTACTATTTAAAATTAATTAACATATATTAATTGTTATATAAAATTATTATAGCAGATCACAGGATATAATGAGAACCTTGAGATACCATGACATTAATCTTATATATATTTATTATGATCTAGATAAATCATACTTATAGGACACAGTTGATTACATACTATCAAGTCTTTTGGGATCATTATAAATGTCACTTCTTCTCATGATGTTCTCATTTGGTGACCTATGGTAGGTGAGACCATGAGGAAAGTACAACCAATAAGATTACTACATGTTTCTGATATCATTTGATGTTAATATCTAAGGATATGTTTATTGGTCTCCTAAAATGAGATAATTATAGTTGTGTTCTATTTTTTCTTGTACTTTGATGCAAGGAAAAATAATGATAATGAAATAATGGTAAGGTTTCTTGTATTGGGTACGCCATTGTTGATATCAAAATGGATGAATGATAAAGATAGTATTTGTTGCTTCCATGTTAGGGAATTAATATATTGGGCTTGGTTGTTCAGGATGGAAGTACCATTGTTAGTCCGTGGCCTTGGCAGGAATGGGTAAATCCATATAGTTAGATTAACAAATAATAAAGCAATAAATTATGATGATAGAAGTGTGTGTTCTAATATATGATATATCTAAAGATTGAGATATTATATAACACAATGTTTGTTCACAGATTGGTTGTAATTTATATTAATGCTCGTTATCTCTAGAGGTTCCTTTATGGGTTGCTATAATCCACTCTTGGTATGTGAATATTATTCACTACTATTGATATAAGGGCATAGAGGGTCACACACACCAGTGTATTCACGAATCTACCTTGTTTAGGAGAATAGGTAAATATGACATGGTGGGCCTCAACATGGAAACCGAGGGTTGTCCAATTTTATCAATAACTAATAAATAAATAAATTCATTCTTATTAGAGTAATGAATAATTGAGTTGAATTTATTTATTAAAAGTATTTATGAGGTATTTAGTGAATAAAAGAAATAATACAAATTGAATGAATATTATAATAATATTCATGGTTCATTTAATATTTTTGGAAATTACTAGTTGAGTTAAATGACATAGATTTATCATTTAATATATTTAATATATATTACAAGTATGTGATAAAACATAAATAATATTTAAAATAATGTTTAGTTCGTCATAATTAATTTTATATTACTTATCATGTGGAATTTTAATAAACATGGTCCAAGGAACCATTTCTTCATAGTTGAGCATCCAATATAAAACAGGGGAGATAGGCTCTCACAAAATGACTATTATATGAGAATTAATCATAGTCCCTCTCTCCTATCCCAATTTATAGAGATAGAATATTATGATCCCAGTGATCATATTGATCTCATATCCTTGCATTTAAGACATGTCAATGTGGTGATCGTTCAGATGTTGACGACATCATCAGATTAACGTGACAACACATAGAATTGAATGATCGATGATTCTTTGTATTTTTTAGTATTTGTGGATGATCTTGATACATTCTAATTTTGATACATTGAGGAATAGTCTTCGATGATGTGTAATGGATGAGTGCACTTTAATTTGAAAGAGGTATGCATTTAGATTAGTTTATGTTCCCTATTTAATTAAAGAGATATTCTTGAACCATACCAAGTATTAGATCATTGGAGACGACAAATAACATCATCTTGGTGATGAAAAATCTTAATATCTCTAGCCCTCTATATTCAACTACTTCCCAAGAACCTTCTATTGGAATCTGAGGGATCACATGATTTTTTTATCAAAGAAAATTAAATTTGCATTAAATTTATGTAGAGGGTTTGAAATCGGTCCCAACAGATATGATCGAGAATGGATCTGAGGCCAGATGACCATGTTAGGATAATTAGACAAAAAAATTATCATTTAAAATTGGTTGTTCGATAGATTTTAAAATTTAGCCTTTTTTAGCTATGTAAATTTAACCATTTTATCGAGCCAGATATCCATTTCAGTAATCCCATAATATTATGGTTGGGCACCATCATTAGAATAGTGTTTTCTTATAGACCTTAATTCCACTAATTTTTGGAAGTTGAAATCGATAATTAATTTTATATTTATTATAATATGATAATTATATTAGACTGTAAGTGGATGGATGGACTTGTTAAGGAAAAGAATAATCAGATGGTAGTGGGATCCAATATTTTTTTTTGGAAAAATTAAATTCAACTTAACGAAAAAAGTATAAAAATAAAGGGATGGAGACACTTGATGCATGAGGTTTCCACCCTCACTAGGTCTTACCCATAACTGGTTTTCCTCCCTTCATAGTAGATGACACACCCATGAAGCGGCTCCCCCTTCCTCCAGAAACAGCCCCAGATGGTCACACCTCCACTAGCTCTCCCCTTACAGAGCCACTGTTGAAGCACACTAGACTGAGCACCTCTCTAACCACCACTTAGAAAACTAAGGTTGGACACCCTTCCCTGCCTCTCTTGCACTAGTTGATAATTGGGGACCTGGTCTTACTACTCTAGAGGCACAATTGTGCCCCACTTGTATTGTGCTCGACATTGTGTTAGCTGATCCCTTGGGAGCCACAGAGACCCCCAGGAACCACCAAATTGGATGGAATTCTTCCCAACTAGCCCTCCTCCTCAAGAATCATAGTAATTTTACCTCTATATATTACCTTTCTATAGAATCTTCCATCCTGAACCACTTCACTGCCCCTGAGCGGTGTTGAAAAACCCTAATGTGTGACAACCACAAACTCTTTGATCTTGTTGGATATGATATTCCTCAAAACCAGCTCAAATGGGTTCACCAAACTAATAACAGTTATGGTAAGACCTGCCCAACTGCGATTGGCTCTACAAAAGCTTTGCACACCCTAGAACTGGTCCATGTGGGTTTATATCGAACCACACTGACCCAGCGTAGGGTATCATGGAATAATAATATTTTTTAAAAATTACTTAATTTAAATTATTTTATTTCTATATTAAATTAAATTAATTAAATTAAATATGTTTTAAAATATAATTCTAATACACATGAAAAATTAATTTAATTTGACACTAAATTATGTTAATTAATTAATTTAATTCTGGAAATTAAAATTAAATTAATTACCGGACCAAATATAGGTAAATTATTTTTTATTTTCTTATTTCATTTAATATAATTAAATAACTCAAAAAATTAATTTATTTTAATTTAGTTTTTTTCATGCATATATATTACCCATTGAGTGGTCTTGAGAAAATGATCGACTTACATATGTCTGTTATTTGTTTAGTTAAATATTTAACTATGTGTGATGATTGTAAATAAATAAGTTGGTTTGTGCATTATCGTTTTTTTAGTAAATATCTATAAGGGAATGCGAATTGAAATTTATCTTTTCTATATTTCTCCCATAGTTATACTCACCTACATGTGGGCATAGTTGTGCATTTTGGAGATGACACATATGACTTGGGCCCCACCAGGATGTCGCAAAATCCAGATGAGAATTTAATGCTCTAGATGGGGAAGAGCAGCATCATGAGTCAATCTACGACTTAGGTATGTTTCCCTTAGTTCATGGTTGATTCATCGAGATTAAATGGATCAATCAGTTTTATATGCTCAATAGAAGTCATGTAGGTTATTCTATATATACATTTATTTACTATTTTATTCATTTTCATGATAGCGGAAAATACATAAAATAATATACAATAAAAGGCATAAAAAATCAATATATGTTTTTCAATTAATGTCTAGTTGTGAGTGACACCACATAGTATACCGAATATAAATTTATATTTATTAAACTCAATAAGTAAAACATAAAACCCTCAACAAAATATTATGTCAAAAATGCCTTTGGTCATTTGAATTTGTACACAACCAGGTGTTTGGGGTTCTCTATCATCCATTGTAGAGGGATCCTCCTCCTAATGGGGAGTTCTTTTAAGAATTATGAGTTTAGATAACTAATGATGTTAGTAATGGATTATCCATATCTAACTTTCCATCTCTTTATAGGAAAATCATTGACAGAATCAAGTTTACGATTCTAATAAGATGATACTTCACTCAACAGATCAAGGATTCATGGGTTGATTTGATTGGCTAGTAAAAATCTAACCTTGAACTGTTTGATTAGTGGAATACAAATAACTTATATACTATAGTGGGAGTTCCAAGGATTCATTCTAGTATATTTATCAGTGATAAATTATTTTGATTCAAGTACAGGGGGTTCCTAAATTAAATAAAATAGTTTGGGACATTTAATTATATAATTAATACAGAATATATAAATTCCATAATGAATATAAAATTACAATCTTATAGATTTTATTTTTGTAGAAAATAGAATTTAATACAATAAAATACACTGCAATAATCATGGAAAAAGTTAATGTCATGGCTATAATGAATTCCCATGTGAAGTACAAATGCTTTTGCACAAAAAACCCACATTGAAAATTCATGGTGTTGGTTTTCCCAATACCTATTAAGCCACCTTAGGGGGAAGAGATGTAAAAAAGTATACATGAGGCTCATGTATGATTCATATGATGGTTATTTAATAATTTTTTCCTCAAATCCCAGGTTAGTTTTCATTAAAACATCAGAAAATTAATGATTTTACATATAGCCTCATCCATGAGAAGTTTTAAAAGAGATAATGAATAGTTGATATGGACGTGTGATGATTACAATGGTTATGTGTAAATATGAAAGGCACACCACAATCTTTGAATAATTCTCATTCTGATATCTTTTTCATCAAACTACTCATATTTCGATTAATATTACAAAATCAATAGAATGGAGTAAAATCTTCATTTCATTTAAGCATGGTTCTCCAAATAAATAAGAATGTTAAAGGAAGAACAATCTCTATTTCTTATACCGAACAAGTTAAAATAAAAGGTGATAAGGAAAATGAAAAAATGACACCAATTGAACCATCAAATCATCCTTCAAATAGAGAGGTTATAAACATGAGGTTATTTTCTTCACATATCATGAAATAAATATATAGTAGTATAATTTTAATGAATTGAGTTAAAGAATAATATGATCACATCTTCTACAAGTATATTCATCAATTATAATTATTTTTTCACATATAAATCTTGGGTATTATATACAATATGTCTCTCACATATGTGTATCAAAATTAATTAACCAAGTAAGTATAAAAACCATAGAATAAGTAAGTTGTGTTCTCAAGGAGTCTGAGAAAGGGTGGTTCCTAAGTGAACCGTGAGAAGAAAAAAACTTCTAATTTTCATGTAAAGTGTTCCTATAGATATTTTATTGAGTAAAACAAAAAATATTTCTCTCACCTTTCCTTTTGTAAAAAGGATACATTATTCTAGTTTAGGAATGAATATTGGTTGTGGTGTTTAATATATACCCAATTGTTCAATTATTCATAAATTAGAGGAAAACCATGATGAACATAGAAATGTAAGACATACATACCTAGTTGTGGAATGATAATTCATTGTCAAGTAAAAATAAAATTTGGAGTAAAGGGTATACCCAGTATGGTATTTAGAGTTAGTGGAGTTACACACCATAGGTATTATTGACGTATATACTTATTTAGTTCTGGACTAATAAACCATTAGTAATTAAAGTAGAGAACAAATCTTTTTAAACTAGTTTATCTAGTGATAATGAGCTATTACAAAGGTAATATAGTTCAAAATACATTTCACAGGATTCATTTACTTATTTATGGAATGGTAAATTGATGTTTGGAATATGCATGGTCAGATGATATAATATACTTCAGGCCATTGTGCCTATGAATATCTTGAGAAAGAATTTATTAATCAATATATTGTAGGGTTGAGTAATTCCTAAATACACATTACTTATGTACATCACTACGTTGATGTTCATAAGGAGTATCAAGGATGAGTCTTACACGTTAACATTGATTAAAAAAAGTTATCATGGAGAAATTCCAAAATTAATGTTTCCTTATATACATTAGATTAATGATTTAAGTTAAATGAAAATCATTGTTTACACTTATATCATTTTTAGATACGTCCATTATATTTCTAGATGTGTTTTGATAACAAATAAATATATCTTATAACTCGATTCTAAATATCAGAAAAAAATGATATCATATAAGACATAGTATGATGAAAATCCATTATGTAATAATAACTTGTGTTATTATTCAATGTTTTCTTTAAGTACATAAAAAACCATTCATCAAGAGAAAAACTATATGAATCTAATGTAATTAACCTAGAATTATCTTAGGACATTACTTAAATCAGTTTGGTGGAAAATAGATTGACATGTTATATACTATATTTATATAATAGGATGATAATCTCTATTTTAGATAGTGTGAGAATGATTGACATGGGTTTAGTTAATTTTAGATATGGACAAGTAGTTGAAATAGGTACAATTACAATAAGAGGTGCAGAAGAGGAATGTTTTGAAGACACATACTATATAGATGGGTTAAAACCATAGTGATGGTTTTATATTCACCATGGTAGGTGATACATTATTCATTGAGAATAATAATTCTTAAAGTAATATATATATATATATATTGAAATAACTTATGATTGACCAAACTAATTAAAATTCAATAATGGATTCCATGTATCAAATAACACGAGTCTAATTATTTTAAAAATGCAGTGGGTAATCAAGTAACATGATATGTGAATGGAAAAAGTATCGTACCAATAAGGATTGATTGGATACACCAAGTTGTGTTGGGTGTATCATTAGTGGCATGAAATTTTGTTTCTAATGATTTCACCATGGCATGATATGTCCATGAGGATGCACTGATTGTTTCCCCACATTCATGTTTTCCAATGTTTGGTGAAATCCATCACTTCTTTAAAGATGTTTTATCCTTGATAAAAACAAGATGATGGGATGTAATTCTCTCCATCTATGGATTCATCCTCAGAATTCATCACCTTGTTCGAATATCCCTTAAAGATTAAGAAACTATTCATGAAACTCTTTCTGGTGTCATATCTTTGTGGACATAAGTTAATTACACTGCTTTTGTGAGGACATTCCCAAGGGGGAAAGTAAGGGAAGCAACCTTTGGTCAGGAGAGTAGTCACGTTGGGGGTATCACTATTGTGTCTGGACATTGAAACACTAGTACACCTGGATTTTCATTTATCAGAGGGCCTTTTGCAGGCATGGAAGCCTGAGGCATCCCACGATGAATATGGGGAATTGTATTCTAGAGGCATGTCTATGAGGTTTTCCTCGGCTTCCCATGTTTAACATAGGGTATTCTACAAGTTTAATGTTTCATGGAGATGAATCAGACTGATCAAAAAACTGATGAAAGTGGATCATATGGGTTCATCTCTAGGAGGGAGCACCTAGAATGTTTACCGGATGAATGGGTCAGAACTCCCAAAAAGGATGGAATTAGGGTGGTGTGTACCACAAAGGGGAAAGTTTCACACCGTGAAGAATGATTTGGACACCACAAATGGAGAATCATAGAGGAGGATGGGTCCACACAATGGAGACACTAAGGTTTACCATTGGCTAGGATTGAACCTCAAAGGGGATTCCCACATACCCTATGTAGAAGATAGAGATCAAATCTCTCATAGTTTTAAAGGGTGAGGTATGAAATTGGGTTGTTCACAAATGAAAATGACCCAGAGACATGCTGGGGCTTGTACATGGTTATCAACGTGGGTGCTACAAAGATAAATTTGGTGAATGGGGCATGCACATGGTAATTTTCCTAGGTGGATGGCATGATTTCACTGGGACATGGCAGCCCGGGTAAAATTAGGATTAATATGGATGAAGTGTTGAAGGAGGGAATAAATGAGGATGCAACTGACATGAATAAGTCAGTGCTGGGATTGAACCTTAAGTAGGTTTCCTACATATCCCCATGGACGAGAATCAAAGTCCATGTAGTTCTAGATTTGGGGTGATGAGTCACCTGAGGAGGCAACTTGTGAGAATAGACGCATGGATGGGGCCCGATGGAAATGGAACCAAATGGTTAAGGCATGATCTTCTTGAGACATAAATACTCAAGGGAGAGACCAGGATAGGACATGAGAAATTTTCTTGAACCTTAGGGAGACTTCTGACATACCTTGCTCAATAAGGGGAAAAGATCAAAGTCCATGTAGTTCAGTATGGAGCATATAATCAGGTTGTACACAAAGGAAAACAGCGTGGAGACATGCTAGGGCTTACATATGGTTAGTATCCTATCACAAGAGGGAAAATATTTTTTAGAAGATTGTGGATTTAATGTGTGTCTTACACATTCTTATATTCCTGGTAAGTGTTCTGACACCACTAAGGGGCAGACCAATGGTGTGGGTCCCAAAAAAGGGTACAACAAAGTTTACAAGTGCTTGGGATTAAACCTCAAGGAGGCTTCCTACGTACCCTGTCTAAGAGATAGGGATCTAAACCCACATAGTTTGTAAGTATACAATTTAAAATAATTATTTATAGAATGGAAATACAGTTTAACATCATACAAGATGAGGGTGAACTCACATGAAGTTGTTGGGACCGATCAGTGTTGGGATTGAACCTCAGGGAGGCTTCATACGTACCTTTCTTGATAAGGGAAAGGATCATAGTCCACATAATTAATTAAAAGTGGTAATGTGGGATTATTCACGGTTAGTTCCCCATATATATGTTGCGGTCGATGCTTACTCTAATTCCATGCATGTAATGCTCAGTGTGAGAAGCAAGTGGTAGTATCAGGCCCGATGATCATGTCGTGAAAAGGTGCAACAATGAGGAATGGTGCGGGGCTTATGCATGAATAATAGCCCAAAGATAAAACATGGGATTACCCAGAGAGGGAATCTGAATTAGGGGTTTAGATTTATGATGAGGATATGAACATAGTATATGGAGCACCCTATCAAGGGGTGTCATAGATTATGTAAGGGCTGCCCAAGGGCGCACATGGTGGCAATGCATAGTGGGAGAGGAGTGAGAGGGTGCTGGTGCCCATACCCTTCACATTTCACTTGAAGGATTTTCACCTATGTAGTGATCACAATTTAACATTGTGTTATGAGAACATAAATACATGGCTGTTTAACATCCTGCAGCTTGGAAGATGAGGATTCACACCTCACCCCTAGGATTTACATAACTGGCTCACTTTAACTCTTGGTGAAGGGAAGGCACCAGGAATTCCATGGATTAATGGGGTTGTGGATTTATCCATAGAAGGGTCTATATTAGTGTAGCTATGAGAAGAAGCAATATTCGTCAGTGTACCTATGCAAAGAAGTATTAAGTAGGGAAACAAAACATTGAGCACCATTCAAGGGACTACGAAATCTTTGCGTGCAAGCTTGGAGGGCTAAATGGAGGAAGTGCATGCAAGATAGAGGTGTTTCATGCAAGAGGGGATCGAACATAGTTCCTTGGGGTAAGGAAGACACATGAAGAACATATAAAGGGGTACACACAATATTTAGGTCTTGTTCACAAGATGAGGGGTTACACGCAAGGTTGAGGTTTTGCATGAAAAATGGGCCTGACATAAGGACAAAATTGGGCACAAGAAGAATCATTTGTGTACAAGTGTGTTTGAGTAAATGGAAATGGATGAGGGTTATTACCTATTGGGCCCACCCAAAGGAGGACCCCTGAGAGACATGTCTCACAAGATCAAATACCTGGAGGATATGTCTTTCACATGGTCAAGAAAAGGGTCATCTTTCATGAATGAGAGAGACAATTTGTCTTCCGTAATAGTACATCAGAATGAGGGGGTACATTTCAATTTATAGAAGAAAATTTTAATGGAAGCATGCAAGGTGGTTTGCATTCAATTTTCATTTGACATCGCATTGGGTGAAGAAGATATTACGCGCAATAGTTCTTAATGCGCGACAGTTGAAGTTTTTTTACCACTTTTGACTTGGCTATTTTTTGGAAGTTGATGTGGAAGAATCCATTTGACATCACATTGGGAATGTAAGATCTTGTGTGCAATTTCCAAACTTGCGCGCAGACCTCAGATCTTGTGCGCACCTCCCTTGGGTGTCTCAAGATTGTCTTCTAATTAAAAATATGCGTTTCGTTTTCGAAAAAAATTCCATTCATGGAATTAACCCAAATTTGGCACCGACAAGTTACCACATTAGAATATGAGATGAAAGGGGACCTAAAGGTCATATTCCTAGGGAAATTCAGAAGATTATAATGCTTGATGAATAGTGCCTGCAAAAATACCCATTCGGCATGTATACCACTTCTGCATGCATGAAAGGGAAGGTCTGTGCCTATAAATTCATGGGGGGAACAGGGATCCATACCTTGACTTTCTTGTGTGATAGGAAAATTTTTCATCATGCGTGAAAGATCCTCCTTTTTGTGTGAAATATCTTGTATTCAGTTGACATCTTGCACACAACCGCGAGCTCTTTCACACCGCTGGCAATTCTTGCGCGCACCTGACTTAGCCAAATTTTTCATAGTGAACACCCATCTTATGTGAACCGGACTATATTGTGCTACAAAACCCCATTCTTTTTCACAAGACCCTTTTTGAATTTTATTACCTAACAAAAAATCTCTTCTGAACAGACTGATGCTAGGAGGGAATATGTTACTGCTCTATGGAGGTCCCTATGATCATAAATCCTCAAATTCTTCACATGAGAATGGTCATGTCCAATAATCAAATTATTTTTAGTATGATGACACAATATTAAAAGTATTACATTCTAAGTGATAGTCTACTAATATGTAACTTTGGTATTCTGGAAGTGGTGCTGATGCTAGCCTTTGAGACTGACACACCATGGTCATGGGTAACACGTGAGGATAGCCTTCCACAATACAACATCATGATGAATAGTCACCCCACTAGGGAAACAAAGAATATATACATTTTGATCTTGTGTCCAATGTCAAGGACTATTGTTGGGAAATATCTATCCCTTGAGGAATCTCTAACTCACTATTCAAGCACCTTTAGAAGCAGCATTACAGATGAGACCAGAGGTTGGTAGAAATGAGACTACATGTCTGAGGAAAACTTTATGGGTGAATTGGCATGGGCATACTGGGTACTCTAGACATGCAAGGAGTTTGGGGTGGAGCTGTGGTCTTTCGGGCTGTTTAAAGTTGTGCGGACATCGCAGTTCTATTTCTATAGTTAACAAGACCTGATATCAGAGCTATTTAGTTGGTGGTATTCCAACACAAATAATTTAAACCTCCACCATGTGGAGGTGGGAATCAGTCTTTGGGAAATCCATTGCATTGGGGGAATTCCCATTGAAGGGTACTAGTACGATGAGTTCCTTCAAACATAAAATGTTTTGGGGGATAGTACATGCACCCCCATTCTGACAAGGAATCTGTTGGAGCTATATAAAAAGAATATGAATATCAAGAACATCCTAAAGGATATAGATTATCTAGGATGGTTCAGTCTATTTCTGACATAGGATGAGGTAGTGAAGATTCCATGTCGAGGGAAGAAATACCCAGACATGTCCTCGAGGGGTAAGGTGGGATCATACTGGATGCTCATGGAGGGAGGTGAGTACTGATCATGGGGATTCATCATAAATGAAATCCACGGCTCTAATGTAAGATATGATGGATTTATTTCCATATTCTTGAGCGGGTGGCTACTTCCAGTAAGGGAAACACGAATGGGGGTCTGTCTAGGGACATTGGTGATGGATGGAATCATGGAGGCCAAGAATAAGGTCAATCTGGAAGTGCCTGTGTTGGCCAGGCTGTATGATATTTTGGGGTGCACCTCAAGAGGATGTATGACCAAAAGAATATGTGGACCATTCTAGATTCTTCATGGCTAGGTTGTATCTCATTGCAATGGGTATGTCTTCTCTAATTCTATCTTCCCTCCGGGTGATAGTTTGCGGTCGTCCCTACTAAATATTTCTGGAATTCATCCCTTGAAGCTCAATTAATAGGGGATAAAACTCAAGATCGAAAACTATGGAAACATAAAATTTCAACCATTTTAGATTCCATCTGGTCAGATGGTAGATAAAGGGAAAGGCCAATAGAGTAGAAGGAATATTTGAAAGGAATCAGTGGTGATGTGATGGTAGCCCAAATCTATGAGAAAATGTTTTGTGAACCCAATGTGTCGACAAGGATTTATTGGAAATTCAGGTGCATGCATTGGATTCCAAATAAAGTGTATATAAAGGTTCATGAAGAGAGACATCCTTGTATCCTTCACCAACTATAGCTCATGTTACTGACTACTTGTTTTGGTGAAGTCGCTACCTTTCCCCTACTAATGTTAATGCTAGAATATCAACAGAGTATGATGACCACTAGATAACATCATATCTGGAATCGATTCTGCAAGAAAAAATTAAAAAATCAAGGTGAAAAGAGTGTACCCTAGATGACGAGAGATTAGATGAAGCACTACTGGGGAAACAAGATTGGAGGTGAGCCATGCGGCTAGGCTGGCACAAGCTGGAACCTCTGTGGTAAGAGTGGCACATAGTGCAGTCGCGCACCCACCTTCTAAAGAGTAATGTTCCCATAGTCAAACTCATAGCCCTGATAGGTAGATTCTTTGAAAGGGGATGAGATACCTCATGCAGCCGACCATTGATTCCATTTTCCCATCTTTATGGTCGTCTTGGAAGATGCTGCGAAAAATGCTAAGTTTAGAAGCCCTACGGTAGAAACTAGTGTGCACTGGACTCAACCTGCCAGATCTAGGGCTTATTTAGGCGGTGGATAGGGTATAATTTCATCATCATCACATGTACTTGATAGCTATGGATGTTTATTCATGCCAGTGGGGGAAGTATAGAGAACCAAACCACCTAGTGAAAGTGATGCTTTCCCAGGAGCATAACCCCAAGAAAATGCCTTCTGAGGATGATGAGGAGGATGACGAAGAAGAAGAAAAAGAATAATAATAATAATAATAATAATAATAATAATAATAATAAGTATAAGAATAATAAGAAGAAGAAGAAGAAAAAGAAGAAGAAGAAGGGGGAAGAGGAAGCTATAAGTGAGGGACCAGAAAGTGGGTGACCTCAGGGGATAATGGCCCGCAATGAAAGCCCCTGTGAGAGTGAAAAAATTGAAAGCTTTGATGCGAAACTGGCCGAAAAAATTGAGGTGATTCACATATCTAATCTCTACTGGTATTTCCTATTTCATAATTCTAATCCACTGGACAAACTTTACCCTATTTAGGAACACATTGATGATGATATATAGGAAGTTCTCCCAATAGGGGATGAAAATGTATCAATGGACATTGAAGGACGTCCCCATGAATCTGCACCCAGAACCAAATAGGGCGGAGGACCAACTATGTTTAGTGTTGTCAAAGGACCAGCCGTGATTGAAGTGGTCAGTGACAAGCTAGTAGGAGGGAATGAAATGGATACCTCAGGGTCCTAGGCTATTCTCTCCATTCCAAAGGATCCAGTGCTAATCATTGAATTAACAAGCACTAAGGGATCTCCTATGGTGGAATCTCCTAATGTAACTTATTAATTGGATACTTCTACGCTTGGCTCTTGTAAGTTTCTACCCTTTTAGGATCACATCTTTTATTAGGGAACTCATTTGACTATGATATCAATTCTCAATGCAGTGATCAGAAGACTGGAGGCTTGATAAACTGTCAAGTCTAAAACATCGGTAGGAGCTCTACCAGTGATTGCACTAGTTCACACAGAACAAATCATTCAAACATGTCCATCCCTAGCACCTAATGAGTATAGTGTTGTAATAATGGGTGAGGAAACTATCGGGGTTGAGCTATAGGCTAGAGGGGGAAAGGTCATCGAAGATGAAAAAATGCCATAAGAGGACCCTTCTGTTCAACTCCTGGTTATTTTTCATAAGTATAGGCCTACAGTCCTAAGGAGATGGAATAATATGACCCTAATGTGGTCAAGGAGAGTTATATGACATGAATAAAGGTGTGGAAGTTCACTAAACACTTACTCAATCAATCAGTGGTAGAATGGATGAGTTAGATGGGGTCACTTCACACATGGATATGATTTCTCTATGCTAGAGGGATGATTCTCACCGTCTTCATATAATAATCCACAATTATATGGATGAGAAGATGTCAGGGAGTAGAAAATTCCCTTATATTTACTAGTGTTAGAAGAAATCAGAGAATAACTAAAAGATTTTTGAGGCTAAGTAGGAAGTCTGACACCATAAAGAGTAGACAAACAATTGAGATTCATTTATCGCCAACCAATCTGAGTTCATTGAATGGTTAAAAGCCCAGATGGAAGATTCCCAAGAGAAAGTGGTCTTGGAAAGCCATCAAATGATGAATTATGATATGAGTGGGAGTGAATGTAGGTCAGAGCCAATGAGCTCTGCTCTACAACTACTGATGAAGAAAAGGAGCACATGGAACGAGAGGAAATCTAGGAGGCCACATGTTATAAAGAGGAAGTACTGGAGTAGTCTATTGATGGGGCTGATCCACTTTGTGTGTGAGCGTGATTCTATTCATTAAGTATTAAGGGGTCTTCCATTGTTGACTAATCTTCCAAAAATATCCGAGTTGATAGAGTTACCACAACCGGAGGATAGAGTTCCCGAAACATCCAACTTTCCTTTCCCAACATGCTCTAGTGCATGAACGGGGTAATGGAAATGGCATTAGAGTCAATCCAAACAAAGGGGGGTTATAAATTTGAATCACGATACCCAGATAATTCAGAACACAATGATAATGGAGGGATAATATAATATAAATGTTGAACTTATTTGAAACACAACATCTATGTCATCTTCCTGAGTTGGGGATGAACAAATGAGGGAGAACCGCTGACCATATTTAAAAACATTGGGCCTAACTCTAAATTCTTGTCCAATATCTTTCAGAACATTGTCCTAGAATGGTAGGCGAGCCATAAGGCGAAGCATCCATACCTTTTGGGGGTTCCCTTGGACATGGAATATGATGAGTATCCAAAATAGAGGGCATGTAAATCATGGAATTGGAGTGATGAGCTATACGAATGGAGCCCACCAATCTTGAAACTACACCACCATGATGAAAGAAGATTGGGTGGGTGGGTGTGTTAGCTTGAATCAAGATCAAACCTATTTCAAGATAGGACTTCTCTAATTGGGACGATGGGAACCCCTATGGTGTGGTACATATCCTGACATGAATGGGGAAAAAAGAAGTCCACACACCACATCACACATTACTAAAAGGGGCTAGGGACAATAGGATAGAAAGAAAAAGGGTTTGGATTTGAATCATAGATGAAGAGTCTAGGCGTCACTTCGTATCTCATAGGGGATGAGAATCAATCCACATGTTGTTCTTGGAACATGGCATGGTGGAGGACTAATACCAAAGTGGAAAAATATTCTTGAGAAAAGACATCAAATGGATGGGTAGTTGATAAACATGAAACCTGGATGTAACATGCATAGTTTAGCATCATATGATAAGGACTCAAGATATCCTAATTTATGGTATTGGAGCTCGCACCAAGGGAAAGTGTGATTCTTCCATGAGGGAAAAAACCATACCCATATCCCTAATCCCATATGAGCCAGGATTGGTGTGGGAACCAAGGGTAGAGAAGATCATTACAACACATGGAAGCACATGGTAGAGAATAAAGGTGCAGAGTCAAGGATGACCCCAAAATGATGGTTCATCCCCTCGACATGCAAAGGTGCACAGAGGGATAACACTGAGGGTGTTAAGATTTTGTTTGAACATGAAAGAATTTAAAGGGATGTGAATCACGAAACCAATATTCAGGGTGTAATGGGGTTGGCGTAATGATGGAGGATAATTTTTGACTATAATTGAAGAAAAATATCTATATCATGTGACATGGGATGAGAACAAACAAGTGAGGGTTGATTTATGACCATATTTGTGATGGGGATAGGTTTTATATGTTGTTTAAAATCCTTCAAGATGTTCTACCAAATTGGTATGTGATCCGTAAGGCTGAGCATCCATACCGCCTAAGGGTTCATTTGGATGTCAAATGTGATAATTACCCTAACAAAGGGATGTGTGAAGCATGGAAATGAAAAGAGGGAATGTCGATACAGAACCAAACACTATATGTCCTAAACCACAGTGCCTATAAGAATGTTGATGAGATGATATTAGAGGTCAGATGGATCAACTAGGGTCACACGACTCAAGGATATGAGAAGAAGAAAGGGGTAAAATGGGTTGGTGAACTCAGGGATGGACCTAAGGTGAAATGCCCAAGCATTCCTATGTATCCCATATCGTTGGGAATCAAGCCATACATTGTTCTATAATGCCATCCTATTTAACGTCATGTTGTAAGGACATAGATGAAAAGGAAAATACTACAAGTGGAGTACATGGTGTTAATTTTATATACCTGATGTTAATGGTGACTAAATCCCACACCACACCACATAATCCCAAAAGAATCCTAACCATGGGGGGGGGGAATGAAAGAGATAACATGCAGAGCCTAGGACGGACCAGGGGAAAAAATTCTTAGGCGTTCCTATGTATCTGATATGGATGGGAATAAAGCCATATGTTGTTATGAAATTTCATTTACTTTAAACATTATTCAGTGAGGATGTGGAGGGGGAAATGGTTCTAAAGAAAATGCACATAGTTTGATAAATCATAGACGACATGAATAAGGAAAAAGAAGTCCACAACACATCATGCTAAATCCTAATGGAGACCCTCAGGACAAGGGACCAAAAAAGATATAGGGACATGGGGATGGATCCAAAGACAAAATGTACAATCATTCTTATATATCTTTTGATGGAAGAAATCAATACATACGTAGGTCATGAAATTTGTGCAGTTTAACATCATGTTGTAATTATGAAAGGTAAAAAGGTATGTTCTAGAGAGAGGAGAACACAATGTGGTTGTTGTAAACCTGATATGAATGGGGAAAAAAGTCCACACCACAACACATAAATCCCTTTAAGATAACTCAAACCCAAAGGGTGAAACCAAGGATATGGAGAGGTTTGTTGTGTCAGACTTGAAGACAAAACTTCTGGGAGTTTCTACGTATCCTATTAGGGAAAGAATAAAGCCACAGATAGTTCATGAATTCCATGAAGTTTAATTTCATAAGGTAAGGATGAATGAGGAGATCCCTGAATGGGTACACATGACATGATATTTGTGTCTGATATGAATGGGGACAAAATCCCACACCACACTACGTGCTCCCAAGATACTTAGGATGAGAGGCCAGAAAGAAGGAGAAACCTATGGTACTTGGGGATGTACCCGAAGATGAAATTTCTGGGCATTCCTATGTATCCCATAAGTATGGAAATAAAGTTATACATTGTTCTTGAATGATATGTAGTTTAACACCATGTAGTAAAGACATAGGAGATCCTAGTTGAAGGTCGTAGAGCATGGACCAAAGATGGACAGTTTAATGTTGGGTGCATGGGACAGAATGAAAGAAAAAGGTTAATCACCACACCCAATATTTGGGAGACTATTGGGATGGAGATAATGATGGAAGATAAATAATAACCGTGTTTTCAACATAGTATCTATATCATGTGCCTGGAATGGGAATAAACAACTGAGCATTGACCACTGACCATATTCGCAACACGAGACTTGTATCAAATTATCATTTGAGATCCTCTGAGGCATTAGCCCAAAATGGTAGGTGAGATAAGGTTCCATGATACCAGGCCTCTTGGGATTCCTTTTGGATGTGAAAGATAATGAATATCCAAATGAAGGGATGTGTGAGGCGTGTTGATACCCATGCAGTTTAACATATTGCGACACAGATGAGAGAGTTCTTAGTTTATGTTTATAGGGATTGAATCATAAGGTGTATTCACTGTTTGTAGTTTATCATCACGTAAGACAAGGGGATATTAGTTTTAGTTCATATATCTTGGACTGTTTATAGTTTATCATCATGAAAGGTGAGGGTATCACTCATGAAAAATACTACTTGTGGAATTTAACATTGGTGGGATGAGTAATGCACTCACCATCCATAATGACCAGGGAATACTCACCATTGGGGTAAACCTTTTGAATGATATACATTCCCTCCCACTTGATCTCCAAATTTAGAGGATTCCAATCAGGTATCATTGGTGTTATTAGAGAAAATATCGTGTGACCTTGTAAAAAATAGTGGAGGATAACTTTATTATTGAAAGCTCAAGCTATCTTGTTCTGATTCTTCTCCAGATTATTCAAGACCCAGAGCCTATTCTCATAAAGGTCTTATAGTTCATCCAAATGGACTTATAATATTATTTTTGACATCTATTGATCATAAACGGTTGTGAAGAGTGATGGTAATTCAATCTCGATGGGCATGACTGCCTCTATTCCATACACTAGAGAATATGGAGTCACCTAGGTGGAATTACAAATTATTGTCTGGTAAGCCCATAGAGCATTGGTAAGCTTGTCTGACCAACCATATTTTACAAGATATTGTAGAGGGTTTTGTTGAACACCTCAACCTATCCATTTTCTTGTGCTTGATTGAGAGAGGTATGATTATAACAGATATTGTACTTTGCGTATAATTTCTTTAGCCCAGCAGCCTAAAATTTGGTTCCATTATTGGTGAGGATGGAATGAGGGACTTCAAATTAGTGGATGATATTGGAGTTCACAAAATGAATGAAAAACTGGAACTTGACCTCCTTGATAAGAATTTCCTCAGCCCACTTGGAAAAGGAATACGTAGCGGTCAGTATAAACCTGCACTAGCGAACTGTTGTTAGGGGATACGGTCCCACGACATCAAGCCCCTAGACCACAAAGGTCCAAGAATAATTGGTTGTATGGAGAGTATTTAGTGGTTTATATAGAATATTATCATGGATCTGACATGTATGAAACATTTTTGAAAACCCGATATAGTCATGGACTATAGTGGGCCTAAAGTTTCCCAACCTCCAGATTTGACAAGAGAGTTTTGACCCTTTTTGATGAGCTCTGTAAGAAACGACATGGACTTCTCGAATAACCTAGGTAATATAATATTATTGAATATAGTAGAGAATAATCCCATCAAAACCACATTTGTAGATGATCTTCTCAAGGCTAGGACCAAACTAGATAGTGAACCGCACTGTGTGCCGATAGATTCATTTCTGTCCGAATCTATTTGTCAGGAGATTACAAAGTTGGAGATACTCAAAAAAGGGAGCTGTCCAACCGAGGGATCCTTTTAATACCATTAAAGGGGGGCCTAGAGGTCCTAATGTGGAGGAATCAGAAGTAAGGTGGATTACCAGCTAGTTATCATAATCTTCTGGAGTGATGAGAGAAATAATCTTCAATGCGCCATATGGATAATAAAATAATCCCAGCCATGCTCTGTAAGAGATGAAAAATTGTTTTCTAAGGGATCAGATTGACCATTATAAGACCATGTAACTTGAGTGAATTCAAGATATAAAGGGAGCTGTGCTGTTAGATAGAGAGTGCACTCTAATAGGGGTAGAAGATCTGGATTCCTAATGAAATAGTCACTGTTAATCTACTTGATGACCAGTTCATAGTCACCTTTCACATGCAGGCATGGAACATCAATATTAGGGGCCAATTAGAGACCAAGGATGAGGTATTGATACCCAACCTCATTGTTGTTACAACCTTCTAACAACATGAATGAATAGGGTGGGACATCCTATGCAGGTATAGTGAAGAGGATTCCCAAACCTACCCTGTTAAGCCTAAGATTACTGAGTCTCCTGCCAGTTGTGATTCATGAAGTTCCATCAAAGTACATATTCTAACATGGATATACTTGATCCACTGAGAGTATTTTCTCATCTAGGAAATCATAATCTAGAGAATGCTCTATGGGGGATGGATGCGCAGTAAGAAAGTCTTCCAGTGCCTGGCCTTTGACTTATTTATATGGGATGAACCTGATATCAAACTACTAAAGGATCACTACCCATCAAGCTAGATGACCTGTCAACATGGGGAAGTTCAGAATATATTTCATAGGATGCACATAGGACACTAGCTGTATATCATGGTACTTTAAGAAATGTTTCAACTTTTGGACCACGAATACCAGCGCAAGGAATCTCCTCTCGATAGAGGAATATCTGGTCTTTATATCAAGTAGCATGAAACTGAGATAATATAAACTATTCTTTATTCCCTCATTGTTCTTTTGAGCAAGAAGGGCACCGAGAGATCATTCTTGGGTGGTCACATAAAGGACGAGTAGCCTTCCAGAGATGAGTGGCATCATAACCAAAGGATGTAGTAGGTATTTCTTGATCTCTTTAAAAGAAGCATGACAATCCTCATCCCACTAGTAGTCGAAACTTTTTTCATTGGCTGGGAAAAGGGATTACACTTTCCAGCAAAACTCTCAATGATTCTCATATATAGGATAAGTGTCCTTGAAAGCCTTAGATCTCCCAAATTTTTCTCAGAGGAGACATTTGACTGATGGCAGTGATCTTCTCTTGATCGATCTCAATACATCTATATCTGACAATAATCATTAGAAACAATCCACAGGGAACACTGAAAGCACACTTTAAGGGGTTCATATTCAGATAGTCGGAGAGGAAGAATATGACAACTTTCTAAAGATCACTGAGATGGTCATGATTACGGAGATATTTGACCACCAAATAATCCACATTGTATTGCACCAATGTCCAGTGGATCAGTTTGAATATGTAGTGCATGACACATGGATTGGTGGCCCCTGTATTCTTCATACTGAATGGAGTTACTTGGTAACAAAATGTACCTTATGGTGCTCTGAAGGCGATAGAATCTTTATCCTCATGATAGATTTAGATTTGATTATATCCAGAATACCCATCCATGAAGGAGAGATCTTGGAATCCAGCAGTAGCGTCGATCAACAGATCTGTCATAGGAATGAAGAAATCATCATTTAAGAAGTGGTAGTTAAGATCCCAAAAGTCGATATAGACTCTGATTCTTCTGTTATTATTCTTGATAATAACAATTTTGGCTAGCTATTTTGGGTAAAATAATTCCTTGAAGAAGTTGGCTTTAATGATCTTAACAACTTGAGCCTCAACCATGGCTCCGTGAGAAGGTTTCATCTTTCTAGGAGGCGGTTTGAACCCAAGATGGTATATTGGGAGACCAAGGTGGTGGATGGAGACCTTAGGATCAAATCCTAGAATCTCTTCATAGTTCTAGGTAAATACATCTTGATGATAATTTAGGAAATCCACATACTACTATTTTTCCTCTATAGGGTATCTACACTGCTCAGTGTCGGGCTCAAATTTGTCTCGGTACCAAGGTTCACTTGTACCAACTCATCAAAGGTGTTGGATACACCTTACTCAAATGTAGGAGGTGCACCTTCCAAATCATCAAAATCATCCATGGTGGGTGGATCATCAATAGAGGGAAATTCTTCTAAGTTGGATGATCCGGACGGAATGTTGGGGCCAACCTGAGCATTGATGGAATCTCAATTGTGAGACATTTGGGCTACTGAAAACCTGATGAAAAAAAACTTCAACATGATTCCATCAAGACTTCGACCCAAATGTCCACACTAAATAATATAAAAGTGGCTGTGGCATGTCTACATTAGTTGGTTCATCCCTAACTGATGGAACAATAATTTATGATGTATTACTGTTTCCATAGGGTAGAAATCTTGATACCTTATAGGGGTAAGAGGATCTTGAATCACATGATCTTGATTAGTGTAGGAATATGAAGTGATATTACTAAATTCCTTATACCTGGGAACACATTATTAACTTCTTTCAAAAATGACAAAGTAGTGCCCCAGTTATGGGGCCACAGCCTCCAACCATTGGATTAGGTGAATGAAGGCATCATCCAAGTATATCCATGCGTAGGTCATAGTAGTATTGTGATCAACCTCATTGTCATAAACCTACTTTTCCTTTCTCTTGTAATAGACACAATAAAAGTAGCTGGATTAAAAGGAAGAAAAGGGAGACACATCCCCTTGGAGCATGCCCACTCAAACATTGAGGGAGTACTTAATGCATTGGTGATACAAGGAAGGGACTGCTTCATGTATGTGAAGACATGGACTACCCATTAATGCATTGTAAGAAGTTTCTTTTAAGACAACCATGAACTCAAAGCTTGAAACTAGGTCACCAAAATAGGATTTTAGGTGGATCTTTCTAACTGGTGTCTACTCTATCCTATCAAAACTTTGAATCCTTGGGTCAGAGGGACTCAGATATGTTGTAGACAGTCCCAGCTTGTGGAGAATTTAGGTCGGGATGATATTTATCCTGGAACCTGTGTCGAAAAGAAAATAGAGGACTGCCACACCATTAAAATGACTAGTGATGTACAATGGGTGTATTTTCCCTTGTATGGGGAAACCTTCATCTTCCCCAGAGAATGAAATAATAGTCTAACATTCTACATGCTCAACTTCTTCAGCATGGAAGGCGTCTGCGGATGCTACCACTATCTCAAACTAGAGGGGGCTTCTTAAAGCCTCTGTGAGAGCCTCACACATGTCTGCAGATAGCAGGATAACCTCAAGGATATATATCCTTATAGGAATGCTTGCACGTTTCTTAAGTATACCATAATTCTATGAGAGGTTCACTCTTCTTTCTATAAGAGGTTTCTCTGTGGCTGGAGGCATGATAGGTTTTTCTGGTCGAACTGGGAGATTTTGACCGGTGTTGGAAATATCTTGTTTCTGATCTATTGAACCACGTTGAGTAACCACTAGGTGATGGTCAGATGGCCGAGGCATGTCCTCAAATGAACGTGGTTTGTCATAAAACATTCATGGTGGCTCCACCTGATCAAGAAATATGAACGATGGTGGGGGTGAATCTGACGAAACATGATGGTAAGGTTGCACGTGCTGAGCTCTACACTAGGGACATCAGGAGGGCCTTCCTGGTGCTCTTCGTCATTGGGTATCATGTAAGGGTCCATCAATTCGATGGTATTAATTGAGACATACTCTTGACCATCACATAAAAATTACTCCATTTTTGGGGGGATTATCTGGGTAATCCCCATCTTTGAGAGAATAAAATCAATAAGAGTATGGTATGGATTTGGTACTAGTGGAGGGATTTTCATTCCCTTGCACATTTGACACTCGATCTCTTGAGAGGGTGATGGTTGAGATGTCGTCACAGAGGTAGTAGTTGAAGGTGGCGTAGTGACTTTTGAAGGATTTGGATGATTTAGACATGCACAGATAATACCTTGGGCACAATTGACTACCCTACAAGCTATCCAGTCATCATAATTTTGAGACCTGTGGTTAGAAACCTACTTCCATTCACCCTTGCTATCACTGTCAGGCTTTACAAAAACACACACCACTGGTGCCAGGGCCAGACCCAGTATGAATAAGTTGTTATCGGCCTTGTCTTAGAACCAGTCTTTGAACACATAGCACTACATGAGGGTATTCCCATGGAACACGTGATAGGGATAATAGTTGTGGAGATCTATGAGATCTACCAGTTCGGGCCTCCTATATTCTGGAAACCGAATGATTCCTTAATCCAAGGAATTATAGAAATAGCTAGGGACCTGAGCCTCACTAAATTATTAGGTTTGGTTTATTTGATCTGGGAAAGGGTCTTTGGGAGCCTGGCCCTATTGAGGGGCTGGTGGAGCTTGATGAGGAGGTGGAACCAGGTTGTCTCTTCTAGGTGGTGGTGGTGCGTTACACGTCGACACATGGTGATTATAAGGTGGGGGATTTCGAGGCGAATGGTAAGCCCGAGGTAGTGGCCCTCAGAGATGATGTGGAAGTGTCTCTACTAGAAATAATTCTTGTTATCAAGGGCCTTTATCCATGAAATAGAATTGGTATTGACCTTGGATACTATTCTTGTGGGAGTTGTGGGAGGAAATAGACGTGCCTTCTTGGCTTGCTTTAAGGATTCTTATAAACATTTATCTTCATTTGAAAAATCTCAGAACCCACCTGGGATGTTCTAAGTGATGGAATATGGAACCAGTTCGTTCTTGAAATTCCTCATATACATTATTAGCAGCTGTTAATGAGTCATTGGCATATCAAGTGAATATGTGAGGCCCTTACACCTGGTGTTAAAGTATGTGACTCGCTTATCTGGCCTTTTCTTGCACTTGAAGATATCATCAATACTTGTGATCTGGTTGGTGGAACTGAACTGGTAGTGAAAATTCCTACAGAGATCCTCCCAACTAGGTATAGATCCAATGGGAAACTGGATGTACTAGAAAAATGTGGGTCCTTCCAGTGTCTGTATGAAACACCAAGGCTTAACTGCTTCCTATTCTGATGGCGAGGATTCCTATCTTGACGAGGGTCCATGACCACCAATGAATTGGTAGGTTCATCAACATGGTAAGATGGATGAGCGGCTGGTGGGATGACTTGAAGGGCCACCAGAGGAATCTGTGGAGCGATCAGTGGAACACGAGGAGCGGCCGATGGAACATGGACCGAGTCCAAAAGAGGATTGTCACATTGCTTGGGTGGATTTGGTGATGCATTCCATGATCTCTTACCATAAACTCTAGATTCTACCCAATCAAAATGGGAAGGGTTGTCATGATCACTAGTAGGCACCTCACTGAGAGGGAGTTGTGCCTACACCTACTACCCCGGTTGAGGGTTACCGTAATCTGGTCAATGTTCTTCCACAGATTCGATAAGAAGTTCACTAATAATCTTCTTCAATTCAGTGAGTTTCTAACACAACAAAACCTTTTTAACATCTTCCTCTATTTTATGCACTCAACTAGATGGGTCAGGGGGTTTGACAGTCCCAACATGATCATTCCCCTTTTTGGGGTGTCGATCGAAAGGCAATGACTCATAAAGAATATGAAAGCCAAGCATCTGCCTTAGTTGGTGAGTGTGGACACTAGCGGGGTCTGCTGGGTGTTGTGGTACCCTAATGGGATGTTCCTCTTCTTTATAACCGGTGCTAATTCCCCATTTTAGTAATATCCCCAGAACAACCATGTTCACTAGGATGATGCCTGAAGGCATATCATCAATGTCACTGGGTGAACCAGATTGGTACAGGATTGGAATGAAATGTAGGGAAACATAATACCCATATCCATGGATCTGGACATGTGAGGAAGCCTTCTTAATAACTCTAGGAAGAAAAATAAATCCATGGATTCATCTTTTCTAGATATTTTGATGATATCCAGGTGGTTCAGGTTGCTAATACACATTAAGTATGACCAACTAAACTTGGTTGCACTCCTGGCCAATGTCATCGGAGTGTTCCCAAATCTTGGGGTAAGCTAAGAGTTAATGAAGGAGACAGAAATGTGTCATCCCTAAGGTTCAATGGAATCACATAACCTCATCTTGGGTGACAGACTCCGGAATATTGAAGCTTGTAGTTGGAATCAGCCATAATATCTTAGAGAGATGGTCTTCTGCGAGAATGTGCCACAAACATGTTGGCTCAGACTCATGATTCTGCCATTAATTTCCACATTTATAGAATGGGGGTAGTTTAGGTATTAGTAATGATACTTATGTAGACCGTTACAGTAGTATAATAGTCGATGGAGAGTACGGTGTGCGAGAAGATAAACCTCTGCCTCTTGGGATGTCTTCTAGAGAATGTTCTGGCTGTATCACCACATGCCTATAGGATAGGGTACTGACCACTGCTTCTCACATATGGGTGGCAGTCATTGGTGGAATATTAGGCTGGTTATATTTATTGACCCATCCCTAGAAAAAATATCCACGGTATCTTGTTGAATTATAGAATGATTCTAGTGATTATAGGGATGATTCCACCACAAGACCCTAAAAAAGGAAAATCTTACTCCTCTAGTATGTATTAGTAGAGGGATTTAGGGATTCGATTGAACTCACATTCTGGAAGGATGAGGCTGATATGCTGAGTTCTTTCACTATTACCAGATATAGAGGATCTAGGTGAAGATTCTATTGTCGAATCAAACTCTGCATCAAAGTATGAAAAGCGTACGAGTTTGATTGTGATCCGAGGCTTCTTAGTGTTCTTCCTTTGGCAGTGAAGACCCTCCCTCTTACCCCGTGATGGTTCTTCAAAGCATGGTAGATCTTCGACACGGGAAAGAACTCTAATTGGAAAAGATGGGGTGCACGGAGCACCTAAAAATATGTCAAATAGAACATGGGGAGGAACGTCATGAGTGATAGTGTTGGAGCGGAGAAGACCTCCACTTAAGATAGTAAAAAAATGGTGAGGGCCTCCATCGTGGAAATCCATAGCATGTGGAGTACCTTTGAATTGGATGGCTCTAGTAGCTACGATATGAGGATGGTATTCATATTGATCATATTGGAAATGAGAAAGATCTTTGTGTTGACCATTGATGAAGTGATGTGGACTTCCATGCTGGTGGGTAATAGGGTAAGGAGAACCTTCGCATTGATAACCTGATATATGGGGTAAATTTACACACCTGAGATCATGAGCATGGGGAGGACCTTCATGCTGGGTGACAATAAGATGGGGATGATCACCACTTGGACTGATTATGATAGTATGGGGAGGACCTCTATATTGAACATGGGAGTGGGGAGGACCTCCACTCGGGCTATTGGTGGTATGGGGGGGACCTCCGTACTGATCATCATTGTCATGGGACAGCTCGCGATGACTCCTGATCATGCCAATGATCAGAAAAGTCATCCCAGCCTTCCCTGGGGGTGGTTGGGATCTAAATCCCAGTTGAGCGTAGTGGTAACCCTTCTTTTTAGTGATAAGGATCTGATAACACACATTATTAGTGGCTCAATCCAATAAATCTCTAGAAGAAGATTCCCCCTAGAGAGAATCCTACCAATTTTTCACCTGACATTGATGTTGGTTTAGTTGAGCTAGGGTTGGCTATGTGGGGGTATGGACCACCTTCTCCTCGGTCTATGGGACCAACTGATGTGTCATTTTGGGAGCCCTTCTTGGAATCTCCCTAGACGAAGTCGAAGCCGAGATGACTCAGACATCCTTTACCTCGTCTGTTTAAGGAAGTGAGTCATAAGAGTGTTCTGGGGGGAGGATCTCCAAATGATTAAAGATATGAGTGGGGAGAAGGTGATCCCCGTGTGGCCCTTAGGGGAAGAAAAATTAGTGGGGAACATAAGCCTCCAAATTTTGATGGTCCATATCCCTCACCGGGATGACCCCCTCCTATTCGTATCATTGAACAAGAGTACCGATCACCCTCCTTTGAATAAATTCAAGGCATGATATAGGGAGTGGTCTCTTAGTAGGTGTGGCTATGGGACTCATCATAGAAGATGTGAATCCATGTAGGATTTGCACCTTTGTATTACTCATTCCCCTGCATCTACGTGTGGGAGGTGATTAGTTTACTATAGTTGTAGATTGAGTCTGATTCAACCATCAGTTCAAATTGTAATAAAGATATGTCCAGTTCCCCAACTCCATTCAATCTTCCATGTCTAGAAAGAATGATCTGCACTAACAAAATCACCAACTGAGATGCCAAATGAACAATTGACCCAAATCCTAGTAATTTTCACACTAGGACCACTATTTACTTGGCAGGACCTGGTATAAGATAACTATATCAGATGGCACACTTATCTATTGATTCCCAGAACTCTACTAATCCCCATATTGAGGAGTATAATTTCATGTTGGGTTCACCATTTATATTTCCAATTATTTTTCCATGGTGCACATCATTCGTGAGGACAAAATGATTTTGACCCCGTATTACCTGCTTCCAATGGTTGGTGACATTCATCACTTCTTCAAATATGTTTTCTCCTTCATCAAAATGGGATGATGGGATGTCGGTGTCTCCTTCCATGGATTCAACCATGGAATTCATCACCTAGTTCGGGTCTCCAGTAAAGATTAAGATGTTGTTCGTGAAACTCTTCCCAGTGGAATACATTTGTGCACACCAGTAAATTACAACACTTTTATCAAGACATTCCCAAGGGGGAAAGCGCAGGGAGAAAAGTTTGGTTTGAAGAGTAGTCATGTTGGGGAATCGCTGGCATGTATGTATGTGGAAACACTAGTTTGCCTATATTTTCCCTTATCATAGGGATTCTTGAGGGTGTGGAAGCCCAAGGAATCCCATGTATAATGTGGGGAATTTTATTCTAGAGGTATGTATCCAAGGTTTTCCTCAACTTCTCATATTTGACATAGGATATTCCAGGAGTATAATTTCTAGAAGAGACAGACCAGATATATCAACACACTGATGATATTTGATCTGATGGGTACATCCCTAGGAGGGAGCAACTAGAACATTTACTGGATGAATGGGTCAGAACGCCCAATAAGGATAGACCCAAAGTTGTGTGTCCCACAAAGGGGAATGTTTCACACTGTAAAGACTAATTTGGACACCATAAATGGGGAATCATAGAGGAGGATGGGTCCACACAAATTGGACCCCAAGGTTTACCATTTTTTGGGATTGAACCTTGAGGAGTCTTCCTATGTACCCTGTGTAGAATATTGGTATCAAAACCCACGTAGTTCGAAAGGGAGAGGTATGAAATTGGGGTGTACACAAAGGAAAATGACCCAGAGACATGTTCATGATTTTTTATGGTAAGAAACCTGGGTGATACAAAGAGAAATTAGGTGAATGGATCTTACACATGGTTAGATTCTCAGGTGGATGAAATGATTTCACTGGGATGTCGTTGTTCGGGTAAAATTAGGATATATATGGATAAAGTATTGAAGGAGGGAACAAATAAGGTTGGAACCTACAGGAAGAGGTTAGTACTGGGCTTGAACCTTAACGAGGTTTCTTATGTATCCCCATGTCCCTGAATCAAAGTCCACATAGTTCTGGAAATGGGGTGATGAGTCACTTAAGGAGGTGGCTCATGAGAATGAATGCATGGATGGGGCTAAAAGGAAGTGGAACCAACAGGCTAAGGCATGATCTTTCTGAGAAAAAAAGGCTCTAGGGAGAGAGTAGGATGAGACATGGGAGATGGGATTGAACCTCATGGAGGTTCCTACATACCTTGCTAAAAAATGGAAAAGATCAAAGTCCATGTAGTTTAGGATAGATCATAGAATTATGGTGTACACAAAAGAATGAAATCTGGGGACATGCTAGGGCTTACGTATGGATAGCAACCCATCACAAGAGGGACACTCTTGTTTGGAAGAGTATGGATTGAATATGGGGATTACACTTGTTTAGCTACCTGGGAACTGTTCTGACACCAATAGGGGTGGACCCATGAATTGTGGGTCCCAAAAAAGGGGACACCAATGTTTACCAGTGGTTTAGGTTGAACCTCTAGGAGGCTTCCTACATACCCTATTTAAGAGAAAAGAATCGAAACCCAAGTAGTTCATAAGAATATAGTTTAACAACATACGAGACAAATGAGGAATACCACTTAACTTTATACGGGATGAGGGTGAACTGACATTAAGTGGTTGGGACTGATGGGTAATGGTCTTTAACCTCAGTGAGGCTTCCTACGTACCATGCTCGAAAAGGGAAAGGATAAAATTCTACATAGTTTGGTAAAAAGGGGGGATTAGGGGATTAAGCATGTTTAGATACCCATATGGATATCATTGTCAATTCTAACTCTATTCCCACATGATTCATGCTCGGTGTGAGAAACAAGAGGTTGCATTAGGCCTAATGATCATGTCATGAAAAGGTGAAGCCACATGAAATAGTGCAGAGCTTATTCATGGATAGCATCCCAAAGAGAAAACATGTGTTTACCCCCAAGAGGGATGCCCGAGTAGGGGTTCAGATGTATGACTAGGATACAACCACCGTACATAGAGACACATATCAAGGGGTGTTGGGGCTTATGCATGGGATGCATAAGGGTGAACATAGAGACAAAGCGTAGCGAGAGAGGAGGAGTGAGAGGGTGATGATGCTTATCCCATTCATGGTCCTTTCAATGGATTTTTACCTATGTATTGATCATAGTTTAACATTGTTTGTTGAGGATATGGATTCTTGATAGTTTAACGTCCCATATATCAGACAATTAGGAATCACTCCACACCGCTACGACTTACATAACTCGCACACTTTAAACCATAGTGAAGGGAAGGAACCAACAATGCCATGGATTAATGGGGTTGTGAAGTGATCCATTGAAGGGTCCACATTAGCGTATCCATATGAATAAGAAATAGCCATTAATGTACCTATGTAAAGAAGAATTTGGTAAGGAAACACATCATAGATCACCTTTCCTGGGACAAATAAATTACTACGCACAAGAATTGAGGGACGTACTTAGGAAGTGCGTGAAAGATAGGGGTGTTTCATGAAATAGGGGCTCAGACATGGTGCCTTGGGGTAAGGATGACATAAGAAGAACATATAAAGGAGTGCACACAATATTAAGGGCTTGTGCGCAAGATTATGGGTTGCATACAAGATTGATGGCTTGCACGTAAAATGGGTCTGACATAAGTACAACATTGAGCTCAAGAGGAATATTTTGTGTGCAAGTCCCTTAGAGTAAAAAATAAATGGGTGAGGGTTATGACCTAGTGAGACCACCCAAAGGAGGAAACTTGAGAGACTTATTGCGCATGATCTAGTACCTAGACGCCATTCCTTTCATGCAATCGCAGAAGGGGTTGTCTTTCATGCATGAGAGAAATGGTTTGTCTTCCATAACGGTACCCCAGAATGAGGGGGTATGTTTCCATTTATATACGAAAACATCAGTGGTGGTGCACAAGGTGGCCTGTGTAGAAGTTGAATTTGATGTCGCATTTGGCATGGAAGATCTTGGGTGGGGTAATTCTTCTTGCACGCCAGCCAAAGTTCTTTAGGACTTCTGACATGGATGTTTTTTTAGAAGGATGATGTGGAATAATCCATTTTATGTCTCATTGGGCATGTAAGATCATGCGCACAATTTTAAATCTTACATGCAGTTCTCAGATCTTGCATGCACCTCCCTTAGGTGTCTCAAGATTGTCCACTAATTCAAAATATTCCTTTGGTTTTTTCAAATAATCTCCATTCATGACCTTAACAAAAATTCGGCACCAACACATTGGTTTAAAGATCATTATAGGTTTTTTTGCTTCTAAGTAGATGAAGTAATATCTAAGGCCCATTTGATTAGGATGATAGTACCATCATATGTCATTGTCTAGGGTAGTCGATGGTAAATATTTCCAGTTTGATAAAAAATAATAAATAAGAAAATGATGATGATAGAAGTATGTGCCCTGCATTTTTGAGATATCAAAAGACAAATATATTATATTACACAGTGCTTGTTTGTTGATTGGTTGTTGTCGCTATGAATAATATTTATCTCTTTAGGGGCTTGATGGGTTTCTATACTCCACTCTTGGTCTATAAATATTGTTTAATATTATCGAGATAAGGGACCATATGGATGCACATAATAGTGTATTCAAGAATTTGACCTACTGAAGTGAATAGGTATGTAGGCCATGGTGGGACCCACCATAGGGACCAAGGGTTTTCCATTTTTATCGATCATAGATAAATAAATAAATTACTTATTATTAAATAAAATAATAAATAAGTTCAATTTATTTATCAAAATTATTCAAGATTTATTTAATGATTACATGAAATAATATTATTCGAACAAATATTATTTTAAAATTCTGGGTTGATTTAATATTAGTAGGACATATGAGTTAAGATAAATGACTCAGTTTTATCCAGTAATATATTTCAAATATATAATAGTTATGTGAAAAAATATAAATAAAATTTATGAAGTAGTTTATTTATTCATAATTAATTATTTATTACTTATTTAGTGTACATTTATTAAACGGGGTTTGGGGAACCATTTTTGGGTATTTGAGAATCCACTATAAATAGAAGGAGAGAGGATCTCACACAATGACTATTAATTATGAGTTCATAAGATACTCTATTTGATTTATTTCATTATTGATAGAGATGATCTTGATCTATGTGATCAGATCAAGCTCATCTCCTTACATCAAATGCACGTCGATGAGATTATCTTCTGAAAATTGAAGGCATCATCAGATCACTACTATAGAACATAAAATTAACTGATCGCCACTCCCATATATTTTTGAATATTTTTCGGATAATCTAGATGGATTCTGATTTTTATCATTCAATAAATATTTTTTTAGCATTGAGCGACAAATGAGCACACATTGATTTCAATGTCTACCCATTCAGTTTAATTTTTTTTCTCTTTTTAAATCAAACTATATCCTCAAATCATATCGAGGCTCAGATATTCAAACAAGAAAAGTATCATCATTTTGTTGATAGAAAATTTTAAAATCCCTATCCCACCAGATTTTGCTATTCCTTGTTACCTTTATAACTCACTAAATCCATATAATTGAAGTTCAATTTTTCCCTAATTGATTCATTTACATTTATTTATACATTTATTTGATAAATCTACAAATAACTTATTATATATCTTCCTTAAATTTATAGAAATATTTCATAAACCTAAAACATTATGTGAATGATAAGGTTATTCTCCTTGGCCATAAAAATTGTAGAATAGTTTGGAGTTCCCTAGACCAAAATATTCTATACTTTTCAAAATTATCACTTAATGGAAACCCTATACCTCAACTACTATTTTTTGGGTTCTAGTAATGCTAAGGATTTTTATTGACCAATTAATTTGGATTCTAATCTTCCATGAGAACATTTTCTCATTATTATCCATAAGGGAAATTCTTCTTTGGATTGTAGATTCTTTCCAATTTTCACAATGGAATTCACTAATAGTATTAGGGATCCATTTTCAAAATCCCCATAACCATGGTTTGGATCACCACATAAATTATTCTAAATATTAATAGATCATACAATAAATATCACTATTCAAACATGTAATGTAATTCCCCCATTAGTATGGTGACCATGTTAATCACATCTTCAACCTGTTTTTTTCTTTTTTTTCTTTTTTAAATATATAGAATACATTTTTTCAGAAATATACTTCTCCCAAATTAGACTATTTCTCTTCCTTAATGATTTAAATTATATATTTTATATATATATCCCCTAGAATTAATTTAACATAATTGTTAATGAATTATTATGCCTACAATAAATGACTTTGATTCAAAATATCCAAATATCATAACAATACCCACTAATGATTTCACATTTAACATGTTGGGGGGTCTATATACATAATTATTTTTTATTGTATTGGTGTTTTAAAACCTTTATTTATCCT
Source organism: Viscum album (assembly GCA_963277665.1). Classification (NCBI taxonomy): domain Eukaryota; kingdom Viridiplantae; phylum Streptophyta; class Magnoliopsida; order Santalales; family Viscaceae; genus Viscum; species Viscum album. The sequence continues at coordinate 1,283,048,327 of OY728153.1, forward strand.
CATTATTAAGGTGTTTTATTTCTAAATTATACATGATTAATCCTTATTGTATGATTAGTTATATTATTGCTTCCTTCTCCAAAAAGCTTTTCTGATTCTTAGATCATGGGAAACTCAATAAAACATATTCAATATCACTTGAACATATAAATAATGTTTATATCCTTTTGATGGGAAACATTTCTCATCATCCATGTAATATTCATGTTGAATCCCCACAACACAATTATAGTCTTACATACTATTAATTATGGGGTTTTATGTCATAATACACCATGATTATGTCTCAGGAAATTCATCATTCTTGGTAGCCCATTTATTATAAAGATTTACAAGTATCATATCATTTTGTAAAATTTTCAAATTAGTAAAAGGAAATGATTTTCAAGGTCGTTTCATTTCATATATTCAATTTATCCCCATTTCAATTAGTTTTACTCTTTCCTTGAGAACAAAATTCTTTATCAAGGTAGGAAAAAAGTTATGTTCTCACCATGTATTCACCATATAATTCTCCCTTTTCCTTCTCCCCACTAAAATAATAATTTTCATTTTTCTATATATGATATAGTTTTTTTGTGACTTTAAAAATTATATTCACCATCTTTATCATCCAATGAAAATGTATCCACTCCACGTTTTTCACTCCAAATAAAATTACTCATGATTTTTCATGAATTATATTTCATTCTTCATAAATAAAATCCTATAATTTTCTTAAAAATAATTTTGAAAAGTATTCTTACTCATTATCAATTTAAATTCCCTTCTATTTATTATTTGTGAATTAAGTTGAAAATATTTCAATTACTCTATAATTAATTCATTTAAGAGGAAGTATACATTTGATTTTTTACATTCCCTATTTTAATGTTCATCGAGATAAATGACATATATTAATTATGATTCACACTTCTTATAGTATCACCTTATGATCCTAAATAATATTCAAAATTCCTACCCTATTTTTAATCATTATATTTTGGATTTTAATTCTATATCCTTATTTTTCTCCTTTTAGAAATGTATTTTCTATCATTTCATATTTTAGGATGATATGGGGTAGTTCATCATGGAAGATGACACCAATCTATTTTAAGGAAGCATTTTTTAGTTGAAACTATAAGGAAAAATACTTATTATATTATTTATATTGGATGAATCATGCATATTTTCTAAAACCAATATAATCTATATAACAATATAATTATCCCTATAAAATTAGACAATTATGCCCTAATCATCACCCATTAAAATTTCTTAGAATTTATCTCTATATATCTAATGTGGTTGTTCACTGATTATCACATTACCTTTAGACATATATTCCATATTCTTCCACATCCTCAAGGATGTTTGATGTACCATTATTCCGAAGAAGTAATTATCATATGGAGATGATATGATGTAATTTATAACTCCCCCATTGATATTGATATTCCACATGATAGTACAATTCATGGGTTTTACTGTTATAAGAGGATAAAATCCCACTCTAATAGAATTACATATCACCAATCCTTATGATAATAGTTATAAAAGTATCCATTACTTCCATCCATAAAAATTATTTCTATAAATAATTGATATTCAATTGTTATTTATTGGACCAATATCCCCTTTAAATTACCTAACCACATTTTTCAAGTGGAGGCAATTTCTTTATTAGACTGGAACTGGATACAAGAGATCGTATCCTAATAGACTAAATATATTAGTAATATCAAAATCCCAAATAAATTTTTTTCCCATATAAAAATATATATATAAATTTAATTTAATAATAAAGGAACACATTATGATGGATAGATAAAACATACCACCAAGGCCTTATCCAATACATCTGAAGAAATTGAGGAGGCCTTGTGCCAAGAAATATGAATATAAATTGATTAGTCCTTGGGAAAATCAAAATATACTTTTTCTGATGAAATTAATAGATACAAAGAGGGTCTATAATTATACCTTCCTATCTCATACTAAGTAAAATTCATTATTCCTACAAATAATCAATACAACATAATCAACAAGCCTTAAAAATCAATAATTGTATTTATTAGAAGAACATGAATATTTAATATCAATAAATTCCCCATTTGAGCTAATTATAAACCATATATAGAAATTTTTTTTATGGTATCATTAAATTATATAATGAACATAATAATCAAAAAATATTTTGATATAGATTAAATTACATTAAAGATATTACTATGATTTGTTTGAGGAATATACCTTTCTCATATCAGAAAACATTTTTTTTATTTTAAAACATATCGCATATGAATGAAACCATTTTATTTTCATTTATAATTGTAAAATTATAAATTATGAATCAAATATTTTGGTTCTTATAAAAGGGGAAATTTGTTTCATGTTTTATATGTTCAAAAAATTCCTTTTACCCTTTCATTAAATGTTAAAAGGTACCTCTTTGAAAAATGAATAACAGATCCCTTTAATAAAAATTTTTAAGAAGGGAAACTGAATTTAGAAATAATGTTAATAAATAATTGTAGGATAGTACAAATAAAATTTATTTTTTTTGAAATATTATTGATATGGGTGAAATGACTCTCCCAATATAGACAATCCCAAATAGTGTAAAGATTATAAAATAAATCCGTACCTTAGGTTTGAATTCCTTTGTATTCATTAGAATATCCTATATAATAAATAAATAGTTATTATAAATATATACCATAACCATAGAGAGACATATAAAACCATATTTTATATACTTATAACATTTTATAAGGTATTTATCAATAATTATTTTTTAAAATCACTTTGATTTTTGATAACTGCTTCGTCTATTAGGTAAGTTTTTGTTTGGTAGTTTTGGCCCTTGATTATTTAAAATGGTTTTGTCATATTATTAATGATAATCATGATACGAATATCATATATATTCATTATATGTATATACATATTCTGGATAATTTTCAAAATTTATAGTGAGATAAATTAATTACATTATTCATGATGATTCTAGGTATTATGTACGCATGAATGTTATTTCCATCTTATGAAGGATAAAATCAAAAATATAAAAATAATTATATTTTTCAAAATCATTATTTTATCATATAAATAATATACATTCATCAAATCCATCCTTATTACCATCCATGTGATAAATACTTAACAAAAAATGACATCACTTCCTAGAGGTGGTAGTCCACATGTACGCATGAGCGACATTGTTGAATTGAAATGGATTGGAAGGTAAGAAGGTTTATGGTATATTTAAAATATAATGGTATAATATTTTCATAATAATTAAATATTAAAATTAAAACCAAAACAATAACCATTCAAAAATCATAGTGGTGGAAAATGAATTATGTATCTGTGTGGAAATGGTAAGCCGTACTTATGATTGAGTGACACCTTCACTTCTAATTTAATGGGAACGAGTGTGGATACTAGAAATTTAACAATAATAATGAAATTTAGGTATATATATTAATATGAATATATTATTTTATGATAAATTCCATAGATTTATAGGTTGTAAAGAAGTATTAAAAACAAAGTGATCGGTTGAGGGGATTACCTCTAATCTAAAAGAAAACCTTATTAATATCCACTTAAGGATCCTAAGGATGGACCTTTGTGATGAAAATGACCTATATAATGTTGATATTAATGTTAATAATGTGTTTTTTAGGTTCTCATTGACATATAATGATAAATTGTTTTAAATAAGTGGGGAAGGAGGTTCCCTTTTATAAATGAGGTGAGAGATACATTCCAAAATTCTTATAAGATTACATTATACTAATGGTATTATTAATAAAAATTCAACCAAATGGTGAGGTATTACAAAATATGGTAGGATATGGTGGGAATATCATTAAAAAATAAAGTTTAAACGAGTTTTTTCTGATTTTTTAGACCTAATAATTTTGTTTTACCCATTAGATAAATTATTTTAACGTTAGTTGTGGTAATGTGTATTTCAAATTTTAAAGGGTTATAGATTTAAATATTAGGAATTTATTGAATCAAAAAATGAAAAGGGATTACATTATTGATCATATCTTTCCAACATGTAAAAGTTGAAGACCTTAATAACTTTAAAATAATTTAATAATATATTATTTTCAAAAATTCTCATTATTGTAAATTTTAACTCTATACAATTAATTGGATTTCAAATACATGAATAAAAATTTGGATTTATAATAAAAGTATTTTTAAAATTACAAATATTCAAAAAACAATTACAAACTTCATAGAACACCATAAGTCACTAAAATTATAAATTTTTTAATATTTTTCATATCATTAATTTTATTTTTCTATTAATTGAACAACTACTATAATAGCATTGTGAAACAAATTATGGTATTTATATAATAAAATAATTATAAAAAAAATTTCATCATGAATATAATTTCATCATGTATAAAATTTATATTTATATTCATTCATAACATGAATTTTTTCAATGTGGACACGTAATATATATTTAAAATGAAGAGTGTGATATATTTTTTAAGTATCATTGATTGTAATATTATATTCATCATTTTCATGGACATATTTCCATAAAAAATATCAATTTAGAATCTTAGGTGATAAGGGTAAAAATATGTTCATCCAATATCTATTATGATCAAATATTATGACCATGTATTTTAGTTTTGACCTAGATTTACCTGATTTACCATTTATGCGGTGGAAAACTTTACCAAAGTTACTATTTATATTGATAAAAAAAATGGTCACCATTTAAAAAATTTTAACATCCTTATTAAAAATAAGATATAATTTTTCAAGATTCAATTTATACTTGATTCTATAAATATATTTAAAATAACTATGCCAAACAAGTTAAAAATATCTTTTTCTCTTAAAATACAATTTTTAAGTATAAATGTTGATTTATTCATATCATTTTCCTAGAAAAAACACAAGATTAAAGTATATAAATTTGTATTAATATATAATATTAAAATATGATAAAATAAATTCACTAATATTTTGTAATTCAATCTATTAGTCTATAAACATAATGAATTTAGAAAAATAATTTTTTAGAAAAAATATTTTTTTTAATTTCAAATGATTTATTTTTATTTTTATTGATAACAAATGTTTTTTATAAATGTGAAAAATATAATTTTGATATATATTTTTAGTAAACTTTTTACCCACCAATATGGATAGGTAGTTTATAAGGGTCATAAAATAATTGATCTCTAATTTTTGAACCATGTGTTGTGTGAAATGAAAGTAATCAATTATATTAAATTTATTTAAAAAGTGACATACCATAAAATAAAAGGGATAAATTTTTCCCTCCATCAAAAATTTCATCCTCAAATATTAAAGGATATCACCTCATGAATTGATTTTATTAGTTTTTAATCATATGTTGCCCAGATTCCCACATCACCAAATCTATATTATGATTTTTTCTGAAGTAACTTTACTAGTTGAGTAGTTTTATTCCTCAAATATTGTTATTATGTGTTTAGAATATTTATAGGATATTCACAGTAGGATAAATTAACTTCCAATTATATTTTATTATATTTGGACACATGTATTAGTTTTGGAATGAAATTCATTGGTAAATAGATATGGAATAGATTCTGTATCTCAATAAGGATAGGTGGAATTACTAAATGGTAAGCCATAAATCCAATATTATTCCAATATTTCTAATCATACAATGTTACTATGTCATTTTTTTCATTTAATAAAAAATCATATAAATCCCTTAAATGGAGATACAATCAATAAAAAATATCTCCAACTTGAAATGACAAATCATTCTTCTAGTTATTGACAAATAATATTATCCTAATTTGAATAACTTTGATAATGGATTTAATAGGAATTACATTTTTCATTGTCTCATCCAATAGTAATGGGACAATAATATTTATTTATCCAACTTAATCCCAAAAAGTTTTAGTTTGACATAGCTCTCTGTATAATGAATCATATGAAACGATTTGAATACTAAAATGGTAGAAATTGTCATATGAAAACTATACCAAAGATAAATAATGATCAACATATAATGGATTTCAAGTGATAATGACCTCAACATGTATTCTATTGTTTTAATATTCAGTTTTTAATTCCCATAAGTTTGATTATAATAAGCGGTTCTCAAATTAAGATCGATATAAAGAGACTTCTAAATAGTTTTTAGAATTGTTGGTTTTTACCATGGATCAAATTCAGACACAATTTAAATATATTTTCCATGAAGTATTAAAAAATCATTAATATAGAGTTTTAAAAGTTGATATAGAGTCAAATCCTCTCTTATATCAGGGAAATGTGTATACTTGTTTATTCAATCAATAATTACCCATAAATTATTATTCATTCTAGGAATATTTGGAAATCTAGTGAAAATTTCCAAAATAATTTTATCCCATTTCCATGTAGGAATAGAAATTTGTCACATTACTCATCTCAGATGTTATCTCTCAAAATTAACTTTTTTGCAAACCAATAATCTTAACACATAATCAAAATTTTTTAGCTTAATATTATCCCACTAGAAATGTTCATACGAATCTCTATACATAAAGGTGATACAATAATGTATAAAGAAATTAGAGTTATTATCATCACCTAATAATTCTATTTTAGCTCGAGTAGTGATTGAAAACATAACGTCTTTCAAAGAAATTTAACAAAATATTCATAAATATAGTATACTAATTTATTATTGTTCAAAGATTAAATTTTCATTTGAATATTCCATCTATCAGGACGATAACCTTTTATGATTTCTAGTAAAGACTATTCAGTAAGCTTTTGAATATACAGTGAAGTTTCCATAATAATTCCAAGATCTATATTTACTAAATCCATTAAATTAAGATTATTTTCAATAATTATTTTAGTCAAAACACCATGATATTTCCTACTCAGTGCATCTACTACTATATTTTCCATTCCTAAATGTTAGTCTATTGAGAAATTATAATCCTTAAGTAACTCAAGGCTTCATCATTTTATATTGTCAATTTCTTTCTATGAGAAGTTTTATATCAAAATCTTCTAATATATATTGATCTCATCACCACATATATAATATCTAAATATATTAATAGAAAATATTACATCATATAACTAAATATAATGGGTTCGATAGATTTTTTCCATGTGTCTTTTACTTCCAAGAATCATAGGCAATAAATTTATCATTCTTCTTATAGAAACATCAAGGTTCCATCATTTATTCATCATTATATATCAGAAATCCATTATTTGATGATGGTAGAGTAAAAATATTATTATTCACCAATATCCTCTTCAATTATTGAAATCATCATTGACGTTCCTATGTACATACAAACCTAACCAATTTAGGAGTAAGCTTAGTAAATGGGTTATCAAATTGGGAAAACATTTGAACAATTCAATGGTAGTATCCTTCCAATCCAATGAAACTATGTATTATATTCATTATTGTAGGTCATTATTAGAATACCTATATATATTCACCATATCAACTAATATACCATCATTAGAGACAATATTTTGATGAAAATATTATTTTTGGAGCCAAAATTCAGACATTCTAAATTACTCATATACCCCTTTTCTTATAAGAGTCTCAAGAATAATCCAAAATTGATTCGCATTGTCCTCATTGATTATATTGTACACTATGATATCCTCAAAAAATATATTTTTTAATATATTCCTTGAATACTATGTTCATTTGAACCATGAATATGTAGGGTTCATTAATCAATCCAAATTTCATCACTATTAACTCATAATGTGTATAAGTAATTTAAAATAATTTCCTTAGGATATCTTCCTAATTTATTCATAATTCATGATACCCATAATTAAGGTCAGCCTTTGAAAAATAATGAGCTCTATAAATTTGAAAAAAATAATTAATCAATGCATGGACAAGGGTACTTTATATTTTTTAAATAGAATTTATTTCCCTATATTTAAAGTAGAGCTTCATAGACCAATATTTATTCTAACAAAAAAACAAGGGATCCCCAAATCACAAAACATAGCTGTATAACTCCCTTATTCCATAGCTCATCAATTTTTCATCTTCAAATATTCTAATTCAATATTTACCATTATGTATGGATTCATTGATATTTCTCCTTCATCTTTGATTAAATCATTGGAATACTCAACAAAACAATTTGGTCTATTTTGATGTAATTTATTTGGGAAAAAATAAATGTATTCCTATATAATTGGAATATTTCCAATTTGAATATTATATTTTCCATCCAAATATTGTGTCTACCCATACTAGAAATTTTCATTTATAAGAGCCATTGGGGGTGTATCTAAACATAAATTAGATGATAAAGTACCCCCTCTAAATATATTCAATTCTACATCTTTATCATGAATCGTAATTTTATTCTCTTTCTTATAGTTTTTTGAATCATAATTTGAATGTATTTTTATATTTTTTATTATCTCTAAATCAAACATAGGTATAATATTAATTTCAAAAAATAGGGAATGTTTATGTGTCGTAATATGAACTAATTAACATATCCTTTTTGATCTATGATTTCTACTAGGAATCTTAACAGTTAACTCCATTCATAAGGTAATTGGGGAATATCTAATTTTCATGGAAAACAAGGAATATATAAAATAATAATGTGAAATAGAATAAAATAAACTACTTAAATTGTCTTAGTTATGACTAATGTACCTACCACCACATACTTAGGATCTCATAAAACTACTAGTGTGATAAAAAGATATTAGGATTACTCTTTTATCCATTTCTAGGGGAAATTACCTTAATGTATGTGGAAGTCACTTTTATAGTTCCTCATATCCTTACTATTGAAGCATTGGACATTGGTATTTTCTTCATTTAAATTGAAATCATGATCATGATGGGATTTTTCTACACAAATGATCAAAAATGCCTTTTCTTTTAAATAGGAACTGGGATGTTTCCTTCCACAAGTATCACATGTCAAAAAAATCCCCCTTTCTCTTATTTCTTATATCAATTTGTTTCTCTCCCATCATATTTTTCTCCTCTTTTCCCTTGATGGAGTAAGACTTAGATAATTTCATCCCTATATTGATATAAAATGATATTGTTTCTTGATATGATGAGAAGATTTGGGAGACTAATTCCCTTTGAAGGGATGAATTTAAACCATCAAAAATATAGTTAGTCTTACGCGTTATATTATGTGTGTATACATAATTCCTTTCTAACTTTTTAAGGTTATCATCATACGCATAAATGTTTTCATCTTCCTTCCCTCACAGAATCATGAATTTCTATTGCATATCTTTTTTCTATTCACAAAGAAAATAATTTTCCATGAAAATTTTATTAAAATCATTCCATTCAATATCCTTTATTTCCTCCACATCCTTTGTGGTTTGAATTAATGATCACCATTGATATGTATCTCATGAGAGATGATATAATTCCATGATATTCTTATCCCTCTAATTAATTCCAATTGTGAAGAACTATATTCTCTCTAGAATTTATCTATTGCTATTTTACAAATGTATTGGTAGTCGCATTGAATTATGGAGGTTTTTGACACCTAATGTGGTCTGACATTGTTCCCCATCATGTTATCTATACATTAAATATGACATTGGAAAATTAATTTTATCGATATGTGTAGATAGTCAGTCATATATATCCACAAGACACACCTTCAAATCCCATTTTATGTGAGACTGGGTTTATAAGGAAGGAGTCATAATGAATATATATATATATATAGGATATTTTTTTACTTTATAAAAAATACCATAGATTTAGATGAGAAAATAAGAAGTAAAAAATGAGATCTGTTAAGGCGATTACCTTTTTTTTGAAATAATTCTTTTAAAAATTCTATTAAGGTTATTATTGATAATATTTTAGGACTAAAATAACATATAAAATGTGTATAATGATGTTTATAATGTAATTTAGTTGGTTTTTTCATGATAAAAGGTTCAATGTGGTGTAAACAAGTGAGGGATGAGTTTCATTTTTATAATTTATGTGAAGGTAACTTCTGGAATTTCATAAAATAATACATTGTAAAAAGTAAATTCAGTGTAAAAATGTATCCAAGTTGAAATGTATTCCAATAAAGGGTACTATATGGTCTCTATCTCATTAATAAAAAAAATATAATGGTTTTTAGGTTGTTTTAAACCTTATCTATTGGTTTCACCCATTAGTTAACCTATATTAACATTGGACACAGTGATATATCATTTACTCATTAAAGGGTTATTATTTTATATAAATGGCAACTATTGACTAATAAATGGAAAATGGATGAAATATTAGACCATAAATTATTTCTTTCCCTCATAAAAGATATTAATTGAATTTAAATTAATTAATTACAATTATTTTTGACAAGTTGTCTTTGATTTATGTTTCACAATATTCATTTAATTTCACCTCCAAAACGTCAATACAATGTTGGATTTAAAATATAATTCATTTACACATCACTAATATGTAAAATTCATCTAGAAAATTCAATTAGTACTATAAATCACTTGAATTATATCACTATTAATATAATTAATATCATTTAATTTATATTTATATTAATTGAATAGACACTGTAAAAGGGATGAGAAAGAATTTATTGTAATTATAAAATCACAAATAATAAGAAATAAATTTTCATGATTAAGATAAAATCATTTAAGAAATAATTTACATTTATATTTTCTCATAGTTTCCCATTCCCTATGTTAAAACATAATATAAATTTAAAACAAATAGAGTTTTATTTGTTAAGTTTATTTGATTTAAATATTATATTGGCCATTTTTAGGAGACAATGTCCATTAATCATATCCATTTCGATCCATTGGTAATAATGATCTAATTATATTCATATAATAAGAAGTAATTATAAATATTATGGGTATAAAACTGATTTTGACAAAATATTATCAATATTTACACTTGACTGCAATGAAAATTTTTACCATTATTACTCTACATATTGAACAAAAATAAAATAGAACAATATAACAAATTTGATCCTCACAATTAAAAATATTGAATCCATTTTATAGGATTAAATTTCTATATGTTGAAAAAATAATAATTATAATATATGTTTTTAGAACATGAAATAAAATTCTTCTTAGAAAAATGATTTTTTTAAGAATAAAATTGGATTTATTCATAAAAGTGTCCTAGTAGAAACTAAAGATGAATGTATAATAAATTTATATAATAAATAATTCGATCTTTTCTTCAAAATAATTTACCAAAATTGAATAATTCAATTTATGTAATGAACCCAACTTCAATATCCTAGATATAGTGCCTCAAATTATTACATTGTCATAGATATAAGACTCAAATACAAAGGACCGACCAGTTTAATAGTGTTAGAAACCAAATTACATATAAGAACCTTACATTAAAATTGAAACTATAAAATTAAATATAGTCAATACTTTGAGATCATCAATGTTACCCAATCTTAACCCTAAATATCAATGATAATATGCATATTGTAATCCTAGTAAAAATAAAACATAAGAATGTTGTGAGATTAGATATTTAGTAAGGGTAAGCATATAGTGTGGGAAATTATGAATAATTAATCATAAACATTTTTATAAGGTATATAATTGAAATGAATGAAAATTAATCATAAACATGATCATAATATGGATATAATAAATGAAAATAAAATAATTATAAATAAATAATAACATGTATATTCTACTAATTGAATAATCTCATGGAATTTCAATAACTAATCTCATAATGAGAGAATTCATAATGTCATACATCATACAAATAACATCAAGGCTTCATCCAAGACACCATACAAAAATAGGTATGGCCTTCACCAATACAAAAAATAGTTTGTCTCATGAGACATACCATTTCATCGAGGGGATATAGTGGGACCTACCTATCAAATACTAATTCCAATGAATTACTAACATGAAACAACAAACAACATAAACATACATATTTAAAAAATAGCATATGAAATTTGAATTCTTTAACCATAAATCATGAATGTTATCAAAATAGCACATCCAAAGTAAAACTGATCATAAAATCTTCAATAAAATAATGTAGATGATTAGAATGGATATCAACCTCAATCATGCATAATATATAACAAATGATGTTCACATAGATGAAAATACTCTAACAAAATCATTATAAAATTCTTGAGATAAATTTTAACTATTTTACATTCAAAAAATTTATTTAAAAGGACATGAAATTTTAAAAACAAATTCATTAAAAAAAATATTTTAAACTTATAAGTGAAGATTAAAGATATTAAAGTGACATGACTATAGAAAAATACACTCATTCAATAGAAGTTTAAAAATGTCCTTCAATATTTTTGTAGAAAATGTCATAAAGTTCCTCATTTGGAAAATGAAAAAAAGATTCATTTCAAAACATTTTATAAAAATGAGAACATGGGTAAAAATACATTAAAAATTTGTAGGATTATAGTAAAAATAGTTTTGATAATATTTTTAAGAAAAATTTTCATGGATGATAAATATTCCCCAGAAGACACTCACGTATAAACAATCCTGGATAACAATGAGATTGTGAAATAATACCTAAGATTTTATTTTACTTCTTTTAAAGGTGTGTCAACCTCATGTATAATTTTTTAAATAATGTTATAAATTTATAGCAGAAGAATAGACAAATATATTAACTGATATATGATATAATGATATCCTTTTAATAATAACATTTCGTTATTACATCTGTTTTAGGTGTTAAAAGATTAATTTTCTTATTCTTGTTTTGTCATGTAAGTACTATTTATTATGGATATGATATATTTAATCCATATAAATAATGATATTAAGTTAATAAATATTATATTAACTCATTATATATATTTTTATGATCATTCTATAATGGTTAACATGGAAAATGAATCACATCATGTCATGGAGACAGAAGGCCGTACGTAAGAATGAGCGATGGTATCATTCCCATAATGGTGAAAAAGTAATGAGTTAGATGATATATTAAATATAAATAAGTAATAAAATTACATATTTATAATTTATATTCATCATATACATCATTATACCAATCCAAATAATATGATGACGAAAAACAAAATACACCACGACGTGGAGACGGTAAGTCGTACGTACGCACACACAAATCATTAATTTTTCATAGGATGGATAAAAGGTGTAAGATGATTTTGAAATAATAATATTTAAATATTATAATATATATTATAGTATATTTATTAATTTATTATGAAAATAACGTTTTAATAGGATGTATAAGAAGAAATGAACTAGAATGAGTTGGTAAAACAATTACTTATTCTTCAATGGACTTCTTTTAAATATCTTCTCAAGTGATTTATAATTGGTATTTATCACAGAATAAGACAACTCTAAGATAAATAATGATATTTTTTAGAAATATGGGCATGATTAGGTTGACATATAAGGATCAATGTGGTGTGAGGAAGTGAGGGAGAGGGTTCCCTTTTATAATTGAGGTGATGGTCAATTTTGGAAACTCTCTAAAATATTAAATGAATATAAATTAATTTCCAAATAAAAAAGTGTCAAAAGTGAGTTATTTATAATATTAGATAAGAATGGTTCTAAATCCTTTAAACCAATAATATTTATACATATTTAGGTCTAATTATTATGGTTATCTTTCGGTTTTAACCCTTAATTATTCTCTTTAACTCTTACCGCAACAACATGTATTTTTACTCTATAATGGTTAATATAGTTTTAGTAAAATTACAAAATAATCATAAATAAGGTATGGATGAAATTTTAAACTTTAAACCAATAATTTTTAAAAATTTAATAAATTTATGATTTTTATATCATTTGATAAAATATTAATTATTTTAATATAACTTTAATGGAAATTCTAAATCTATTAATTACTGTAACTTTTAAAAAAATAAATAAAACTATATATATTTTAATAAAAACATATAATAAATCCATAACATATCAATGTTTTCTATTAAATTATTTTATGACATTAATTAGGTCAAATTATTTTTATTATAATATTTTTATAATCATTCATTTAATATTCACATTAATTAAGAAAATACTACATCATAATTATGTAAGACTTTGAGAAACTTAATTTTGTCTTAAAAACTAAAAATAAATTATCATGATTAAGATAAATCTTTTATATTTTAAATTAATAGTTATAGTTGAATTTATCATTTTATTAACCCAATATTATATATTATATAGTTATTAATATTATTATTATGACATCTTTTGTTTTTATTTAAATAAAATTCTATAAATGTCATACTATCATCAATGTGGCTTCCAAAGTTTATAATATCTTTCCAAGGATTATTTTTATCAAAAAAAATCATGAAATATTTTTTTACATGTGTTAAATTAATTTTATAATATTTATAATATTATTCTTAGCCTTAATTAGTCGATTGACCTTGTAAAAGAATTACTAAAGTTACTATTCGTAGTGACTCAAAATAAAAAAAATATTTATATAACTTAGACCCTCTAATTAAAAGTATGGAATAAATTTGTTAAAATTAAAAAATAGAATTTGATTTAATTAATTTAGTATTACTCCCATTGATAGAATGATAAAAAATGTTTTTAAAGAGAAAACTTTCAAAAGACTGAAATATTTTTATATCCCAAACCAATGTGAAATTGATTACAATGAACTAAATTGGATATAATGACAAAATAATTAATCTAATTAAAAATTAAAACCAATTAATAATATAATTTAACACTATAAATTTTTTAGATTAATAAGATGTTTTTAATTAAAAAGAAATTTTATCACTATTTAACAAATCATGTCAGTTATCAGAAAAATACAAAGCAAATAAACCAAAGTAAAATTTTATATTAATCCAAAAAATTATAATTTTATTTTTTGAAATATAAATTATAAAAGTGTAAAAAACTATATTTAAAATAAGTGTTCAATCAAAAGGCGAAAAGACTAACTATAAAAAAATATAGCCTTTATTCATAAAATTGATTTTATTCTAATATTAATTATATAAAACTTATTGGATTAATTCAATTTTTTAAAGATATAACATATAAATTTAATTAAAATATTTCATAAATATTGATTAATTTTATTTATTTTGTTAAAATTTCATTGTGTGAATAAAAACAGTTTTTAATAAAAAATATCATGTACAGTCAATTATTTTTTATTTTAATTTATAATTAATGGGTAATAAATGAATCAATTTTATAAACATGTGTAAACTATATTTTTATAATTTAGATAATAATATTCACAACCTCTAACTTAACGACTAGTGTTGAAACAATATTATTTAAAAGTATATAGTGGTTGGTTTAAACTCGGTGTTGCGCGAAACGTATACTATCGATGAAATTGAATTTATTTATGAAGAGACATACCATTAAATCTCAGGGTGTGACATTCCCACCCTCCCACAATAAATGTATTCTTATAAATTTTAAATTTCACTTTTAAAATCAAATTTTGGTACTTAAAAATTCCATTGTGGGAAGCCCACATTAGAAAAAGGGATAATAAAACATCCTCTTTATAAGAGATTATGGGAAATTAGATAGTCACCAAACAATTATCATTTTGAATAGTATAAAATTAGTGGAATCTGAAAACTGATACATGGAAGAGAAATCAAACCATCATGTTATAATAGAGAGTTTTAGAGAACGTGACCATCAGAAAGTCAACCATCACAAAATTGTTAATTTGTGATGGATTTAAGATGCCATTTATTCCACTATAAGTAAATTAAACTAACAGTTACTAAAAACAAACAATACATTTTAGGGGTTTGTTCAGAGGGGGTTATGAACAACCCCCTAGAAATACATTTTATGTATAATTATAGGGGGTTTTACATAACCGCATCTTATCATTGATTTTAGAAGGGGTTATGAACCCCCTCTAAAGTCATTTTCTATAAAAATTAGAGGGGGATTATGTACACCCCTATCTAATCATTGAATTTAGAGGGTGTTAAGTAAAACCCTCTAAAATTTTTAACATTATTTTTTTAATATTCATTTGGATTTTAGATGGGGTTCAAAACCCCCTCTAATGTATTAAATTTGAGGAGGTTCAAAACACCCTCTAATTTAAGAGATTATAGGGGTTGTGAACCCCCACTATTTTTTTTAAATTGAACGTCCATAATATATATATATATATAATTATATATAAAATTAAAACGCAATATATAAATGTATTTAAATACATTATATAAATATATTATATAAAATATTTATATGATTGTATTTAATTGTAGTTTTATATATACACAAATTTAAATGGATAATATTATGTACATTAATATATAAATATTTTTATAAATTTTATTTCATATAATATTTATTATTTATAATATAAAAGACTAAACATATTATATTAATATATATAAATATAATTTATTTAAAAAATGTATCATATAAAAAACCAATCTTTTAGTTTTTATAAATTATATTATAATAATAAAAAATATATTTTTAAATAAAATGTTTATGATTTTATATTATATATAATTAATATTATATGAAATAGAATTTATATAATTAATATATATTAATTTGCAAAATATTATACAGTTATGTTTATTGAAATAGATATATATATTAATATACATGATAATAAATATATGTATTGAAATAAATTATATAAATATTTGTTTAAAGTGTATTTAACATATTATTAAATATATATATATATATATATTAAATTGGATTTCATATAATATTGATTATATATAATACACATATTAATTATATATAATATAAAATTGTTTTTCAAATAATATTATATAGATATTATTATAAATTGTATTTCATATAATATAGATTATATATAGTATAAATATATTTATAAATATTATTTCATATTGTAATAACTATGTATTAATTATATATAATATTATACTATTTATACAAATAAATATATATATTAATATAAAAATAATAAATATATGTATTGAAATACATTATATAACTATATTCTTATATACCTTATTTAAATATATTAAGTAAATAATTATATATATATATATTGTTTAAATAAACATGTATATAATATAGAGTAATACTTTTTCATATCTATTAATATTTATGAATAAGATATTAAATTTATGCTAAATAAGACACTTTTTTCAATAGCGTACTCAACACACAACAATGAGTTTCTTTGAAATCTTATGTTGCACACAACTTTGAGTTATAGTGAAAAATAATATAATAAAACTATTATTTTAAATGGTAGTTAAAGCATAGTCGTTGTATTGTTTGGAATGAACATAACTAACTACATTATGATTACACATATTTTTTAAATGTATTTACATTTATCCAATAAATTCTAGAGGCATAAAATAATAATGAATCCAATTTTAAGCATGAAATACTCTAATATTCTATAAAAGGCCGATTTATCGCCTTTTGATGGAGAACACTTTTTAAATCAAGTTTCTGTATTATTTATATATTCTATTTGAAAAACTAAATATTTTCTTTAGAAGCGGTAAATAAAAATTTACTTTGGGATTTTTTTTGGTATTTTTATGATAAAGTTCATTTTCAATGAATAGTGAAAAAATACTACATTTTAAGTCAAAACTGTCTTTTCATCTAATTTATTAATATGATTATATTGTATTTTTAATAGGTTTTAAAGTGTAATTAGATTATATTTTTATCATTTAATACAATTTTGGTCATTAGATGTAATTTCACTTTGAAATTGAGCATAAACACATGTCAATCTTTTTGTAGTTTTTACTTCTTAAAAACACGCTATTTTGGTTTTGACGACGAGAATTAATTTTGTATTAATTTATGAAACATCTGTGTTTTGAATTTGGAAAAATGGTTTCCATATTTGTAATTAGGAGGTCTAAATTTTTTAAATAGGGACCTTTTTTTAGAAAATATGAATAGTAACTTCAGTAAATATTTTATTTACCATGATTAAAGGGTAAATCCGGTAAATAAGGGTAGAAAATAATAATATAATAATAATAAATTACCCTAAAACATGTCCTAACCCTATTTTATGAGATATGTCAGACCATGGATATCCTTGGGATTATTTTAGGACCCCGTGGAGCCACTTGTGTGTGGAAATGATATTTAATTACTTTTAATTTAATGTTAAGGAAAATATAACATAAACAATTATCTTTTATTATAAAAAATTTATATTGGTTTATATAAGTGATATCTTCTACTATAAATAGTAATTATAAATATAAAAAAATTTACTACATCATTGTATTTTATTAATAATTTTTAGACATCAAATAAAAAAATTATTTATGACACAATGGTGATGTAGTGATTACTTTATTAATAAAAGATTTAAATAAATGTGATTATAAATATTAAAGTATATTTTTTTTGAAATTTTCTTTGCCATTCACTAATTTTATGGATGTTTATTGCTTATAAACATTGAATTACTGAAGTTGTTTTCAAATTAATCATGTTTTTAGGGATTTTTAAAAAGTCATGATATGAATAGTATAAAAATCGATATAAATGAGTTTTTAAATCAATAAATATTTTATTAAATGATATAATAGTCCAAAAAATCAACTATTTATCCAACTGACATATATGATGTAATAAATGTTAATAAGGATCTATTTTGGGTCTCTTGGAATTTTATATTAACTATAGAAACCATATATTATAAAAATAAAAGAAGATATGGTTAGAGTAAATTTATTTAACTAAGGGTTAAAGCAAAAGGGTATGGTTAATTTTATAACCAAAACATTTCTAAAACCCATTGTTTGATAGTATTTAGACCCACACTCATATAATATTTGAAATATACCAGTTTGGAATTATTATAATTAGAAAATTAATTTATAATAAAATAATTTTTCAAAACATTCCTAAAGTGGCCCTTCTCCCTCTTATAAAAGGAAACCACCTCTAACCCATTACTCACATCTCAAGCCCCTAGGCTCATCCAAAATATTATCCAATAATCTCCCGACATTACTTTCTTCCTCCTAGATTCCTTCCCCTAGGAAGAAGTAAATTCAAGAAATCCCTTTGGCTTAAATCAAAGAAGTTACCTGATTTGAGGTAATGTATTCTCTCAAGATCATTTCCATTAGTTTTCCTTCTCCACTACCTATGATCTTCTTATTCTTTTTTTTACAAAATGTCACCAGTATCCTCAATATACCAGATTGATTTTATGGGAATTATTCTAACTACACATACACACACCTCCATCTAATGGGTATAGAACATACTATTTCTATAGACGGTGAACTACTACCTCATGAAACGATGATTGTTAAATATTCTCCTACCACCTCTAATGGTGGAAATTATCATGGAAATATAATTATATATGATATATTTTATATTTATTTTATCTCTATGATTCTTTAATTATCATTCATGATAGACCTTTTTCTTTTCATGTTGTATAAATACGATAATTTCATTTAAGCAAGTGAGGATAACCGCCGCTGAAAGTGATATGACTCATTTATGCTATAACTGTAACATATGAATGACATAATTAATGAAATTATGTGACATATATAACATATATATTATAATATAATTATAATGTACCTATTTATCATTCAGTTTTCATGACTTTAAATATGGAAAATATTTGAAGGTAGCGTTCGTGCTTACATACGACTTACTGTCTCCATGAATGGTGAATTTAATTTATTATATCCAAATGATATGAACTATTATAAATACATATATACTGGATATATATGATATATATGATATCTAAATTATTAATATAATTCTGGAGATAATTTAATTTTGACCACATGGAGAATTTGTAATTATAACAAGTTTATTTTTGACTCAATTACCGAGCATCAACAAAACAATCGATACGAACTTAAATAATTATAAAATTTTTATAGAAAGGTAATAAGTGATATAAAATAAATAATAAACTTGATAAAATGTTCTGAATCAAGTATAAATTTACTTAAGTTTATTATTCAGGAGGAACAAGGAATATACGGGATGATTCGAACTCAAGGTAAGGGACTTTGTCTCAATCTACATTCATTGAGACATTTTTTTGATAATAAAAACCTCCTTATTTTACATAGTATATAATAATCCAATTTGAATTTTACTTTCATTAAAATGAAAATTTTTATCTATGAAGCATTTTACTAAGTGAAAAAAGGAATGTTTTTAATGGTTGAAATGATAATGACCTCTCTACCACCATAATCGTTATTTGGATTCCTCTATAAGCCTTAATATTTTTAAAAGGAAAAGAAATCACTTATTTTTTTTTGGTATTTTGGTATTGAAAATGGTTTTTTAATTAGATTGAGTATTTCAATATCTGGAAAATATATCTTGTAATTGAAAAGTAAATGTTATTACTAAAATGTTGATATTTTCAATATTTTATGTTTAATTATTATATAATAGTACATGGAAATTCGATGGGTGGTTACGTGATAAACAAAATGAAGGAAGGTTCTATGATAAACTAAGGACTGGTGGTAACGTTATCACCTCCAATGCATTGGGTATGGAAGTCAGCCGTATGGCTATTCCATTTAGTGATATGTGTGGAATTTTACCATATAGTTATTCCATTTATGTATGTTTATGTCCCAAGTTACCTTTATATGTTATATGTTTCTTTATATGGGTTTTATGGTAAACATTTGGTTACCAAAAGGGTAATAAATTATCTTATATTTAGTGAAGTTTTTTTCTACTTATTTACGGTGAAAATTATTACTTTATGATAAAGTAATCATGGTTTACATTTTTTTAAAACTAATAGTTTTCCCTGTTTATGTATCCCTTAATGATCTTTTTATGATAATACCATGTTTTTAAAAGGTTTTTCACAGGCCTTAAAGTGAAATAGGGTCAAGGATGGGATCAAAGAAAAGTCATGCTTTATAAAACATAGCAGTAAACATGTTTTATTTTTTTAAGAGTTTTTATTTTATGAAAAAATGGATACATAGTAGAAGTGTCTACATGTAATATTCATGTTGTATGTATAAGTTATAACCTAGTTCCCTAAATCTGTAAAACTAAAATGATACTTAATGTGAATTATTAACTTAATTCAAGATTATGTAATTTTTAAGGACGAGTCCTTACAGTTGGTATCAGTGGTCAGTTTAGATACCTTTAGAGGTTAGGGTGTTATTTAAAAATAAGTGAAATAACCATAATGGTTATCATATTAGAAATATTCATAGTAATTTTATATAAATTTTATGAGTTTAAGATAACATGAATAAGTATATGTTAGTATTTATCCTCTTAATAAGATATTATATGATGATTTTACTGATATACTCACATAGACGTTTTTGGTTTTAGTAAATGGTTGGATCTAGCAAGAACCAAAGTAACAATGGATGGGAAAAAAATTATGATGGTTTTCTGGATAAGAAACTGAATGAAATGTGAGCTACAATGAGAACTCTTGTGGTTATTCTTAACCAACTATTTGGAGTCATGATTGACCACCTAAACCTTCGTTATTTTTATAAGGCATCATATATGTGAGAAACTAATCGCTATGGAAGTTTAGGTAATCATCATAAAGGTAAGTATATTCAAAAACCTGTGTGTCAAGGATGTGGAAACAAACACCAAGAAAAATGCTTCAAAGGTATGGGAAGATTCTATAGATGTGATAATTAAGGTCATAAACTGTAACATCCCCAAATGATAAAGGGTTAAATGACTAAATGATATTACTCATGTTAACAAGGTGAACCTTCATTTTTGGGAGCCCGCCTGATTAGAACTCCACAGTTAAACGTGCTTGGCATGGAGTAGTGATTAGGATGGGTGACCTTCTGGGAAGTTTCCCAGGGTGTGTGTGAGTGAAGACAAAGCACACTCGAAAGGAAAAGTGTTGGCCTGTGGGGACTATCATTTGTCAGGTGACCCGTCCGGGCACATGGGTGGAACCTTGGGTGGGCCCCATGTGTTTGCGGGGCAACTGGTGGTACTTGGTAGGCCAGGACTCGATGACCATGTTAAGGCGGGGTGTCTGTGCTGTCACTGAGACCCGATTGTTACATTTGGTAACAGAGCCCCACGTGTTTGTGGGGCAACTGGTGGTACCTGGTAGGCTCGGACCCGACGACCATGTTAAGGAGGGGTGTCTGTGCTGTCACTAGGACCCGGCTGTTACATTTTGATTTGGTCGTATCTGTGTTCGATTGGGGAATGTTCGTTTTGTGGAGCTTATGGGAGGCATTGAGTTAATTTCTTATCCTCAAGTTACTAGGTTGTTTCTTATTAAGCTTTCCGTCAAGTCTAAGGTGTGTTGTTCGGTAGATGTGGAAAAAAATGAATGAGCTTGGTTTGGGAGATCTAGTGTTGCCCCCCCCGGGGGTGGTTAGTTCGAGTTTCAAGGGTTTATGTAATTAGTAAATTCTTGTGGTGGGGAGAAACCTCTCATGTTCTCCCCTCAATCTCGGGCGGTGGTTTTTCATGTGTTGGTAGGGTGTGACGTTTATTGGGAATGGTCAGCCCGAAGCTCTCGGTTCTCTATGATTTTTTTCTAGGAACAAACTCATGTTGTGTCAACTATTGGCTTGGCGATTTTCTAGGGGCATAAAGTGTCTGTGGTGGGGATAATTGTTACACCCCGACCACAGATGCCCATGTTTTTACTCTTTTCTTGGTCCCGTGACTTTGGGAAGATTTGCATTGGGTCTAGTTTTGAAATTTCTTTGAAGCGTTGATTTTTTTGGTGGGTTTTGGGCCAGTGCGCAGTCACCACACTGCTAGCGGTCGACGCACATTCGGTCCGGGTGGGTTCGCGATCTCCACACTGCAAGCGGCGATCGTGTGTTCGGACCTGGTGAGTGCGCGGTTTCCCACCTCTGTATATAAATGATAAAATTAAAAGAATAAATTAAATTGGAATGAATTTTATAAAATATTTAACAATAATAATAACAATAATTTATAATATTGTTAATAATAATAATAATAATAATAGATTATTATTATTGTTGTTGTTATTATTAATATTGTTATGAGTATTATTATTATTTTATTCATTTACTTTTACTTTTTATTATTTTCTTCTTCCTCTTTATTTTTTTATCTTTTCTTTTTTGGATTTTATTTTTCCACGCGGCTGTCCCTAGCCGCTCCCTTCTTCTTCCCCGCATCATGTGACCTCCCCTTCTTTCCGTCCAGCTCCAGCACCCCACATCCCATCCTCCCTTCTCTTTTTCTCTCCTCTTGCCTTCGGCCTGCACGCACCCATCACGACGCCCAACCTTCTGTTTCTGATCCCCCTTCCGTCTCCTCCTGTCGCGGCAGCCAACAGCCCTCCCCCTTGTAGCGCCGCCTTGCACAACAGCTGCCCGACACCCTGGCATTTGTCCGCCTCACCCACGTGCTTCCCACACACTAGCCACTGCTATCCGGCGACCCTTTCCACCCCCTGGTCGGACAGTTTCCAGCCAAGCGGATGCCTTCTACTGTTCTGGCGCGATGCCCTCCGGTGGTCTTTTTCTAGTCGCGACCCCCCGTTGGTATACCTATTTTATTTGATGCTTGTTTTATATGTATATTTGATATATATATATATATATATATATATATGAACCTTGGGTTGATTAGAGTTTTTTTAATTAAATATTATTTGGGCTGGTTTGACTTTTTAGGACCCGTGCGGGGGGTTTCCGAGTGAGCGCCGTTATCATGCCTGTTTCCGAGTAAGCGTCGTCGTCACGCCTGGTTTCCGAGCTTGAACCGTCGTCGTGCCTTAGTCTTGAGGTAGGCCCCCACTGCACTCACCTTTAAATTTATAATTTATTAATTGCTTGATGTTTTATTAATTTTAATTAATGAGAAATAATATAAGACAATTAATTTTTAAATGATTATTTTGTACGAAAAGAGCTGTTTTTTTATACCAAACATTTGAAACATTTTCTTGACGAGCGCACACCTAGTATTGAAAGAATTACTGTTTTTACTTTAAACATAATTCACGTAATTTCAAATGTACTTCTAGTTTTAATGATAAATGATTTCTTCTGAACAAGTGTTTTGGGTTTTCTCGAGAAATGAGGTTTTTCTTCAAAATTGGTTAAGGCCCGTTTGACACCTGATAAAAGTAGAGTGTGTGGGTATATTTGAAAAATGGTTTTACTTGTGATGTGAAAGTGTTGGTTTCTTTTGAAGGATGGGTGATTTTCAAAGGATTTTTAAAGCTAGTTTGACACTTTAATAAAATTAATTACTTTGGAAAAACTTTCTTTGATGTGACTCAGTGGTGATCCTGTTGTATACAGTGATTGTGTGAGTTGTTGAGCATGATGTTTGTGTATTGTGACTGGTTACTTGATTGGCATTGTTGACTCACCCCTCTTTTATTGTATGTGAATCTTCTAAGAATTATTGTTGCACTAGTTTAGATTACACACTGGCTAGTGGCCCCATAGCAGGGGAATACTGAGTTATTGTTTCTATGGGGATTGGGCCCCTCAGTTAGGCCACGTAGGGATATGCTGAGCATTTGGGTGTTATGACGTCATTGAGTTAGGGCATGACTCCAGGATGAGTTAGATGTATAGTATGTTGTGGATTGTTCATGACCCCCTAGGTTCGACCCATGTTTCCTTTGGTGTTTATTTGTATGTGGCGGATGGTTGAGAGGACTAGTTCGGTTGCTGGCCCCTGTGTGCCACTTTTTTCCATTGCCCTTGGTGTGTGTTACGTGATATGTGTCGTTTTTTCCTTTTGGCTAATAACTGATGTTCAGATTTCTAAAATGTTCATAGAAAATGTTTTAAAAAGAAATATACCGATTCCTTTCAGACATTAAACCTCTTTTAAAATTAAAAAGAGAAATGGACTGATACTTGTTTTAGAAATAAATGTGTGTGTTTGTGAAAACCAATATTTTTTATATTTAGTTCAAACCTGGAATTAGTAAATTTATTTATTTAAAGGTAGTGCATTGGGAATAGATATCGGGCTAACCTACTGAGTTTTAATACTCATGCCTATAGTTCTTTTTTCTATTTTTAGTTTTGTGCAGCCTAAAACATGGGTGCGTTCACGTTGGGAGACATTTGGTCATGAGTTGGAGAGTGTCCTGCGAGGTCACACAGAGATAGTGGTTGTCTCTTTAAGTTAGTTTTATTTTTCTTTTGTTCTTGTTTAGTTACTTTACTCTGTTTATTTATTTTGCGTTTCTCTATTTTATTTCTGCTGAATTTTTTATTTTTACTGGGTGAAATCGTTCCCACAGCCTATTTTGATGCCCTGGTGCTTGTCTCTAGCCTAGGAGGATCAGGAATGCCTCTCAAGTCATGTCGCGGACTGTCTCGGGTGACCGGTTCAGGGTCGACCCGGGTTGGTTCATGACATAAAGCATGAACCTTCCACGGAAAAAGGAAGCATCAAGTTTACTCTAGGAAAGGGAAATAATTTCTTTCTGAGGGAACAATTGAATGTTTTAAATGTGGTGTTCATGGTCATTATACAAATATATCTCCTACGAAGAATGTTTGGGAATGGGAAAAACATGACCGTAAGAATATACGTTTACCATTACCTAATTAAATTCTAATTGAAGATGAGGAAACTGAAAATGACCAATGAAAGGTATGAGTTATTTCTTAGCTGATGTTTTGACATTCTTGCCTCTTAGGATATGATTCATGATTTTGTTTATAGGAAAGAATTATTATATAATAAGTTGGAAAAGAATGGTTAATGGACCATGAAGAATGTTGAATGAGTAAGAAGTCAACATATAATGGATTCAAGAGTTATGGTAGATTTTAGAATGATGAAATACTTAAAAGTATTAAGGCTATTTTGATGATGGGATTACTTAAAAATACTTTTTATAGTATGTGTAACCCTAAATATTGATATGTGAAAATGTTATTTAGGAAAGAATTATCTTTTCTTATGTGTACATAATCGATAAACTTAGGGGTTCATATGATCTTTTTTTATTGAGGTGATAAATGGCTATTAAATTTTGGGATGAAAAATGAAAGGTATTAGATAAAATTTGAGGATAAAATAGGTTATGATTATTATTGAGGAAATTATCTTATTTTTGATAATGTTATAAGAATGACAAGGTCTTAGAAAACGGAAAAACTGCATGATTTGTGACAACCCATCGCGTCTAACAAGGTCATAGGAATTGAACCCATAACTAAAGTGTGACTAGGATTTATCACCTACCACTAGAATACATTATGTCCTTAGATATAATTACTAACACTTTTTAGTTAAATTATTTTATGGATAAAGAATAAGTTGATTTTGAGATCTTATGTTTTATCAAATGGATGTCCTTAGTATAGGAAAATGATTTTGTGATTAAGTGATAAAGATTATGTTTCTGACGCTTTTGCTGGGTTGCACACATCTATCTTGTTTGAGGACAACAACGCTATTTTTTCATACATTCCCACTTTCCCAGGTGGGTGACATCCATTACTTATTGAAGGAATTTTTCTCCTTGAACGAAATGGGATAATGGGATGTCGGTTCCCCTTTCAGTGGATTCCTCCTTGGATCTCATCACCAAATCCGGGCCTCCTTTATAGATTAATATATTGTTCGTAAAACTCTTCCTAGTGCCATATCAATATGGAACCAAGTTAATAACACTGCTTCTATCATGAAATTCAAATTGGTCCGGTCATGGCAGCAACATTTGGTTGGGGGAGTAGTCACGTTGGACATCACTGGCATGTATGGATGCTGTAATACTGACACGTCTAGGTTTCTTCCCCTTTATTAGAGGGATTCTTGAGGGCGCGGAAGCCCGAGGAATCCCACATCAAATTTAGCGAATAAAATTCCATATGAATATATCTGAGGTTTTCCTCATCTCCCTATGTTTAACACAAGGTATGCTGCAGGTTTAAAGTCTAGCGGAGATGGATCAGACTGATCAGAACTCTGACTAGAGTGGATCAGGTGAGTGCAACCCCTGGAGGGAACACCGATGTTGGGTATAATGCGTGGTTAGTTACCTGATTATTGTTAAATTGAATGGGGGAATGGGGTGGCATGATCCCACCGGGATGTGGCGGCCCAAGTAAGAACCAAAATGGATGGTGGATGGCTAAGAGAAGTGGGAGGAGAATGAGGTGGAGTTGAATCGAGGTCGATGGTGATATTGGTCTTGAGTCTCAAAGATACCTCTTACGTATCCCTATGGTAGGGAATCAAAGTCCTCGTAGTTCACTTCACAACAAATTCCTGTCGAATGGAGATTTAAATGGCTTACTGCTGGATGGGGTCACAACGACTTACCGTTGGATGGGATCTCAATGACTTACCGCTGGATGGGAACACAAAGGGTTACCACTGGATGGGGTCCCAATGACTTACTGCTGGATGGCGTCGCAATAGCTTACCGCTGGATGGGATCACAACAGCTGACCACTGTATGGGATCAAACCTCAGGGAGGATTCCTATGTACCTTATCTTGGAGGCAAGGATGAAATCCCACGTAGTTCGGGATGGTGGATGTAGTTTAGCATCGTGCTGGAAAAAAAGAGGGAATGAAGCTTAATGTCATGTGGGACAAAGGTGGTTCGACGCGAAGGGGGTTCAGAACCAATGGTTGTTGGGATTGAACCTCAGGGAGGATTCATATGTACCTTTCCTTGGAAAGGATCAAAGACCTCATTGTTCAGGTGGTGGGACCTGACATGAAGGGGTTTAGAACCAATAGATGGTGGGCTTGAACCTCTGGGAGGCTTCCTACGTACATTTCCTTGGCAAAAATCAAAGAACTGAAAAATATTGACTCCTTGAATACAACAGAGGAGAACCCCATAAAACTCATGCTTATAGAGAATTTGCTCATGGAGATGGCCATCCTAGAGGGTGAACTGCAACACGTGGCATCAGATTCACTCGTTATCGGCCTAATCAGTCAGGAGGTATCCATTTTGGAGATACTCAACAAAGGGGGCTCTCCAGTCAGGAGTCACTTCAATCACTGCATCTGGGGGGGTCCTAAAGTGGAGGCTTTGGTGGTAATACAAATCACCTATAGGATGTCATCGTCATCTGGTATGACAAGAGAAATGACTCTCTAATGTTCCATGTGGATAATAAGATCATTCTACATTGGATCCGCAATTGATGCAGCCAGGCCGGCCAGGGCATCCACTTGACCATTCTGAGATCAAGTAACATGTGTAACTTCTGGACGAGATGGGAACTGGGCCATTAACAGGAGAGTGCGTTACAAAAATGGTATGATCTCTAGCTTTATAATGAATTAGTCACCATTTAATTGTTTGAAGACTAGTTAAGAGTCCCCTTTCACATGAAAATGGGACACATCAATCTTGAGAGTGAGATCGTGGTCAATGATGTGAGCCTGATACTCTTCTTCATTGATGGAACAACCTTCTGACAACAGGAATGAGTTTGGAAGGATGGATTGTGTTAGGGTAATGAAGACAATACCCAGTCCTACTCTGTTGATCCTGGGGTAATTGAGCCTTCTAGCTGTGGGGCTCTTGGAAGAACCATCGAAGTGCATCTTCCAGTAGGGCATGGCTTGGCCTACTCAAAGGATCACCTCATCATGGAAATTGAGATCTAAGGACTGATTAGCAGGAGCCGAATGGGCAGCAAGGAATCCCTCCAATGACGTCCACTTAATATATTTTTGAGGGAAAAACCTGATGTCGATCTACTGGAGGATTACTGGCCACCGAGCTAGACGACTTGTCAAAATGGGACAGTTCAAGATGTATATAAGTGGATCAACCCTGGACACCAACTGTACCTCATGGTGTTGCAGGTAATGTTGCAATTTCTGTACTACGAATACCAGTGCAAGGTAACTCTTTTCTATGGGGGAGTATCTAGTCTTCGTATCAAGGAGCATACGACTAAGTTAGTAAAGGATGTTCTCCATCCCCCCCTTTTTCTCATTGGCGATAAGGGCACCGAGAGATCGTTTCAGGGCAGTCACACAAAGGACCAGTGGATTTCCAATGTCTAGTGGCATTAAGACCGGAGCCTGGAGCAAATACTACTTGATTTCCTCGAATGCAATCTGACATTCTTCATCCCACTCATAGAGTGTGCCTTTCTTCATGAGCTGATAAAAGGCCTTACACTTGTCGGCCAGATTCACAATGAATTGACGTATGTAGGCTAAGTGGCCTTGGAAACCTCAAAGATATCGAATGTTGCTCATAGGGTACATCTAGCTAATGGCCTTGATCTTCTCATGGTCGATCTCAATACCTATGTATCTGACGAAGAATCCGAGAAACATTCCTGAGGTGACCCTGAAGGCACACATCATTGGGTTCATCTTCAGGTGATGTGAACAGAGGAAGCTGAACACTATCTCAAGGTCTTTGATATGGTCCTTATGCTATCGATATTTTTCTACTAGATCATCCCCATAGCATTCCAACAATGTTTTGAGGATCAGCTTAAATATGCGATGTATAGCCTGCTGATAGGTGGCACCTACATTCTTTAAACTGAAGGGCATTACTCAGTAACAAAAAGTTCCTTGTAGTGCCCTGAAGATTATGAAATCCTCGTCCTTGAGGGCCATTTGGATCTAGTTATACCCTGAGTACCCATCCACAAAGGAGAGGGCCTAGAATCTTTCTGTAGAATCAATCAACAACTCTATCACAGGGAGGGGAAAATATTCTTTCGGACAATGACAATTGAGATCCCGAAAGTCGATGTAGACTATGATCTTCCCATTCTTCTTACTAATACTCACAATGTTGGGTAGCCATTTGGGGTATTGGAACTACTTAAAGAAATTGACACTAATGAGCATATCAACTTCTGCCTCTACCATAACACCATGAGAATGGTAAATCTTTCTGGGAGGCTGCTTGAACCCATGATGATTTGTCGGGAGACTGAGTTGGTGGATGGGTCACTGAGGATCTAGTCCTATAATCTTATCATAGCTCTAGGAGAATACATCAATGTGTTGTTTCAAGAAGTCTATGTACTATTGTTTCTCCTCGAGGGGCATGGCGACACTGATCAATGTGGGTTTTGGGTATGCCTTACTTCTGAGGTTCACCTATATCAAGTCATCGACTATGGAAGAGACGTCCTCTTCAAAGGTGGGAGGATCATCCTCCAAATCCTCTTCTCCACTTATAAAGTAGGGATCCTCAGTGGGAGAAATTTCTCCTAAGTTAGAAGATCCCGATGAGAGGCTGGTACCAGCCTGAGCGGAAGTGGTCACTACATCATATGACTCATGTGCTGCCACAACCATAGCGATAAAGGCTATCGATCAGATCCTATCTGGCCTTCATCACAAGGGGCCACACTTGATGATATCAAAGAAATAGTGGAGTGTTGTCTTGATTTAGTTAATTACAACTCAACAGAACAAGCATGTATTACATATTGCTGTTTCCATAAGGCAGACATCTTGATACCTTATGGGGGAAGGAGGCTCTAGGATCACTTGAGCCTGATTTCTATAGGAGTATGAGGTGATCTTTTGGCGTCACTTGGGCCTAGGGACGTGTTCTCCCTCATCCCAGAAACAAAAAATCATTGTCCAATGTTTGGTGTCGTAGCATCCAATCAGTGAATTGGAAAGACATAGGCATCATCTAGATCTATCCATGGGTCAGTCACAACCATGGCATGCTTGACCTCGTTGGTCTGAATCTGCTTGTCCTTTCTCTTGTAGTAGTCTGCATCCAGATAGCGGGCCTCACAAGAAGAAAAGGTAGATGTGTCACCTTGAAGTATGCCCACTTGATCATTAAGGGAGTACTTGAGGCACTGGTGATATGATGAGGGAACTGTTACATGCAGGTGGAGCCATGGACTTCCCATCAACGCATTGTAGGCGGTGTCCTGGGAAACCACCCTAAATTCAGTTCTGGAAACTAGGCTGCCAAAATGGGTCTTAAAGTGGATCTTACTGACTGGTGTCTATTCCGTCTTGTCATAATGTTGGATTCTTAGGATATAGGGACTTAGATCATCTTAATAAAATCATAGCTTTTGCTGTGTCCGAGTCAGGATTAGGTTAATTCCAAAGCCCATGTCGACTAGACAACGATGAAACTCCACACCATTGAACTAGTTGGTGATGTAAAATGGGTGAATGTTCCCCTATATGGGTGAGCCTTCATCTTCTCCAGATAATGAGAATATGGCTTGGCATTCATCATTTTTGATTGCCTTATCATGGAAGGCTTCTACGGCTGCTACTTCCATCTCAAACTGTAGAGGGCTCCTTGAGGCCTCTACGAGAGCCTCACGCATATCTAACTATAGGCGAAGGGCCTCAAGGATGGATATCCTTTCTGGAATATTGGAAAGATGCTTAAGAACATCATACTTCCACACCAGGCATGAACTTCTGCTTGTAGGAGGTCGCCATATGATAGGAGGTTTGGTGGGACCTGCCAACTGGACCAGTGGCTGACTAGTTATAGGAATATCCCACTGATCATTGGTTGAAGCTAGTGGAGTGGCTACCAGATGAGGGCCTGATGACTAGGATTTTCATGTAGATGGGCGTGGCTAGTCAAGGCATGGTCGGGGTGGCTCTGCCTGATCCAACAACACAAGCGGCATCGAAAGTGGGCCTGATGCCACCAAATGAGAAGGTTTAGCATGCATAACTTTGCACTGAGCCTATTTTCTGGTTTCAGTAGTATGCACAACCCATCTATATGTTCTAGCTGAAGCACTCTGACGAACCATATATCCATAGATCCATCGACGTTAGAGACGACTGGGGATGTTGGGAGGATCCGCCTGGTGGTCCTCATCGTCGAGAATTATGTAGGGATTTACCAGCTCTATGGTGTTAACCGAGGCATACCCTTGACTATCACTTGATGATTCGTCCACTACTTGATGGATCCTGGGAGGGATCTCCATATCTGGGGGCATGAAGTCACCGAGAGTACAAGATGATGATGGCATCAGTGGGGGACTTTTCTTTCCATTGCGTCGCTAGTGTTTGTTCTTCTTGGAAGAGAACGACGGAGACGATGATGAAAAGGTGGTGGATGTAGGTTCTTGAAGGCTCTATCCAATTCAGGTGCACCCGGATGAAAACATGGGCACGAAAAACTATTTTGTGAGCCGTCCAGTCTTCATACTTATGGGATCCGTGATTGGAAACCAAACGCCACTCGCCATCACTGTCACTGTCGCTATCTGGCCTCATGGAGATGCATGCCACCTGTGCCGGAGCTGGGCCTAAACAAACTATGTTGTTATCTACCTGGTATTGAAGCCATTCCTTGAACTCATATCACTTATTGAGATTTTTACCCAGGATCTGGTGGTAGGGGTAGTAATTATGGTGATTAGTGAGGTTTGTCACTTCCGACCTTCTACACTTAGAAAAATGTAGAATCCCCTTCTCCAAGGTGTTGTAGTAGTAGCCGAGGACCTGTGACTCATTGAATAAATAGGTCCAATTTCTCCTTTCTAGAAAGGGGGACCTTGGAGATTGACCTTGAAGAAGGGCTAGAGAAGACTACCAAGAAGGTGAAGCTTGGTTATCCCACCAGGGCGGTGGCGGTGCATTATGTGGGGCACCTGTCGATTTTGAGGAGGGCGCTACTAGGCCTGTGGGTAAGCTAGAGGTAGAGGGCCTCTGTGAGGATGTAGAGGCGGCTACACTAGAAACAACTATAGTCACCTGGGGGCCTCTTTTTGGCCCACTACAGTAGGCTCGACACCGACGACCCTTCTCGCGGGGATTGAAGGAGGCAACAGACGTGACTGCCTGGCCTACTGTAAGGCTTCCTCTAGGTGCTGAGCCTTATTATAGATGTCTTGGAATCCCCCAAGTTTGTTCTGGGTGATTAGAGAAGGGACCATCTCTATATTGACATTCCCTATGCACATCTTCAACAATTTCTCTTGAGTCAGCGGTATGTCAAGAGATTACGCGAGTCCTTTCCACCGGGTGACAAAGTCGGCAACACGCTCATCAGGCCTCTGCATGCAATTGAAGAGGTCCACGATACTCATCTTCTGTGTGGTGGAACTGAACTGGTATAGGAATTTCCTACGGAGGTCCTCCAAGATGGTTACTGATCCAATGGGAAGCTGGCTGTACCAGACAAACACATGGCCTTCCAATGTTTGCACAGAACATCAGATCTTAGAGGCCTCCTACTGCGCTGGAGTTCCCAACATGGTGCCACACCTTGAGGTAAAGTGGGCCAGGTGCTATAGCGGGTCCCTTGTCCCATTGAAGGGGGAAAATGTGGGATTCCTAAAACCTGGGGGTCCTAGCATATCATCCAACCATTCAGGATAAGGATTTCCATTAGGCGGGAGTGCCACCTGCCGCATCTCTAATGCCTCAATATGGGAAATGAGTGTCGATATTGGATCATCTAGGCAGGGGTTCCTATCTTGATGGGGATCCCTGACCACTAGAGCATTGGAGGGTTCATCAACATGATATGGAGGTCTAGTGGCTCATGGATCGGCTGGTGGAACGACCTGTGGGATAGCTGGGAGATCCCGAGCTGTGTCCCGAGGGTTGCCACGACATTCAGGTGGATTGGGAGAGACATACTGCGCCCTCTTTCCATAGGTTCTATCCTCAACCTTGTTTTCATGGAAAATATGGTCAGGGTCTACTGGGGGCAATTTACCGATGGGAAGCTCTGCCTGCCCCTACTGCCCCGGCCTAGGATTAAAATTGTCTGGCCATCACTCTGTAGCGCATTCATCAAGGAGGTCATCGACCACCTTTTTTTCTTCAATGAGTTGGTGAAACAATGTGTCTTTCTTGGGGTCTCCCTCCGCCTTCTGAACTGAGACAGATGGGTCAGAGGGCCTGGAAGATTTAAGGAGTTCCTTGCCATTGTTTGGATTTTGGCTGAGGACTAGTGCCTCCATGGGGGCGAGAAGACCCAGTAGGCTCCTCTGTTGGTGAGTAACCCTCCCAATGGATCCAATAGTTTTGGAACACCTTCAGGGGGGAGGTCCCCATTAAGGAGCTCTAGCTCATTTTTCTCTTCCGATAGGCTGTTCATGTTGACCGCAGTTCTAACCACAGGCATGTCCTCAGTATCACCTGACAGGTCAGGATACCGCCAGATAGGACTGAAGAGGAGGGAATCATATTTACCCCAGCCATAGATCTACACATGGGGGGAATCCTCACTGATAATATTGTGGAGTACCTTGAAAATCTGGACACATCTTTGCTGGAGGGCCTTACGATGACCTGGTGACTCAAGGTGCTGATCCACAGAGAGTGTGGATAGATCAACCAGACGACATTGCTCGCTAATGTCTTCAAAATGCGCTTGGATATTCCGATAACCCACTAGATGGTGATGAAGGCTGATGTGCATCGCCCAGAGGTTTTTATGGAAACACTCGAGTTCCTTTAGGGGGTGGGATTCTAGTGTGTAGAAATTCAGTGCTACCATGGGCCAAAACATCTCAAGGAAGTGGTCTGTTGTGAGGAAATTCCATAAGCTTCTTGGCTCGAATTCAGGTTTTGGCCCTTCATTGCCCCACTCATCAACTGGAGGTGGCTGGGGAATGGGTAGTTGTACCGAAGCAGACCACTGGGACGATAGGCTGGCTAGTGGGGAGTACGATGAGTGAGCTGACAAACCGCGGAATCTTGGGATATTCTCCGAAGTGTGAAGTTACTTAACCATGATGTCATAGTTAGATGGGCAGATGACTTTTTTTTCTGGAATGGGGGCTATGGCTGCTGGTGGTGGACCACACTGCTACTCGTCCACCATTGGTCCCCCCGAATAGCTCTCTGTGATCTCTAGTTGAGGTAGAGAGTGCTTCTGGTGACGATGGTAATGATTTCACATATGTAACCTGTGGAGTTTCCAAATTTTCATCCTCCTGGATATACCTGTAGAGGGAGGCAGGAATATGATGGACCTCACATTCTGTGAGTACTAGACTGATGCGTCTTGTTCCTACCCTAGCCCTTGATACAAGGGAACTGGGCAAGGGTTCCATTGTTGTGTAATATTCAGTGTCAAAATCTGAGAATAAAATTAGTTTGATCTTAGTTTGAATCTTATCAATGTTCCTTTTATAGCAGTGAATACCCACCCTCCTACCCCAGAATGCTTCTTTAGGGTAGGGTAGATTTCAATCACGAGGAGGTTCTTTGGCCGTACTGGTGTAGGGGCAGAGAGGACTTCTTCCAGATTAAGCCAAGGTGCGAGGAGCACCGGGAAAAATATCAAAGGGGATATGGGGAGGGCCTCTGTGGGAAGTGCTGGAGTAGGTAGGACCTCCACTCGATCCCATAGGAGCATGGGTAGGACCCCCATTCTTGTTTCCCATAGAGACATTAATGCGAAGAAGGTCCTCCTACTGGTCGAGCGGAAGATGGGTAGGGTCTCCGTGCTGGGTGCTGGTGAAGCGAGGATGGCCTTTAGCCCCCTAGTTTCTGAGGCAAGGAGGACCTTCGCCAACTACTGTAAGATCATGGGAAGGGCCCCTGCACTAGAGATTGACCGGATTTTCAACGTCCTCACACCGGTGGTTTGTGGCAGGTGGGATGACTCCATACCCAATGTAATGAGCATGGGAGAGGCATCCATGCTGGGTGTCACCATAATGGGGAGGTCCATCATTCGGACTGAGGGTAGCACGAAGAGGACCTCCATGTCGAGCCTTGAAACGGGGAACACTCACGTTCTCCATGGTCGTGGTACGGGGAGTGCCTCCATACTGACAGCGACCATTACCTACACCGGAAACTGAGAGAGTCGACCCAGCCTACCCGTGGGGCAGTTGGGGCCTCGATCCAGGTCGGGTATACAAGTTCCCCTACTCAGCATACACAAGTGGTTGATGATATATATTGGCGTTGGACTAAGACAAAGTAGTTTCTAATATTGATGCCCCTTGGCGGGGGTTCTCCTCGGCATGTGTATGACGACGGCATCGGGTCCACCGGACTGAGGCCAATGGTGCAGGCGCATGGCTTACCTGCTCCTTGACTTGTGGGACTGGACGATGGCGCTGGCGCGACCTGATGGGAGCCCTCCTTGGGGGACCCAGAAAAGGGTTCCCAACTAGGCTGGCCCGCACATCTCCTACCTCATCAGCGTAGGGGAGAGAGTCGTCGGGGTGCTCCGGGGAGAGGCTCCTGAAACAATTTTAAGTTGGTGAGGGAGCAGTGGATCCCTGCGCGGCCCTTGGGGGCAGCATTGGTGGTGAGGCGCAGACACCTCTAGATCCTAGTGGGCCATATCCCAAGTCAGGATACTCTCCTCCTCATACCGGTATACGAGGTTGTTGATCAGTATTTTCTAAATTAATTTAGAAGAGAAAATGGGGTGTAGGAGCCTAATTTTTGTAGGCATGGAGATTATTTTTGAAGAAGTGGAGTCGTGTGGGACTACTGTGTTGGCATTTCCCCTGCCCCTCCGCTAGTGGCTGGTAAATGATCGAATTCATGTCGTAGCTTGGTTCCTAAAAATCAGAGAGATTAACCCATTAGTGCGAAAAATAAAAGAATCAATGACCAGTGCCCCAATTCCATTCTGTTTTCCATGGATGGTAAGATGGATACATGCTGACAACATCACAAAATGGGATGTCTAACATTTTTACTGCCCCAACTTCTGGTGAGTTTCATGCCAGGCCCAAAATTTTCTTGGCGGGACCCGATGCCAAATAGTTGGATCTGGTGACACGCTAGTCCACTGATGTCTCAAATTATACTAATCTTTATATTGAGGAGAAGATCATCATGTTGTGTTTACCATTTTTGTTTCTGAAACTTTCACAGGGGTGTGTGCACTTGTCTTGTTCGAGGATGGCAACACTGTTTCTTGCCCCGCATTCCCGCTTTCCAAAGGCAGGTGGCATCCGTTCCTTGGTCAGATACATTTTCTCCTTGATCCAAATGGGATGATGGGATATCGGTTCTTCCTTTTGTAGATTCCTCCTCAGAACTTTTCACCTAATCTGGGTCTCCCATATAGATTAAGATGTTGTTCTTTAAACTCTTCCTAGTTCCATATCTTTATGGACACCAGTCACTTACCCTGATTCTATTAAGACATTCCAAGTGTTCTGGTCAGGGAAGCAACCTTCGATTAGGGGAGTAGTCATGTTGGACATCAATGGCATGTCTGGATGCTGGAACACTAGCACGTCTGGGTTTCTTTCCCTTATTATAGGGCTTCTCGAGGGCATGGAAGCTCGAGGAATCCCACGTCGAATGCAGGGAATAATATTCCATATGCATGTATATGAGGTTTTCCTTAGCTCCCTATTTTTAACATAGGGTATTCTTTAGGTTTAACGTCTAGAAGAGATAGATCAGACTGATCAAAACACTGACTAGAGCAAATCAGGTGAGTGCAACCCCTAGAGGGAACACTGATGTTGGGGCCAACATGTGTTTAGCTACCCGATTGTTGTTAATTTGAATGGGGAATGGGGTGGGATGATCCCACCAGGACGTGGCGGACTGGGTAATAACCCAAATGAATGGTGGATGGCTAAGTGAAGTGGGTGGAGAATAAGGTGGATTCTACTCAAGGAATATGGTGATGTGGGGCTTGAGTCTCAAAGAGACCTCTTACGTATCCCTATGGCATGGAATCCAAGTACTCATAATTGATCTGAAAATGGATTCCCGTCGAATGGGGATTTCAACGGCTTACCGCTAGATGGGGTCACAACAGCTTACCACTGGATGGGGTCACAAAGGCTTACTACTAGATGGGATCATGACGGGTTACCACTGGATAAGGTCATAATGGCTTACCACTAGATGGGGTTGCAACGAGTTATCGCTGGATGGGATCGCAACAGCTTACCACTGGATGAGATTGAACTTCAGAGAGGCTTCCTACATACCTTATCTAGGATAAAAGGATCAAAGCACACATAGTTCAGGATAGTGGAGGCAGTTTAGCATCGTGCATGATGAAAAGGGGGAATGCAACTTAATTTCATGTGAGAAAAAGGTGTTCAGACGTGAAGGGGGGTCAGAACCAATGGTTGTAGGGATTGAACCTTAGGGAGGCTTCCTACTTACCTTTCCTTGGTAAGGATCAAAGACCCCATAGTTCAGGTAGTGGTAACCGACATGAAGGGGTTGAAAGAAATGGATGGTGGGATTGAACCTCAAGGAGGCTTCCTATGTACCTTTACATGGAAAGGATCGAAGGACCCATAGTTCAGGTTAGTTTTTGGTGAGCCGATGTGAAGATGGTTGGGACCAATGAGTGGTGGGCTTGAACATCAGGGAGGCTTCCTATGTACCTTGCCTTGGAATGGATCAAATACCTCGTAGTTCAGGTGGTGGGAATGAACATGAAGGGGGTCATAACCAATGGGGTGTTGGGCTTGAACCTTAGGGAGGCTTCCTACGTACATTTCCTTGGCAAGGATCAATGACCTCATAGATCAGGTTGGTGGGAACCGACATGAAGGTGGTCAGAACCAATGGGGTGTTGGGATTGAACCTTAGGGAGGCTTCCTACTTACCTTGCCTTGGAAAGGATCAAAGATCACGTAGTTCAGGTTGGTGGGAACTGACATGAAGATGGTCGGGACCAATGGGTGGTGGGATTGAACCTCAAAGAGGCTTCCTACGTATGTTGCCTTGTCAAGGATCAAAGTACACATAGTTTAGGTTATTCAAAACTGACATGAAGGGGGTCTGAACCAATGGGGTGTTGGGCTTGATACTCATGAATGATTTCTATGTACATTGCCATGGCAAGGATCAAATATCTCAAAGTATAGTTGGTGGGAACTGACATGAAAGGGGAAAAAACCAATCGGGTGTTGTACTTGAACCTCGAAGAGGCTTCCTACGTACCGTTCCTTGGAAAGGATCAAAGACCTCATAGTTCAAGTTGCTGGGAACTACCATGAAGGGGGTCGGAACCAATGGGGTGTTGGGCTTGAACCTCAGGGAGGATTCCTACGTACCTTGCCTTGGAAAGGATGAAAGACCTTGTAGTTCAGGTTGGTGGAAACCAACATGAAGGGGGTTAGAACCAATGGGGTGTTGGGATTGAATCTTAAGGAGTATTCCTATATACCTTGCATTGGAAAAGATCAAAGACCACATAGTTCAGGTGGTGGGAACCAACATGAAGGGGGTCAGAACCAATGGGATGTTGGGCTTGAACATTAGGGAGGCTTCCTACATTCCTTTCCTTGGTAAGGATCAAAGACCACATAGTTTAGGAGGTGGTAATGAACCAAAGTGAAGATGGTTGGGACCAATGGGTGGTGGGATTGAACCTCAGGGAGGCTTCCTACGTAACTTTCCTTGTCAAGGATAAAAGTCCACTTAGTTCAAGTGGAGTTTTGGGGGCTTACACTCTAGGCTACCCAGAGAGGTTTTCATGGTTGATGCTTACTCTAAGCTCACGTGAGTCATGATCGGTGCAAGAAACAAGAGTCCCCAAAGGCCTGGAGATCATGCCACATAATTTGAGTTCATGGGAAGTGGAATGGGGCTTACATATAGTTGGCATCCCAATGATGAAATGGGGTCTTGTGCGTGGTTAGCAGCCTGAAGAGATAGAAATTGGGACTTACTGCAGGGTGGAGGGCCAAGTTGTGACAAAGCCCAACGAGAGAGGGATCTGGCACCCAGGAAGAGAGGAGGATTAGTGATACTACATCCTACAAGAAAATATAGGGGCTTACACCAGGGTTGTTTCCCTTTCCCCAAGGACAGGTGCCACTTCGATAAAGAGGATGTCATTCCATGTGAGGAATGATCTCACTCTCATG
Source organism: Viscum album (assembly GCA_963277665.1). Lineage (NCBI taxonomy): Eukaryota > Viridiplantae > Streptophyta > Magnoliopsida > Santalales > Viscaceae > Viscum > Viscum album. The sequence continues at coordinate 1,283,088,117 of OY728153.1, forward strand.
GGGACTAGTGGGAATAGAGAATGTATGAGACAAGGTACCCTGTGTTCAAGGCACAAGGCGACATCACAGTTTAATGTCATGTGATGAGGATGAGGGTTCTTGGCAGTTTAACATCCTGCTGCTCGGACGAGGTGGTTTTGCACCGCACCCCTAGGATATACATAACCGATACCTACCTGTCCTTGAAGGAAAGAAGGCATCATATATTTCATGGATTGGAGGTGTCGTGAGGTGATCCCATTGGGGGTACATGTTTGTTTGGCTATGCGAAGAATCAATAGCCATTAGCGTGAAGAATGAGGTGAAGTAATGCAACAGGAAGCATTGCCCAAGGGACCTTTAAATTGCTCCGTGAAAACCTAAAGAGCCGCATGGGAAAAGGAGTTACAGAGCAAAGGGGGTCATAGGTAGAAGCCTTGTGAAGCTCTAGTGCTTCATGGAGTGTAGGTGCTTCATTAAGGGATGTGCTTCACGAAGTGAAGTTTCCTAGCCTAGGTATAGGATATTGGTGCGTTTGGAAGGTGCTTTACGAAGTGGAAAGTCATTTGCAGAGCAAAGCCTCGCAAAGTGAGGGCGACATGAGAAGCATAACATTTTGAAGCAATGTTCTTCATGAAGCATAGTGAACATGCCTTATAATGAAAATCACATGTGTTCTAAGGGTGTTTCGCGAGGAAAAAATGCTCTGCAATGACCCGAGTCCCCTTGGGGATCTCCTTCCGTCACGGAGGCCAGTGGGATCAACGAAGGGCATCAATATTTGAAGAGGGGAATAAACCCTGAAAGGGGGAAGAAACATCACGATGCAAAAGTACCTTAAAAATCTCATGGTTTGTAGAGAAAAAATTGCTTCATGATGTGGGAGCTCAGAAGGAGAAAGTTAGAGGATCCGTCATTGGGGCTCGAGGGGAGCCTGATATTTATAGGCAAGAGGTGCCACGAAGCAAAGCTCACTCAGTGGGAAGTTGTAGATTGCTCCGCGGTGGGTTCACAAACATCAAAGGTGTTCATGGAGCATCCCACCTCCTCACCCCATGGTGGGTGTGCGAACATCAAATCAGTTCACGGAGCATCCCGCCTTCATGCCCTGTGGTGGGTTTGCGAACATCAAATCTGTTCATGGAGCATCCCACCTCCTTTCTCTGTGGTGGGTTCGCGAATGTTGAATCAGTTCATGGAGCATCCTGCCTCCTTGCTCTACGGCAGGTTCATGAAGGGAGAACTCTACGCCAGCCGTAGGGCTACAGGGCTCTACATGGGGCTTCACGAGACAACCCTTTTTTTTCTCCTTTTGTACTTGCTCTTCCTTGATTTTGGCATCAATAGGTTATTTTGGAAGATGTTATCTCTTTGGGGGAACACTATATGCCAAAAGAAAATAGAATACTATGGGATTTAATTTGTGGAGTAATGGTTGAAATTTTATTTTGGAAGAATCGATGTTTTTATTGTGGACATATAGTGATTTGGGTTATTTGTGGAAATGATTAACCTATCATAGAGAAAATTTGATTATTCTAATTACACTTCAGTATGATACTTTAAGGGTAGTCGATGTTATTTGGAGATAAATTTTATGATTTACTATGAAATACTATGTGATTAATTTTTTCTGAGTTTTGGGTTTGAATATCAGTTTGAATTATATTGATGAATTCTATGGAAAATTCTGTATTGAATGGTTTTTTTTTGAACTTTGGGTACTATTTATTGAATTTTGGAGATTAAGAGTAGTAATTATTTTTATAAAGAAACATCCTTTGGGGGATTATCTGATCTCGTACAATTTTTTTTGGTTTTGGTTAACATATAGTTCATATTTTTTTGATTATGTTATTCTCTAGAAGTTGATTCTACCACTTTTGATGTGACCAAGTCATCTTGAATACTCATCATTTGGAGAAAAGATGAGTTTGTGGTAGAAATTTAGTAAGGGATGAAAGTCTACATGACAAGTAAGTATATTTCCTTATGTTATTAGTAAAGCTCATAAACAAATTTCTCAACATTATGAAAATGAACATAACACAAAAACATTGTCTGTTTACTTTCACTACTTGAGAATCAAATTCCGTTTAACCCATCATATGTTTTTAATTTTCTAGTGGTTATCCTAATCATGTTTTCTATCACTCTCTATTAGATCATTATGGTTAGTTTCTCTTCTATATCCATGTTTTCCTACCTAGAATCCTAGTATGGGTTTTCTCAGGTGACCTTTATACTTCTATTTATTTCTGTTAAAGTGATAGTTTTTTTACTCCTTTTACAATATGGGACTTAAAATGATGTATCTAAGCCCAATTTTAAAATTTCGTGGATGATATTTTCAAAAGGGGAGAAGGATGTAATGACCCATGTATTCATAGAATAATACTTGTTCATATATAAAAATATTTCTGAATAATATATTAATTTAATTATAAAGGGGATGCTTGTTTGGATAACATACTTAACATGCAACAATATGTTTCTTTTAAATATTATGTTTCAAACAACTTTGATTTATAGAGAAAAATAATAATATAATAATAATATTTTAAATCGTAGCTAATGCATTGCTATTGTATTGCTGGGAATGAACATAACTAACTAAATTATGATTACACATGTTTTCTAAATGTCTTTACATTTATCCAATAAATTTTAGAGGATTATAATAAGAATAAATCATATTTTAAGCATGAAATACTCTAATATTCCTTAAAAGGTCGATTTAGGGCCTTTTGATGGAAAACCATTTTAAAATATAGTTTTTCTCACTTTTATATATTACATTTGACAAAATATACTTATTATTCAGAATAGGGTCATAAAAATTTACTTTGGGTAAATTTTTGGTATTTTTCTATTAAAGTTCATTTTTTAATGAATAGTGAAAAATATTACATTTTAAGTCAAAAATATCTTTTCATATAATTTATTTATATGATTATATTATCCTTTTAATTGGTTTTAAAGTGTAATAAGATTATATTTTTATTATTTAATCCTATTTTGGACATTTTAAGTAATTTTAAATTGATATTGGACATAAAGGCATGTCAATCTTTTGGTAGGATTTACTTCTTGAAAACACACTTTTGGGTTTTGACAACGAAAATTAATTTTAAATTAATTTCTACAACTTCTGTGTTTTGAATTTGAAAAAATTTAACCATATTTGTAATCAAGAGGGTAAAATTATTTGAATAGGAACCTTTTATTTTTATACATTATGAATAGTAACTTTTGTAAATATTTTATTTACCACGGTTAAAGTGTAAATCTAGTACATAAGGGTACAAAATAACATTATAATAATATTAAATTACACTAACACATGTCCTAGACCTATTTTATGAGATATTATTGTCCATAGAAATTCTTGGGTCTATTTTAGAACCCCATGGAGCCATTTGTGTGTGAAAAATGACATTTAATTACTTTTAATTTAAAGTTAACAAAATATAACATAAATATGTATCTTTACTAAAAAAACTTTTATATGGGGTGATATATTCGACTATAAATAGTAATTATAATGATAAAAATATTTCATACATCATGGTATTTTATATATAATTGTTATACATCAAATAAATAAATTTATTTATGACACAATGGTGATGTAGTGATTATCATATTAATGAATGATTTAAATAAATGATATTATAAATATTAAAATAAACTTATTTTTATTTTTTTATTGCCATAAAATAATTTTATAGACGATCATGACTTGTTATATTTGAATTAGTTAAGTGTTTTAGAATTAATCATGTTTTTATGGATATTTAAAAAGTCAATCTATGAATAGTTTAAAAATTGACAAAAATGAGTTTTTAAATCAATTAATATTTTATTAAATGATATAATAGTCTTAAAAATATAATATTTGTACAAATAAAATAAAATATGTTACCAATGTAATTAACGGTCCATTTAGGGTCACTTGGAATTTTATAGTAACTATAGTAACCATATATTATGAAAATACAAGAAGAATTGTTAAGAGTTAATTTATTTAACTAAGGGTTAAACCTAAAAGATAAGGTTAATTTTATGACCTAAACTTGTCTAAAACCCATTTTTTGAGAGGATTTAGACCCATAATCATCTGATATTATAAATATATTACTTTTTTGTTATTATAATTCAAAAATTGATTAATAATAAAATTATATTTCAAAACATTCCTAAAGTGCCCCTCCACCTCTAATAGAAGGGCACCACCTCTAACCCATTACACACACCTCTGAAGCCCCTTGTCTCATCCAAAATCTACTTAAATAATCTCACAAAATTCCCTTATTACTCCTAGATTCCTTACCATAGTCATAAGGCAATTCAAAAAATCCATTTGGCTTAAATAAAAAGAAGTTACCCGATTTGAGGTAATGTTTTCTCTCAAGTTCCTTTCCATTATTTTTCTTCATCCACTCCATGTACTCTTATTACTCTTTTTTTACATAAAAACAATATTATACACAATAAAATATGTTTTTTATGATAAGTATTTGAACTATACTTACACACACCTCCGTCTAATGGGTATTGAACATACTATTTCTATAGATGATGAACTACTGCATCACGAAACGACGATTGTTCAATCTTCTCCTACCACCTCTCAGGGTGGCCATTATGATGGAACTATAATTATATGTGACATATATTATATTTATTTTATCTCTATTCTTCGGTAATTAACATTCATAACATAACTTTATTCTTTTCATGTTGTATAAATACAATAATTTCATTTGAGGAAGAGCGGACTACCACCCCCTCAATGTGGCATGACTCGTTCATGCTATAAATGGAACATATTAAGGATGGAATTAGTGGAATCATGTAAAATATATATCATAGACATTATAGTGTAATTATAAAATACCTATGTATCATTTTGTTTTCATTCTTTTAAATATGAAAAAGAAATGAAAGTAGTGTTCAAGCGTACATACGGCTTACTGTTTCCATGAATGGTGCATTTAATTTCTTATATCCAAATGCCATGGACTGTTATAAATACATATATATTGTATATATATTATATCTATATCATTAATATCATTATTAATATAATGTACATTGGACCACATGGACAATTTTTAATTATAAAAAGTTCATTTTTGACTCAAGTATTGAGCATCGACAAAACGACCGATATGAACTTGAATAATTACATTATTGTTATAAAAAGGTAATAAGTGATATAAATTGAATAATAAAATTGAAAAAGGTTTTGAATCAAGTATAAATTAACCTAATTTAATTATTCAGGAATAAAAATGAATATACGTGACAATTCAGACTCAAGGAAAGGGACTCCGTGTCAATCTCATTTCATTGAGGCATTATTCGATAATATATACCTCTTTATTTTACAAGATGTATAATAAATCCCATTTAATTTTTCTCTCTTTAAAAGCGAATATTTTACCTATGAATCATTTTACTAAACAAAAAAAAGAACGTTTTTAACATTTGCGGAGATAATGACCTCTCCACCTCCATAATTGTTATTTGGATTCCTCTATAAGCCTTAATGTTTTTAAAATGAAAAGAAATCCCTTATTGCATTTTGGGAGTTTTGGTATTGAAAATGGTTTTTGAAATGGGTTGATTTTTTCAGTGTCTTGAAATGATATCTTGTGATTTCAAATTAAATTCTATTACTAAAATGTTAATATTTGAAATATTTTATTTGTGATGATTATATATTGGTACTTATAAATTTGACGGGTAGTTATGTGATAAACCAAATGACGGGTTGTTTTGTGATAAACTGAGGACATGTGGTTCTATTATAACCTCCAATTAATTGGGTATGAAAGTTGGCCATATGAATATTCCATTATGTGATATGTGTGGAAGTAAACTGTACGGTTATTCCATTTAAGTATGTTTATGTCCCAAGATACCTTTATATGATATATGTTGCTTTCTATGGGTCTTATGGTAAAATTTTGGTAACCAAAATGGGTAAGCAATGAGATTATATTCGTTGAAGTGTTTTTTCTACTTATTTAAGGTAAATATTATTACCTTCTGATAAAGTATTCATGGTTTATATGTTTTTTTTAAAACTAACTATTTTTATTATATATGTATCCCTTACTATCCTTTTAATGCTCATCTAATGTTTTTGAAATGTTTTTCATAGGAATTAAAGTGGAATAGGGTCATGGACGGGATCATTTAGAATTCATGATATTTAAAACATGGAACTATACATTTTTCATTTTCTTTATGAATTTTTTATTTTATAAAAAAATGGATACTGAGTAGAATTGTCTACATGTAATATTCAAGTTGTATGTAAAAGTTATGACCTAATTATCTAAAGCTATAAACCTGATAATATCCTCAGTGGGAATTATTAACTTAATTCAAGATTATATAATGTTTAAGGTCATGTACTTATAGTTGATATCATAGGTCTTTTTAGATACCATTAATGGTTTGGGTGTTATTTAAGCATAAGTGAAATTTCCATAATGGTTATCATATTAGAAAGACATAGTTATTTTAGATAAATTGAATGATTTTAAGATAACATGAATAAGTATATCTTAGTATTTAACCTCCCCATAAGATATTATATGATAATTTTACTGATATAATCACAATGTGATTTTTGGTTTTAGTAAATGAATGGATCTAGTAGGCACCAAAGTAACAATGGATGTGTAGAAAAATATGGCGGTTTTTTGATTAGGCAACCAAATGAAATGGGAGATGCAATTAGAACTCTTTTCGTTATTCTCAACCAACTATCTAGAGTCATGATTGACCACCTAAACCTTGGTGATTTTTATAAGGCATCGTATATGAGAGAAACAAATCCCTACGGAAGTTTAGGTAATCATCATAAAGGTAAATATATTCAAAAACCTATATTTCAAGGATGTGGAATGAAACAACTAGGAAAATGATTCAAATGGATGTGAAGATGCTATAGATGTTGTAATGAAGGTCAAAAAGCCAGAACCTTCCATAGAAAAAGGAAGCATCTCGTTGATTCCAGGAAAGGGATAGAAGTTCTTTCCGGGGGACAAATTGAATGTTTTAAATGTGGTGTGCTTGGTCATTATACAAATATAATTCTTACAAATAAGGTTTGGGAATAGGATCAACATGAACATACAAATATATGTTTACAAATAACTAATTCCATTCTAATTGAGGGTGAAGAAACTGATAATGTCTAATGAAAGGTATGGATTATTTGTTTGCTGATGTTTTGACATTATTGAATCATTTGATATGATTCATGATTTTTTTGTTGGAATGAAGTATTTCAAAATAAGTTAGAAATGAATTGTTAATGGATCATGAATAACGTTTAATAAGTAATAATTCTATATATAAGGGATTCAAGAGTTATGGTAGATTTTAGAATGATGAAGAAATTAAGGATCTTTTGATGATAAGATTACTTTGGAAGACATTTTCTAGAATGTGTAACCAAGAAGTTTGATATGTGAAAATGTTATTCAATAAATAGTCATCTTTTCATGAGTGGACATAATGGATAACCTTAGGGGTTCATATGATTGTTTTTTTTGAGGTGATAAATGGTTATTACATTTTGGGATGCAAAATGAAAGGTATTAGATAAGCCTTCAGGATAAAATTGGTTATAGTTATTTTTTAAGAAATTATCTTATTTTTGATAATATTATAATAATGATATGTTTTTAGAAAAAGGACAACCCATAGGATGGGTGACAACCCATTGAGTCTAGCAAGGCCATGGGAGTCGAACCCATAATCAAAGTGCGATAAAGATTTATCGCCTACCATTGTACTACATGAAGTCCATGGTTAGTACGACTAATTATTTTTAGTTAAATAATTTTATGGATCACGAATTAGTTTATTTTAGGAACTTATGTTTTATAAAATATGTATCCTTATTATAGGAAAATGATTTGGTGTTTAAGTGATAAATGTTATTTTGGAAGACGTTCTCTCTTTTGGGGAACACTATATGACTAAGGAAAATAGAATACTTTGGGATTTAATTTGTGGAGTAAGGGTTGAAATTTTGTTTGGGAAGAATATATGTTGTTATTGTGGAAATATAGAGATTTGGGTTATTTATTGAAATTATTATCCTATTATAGAGAATAAGTGATTAGGTTAATTACATTTCAGTATGATACTTTAAGAGTAGTTGATGTTATTTAGAGGTAAATGTTAAGATTTTTTATATAAGACTATGTGATTAAATTCTCCGAGTTTTGGGATTCAATCTTAGTATGGATTATTCTGAATAATTTTAAGGACAATTGTGTATTGAATGGTCTTTTTTGAACTTTGGGTACTATTTGTTAAAGTTGGGAAATTAATATTGGTATTTCTTTCTATAAAGGATTATACTTTATGGGATTATCTGATCTTGTACTAACCATTTTTGTTTTGGTAGAAATATAGTTCATCTTTTCTATATTATTTGATTCTATATAAGTTTATTCTCGCTCTTTTTCTATCACCAAGTCATCTTGAATACTCATCATTTGGAGAAAAGCTAAGATTGAGGTAGAAATTTAGTAAAGGATGAAAGTCTACATGACAAGTAAGTATGCTTCCTTATGTTCTTAGTCAAGCTCATAAATAAATTCCTAATGTTTATAAAAAGGAACATGAAACAAAAACATTGTCCGTTTACTTTTCCTACTCGGGAATCAAAGACCGTTTAACCCATCAAAAGTTTGTGATTTTTTGGTGGTTAACTTTCTCTTAATCATGTTTTCTATCACTCTCCATCATAACATGATGGTTAGTTTCCCTTCCATATCCACATTTTCCTGCATGGAATCCTAGTATGTGTTATCTCGGGTGACCTTTATAGTTATCTTTTTTTTAAAAGTGATAGTTTTATTGACTCTTTTTCCGATATGGGACTTTTAATGTTGTTTCTGAGCCAAATTTTAAAATTGCGAGGACACAATTTTCGAAAGGGGGGAAGGATGTAACGACCCAGGTATTTATAAAATAATACTTTTTCATATATATTGATATTTATGAATAATATATCGCTTTTATTCTAAATAAAACACTTTGTTCGATAGCATAATTAAAATTCAACAATGTGTTTCTTTAAAATCACATTTTTCACACAACATTGAGTTTTAGCGAAAAATAATATAATAATAATATTATATTAAATGGTAGCTAATGCGTAGCCATTATATTTATGGGAATTAACATAAATAAATACATTATGATTACACATTTTTTTAAATTTCTTTACATTTATCCAATAAATTTTATAGGCTTAAAATAAGAATGAATATGATTTTAAGCATGAAATACTCTAATATTCTTTAAAAGGTCGATTTACAACTTTTTTGATGGAAAATCCTTTTTAAATATAGTTTTTTCACTTTAATATATTAAATTTTACAAAATAAACTTATTTTTAGAACAGGGACATCAAAATTTACATTCTGCATTTTTTTGGTATTTTTCTGATAAAGTTCATTTTTTTAATGAATAGTGAAAAATACTGCATTTTAGGTCAAAATTATCTGTTCATATACTTAATTTATATGTGTATATTGTCCTTTTAATTGGTTTTAAAGTATAACTAGTTTATATTTTTATCATTTAATCCAATTTTGGTCATTTTAAGTATTTACAATTTGAAATTTGACGAAAACACAGGTCAATCTTTTGGTAGTTTTCACTTCTTAAAAACATGCTCTCTGGTTTTGACAACGAGAATTAATTTTAAATTAATTTCTATAACTTATTTGTTTTCAATTTGGGAAATTAGATTCCATATTTTGAATCAATAGTTCCAAATTGTGTATTTAGGTACCTTTTATTTGTAGACATTATGAATAGTAAGTTCAATAAATATTTTATTTACCCTGGTTAAAAGGTAAATACGGTAAATAAGGGTAAAAAATAATAATATAATAATATTAAATTACCCTAACACATACCATAACCCTATTGGATGAGATATTGCCGACCATGGATATCCTTGGGTCGAATTTAGGACCCCATGGAGCCACTTGTGTGTGAAAATGACATTTAATTACTTTTAATTTAAAGTTAAGGAAAATAAAACCTAAAGATGTATCTTTTAGTGAAACAATTTTTATATGTGGTTATATAATTTATCACTTTGACTATAAATATTTATTATAAAGATAAAGATATTTACTAAATCATGGTATTTTATTTATAATCTTTAGACATCAAATAAATAAATTTATTTATGACACAGTGGCGATGTAGTGATTACCTTATGAATGAAGGATTTAAATAAATGAGAATATAAATATTAAAATAAATTTATTGTGAAACATTTTATAACATAAAATAATTTTATAGATTATTATGACGTGTTATATTTGAATTAATGATGTTTTTTCAAATTAATTATGTTTTTATGGTTTTTTAAAATGTCATGATATGAATAATATAAAAATTGATATAAATGTGTTTTTAAATCAATTAATTATTAAATTATATAATAGTACTAACATTATATTATTTTTAAAACATACATATATTATGTTACAAATTTTATTAATGATCCATTTTGGGTTTCTTGAAATTTTATTGTAATTCTACTAACCATATATTCTGAAAATACAAGAAGACATGATAAGAGTTAATTTATTTAACGAAAGGTTAATTCTAAAAGAAAAGGTTACATTTATGACCTAAAATTCTCTAAACCCATTTTATAAGAGTATTTTTAACCATAATCATCTTATAATCTAAATATATCACTTTGTTGTTATTAGAATTATAAAATCAGTTAATAATAAATAATATTTCAAAACATTCCTAAAGTGCCCCTCCTCCCTCTAATAAAAGGAAACCACCTCTAACCCATTACTCACACCTCTGAAGCCCCTTGTATCATCAAAAATCTGATATAATAATCTCCCACATTCCAATATTTCTCCTACATTCCTTCTCTTAGGAATAAGACAATTCAAGAAATCCATTTGACTCAAATCCAAAGAAGTTACCCAATTTGATGTAATGTCTTCTCTCAAGTTACTTTCCATTATTTTTCCTTCTACATTCCAATTCACTTCTTATTAGTTGTTTTCATAAAAACACCAGTATAATAAATATACTAGGTTTTTTTATGATAATTATTCTAACTATACTTACACACCCCTCTGTCTAATGGCTATATAACATACTGTTTCTGTGGACGGTGAACTACTGTCTCACGAAACAATGATTGTTCAATTTTCTTCTACCACCTATCATGGTGGAAATTAAGATGTAAATGTAATTATATATGATATAAATTATATTTATAATATCTATATTCTTATTTAATTCTAATTTATTACATAACTTTATGCTTTTCATGTTGTATAAATACGATAATTTCAGTTGAGGAAGTGCAGACTACCGCCCCCTCAAAGTGATATGAATCGTTCATGATATAAATGGAACATATAAAGGATGGAATTAATGAATTATGAAACATATATAACATAGATATTGTTCTATAATTATAATATACCTATGCATCATTTAGTTTTCATTCATTTAAATATAAAAAATAAATGAAAGTAGTGTTCGTGCGTACATACGACTTACCGTATTCATGAACGGTGCATTTCATTTCTTATATCCAAATTATATGGAATATTATAAATAAATATATACTAGATATATATGATGTATTTGATATCTAAATTATTAATTTAATTTCGGAGATAATTTACATTTTACCACATGGATAATTTCTAATTATAACAAGTTCATTTTTGACTCAAGTACCGAGCATCGACAAAAAGACCGATATGAACATGAATAATTAAACGATTATTATAGAAAGGTAATAAGAGATATAAAATGAATAATAAAAATTATAATGGTTCTAAAGAATGTATAAATTAACATACGTTATTATTCAAGAAGAACAAGGAACATATGTGACGATTCAGACTCAAGGTAAGGGACTTAGTCTCAATCTCCTTTCATTGAGGCATTATTTTTGATAATATACAACTCCTTCATTTAACTAGTTTATAATTAACCCATTTGAATTTTAATTTCATTCAAAGGTAATCTTTTATTTATAAATGATTTTACTAAACAAAAAAATGATTGTTTTTAACATTTGCAGTGATAACGACCTCTCCACCATCGTAATCGTTATTTGGATTCCTCTATAATCCTTAATGTTTTTAAAAGGAAAATAAATACATTATTCTCTTTTTGGGAATTTTGGTATTGAAAATGGTTTTTGAAATGGACTGAGTATTTCAATATCTTGAAATGATATCTTATGATTGGAAATTAAATATTATTACTGAAATGTTGATATTTGCAATATTTTGTGTGTGATGATTATATAATGGTACATAGAAATTTGATGGGTGGTTACGTAATAAACCAAATAATGGGTGGTTCCGTGATAAACCAAGTACGGGTGGTTACGTTATAACCACCAATGAATTGGGTAGGTAAGTTGGATATATTGCTATTCCATTTAGTGATATGTGTGGAAGTCGACCGTATGGTTATCCAATTTTAGCATGTTTATGTATTAAGTTACCTTTATATTCTATGTGTTTCTTTCTATCGGTTTTATGGTAAATTTTTTACAAAAAAGTGTAACTAATGAGATTATATTCTGTGAAGTGTTTTTTCTACTTCTTTAAGGTGAAATGTATTACATTGTGATAATGTATTCATGGTTTACATATTGTTTTTAAGACTAACAGTTTTCCTTATTTATGTATCCCTTAGTTTTTTTGCTCATACCATGTTTTTGAAATGTTTTTCATAGGACTTAAAGTAGAATTGGGTCAAGGATGGGATCAAGAAAAAGTCTTGCAGTTTAAAACATGAAACTAAACATGTTTTATTTTTTAAGAGTTATTTTATGAAAAAATGGATACTGAGTAGAAGTGTCTAGATGTTATATTCAAGTTATATGTATAAGTTATGACTAAATTCTCTAAATATCTAAACATAAAAAGATACTCAATGTGAATTATTAACTTAATTCAACATTTTTCAATGTTTGAGTATGGGTCCTTACATAATATACGTATGATATAAATCATAAAATAAATGTATAGTATTTTTATAACCATCATATAATTTTTATAGTTTAAAAACCAGATGTAATAAAAATAATAATAATTAAATAAATATTTATTATAATTATATTATATCTAAAAATATTATTTAAATACTTAAACAAACACATAAAAATACAAATGTATTTATCAATATATATTTATATAGGTAAATATAATTAATTATATATTTTATATGAATAAACATGTATATAATATATAAATATGTTTTTATGTATATAAATAATTTATTTGAATATATATATAAATATATAATCATATGAGTATATACACATAAAAATATAGTATATATATATATGCTATATATTTAAAAGAATTTAAATATATTATCTAAATAATATTTATTATAATAGATAAAAAAATATATAAATATATTTCTTCCTATAAGAAATCAAAAATCTGAATTGTTATAGTTGTACTGATGGGTGGCATGTGCGCACAGGGGACCGAATGGTCTGGATTCAAAACAATCCTGTGAAAAAAGTTTAAATAAAAAATACATGGCCTTGGGTGACTTACAGCGTGGGGCGTGGGAGAGAGGGAGGGCTTGGGGAAAGGCTAAGTGTTGCAGGCATGGGAGAGAGGGAGGTCAAGAAGGAAAGATGAGGTGGGGAGGGCATGGGAGAGAGGGTGGACCAAGGGACATGTGAGGCGGGGCGGGATGGGGAACATGCAAGGTGGTGGATGGGAGAGAGGGACCCAGAGGATGGTGGGGTGGGGAAAAAGAGGGGGAGGAGGGGAAGGGAACCAGAGGGAGGCTACCAAGGAGAATGGGAGGGAGGCGTGGGGGCTTGGGGTGAAATGAGAGAGGGAGGCAGGGGTGGGTGTGGCAGACCTATTCGACGGGTTTAAAAAAATGAAACCTTACTTCCCATAATGTAATCACAATTATGGGTGGTTTATATCGCCTCTTTGGACCTCCATTAGAGGTAGTTGTGGTTGTAACCACCTCTAATGGAGGCATTTATGGGAAATTTATGTCAAATTTAGAGGGGGTTTAAACCCCCAATAAGGAAACCGCCGCTAAAGCCGCACAGATTTTACAAGCATTTCTTAAAAAATTCCAATAATAATAGTGAGTGGACACATTAATGATAGTCACTCATAACCACTGCTAATGTATTTAGAAGGGGTTATAACCCCTTCAAAAGTTATTAATAACCCCATTAAAACTCATCATTTTTTATAGAGAGTGTTTCTATTCTAAATTTAATTTATACAATTAAAGTTTTATTTTAAAATCTAGAAAATAAATTGAGAAAATAATCTTACTTGATATTATTCAATGTTATAATCCCGATCTTATCCTTTGGTTGTCCAACGATCTATTTTAAATTCATCTCTTACACCTGGATATGGATATTCAGATTGATTTTTTCATACCTGAAGAGCATTAATTAATAATATGATTTCCCAATCATTAATTCATACTTTAAATATATATTGAAACCAAAATGGTTACCATGTAGTGTCTAAAAATTCATTCTCCAACATCAAACAATAATATCCAAATTTCAACTTAATCCATTCAAACCTTAAGACTAGTCTAAAATACTTCTGTCCAAATTCACAATCTAAAATTGTCTCCAAATTTCTAAAATCAATCTTAAGATAATATTCCCCCAAATAACATAATGATGAAATTATTATCACATACCAAATATTTTATCACCTTAAAGAGGTTATTGATAATATTCATGCTTCTAAATCCTTAAATAAGAATTACTATTGTACAATCCTTATATATATCATAATTCATATTACTAGTGAACCATTGATGAATTAATTATTAAATACAAATTCAAAAGTATATTAATCAGTCTACTTAATTGTTAAACAATTAACTACTCTTTATCATCTTATTTCTTAATACCTCATTACTTTAATTTTTCTTTTTTATTTTATTCAACATCAAAATTATAGCCATTACATTTATAATATTTCTGACTCTAACCATTTACCAAAACAAAAAACACAATGTGAGAAACAATAATCATAGTGATATAGTTATTAATAATCATTAATAAGATATTATCTTATACATGGAATAATCCTCAAAGTTAGTCATTGGGTTACATTTTCTACTCCTTGATTTCCAAAATCTAGTTCCCATGGTTTCTACTAAACCTACCTCTGATACCAGCTATAATGATCACAACCACAATAGATTGGATTCAGTTCTGGAATTTCTTTCATTTTCATAGATTCAAGCCTCGAATCCAGAAGACCCATTTATTTTAGATTATTTAGAAACAAGATTAAATACAATAACCTTATATTATAATTGAAACAATAAAATAAAATATAGTCAATCCATTGAGTGTATAAATATTATCATATCATAACCCTGCATATCAATAATAATATACATCTTGGTATCCTGAAAAATATAAAACATAAGAAATGGGGAAGCTAAGATTCTCACTAAGGATAAACATACAATAAGAAGATTTTATAAACAAATAAGCACAAACATTATAGAAAGGTAAATAAATGAAACAAAAAACAATTAAAGATAATCATGAACATAATATGGAAAAAAATAAAAATAAAATTGTTCATATAAATAAACACATGGATGTTCTAATAATCGAATAATCATATAGAAAATTAATAACTAATCTTTCAATGAGGTAATGAATAATGATAGACACCATAAACATACCTCCAATTCTTTTGACAAGACACCATAAATAAATGGGCATGTACTCAAAAAATACCCAATATATTTTGTCTCATGAGACCTAATGATGCATCAGGTTGATATAGTGGGTCACTCCAGTCACATACTAATTCCTATACATTCCTCATAAGAAAACATTATCAATATAAACTTTCATACCGAATAACTATAATATGAAATGTGAATACTTTAACCATAAACTATGAGTGGTATTAAAATAACACATGCTCATTAAAATAGATTATAAAACATTTAATAAAATAAGGTATATGGTATCATAAGCTATCAACCTCAGTCAATCATAAGATCCAGTAAAGGATTTTGACACAGATTACAGTACTCTAATAAAATCATTAATTGTTTTTGAGAGAAATACCCCTTTTTTAATTTGGAATAATTATTTAAATGGTCATGAAATATTAAAAGAAATGAATTTTATTGAAACTAATATTGTAAAAATGTAAAGTAATCTTCAATAAATTAATGTGTCATAATGAAGGAAAAACTTCTCTTATGCATTATATGTTAAAAGGCATTCCTTATGTATTTTTGTCAGAAAAATCATAACATACCTCATTTAGAGTATGAAAACCATATTTCTTTTAAACCATTTTATAAAAATTAAAACAAGGGTAAAAAGATGGTAAACATTTGTAGGATAATAATGAAAATAATTTGTAAAATATTTTTAAGAAACAAGGACATTAAAGACAAATATTCCTTGGCAGATACTTATGTTTAAAAAATCGCGGATAATAATCAGATTGTGAAATTAACCCCTACCTTGTAAATTTTTTTAGTTTAAGGTTCTTTAAAATCTTATATAATGGTTTAAATAATGTTTTTTATTTATACCAAAAGAATATAAAAATATTTTATATCATATATGATCTTCTTATTTCATTTTGTTAATAATATTTTGTTATTACCTCTGTTTCGGTGTGTTAAATGATTCATTTTAGGATGCATATTTTTTCATGTATGTAATGTTTCTTATGAATAATATATATATAATTCATCTCCATAATTATATTAAGTTAATAAATATTATATTTACTCATTATATATGTTTATTTAATAATTATTGAATGGTTAACATGGAAAATTAATCACATTGCGTTGTGGATACAGTAAGCCGTATGTACACACATTCTATGGTGTCATTCCCTTAATGGTGAAAGGGTAATGGGTTTTACGTTATAATAACAATAAAAAATAACTATCAGGTCATATTTATTATTTAGATCCATTATATGAATCAATATACCCATCCAAATAATGCGGTGATTAAAAAAATTATACCATGGTGTGGAAATGAAAATCCATTCTTACGCACACACAATCCTTTCATTTTTCATAGGATGAATAGAATTTGGAATATGGTTGTCCCATAATCATATTAAAATTTAAAAATATATTTGATACTATATTAATTACTTTTTTATGGAAACAACACATGAAGATGAAGTATAATATGAAATTAACTTGAATGCATTGGTTAAACCTCTTCTTCGACAGACTTCTTGTAAATCCCTTCTCATGAAATTTAAATTTGGTCTTTTTGGGAGATCAGGAACTATATAAATTTTATAAGGACATTAGGTGAATAAATAAAAATTATTTGGTTGATATAAATGGCTCAAAGTGGTGTGATGATGTGAGGTATGAGGTTCCCTTTTATAATTGGGGTGAGGGTCACTTTTAGAATCACTAAACAAATTAAATTAATATAAATTAATTTCCTTTTACAAATGTGAAACAAGTGATTTATTTATAATTTTAGAAGATGATGGGTCCAAATAATATCTATTAACAATTCATAGACATGTTTGTGGCTCATTATTACCATTATCAGTTGGTTTTAACCCTTAATTAATTCCTATAACTCTTACTGTGACAACTTGTAGTTTTACTATTTCAAGGATAATATGGTTACAATAAAATTCCAAAAAAAACAAAAACAAGTCTTGGATGAAATTTTAGACTTTATCACAATAATGTTTCCTAATTTTTTATTTTTATGAATTTTTTATAAATTAATAAAATATTATTTATTTTAATATAAAAGTAATAAAAGATTTGAAACTATTCATTACATTGACTATTAAAAAAATCAATAAAATAAGATATATTCAAACCAATACATCTAATATATCCCCGACATAAAAAAGTAATATATAAAATTAATTTATGACATTAATTATGGGAAACTTTATGTATTATAATATTTTTATAATTATTTATTTAATATTCTCATTAATTAAAAATTATGTCATCACCATCATGTAAGACTTTAAGGTAATTATTTATTTCATAAAAATTAAAAAAAATTATCATGATTAATATAAGTATTTTTTCATTAAAATTACAAATTATAGTCTAATTTATTTCAATATCAAATTATATTAAAAATTAGATAATTATTATAGTTATGTGTATGACCTCATTAAGTTTTCTTTAAATAAAATAAAATAAATGTCATAATATTATCCAATAGTCTACAATTTTTTTAATCTTTTACCATTAAAGATTTTGGTCAACACCCACTCATCTGATTATATTTAGAAAAGTGTTAGGGAAATTTTTTAGTATTTATAATATTTTTTACTCATACTTATCTGATTTACCTTTACCCATGTTAATAAAAAATTTACTAAAGATACTATTCCTAATACCCAAAAATAAAAAAAACATATTTACATATTTTGGAACCACTTTTAAAAATATGTAATATATTTTAAAAAAATAAAGAAACATAATTTTTAGTTATTAATTTAAAATTAATCCCATTGATGGAATGAGAAAACAAGTTTTTAAAGTGAAAACACAATAAATATTGAAATGTCTTATATCCAAATTTCTTTTAAAATTTATTACAATGTACTAAATTGGATTTTATGATATAAAATTAATCTTATTACTTATTAAAACTAATTAAATGTAAAATTTAGCACTATTTATTATTTTGAAAAAAAGTCATTTTTCAATTAAAATTCAAATTTTTAACACTATTCATCAAAATAAGAATGTTATAAAAAAATAAGAAAAACTTTCAAATTAAAAATTTATATTATTGATTAAAATAATAAGTTTATGTTGTCATATAAAATTTATTAAAGTGTAAAAAACTATATTTAAAACCAGTGCACTATCAAAAGGAGGGAAACTACCTTTACAAGAGTGTAGCCATCTTTTCTTAAAATAGGTTTTACTATAATATTAGGTATATCAAATATTTAGATTAATTTAAAACTATTTTATTTGAAAATATTAAATATATATTTCATTTATATCTTTCAATAATCATAATTAATTTAATTTATCATGATAATATCCTATTGTGGGCATACAAATAGTTTTTAATAAAAAAACATCCTTTATTTTAAATTTGTTTTTATTTTCTTTTGAAATTAATTTTCATTAAATGAATTGTTTTTTATAAATATGTGAAAACTATATTTTCATAATTTTGATAAAAATATTCATGGTCACTAACTTAATGTGTAGTGTGAAAATAAAAATATTTAAAATTATATAGCGGCTCGTTTAAGCTCAGTGTTGTGTGAAACATATATTATCGAATAAATTCAATTTATTTAAGAAAGTAATATGGTAAAATCTTGTGGGGTTACTATTTATTATGATATAAATAGAATTTAAAAACATATTTTTTTTAAAAAAACATTCCTTTTACATTCAAATTTATTTTTGTAACAAATGAATATATTTTGTAATTTTATAAAACATATAATTTTCATTATTTAGTTATTCCTATCAATACCCACCAATTTTAATGGATATTTTATAATGGTCACATAATAATGGAATGTGTTTTATTTGAACATGGTTTTGTATTCAACCTAAGCTATCGAAAATATTAAATTTATTTAAAAATAGACATTCCATAAAATATTTGGGTGCTAAGTCCTCCATAATTCTCATTGGATATTTTAGCATGAATATTTTCTTATTACATATTGTAGTTTTTAGGTCTGTCAATATCACTAAAATTGATATGGGTGAATCAATTCTTACTTTTTCCTTTTGTGTAATATTCCTTTACATTATCCTCTATGACACATAATGCCTTGACCACTGTTAATGTGACTTGGATCGATAATAATATAATAAAGTAAGATGAAGTCATGATAGATAAGTATTTTTAAGATTGATCCATAAAAACCTAACTATTTCTAGTTTTGGAATTTATCTCACACCATTTTTCATTATCAATAAATATCTTGATGATAGATAAAAAATTTCTCATAAAAAATAATGTTTAGACTCCAAAAAACACTAGGAGAAAATACAAGAAAATTTATTGTTTTTAATTTATTAGAGAAGAAACCATCAGATGAGTTCATTATAATGGTTTACACATGTTGAATATATCTCTTGAAAATACTATGGACTACTCGCAGTGGGTTCTATATACTACCTCTTGAATTTTTAAAAAGGGTACTTCAAAGATTCTCTTTAAAAAGATCTTTGAACAATCTATTTTTTCAGAGTAGAGTTTGTATGAGATTTCCCCCAATAATTTACTTTTATAAAAATATTAATAGGATTACTCATTCTTGATCACTGAATATTAATATGATATAATCTCAAATTTATTAGGAATGGATTCTTGATTCTCACCATATCCTCATTATCAACACCACAACATTATTATTATTATTATTATTATTATTATTATTGAATGAAAAATAAAGACCTAATGATGTAAGGTTATTCTTTGGTAGTTTCATCATTTTCCATAGGCCCACTATATTTAGAAATGTTTTCAACTAATCTCACCTCAATAATTTTTTTGAGTTACTCACTTATTTTTGAAATAATGGTAACTCGCCGTTTTTGGTCATTATTATTTTCCAAGAAATGGGAATACATTTTAGTCAATAATTCCACCGAAACACATAAACTACCCCATGATTTCCTATATTATTAATTTCCTATTTTAAAAAATGGATAATACACATTATTAATTTATTTTTAAGTATTTTTTTATTGTGTGTTAAAAAAATCCCTATTTATTAATTCCCCACATTTAAATCTCATTGAAGAACATATCACCAAAATTATATAGTATGATTTGGTTCCATAATCATCAAAATATTATTAATAAATAAACATATATATCAACTTTACTTCAATAGAAACCTTAAAATCCACAAAATATTCAAGCATGGAAAGTGAGTGGAGTGTGAGGTGTTATTTTAGACAAATAAAGACTTCATGTTTGAGTATTTACATTCCACATAACAACATATACTATTCATTAATGATGCATAGATTAAACCGCATAAAATATTGTGATATTTAATTCTCTATATCATAACTAGATTAGCTAAAAGTTTATTTTACAATAAATAAAATAGTTTATAAATTAAAACTTTCATCCATATTTGATCATCATCCACACAACCATAAAATCAACATCAACATTCAACTGATAAAACGTATACACAATTCTTACAGTTGGTGATTTTTAGAATAATTAATATTATATTTAGTATAGTCCAATTTGTAATTCATATATAGAATATAAATTATAGAAACTTCATTTTTGTTACACTGAGAAATAAAAAATTTCATATATATGAAGTCATATGCACAGTCCATATAGGTGTTTCTACATAATTTGAAATTTTATTTATAAAGACTAAAAAAGTATTACAGGGATAAATATTTACATGAAATCCCAAAGTTATATACCCATCATGACATAATTTAAAAAATTAATAGAGTCTCTGTGCTTTTCTAATATTTTCTCCCACACCAATTTTATATGAGTTATGAAGTCATACTAAAATATTAATGTCATGCATTTTGACACGTAGTTTTATGAAATGACATGATGCCATAAAATTTACCTATGATGTATCATTAATAAATTTTTTTGATATCAAAAAGTGCATTGAGGAAGGGATCAATTGAAAAATTGTAAACATAGTAGAAAATAGGGTTGAACCAAATTAAATCCCCCCAATAGGACAATATTCCTGAATGTATATAATTTTTAAAATGGAATATGGAGTGTCGCGATGATCATACCATTGTGAATCCAGAAATCATTCACAAAATGTGTCATCTATTTACCCTAGTCCATATAAATAATCCAATGGAATTCCATTTTAGTAAGATATATTCTATGGGATTTCTTTCAAATATATCAGCGCCTATAACTACGACATTTGAGAACAATAAAACCTATAGATTCCCATAAGCAATGAACCTTTGTGGATTCCCATGAACACGTCCCCAAAATTATAGGCTCATTTTTGAGTTGAGTTTACAGAATCTTCAATCCATAAAAAACTACCTATGTGGGAGAAAAAGTTCCTTCACAACTCGATCCTTTGCAAGACCCTAATATTTTGAGAAACACATTTCAAGGACTTCCAGATGAAACATTTATTCTAGTGACCAATGTTTGGTGAAACCTTAACCATAAAGAATCCCCTAAAATTAAAAATCCTTTATAGGGTTCATCCATTAAACATATGATACCACCAAATAATTTTTCAAGATAGTTTAGTTCAAACAGACCCCACATCTACATGATCTATGTTAAATCATGAACAATACGCACAAAGAACCTATACCATGGAATCTTATTCCCAAGACTATTTCACCAGGAACAAGCTATGAAATTTTTATACATTCTTCTCTTATAAATATGAACACTAACACTAGAATTATATAATAATATCTATAATAAGTGTTTCCTATTCTCTTTATCCTCTATTGGAATCTATATAATGGACATGAATTACCCAACCAAATCATCACCATGAATAACAATCCCTCACACTCCTTGATGATCAAACATAGGATCAAGTTATATTTCTCTCCACCTAACCTAATTAGGATAATTAATCATACATAAGCACTATATAACATTAATGTAACACGACATTAAACTATATAACAAAATATGATCTATAAGTATTAAAAATATATATAATTATGTCCTAGTTTGACACTGCTAAGTTATATGATTGTTTCTAAGATTCATGTATTTAAACTAAAAAAAATTAAGTTATAGTTAAATGAAAATAAACCACACAACAATGTTAAATATAGATAATTTAAACTTAATAGTATAATGTCTTGGTCACATGATGTTAAAAATAAAAACAATTTCCACAATATAAGACATTAAATTATAGACTTCCCTATGTTATAATAATAAGATTCCATGTGTGTAAAGCCAAGGGTTCACCACTATATGGGCATAATATGCCTCCGGTGACATGAATGAGATGATCCAACATCATTCAAGAAGCACCATCATGTAAGTCCCACATCATCCCGTTTTACCACTCCATCCTTAACCAAGTAATTCTAACAATATGTAGTTAAAATACATGGTTATGTATGGTAATAAATTCTTGAACTATTCACCTCATACTATATAGGGGTTTAAATTTTCATTCTAACATGGCATGAAGGAAGCCTCATTGAGGATAAATAACCAAATTTAAATTTTACACCCCATTGGTAGGTGGTAATATTGAAGGATGATCATCATTATAGAGTACCAAAATTCTCTCACTATTCAATTCCAATATTCCATTGTACGTTGGTGTTACCACATGATGTTAACTTATACAAAACATAGAACATATTGAGAAAGTACGATATGGATCCACAATAAAATTTAAATCAATGAATTGACCCACATGTGATAAATTAATATGGGAAAACTCATTGAAAATAAAATCTTTGATTTACCCATATGTTATGACAATATATGGGATTTTCCAATTGGAATCTTAATATGTGAAGGACCCACATGAGATGAACATTTGTGGGACCATTTCTAATGGACTTAAATATGTTATTAAGCCAGTATTTGAGGATATTATATGAAACTTTCCCCCACTCAACATTAAACCTATCACCCCTACTAGATTCATCATAAACCTATCCCCTTTTTTATGATCTTGTGGTTCTTTAGGTGGCGAGACATGGAAGTTTCTATGATAATAATATGATCTATTCTTCTTAAAAATTATGTGATGAGCCTGATATATTTCCTCATTTTATTAAAATGAGTCTCATAATGTGATGAGAATAATAATCCTTTACGATGATTTTTGTATCCCCATACATTTTTCATAGGGGATGAGCGTATATTCCTACCACGAGTGAAAAGTATATGATTCCTTGTCGATGATAATAATAATACTTATGTGATTGGAATATATTTCATATAATAATTAGAGAAAATTGTATTATATGGAATATATGATCTTCCTTATGTGATAAATATATGATATATGATGATAAGAGCACTTTATGTTGAATGAAATGAGTCTATGTTTCCTCATGGAAATCATGGAACACATTAGGTTTTATATATGAGATAAATTATGTAATGATCATAATAGTCAACCCATTCCATATATAAGGATTATATTTATATAATCATAATCTTTAACTGTAGGAATCCACCCTGTTTCAATATAAAGATGGATAATTGGCTTATGTCCACTTGAATATGTAATTTGTATGGGGACTGATAAACATGTACTATATCTTTATGGAAGACCATTTCTAGGAAATTTACTCAAAATAGAAATCAATAGAAGTAACATAAAACATGTCATGATCTAATTAAAATTTAGGATATTACATCATCAACCTATGTAGTAGAGTCCACCTTCCATTAGAATGATTGATTATGGGGTCATAAGACTGCAATTAGTCCAAGGATGAAATCCCACATTAATGAATACCCAAGAAGAAGAATAAAAAAACATAACTATGAACCTAGATTGAATATATTTTGTTTCACAATTATAATATAATGATACTTGGGGTACAAGATATTTTAGATACCATCATCATGAGTCCATTCCCCTTCACTTAGGATTGGATGAGTAACACTTTTCTCATTAGTATTGAATTTAATTATACATGTACTGATAGGTGGATTCATATGTTCAAACAATAAACAATGAACTGTTAGTGGTAGAAAAGATTCCACTTCTAGAATCATAAATGGGGGTATGAGATCCAAACATGCATCAATCCTAGAAAATTATACTCCTACTACGATGGGAACCAATCGCAAGAATCTTGGCCACCCTTACCTGATGTCTCCATCAATTCTCATACAATAGAGGGCTATAATTTATATTATCCACTGATATAAGGAATTAGAAGTCATACCACATAATAAATGTATCAATAACACTTGTATGATGTAGTAACATGCTGAAACTACCTACCATATAAATCATTCTAGTAAAAATCCCTTCCCTGCCCTTTTGAAGTCACCAAATATTTCAAGAGATTATTCTTGGTTTTAATAAATTATCTCCCCTCTATATCGATGGGGTATGTTACATTGAAGAGGTGGAAATTTTAGACTACAACATGGAATCTCTTAATAGGTCTCCAACCAACACAAAGAAACACCAACATCATAGGGAGACACCATAAGTAGATAACCAAGTTTATTTGATCCTTGATCTGGATTCCCCATTCCATGCTACATGGAACCCATACTAGGTGTAGGATACCAATTCTACTAAAATGATTAGAAATTGTATAGCTTATGTAGCCTCTACCATCTTTGGAACTTCCAATTATATTCTCATCACTATACAGGGGTATCCATTTCATATTTTTCATTAAGACCCCAAAAAACTAAAGAATAAGGTGGGTTGACTCTCTTCACTAGGAAGTATCATTGAGGCCCTATTTATATTGATGAACCCCATAGTGGAGGTCATTCCCATAATTTAACCAACTGAAATTGATGTAAACCTAATTCTTAAAATCATCAATGACAAGAAGTTCCTTTCTTGAGATGAGAGGATTATAGTAGATTGGGGGACCAAAACATGGTTCCATTTGAAATTCTCTTGGAATAACCCATTGAAACCCATAAAATATCAAATATGGGGAAGTACTACATCATTACCAATTGAAGGACTCATGGGTACTAATGATACATCACCATGGGGCATTTGATGTTAGATGCTATCGATGATATTTATTAAATGCTCCTGCATCATCCAACGAATGTAGGTGAATGTAGTCATCAGCTGACAATGATAATCCTATAGGATGTGATCCAAAAGTTCCCAAAATAACTTTTAAGTCTCTTTAATTCAATTATTTTATTCCATAATTTCAACTACTTGTTATTCATCCATAACAACCACCATAATATTCCCTACATTCCACCTCTACTCATGAAATAATTCTGATCTTAGGGTCTAGTCTTTCACCCTATGGTGAGGTGTTGGAACTAACTATTCCACATATCATTGATAAAATATATCCCCAATTTTAGGTTATAGATTAAATACCCTCATGAATATGGCTATGAACCATGTTTTTCCTTCAAATTATTCTATATTGTTCTATGGTAGGGTAGCTCATATGATTCAATTTCTTTTACAAATTCAACCACAACGAAAAACTCAATAAATTTCACCACATGCTTCTTGTTTTTATCATATAACATCTTTGGTAGACCAAGAAAATGATTAAAATCATGATCAAAATAATATAGAACATGATTTCTTGATATCATGGCTACTAATGAAATATCTGGTATGTTTTATAAACTTCCAACCCTATACCATTGCACCCTAGAGGTACATGTGGAAAATAATATTTGTGAAGTCATCATAACTTATTAGTCATATTCCATCACCCCTAGGAACATGATTTGGAAAATATGGGAATCCATGAGTAATATCAGGATCTCAATCTATAGTGTAAAAAATATTGACTTCACAGTGCTCTAAGTGGAAAAGTGATCTGATTGAAATGAGTACCCCCTATGTTTCTAGCTGAGATATATGAGAAATATAACTCTAATACATTTAATTATATAATTGGTATCAATACATGTGTATATAAGGGGAGAATGTAATTATTTTCCGTTTTAATAAAACTCTCCTATACTATGAAATTATGTACCCTAACATGATATGCTAATTAATGTTAACATTTATACTCCACCAACAACCTCCACAAAACAAATCTTCAAGGTCAACACCTAGATGAAGGAAAATATAATAATGGAGTTAAATAAAATAAGGAAGGATACCATACACCAGAGTATCCATATATAAATATTTACTTCCAAAGATGTGTTCATACCCAACAAAAAAGATTGTCCTTGGGCCTTATGAACTCGACTGAGGAACTTATACCAGTCTATCTACATATTCATAAGGGTAAAGGAATTATTGAATGCACCAATCAATTCAATAACCCATGAAGAACATAATATAATGACTAAAATTATTCATCTCTCTATGAAATCAATGTATACATTTCATTAGTGTAAAACTACACAAAAAGAGTCATCGTGTTAGGGAAAATTTCCAAGATAATTATAGCTTACTTCCAGTGAATCATTAAGGGATTATGATCATAGTTAGATAATAAATAGATAAGGAATGTGTTTATGGTAATCCCAACATTACTATGGCCAGTTAATACATTCGTATGATAAATTTTGATGTTTTTGTCATGGTTCCTTATCTGGTAGATCTATTTGATTTCCCACATCTGGATCATGGTCCATCTGTTCAATTGATATAGAAATCGCCAAAAGTAAATTGTATATTGATGCATCACAAAAATATATGATAAGGACTATTACCCCTTACCCTAATGATTTTAAAATGTTTCATTCCTCGGATCAACTAGAGATAAAGCATTATCTAGTATGGGTGGATCATGATTCTACTCCCCCAGATTGATGTAACCTAACTTTTACCTCATTCAATTTCATTGCTTCCATATAGAAGCACCTTTAACTTTTTTACTCTAGTTGTGTCCCAATGTTTTGACCAATATATTTACAGGAGTCTACGTGGATCCTATATTTCATATATATGATTCAAGGAACTCCTTTGATTTGTATAAAAAAATAGTACCATCATCTATCACTAACAAGGATGATCCATTTCTGTAATTCCTCTATCAGGTAATCTCTACCTATCATAGTACATACTTTACTAACCTCTCCGTGTGAATGTATTGGGATATTATACATGTAGGTGAAATTAGTGATAGGTGGAAGGGACAATCATACACTTATAATGTGTTTATACCACATGAATATATATCATAAATATTCATGTTTAAGGTTCATGATGATCTAATTATGAACCTATTTTTCCATAAAAAAACATGGTATATTCTTGGATTTTTTTGGGAGGTATTAGAACATGGAATAATCCATGTATTGGGATAAGAAACTCTGACATCAGTTACCCCTCCAAATCTAGAAAGACTAATACTAAGAATGGAAGAAAAATTTTCATATAGAATCTAGCCTCTCACCATATATGAAACCATGAGGACCCAAAAAATAGGCCCCATTATAGATATCCTTTAATAGATAATATAGAATAGGTAACTTGATAAGATTAGGAACCAATGATTCCATTCAATGAATGAATGAACATGGTCTACTACATCATGGATGACTATGTCTTAGATTTTTCCCTATATGTTATGGAGAATAATAAGTACATGTTGTCGTATTTATAAAATCATCACGAATATAGATTAAAAAACATGAAAATTACACCCCCTTATATGTAATAATTTGAAACACTATTGATTAATGTTTCATATTCACGGGCTAGCTTAGGGGCAAGATGGAATTTAGAAAAGTTGGTATTTTGATTCCATTGAACAAGTAAAAATATTCATTCCACCCTTGATGATGATGAAAATTTGAAGGAATGAGAGATGATATCTAATTCAGGTTCATAGCAATATGATGAATCTTTAGCCTGAAAATCAGTTTTATTAAATGATAAGATCTATTTATCATAATTAAGTTATATTTCTCCATCCATTATCACCAAATCCCATTCCGTTCCCCCATCAATGTCACATTATTCTGTTTCTCAAAAAATATGATATCATAATTTTAGGAATACTAAATATCATTAATAAATTATGAAGCTAGTCTACACACATGGAAATATTTCCCCATGTACTGTGAATGGTCTAATGACTCATCTAATAATGGAAGACTGCCATTATATAGAGTTAGGGCATACCTCTATCAATTTCATAATTTGTTTCGACCTCTATATGGAGATCAATAAAGATTCACGCCTCCATATGCTTCTGGTATTTTTATCCAACACAATCCCTGAAAATTAAAATAACATTCCAATATGTTGAATTTAAATGGGGAAATCCAAAAATTAGTTGTTTATTCGATTTATAATAAAAAGCATGTGTTATTCATGGATCATGATGCACAATATACACATACATCATCCACTAATTCACTTATATGGACAATTTGGATTGTTAACCATATAAGACACCCACAAATATCCAAGACATAGCCACATTAATAAAAGGATATTCCAAAACCATTGAATTCTCAACAATAACTTCCTAATATTTAGAATTATATATTTAATTAGTAGAAAGATGTTGAAATCACAAGTCAGGAACTAATGCCTCAAAAATCTAGGCCTACTATGAACCTTTCTAAAATACAACCACTAGGGGACACATGTATTCCCTTTGATTGAAAGAATGATGTTATGACACATCTCTTAAACATAAAATCCCCAATTTAATTCCTTGAATCACTCCAGATCTCATTGGATTTATGTTTATCAATCACTGTGTCCACAAGTGGCCCTCACCTATTTTAAAATATTGGTAGTCTAATTTAATGACTACAATGTAGTGGAAGCCAAGAATGAATAGTTCCAATCCATAATTTGATATACTAAGTAGGATTAGGGTTTAATAATTCATTGAGAATCCAAAATTTATATCACTCAAACTATATTAATGGCATGAATAACCATTAGTGTTAGGAGGATATTGGCTATGACATGAATCTGGTCTATAAAATAGAACTTTTCATACAAGGGATCACTGAAGCCAAATTTACCATATATGACAAGAAAATTTAGGTTTATAATAGGATTAGATATATCTTGACATTATTAAAAAAATGATGATTTGACATAAAATACCAAATTCATGGTCATATTGTAAGATAACACCAAAAATCACATTATAGGGTGGTGCTAGCTCTAACAACATATAGTGATCCCCTCTTCATATCTCCAGGGCTTGAAATAATAATTCCATGATCATGTAGGAATTATATATTATAATTTTATCCAATTTAATCACATGGATCATGATTAATCTTTTCTAGATTCTATAAGAGAGAAGGTAAGGATCCATATGTAGATGAAGTTAAATATGTCACTAGTCCCAATAAATTGACAACCACCACAATGAATATGAGGAAGGGTTTGAAGAAAAAATTCTTCTTTAAAATTCACCTCATGGAAGGAATGAATATAATTATTGGGATCCAATTAATGATTTCCAATAAAATGAAAATACCTTATATAAAATTATAATCCTATAAAGGATTGGTACCTTTGAAGCTTGAGAATACCATCTGAATTGCATACTAGAATTTTTGGCCAATGAATGCCAGAAAGTGTCATAACCCAATCTTCTTGAGAGTTGGATTGAACAATTTTTATATTAATGAAGTACTATTGTTTTAAAAACATGATAGAACCAAGAAAAGGAAGGAAAAAAGTTATTGGATCATCAATATATATCTCTATGGTTTATTTAGAGCTAGAGAATCAATTACCCATGTCAGTGTCTTTTACACCACACATAAAAAGATAAAGTAACCCCATATCCTCCTATGGGAGAGGTTTAAACTCCCCCACTAATCTGAATGTCGTTTAAATTGAGTACCATGATGAAGCCCTACTTCTATAAAAAATTATTCTCCTGAGATATATATGAGTTAATATAGGCTATCAATGATATATATAAATATCTAAGGATAGAAATGATCGATGGTATCATGTATCATGATGAGAATTATATGTACATAATGATCTTGAAATAGAATCATGAATGTTTTTTGTGAAATAATGGAAATGAAAGGGCTTGATCCTTATATTTTTGTTCACTACCATGTCCTTCCCATTAAAAAATGAGGTTTTAAACAAGCACCAAGGAAACTAGATACCTCTAATGGTACCTAATATGAGGAAAATATTGATGATATAATCAAATATAAATTCACCAGGGATGTTCACCTCCTAAGATGATTGAAAATAATTTTCCATTTTAGGAAGAAGGACTATAATATAAAAATCTATATAGACTTTTGAGAACTCACCAACAATTACCCTAAAGAAGAATATCCATTCATAGTCACAAAGATGTAAATTAATGAAAATTCTAGTATTCTATCCCATTCTATCATGGAAAATTGTTTTGGATACAATAATATTTGTATGTCTATAAAAGATGATGAATCCAATACCTAGAAGGAAAACTAAGGGCCATTTGTTTAATTATTGATTACATTAATATTGAATAATGGGGGGATTGACCTATTAGTGTACTATGAACAAAATCTTTGTACAACTACTAAATAATGATCCTAAATGATATGTAGAATACTTGTCTGTCAAATTCCTCCAAAATTTGTTCCATATAAATTATTATTGGAAATTGTTCATCATTCTTCTCTTCAACCATAGTAAAATGATCCATTCAAATTTTTTATTAGGGGTTACCATTATGAAATATATTTGATTAATTTATTGATATAAAGTATTAAATATTAGCTTGGATAATATCAAGGCAATTAATAATATTCCGCTCCATGTAATCCTTGAGAGTTTCTAGCCCATGCACTACTACAAATACCCCTTTTATCAGTGCTAAAAATGGCCTTCAACAGTACTAGAAAAGCACTGTTAAAGCCACAAAATATAAAGAGGGGGGGTCCCCTTTATCTGTGCTCCAAAAGTACTGATAAAGACCCCTTTTATCGGCGCTAAAAAAAGCATTGAGAAAAGGGGTCTTTTATCAGTGCTAAAAAGAAGAGCTGATAAAAGGGGTCTTTATCATTGCTTTCTTTTTAGCGCTGATAAAATACCCATTTTATCAACTCTTTTTTTAGGTCTGATTAAAGTTAAAATTTTTTTTAAAAAAATCCTACCAATGGGGGGCTCTTATAGCGCTTGAGCCGCCTTTTACAGCACTCTTCCGCCCCCCTCCAGTGCCCGCACGCACCCCTAAACCCTTCATCAATGCTAGCTCCCATATTCTCTCATGCACGCACACCCTTTCCACCACCAGGTTTTGAACTCGAGAGCTCCCCCCTGCGCGCCTAAGCCCTTACCACTGCTCTATTTTGATTTGTTTTCCATTTCATGATATATATATAGTTATATTTATTCATATAGTAATATATATTTATATTAATATATATATATATATATAGTTATATTAATATATATATATATAGTAATATTAATATACATATATATATTTATATTAATATATATATCTATTTATATATATATATATATTTAGTTATATTTATTCGTATAGTAATATATATTTATATTAATATATATATATATAGTTATATTAATATATATATATATAGTTATACATATATATATATATTAATATATATATTTATAGTGGTATTAATATATATATTTATAATAAAATTAATATATATATGTAGTTATATGAATATATATATATATATAGTTAGATTAATATATATATATATTTAGATTAATATATAGGTATATATATATTCATATATTTATATTTTAAATAAAATGGATATTAGTTATTATTTAGATAAAGCTAATATATTTTATATGTAAATATATTTTATTATTTATATTTATAATTAAATTTTTATGTGTGAATATAAAAATAATATGTATATATTGTTATATATTTGATTATAAATAGAAGTGGATTATAAAAAAAGAGAAAATTTCAATGACATAATATAAATATTAATGTAATAACTTGGAATAAATTCATCCCTTACCAAAAAATACAATAATACCCCCATAAACAAGGCTGAAAATCCACAAAATGCTAAAAAATCGGGGTATCCCAACTAAAAACTCAGTTTTGGAGGCCTTTTGGGCCTTTTTTAGTCTTGAATTATTTTACAAAGTCTTTTCCTGGGTCACTAGCACATAGATCTCATCACAGGCTTTGATTTGATATGTGGTGGAGCTCAAACGGACACCCGGATCAAAAGTTATGGCCGATTGATGTTCGAGTTGTGTTTTCAACATATTTTGGGTCTTTTTTAATTTTTTGATTTTTTGGGTCTTCAAATTGTTATGAAATGACTATTCCTCCATAATAATTATCAAATTATTAATAAAAAATATTTTATTAATTTTTTATAAGCCATTTTCACTAAATATCTTATATATTAAGTATATTAAGTGTAAATTTATATTTATACTTATCTAAAATATATTTAAAAATTATATATTTTATTTATATAAATATGACAATATTTATATATTTATATATTAATATATTATTTTTAATTAATTTTTTTTGAAGTCAACACTTTATTGGAGCTTTTAAAAAAAGTGCTGATAAAGGCCCCCTATACCAGCACTACTAAAAAAAGTGCTGATAAAGGGGGTCCCTTTATCAATGCTAAAAAATGATGAAAAAGGTACACCTTTATCATCGCTTTTTCATTAGCGCTGATAAAGGTTGGCACTGGGAAAATGTACCCATCTCCATCTAGCATATATAAGAAAATTTTATAACATTTTTTTTGGGTAAATGTACCCATCATTCTATGATGATTAATAAATGTCATCCCTCTCAGTAAGAAGAGAAATTAGTGTGTTCATTTTATGACACAATGAAGTTTCCACTTCATGTTGTGGTTTTTATACAACATATTTTAAGGGAAAAATCACTGCTCTATATTACATACATGGTTATATCCATTGATGACCTGAAATCATAGATAAACAACATAGGAAATGAGAAAGGTATTTACTATCTTAATATCATGTTACTTGACACTTAGATATCACATTCTATAATTGAGAGGAACTTCTTCATCTTGGTATTAACAATCCAAAAGCAAAAATAATTTCTATAGCACAATTAGGACAAAATAGTTTTCTATATTTACCTATTAATTCATATTCTATATGTTCCCTGTCAAGACCCCCTCCTACCAAAGATGCCCCTCCTGAGCTGGCAATGGTGAAAGGGAGATAATGACCCCCGAGTCCCACCTCCAGTAGGCCCTGGGGTGGTGACTAGCACCAAGGGTATGTGTTTTCACAAGTATAGGAGGCATTACCCTTTTTATTTATTTAGGATCGGGAAATAGGAAAAGTCAACCACCAAAAAGGAAAAAGAACAAGTGTATAGAAATAAACCCAAACCAATACCACATGTATGTTTAAACAATTTTATAACAAGGTACAAGTACAAGAAAGATCAATGTACAATACCAAAAGTAAACAAGAGAACAGAAACTGCAACAACTCCAACTGTCTAACTAATAGGGTCCCGGATGGCCCTAGTAGTCCTCCTCGAAACCTGAAAGTATACTTATGGTGAGCATACAAGTATACTCGGTAGGGAAACCTAAAGCTCTCATGCACAAGTGGGGAGACATGCTAATGTCTCGTGAGAACAACAGAAGAAACCTAGCAAGGAATTCTATCCACCCAACTTCACCAGCCACACTCACCAAGACACAATCACAACAGGTAGTAGTATATAAGAAACAAGAGTATTGGGTACCCCGCACCATTTCCATTTAGTTAGCTACTCTTCCTAACGGCGAACATCCTGACACTGCCACAGTCTCCTCGGCCGCACACACCTGGGCCTCACAACCACGTATCCTGCCCGTACACACCTGGGCCTCCCAACCATGTATCCTGCCCGCACACACCTGGGCCTCATCTCGAAGATTATTGGGAAAAAGTAGAACCTGCCCGAAGAGTCTTGGGCCTAAGACAGCCCAATCAAAACCTACCCGAAGTGTCGTAGGTGTAAGGTCACCTCAGGCCATCACAACCTAGGGGAAAAGAAGCAGGAAGGAGCTAGTAACTAAGGGAAAACACCCTCTCCCATGAAATGGGAGTGTTCGACACTAAGTGCTCAACATGGGTGGGGTGAGATAAAAAACAAAAGATACAGATATATATATATATATATATATATATATATATATATATACCAACCACACAGCCCAACCTATGGCTTCTAAACAGAGAAACTGAGCATGTGCCTCAGCACTGCTACTACAAAGCATGCATACAACAAACAACCCCAACCCCATTTAGGTTTTTATGTTTCACAAGAATTATATTATTTAGTTCCTTAACTACTGGGAAACTATCCACAACCAACCACATCGATCATTCGTAAAACATATCCCTGGCATCCACAAATCAAGTTAGGAAAACACAAGCAACACAACCAAGCCCTTTTTATCAACCAACCAGCCACATTGATTATTAACTTCGTTCCAATACCACGCCCACCATTTATTAACTCTTCCACTTTAATTTAATATTCACAACCCATATCCCATTCACAATTAAACCCAGACCTGCAGCCCCGCTACCAACCAACATAACCACAACCGTATCGTACATCATTTCCCCTTTAATACCATTTATCGCAGCCCTGCTGCCAGTTACCAACATAACATTCACACCAACCCATAACCAAGACAACCGCAGCCTCGCTGCTCACCCAAAACACAACAACCCACAAAACACCCCCCATCACATGCCACGTATCCAAACCAACACCCACATGTTCATTTTTCCATTTTTTTATTTAACCGGGGTGATCACACAAGGGTTCCTGATTTTCATTTAATCAGCCAACTTTATGTGATTAACCAAATTAAATATTCCACAAAAAAGGTCTAGAAAGATAGTGCAACATTTAATTTCACAATTAAAGGCCCCCAACGACTGTGATTTTCAGTAAGCATAATCTCATTCAATTCACAACATAAAATCATAGGGTATAAAGTAACAGCAATCACAAACTTCCCAACCCCGTTTTTTAAGCCAGTTATTATCTTTATTAAACCAGTTCAAAAGTGTTTCATGTAAACAATAGAACACCCACCCCACATGATGTAAAAATTAGAGAGACAAAGGTAAGATCCCAACTTCAATAGGTTCTGATCACAATGCTCCCCCAGATCAACTTTAGAAGAAGTCCGTCGGCGTCCGTCACCTCTGTTGGGTCCCAGAAAAACCTCCTCGAGTGGATGTTGGAAAGGAAAGGCCAAAGGGAAGACAACGAATCCAAGCTTGAATGTTCCTCCTCTTTGTCACGATCCCGTGGCCGCTGAAGGATCGTAAATCAGAACTCAGACGAAGAAGTTATGGAAGGAAGATCCTTCGAGTCTCTTAAGAGAGCTCTGCTCAGAGGAGAGGGGAGGAGAGGTGTGTGTTGAAAAGGAGGAGGGGACTCCTCATTTTATAGGTGTGAAATGAAAAAGTACACGGCGTGTACTTTATGGTACATGGCGTGTACTCGGTTCTTTCATACGGTCTCCATGCGGCTTCCAACACGGCTCCGCGATCGTTGACTGGTCAACACACGGTTTGAGGGTAACACATACGCGGGGAAGGACTACAGGGCGTGTAGTTTAGACACACTGTGTGTACTGATTATTCCACACAGCAAGGACACGGCTTGCAACACGGCGTATACCCGTAAAAGGGGTACACAACGTGTACTCAAACTACACGGCGTGTAGTTTCAATATTCTGGAAAGTGTGTGAAAAGTCCATTTTACCCTCCAGAACACTTCGTGACCATCTTTTTGACAAAGGAAAGGGCCAGAGAGGTCCAGGCCATTACATCAGATACCTCTTAAAACATTCTCATCCCCGAGAATTCAAAAACCAACCCAGAGGAAACCCAACAAGATACCACTTAGGGTTCTCGTTATAACAGGAACCCAACCACCAACCCTAATTATAGGTGTCAGGAATTCCTTCTCCCATGTCGAGATATTATTCGCTTTAGGCGGAACTGACTCACCTGCATGGGTTTAATCGCATCCTCATTAATGCGTCTCGATTAAGAATCGGGTCTTCCCACTTCCATACATTAGGATTTTTCAACTCACACTGCCCCCCAACACCGCACAACCTACACACTACCCGAACACGTGGGTTTGGGAAATTCATTCTCCTATGTCAAGATATTATTCGCTTTAGGCGGCACTGACTCACCCACATGGATTCAATCACATCCTTATTAATGCGTCTCGATTAAGGATAAGGTTTTTCCCTTTCCCCACACATTCGTACATGTCACACATTACCAGGGAAAGGAAACAAAAAGGTCTCACAACTGACAAGCCAAGAATTCCATAAATCAAAGGTACATAGTACAAAATCAATGCAAAGCTCAGAAGAACAAGGGAATAACACAAGTCAAAATAACTCCAGGTACTGAGCGTGCATCTAGGTCTCCCGCTCCCAAGTGCTCTCCTCGAGGCTGCCACAAACCAAGGGAATAGTTCGTCCATAGAGCACCTTCTCTTTACGATCCTCGATTCTAACTGGTCGTTCCTCGAAGGTTGAGTCATCTCCCATATCTAGATCTCCCCAGTTGATAACATGATATTTTTCATGTAAGTATCGACGAAGCTGGGAGACGTTGAAGACGTCATGAACCTTATCCAACTGAGGTGGTAGGGCCAGCTGATATGCCACCTCGCCGACTCGCCTCAGCACCTCAAAAGGTCTGATGAACCTAGGTGAGAGCTTTCTCCCTTTCACAAACCTCCGCTGCCCCCGTAGAGGGGAAACCTTCAAGAACACATGATCTCCCACATAGAACTGTAAGGGCCTCCTTCGACAATCATCTTAAGACTTCTATCAGTCATGATCCGCTTTCATCCTATCACGTACATGTTGGACTTTCTCTGTGGTGCTCTGCACTACCTCTGGCCCAAGAGAACCTGTCTCCCCAACCTCTACCTAGAAAATGGGTGAACGACATGGTATTCCATACAAAGCCTCAAAAGGTGCCTTGCCAATAGTAGAGTGGAAGCTGTTGTTCTAGGCAAAATATACTAAAGGAAAGTGTCGTACCCATGATCCTCCGAAATCCAGACCGCATGCTCGTAGCATTTCCTCCAATGTCTGGATAGTCCGCTCTTCCTGCCCATCTTTCTGGGGGTGGAAAGTAGTGCTAAGGTGTAGCTGGGTGTCAAAAGCATGCAGTAACCCCCTCTAGACTCGTGAGGTAAACCGAGTATCCCGATCTGAGATGATAGTATTCAGGAATCCATGAAAACACACCACCTCGTCTACGTACCTTTGTGCTAAGGTACTCACCGGGCTTGACTCCTTAATTGCTAAGAAGTGAGCTGATTTCGTCAGTCGATCCACCACTACCCAGATAGCATCATAACCACCCTGATCTCTGGGTAGTCCTGTGACGAAGTCCATTGATATGTCATCCCACTTCCACTCT
Source organism: Viscum album (assembly GCA_963277665.1). Classification (NCBI taxonomy): domain Eukaryota; kingdom Viridiplantae; phylum Streptophyta; class Magnoliopsida; order Santalales; family Viscaceae; genus Viscum; species Viscum album. The sequence continues at coordinate 1,283,126,244 of OY728153.1, forward strand.
GGTACATCTAAAGGATCCGACAAACCACTGAGAACACAGTTTTCAACCTTCAATTGCTGACACACTAGGCATTTAGCCACAAACTCCGCCACTGCCTGTTTCACCCCGGGCCACAAAAACTGTTCCCTCAGGCCTTGGTACATTTTTGAAACTCCTGGATGTACCACCAAGGCTGAGCTGTGGAACTCACGGAGAACTCCCTCATGCATTGCCTCCAGAACAAACAACCTTCAATGGAAAAGAATCTGATGTCGGCTGTCCTCTGACCACCCCTCTGGAGAATTCCCCTGATCGACGCGATCCCACATCACTTCCTCCTCAGAGTCCCCCCACTGAGACTCTTCCACCTACTGCAGCATGGAGGAATGCACCATCATCTTAAACAAATAGCCTCTAACACCTTCTACCTTGTCATCCAAGTGCAAGGCGGCCAACTCTCCCATTGCCTTCTAAGCATCAGTGGATTCTCGAACTACTTCCTGATGTGTCTTCCTGCTCAGGGCATCAGCCACAATGTTGCCCTTACCTTCAGTGTAAGAGATCTCAAAGTCATAGTCTTGGAGAAACTCGACCCATCTATGCTGCTGCAAGTTCAGGTCACGCTGGGATAAGATATAACGCATGCTCTTGTGATCTGGGAAGACCACAAAGAGCTCCTAAAAGAGGTAATGTCGCCACAACTTCAGTACAAACACTACTGTTGCAAGATCTAGGTCATGGGTGGCATAGTTACGCTCGTGAGGGCATAACTTCCTAGACCCATAACAGATCACTCCTTTCTTCTGCATCAGCACACAACCAAGACCAAGGATAGAAGCATCACAAAACACCTCATACAACAACCCCTCCTCTAGAAACCTGAGTACGGGAGCACTGACCAACTTCTCCTTCAGTTAGTCAAAATCCTTCTGGCACTTCTCACTCTATAGGAAGACCTGGTTCTTCGTCGTCAAAGCTGTCAAAGGAGAAGAAACTTGAGAGATGTCCGATACGAACCTCCGATAGTAACCTGCTAACCCTAGGATACTATGAACTTCTTCCACTCTCTTGGGTGCTACCCAAGAAACAACTGCCTCCACCTTCGACGGGTCCACTGACACTCCATGCTAAGACACCACGTGCCCAAGGAAGTGTACTTCTTGTTTCAAGAACTTACAGTTTGACCATTTCCCATAAAGCTGGAGGTGTCGAAGGACTTCCAAGACTGCCCTAAGATGCTCAACGTGATCCTCCTCTGACCTTGAGTAGATCAGGATGTCATCGATAAACACAACGACGAACTGGTCCAGAAACTCCCGGAAGAAAAAGTTCATAAGTCCCATGAACACAGCCGGTGAATTCGTAACTCCAAACGACATCACCACAAACTCGAAGTGCCCATACCTGCACCTGAAAGCTTTCTTCAAGATGTCACTATCCTTTACCCTCAGCTGATGATATCCAGATCGTAGATCAATCTCGTAAAACCATCCTGCTCCCCTCAGTTGGTCGAAGATATTGTCTATCCTTGGGAGGGGATAGCGGTTCTTGACTGTTACCTGGTTCAACCTTCGGTAGTCTATTCATAGCCTGAGACCACCATCGGGCTTCTTCATGAACAAAACTAGAGCACCCCATGGAGATATTCTAGGTCGAACAAAACCCTTCTCCATCAGATCATCAATCTGAATCCACAACTCTGAAGGTTCCATCGAAATCGGACGGGCACCAGGCTGTAAGTCTATCCCAAACTCAATGTCACGTGGGGGGGGGGGGGGGGGGTAGAGTCACAACCACCTTAGGAAAAACATATAGGAACTCCCCAATAACCTTCGGGACATCCATCATCTCTGTATCAGCTGGAACCACGGATATCCCACCTAACAAGGAAAGGAGGGGCTCCACACGCCGGCTTCCCACCTGATAGCTCCTCTCGCTAACAAAAGCTACACGCTGCCCATCCACATCAGAGAACACGACTCTTCTACGGAAGCAGTCGATAACGGCACCAACAGAAAACAACCAGTCGATCCCTATGATGACATCGTATGGCTGCATCTGTAATAGAAGAAGGTCCCCACTAGATCGATGTGGTCCCAACGTCAGCCCACATCCCCGGAAAACACATGATACGCTGTTCTGGCCTCCAACTAGTGTACTCAGTACTAGTGGTACAAAAAGTCTCTCCACATCTAGTCCCAAGGAATGGGCTAGACCAGGTGTAACAAAGGAGTGCGAAGCTCCAAAATCGAACAAAGAAGAAACAAGAGTTCTGAACAAACAAATCGTACCTCGCACCACCTCTGGTCCTACTGAAGCTGTCAACTCTGTTGCGTGAAACTGTCCACTCCCAGCTCCTCTACCTCTCTGATGTCGTCCACCTCCCTGACCATTCCTTAGTCGAGGTCCCTGAGGAGCACCCTGTGGATGGCCTCCTCCCACAAAGTCTTCCCTCAGTGGATCATGGTCCTGCTGCTGCTGGAAGGGCCTCACCGGCAACTGGTGCTGCTGAGGTGGGCGCTGAACCTGCCCACCTCCACCGTACTGAGCTCGGTTCGGGAACTGACTCTGAACGTGCCCAATACCTCCACAAGAAAAAAACCTCATTCCTGGGCTCTTGAAAAAGGGAATAGGACCCGAAGATCTAAACTGCAACTACTGGGGCCTACACCCCACTGGCCTAAACCTAGAAGGTCCCGTCGTAGGAGACCTGCTGCTGACTGCCTTCCCCTTCGACGAGCCTGGCTGGATCCCCTCTCAGGGTGCACCTCCCAGTGAGTACATCCCCTCTACAACCTCTGCCTTCTTCTATACCACCAAGTACGTGGGAATGGTGATGGGGGTGACAACATACTGGAGCGAAGGACGAAGAGCCTCCTCCAAATGTCTCACCCGAGACTCCTCATCGAGAAAGATATTCGGAGCAAAGCGTAAGAGATCCTTGAACTTGATCCCCAGCTCTCGTACTGACATACTCCACTAATGAAGGGTGAGTAACTCCTGTCGCTTCTCCACCTTGATCATGGAAGAAAGGAATTCCTCTCGGAATTCCTTCTCAAAGTCAGCCCAAGGAACCTCTGCCTCTATCCTCTCTCTGAGGTAGAGCATCCACCACTGCCGCGCCACACCTCTCAGCTGACTGACTGCTAGGGGAGCCCAATACTCCCTCGGAGCACGGATCAAGGCAAAAGAGATCCCTAGCTCCTCAAGCCACCCTCCGTCTCCGTATCCAAAGTACTACCATCGTACTTCTTGAGGGTCTACCACTAGAAAGAATAGAGAGTCTTCTGACACTGGCTATCTTCCTCCTCTTGGTTAATCCTCAGCTGGTCGACCGCCTGAATCTGTTGGGCCTCGGCCGACTGAACCACCCGGGGACAACGTCCAGGTTCCATAGCTTCATGGTAAACAAGGATCGCCTAAGCCCAAGTAGTAAGGAAAACTCAATGTTTTATTCTATCATTTTAGTTCAATTTCGTTCCCAGAACACCCAAATCAAGTAAAACACAATCATGATGATTCATGTACATTCCCTAGGGTCTCTACCCTGCAATCAATGTAGTCTCACTTGGTCATTTGGTAGGCTCAGAGTCCTTGCATCGGATCATGGGGGGCCCCAAAATCCCGTGTCCTAGCCGGTATTCCCTGGCCTATATCACGCACTAAGATTGACTAACATTGTCACCTTACCATCCCATGCAATCCTCACCGTGCCTAACTCCAGAATCCATCCTATCTCTCAACCATTACCTCTGATACCATTTTGTCACGACCCCCTCCCACCAAGGATGCCCTCCTGAGCTGACAATGGTGAAAGGGAGATAATGACCCCCGAGTCCCACCTCTAGTAGGCCCCGGGGTGGCGACTAGCACCAAGGGTATGAGTTTTCACAAGTATGGGGGGGCATTACCCTTTTTATTTATTTAGGATTAGGAAATAGGACAAGTCAACCACCAAAAATGAAAAAGAACAAGTGTATATAAATAAACCCAAACGAAGCCCACATGCATGTTTAAACAATTTTATAACAATGTATAAGTACAAGAAAGCTCAAAGTACAATACCAAAAGTAAACAAGAGAACAACAACAAGAACAAAAACTCCAACTGTATGACTAGTAGGGTCCCGAACGACCCTGGTAGTCCTCCTGGAAACCTGAAAGTAAACATAGGGTGAGCATATAAGTATAATTAGTAGGGAAACCTAAATCTCTCGTGCACAAGTGGTGAGACAGCCTAATGTCCCGTGAGAACAACAAAAGAAACCTAGAAATGAATTATATCCACTCAACCTCACCAGCCAAACACACCAAAACAAAAGCACAACAGGTAGTCGTATATAAGAGACAAGAGTATTGGGTACCCCGCACCATTTCCCTTTAGTTATCTACTCTTCCTAACGGCGAACGTCCTGACGCTGCCACACTCTCCCCGCCCACACACACCTGGGCCTCACAACCATGTATCCCGACCGCACACACCTGGGCCTCACAACCACGTATCCCACCCGCACACACTTGGGCCTCATCCCGAAGATTCTTGAGAAAAAGTAGAACCTGCCTGAAGAGTCTTGGGCCTAAGCCACCCCAATCAAAACCTACCCAAAGAGTCTTAGGTGTAAGGTCGCCTCAGGCCATCACAGCCTAGGGGAGAAGGAGCAGGAAGGAGCTAGTAACTAAGGGAAAACACCCTCTCCCATGAAATGGGACTATTCGGAACTAAGTGATAAACATGGGTGGGGTGCAATAAAACACAAAAGATATAGTTATATATATATATATATACCAACCACACAACCCATCCTATTGCTTCTAAATAGAGAAACTGAGCACGTGCCTCGACATTGCTATTATGAAGCATGCATACAAAAAACAACCCCAACCCCATTTAGGTTTTTACGTTTCAGAAGAATTAGATTTTTTAGTTCCTTAAATACTAGGAAACTATCCACAACCAACCACATTGATCGTTTTTAAAACATATCACTGCCATCCACAAATCAAGTTCGGAAAACACAAGCAACGCAACCAAGATCTTCTTATTAACCAACCAACCCCATTGATTATTAACTCTATTCCATTACCACACCCCACCATTTATTAACTCTTCCACTTTAATTTAATATTCATAACCCATAGCCTGTTCAAATTTAAACCCAGACCTGCAGCCCCGCTGCCAACCACCATAACCACAACCGTACCGTACATCATTTCCCCTTTAATACCATTTATCGCAGCCCCACTTCCCTTTACCAACATATCATTCACACCAACCCATAACCAAGCCAACTATAGCCTCGCTGCTCACCCAAACCAAAACAGCACACAAAACACCCCCCATCACATGCCACGTATCCAAACCAACACCCACATGTTCATTATTCCATTTTTTTATTTAACCGGGGCGAACACACAAGGGTTCTCGATTTTCATTTAATCATACAACTTTACGTGATTAACCAAATTACATATTCTACAAAAACGGTCTAGAAAGATATGGCAGCATTTAATTTCACAAGAAAAGGCCCCCAACAACCATGATTTTCAGTAAGCAGAAGCTCATTCAATTCCCAACAAAAAATCACAGGGTATAAAGTAACAACAATAAAAAACTTCCAAACCCCATTGTTTAAGACAATTATTATCTTTACTAAACTAGTTAAAAAGTGTTTCAGGTAAAAAATAGAACACCCACCCCGTATGATGCACAAATTAGAGAGACGAAGGTAAGTTCCCTACTTCAACAGGTTCTGATCACAACGCTCCCCTGGATCAACTTTAGAAGAAGTCTGTCGGCGTCCGTCACCTCTGTCAGGTCCCGAAAAAACCTCCTCGGGTGGAATTTGGAAAGGAATTTCCAAAGGGAAGACAACAGATCCATGCTCGGAAGTTCCACCTCATCGTCCCGATCCCATGGCCACTGACGGATCGTAAATCAGAGCTCGGATGAAGATGTTATGGAAGGAAGAGCCTTCGAGTCTCTTAAGAGAGCTCTGCTCAGAGGAGATGGGAGGAGAGATGTGTGTTGAAAAGGAGGAGGGGAACCCTCCTTTTATAGGCATGAAAGGGAAAAGTAAATGCAATGTACTTTATGGTACATGGCGTGTACTCAGTTCTTTCACACGGTCTCCATGCGGCTTCCAACACGGCTCTGTGGCCATTGACTGGTCAACACACGGTTTGAGGGTAACACATACGTGGGGAAGGACTACACGGCATGTAGTTTAGACACACGACATGTAATCATTATTCCACATAGAAAGGACACAACTTGCAACATAGGGTATACCCAGAAAAGGGGTACACGACGTGTACACAAACTACACGGCGTGTAGTTTCAAAATTATGGAAAGTGTGGGAAAATTCCATTTTACCCTCTAGAACACTTCGTGACCTTATTTTTGACAAAGGAAAGGGTCGGAGAGGTCCGGGACATTACATTCCCATAAGAAATAAATTGTTGTAATGGTGGGGAATGAACCTTCAATAGCTTGACATATGGTTTTCCACTATGAGGGATGTGCGGGAACATGAATTGAATTATTTTTTCATTGTTTACACAATATCTAAGGAGTTACCTTTAGATATCAAATTACATGATAAAAATATCATTGTTTTCAATCAAGAAAAACCATGGTAGTAGATTCGCATTGATGGTACCTTCTAATGACCTTTTAGGTGAAGAATCAATAAATACCAGCTCAATAGGCTTGGGCTAGTTATTTTATTCATAAATTATCAAGGGGAACTTATTACATAATCATTCATACTCTTAAAATAATGCAATAATAATGAGGATGAGTACATGAACTTATCACTAGTCTCTAGCTAGAACTCATGATTGAAGTCCTAATGTTTCATGTGTTAGGAAACTCAAATTTATTCTTTAATAAATCAATAAAGACTACACTATCATAATACGAGAGTGAATCCCTTCATTCAAACACACCCATGGGTGAATGGGCCTGTTTCCATCGAATTAACATTATCACTTGTCCTATAATTATATAATGACCAAATGGAATCCATGGAATGATTTTCCATATATATCTTAGTTTTGAATAGGGATGACATTGTGATCCATGTGGCCCATTAGAAATTGATCACTCTTATCACTACAAATGAAGGGATCAAAAAATTGAATCAAAATGACACTAGAGAAACCTAAGAGGTTCTTTTTAGTGGAACTGAAAAAGAATTATAATTAAAAATGGATGAAACCACTAATTAAGTACCTTTAATTCATAAAAATCCATTCATATTGAACCTATCATGGGAAAATACTTATCTTTATGGTGTATTTTTTCCTCTCTTATAGCCCTAACTCAGGTAAGGTCATCTATAAATGTAGAATGGATGGAATCCTTGTCTATTGTATCCATGAAAATAAAATACACATGATTTTGAATAATTTAATTTTATGTAATGTGGGGATCATTAGTTAGGGATCAATATCATAGAAAACACCAAATGATATGTATACATTTGGTATAATATTGTTTGTCTCTATATGGAGTTAACTAAGAAGGTACATGCTATGAAGAATCATTACGATTTAATGATTTAGTCAATATAGATCCTTTATGATGAAAAATAAATTTTAACATTTTCTATATGGGGATTAGATTTCAGGTTTCCATTCCATCTAGTAAAGTCCCAATAGTCCATGTATATATTAAACACCACTGATTTCTTCTTTCAGTGGGATGAATCCATTCCCCCAAAATAGATTAAGACATGATCCTTGATGTACTTTTTTGAATCTAAAACCATTCTATATGTTTGGATACCATAACACATTCTAATTTATTAGGGAAAAAACATCCATTATACTGAGATAAAGTATATATATTTTATGTACCACATAAAATCTAACAATACTTCGTTCTACTACTCATTGGAAAATAGGTAGATAATGGGATTAAAAAATGAAATCCATTACAATTTATAGAACATAGTGGTCCAATATATTAAGATATATCATGAAAGAATCTCCATTTTTCATTGGATATGATGGAAAATGATTCATATTTCCTTCTATGTGGTTCTATACTCCCATATATATGGAACAAATGCAATGCTACTCATTTAGATTTGTAGTCAATTACTTTGAATGGATTTCTTTGATCTTGTGACTCCAATTTATTTCCCAAGAATTAATGTCAGAAGAATATGCCCTTAACTATAACATACTCCATGAGTTGTATAATATTGATTTCAATAAGGGCTATATGGCTTTATATTTTTACAAAAAGGATCACCTCTAATATTTCCTCCATGGTGACGATGTGTTTTCATTAAGAAATTTTTATTATTCTTGGAGGAAAACCACCAACCTTTTAGCACAAATTAGAGGCCCACTTCACAATCCAAAATCATTACTCCAATGTTTCATAATAATGGATCCCCAAGGATTGTGAGCTCATCAAACCTCAACCCAATACAATTTTTCCCATGACGTACCATTCATAACATCGTGTTGGTTTATAATATTCTATTAAGAGGAAATTAAAATTTATAAGACAAACATCCTTTTCACAAGATACTAAACTAAAAATATTTCATCCCCACTATAATATTTTTAAATGAAACTCCATTATCATAGTCAATTATGAAAAAATTAAATTATTCAAGCATCCTTTATGAAAGATTCTAAACTAAATGATTTTTCTATACAATACAATACTAAATAATGCATCTAAACTCCATGTCAAATTATATAAAAATATATGAAGAAATTATAATTTCCACAAGATACTATTCTACATAGTTTTCTTCCTCAGTACATGATATTAAATTTCCCTTCCAATTTACTAGCCATATGATTTTAAAATATCTTACATGAACATCATATATGAAAGATGTTATGTTTCATGATTTTTCCCTCACTATATAATATGAAATTTATCATCCGATATAATGTTCACAAGAAATTAAATAGTGAAAAACAAAAATCCCTTCTATAAGATGCTAAATTATATGCTCTTTATTATCACCATTGTACATTAAAATGAACCTCCAATTTCTAGGATAAATGACTTTAAACTATAAGAAAAAATTTCTGAGCTATAAGAAACTAAACTAAATAGCTAATGTCATGCAATATTATTTCTAAAAAATATAACTAGTTTCCAATATTAGATGACAGAGAAACTCATCAGTATAGTGTCATTACCCAACTACAATGATTTAATAAACTATGTGTTTTGTAATTCCCTTGCTAGGATGTGTAGATATAGTTTGATATATTATCCTGAGGCTATCCACTGATGCCTTTTCATGTACCTTTTCCAACATAACCATTTCTATTTCATCATGTTTCATATCCTTATATGAAATTATGGTGTTGATTTCCCCTTTCCTAGGATAATTTTAAACTATCACTCACAGATATGGATCTTCAATGTTTTAAAAATAATTATTGTGTAGGAACCAATGTTTTGAACTCTATTTGGGAATTCCTCCTATAACATCCGGAGTTTTTAAAAAGGAAACACTATGTTCGACAACATACAAGATACACAACTTTGAGCATAATCAAAAAAAAAATATTATTATTTAATATTTTAGTTATCATATAGCTGTTAGAATGTAAATAATTAATGATATTAACTAAATTATGAAAATATGGTTTACAAATATATATTACTATTCATTGGTTAACAAATTAATTATAAATAAAAATAAAAACCAATTGAATATAATGGATCTGTTTTTATGAAAAAACTATTTAAGTGTGAATAGTTCTGTATATAAAATAATAAAATCAATATTTTTGGATTATACTAATGAAATATAAATTCAATATGATATTAAAAATTAATATTATATGTTTTATAGACATGAAATAAGAAAAAAATTCAATTTTATGCATAATAGAAGTATTTAAAAAAAATCCATTTTACTTCCTTTTGATGAAGAACCCATTTTAAATATAGTTTTTGTTAATTTTGTAAATTATATTTGAAAAATAAACTTCTTATTTAGAATACGGATAAAAAAATTAACTTTGGGTAATTTTTTGGTATTTTCTTATAAATTTAATATTATAATGAATAGTGAAAAATACTGCATCTTAATTTAAAACTACTTTTTTGTCAAATTTCATTATTCAATTAGATATTTATTTTAAATGGTTTTAAATTATAATTAGGTTAATTTTTTATCTATTAATCTAATTCAGTTAATTTTAATCAATTTTATAGTGAAGTTAGATACAAAAACTTATTAAAATTTCTGACGTCTCTTTTACCCGCTTTCTTGCTACTCCTGTGAGATTTGTTTTAAACTTAATTTATCCACTTCTATGAATTGAATTTTAAAAAAATGGAAATACATGGTTTTAATAAATATAAAAAATTTGATCTAATAAGATCAACTTAATTTTTTTTAATAGAAACTTTATTATTATTTTTCGCACAGTTAAAGGTAAATCGGGTAATTAAATGTAAAAATATTATTATAATAATATAAAATTATGATAACACTTGTGATAATTTAATTATATGAGTGGGGTTCGACAAAAATAAACCTTATTCAAAAAATATAACCTTTTATATGGAAATTTTTTAATAATATGATATTTATTATATTTTATTTAAATATTTGTTAAAAATGTCACACACATAATCTTAATAAGTAAATAATTTAAAATATAGGGTAATATAAAGGATAAAATTTGACTATAAATACTAATGTTATATATAAAACTTTTATATAAATATTGATAATTTGTTTATAAATTTTTAACAATAAAATTTATTTTAATTACGAAAAAATGATAATGTTGTAAAAGATTTATTAAAGGAAGAATCAAATAAATGATATTAATAATATTAAAATAAATATAATTTGAAATATTTTATTCCATCCACAAATTTTATGTATTAATTTTAAATTTTATATAAGATTTAAATATTTTAGTCGAAGTAATAATGTTTTTATGATTTTTTAAAAAGTCATCTAATGAATAGGGTCAAAATTGACATTTTTCATATTTTAAAATATAATTTTTTTTAATAATTTTTTTTAAAATATTAAAAAACTAAATATTCATAACCATAGTGGATATATGTCTTCATATATCATTAATTAACGATTCAATGGTATTTTGGTATGTTATGGTAATTATTTTAACTCTCAAAGTATAAATTACATGATAAAACAGTAAGAGTTAAAATGGGTTAAAACAAAAGGATAAGGATGAAAAAATTAAAACATGTATAATTTTCATTTGATGATTATATTTTGGACCATATTAGTACTATATTATATCTAAGTCAATTTTTAACAATTTATAATTGAAATTTATTTTATAATAATTTAATACTTTTTATAATTCCAAGAGTGCCTCTCCCCTCTCCTATAAGAAGACACGCTTATTGTCTATTCCATACACTTCAAAAACATTTTGGTTCTGAAAATAACTTCCCTAAACCCTTCCTAGATTACCTAAACACATTGTATAATCCTTATTTTAGGACTAACACCCTACTTAGAGCTATTAAGGTGTTTTGTATGATGACCATCCGAAGGAAATGTAACATTTTTATTTATGTATTTCAATTTTTATTCTTCTTCATCTTCTTTCAAGTATTATTCCACCATGAAGAAATAATAAATCTAGTATCCTAAATTTATTGAGATTTTAATATGTTAATATCATAACATATATCCTTCTCATATTCCATCAAATGAGAAATAAACGTTTCATTTGGGTGTACGACAGACTACCGCAACACAAACTGATATAGTTCATTTTTCATTTTTGTCTCTCAAGACTGGTTATAATGATGGAATTAATATTTATATATCATATTTATGAAATATATATCATTATAAAATAATAATATATCAATTTTTTTTATGTTTCATGCACATAAAAATGATAACATCATTCGTGTGTACGTGTGAACTATCACCTCCACGAAGCAATGTGAGTCGTTTTTATTCAATACATCATTTGTATGATATATATTAGTATTCTTAAATGATTAATATAATATTAATTATGTTATTGTAATTATAGAAATATAAAATAATACTTACCTTCTTTCCATGATGACCAATGAATAATTGAAAACGTTACTCATGCGCACGTACGACCCGCAGTCTCCATGATTATAACGTTGTTCATATTTCATAAACCATGCATAAATTGTTTTATTTAAAAGTATTATTGATATAGAAAAGTGATTATAATGTCAGGAATATTATTCTATATATAATTTAATTATTACCACAAGGACTATTGACATCATACCATGTTTATTTTTTACTCAAGTACCAAATAATGACAAAACATCTGACATGAACATAAATAATTATATAATTGTTATAAGATGGTATTAAGTGATATATAATGAATAATAAACAAGAATAATGTTCTAAAATAATTAAATAATTAACTTAAGTTCATTATTCAGGAATAAAATATTTTATGTGACAAGTTAGACTCAAGGCAAGACAGTTTTCAACTAAAAACCACATTTTAATGTTTTAATGATTTATTCCTATAAATCATTCTATTTTATGTCCATTTTTTCAAAATATTTTTATGATTTATTTACATGGAATTGAATTTTTTAAAATGATAATTCATTTGAAAAGTTTCAATGTCCTATGGGACACTTTGATTCAAATTTTTTTTTTAATGTTTTAATTGGGTTTTTAAAAATAAATTGAATATTTCAGTGACATGGAATGTAATTTTTTAAAATATATGTCATGAAAAAAATTTCATTATTTTATATCACTTTAATTATTTTATTCTCCCTTTAGAATTTCACCATTTTATTTTCAAATAATTTGATTTCATTTTTGAGAGCAAGGCTTTGTAAAATTGAAATGTGATTTCAAAGTGGGAATGTTATTAATCTTTTATGCATGATTTATGTGGTGTGATTGTGTTCTCGTTCATTGGAATTGTTTATGTATAGGGTGGTTCCATGATAAACTGAGGTCGAGTGAGCCCGTGATAGATCTATAATGAATTTGTTAATGAGATGATGTTAAACAAAAGGGTTTCTCCTATGACATTTCGGGAATAAACTATGATGGGTATTCCAAACATAACCATGAAGGTTACTCCCTATATAGATGTGAAATCTACAATATTTTTCACTGGTCTTAGGATGTTTATGGGAAATCAATATATTATGGATAAATAATTGAATATTTGTCTTGAAAAGAAGTCATGTTTTATTTTAAATGGATTTCCTTTGGTGAAAAAATGAATACTGTGTATTAGTGTCGACATGCAATGAATGGTTATACATCGTAATAATTTTATCTAATTCTCTAAAACTCTAAACTAAAAATATCCTTGAATGTGAATTCTTGTTCAAAAACACTAGAAAAAGTTTTGTTTAAGGTTGGGTCCATACAGTTTGTAACAATGGATGGTCTAAACAACTTTGGATATTAGAATGTTTTCAAAAGTGTTTGGGATATAATCATGGGTTTATAATTTTAATGTTGATCATAAGTTCAAAATCTTAGACAACCCTTTTTAGACTTTATTTTATGATATTTTTAGGCAACTAAAGGTATTTTTGGAGATATTAATTTTTGAGGTAATTATATGCTATTACGTTTTGGGATGCGAAATGAAAGGTATGAAATAACCTTTTAAGTTAAAACAGGTTATAGTTATTTTTTAGTATTTTATTTCATTTTGGGAATTTTATAAGAAATATATAGTTTCAGAAAAGGACTACCCTTGGGATGGGTGACAACTCATTACTTCTGGAAATGCCTTAGAAATTGAACCCACAACCAAAGGGTGATAAGGGTTTATCTTCTACAACTGGCCTACATGAAGTCCATTCTTACTATGAATTTTTCACTTTAAAGTTAAACAAGTTGATATAATAAGTTTTACTTGATTTTGGGAACTTATGTATTATCAAATAGATAGCCATGGTAATTCAAAATTAATTGGTTATTAGGTGATTAATGTTATTTTGGATGATGCTTGATATTTTGGGAAAACTTTATTATCAAGGTAAAAAGAATAATATGGTATGTTATTTGGGAAGTAAATGATGAATTATATTTTGGAAGAATTTATCATGGGCCTATTATGACTCAAGTTATTTATAAAAATGGTTAGCATATATTAAATATTATTAGGATAGTTAATTTTTTTCTGTGAGACTTCATGTGTACTAGAATTAATTTAGAGATAAATATTTAAATTTTATAATGGAAGTTAGTTGAGATTAAATCCTTTTTATTTTTAGGTTACAATATTAGTTTGGAATATTTTGAGGAAATTTTAGGACAATTAGTTATTGAATGATATATGTTGAACATGGGTGTTACTGTTGAATTTTCGGGACTAAATATTGTTTTTCATTATACAATGGTTTATTCTATTTAATAAATTATCTTATATTATCCAAACAATTTTTGGTTTTGGTTAATGCTTCAGGACAAGAGATATATATAGTTAATATTTTGTGGATTATGTAATTTTATAGAAGTTGATTATAGTGCTTAAGGAATGAAATGTTCATCTTAAATACTCATAGTTTGCAGAAAGAGATGAGTTTATAGTGGAAATTTATTTAACGATGATAAAATACATTCCAAGTAAGTATAATTCCTTATCATCTTAGTCTAGGTTGTAAAATAATTTTGCAACTCTATTAAAAGGATCATAAAACAAATATATTTTCTATTTATGTTTCATACTACGAAATCAAAGACTGTTTAACCCATAAAAAATTTATGATTTTGTGATTGTTAAATTTATCCTAGAAATGTTTTCTATCACACTCCATCAAAACATGATGGTTATTTTTCTCTTCCATATCCATGTTTTCCTACATGGGACCCTTTTATGTTCTTTCATAGGTGATCTTCATACTTCCCATTCTTTCTTTTAAAGTGGTAGTTTTATTAACCTTTTTCCAATGTGGGATTGCAACAATTGTATTTTGAAAAGGAATACCTTAGTTACAAACCCCAAATTCAAATTGTGAGGATGATATTTACAAAGGAGGGTGGGATAATGTAACATGCTGAGTTTTTAAGAAGGAAACACTATGTTCGATAATGTACATGATACACTACATTAAGATTAATAAAAAAATAAATATTATTATTTAATGTTATAGTTATTAAATAGCCATTATAGTGGAAATAATGAATGATATTAACTAAATTATGAAAATAGGGTTTACATAGGTTTATATTATGATTCATTGGTTAAAAAATTAATTATAAATGAAAATAAAATCCAATTGAATATAAAGATGTAGTTTTATGAAAAACTATTTAGGTGTAAATAATTGTCCTTATAAAATAATCAAATAAATATTTTTGGTTTATATTAATAAAATATAAATTCCCTATTGTGGTTATAATTTATATTATATATTTATTAAGTATGATATAAGAAAAAAATCAATTTTATGCATAAAAGGAGAATTACTCAAAAAAGGTATTTTACCACCTTTTGATGAAGAACACATTTTCAATATAGTTTTTGTAACTTTTATAAATTATATTTGAAAAAAAATAATATTCTTATTTGTAATCAGGATATAAAAATTTACATTGGGTGAATTATTTGTATTTTTTTGATAAATTTCATATTTTAATGAATAGTAAAAAATACTGCATTTTATTTCAAAACTACTTTTTCATCTAATTTAATTACATAGCTATATAATTGTTTTAAATGTATATAAATTATAATTAAATTAGTTTTTTATCATTTAATATAATTTAAGTAATTGGAATAAATTTCACATTGAAATTAGATATAAAAATTTATCGAAAATTTGAACGTCTCTTTTAGCCAGCTTCCCGCCAAACCCGTGAGATTAATGTTCAACTTAATTTAGCCACTTACAAGGGTTGAATTTTGAAAAATGGAAATAAATTGTGGAAATAAATATAAATTTTTTAGTCCAATATGATATAATTATTATTTGGATAATAGTAACTTTAGTATTTTATTTACCAATGTTATAGGTAAATCAGGCAATTTAAGGTAAAAATAATATAATAATAGTATAAAATTACTTAACAATTGTCTTATTTTGATTATATGATTTTGTTTTGACAAAAATAAAATAGAGTATGAAATTATAACCTTTTTAAGACCATTGGGGAGAAATATGACATTTGTTATATTTTATTTAAAGATAAGTTAAAAATGTCATACACATATTGTTAATAAGTAAATCACTTTTATTATAGGGTTATATAGTGGAAAAATTTGAATATAAATTATAATTTAAAATATAAAACGTTCATATGCATAATTATAATTTATTTATAATTTTTAGACATTAAATACTTAAATTTAATTATGACACAATGATGATACAATAATAGTTTTATTAAAGGAAGAATCAAATAAATAATATTAATAATATTAAAATAAATATAATTTAAACAGTCTGATGCCATATTCAAATTTTTTTGTATTACATTTAAATTTTATAGATTATATAAGGTATATTATTCTATGTAATCATGTTTTTATGATTTCTAAAAAAGTTATGTAATGAATAGTGTCACAAATGACAAAATTCATTTTTTAAAATATAATATATTTTATTAAATGTTATCAAATTTATAAAAATTAAATATTCTAATAACTAGTTTAGGTATGTATAAAAATGTCATTAATGACTCATTGATTTATAGTTTGGTATGTTATGGTAGTTATTTTAACTCTCAATTTGTAAATTATATGATAAAATGGTAAAAGTTAAAATGAATTAAAAATGAAAAGGATTAAAAAAAATATTAAAAGTAGTATAATTTTGAGTTTATTATTATATATTGACCCATGTGCATTATATATTATAAATAAATATATTTAGACTCATTTTGAAAATAAAATTAATTTATATTAATTTAGTATGTTTTATAATTCTAATAATGCCCCTCCCGTCTCTAACAAAAAGCTCTCTTCTTCTCTAATCCTTTCACTTCAAGTCCTTTTTCTCAGCCAATAAATTATAAATACAATTAATATAATACCTAACCACATTATAGAGTCATAATTGTAGGAGTAACACCCTCATTATAGGTGTTAAGTTGTTAATCAAGGCGATCATCAGAAGGAAAGGTAACATTTTTAATTAAGTATTTCTATTTTGTTTCTTCTTCATCATCCTTAAAATCTTCTTCCACCGTGATGAAATAATAAATACAATATTCAAAATATACTGAGTTTTTATTATGTTAATGTCATCACCTAAATCCATCTCAAATTCCATCAAATAGTAAACGAACTTTTCATTCGTGTGTATAGTAGATTGCCGCCTTGCGAAAAGATATAGTTCATTTTTCATTAATTTCTCTCAAGATTGGTTATAATGATGAAATTAATGTTTATATATGCTTTTAATGCCATATTTAGGATTATAATATAATAATATATCAATTGAATTCTTAATTTTCATGCACATAAAAATGATAATGTCGTTCGTGTGTACGTGTGAACTATTACCTCCACAAAGCGATGCAATTCATTTTTATTCACTACATCACTTTTATGAGATATATAAATATATTTAAATGATTATTATTATATATTAATTATGTTATTATAAATATGGAATGATAAAATAATACTTAACTTTTTTACATAATGATCAATGAAAAATGGAAAACATTACTCATGCGTAGGTACGACCTACCATCTCCATGATTATAAATTTGATACATTTTCATAAACCATAAATAAATGGTTTCATTTAAATGTTTAATTGATATATAAAAGTGATTATTATTTCGTGAATATTATTCTAGATATGATGGAATTA
Organism: Viscum album; assembly: GCA_963277665.1. NCBI lineage: Eukaryota > Viridiplantae > Streptophyta > Magnoliopsida > Santalales > Viscaceae > Viscum > Viscum album. The sequence goes on from OY728153.1 coordinate 1,283,144,014, forward strand.
TGACCGCAAGGACTATTGACATCATACCAAGTTCATTTCTGACATAAGTACCGAATAATGAAAAAACATCTGACATGAACTTAAATAATTATATAACTATTATAAAATGGTAATATATTATATAAAATGAAAAATAATCATGAAAAAATTTCTCATGTAAGTAAATAATTAACCTAAGTTCACTATTCATGAAGATAGATATTTTGTGTGATGAGCCAGACTTAAAGTAAGGGGCATTTTAGATAAAAACCTCATTTTAATGTCTTGATGATTTATTCCTATAAATAATTATATTTTATTCCGTTGTTTTAAAAATGGTTTTAATGATTTATATATATGGACATGAATGTTTTAAAATTTTAATTTATTTCAAATGTTTCAAAGTGGTATGTTACACATTGATTCAAATATATTCTTTTTAAAGGTTATAATTGTTTGTTATAAATGGATTGATTATTTAAATAACATGAAATGTATTTTTTTTGATATATATGTTATGAACTGAATTTATAAATTTTATATCTATTTAATGTATTTATTATTCCTTTATAAGTTTATGATTTTATTTTCAAATAAACTTTTTTTATTACGAGTGTATGGCCTTGTAAAAATGAAAAGTGATTTCAATGTGGGAAAGTTATTATTACTTTATGCATGATTTATGTGTTGTGATTATGTTTTGGTTATTCAGAATTGTTATTATATATAGGTGGTTTCGTGATTAAATAAAGGTAGGAGAGTATGTGATAGCTCTATAATTCATTGGGTAATGATATGGAGTGAAACAATAGGGTTTCTCCTAAGAGATTTTGGGAATATACTGTGATGGGTATTCCAAACATAACCAAGAAGGTTACTACCTATGTAGCTATGAATGTCATAATGTAAAAATGACATGTATTCCACAAATTACAATTAGGATTTATGATTATTATATATTTGATTAGGAATCTTATGAAATCATGAGGTATGTTAAAGAGATTATGTTTTATGGGTGAAAATTATAACTTTGTTAAATTTTTTTCAAGGGTTTATAAGTATTCATGGAATAACTTTTTATTTCCTTATTTTATATCCCTTACTATGTTTTTTATTCTCATTTCATGTTTTAAAACGTTTTTCAAATGTCTTAATATTGGTATGGATAATGATGATGTCATGGTGAATGAATTAAAGATGTGTCGGGAAAAGAAGGCATGTTTTATTTTAAAAGGGGTTTCTTTGGTGAATAAATTGATACTGTGTAGAAGTGTCCACTTTTAATGTATGTTTATAATTTTAAAGTATTTAGTTTGATTATATAAAACAGTAAACTGAAATGTTCCTTGAATGTGAATTCTAGAAAAAAATAACTAGAGTATGTTATGTTTAAGGTCGAGTCCTTACACCTCATATTCATCAACACACATAAATTCTTCATAAATTTGATTCTCATCAATTGTATATTAGAAAAATGGGGTCCCCTTAAATGATTTAACAATATTAAATAGAACCACAACCCATTTATGGAACAAACACCAGAGTATTCATTGAGGAAAACAGTGATTTACTTTTACTAAAAATGATTATAAGTAGATCTAAAATTAATTCAACCCATCCTTTAAGATGAAGTGGTGGAAAAAGTTAGTGAAATCAAGTCAATAGTCATGATCCACCCATTTGATTCCTCCATAAGTGATTCTATTTCTAGTAATACTGATTCACTTTCCATCCACCATCCTTTATTCAGGGGTACTTTTACACCCCCAGTGTAACCCCTTTGTGCATCCCTAATCAATGATAGACCTAGTTATTATCAAGGGAAATTTCACAAGACACTACAATTTTTTATTTGTTTTGAACATTAATTTAATATAAGTGGTTGTATGATACTTGAAATTTTCCACATCGATCATGGGTCATGTCAGCTTATGGGTTTTGGTAGTTTTTTACAAACATGATTGAGAAACACAATAATCTCAAGATGAATGTCCTTTTAGTTGATATTTTGAATCCCTAAACCTCATTATACCCTATATTGAACCTTGTATATGAAATTAATATATATATTCCATAATATATCAATTTATTTTTCCCTATGCTTCATTATTCCATTTTTCACATCAGGTTCATATCACATTCCCTTCCACATAAATCTCCTCCTTTTTTAGTGAAGACTGTGTAACCTTAAATGGAATTCCAAATAATTTGATAGACTATGACAATAATAATTTTTCATTTCATCCAGAGGTTTTATATATAGGGTTTGTCTTCCTAGAAATTATATTCCCCACTTTTGGTTCTATTTTTACTAGATAATCTCACCCCTATTTAGATCTCGATCCATGTATTTCCTCCATATCCATTTTTTTGAATTCACAAAAGCCACATTTAGGTTGGGTGGTAACCTCATAGATATCCAAAAATTTCAAAACTTGAAAACATAACACATCCACAAATTCAAAAATTAAACCCTTTCCTTTAATAGTCCGATTCGAATGACCCTAAACGAATGTTATAAAGTGTCATTATATATTTTTATAATAAGATCCCAAAAAGGCATAACTGTGCCCACATCAGGCCTCATCCCACCATGTCTCCCAAAAATTGATTGTGCCAAAGGTAGATTGTAAATATAAAATATTTAAAGCTTGTGGGGTCCATTACTGAACCATATAATAGACCCAATTGTGATTACTAAATAAAATAGTTCAGTTTATGTGAATGTAGGTCATTGTTTCCTTTGTACCATTTTCAAAATTCCCAATACAACCTTGGAATCCCAAGTTAACATTGGGTTCACATTAACCTATATGTTGTAAGGTCTATCTTATTTCATGGACATTGATATATGAACATAAAATAAAGTGAAAGATTATAATATCCTCAATGTAGGATTTAAAATTACGTGGTTTTATTTTTAAAATATTGACCTCAAATAGTAATATATCCTTTCATGATATGACATATTATTATAATGAAATTTTTGGTTACCTTTAGATATCTATCCATGTTTTTTTCGATAATCTATCCAAATACACCATATTACTCATTTGAACCATACTCCTTTAGAATAAATTTATAGTAGTCTCTAATCCTTTCACTATGACTATAATTTTTATACACCTCCCAACTGAAGTAGGTACATTACATTTCATGTCACACTTTCCTCCTCCTACATTGGGATTTTATTATGAGTCATACATCAAGAAATACATAAATTTTTTTTATCCTAACAAAGACACATTAAACAACATGTAATAGTCTATTATATATGAATTTATGCTATTTGATACTCATGATCTTATCCTGAATAAATTCCATGTTTTTAGGGAAGGTATCTTATTAGGCATCTTTTTTAGAACTTTGTGTGGATTGATTCCCATTTTACATGAAATGAAGTGATTTATGTATTCCAAATTATCAACCAATACATAGGAAATGACCCCATTCCCTCATTACATAGAGTGAGGAGATTTAATATGATTTATGTTAGGATATATTCCCTCTTTTCATGAGATAAAAAAACCATTTTTCACAACCTTTCATTGTGCAAGTGACATCACATAAAAGTCAGTTTCCCATATTCATTGTTAGTCTCATACTATATCAGTTTTGTATGAATTTTTTAATTTATTCCCATTTCACATGATTGAAAGTGATGTCTAGTTCATCTATCCTCAGACCAGTCATAATCCTCCCATTTCACACCACCTTATTTTGGAACTTGACACAGTATCATCAATATTAAATCCCATTACACAAAATAGGGGAGTGTGGTAAAAACATGGAAGTGGTAAAAATATGGTGAATTTAAAATCAATATGCATAGGTTCTAATATGGAATCCTTAATCCATATCCAGACCATTACATTGTCTTTTTCTAGTTTCTACACCACATGAAACCTAGTTCACCCTATTAGAATGTCTAATGCATGACAGTGTATCCCCAGTTTGCAGTGATCTATCTTTGAGCATAAATTTCATCTCCCCAACTTATGTCCAAATAGTTTAAATTTCATTTTAAATTCTCCAAATCCATAGTAAATCCATTATGGTGATGACTAAATTTCAGTTAGGCTCACCTCTTGTTTAGGTGACATGCCCTAGAGGACATCTACTAGTAAATAAAGTTTTTGATATATGATAAATTGTAACCAATTATTTCAAAATTCTATTGCTTCCATTTTGGATGATTTGGAAGTGGAATATATGTTTCAAATCCATTCAATAGTTATCATCGACCTACAAATCAGTGGTCTAGAAATTTTTATTCTTAAAGGCACAATTTAGCTTCTTCTTTCCCCTATTCTAAAGGGGAACATTAACACATTTAGGGTTTCAATTTCATACATTATGGTTAATTGGAGGGTTAAATTTATTTATGAAATAATGTCTAACATGTCTTCTCTTTTTATAGGGATCCTAATGTGGTTAGTTAATCATTTATTCCATAAACAATTATTTTTAGGCACTCTTGTGTGATTTGAGTACTACTATATCACACCATGTATTTCACATCGAACATGGATTGCATGGTCCCGAGGAATTATGATCGATTCACTTATAATAATGATTGTGATTTCCACCTAATTTTACATTCCATATAATATTAAACTCTATCTTCAATATCTTTACTGCATGACATTAACAAACATGGTATTTTCCTCATTCTATAACATAAAACTGGGTTCTACCTCAACCCTTTAATTATAGGAAATCCCATATCTGACATTTTTCTCTTATAATGTAACCTTCCAAATTTTTAAGAGGATTTATTCTCATCATATAAAATATGTAGTGATTCCTTAACTCCCTTGTTAGGACCAAAAATATGTTTCTTGGTCAAAGAATCATGACCCTAAACTGTATGAACCCAAATTTATAAGATGATTAGTGATAATATAGGATCCCCATTATTGCATCCATTCATTTTGGATTTAATTTTACTCACTCAAAAAAATTATCTCACTTTCACATGGATTGATATGTATGATCATAAAATCCAAAAACACCATATTCAAAATCTCATGACCTTCAACCAAGAGCCATGGTAATATATGATAAACATTAAAAAACACATCCCATGGTCCTAAACACATAGAATTAAAAAGCCCAAATCACGTTCTATTCATCATGAACCTATTATCGAGTACCCCCACTAGTATATGCCACATGACCTTACTTTCTAAAATCAATCGGTCCATGATGTATGAATTTAAGTCTAATATCTCACCACACCAGGTATAATTACGTTAAATGGCACAATAAGAATTTCTTAGATCCACAACCATAAAAGGTATAGTCCATGATCCTTAGTGCAAGGGAATAAATTATAAACCACATTCGAACAATGATATGTGACCATAATCAAAATAGCTTCAGATTTCATCAATATCCCACAAGAAAAAAGTTGAATTTTTTCTTCTGTATCTCATATAGTAAGAATTTAATTTTTCTCAAATAGTAAGAAAAATACCCTTATATCTAGTATTTTAAAATAATATAACTGATGCATGAGGTTGTAACCCCTATAGTTCATGAAATCTTACAAGGAATATAGCTCAATGACCAATAGACTGTGTATTTTTTTTTAATTGGATCAACATCCACCTTTAAATTTTGAATGATACCCCTTACAGTGATGGAATAGGTCCATGGTCCTATCTCCTATCTAGGGAAAAATTAACGAAGGGTATATTATAAATAGAATAGTAGTTAAACCCGTATCCCAAATATTGAAATATTTATTAAAAATCTAATCCACCACCTCCTCATATCGTTATAGAATCATGAGTTCATAGTATAATTCTATCCACAATCTATTTTAAAAATTATAATTATAAAAACTACGATGTTTCACCCTTATGTGACTTGCACAATTTTATGGCCACCAAACTCTTTTAACCAAGCCAACATAGTTTTTTCCTTTAACGTGTTTTCAATGGTGATGAAAATAATATTTTCGTTCCATGTCATTTATCCATATCCAACGCAATCATATAATTAAATAACGATCTATTCTTATTGTTTTCTCATTCTAGGAATGAATTCTGTGAACATAGTGATTTATAGATGATAATTTAATGATTTTTTCAAGATTAGAATTTCTTCATCAGATATTTGAACAAAGTGATACATTTATTTCACAATAAAGAAGATGATGGTGATATCTAGTTCAGAGCCTATCTAATATAATAAATAATACCCTTTATTGTTATTCTTTGGAAACATTATAAAAAATATATTCCAACCATCACCTAGATGATTCAAAATATCATTATATTCGATACATATCTCTTATATCCTCCTCTTCCGAAGGATTGACCATGTGTATCCAAACATGAAAATATCCTTTTCCAAATTCAGACTATGCTATTTGGGATGAAATTTAAGATGACTACTACAATGAAATTTATAGTTTTACCTCCATATTAAAAATTAGACCTTCTTAAATGGAATAAGGAGAACATTGTGGGAATTCCAGTTCATCTATATTAGAAAATTCTTAAACATCCACTCAATTTGAATTGATGACATAACTTCAGAATCATTTTAAGGAAAAAACTCTGTCCACTACTTTTACACCGGACCAAATAGGAAGTTTCAATCCATCATATGTAGGGAATAATATCCCACTCAATCAATCCATAATGTAACACCCTGTTATGTTAAAATAACACTATGATTGATAGTGAATACGAAATGAAGCACCGCGCCAAAACAAACATCAAAATATTATTATTTAAATATGGTCATTAAAACATAGTTTTTAATTTTTCTAGAATAAATATTACTAATATAATTATGATATAAATATATATATTTAATACTCAAATTAAATTATTATATTAATTCTTATTTAATATGTAAGCAACTTGTAGTAAATTTATTTTATTTCTCAAAAATAAATTTTTTCAAAAAAATTATTTTTATGCCTTTTTATATAAAACAATTATAATTAATTAATGGTACATTTAAAAATTATATTATATAAAAATAATATCATTTTTAAATATATATTTCAAAAATATCGAAGGATATTTTTTTTACAATTTTATGAAATGATTGATTTTACAATGAATAGTAAAAAATACAATTTTTTTACAAATCTCTACTTTTATATCAATAATTTATAAAGTTACATTTCATTTAAGAATTATTCAAAGTAAAATTAGTTTTATAATATATTAAATAGTACATTTATATTCATTATAATAAATTTTATAATTTAATTTTCTATGAAAATATTTTTATATTATTTGTTTAATAAAAAGCTGTATTTTTCTAAAATCTGGATTTCATCATGTTTTAGAATTTATTTTAAGATACATTTATTTGATTTATAGAGAATTAATTTGATAAAATATATTCTATATCTGGAATTTGGATCCATAATTTAGTAAATAATTATCTTTAAATTTAAAAATAATTTTTATTAACTGTTGTAAAATGTGTCACTTTTGTATAGGATAAATTAAGCTAATCTAGGTTAATGCTAAGTGACAAGGCCACAATATTTATTGATAATTAGTATTTATTGAAGTTTATTATACCCTTAAAACATCAGTCACTAAATTATTAATTTAAATGAAACATTTTCCCAAAAAAATGACATATTTTACATAAAATAAAGAAATTTATAAAATAACACTCTTTTTTTAATACCTCATATGTATGCACATTGGAAAAAACTGAAGAATTAAAAGAAACTAAAATTATATTTTTAGATTATTGAAATTGATTTCATGGTATTAATTTGTTTTTAATTTTTGTAAATTATATAAAGTCCTTAAAATATTACGCAACACTAATACAATATTTATTTAATTAATAGAAAAAATAAAAAATGATTTTAAAAACACTAAAACTAATATACAATGATAAAATTAATGTGTAAAATTAATTCCATAAATATATATGACATTTTAGAGAAATTTTAAAGGATTATATTTTAATATCCACTATTCTCATGATGTATTTAATGTAAAATTAAATGAATACTTTCAAAATCAATAATAATTATTTTTTATCAAAATAATATTACATAAAATTTGTTAAAAATTATTTAATTCTTGAAATTGTACAATAAAGATAATATATGGTCATAAATTTCAATCCATGTTTAGTTATTTCTAAGTAATTACATTATACATAAAATTATATCCCATTAAGAGTGAAAAAGATGTTACTACGGTAAATGTTAAAATAGGTTAATTTAGGGGTTCAACCAATAGTAAAGGCCTACAATACCACATAAAAATGTTAAAATAATAATTTTTTTTATACTAAAACCATAAGATACCATAGGTTCTAATTCATGATCATTTTTAAGAGATTTTTTATATAATTGTCTTATAATAATTTAATTTTTGAGGAAAGTCCCAAATTGTCCCTCAACTGAATTTTAAAAGGTGAAATAATCCCTCACTTATTGAAACCATATTGAGCCATATATAACAACCAAAACATAAAAATTTTATTATAAATATCCCTATACACATTTTAGTTGTTATTTCAGCCACAAAAGTCTATCCATTTGTTCCATATGGAAGGAGCTATTAGAGGTCCCCGAAGAGGAGGAAATCACCTTAATCAACATCTTTCAATTTATTTCTTATTCTAATCATTATAAATAAATCATATTTATCATAAAATGGTCATATAAGTATATTAAATATAAAAATTTTTATCTTGATTATGAAATATTTATTAACCACCCTCCCTCCTAACAATGGTGATGTGGAATTATCTCTCATGCATACGTACAACTTACCATTTACACATAGAAATAAAATTCATATTTTATTAAAAATTTTATGGATGAGAATTATGATTATTTTAATAAAGATAAATAATATTTATAAAATATGTTTTATGTAATGATAATATCATATCCACCTTTTTACCTGATTAACTTTAGGGAAAGTACAACGCCACTTATGTGTACATGTGGACTACCACCTCCAAGGAGTGATGCGACTCAATTTTCGGTTCAATTTTAATTGGATGATAATTATGATGAATTTTATGAATATAAATGATTTATTTGATATAATAATAAAAAATATATAACTATTAATTATTATTTAATTTTATTTTTTTTCATCCATCAAAATGTATAAACGATGTTCTTCCATACATTGGACCTAACGTCTCCATGAAATTTGCAATACATTTTTCTTTCTCTACGGTTTTTGGAATACAATATATAAATATATAATATATATTTATAATTTTTATATTATTATTAAATTTATTTAAATTATTTAAACTTGAAAAAGGTAAAATGACCAAATATACTGAACTAAAATATACTTGAAAATTAAGTAGTTATTAGACGAAACAATGAATTTAACAAAACATAGTTAATAAATGGATGATAAAATATTATCTATAAATAAAATATTGTATAATAAATTTTTGTATGGTTCTTTATGATAGTAATATATATATACATATATATATATTATCATTGAGGTTCATACACACTTGAAGGATATTGAACCTCATGTGAGGGTTTCTCATCTCACTATTACTTTAGTGATACATATACTATATTAACCACTTATTTTTTTTCGTAGTGTATATAGTACCCCTTTGATATATTATATAATAAATCTCATTATGATATTTTTATTTAAATTATAATTTTATTTTATTTTTTATCAGGATTACGATTCAAAATAAACAGAAGGGGTAAGAATTTGTTTTCAAAATATCACTATTATTCAGGATTGTTTACATTTAAGTCTAAGTTTAAGAATAATTATTTTCAATTTACTTTTTATATAAGAAAATTTCAAAACTATTTTTTCAATTATGTCATTATTTTATTCTTTCATTTTTACACTTTATTTACTTTTTCAAAAAAATGTTTTAAATTGAAAATTGAAGTCATTTTCTAAACTAGGTACATTTTGAATTTACATTCAAAAGTGTGAAGTGAATTTTTTATTAAAATACATGGTATGAATATAATTTACCATTTTCATGATTCCAAAATTCATTTAATATTAATTTAAATTTATATATCTTACTTTTCAATGAAAATGGTTTATTTATCATCGTAATTGTTTCCAGATTTTATAAAGTGAATTTCAAAGTAGAATGGATATTTTCCTCTGTAATGGTTCCTGTAAATTTTTTAATATATTATAATATATTTAAAAATTATTTTTTCGATATTATGATGAGGATATAATCAAGTTATTCCATCAAAAATATTTCACGTATGGATTATGATAGTTTTCACAAGGAAAAAGTAAACATTTAGTATGATAATTTTTACAGTATCGACTCTTATTATTTGATAAGTAATATTGATTTAGCTATATAATTTTTTCATATAAGGGTTTCGATGAATTTATCATGTTTTGTGTGGGACCCCCCATATCTCCTCGATACATCGGTTAGTCACTTGAGACATACTAGGTTGTTTTTAGGTGTTATCTATTTATTGAGTTTTCCTTGAACAAGGCCATGGATATATTTTTAGATTTATTGGACAAGGATTTGATGGTATATTTCATATGATTGTAATTTCGAATTACATTATTATGAATCTAGTTAATAATTTCCATGTATTTATTTTAATTTCTACCAATCGATGAATTTCATGATCATGTGACTATTTATATAGCATTACATGATCATGTTTTTTCTTTCCTTATTATTCATGTCTTATTTTATTCAACTAGTCGTGTACCATTACATAGAATCTATTCTCTCCCAATTTCTTATTCATTATTTATATAGGATGGTAGGATGTATTTTATGAATTATATAATGAGATATATAAATGTGAATTATTTTTTTCTTGAATAAAATACTATTCTGGTATTTTAATATTTCAAATGTAATGAGAAATTATAGTATGTATCTAGTTTTCCAATAATAATAAAATATTTGAAATGTTGGGATAAGATTAATTTTATATTATGTCGTGATGATAAATTAAATCTGATTATGGGATAATAGAGGCTTGTTCTTTATAGTTGGCAAGATATATGTTTTTTGTGGAAATCATGGGAACTGGATTTAGGAAAACATTGAATAGGGAATATATCCTTATGAATGATTTTGAATATAGGTCCAAGTATATGAAAAAATTATAATCATTAGTATGGTATGAATTATGTGGTTTCCCAGTATCATTTTTATTTCTAATAATAATATTTTTTGGTTTTTGGTGAACGACTAGTGCATAATTAGAAGAAATCTTGTCCCCTATGTAGGTAATAGTGCAGTAGGTTATATGTTGATGCAGAAGCTACCACCTGTCCAGTGCACAACTAGTCAGACCATGCACCTTGTCCTAGGAACAATGTGGTAGGTTGGGGTCTCATCTAGAAGCTACCACATGGATTTCACATGGTAAGTGATACCATTCATATTAACTATGAGGAGGGTACCACCTTGGTTGAGATGGTTGCATGATCACTACATGGTTTGACGAATCATGTGGAATAACCATGTTGCTGGTACAAGACATTAAGATTGGTTTCCCTTTTTTCTCTCCAATTTATTTTTATGCCCAAAACCCCATTTTCTTGACCGACTCGACCTCCCCAACCCTAGGTATGCCTCCCCCTTCCTCTCATATCCCTTGGGCTCCTTCCTTTGGATGGATTTGGTGCATATTCATCAAGTGAACTCTAAGTTAGTGGTGTCTCCCTTGTTTCCTCCTTCTTTTTAGTGTTTCTCCTCTTCCTTTTTTGGGTTTTGGTTTTCCATTAGGTTGGGTGGATGATTTTGGGGTTTTTCTTGTTTAATATGGTTCTTTCTTGATGTTTTTGGTTGTATAAAGCATTGGTAGGGTCTTCTGGGAGGGGGGGGGGTGAATGGGTATTCACTTCATTTCATTGATTTTTCTTCTCATGAGGTAGGTGATTATGTTCCCTAATATTGTTATATGAATTTAATAAGATTGTTTGAATTTTTAAATATGTTATATGGTTTAATGGTGTGGTGGGAAAATTATTTTTAAGTGTTTTACCGTGATTATGAGATGTGAATGGATTTTATAAAGGAAAATGGTTAGGTTTTGTGTGTGTACATTAGTGTAATGTTTTTTTGGAAATGATTTATGGGTTGAAAAGTAAAAAATATGTTTTCAAAGGAACATAAAGTAAAAAATGAGTTTGGATTTAGGTTTTTATATGAGAAAGTAATATGTTGTTATGTTGGGTTTTTGGTGTACTTTTAAATATAAGTTGTAAGTTGTTTAAATGGTGAAATAAATGTTTTGAAAATTAACTTGGTTTATGTGTGGATTTAAAAAGGGGCTTGGCCCATGGAATGGGTTGATTAATTTTACTTTCTTCTTGTGTTTTGTAAAAATAGAATTTTTAAAATGTTTTAGTTGCGGAAAATATATTTTAAATTAGTTATTAGTGTGAGTAAAATGGAAAATGTTTTACTTAATAAAAAGGATGATTTCCTTGAATTGTTTTAAATTGATTTCTGATAGTACAGATATGTTTTACATTTGAACATGAACCTAAGCATAATAAAATCTCGAGTATCTAGGTGAAATGACATGTTCTAGTACACTAGATTATTTGGTAGCGGTTCATCCCAATTTTGTCTAGTAGGATTGACGTTTACAACATTATCTAAACTATGATGATGATGGTAGAGTATTGGGTCATTGGGGTGTCCCCTCCTTGTGGTTCATTCATAAGAAATCTGTGAATGTGGTTTCTATAATAACTTACAGTAGGGTATGAGGTTATAGTGTTCCTATAAAGAAATAACACCCTTATGGATTTACCCATAGTGCTCACTTGAGACTTATGTGATATGGTGCCATTTGAAAGTATACGGTGGACCTTGAGTGCATTTTATTTTAAGGAAATTTTATCTTAGTAAAAGTTTTCATTGATATGTAACATGTAAAAGTGATGTGTGGAAAATATTTATTTAAAGTAATTGTTTTCCTTGAATGGATTACATTGATATAAATAATCTCAATAAAAATGTTTTCATTGAAATGGTTTGAGGTTTTTTATATAATTGAGCATGTAAAATTGTCATTAATGTTATTGCATGGAATCTCTCTTTGGGAGGCATCCTATTGTTCTTTTTCTCACAACCTACATACACCATTGGGTATATGTATACCTTTTTCAATGTTTGACTCAAGTAAAGGTAAGATAAGTGAAAGAGAAGTTGGTGGTTTGGGTTTCTAGTGGTCTTCTCTTATGGATCTTAGTGTTGGTGGCATGGGGATGTTTTTGCTCAATTTACATGGAGGTTTGGGATGGATTTTCATTCCCCCTTTTTCTTTTAGTTCCTTTTTGGTGTTTTAGTTCAATGTTGTTATCTTTAAACCCGTAATGTGTTATGCCATGTTTGGTTGTGCATTTTATGTTTTTGATTATTGATTTTGTTGGTTGTTTGTGGTTGTAAAGTCAAGTGAAATCATCCCCATGATTCATTGTTGATACATGGGAACTTGTTTCCAATCCGTGGGGATTGGGAAGGCCCTTTGGTCTATGAAACAAACCGGGTAAGGTGCTGGTTCGGAGACAACCCAGATTTGTTCGTGTGAAAATGGTATCAGAGGCAGGTTGCACTCTTTTGGTCCACGTTACATTGGTATGATTCTAGGTATATTTGAGCTAGGATTGTCGATATTTGACATTATGGTTACAAGTAAAGTGCCTATCCATCGTACCTCGTGACAAGAATCATTTTTCCAGGGGATGTTGGGTTTTATTTGGGTTATTTATTTCCTATGAATATTTAATGTTTGGGAAAATGAACAGAGAGTTCTGACAATGGTCTCAGTGATCCCATAAGTCCTAGAAAGGCATATGAAGTCGAGGAAATGATCCTAGAATATTCTCTTTTATGGTTGTGCGATTGGAGTATGTCCACAAAACATATGGGAATGTCAACCATTGGTGCTAGTTTCTTCTTGAATTTTCTGGTGTATCCGTGGGTTCTGAAAATTATTTTTTATCCCCATAATTAGGAATAGTGAAAATTGGATTTTACAGTGGAGATGGTTTGATTTCCATGTGGTGGAAATTGGATTTTCTGGATTGTTTTGAATAAATTTTTCAAAATGTGGATATTTATAAATGAGTTTCAGTAAATGGGGATGAGTTTACTGAGATTGGATTTTTATAATCAAAACATGTGGTTTATCAAAAATTTGTTTTTCGAGAAATGGAGATTTATTTTCTAAAGGGTTTTAGAAACCTGTTTAAAATGAGATGTGATGAGTTTGTAATTATGTTTTTATTAATAATGTGGGATTTGTTTTGTAGGTTAAAATGTTTTGAAATGGGATGAATTGTTTGGAATTTATCTGTAGATTTTGAAAGAAGGGATTTATGGGGTTTTAAATGGATGTGTGGGTTGAGTTTTTATTATAGAAAGTTAAAAGTTATTGTTTTGAACTTTGGTATTATCATGAGTGACCACTTTCATATAACATGTATGTAAATTGGATGATTTTTTGGTATGACATGAGAATATTCATGTGTAGGACTATGTGAGATACCTCTATTAAATGTGAAACCCACCATCCATGTTTTATTTTCAATGAGTGATTTTAAGAAGAAATGTGATGCGTATTGAGTTTAAGAACTCTTTTTTGAAGGGAATTTTATGTTTTAATTTTATTGATGAGTCAAATATGAGATAGTGGTTAGTGGTTTCTTTTGATAAGTGTTTTGGGAAGCCTTTTTGATACCCCCCTTTGCATGTTCAGTGTTTTTTGTGGTACATTTTGGGTAATGGGATAGTTTGTTGGTTCCTTAGTATCCTTGTTGACAAGTGTATGCTCCCATAAATAACTGGCGCATAATTGAAGTGCGGCTAAGGGTGGTTTCTCATTAGAGACCCTCAAGTTGATCTAATTAATGACTTTCTTCTTGAGATTCAGGAATTGAATCCACCTACCATTTTTTGTTTAATTAGATTTTCTCATAGTAGAAGAGTGGATGTGGAAGAAATTGAAAGAAATCATAGTTTCTTGAGTTTCCTGAGTAGTCGAAGGTGATGTTTGACAGCTTTGAGATCAAATGTCCTTCTTGAAAGAAGTGAAGAAAATTTAAATGGGGAGAGTGGAAAGTGTTCAAGGTTGATGGTGTTGGCTACTATCTTAAAGGGTCTTGGATCTCTCTTCTAGTTTTTCTAAGTGAGGGATCATGATAGGACACCAGTGTGGAACGTTCGGTTGTAAGTGTATATTATGGAAGCATCGAAAATCGTGTGCTTCTTGAGACTCGTTTTAAAGTTCCATTTCTTTTAAGGAATCTTAGTTTGTAATGGTCATGTTTGGTGGTATTTTTTAGTGTATTTTTCTCATTCAAATGAAAATGTGGATATTGTGGTACCTTTCAATAACTTCTGTTTTTAATGAATTAATGTTCTGTGTGTCTTTTTATCCATTTATCATTTTTTGAGGTGAAATTGGATGATTCATGTACATTTTTCATTTCCACATATTGGTGATAGTGCCATGTTAGTATAATTGTGTCTTGGGGTGTGTTGTGATCTGTTGGTGTTGTTCGGATCGTGGTGTGGTTTCTTGTAAAACTAGAAGGAGAAGTTCTATTTGGGGGTATTCAATGCTTGACTATGAGTTACGAGATGATTCAAACATCAGGGATCCGACCATAAGTTTTAGAGTTAATCTTGTGTATAGTCAAAAAACCTAGGGATGTGAAGGATCTTGGTCTAACATCTGTCTTTAGGTGGGAAATGGAGATAATTTAAGCCACTTGTGTAGCAGTTTCATTTTGAATGGCCCCATTTGGTGGGAGGATACATGAGTAACTAATTTACAAATTAGGACTCTTATGGGTTGAAGAGTTCCTCTATTACTATAAGGAGGCATGGTCATATTTAGTTTGGGTTGGACTTTCCACCCAGTCCCTTGTGGTGGGGGATTTGGTCAGTGTGGGAAGTTACCAAGTTGTCCCATGTCGGGTTTCCCCTATCGGTATGTGTTAGATAGTTATGATGGTTAGTTATTATGGTGGGGGGGGGGGGGATACCCACCATGAATCTCAATAAGATTATTTTTGATTAAATTTGATCAGGATCATCTCTAATAGAAGAGAGTCCATTTGGGGCTCCCAGTATTGGTAATATGGTTTTTGTTTTGTCCTTGGTAGTGGGTAGTCTCATTTAGAGCTATCTAATTTCAAGTTACTTTTTTGAGTAACCATTAGGATTGGAGTTGACCCAAAATTTTTGTTGAAAGTAATATTGTGGTAGTATTCATTGAAGTGTGACTTGGTGTTTATTTTTCTCATTTTGGGTAAGTGTATTGAATTATGTTTGGTGATGTTTGAGCTGTTCATGTTTTAAGGTTGGATTATGAATCATGAAAGTTCCATTTCTTTTGGATCAATAAACTGAATATGTTGGGTATTTTTGAGGTAAGAAGCGTATGGTTTGGATTCTATTCCGGACTCCCCTATAAACATTATAAATATTTGTCTCTATTCATGGAATTATTTATTTCTTATCACTTGAAGTTGTGGGGAATCTCCATGAGTGGTAAAGGAGTATCAATTCTTATTTTATGGTAAATACATGGAATGGATTTCTAGGGGTGGAAAGTGTTATGGTGGTGCGAATTTTCACTAGAGGGTTTTCCCCTTTTTTCTATTCATGATTCGTTCTCGGTTATTTTATCGAGAACCAGGTGTGAAATGTTTGAATATTTGGGGCATTATTTTCATTTATATTTGATATATATTCCCCCTAGATTTTCTTTTAGGTTTTAGAGAACAATGTTAGTTTTTTGGTATATAGTATTTGGAAAATGGTTGGCACGTGGTTAGTAGAAACCGTGTGCCCTGTATAGGTAATCATGTAGTAGGTTGTAGGTTGTGGTGGATGCTACCACACAACCAGTACACGGTTAGTCAGACCATGAGCCTCGGCTCAAGATTTTCACATTAGGTTGGGGTCTCATCCAAAAGAAACCACATGGCTTCTACACAGCAATTCAGACTGTGCAGATTAACCATATGACAAGTAGTTCCTCAGTAGAGACAAGTGGATGATCACCATACAGTTTGATAATCCACGTGGACTAACCATGCAGCTTATAAAGGCCATTAAATTGGTTTCCCCATTTTCCCTCAACCTGATTTTTTCCCAAAATCCCCTTTACTCAACCCACTCATCCTCCCCAGCCTTAGGCACACCTCCCCTTTCTCTCTTGTCCCTTGGGATTCCTCTTTTGGGTGGATTTTGTGTGGATTCTTCAGGGAAATTATAAGTTAGTGGTTTCTCCATTTTATCCTTCTTCGTTTTTAGGGTTTTTGAACTTCCATCTTGGGAGTTCAGTTTTCTAGTGGTTAGGGTATCCCATTTAGGGGTTGTTCATGTTTAACAGGGTTCGATCTTGATGTTTCTAGTCAGATCATGCCTTTCTGGGGTATTTTGGGGGTGCAGATGGGGGTTCCCACCATTTTTCGTAAGTTTATTCTCATAACGTAAGTGGTTTCATGCCATAATTTTGTTAAATTAATTTAATATGATTGTTTTAATATATAAATATGTTCCATGGTTTAATGATGTGGTGAAAAAGGCATTTTAAGTGGTTTGGAATGATTATGTGATGTGAATAAATTTTATAAAGGAAAATGGCTAGGTTTTGTGTGTGTAATTTAGTGTGGTGTTTCATGGAAATGTATTATGGGTTCTTTGATAGTTTTGATAACTGTTTTCAAAGGAACCTAAGGTATGAATGATTTTGGATGCAGGTTTTCAAAGGAAAATGTAACATGTTAGCTTGTTGGCCATGTTGTTCACTTTTAAAAATGAGTTTTAAACTATTTAAATGATAAAAGACATGTTTTTAAAATGACCTTGGTTTATGTGTGGATAAAAAAAGGGGATTGGCCCCTAGTATGGGTTGATTAAGTGTAAGTTCTTCATGTGTTTTGTAAAAGTGAATTTATTAAATGTGTATGTTTTCGAAAACATATTTGAAAGTGGTTATTGGTGCGAGGAAAATGAAAAATGTTTCTCTTTATTGAAAATGGAAATTTTCTTTGAATTTCTTGGCATTGATTTGTGAAATCATTGATATGTGTGACATATGGAAATGAACCTGAGCATAAGGAAATCCTGGGTATCTCGGTGGGGTAACTAGTTCTAGTACACTAGTTGATTTGGAAGTGGTTCATCCTGATTTTAAAGAGAAGGATTGACGGTTACAACACTAACTTATCTACCATGATTATGAGATACCACTAGGCCATTGGAGTTCCCCCTAATAGTGGATCATTCAAAAGAAATATGTTATTGTTGTGGATATACCACCTTATACTGAAGTATGAGGTTATAATTTCCTACTTGAGCTATATTACCCTTATGGATTTACCCGTAGTGCTCACTTGAGACTTATGAGATATGGTTTCATCCGCCAGTATACGGTGGATCTTATGAGAGTATTATATCAATGAATTTTTATAATTGTAAATTTTATCTTTAATATGTTACATGTAAAAGTGATGTGTGTAATTTTTTTTTAAAGTTATGGATTTTCTTGAATGGAGTCCTTTCAAATTAGTTTTCTAAAAAAAATGTTATCTTGGAAATGTTTTGACTGTTATTATCTAAATGATCATTTTAAATTGTATTTAATGTTATAACATGGAATCTCTCTCTTGGTGTGAAATACCCCGAACCCAGAATCCCAATGTCGGTGCATTATTACATATCATTGGCATGATAAAAAATGATCAAGTCTCGAAAGACTGATTAGTTTAGTAGTCTTGGAAGTACTAGATACATTCATAAGGATTACATTACATCATAAAATGGAAAACTACAACAACATTGTTTCCATATAAAACAATGAGATCCCATAGACTATCAATCAAAGTCAGTCATAATATACTTCTTCACATCCTGGGAAAAACAAAACATCGAATGGGGTGAGCTCAGATGCTCAGTGAGGACAACAATATAGCCGAAAAATTAATAAATAAGCATAAAAATTTAAGGAAATGTATAGAACTAAAAAAGACTTTTAAATATAAATTTCATCATAATATTGAAAATATAAATCAAAATAATTCCATTTACTTACTCACATGGATATTATACTAGTCTAATAATCACATGCAATATCAATAGACACTTTCATAATGATGGAATGCATAATGGCATACTTTCACAACCATAGAGTCAAGGCATGGTGCCAAGACTTCAAATAAGATTTTTTAAAGGCCTTGTTCCTAGACACTAGTTTGTCTCATGAGACCTACCGATCCATCAAGGAGCTATAGCAGGCTCCACTCATCAATTACTATGTCCAATGCATTCCTCATGTGAAAAGGCTTAAACATAACATTAACATTCGTATTTAAACTGGCATAGAGAATTTCAATAATTTATCCATAAACCATGAATGGTATGAAATAACACATCCATAGTCAAACATATCACAAAACCATCAATACAATATGGAATTTTTGTATCATAATAAATCAACTTAAAAAAACTTAAAATCCATCTAAGGATGTTGACATAGAAGAAATCAAAACCATTTTAGAGAAATATATCTTTCTATTTTGAAATAATTTAAAATTCATGTAATTATAAAAGAAAACATTTATATTTTAAAATATTCTTATAAGATTTTAAGGGAAGCTTCAACATTGTTATAACGGTGGAAAATAGTTGCACCCACTGTATAAGTTAATAAAAAGACATTCTTACCTTAATTTTGTCGAAATGGTTATAAAGGACCATGTTTTGAAAATGATGGAAATATTCCTTTATAAACAAATTATAAAAGTCAAACAAGGGTATAAATGACTTTAAACCATAGTCTATAAAATAGTATGAATGTTTTGAAATACATTTTTATGAAACATGGATGTGGATGATAAACAGGTCCTAGAAGATAATTATGTATAAACAACCTCGGATAATGAACAGATTGTACAATTAACCCTTACCTTGTACTTTTCCATGGTCAAGGGATGGTTAAACTCCTATATAATGGTGAAATAGTTGTTATTAAATTATACAAGAATCATATACATTAATATGATATCAAATACGATCTTTTAACATTACTTTGTTAATAATATCTTAGTATTATCATCGTTTCAGGTGTTAATTGATTTGTTTTCCTTTATATGATTTGTTACATAAGTAACGTTTATTATGGATAGGATGTATCGTATTCATATTCAGAATTATATTAAGTCTTAAAACATTATTTTTAATCATCTAATGAAAATTAGTCTTGAATGGATATGATATAGAATGAATCATATCGCGTTCGTGGAGACGGTAAACCATATGTACGAACGAGAGAGAATAACATTCTTTTGATATTAAAATAATATAATATTGGATTTTATATCATATATACAGAATCATTATCATGTTATATTTATTATTTACAGAAATTACACATAATTATTATACCCATCCAAATAATAATGTATTGAATAACAATTACACCACGACGTGGAGACGGTAAGCCGTATGTACCCACGTATGGTGACATGTAATTCAAAGGATGGATAGAATAATGAATATTGTTGTACCATATTTATAATAACATAAAATTATATAGAAGATACTGGAGTTATTATTTAGAATGGAAACAACAAAGAAAGAGGAAGTGGAAGAAGAAAGGAACTTGAAAGAGGTGATGAAAGATTTACCTCTTCTTGGGTTCTTCCTTTTTACATCACAATTCATGAAAAGCCCTCAGAAGGCCATAGATACTGATCTTCATTTGAGAACTACCTACCACCGACAAACTAATGGACAATTATAACAGACTATTCAAAATTTGGAAGAAATGTTGAGGTATTGTTCAGATTAATTTAAACGTATGTGGGATTAGTATTTACCTCTCATAGAATTTTCCTATAATAATAGAAACCATTAAATTATTCAGATTGAACCATATATTGAGTTATATGAAAAGATATGTTGTACACCAACTTGTTGGGATAATGTTGGTGAAAGAAATCTTGTAAGCCTAAAACTTGTCGAGGAAACAAATTAAAAGGTGGAGATTATCAAAACCAATATCAAAACAGATCAATATAGGAAAAAGAACATTGTGGATAACCAAAGGAAGTATTTGGTATTTCAAGAAGGAGATTACATTTTCTTAATGATATCTCCATGGAAGGGTATTAAATGATTAGGTAAGAAGTGAAAATTAAGTCCTAGGTACATCAGACCTTTTGAAATTCTAGATCGAATTGGAGCCTTATCTAACCATTTGGAAATACCTCTATGTATCTCCAAAGTTCACAATGTATTCCATGTATCAATGTTAAAGAAATACATGCCAAACCCATCACATGTACTCATCTATGATAAAATAGAATTTGAGCCTGATCTGTCTTATTGTGAAGAACCTATCAATATTCTTGATACCAGAGAAAAAGTATTGGGAAATTAGACGACTTGTTTGGTAAAGGTTCATTGGAGGAACCATAATACGGAGGAAGTGACATGGGAACCTTAGAAGCATATCTTGAAGACATAACCAAATAATTTTAGGCAACCTTTAGTGAATTTCAAGGAAGAATGTTTTGTGAGGGGAGAATGTAAGAACCAAAGGTTTTGAAGAAAAAATTGAAATCAGGAAACATTGTTTCTATACAAAACAAAACATTTTATAATCTATCTATTTAACACAACTTTTCATCTTCTATGTTTTCAATTTTGAAAAACGGTCATCTAGAGTTGTGATCAGTAAGTCATTTAGAGTTTGATAGAACATACATTTTTTTGTTAATAGTAACATAACCTTATGAATAGTAATATGACCCTTATGAATAATAAATAATTATTTTATTTTATTTTATTAAGGTAATAAGATAATGAGATTTAAATTATTTTTTCAATGTGATATAAAACTATTAATACCTTTAAAATTTTTAAATTTCATATTAACTATGATTTTAATTAAAATTTAAATTAATAACATTAAATTTTTTTTGTTGAAAAAATGAGTTCATTTTTTAAATCTACATGTCGAAAAATGGTAAGAGTGAATTTTAGGGATTTTTCAAAGATACAATAATTTTCTGTGAATAGTAAAAATACACTTTTGAGTTTTTGGTATGTTTAATGACATCATATTGATATAATAATTAAAATAAAATTTGGGTTGAATTTTTTATAGTAATATATGATATAAGGTGTCCCAAGTACAAAATATCATGGCCCATTACCATGGGAATGCCCATGGTTTTAGAAAAACAACTAATGAGGTGTCCTTTTAAATTAATAAAAACGCTTTCACATTTTCTATAAATACCCACTCATTAAATTTTTTTAATTCATTCCAAACATATCATAATGGGAATATATAGCTGTTTTATCTCTCTAGTAGTCCTACCAAGGTTTCCTAAATCCACTAAGGTCCCATCCTTTAGGTCTTAGGAGTCACTATACAAGGTAAGAGAATTCTCAACACCACTTTTCCTTTCAAGCTCTCTTTTTTGTGGTATTCATTTCAAGTTTTCACACCAAGTTATTATTTCCATATTACCCAATCCCTATAAAAATTTATTCGTATTTTAATAATGGGTGACCCATGTATCCTCACTTTATAATTTTTTCTGAAAACATGTTGAATAGCCGTTATATTGAAAACGTTTCGTAAGGGATCTCTCAACTTTTATTTTATTTTAATGTTTTTTATTTTCTTTATTTACTCACCTCATTTCATCCCAATGTTATTTTAGCTCTAGTACCATAAAGTTACTATATTTTTTATGTGATAATTTAATAATTCATCATCATATCCCTTTTCCCATTTTATACCATAAATGAAAACACCATCTGAGATGTGATAATTTATCACATTCAAGGACGAATAATTTTCAATTTATATTACATTATTAAATTCAGGTCATGAAACCATTTTTATAATTGAACTAGACTATAATATATGTAATATAAACTAATTAATATTTAGGAACTAGTATACATACATATTATTAAATCATATGACCAAACTAGTTCTTAATAAAAAAAATACCTCTAAAATAATCCAAGTGTATGTCATTAATAATTCATCAAATGATTCATCTTATTTCCATGTAACCAAATGATAGAAGTTACCATTAAAAATTATTAATGTTCATAAATAATATTTAGTTTCAATTACGGTGATATACATCCATTCCACATGAACTCCATTACTTAAAATCAAGTGACTAGATTATGGGATTCTAGAAAAAGAACACTTCCGAACAACAGAATTCAATATAAAAACTTATCAATAAGAACATAAATTAATTAAAAATAATTATGATAATATAAAATAATTTCTAATATATTCTGAAATATGTTATTAATAATTATAATTTCATATTCCAGTACCTTAATTTCAAGGGCGGAACACATTCAGAATTAAGGTAAGGATTTTTCTACCTAAAACTTCTTTTTCATTCTGGAAATTTTTATTGTCAAATATACTCAATGAAATTATTGTGTATTATTATGTACTCCTAATAAATTATGTGTGGGGGTTCAATATATTTTTACCAACCAGAATTATACTATCATATAATGGGAGTTATATTTTCTAGAAGGATCTTTCAAAAATTCATCCCAAAATACAAGCATGATTCTAGGGAATTTCTCAAAATTCTCACCCATTTTCAAGGGAACCCTATAATATATTTTTTTGGATTCCATTATATTTATAAAAAAATAATTTTATTATGAAAATACTATCTTACTTCACTTATGGTTTTATACAAATATTTTCCCAAAGAACTCTTTTTTTCAAAGTTAAATTGTATTTATTTCAAGAATTACTCGAAGATTTTATCAGATTCTATTTCAACAATCATGTTTATTATTAAGATTTATTGGGATTAATATTTCATTGTATAATATAATATATTTAATTTAATTGTTTATGATTATTTTTTCTGTGGATGTACTATCTTAATACAGTTCACGAATTTACTCTGAATGGTTAGTGTTTATGATTAATGTTTGAGGAAAGGTATTTACATTTATTATATTACTTTCAATATGATTGTGTATGTTGTTTATATCTATCCCCATTCATATGAGCAATGAACTGGATATATAAAGTGTTAGGTGGGGCCCATTTTATCCCATCGATTTATTGGTAGGTCTCATGAGACAAACTACGGTTTTCACACAAGTCCTTGAGAAAATGATTATTTATGGTCTATGCATGAGGCCTTGACGGTATGACTATGATGTACCAAATTATTCCTTTCCTCATTATGAAAATAGTATTTATGGTTCATGTTATTATTAGACTAATATAATATCCATGATTATGTTTTATTATGTAATTACTTACTTAGCTCTTTTTTCTGCCATAATGTGTTCATGTTTTAGGTAAAGGCATACGATTTTTTTTATTCAACTTTCCTAAAGTTTATATATCTTCTGCTGTATTTCTTACCATTACTGATTGTTTCAGATCACCCCTTTCTTTTGATTCATTTTATCAGTACATGAAAAATTTTATTAATAATGACATGCTAAAATATCTCAGGTGTTATGGATGTGGTCGAAGAAATTTCTAGGCTTTTTTTCGTTTAAAGTTGTAACATTGAAGTAATGTTTGTATCATGTTTCCAATTCCACTAAACTATGTAGTGCTTCGAGATACATATTACTTGTTTATATTCCAATGTAATCAAAAAAGTCACCGGCTCTGGGAAACTGGGGTTTGGTCCTTACATTTGATATCTCATAAGGGCATCACAAAGCATCCTATAAAGTTTGAGGAAGTTATAAACCTGGAGTAGTCGAAAAATATGTTTGGGATCCATCGCTTCATAAGGTTGGACAATTAATATAGATGGTTTCTTAGGACTTATCTATGATGACATCATTGATTACAAATTTAATATGTAATGGTGTAATGTTTTAATGGAATAACATGTTTAATAGATATGTTTAGGAGATAGAGGTGATGTTTACTTCAGTATCAGTTTTTATTCTTCTAGAACAAGGATATTATTATGATGTTTTTTGATATTCCTCTAGTATGGGTATGTGATCTTTCTTTATGTAGGGGAATCAGATGGTGGACTATACATCATGTTGGTTATTACCTCATAATAAAAATTACTATACCCTTGATATTGAGCGGGAAGTGATTATTATAGCACTCAAAAAGTTTCATCACTACCTCTTTAGTGATAATTTTATGGTATATTCTTATCATAAGAGAATCAAATATATTTTTACACATATGGATATCAATTTTCTATAAATAAACATGGTATAGTATCTTCATACTTTTGATTATGATAATTCTTATACCCATGGAAATTCCAACAAATGTTTTCAATACATTATGCAGGAAATTACCAATCCGATCCCTGAAGGAATAAGTTGAGTAGTGGTATCTAAATTGTTTTTTTATAAGATGAGAGTGCAATAGGTAGAGGTTGGTGGAAAGGTACTCCTATCATTGAATAATATTGACTAAACATTTTGGATCAATTTTTACTTGAGAAGGTGATAAAATGGAGTTCCAAATCATGGGTAAAATTCATAATGATGAGGTGACCTTGGGTAAGTCATCTCAGTCTCCCAGTAGAGCCTTGTGCTTCTAGAGCTTGTATGTTATTTTGGTTTCTATATGGAAAGAGTTGTTGGTCTATGGAAACCATTCTTATTGCCCTATTTTCCTATGAAATATCTAGATGTATCCTGATATGAGACAACGATATTGGTGGTAAGGAATGATATTTCCAATAACGTATTTTGCATGACATTCATTACTTGATTGATAATTAAGGTGGAACACCAGAGACCTTCATGGTTGTTACAACCCTTACCATTTATAGTATAGAAAATTTTTAGAAGGATTTCATCATTATTTTAACATGGTTTCATAATGGAAATTATTTAATATGGGATATCATTGAATGAATCAAAAAATTGTAACATTTCATATATATCCATGTGATGAAAAAAGTGGATCAACATGGGATCATATATGGCTAAGAGGATTTTAATCTTCTTGTATTTCCATCTATTGTTTTTTCTGATAGGGATATGATGTTGAAATCTAGTTTTTTGTAGAGGTTTATAAGAGTATAGTGGTTTACATATTAATTTATGAGCATATTATCACCCATGGGAAGATATAATAACAAATAAGGCTATAGATTTTCTTGACAATATTCTCTTGAAATGTGTTCTTGATTTTGGAGGATATTGGGAAAATCATTTTCCAATGATTGAATTTTCCTACAAAAATACTTTCCAGATATCAATAAAGATTGATCACATTGAGACATTTTATGTTTATCCATGTAGATATTTATTGTGACACACAGATAAGTGAGAGCAGTCCTTGGTGGGGCCGAGTTTCTTTCAGGAGATCATGGAGATTCCATAGCTAATCCGGGGCGGTTGAACGTGGCTCAGAGTCAACATAAATATTATGGGCACCATATTTTTATGCCACTGGATTTTGAGGATGGTGATGATATGTTTCACAGATATTCACCATTCTTAGGACATCATCATTTTGGTTATAAGGTTATGTTTTCACTAAGGTTTGTGAGCCCCTTATAGATTGTTGGATGACAAGGTAAGGTGTCCTTTCGATTTCACTTACCATCTGGTTCAACTTATATATATTATGTGTTTCATATTTCCATTGATAAGAGGTATATAATTGATCCTTCCCTTCTAATCATATGTCATTATGTTGATCATTATACAAAACCCATGATGGTTGAGTGGATAGTTCTATTATGGATCTCTTGGATAAGGTATTCTGTTGTAAAATGGATCCTCTAATGTGTGTACCGTGGAAGTGTAAAAAAATAGTTAAGATACAAGGTAGTGGGAATTGATTATGACATATAAATTCACAATTTTTAAGGATCCAAGATCATGATGGATTTATAGGTGAAGAAATTATTTTGGTTGAGGATATTGTCACATCATATTATCGGTTTTAACGTATTTTTTCACATATATTTAGTTATTTTCATATTTAATTAGATGCATCATGGGACTCAAGATAATGGATAAAATTTTCTAAAAAAATGATATAATGTTTAGGGATTTTTTTTTTGAATTAATGGAGTCTGGGAAAAATAAATTCAATGAATTATACATGTTATTTCATGTTCTGAGAAGCCTCTATGTAGGGTATTTGAGTATTTATACATAAAATGACAGTTTGTTCAGACAGAAGGAAATTTACTTACCATTTAAGAATATTACACAACATATATCCATATACCAAAATAAGATATTTACATTTATAGGGAGTCATGAATATACACATAGTGTTAAATCTTCATGTCATGTAAAGTAAAATACCATATTCTTAATAAAACAACAACAATTTTCACAACATATATGAGATTATTTGATTACACAATGTGTAATGGGATACATGTTATATAATATAATCTAGTTGGAATTTTAGGTTTCATATCAGATGAATTATGTGTATATCCTTTGGGAGATCTTCACCCTCTAGACCTATAAGCTTCCATGGGAAATTTTCCACGATTTCCTCCCTTTCAGATCACTTTATTCAGCAGTTGATCATCATTGTGGTGGGGATGATTCTCACTGAGTATGTAATCAATCTTGTTTTTATTTTTATTTAGTTAAATCAATGGTTTTGGAATTGGTTGTGTTCATATTTTTGATCATATAATTTTTTTATCGATAAATGTTCTATTTTTTGTTTTACTTTTCTTTTGATGGCCGCTATCCTGGTTTCCGATAACTATTGTTGATGCAGTCTCAGTTCCTACCATGTTGACGTAGTTTTTTTTGTAAATTCATTGATTTTATTAATTAAATTCTTTTCTAGGTAGATTAATTTGGGTTTTCCATCTTTTATTTGTGATATGTGATATTAAAATATTTCATAGAAAAGAAAAATATTTTGAAAAATGGATTATTCTTGGAAAATGAATTTTTATGATTTGGAAAAAGGGTTCTCAAACTGTGAAACAGAACATTATTTATTGGGAAATGTTTTATAAGGGGATGAAGTTTTAATGGATGGAATATTATGAGACTACCTTTGATGAGTATATGAAGTGATTGAAAACAACACTAATTTGATCATACCTGAGCTATGTGTGGGAAAAACAGTGTTTTAAAACCCTCCAAGGATTATCCTTGGGAAAGTGTTGATGTAGGAAGACAGAGTCATGGGATTTGGGTCTCAGCAGTTGAAGACACAATAATGGAACTACCCAACAGATGACCTTGGGTTGACAGTAGGTTTTTATTCCATGAATTGTTGATGTAATTATCTATTGGGCAAGAAGTTTAATGTCTATAGAAATCACAATTGCTTAAATTATAAATTTTCCCAAAGATATTTGAATCTATGGAAGAATAGGTGGGTTAAATATATTTATTAATTTGAAATTGATATTGAATATATTCTCATTAAGGTAAATTGTGTTTCTGTCACTTTAAGTAGGCAAAATCATTCTAAGGATGTTCAAATGTCAAATTTTGATTGTAAAAAGATGAAATCATGGTCTAGGATGTAGGGGGGGTTCTGACAGTCAAGGTCAGAGGACTCTCATATCAGTTTTGGGGGATTCTTCGCTATTGAGATGGATTAGTGATAGGTAGTATGAGGATCTAGAATTACTGGACATGAGGGATATCCTTGAAGGTGGGGATTTAACTTTATATTTAACTATAGATGAGGGTGAGATCATATAAGTATGAAATACTGTAGTTTTTTACACGTATGAAGGGGGAGTTGATGTGTTAATTTCATGCATCAAAGTAGGTGAGGAATAAAATTTTCACCAAAATGTTCCATGTACAATGATTATTATATTGGTGGATGGGTATGAAAAGTATATTGTAGGGTTTTTAGCACGATGCTACACCTTTAAATAGGCGAAGTTCACTAATAAATGATCAAGAAGATTCCTATAGGCATTTCCCATTCCAGATTGGATGTGGGAGGATGTCACCAAGGGATTTGTGGTGGCACTCCCAATGATTATTTGGAAGAGTGATTTCGTTTAGATAATAGTAGGAGGACTAACAAAAATAGATCATTTCATGAAAATATGGGATAATTTATGAAAGGATTAGTTGGGAAAAATGTACGCTCAGGTGATAGACCATATTCACAGGGTGCCTCAATGTATTGTTTTAGAATGCCACTCATGATTTACTTAACACTTATGGTAGGGAATATATAATTCACTTAGTACTTAGGTTTCACTGAGTATGGGATTTTACCCATAGACAGATGGATAGTTGGAGCATAATATATAGGTTCATCAGGGTATGATTTAAGTGTGTGTCCTTTACATTGGAGGATCTTAAGAGAATAACATAGTGCTAATTTACTTTTCCTATAAGAATAGTTATTCAGAAACCATACATATGGAATCATATGAGTCTCTTTATGGAAAACCCTGTAGATCACCACTATGTTGGATCAAGTCAGATGAGTCATAGATGTTGGGATATATTCTCATGTAGGAGACGTAAGCTAATGTTCAATTGATTCAGACCTAGATGGATACAAGTCATAGTTGGCAGAATCCATATGCTGAATGATGTTGATGGCCCATAGAGATTATATTGGGTGATCATGTTTTCCTTCACATGTAACATATATTTGGTCACCACAATACAAAAAGATAATAAAATATTGATCCTAGGATTGTTGGGCCATTTGTTGATATAGAGACAATCGAGCTGGCTTCATACAGATTAGCTCTTCTAGAAAGCTACAATGCCAGACATGAGGTCATTCATGTGTCATATTATCAGTGGTATCACACTAACCATTTTCATGTGAGTGATTTTGATGAAGTTAATCTAGAGACCGATACATCCTTTGAGGATCATATGATATGTTTTGTAGATCCTAGTGAAAAGGTGTTGTAGAGAAAGACCATATAGATATTTCATGTACTCTGGAAACAAGGCCATTTTCAAGATGAGACATGGGAGAAATAAGAATATTTTAGAGTTTATTGGACCAATACTTTTATATCAAAATCATCAAGATTCATGGGAGTAAATAACGAGGATAAACTGGGAGACGGTTGTGAGATTGTAAGATACTATCCTTTTCTAGCGATATCTCATGATATTTTACAGATACTATTTTTATTGTTTTTATTAGCTTTTGGTTGGGTTTTACCTTGATAATTTTGGGGTAAAAATGCGATACATTTGGAAGGGTTCTGGGATGTTCATAGTCAGTAAATGGTTTTCCCAAATCATGATCCCTACCCCAAAAAACATTGCAACCCATGGTAGAGAGGGATTTTGTGGTTGGTGCATATTTTGTAAAACCATTAACCCTTTTAGGAGTAACCATGCACCCACTAAAATGTGTGCATGGTTAAGTCACAAAATTTGGAAAACCATATTCCCCTACCTAGGAAACTGTTTGTGCGGTTTTTAATATTTCAAATTTTTTTTACTAATTCAGAACCTACTGGAACATCACCAAATGTTGACCCACATAAAACGTAAAAAATTTATCATGTTTTTAGTGGTTTCTAGAAAAATAAAAAAGGAATCTTGAAAACTTTTATTGATAAATCGAATGGTTGAATAAAAGATCTAAAACTTTTAGGAATTTTGGATTCATTCTAATTATGTTTCTCTCTCTCTCTCTCTATCTTGTATCTTTCCAAATAAAATAAGGATTGTTTTATAACTATAGTGGTGTGCTTAGATATAGTTTTTTAGATCTTTGATCTAGATTTTGGATCTATATCGTATTCTTTGTCATGATTTTGGTTATCCCTCTTTAATTGGTGATTTCTATTGGTGAGCATCCTCAATAATATTAAGGCATGCAGACTAAATTAAATTTCAATATTATTAAATAACAATATCCTATATTTATGGTTGAATTTAAATTAGTACATTTGAAAATTGAATATTTAATATAATAAATTAATTTATTAATTAATTTATAGTACCATTGAATTGGGTGGATATAATTTCCATGTGATGTTTAATTTGGTTAAATTTTAAGGTAAATTGAAATTGATGAAATTGGATTATTTAATTTATGATTTAATTAATGGGATACTATGATTGTAGAATTATACTAATGAATTGGTGAATTAGTTAATGAGATATTGGGATTTTGGAAATGGATTATTAATTGGAGAATTATTTAATGGGATATGCGGTTTTTTTGAAATTGGATTAATTAATTAGTGAATTAGTTAAAAGGTTATATGTTTAAATGTTGATAAATGGATTAATAGTGATTTTTTCTTATTATTCCTTGCGATTAAACTGAATAAACATATTGTTGTGATAAATTGTAATGGAATTATATAATAAGAAATATATATATAAATAATTTAAAGTTGATTAACTAGGATTGATGTGGTATATGTGATGTTAGTTTTATATATGTGATATATGTGTCATTGTTTTAGATAATATTGTGGGACAAGGGCTGAGGCTCCAAATACCCATATGTGATTACTATTGTGTGGGATAAGAACTGATGATCCTAATATGCATAATGATTTCTATTGTATCAGACATGGAATGAGACTCCAAATACCAATATGTGATAAGAAGTGTGGGATATGGTCTATGGTTCCGAATATACATATGATATAGAAAGTGTGGGATTTTTACTTAGGGTAATAATACCAATGGATATTGAGTTGTGGGATAGGGACTGAGGCTCAAAATACCCACGATGTGTTAGAAACAATGTTATATTCCCCTGAGTTGACATTATATTTCATTTCCAATTGGTTGTGTTATGATTTGAAATGAAATGATAAAAGATAAACATTGTGTTTTGACATGTTTCATACTCTGGAATGGGCTGAAGTATGTACTGAGCAATCTGGTGTCTTTTGAACCCATGTTTTATTAAGGTTAATTTAATGAATAATAAATGTGATAACTCTTTAGTTATGAATTTTAAATTATTTTTTGTACAATTGCAAACAATGTTGTTGACTAGGTACTGTTTTATATATCATTCTTAGTGATGTATTGAGTTTTAATCAAACCCTACTCGGGATATTGAAATAACACATAAATAAACATCATGTTTGAAAGACAGGATAAGGTAATGATCCCCATGTTAGATAGCTGAGTTGGGATGGATCATGTGTCGGGGAAATATACACGGGGTCAGTACCCACCTAATATTTTCATCATGACTTTATTATGGGTTTTCATTTTATAGTTGACACATATTAGGCATAGAATAAATACTCTTCAGTTTTGGATATTATATTCTTGTTTTAGTCATCATGTGACAATGGTTTTTCCTATTTATTATTTATATCATTTGGATATTGTTTATTTACTTATACGGGTATATTACATTGGTAATGAGGGTATTGTATCCCCATGATCTATATTATACCCTCATTACTATTTTGAAACCTCTAGCTTGTGAGGAGGAATGCATGAGGTAATGTGATCAACTGGATTAGGGCACCAGTTTTTGGAAACCAGATCGGGACATTACAAATATTTAAATTCAAAATTTCCTTTGTATTTTATGAATCATGTGTTGTATTTATTTTCAACATGAAATAATCTAGTGTGTGATAAAGATTAATATGGAGGACACCATTGAAAATTAAGTGAATGATATATCGTTAATATTGATATCATGATGGAAAATGGATTGAGATAGTTCTTACCATATGATTTGGGTATATAATAATCAACTGTATAATATCTTGTGAGAAATATTCAATTGTAAGAGAAACCATTTGACGATAAGAGAGTTGTTCACTGTGTTCAAAATTAGTACTGAAGTTAAATTATTTTCTATAAATCTATAAATAGTTATAGAATGATTGAATGTGGGGATACTAATGGTGTGTTCTTGGAAATAGAAAACATACAAATGAGTGGCTATTGTATGAGTGAAATGCATGATGTTTTTGAGAAATTTTAGGTTGTGTGTGTGTCATTTTCACATGTTTATGATTCTTGAGGTTATATTTTTTTGTTTCATCCATTTTTGTTCATTTTTTTTTCAATGGTATTGTCGTACACATCATTTCATAATAAATAAGATCCACTTATATGTCCTTAAACTGAGAATGTTTCATTTAGAGACATATGTATGTGCCTTTGCTGACTGTGTATGTGTTAGCTACAACTTGTCTGTGTGATAGTCCAAAAATAGAAAATTTTGAAGTTATACTGAATGAGAAACATTACATTCTATATTTGAGTATCCAATTAGGAATGACATCTGGGTATATGAATAAAATATGTAATATTCCTGAAATTCCAAACATAATAAATGATTTGTGATCCTATAATATAGTTTTTTATGAGAATATGAATAGGAAATAAATAAGGTTTTCATAGTGAGTATAACATGAGGTAATTTTTAATGTCTAAAAATAGAGTTTCTACAATTTTTTTTATGAAAAACATACATTAGCATCCATAAATAGCTATTAAGTGTTATAATATTAAGGATTCAATTAAAATTTCTGATTTAAAATTTTTTCAAATATATGATACCCATATAATGTAAATTATGTATTATCCCTTAAACTCAATGAATTAGATATTTTGTAATGAATATAACAACACACATATATGAAATGTGGAAAATAATATACAAAAAAAAAATAAATTTAGAATTAGTGGGAAAAAATTTATAAAACAATATTTAGAAATATTTATTGAAATAACAATATAGGTTTGTATTAATATTATATAATTGATTAAATTCAATTAATACAACTAACTAGCTAAAAGACAATTTAATGATAAAAATGTATAGATCATTAATTTAAAATATTATGTGAATATTTTTATGAATATATATATATATATTATAGTTAAAATATATTATTAATATGTATAATGTAGTTACCATAATATAATTTTTATATGAAGTTAAATAACTATAAAAAAAGCCAAAAATTTTAAAAAATATTTTCTTGTGAAGAATTTTTTAATTATACTTATTTTAAAAATTAAATCCCTAAATTATAGAATTTAAATTTGAACGAAATAAAATAAAATTTTTATTTATAATATTAATATTATACTAATGTGAATTTATGAATTTTTTTTATATAGTTTATATTTTAATATTAAAAAGTACAATTTTTACTAATGATGGAGTGTTTATAAATGTATCATGAAGTATAAAATAAATAAGGTAAGAAATTTAACATGCTCAATTATGTTTTTTATAGCTAAAATTATACATTTTAAAACTAGTATAATGATTTTATTAATCCTTTTATTATTAATTAAATGAATTATGGGATATTTTACAGATAACGACTATTTTATTTTATTTTATTTTAATATTATATAGGTAAAATGTGATTTTGGATTGAATTTAAAGAAATAAAATTTTATTTGTTTTATGATAAAATATTTTATGTCATGGAAATTTAATACAATGGTAATTTTAATTTATTGATACATAATAATAAGAAAAAGACAATTTTTCAAAAAAACAATTTATATAAAACATTGAAAAATGGTAAAAATTAGTTTTTCTTACAACAAAGAATTTTATATAACTAAATAGATTTAATATTTCAAATTAATATATATATATATTAGGATATAATCCTGTTTTTATTCTTAAGAATTAAAAATTAATTAGGTTTTTTAAAAAACATTCATAAGATAAAATGAAAATTTAAAAACTAGAAAAAACATTATACAAAATTACAATAATCTTGTTTAAAACATGTTTTTAATGAGTGTAATAGGATTTATAATACAAATTCAACCCCACAATCCATTATTTCTCACTTATTGAAACAACTACCCATTAATAGTGTTGTGCCATTATTTAAAAATATCTAGTGATCATAGGAGTACATATTTCATCACATATAATTTTAGATTACTTCCATCCTTTAAAAGTTATAAATCCCACTAAAAATTTACATAAAAAACTATCCAATTTTTCTATCATAGGATTTCAATTCACTGAAAAAATCCCTAGGTCATCATAAGATATCCTAATATGTTATTTGACAAGATGTCTTTCATAAGAAAGTTCAAGGTCCCCATGTTAGTATTACATCATAATTATCATCTTATTTTTAATATTCATCTTCCACAACATTTCTTGAATTAGTAATATAATGAACTAAATATCTTTTTAATACTTAACTATTTTTATATTAATGGGGAAACCATATATTTTTTATTCCATCCATAAATTAAAATAGATCCATTACGATCATGGGATTTTATAGACTACAACTTCCATGAGTTCCATGCTCTATTCACCATCAATAATAAACATATATGAAGTTAAAAATATATTAATTGTAAAATAATGTACATGAAACAATTAATATTTCATAAATATGATTTTGGGTTTTGTATTGGTGATATTAATAATAATTAATCAATGTAAACTTACCCACACAAAACAAACATATCAGGGTATCTTTCATAATTTAACATAATTTTATAAAAACCAATATAAATATATAAATTTTATCTAATAAAATAATAAATATTTTTAAAACTAGTAAATAATTAAATTTTGAAGACATTATATAACACCAACAACAATGGTACACATACCAAATGAGTTATAAGAAAATTACCAATCCACCTCATATAACAAACATAAGAAAAAACAATATTATAAATAAATATAATATGACAATAAAAGTTCATAATAAATTAAATACATATTAAAATCATAATAATTAAGGTTTGTTATGACTTAAGTTTAATATTCATGATTTTTGGAACAAGAAAAGATCGAATAATGATCACGATAAGGGTTTCATGTCTCAAATTTTCAACCCATGAGACATATTTTATATTATACACACTTTATTATTTTGAATTATTTTTCTATTATGAATTGAATACATTTAATAATGATACTAAAAATATTTATATTATTTAATGTTTCATTTGATATAATATCCTTTAATGGGTTTTGACTCAAAATATTCCATGGTTGTAAGGGTTTGTGTAACATATATTTATTTCATTGAGAAATAATATTTTTTTATTGATCTTGTTCCATGATTGATGTATTATAAAAAATGAATATTTTTTATTTTATATCTCTTTATTTTTATGTGTTCTATTATTTCTCCATATAACATCATTGTAAAATGCTTATTATCACAATGATTAAGTTACTTATGAGGAATTCTATGTCTCAAATTTCAATTCATTGAGGAAAGTTTGTGTCATAAATTTTTTCTATTATAAGGTTTAATTAAATATTAATTAATATTTTATGTCATGATTCTATTATTATTAATTAAATTTAATGTCCCACTTTAAATTTTATCCATTAATGTATTTTTATTCAAGTGATTCTCAAGGTAGATGTGTTATTTGTTATTTCTTCAAATTCCATGGGGTGTTTTTGATATTGAGTGACATATTTGCATTCATATAGATTACTCAATATCCAATTTCCATAGTTTACGAATAATATAATTAACATTAAATTATTTAATTTCATGGTATACTGATCTTTTTCTCTGGAATTTTTCAGTAAAATGATCGTAAGAGTTTTTTACATCTCAAAATTTCTTCATTAAGATACCATTGGAAATCACAACTTGTTTCCAGTTTATAGTGAATATATTTGTATTGGATTAACATATACATAGTATTTTTCAATTTTATTTTGGGTTTTTTAATCAAATAGAGACACATCATTGGGTTTTTATTTGGATATCATCCTATATTGCATTTAAACTCTTTCATGAAATTCCTCCTATATATAGACACTATATATTCCATTCATTTGATTTAATTATCTTCACATAGATTTTATATATTTATTTAATGGTTAAATTCATGACATAACTGTAAACCATTTATTTATAAGGTGGTAGTTATGTTATTGAAAAATATATTTCTAGTTTTTCATTGGGGAGATATTGAAAATATGTATACGTAATATTTAATAATGGATGTGTATTGATTAATAAAGAATATTTTTTATGTATTGAATATTTTAGTCATTCCATTATATGATGAAATCATTAGAATAAATTTGTTATTTGTGTATCACAATATAAGTAACTCCTAGATTCAATGATTGGACCCATGAGATAAAACTATCATGGAAATTTTGGTATATAACAACCCATAAAAGAAAATTTATTAAAAAAGGACCTTGAATGCTAGGAAAAAATGTCTATTATCATGATTTATTTTAATATGGCCTGAAATTAATTATCCATTATAATGAACTTAAACCTTGAATATTTGTTTTATTATACATGTGATATATTTATTTTCAGTTTAATCGATGGATATAATTTGTTTTCAATTTGATTTTATTATTGAATTATTTTTTATCGTATATTAATTTTATATAATAATTTCTATATTATTAAAATTTATTATATTAAAATATTCTCAATTATCATAACCCTATAGATTATTTTAGCTCAACACTTATTATTTTATCACTTACCCATGATATTATAAATTATTTTACAACTTAAATATCTAGTTAAAAATTTCTTCTGGGTAGAATTTGTTGGATATATTGTATATGTTTCATGGATTATTAATTTTATTATGTAGTAAAAAATATAACCATATGTTTTTAAAGATATGTTCTTTATGAGTTTATGATGTTACTTTACTAAATAAATCATTATAACTAAAATGCTAGGAGAATTTTTGTAATGTAATATTTTCTTTATGACAAATAATGATATTATATTTATAAACCATAATATAAAGATGTTATAAAATTTATTTTTTAAAGTATGTGTTTTATTAAATAGATATAGGATTGTGTGTTTGGGACACTGTAGTTCATATTAATGATGGTTTTAGATTAATTTTAATAACATTATATTATCAATTGATGATGTAAATGTCATTAGGTTTTAATAAGTTATGGTTGGTACTAATTTTAGTGGTATAGATAGTCCTTTATGATAGTGGAGTTAATATTGAGTATTTTAGGATTT
The DNA here is from genome assembly GCA_963277665.1 of Viscum album. Classification (NCBI taxonomy): domain Eukaryota; kingdom Viridiplantae; phylum Streptophyta; class Magnoliopsida; order Santalales; family Viscaceae; genus Viscum; species Viscum album. The sequence continues at coordinate 1,283,181,918 of OY728153.1, forward strand.
AATATAAAAATAAATTATAAAAAAACCTAGTGGTAAGTCTATGGTATATGTCTACACATATGATAATTTCATGGTGATTTGGAAAAGTGGAGGTATATGATTTTCTTTGAAATTATATCATTTTATGGATAACATAAAATATATGTGGATTTAAAAAATAAGTACCTATGGTTAATCTCCTAAACATTCATATTTGGGTTTCAAATCAATCTTAAATCTAATGTGGGATTAGTGAAAACATATATTCCCACATATCTAGCATCTCTTGTGGGATTTTTTTTGATAAAAATAATAAAATTACAAAAATTTATTTTGATTTTATTATTTTATAAATTTTGGTAAGGATTATGAAATATAACAACTTATAAATTATATATTAAAAGAAGTCTATATTAGGAATAATTTAAATGTATGAAGTTATTTAAAAGATTAAGCCATTTTGAATTTGAATATTTTGTGCAATTGTATGAAAATAATTTTATTATAGTGTGAATTGGTCATCACTCATGTAAAGATACTAAAAATTATATTTTTATTTTGAGAAAACTTTTAAAAAAAATTGAGAATCCATACTATACAATATACAAAAATAAAAATACCATAAGAGATAACCAAACTACTGAAATCTAATTTAATTTAGTTTCAAACTCTATTCCTAAATAAATTCAAATGGAGACCATTTACATCTAAGGCCAAATAATACTTGGTAAGGTCTTCAAACAAGTAGGCCATCTTGTCCCATGTCTTAATGTAATCCTCCAATATAATCTTTTTTTTCATTGAAACTTCTAATTACGATGTGATATTTCTTGTCAATCCACTATGACTATACATTATTAGTCTCCACTCGAAGAAGTCTCTTATACTTCTTAGATGTATCCTCTTTAGATCCAATAATCAAAACAATTTCCTCCAACATTTATTCCTCAGAATGAATAATAATTTCCCATATCTCCCCATTTCCAACAACCTCAAGCTATCCAATGTCCTCACTAGGAGGTGGGATCAGCACTATCGAGACGTCATGTGTTTGCTTTAAATCCTCTAATAAAACTCTTTCATACTCATGTTCCTTATGGTCACCAAAAACATGCAAGTTATTACTAATAACCTTGGGATCACAATAAATCACATTTTTCTTCACCTTTTTGGAGGATCTGGTCTCTATAGGTCAAGTTAATTATGAATAGTCCTTACAACCCTTCTAATTATATCTTTTAATAGAGATAAACCCCCTGAGTCATGATTCCCTCATTGAACATTCCTTCTCCTAAGACTGGGTAACCCTCTTCACTTAATTTCAATTTCACTATATTGTAAAAAAATATAAGATCTATCACTATACTCTTCCATTTGAAGTCCCTGATCATTATTCAGGTTCTCTACCCAAGCTGTATCATGATCCTGATTCTCCCATTCACTAGATAAACCTTCAAATCGGTTAATAACCTGATATCTTGAATGTTATTTAGCTTGATGTGCACCCTCCCCCTGTAGTCTGTAATTCCTTACCATTGACACAATTCTCTTCACCCTCCCCTTCCTCATAAGAAATATTTTCATGACCATGTTTCCCTGGCCTCATCAATCGAGACACCTCACTTATAGCGCACACATTCTCCACAAAAGTTGCTACCATGGGAGCTCTGGTGTTCTGCTAAAAAATTCCTAAATTTCACACCCCTTAAAAACTCCAAACATTGGAATACCTTTCTACATTAGGTCACACCGTAGTATTCCAAATACATTCACAATTGTGAGATTATGATTCCCCAGGAAACCATTATCTAGTGGAGAATCTTCGGTGGATTCTCCACATAGAACCATAATCTTCAGAGAAAAATCTGAAGATTCACCAGATGGGGCCTACCCTTTTAGACCATTATCCCTAACCACAATAGTACCCATCTCCAACACTGATACCTCCCTTTGATGACTAACCCTGAGCTCTAAATGGCACATTGACAACTAATAACCCATTTTCTTACAAACCAAACATAAATCCACACATGATTTGAAGACAACTGCTTGCTTATACTAAAATTCTTTTTCAACCTCAATCCAAAAAAAATCAACCGACATCCCTGAAACATCGATTTCAGCCCATATTCGAGGAGACATTGGGTGACCGATTGTGCTATTTCTACTATCAGATCAACAAAAATTACCAATCATATTACCTAGCATCCAGATTATCGAAGGGTTTCAAAACATAAGAGGATTCTCCATTAAACGGACCCAGATCACTGTTATTGGATAATCATTATTCATTTGGAAAACATAGGACTACTGAAAAGGAATGAAACAAGATCCATTGCATTCACTGGGTGCTTTGGACCAGGCTTTGGTCAAATCCGACTCCGAAGAAAAATGAACCGTAATATGCATGCTATTGAGAATCCAAAATATTTCTTGATCATATAAACCCCAAGCATCAAATACAAACCATTGAAATAATTCCACCAAAGGTCTCTGTTTATTGAACCGAGAGACCAAGGTCAAATTCAGAATGGAAAATCATTGGGGAACTCAGAAGATGAAATCGAGATCTGTGGGTGACCTTCAAATAGATTTGTGACTTTAGGGAGAAGTGAAATCGAAGGAAAAGGATGAAGGGAATCATGATAGGATAAGGGAATTAAAGAGCACCAAATGATGGGGGGGGGGGTTCCCATCATCACCTAGGTCAAAGAGGCTGGGGAGTGGAGACAACATCCCGATGGCTTGTAAGAACCCAGATCATTTTTTCAGGTATGTTTTTATGTCTTCATTTTAGAGAAAAAGATGAGTTTCATGAAATTTTTGAATTACATGCCACGTACTTTATGAGTACATGCCATGTACTCGGTTATCGCTAGAAGCTGTTTGATGGTCGTGTAAGGGCCGCACACACAACCGTGTATGGTGACTTGGGGACCACCTAAAGTGGATTATGAAAAATTAAAGTACACACCGTGTACTTTTAAATTACATGCCATGTATTTTATTTTTTTCATTTAATGTACTGGGGTCATGTCTAATCGCTAGAACTGCCTACTTCTATGTCTGGTTTATTCGAGAGAACCTATACAGCCGTGAATATTCTTCGAGCCCCTGAGCAAGCGTCCGTTCTCTGAATCGACTGTTGTCGATTGCATTGGGATCGCCTCGGTAAACTATTCCTTCTTCTTGAGCTTCATTTCATGATTCCTTATCTTTCTCAAGTTATCGTCAGTTGAGCAATTTAAATTTTTTTATAGATCTACAATGCTCTTGGGTGATTAAAGGCTTGAGGGTCACTTATCGATCCTACAACACCGAGGTAAGTGCTTTGGGCCTTTCGGTCAAAATACATTGGATTATATGTTCAAAATTTCCCAATACCCTTGAATGAGGTATTCCATATTATTGTTTTAGCCCTGTTAATTTCCCTATATGCTTTTATGCTTGAGTAAAGGTAAATGTAATGTGAATAGGGTCAATTATTATGTTATGAAGGTTTTTTCCATGTTGCTTGTTTTGACCATTTGGTCTAGTTTACCTGTTAGGATGCTATTTACATTCCTTTCCATGTATTGTTAGAATGGAGTGATTATTATCTATCTTGCGGTTATGTTGTAGACTGGTTAGGAAAGTAGTTATTGAAGTTTAATATGGCTGATATGCATTACTAGGCTTGTTTGACTTACTCAGGGTCATGTGAACCTAGTGTAGTGAACCATAGGGAGAATAAACGTAAGGTATTATCCTGAGCGTCTGTTATTTAATCACACTATGAGACCATAGGGGGGATTAACATTGAGTGCTTACTCAGAGGGTCTATAGTCACGTTATGAGGCCACATGGAGAATTTACGTTGAGTGATTCTTTAGAGTGCCTGTAGTTTATGTTAAAAGACTATAGGGGGAATTGACGGTGAGTAAATCCTTAGAGATTGTTTAATAATACTTGGCTATAAGGGGAATTGACGTTGAGTTATTTCTTAGAGTGCCTTTACAAAATCTGAACTAGAGGGGTTAGAATGTGTGTATTTCCTAGAGGGTTTCCTATGTTTCTAGGTAGGACCAGAAGGGGATAGGCTATGAGTGCATCCTAGAGGGTTACCAGTTTGTAATTATCTATTTACTTGCAATGTAAAATTGAATGCTTTGAAATTGGAGAATTGTTTACTACTGAGTACTCCTTTTTTGCTGCTTCTTTTTTATTTTCTGCCTTCCATTTATATTCACTAAATGTTAGGCACAAATATATTTGTGGTTGCCCACTGGGATTAGTCTCACACCATTTTTGGGTCATGATTTTGGGACCAAAAAGTTTACATAGCTGCAGGTATAGATCAGGGAATGTGCCCTTCTACTTCTGGTACTTGACTACTTGGAGCTGGAGAGAATGGGACCAAGCTTTTGCTTACAATTATGTGGATCTATTTACTGTTTTCTTTGTACTTGAGTTTTGTACTGAATTGCAGCATTGTGATTTTTTTGGATGCTTTCCTAGATGTGTGTACCATGAATCATTTATATATATGTGCTCCAATTTTTTATTTCTCCAAAATTCCATTTTTTATTGTTCTTTGACATTATTACTTCTTTCTCTATTGTTTTTGGTTTCTATTCTACTATGTTACTCTGCCTATAAGGGTATAGTTTCCCCACTATCACACCCAAGGCCCTTGCCACTAGTCGACAGTCTCTAGCGTTAGGGTAAATGCGCTTGATGACATGTGACCAACCATGTATGGTGCACCTCTGGGTGGCTTCCAAAACTAGGATGTAACAAAGTGGAATCAAAGGAATTATTTTCTCTTGACATACTATTTGGAGCCTATTGATATGGATAAGAAGGAATAGGTACTTGGTAGCAAGCTGTACCTGGGAGTAGCAAACCCATGTGTAGGGAAAATTCAATCTACCTTTTTTACTGCAATTTTCTGGTTTTTCATTTATTACTGTTGAATAAATTTCACCTTGAGTGATTTCCATGTTTTTTCTGTTATTGTTGATGGTATTGGTGTTCTATTTATGTTGCAACCTGATGAGATGAGGGTATGCCATCTCATGCATCATATAGGAACTTGCTAGGGATCAGATGTCATGCATTCTTACCAGGCCAAATAGGGTGAATTAGTAATTGCATGTTGTTGTGATTGGTGTAGTGATAAATATGCATGTTATTGTGATAGATTCTTTGATAAAAATACCTTCTATTTGATAAGGTATTTGTTGTGTAAGGTTTTGTTGGAATGAATGCCAAACATTGGTTACTGAGGTGTTATGGGCCCTCATGGATCATAATTTGGTGTATCATTGATCTATTGTGTTTGTTTATGACATGTATAAGATACCAAGCATTGATTTGCGGGGAGTATGAGCCCACACAGATCAGAATTAGGCACTTAACGGTTCATTTTAGTGTTTTTTGGGCTCCAAAGTAGTTTTTGAGTCTTACTATCTAGAAAAACCCAGAATACACTCTGTGTATTATTCAATACATACCATGTGTTCTTCTGTTTGAGATGAAATTTTTTTCTTAAGTACACATCATGTACTATACAATACACACATTGTAGTCTCTCACCGTGTCTTAGACTGTGTGGGAAGAGACACGGGGTTTGAAAATCTTTGGTAGGGAATGTTGTGTACCTGATGTTCATGCAGTGTTGTAGAACCGTCTAACTGTCCATGTCGCAAACAACATGGGTCGATTGAGACTTCTCTTATACACACCATGTTAGTCCTAAACAAGCAATGTGGTTTAATCCCTAGAATCTGGTCGTGTCACTAACAACATGGGTTGGTGAAATCTTCTTAGTACACGTCATGTCCATCTAGAACATGTTGTGTAGTGTAAGACTTGTATCTGGCCGTGTCACAAACAACACGGGTCAGTGATGCTCATCAAGTACACACCGTGTTTTCCACTAACATGTTGTGTGGTCATGTTCTAGGAGAGTCGTGTGGCATAGCCGTGTAGAGTAACTTGGGTAGGGGAAGAGGATTCAAGTACACTCCATGTGTTAGGACAACACACCGTGTGTATGGGGTGTTGCATGACTAGATTTGGTAGAAGTACATGCCCATTTGAATGGCTTAAAGGAACACACCATGTAGTTTAATATACATTCCGTGTATCCGTGTTTTGAAAAAAAACTTGAATTGTTTATTTATCTTGTTCCCTACTTCGCTTCTAGTTTTCAGTCCTTTATAATCTTATTCTAAGGTGTGCGCTTGAACTTGTAGAGTCATGCCACCAAGATGTCCTCTAGTTTTACCCTAGTTATAGGGAAACAATCAGACACCAGACAAGACTGATCAAGGACTTCCAGTAGATCATCCAGTTGTGCCAGTCCTGGCACCAGCCTTCATTTCAAACACAAGTGCCGAAGCATAGTTCTGAGAGGGCTTCATGAGGTTCATGCATACCGTCCAAGGAGTACCACATCATGTCCCTTCTATGGAATAATTGATGCGGGTTTTCCAGCAGCAGAATCCTTCCACCTTTATAGGGGATAGAGGACCTTAGGCTGCAGAGTCATGGTTAGAATCCATGATGACAATTTTTGAGCATCTAGAGACTCCTTCAGATAGGAGGGTGAAGCTCTTTACATATATGCTTCGGGATTCCACCAAGAGATGGTGGGATGTGATCTATCAGGTAGGACACTAGTAGGATATGGCTTGGGAGGAGCTTCAGCATACATTCTATGATTACTTCTACCTGAAGACATTGAGGGATGATCGAGCCCAAGAGTTCATGAATTTGGAGCAGGGTACTCTTTCTATTATGGAGTATTCATCTCATTTCACTGAGTTGCAGTGCTTTACACCCATTCTGGGGTGAGATGGGTTGATCCTGGGATGGATTCTTGAAGATGGTCTCAGGCAGGAGATTCAGGCCCAAGTGAACATCTTCATGTTGACCTCGATATCTTCTATCGTCAACCAAGAACTGATCACAGAGCGTAACCTGATGGATTCTAGAGGAATGACCCAGGGTAGTTCAATATCCAAAGTTAGTGCTTTATCGGTTGATAGCAGGAAGCTCCACAGGGAGACTAGTCATGGAGATCCGAGTAGACGGGATGCACCATCAGGTATCCGTGTGGTATGCTACCAATGTGGGAAGGATGAGCATATGATCCCACATTTCCCGAGATACCCAGTGGAGTGCCGATATTGTGGAAATATGGGTCACCTTCAATGTTTTTGTCATATCATTTCACCAGAAAATGGTGCTAGGGGTTCTCCTATGACTCCACGTTAAGGAGAAGTGCCCCCAGTTTCTCATCAGACTGGGAACTAGAGTTCTTCTGGTTGTTCAGGCCGAGGTGGAGGTCGCTGCTGTTGTAGTCAGTCACTAGGATTTTAGCGACAACAGGGCAGATCATCTTAGGGTGGTCAGGCATGGTCATTGGGACCTGGTGCAGGTCATACATTTGTAGTGGAGCAGACCCAATAGGAATAGGATCCCATACCCTCTATAGTTAGAGGTATGATTTTTTGCCTCATTTTTAGATTCTTCTCTTTTCAATACAGGGGCTTCCCATAGCTTTAAATGTGTTGCTATTGTGGAGAGACTTAGGCTCTATATCTTTAATTATACTGATGTCTTGACATTAGACACTCTGTTGGGGATAATAACGGCTAGTGTACGTCAGTGAAAGGAGTTCCCTCTAGAGGTTGGTGGGTGTCACTTCTTATGGTACCTTTATTTCCTGGGGATGACTGTCTATGATTTCATTCTTGGAATGGACTAGTTAGTTACCTTCTAGGAATATGTCGATTTCTATTGTCGTAGGATGAGCTTCACATCACTAAAGGGAAGATCGGTTCTTCATAAGGGTGAATGTTATGTCCATGAAAATCGAGAAGGCCCCGAGCATCAGGGGTTGAGAGGAGTTACAACCTAGATTTCTAGTCATTATCTGGATGACCAAGGGAATTCTCATATGGAATTTCCTCCTATGGTAGATTGTTTCAGGGATGTCTTCCTAGATGAATTTTCAGGTTTTCCTCCAGAGTAAGAGGTATAATTTTCTATTGAGCTCGTTCCAGGAGTGGCACCGATGTCCATTCCTCATTAAAGTATGGCTACACTAGAGTTTCAGGAGCTCAGGAAACAATTGGAGGAGTTGTAGGAAAAGATTTTTATCAGACCCAATACATCTCTTTAGGGTTATCCAATCTTGTTTGCGAAGAAGGAGGATGGTACCCTATATCTTTTTGTGGATTATCCGAATTTGAATTAGTTGACAGTCAATAACCGATATCCCTTTCCAAGGATTGATGATCTGTTTGATCAGCTTCAAGGAGCCCGAGCGTTGTCAAAGATTGACTCGAGGTCCAGTTATCATCAGTTGCGTATTAGACAATCTGATGTATTCTCACACTCGAAATGACCATGTTACCCATATTGATATCTTTTTTAGTACACTGAAAGAGAATCAGGTATATGTTAAGCTCCCAAAATTCCACTTTAGGATGGACCAAATTCAATTATTGGGTCATGTTATCTCGAAGGCTGGAGTATCAGTAGACCTATAGAATGTGATAGCATTAGTTTCCTGGGAGCAATCGGAGAACATATTTGAGTTACATAGTTTTATAGGGATGGATGGATACAACAGATGTTTCATACAAAACATTTCTTGCTTAGCAGCACCACTGATGGGCCTGAATAAGAAGCGTATAAATTTCTTGTGGTCAGATTCTTGTGAGTCATCCATTTAAGAGTTGAAAGGGAGGTTGACCTCAGCACCAATAATAGTTTTTCCAGAGCCGAGAAAGAGCAATAATGTGTATTTTGATACTTTAGGCATTATGAAAGGAGTTGTACTTATACATAAAGAAAAAGTCGTTGTGTACGTGTCTCAGCAGTTGAGGTCACATGAGAGGAATTACATGATGCCCGATCTTGAGTTGGATATAGTTTTTAATGCCTTATGTTGTTGGAGAAATTATCTTCTGCGAGAACATTTGGTGGTTGTCACAGACCACAGAAGTCTCAAGTATATTTTCACTCACTGTGACTTGAATATGAGACAGTAAAGGTTGGTTGAATACCATCAATATTTTGACTTTTCGCTTGCCTACATACTGAAAAAATGAAATGCTGTAGTTGATGTGTTGAGCAAGATGACTCATATACAGGTAGTTCATGAATCCAGTAGTGAGTGGAAGCTTATGGATCTGTTCTCTGAGATGCATTTAGAGGTGCACGACAGTCAGGGGTAGGTGTTTCATTCTTCTGTTTTTGTTACCTATACTCTTCTTGATCGATTGCGAATGAGGTGGCTATCATATTCTGAAGGCCTAGTTATATGGGAATGTGTGTCAAGATAGGACCCTATTCCTAGATAGACCATAGGTAATGATGAGATCTTGTGTTTTAATGGGTGCGTATGGGTGTCAGTAGACATATGCAAGGAGATGACGCGGGACTTTTACTCCTCAGTTTGGACAGTTCATCCTGCTGTCACAAAGATGTATCGTGATCTACACCGTCAGTATTGGTAGACCGGTATGAAGAGAGATGTTGATGGTTTCTTTATAAGGTGTTATACCTGTCAACAGGTGAAGGCAGAGTAGCAGCAACCAGTATGCCTTTTTTAGCAGTTACCCATTCCCACGTGGAAATGGAATGATGTCGTGATGGATTTCTTGATAGGTTTGATGAGGTCTCCACGAGGGAATGATTCATTTTGGGTGGTCATTGATAGACTCACGAAGGTTTCTCACTTCTTGCTGATCAAGGATACCTTCAGTGTTGATAAGAATTGAAGGTTTTACATCTAAGAGATTGTATATTTACAAGGGGTTCCACACTCCATTGTCTTAGACATGGTTTCACGTTTTACTTCTCTGGTTTGATAGGGATTGTAGAAGGTATTGGGTACACAAGTACTTATGAGTACATCATACCACCCATAGGGAGATAGCCAGTCCGAGCGTACGATTCAGGTGCTTGGGAACATAATTTGTGCATGAATCCTAGATTTTGAAGGTTCTTGTGAGAAGTACAAACCTATTGTGGAGTTTTCCTACAACAATAGTTTTCAACGAACTATTCATATGGCCCCTAATGACGATTTGTATGGTAGGAAATGACGATCACCATTAAGTTGGCTGTTGGTAGGAGAGGCAGCTATGTTGGGACCTCGTCTTGTCTAGGAGACCACATAACTTATAGAGTTGATTCCGAAGAGGATGACTACTATGCAATCTGGACAAAAGTCTTATGTTGATCAGCGGAGATGAACACTATATTTAGAGGTCGAGGATCAGGTTTTATAGTGTGTCACACCGAGATTGGGGCACAAGAGGATTAAGATACAGGGTAATCTTTCACCGAGGTATGTCGAACCATTTGAGGTGTTGGAGAGAGCTGGGCCAGTTGCCTATAGATTGTAGTTACCTTAGATGTATCAGGCTATGCATGATATCTTCCATGTTTCTCACCTCTAACGTAACTTCTCAAACCCATATCATGTATTCCAACTCGAGGAGGTTGAGTTGGAAGTGGATTCATCTATTGAGGATCATCCTATCCGGATTATCAATCAATGTATGAAGGTTCTCTATGGTCGTTCTGTTCATCTGGTACGAGTGTTGTGGCAGCACAAGCGAGTACATGGTGAGACCTGGGAGGGGGAGACCAATGTATGATGGTAGTGGCAAGATCTTTTTGAGGATTCTACTTCTACTCCACTAATGTGTCCTTAAAAACACATGTTTTGCCACATCCTTTTTAATTAATTTTTATTAATTTAATTTATTATTTTAACACTTTTTAATAAATAATGACACTTATGTAATTTTATCACTAAATTTATTAATTTATCAATTTTTATAATTAATAGTGTATTTTAAGTCTTAATATATTTAATTTATTTGTTACTTTAATTTTATAGACTAATAATTGTTCACTTATATTGTTGTTTTTTTGCATAGTTAATAATTTAACATTAAATAATTAACTAGTTTGTTTTTTGCACATTAAATATGTAGTCTAAATATGACATTGCATGTAATAAATAATTAATTTAATTTAACCTGATTAGTAGATGTATATCAATAATTCATTAATTAAAATAAAAGATTATAGACCTACATCAATTATTTAGTCTCTTTAAATTTTTTTCATTAATTAACATAATGGTTTAATAATATAATAATTATCTTTCTACCTTAAATTAATTTAATTTTATTTAGTAACTATTTTTAACAATTTTACTTTGTCATATTAATGTTTAAATCTTATTTTAACTTTTAATAAGTTAGTTGCTTTTTAATTTTATTTTTGTTATAGTAATAATTTAAGTCTTGCGAATAGAAATTATTAATAATTTAATTTAAGTTTATTTGGTTATATAAGATTATTTAAATTTGAATTTGTTTTTATTTTAGTTTAAGTTTGTATTTATTACTTTGTTCATATTCTATTTATGTTTTAATTTAATTTATTCACTATGTTTATTTTGCAGGTTCACGGTGTCTCCACGCACCTCTTTAACTGTCTCACCATGTATTCCTTTACGGTGTCTCAGTTTTTCTACCATTTCTCTTTATCGGTCTCACCGTGACATTCCCCACGGACTCACCATTTCCAGGAGAAACAGTGGCACCGTTTCTTATTTTAAAACTGTCTCCCCGTGACCTCATTTTCACAGACTGACCGTGACACAACTTTCTCCACACACTATTTTAAAATGTTGTCACCGTGTGTTTCATTCACGGTGCCTCTGTGAAATCAGTTTCAATGACTCACCGTACCCTCCCTTTATCTTCACGGACAAACTATGCCCTTACCACCATAATACCATTTTACGTTCTCACCATAACTGCTACCGGTGTCTCCGTTTCAACACTTTCTTCACGGTCTGTCTGCGTGAGGTGCCACACACACATTTTAGAGGAGTCCGAGTCTCACCGCCTACTTATCATGCTCGAACCAGGGTGTCATATCTCATGAGTAAGGAGAATCTAATAAACATCAATTTGTAGGTTGAAAAATTGGGAATTTATGAAATGAAAACCAGATCTGTCTCTAGACACTGGTCTTGAGTTTGTTGGTCTTGAGATTCCACCGTAAAATTTTTGGATTCATCGCATCCTTCTATCGTGCATTTTAGAGATATGTGAGCCGAGGCCAGTTCTGGGGTGAAGCTGTTGCGTGTAGGAGATGAGCTTGGAAGAATCAGATTCCCTCGAGCTACTATTCTGAGAAGAGGGACTGTGCATGCTGGCCTTGGGAGGAGGAACCAGGTGACTCTGTGCCGTCACCTAAGGAGAAGTCGATGACGCCTGCAGGAGATCATCTGAGCTGGTGTTGATGATTTATTCCAGCAGCGCTGCAGTTTAGTAGAAGATCTAGAGAAGATTAAGAAATAATTTAAAAAGAAAACACATAAAATATTACATTAACAAAAATATAATTTAAAATGATAATAATAATTATAAAAAATCTTATGAATTAAATAATTAAAGTAATGAATAAATAATAAATACTAAATTATTAAGTTATAAAATAGAGTAAATAATATAATTAACATTAATAAAACTTTTATTTAACTTAAACTAATTTATTAAGAATATCTAAATTAATTTTAAATTAATTTAATGTGGCATACAAAATAAATATTTTCTAATAAAATTAAATACTTAATGGTAATTTATTTCGAACATAAATAAACTAATCTAATTTACATAATTTAGTAAATAATTTATAAATAACAATGAACATTTAAATTAACATTGATAACTTTAATTAATACGAATTAATAAATTTATCAAAAAAATCTTCTAACATATTTAACTAACTAATGAACTTAGTTATTAATATATTTCCTTCTCATTTTTTTAATGTTCTATGTGTTTTTCTTTTGTAGGTTCATACGGGAAGTGAGTTCCTCTCCAGATTCGTCTAACTAATTAACCGAGAGTTAGTTAAGAGGGTTTTTTTCTAGCGCGACGTGCCTGTCATTAAAAAAACGCACGTGTGCGGTGTGATAGTGAAGGATACATAATGTCAGTGGAAAGCAAGCGGTGACATGTAATAGGTGACTGTGGTTACAAAAATAGAGCAGCAATAGAATTCACGGGGGAACTCTCATTCACATTCCACACCACACATAGGAGATAAAAACGCCGGGGAGACACGAAAAGTAGTATCGGTGATAGAAGTTTGCTGGAGCAATGCAGCAGTACACAGTCTTCATCTTCATAGGGAGGAACTCTCTCTATTCCTCTGTTTTTGATATGTTTTACATAGTACTTTATACTGATATATTGTTAATGATCTTATTTTAATGTCAATTGTTCGAGAATTTGGAGTTTTATTGGGTTAAACTTTTATCTTCTTCAATTAATTTGTTTAATGAGAATCTGATTCTTTCGGAGAGATTGAATCTGGTTCTTAAACATTAAAATAGAATTTACAACTTTAAGAACGTAATTCTAAATTGATGATCTTTTGTTGAGATCGATCATCGAGACATTTCATCAAACATTCAAATTCAAACTTCAGAAACTTTGGGCGAGATAGCTTTCTGATGTCATCTTAAAATCAAATTGTTTTATGTGGTTGTTGAAGCAGTGAACTTCGAGAGCTATAATACAGAGTGTTAATTCTTCTAGAAAGGAAGGATTAACAACTCATTTTTAAGGTGTGAATTTAATCAAATTAGGATCATTCAATTATGCCAGTAAGGTTCAAATATCTCTATCAAACTTTTGATCTACCCTCAGCACTCCTGTTTCCTTCTTTTGTTATTTTTTAGTTTTCACTGTTTCTTTCTTGCTGTGTCATTTCCAGTAAAGGTGATACGAAATTTCCAAAAATTGTTTCTTACTATTTTTTTAAAAATAAAAATAAAAAAATGAAAAGTAAAAAATATGTCTCACTTCACTGCTAACAACAGTGGAGTTTAATAAAATTAAAACCTTAGAAATCACTCGTCTGCCTTCTCTGTGGATCGACCATGCACCACTTTGCTAGTTTAGGTTAATAAATGTAATTTTGAGGGTTGTGACGACCTACAGACTCTTCAAAATATGGTTCCATTGTCGGGGAAGGCACACATTAAGAGTCTAGGGTTTGAAATATATAAAAAAAACTAAAAAAACACTAAAAAAACATAAAAAAATCACTAAAGAAACTATGAATTTGAATTTTCTGCTTAACTCAAATTATAAAGAAGTTATGTTTGAATTTTTTTGTGTGTTTGGTCTAAAACATTTTAAAAAAATGGAACATCTTCATAATTTAAATCAACCTGGACATTACTGTGTTTCTTTTAGAGATTATGGACATACTACTTGGCAGTGTGTCTATAACCAGCCACATCAGACTTCTTTCATTGAAGAAAATGAAAAACATGAGTATAGTCCTGACACCCTAGCTAAAATTGAATTATTTGATTATAAACTCTATGCTAGGGTGGAACTAATTAACAATTTGTTAACTAAAACCCCTGAAATTCAACATAGAGATTCACAAGAGCAGGAAAAAAGACTTAAAAGGTTGGAAAATATACTCTTGGATTTACAACAAAGGGTTAAAGAACAAGAAGAATATGAAGAAAAATAAAAATAAAATGTCTTTATAATATTTTAAAATCAAATGGATGAAGAGAGTGACTGTGAGACTGGGCAACAACACTTTATTTCTGAAATGTTGTTGGATGATGAGGATGAGGGAATGACATTTGAAGAAAAACTAACTGACGAGTTCTCATTTCCCTATTCTAATAGTAATCACTATTCTGAATCATTGTGCAATGAAATTGAAGTTCGTGTTAGACAACTTGAGGAGAATTGTCTTAAATTGAACATTATGGAAACTGAATTTATTGATGCTGAATTGGACATTAATACTCTTGATTTAAACTTTTTGCAACACACTACACACATGGTTTTAGAAAGTGATCCTTTTGAATTTGAACTTGATAGAGAGGTTGAACACACACTGGAATTAGGAAGATTTCATTTGTTAGAAGTAGTAGATGTTCAATGTGAGTTATCAGATGAGGATATTTTGGAAGAGATTTATAGTATTGTTAAACTTGAATCTTTGAACAATGACAAAATAAATTCTCTTCCCTATCTGTCACTTACATCATCATCTGTCAAGGGTTCTAAGTCTTCTCATGTTACTGATAGTAGTCTAGAGGGAGAATTATAATTGAGTTCCATTGTACATGATTCTATTAAGCACTCTATTGAATATCTTCTTGAACCTATTGTTCAGTATTCCCCCATATGCACCCTTGAATGTGAATCTTTGAGTGTTGAAGTAGAGAGAAAAGCCATGAAAATAATTCCAAACCCTTTGAAGCGCCTAGTTCAGTGTTGTCCCATCATGTTAATTTAGATTTTGAAATGTATAAACTTATTCTGGAAGTAGACAGCACTATGCCCACAACTGTTAAATGGTGCTTCTTAGGGGTTAATTCATGCTATGAGAGTTTAGTTTTTTTTGTGCTATGTCTTTTTCCCCACAAATCTCATCTTTATGTTAAAAATAATTGGGCCAAACACATGTGGTGGTTCCTGTTAAGGAAACCACATCCACCTAGTGACTACAGTTAGTTTCTAGGTGAGTCTAGCTGGGGACTATAATCCTAGAGCTACTTCGGAGGAAACCCATGGTTTTCTATTTTGTTAATAAATAAAAATTGTGATTGAATAAAGTATAACTGAAGACTTAAAACTTATTTTTGCATGGGAGGCAATCCATGGTTCTCCTTTTATGTAAATAAACAAATTATAATTAAATAAAGTCTAACTGAAGACTTTAAATTCAGTGCTTCATCGGAGTCAACCCATGCTCCTTCTTTTGTGTTTACTTTTCCTTCTGTTCTTGTTTTACTTAGAATAAAGTGCTACTTTTCATTCTTATATATACTCTATCTCTGCTGGTTACTTTTTCCTGGTTTATATACTCCGTGTTTCAAGGGATGTTGCTGATTGTGTCAATAACAGGAGTGGAATTCCCATGCTGAAGGAGTAATGGAAATCTAGTCAGGGTAGTACCTTATTGTTAAATTCTGTTTCTTCTTTCTGCTCCTTAATGCTTTTCCAAAAATTTGTTGCATATATTGGAATAACATTCTGCTGCATTTCACTAAGTTTAATTGAAAAATTCTGCATGTGCCTCTTTGCTGAAAAAAATAAAATAATCTTCTCACTTCTTGAACTTAAGTTTGGGGGGGTGCATGTAGGCTGAAAAATCTTTTTTTGAATCTTCTTGTATCTTTGATTTTGAGTTGAATTGAAAATATATTCACTGGACATAAATGTTTATGCAAATACTTGGATATGAACCTGCTGATTGTTTATTTATTCTGGAAAATTATATTTTTGAACTACATTGGGACCCTTTATACATGTCATATATCTACTTAATTGGAAATCTGTTTTGAACTATAATTGATTAATTATTCATATCTATATTTAGAAGTCATCTTTGGGGACAATTTTGGGTGTTAAGTTTGGGGAAGGGGGTCAATTCTTGATTGTGATAAACTGTGCTTTAATGCAAGCCTATCAATTCCCACTGGAAATTCAAATTTTTTCTAAATAAATGGATAATTTTTTTTCAAAATTCTTGCGTAATTTTAGGCCTTACATTGTACTCAATTAGGTCTTGACTTAGCACAAGTTCTTTGCTGGTAGTTAAGTTGTGCACCGAATCTGAAATTGATGAGTTTGGATGACTGCTGAGTGATCTTGCTTAGTGGTATGATGGAAATTCGGTTTAGGTTATGAAAGTGATATGGGTTACATGTTTATAAAGTTATGGTCATAACATTTGGAACTGGACATTTGATTATGATTCTAGGGGCCTCTTTCATCTTTTAATTAGTAAATGAAATTTCATTAATGAGCCAATGTAAATGGATTTTATATAAATCTTTTGAAACTGGTGTTGTCTGGTTATTTGGGATCCCACGGTGAGTCTCTGAGACCCTAGATGCTGGGTGTGTTTCTGTTTACTATATGCCCTCTGTACACATTGAATAAGTGCATTGCACAGTGCTCATCACATGATACAATTCTTGGGAAAAAAATAAATTAAGTGTTTAGGGTAAAAAATGATCTCATTTAGGAGAGGGGAATGATGAATGCCAGATGAAGAAGGGATCAATTAGTTTATATGGGAATCACTTATGTTGTATCATTGAGGTGATTCAAAAAAAAATTATTTATTCTTTAAAACCTAAGAGACGAGTCAAAGTACATGGTTCCTCTATTTATATTCTAAATTCCACATAAATGTTACCTTTTGTCACCCTCAGACCGTGGTTTTAAGTCTGTATTGATGTTAGTCACTAATTATTACCACATATAAGGCACAACATCTTCATTACTTGATGATTTATAGTTTTCAAGACTACCAGTGAGTATTTGCTTAAGGCAAGGTTCATATGAGAAACTTATTTTCTAAAACCCTAGTGACATGTTACTGTCGTTTATTTCAAATTTCTGGTCATGTTACATTTTGAGTAGTATCATGAAAATCATACTTTTGTTTTCAAAGAATATAAAACATGAGATTGTTTGAGTACAAATAATGATCAAGTGTGGGGGAATTTGATGTGGATTTAAAAACACATGTTTTTCCACATCCTTTTTAATTAATTTTTATTAATTTAATTGCTTATTTTAACAATTTTTAATAAATAATGACACATATGTAATTTAATCACTAAATTTATTAATTTATCAATTTTCATAATTAATAGTGTATTTTGAGTCTTAAAATAATTAATTTATTTGTTACTTTAATTTTATAGACTAATACGTTTTCAATTAGATTGTTGTTTTTGTCTGAATAGTTAATAATTTAACATTAAATAATTAATTAGTTTGATTTTTGCACTTTAAATATGTAGTCTAAATCTAACATTGCATGTACTGAGAATTAATTTAATTTAACTTATGTAGTAGATGTATTTCAATAATTCATTAATTAAAATAAATGATTATAGACCCACTTCAATTATTTAGTCTCTTTAAATTTTATTTCATTAATTAACATAATGGTTTAATAATTTAATAATTATCTTTCTACCTTAAATTAATTTAATGTGATTTAGTAACTATTTTTAACAATTTAACTTTGTCGTATTAATGTTTAAATCTTATGTTAACTTTTAATAAGTTAGTTGCTTATTAGTTTTATTTTTAGTATAATACTAATGTAATTATTGCGAATAGAAATTATTAATAATTTAGTTTATGTTTATTTGGTTATAAAAGTTTATTTAAATTTGAATTTGTTTTAATTTAGTTTAAGTTTGTATTTATTACTTTGTTAATATTCTATTTAAGTTTTAATTTAATTTATTCACTCTATTTATTTTGCAGGTTCACGGTGTCTCCATGGACCTCTTTAATTGTCTCACCATGTATTCCTTTATGGTGTCTCAGTTTTTCTACTATTTCTATTTCACGGTCTCACCGTGACATTCCTCATGGACTCACCATTTCTTATTTTAAAATTGTCTCACCGTGACCTCATTTTCACGGACTCACCGTGACACACCTTACTCCACAAACTAGTTTAAAATTGGGTCACCATGTGTTTAATTCATGGTGCATTCGTGAACTCAGTTTCAAGGACTCACCGTACCCTCCCTTTATCTTCACGAACTCACTATGTCCTTACTACCATAATAGCATTTTACGATCTCACCGCAACTGCTACTGGTGTCTCCTTTTCCACACTTTCTTCACAGTCTGTCCGCGTGAGGGGCCACACACACATTTTAGAGGAGTCCGAGTCATTCCACCTACATACTGAGCTCGAACCAGGGTTTCATAGCTCATGAGTAAGGAGAATCTAATAACCATCAAGCTATAGGTTGAAATCTTGGGAATTTATGAAATGAAAACCAGATCTGTCGCTAGCCGCTGGTCTTGAGTTTGCTAGTCTTAAGAGTCAACCTTAAATTTTTTGGAGTCGTCGCATCCTTCTGTTGTACGCTGTAGTGAGAGGTGAGCTGAGACCAGCTCTGGGGAGAAGCTGTTGCGTGCTGGAGCCAAGCTCAGAAGAATCAGATGCTCTCGAGATACTGTTCTGAGAAGAGGGACTGTGCGTTCTGGCCTTGGGAGGAGGGACCAGGTGACTCTATGCCGTCACCTAAGGAGAAGCTGATACAACCTGCTGGAGATCGTCTGAGCTGGTGTCGATGAGTTCTTCTGGTCGTGCTGCAGTTCCAGAGAAGATTTGGAGAAGATTAACAAATAATTTAAAAATAAAACACATAAAATAATACATTAACACAAATATAATTTAAAATGATAACCATAATTATAAAAAATATTAAGAATTAAACAATTATAGTAATGAATAAATAATAAATACAAAAGTATTAATTAATAAAATAGAGTTAATAATATAATTAACATTAATAAAACTTTTATTTAACTTAAACTAATTTAATAAGAATAACTAAATTAATTTTAAATTAATTTAGTGTGGCATAATAAATATTTATTTTCTAATAAAATTTAATAATTAGTGGTAATTTATT
Organism: Viscum album; assembly: GCA_963277665.1. Taxonomy (NCBI): domain Eukaryota; kingdom Viridiplantae; phylum Streptophyta; class Magnoliopsida; order Santalales; family Viscaceae; genus Viscum; species Viscum album. Next base: position 1,283,201,434 of record OY728153.1, read on the forward strand.
TTGAACATAAATAAAATAATCTAATTTACATAATTTATTAAATAATTTATAAATAACAATAAACATTTAAATTAACCTTGATAACTTTAATTAATAATATTAATAACTTTTTCAAAAAAATATTTTAACATATTTAATTAACTAATGACCTTAGTTATTAATTTATTTCCTTGACATTTTATTAATGTTCTATGTGTTTTTCTTTTGTAGGTTCATACAGTAAGTGAGTCCCCATCCAGTTTCGTCTATCTAATTCCACGAGAGTTAGTTAAGATGGTTTTTCTAGAACGGCGTGCCTGTCATGAAAAAACGCACGTGTGTGGTGTGCTCGTGGGGGAAACATAATGTCGGTGGAAAGAAAGCGGAGACATGTAGTAGGTGACTGTGGTTACAAAAACAGAGCAGCAATAGAATTCACAGGGGAACTCTCATTCACATTCAACGCCACACATAGGAGAGAAAAACTCCCGGGAGACACGAAGAGTAGTACTAGTGATAGGAGTTGCAGGAGCAAAGCGGCAGTACACGATCTTCATCTTTAGAGGGAGGAACTCTCTCTATTCCACTGTTTTTATTTGTGTTACATTGTACTTTCTACTGATATATTTTTAGTGATATTAGATTAATTTCAATTGCTCGAGAATTTGGAGTTTTATTGGTTTAAAATTTTATCTTATTCAATTAATTTCTTTAATGAGAATCTGATTCTTTCGGCAAGATTGAATCTGGTTCATAAGCATTAAAATTGAATTTACACCTTTAAGAACATAATTCTAAACCAATGATCTTTTGGATAGATCGATCATCGAGACATTTCATCAAACATTCAAATTCAAACTTCAGAAACTATTGCCGAGATAGCTTTCTATTGCCATCTTAAAATCAAATTGATGTATGTGGTTGTTAAAGTGGCGAACGTCGATTGCTATAATACAGAGTGTTAATTCTTCTGGAAAGGAAGGATTAAAAACTCATCTTTAATGTGTGAATTTAATCAAATGAGGATCATTCATTTATGCCCGTAAGGTACAAATATCTCAAGAAAACTTTTGATCTACCCTCAGCACTCTTGTTTCCTTCTTTTGTTATTTTTTTTGGTTTTCACTGTTTCTTTCTTACTGTGTCATTTTTAGTATATGTGATATGAAATTTCCAAAAAAAAATTCTTACTGTTTTTTTAAATAGAAATAAAAAATAAAAAAATGAAAATAAAAAAATATGTCTCACTTCACTGCTGACAACAGTGGAGTTTAATAAAATTAAAACCTTAAAAATCACTTGTCCGCCTTCTCTGTGGATCGACCCTGCACCACTTTGCTATTATAGGTTAATAAATGCATTTTTAAGGGTCGTGTCAACCTACGGCCTCTTCATCCACCTTGCTTGAGAAATTCAGGGATGAATTTATTTAAGGGGGAAGTTTTTAAGAACCCATATCTCTTTTTTCAGGTATGTTTTTTTTCTGGTTATTTTTGAGAAAAAGGGGAGTTTTAAGAAATTCTAAAAGTAAAAGCCATGTACTATATGATTACATGATGTGTACTCGGTTACCACAGGAAGCCATTTGTTGGCCATGTAAGGGTCGCACACACGGTCATGTATGGTGACTTGGGGACCACCTAATGCGGAGTACAGAGAAGGAAAGTACACGCCATGTACTTCTAATGTACATGCCATGCATTTAATTTTTTTTTACTAAACGTACCTGGGTCGCGTATAATCACAAGAATGACTTACTTCTATTTCTGGTTCATCCGAGAGAAACCATACAGCTATGAATCTTCTTCGATCTCCTGGGCGATCATCTATTTTCCCAATTGATCATCGTTGATTACATTGGTATCACCTCAGTAAGCAATTCCTTCTACTTGAGCTTCATTTCCAGATTCCTCCTCTTTCTCATGTTATCTTCTATTGTGGGTTTTTAATGTTTTTGAATATCTATGGTGATCTAGGGAGATTCAAGGCTTGAGGTTCATTAGTATCGATCCTAATACACCGAGGTAGGTGGTTTGTTCCTTTCTGTCGAAATTGTTTGAGTTATATGTGCAAAATTTCCCAATACCCATGAACAGGGTATTGCACTTTTACTGTTTTAGCCCTGTTAATTGCTCTCTATGCTTGTATGCTTGATTAGTGGTAAATTTAATGTGAATAAGGTTAATTAATATGCTATGGAGGTTTTCCCCATGTTGATTGTTTTGACCATTTATTCTAGTTTTCTTGTTAGGATGCTATTTATTTTCCATGCCTAGTATTGTTAGGATAGAGTGATTATTATCTTTCAAGCTGTTATGTTGTAGACATTTTAGGCAAGTAGTTCTTGAGGTTTACATTGGTCGATGCACATTTATATGCTTGTTCGACTTACTTAGGTCTGTGAAGAACCTAGTGTAGTGGACCTTAGGGATAATATATGTAAGGGATTATCCAGAGCATCCGTTATTTTAGTAATGCTATGAGAACATAGGGGGGATTGACGTTGAGTTCTCCCTCAGAGGGTATATTGTTACGTTATGAGGCTATATGGGGAATAGACTATGAGTGCTTCCTTAGAGTGCCTATAGTTTATGTTAAAATACTATAGGGGTAATTGATGGTGAGTTCTTCCTTAAATATTATTTAATAATACTTGGCTATAAGGGGAATTGATGTCGAGTGCATCCTCAGAGAGCCTTTACAAAAGCTGAACTAGAGGGGTTAGACTGTGTGTACTTCCCATATGGTTTCTTGTGTTGCTAGGTAGGACCATAGGGGATATGTTGTGAGTGAATCCCAGAGGGTCACCTATTTTTTATTATCTGTTTACTTTAAATGTGGAATTGAATGCTTTGAAACTGTGGAATTGTTTACTACTGAGTACTCCTTCTTTGTTGCTTCTTTTTACATACTTCTTTCCATATATATTCACTGACTGTTAGGCACAAATCTTTTGGTGGATGACTACTAGGATTAGTCTCACACCCTCTTTGGTTCATGCTTTTTGGCCCAAACAAATTACATAGCTACAGGTATAGATTAGTGAAAGCACCCTTCCACTTTTGGTACTTGAATACTTGAAGCTGGAGAGCATGGGACCAAGCTTTATCATATGATGTTGTGGAGTTGTTTACTGTTTTCATTGTACTAGGGTTTTGTACTGTCTTTCAGCATTGTGATTTGATTGACTTCTTTCCTAGATGTATATACCATGCATCATTTATATATATGTGCTCTATGTTTTAATTTCTCCAGACTTACATTTTTTTATTGTTGTTTAATATTATTACTTCTTCCACTATTGTTATCGGTTTCTCTTCCACTGTGTTACTCTTCCAATGAGGGCATAGTTTCCCCACTATCACACCCAAATCCCTCACTGCTAGTCAAGTGTCTCTTGTGTTAGGGGAAATGCACTTGAGGCCATGTGACCAACTGGGTATGGGACGCCTTTGGGTGGCTTCTAGCACTGGGACGTTACATAGCTACTTCTAAGTCATCTAACATTGTGTCTAATTTTAGTAATAGATTAATATTTATGTATATACATTAATGATGTGAACCAATGAAAATTATGAGAATTCTCCCATTAGAAACATGATGAGATAATAACTACTGATAGAATCCTTATAAAAATGCCAACCCATCTATCAATAAATATCATTAACAACAAGAAAATATTTGAATTCCCTAACACACCAGTAGTGAGATGAAAAAATAATCAAATAATTTTAAATTATAATTATGATAAGAGAAATAATATTCCATTTCCTTTGTATAAAAAATGTGTGAAAAAACACTAAGGAGATCATCTCAAAGGAAGTAGATAATACTTCATTTGTGTAGAAGGATGTAAAAGTGAAACTTATTACCAAGGAAAATTATTGAAATTGGATAACATGATGGTTGGAAAAGATGTGTTTATTACATAGACATAGGATATTATGGAGGAAACATAATTTTAAATTATATAATGTGTTTTTATACCTTATATAATTCCTTGGAGAAATATTATTATTTGCTGAAAATTTGGATTGAGGGTATAAAATTTACTAGGGGAGAGAATCTAACACCATAATAATATGAATAATATATTATCCTATAAATCCTAATGAGATTAAAATTATTAGGAGCCCAAAACCCTAAAATTTATTATATAATAACTAAAAACATCTTCAAGAATTTCTTGGAGTTTTACAATGATAATATTTCTTTACACCCCTCATATCTACATCAAACAAAGGTGGACAAGTATATGGGTTCATAGAAGAGCACATTATGCTAATCTCCATGATATCACTCTTTAGCAGTGAATCTTCCATTTTATATCCATCCCATTAGTCATATGAGAGGTTAAAAGTTTTGTGCTTTAACTTATTGATACATTAATCAAGTAGAGTAGGATTCTCCAATGAACATTCTTGGTCCTCTCTTTGTAGGATTTGATAGAAATTTTAGAGCCAGATTCAAGTTATGGTAAGTAACATTTATGATGGCCTAATTTATATCCAAAAATTCAGACTCATATTGCATAATAATAAAAATATAATGTTTCATGTTTCCTTTCATGAAACCATGAAATGTGAAAAAATTTAGACAACCTTATTGTCTCAGACTTCTAGCATTTTCACAATCAACGTTCACTTTTATAAAAGAGAATATTAGGGGGAATACATTACAAATATTTATATTATAGTACTTTAATGGGCCTTCCCTATACCCCTAATAATATAATGATTTTTATATCATTAAAAATATTGTTCGTTTCATAAACTTGTACACCTGTTGCATCATGTATCTCCCTATGATGTTTTCTGTCTCCCACACAGAAGGTGAGAAAATGATTGTTAAAGTTTGTGGTATTGCTTGATGTCTACATAAATAAGAAAAAATAAAAAATTACACATTTAAATAGATTTTATACATTCCCAACCATATTTATTTTATGAATATCTACCGTGAGATTTTCGAGAGTCATGTTTGTTCAAATCCTGAGGTTAAACATGATTCCTATATAATCCACATATTATAAGAATATCCACAAACATAAAACATGTGTTTTGTGATCTATTAGGCCTTTAATCATATATATCATTCTAATTCAAGTGGATTCCATTCATTATTCAACTGACCATGTGTATATAGTCTATTTTTACATAGATTCCATAGAAGAATGAATCTTGAAGGTTTTATTTAAAGTACCTTAAATTTCATCAACCTTGATGGTGGCGTGAAAGAGGAAGAACATTCCATCCTATAGTAATATATTTTATTAAAATGACCATTTCGTTTGGGTTTACAAATAATTGTATCTGATTCAAGGAACGTATCCATATTTATTTCCATACCAACTTGGTAGTTCACAATCTGATCAGTTCTATTATTGATTTATAGTATCTCATTAATTTTCACTCGACTTCAACCCGAATGAATAATGAACATTTCTTTGAGTGGATTTTCTAACCTTGTATTCTTCTTGTAGTTGATATTACACTGTTTCCATATCACCCATTTTTAATTATAAAAAATTTCATTATAAGAGTGTTTGATAGAAGCCTATAAAAAATAAGAAAGATGATGAGTGTATAGATCAATAAGAACCCTTTTGAACCTTCTTTATATAATTTCAATAGAAGAGTCATTCGATATCAAGAGTTTCCACGTATCATTGTTATGAAGTTCTTCATTGAATATTATGAGATCTCTAATCACAAGGCCACCCATCTATATTCCCTTGATACATTCCTTTGAAGAAAATAGGTAAGAGTCCTTTCATTCCCCAAACTAGTCCATATAAAGTTATTAATAAAGGACTAACATTACATTATGATGCCTCTCAGCCATTTTTATAATGAGATAGAGTAAAAAAATCAAGGGAATCACTGATTTTGAATGTAAAACATAAGGTATTTGATAGCATGTAATAAACACAAATACAAACCCATATAAAAAAGATATATTATTTATCAATGAACATATAACCATATAATTTTCTGTCAAAAATTATGGTAACAATATTATAAAACATATATTGTAATAATATTTTTTTATTATTAGTATTAATGAATTGATAATATTCAGTTAATATTACTAAATATAAAATAGTAGACTTTTATTCTTGAAATAAATTCTAACATAGTTGGATTTATATAAATTTTACTTTAGGAAATTATGTATACTTTTTAGGATATATTATTCATATGAATAATGGATTAAATTGATATTATTTTTAATTAAATGTAAATAAGAAGAATAATAGATGAAATTTTAAAATATAATTTTCCTATGAAAAAATATATTTTTCGAATTTTTTATTTAAGAGATAAAATCAAAAAATTTATTATTATAATTTGGGTAAAACATAATTTTTCTTATTTATAATAATATTATTTTATAAATAATTGATTTTTATGTTAACACTGAATTGTTCATTTTCTAATAAATTTATATAGTTTATAGATATATCAAGAATAATGTATAAAATAAATAATTATAAAAAAACTTCCATGGCCTAATATTTTTATGATGTAATATTATTAATTAAAAAATATTTAATTTTAAAATAATATGATTAATATTTTATAGACATAATTAATATATTCCGAAAAAACTATTTTGGGGTATTCTTTTATTTAAATTTTATTTTTTTGTAAAATTGTTGTTTTTAAAGCATAAATATATCACATTTTTTATTATAATGTAATTTATATAATTAATTCTAAAAATATTGAATATCGTAACTTACACAAAAAAAATATAATTATAAAATATATTTTTTAAAACTATTCTTTTTTTGTTAAATGGATAAATACTAAAATAAATTTTTATTAAACATTAAAAATGTATCTAATAAAATATATTTCTTACAAGGAATAAAAATTTTCAAATAATTTAATATAATAGATTTTATTTTTATGAATAAAAAATTAACAACATAGTTAAAACATATTTAACTAGGTTGAAATGGAAATATATAAATTTAAATACAAAATCATAAATGACTTGAAATATGATTAAAACATGTGTGTAAATATTTGGTTGATATTTTATCCATCATAACTCACCCCACATTCCATTATTTTACCCTTTTGGAACTATTGACCCCTGAATAATATTCTTCTATTACTGAAAACTAATATTTGATCAAAAGACTGTAATTTTATTTACTTGTAAAAGGTAATCACTTTCACCATATAAACATAACTCCTAACCATAAATATTTATTTACAACCAATATAATATTCCAATAATTGGATTACCTTTCATGACCAAATTCCTTGGGTCAACATTACTTATCCCAATCCCTTTATTTCCATGGTGACTTTTAACAGAACCATCGAGATCCAAAAGTGAGAATTACATAATCCTTATGATTTTATTCTAAATATTATGTATAAACACATCAATATTAATAAATTAACATAAGTAGTAGAATTATATATTATTAATCTAATAAAAACCCCATATTTATTCCCTTCCACCGTCTAATAAAATCAATAGTATGTCAGTTTTATGATTGAGTGGACTATAACCTCAATGATGAGGTGTAATTTACTCTTCATATCACCTAAAATGGTTGACTTATAAAATTTATTTAATCTATAATCAGAATAATTATTAAGAAAGTAATAATATATAATGATAAAATTTTAATTTCAATTCGTGATATTAATAATAAATGATCATAGTAAACAAAAACACATAAAATGACCATGCTAGAGTACTATTCCTAATTTTTGTTCATTTTATACTACCATATAAGAGTATATAAATTTCATGCTAATATAATAATATAGGTTATTCAACCTAAAAATTCATGGAATTATGATGTTCTTTTACAACACCATTAACCATGGTCAACATACAAAATTTGTTAATTAAATATTTACCAAACCACATAAATTAACCAAAACAAACAAGATATATATTATTAACAAAAATGAAAAATTTTACATAGTAATTTAAATATAATGGAATAATTTTACATATATGTTTTATATTTAAATTATTTAAATTATTTATAATTTCATTGTTTATCCTAATTTTATTTTAAAAATTATTTGGAAAAATTCAGACACAAGGTGTTGAGAGGACATGCGATTCCGAGGTCCAGGGTGCATGGAATTATTGTTTGAAAAATATTAATTTTTTAATAAAAAGTGTCTGTGAATTTTCTGAAAATGGAAAATAACTTTTAAATAGGTTATCGAATCATAAATCCAAGGGTGTCATTGGGCTCCGAGTAGTGGCTTTATGCTAGGAGCAACTTAACATTAGTCTGTGGAGGTCATCTGTAGAAAATGTCACCAGGGGCGTAACCATAAATAAAATAATGAAATCAATTTTTTTATATATTAATATTAATAAATTATAAACAGTTACTTAGATTAGAAATCGGATACCACCATTGAGTTTGTATGGGGGTTTATCCTCAGGCATGGCCTAACATCGACTGGCGTGATTTATCTATGATAGATAGCAATTAGACATAACCATCATTAAAAAATTTATTTGAAAAATATTTTATTCAATGATTACATGGTTTATTTTATTTAAAGTGTTTGTCATAAATCCAGGTTTATATCTATTACCATGTAGGTTCCTTGATGCAGAGAGAAGAAGGCTCTCCAAATATTTTGGAAAATCAATATCAAAACTTTTATTAGAGCACGACTGATTGATGAATATTGGAAGCTCAAGGATAAAAAAAGACATGAAACCCTGTTATTCGTCAATGACTAATCCAACCTCGAGGTAGGGTGTTTATATCATTTTGATATTTTCCCCTTCTAAGAACCAAACAACGGAAATGGACTTACCCATGAATAGGTTGATCCACAATTCAATCATTCTTGTGGGAGGGATAATTATTATGGGATTAATGGGAATAGATCTTGGTGATTGTTGTACTATTGGTTTATTCGTGATCCCACTAACATCAATATATCAAGGATGAATTGAACAAGCCCATGATCTTTTCTTTGGGTGTTCATGTGACTAATCTCTCCTCCTAAATCTATCACGTTCTTCATGCGTTCTTTTCCCTTGAAACCTGATGAGAACGACCAATTGTTGCACCCAGGAACCATGGAGCAATGAACTAGGACATGAATATGTGATCTGTGACAACATTGTGGAGGTTCAATGTGGTGGAAGTGAAAGGAGGCAGCTAGAAGCACCGAATTCAGCCAACTAAGGAAGTGCATAGTAGGACAAGGCCAATAGCAGGGTGGCTGGGCCATGCAAGGTGCACTGGGAACAGGCCTCCAGTAGTGAAACCAACGGTAGAAAGACATTGTCCAGGAAAGACCGTATTAGAGTATCCCATGACAATAGAGGTGACAGAGGGGAGGAGATCAAATTTGCTTCATTGGATGTTGGGTAAGACAAAGTGGTGAGTGACTCGGTTTAATGTAGTGTCCGAACATGTAGACCAAGGGAGCTGGCTGGACTTGTGGTCAGGAGACCATGTGGATCAAGTGGATACAACTAGTGTGGTCCACATTCGAAGAAGGTATACTGGTCTGGGTCACACATTTTAGAATATAATTGGGCCTCTCGACCAGTCTAGTGGACTGGACTGTGCATACCATCAGGCTAGGCCAGTGCAAGATGGCCAAGACTGACCTGGACAGGTTGGCTAGACTGGGTTGGCCTTGAACTCTATTGGACCGAACCCTTTTTACTAAATTTTCCATATATTTAAAATGTCTGTCTGTTTGAAAAGTATTTTGTGGCATTGAGACCCTTGCGGCCAGACGGTCCTTTTGAGATACTCGAAGTGAGTTTCTATATAATTCCGTTTATGACCTAATGTATTGAGGAGTTGGTTCTCCTAGAACAAGAGCACTATGAGTACAATCCTATGTCTGACTGTGATGATGTGATCTTGGTGACTATGTGTCTTGAGGAACGCATGACCCATTTATGCTCCATCCACCATTGACACTCAATGAACCATCAACACTCCATGCTACATTAACACTCTATGCACCATCAACTCACTATAGGCCATCGATGTCTCAGGTTCCATCACTAATCTGGACACCACTGATGCTCCGTGTTCCATGTATGTTCACTGCGCCACCGATGATCTGTGCCCCAAAAATGATCTGTGTGACACCAATTCTCCATGATCCAACAATGCTATGTTCTCCATGGATGCTATATTCACCATTGATTCTCCATACACTGTCGGCACTCATAGTGTCATAGAGATTATGAGGTCTATGGACTACAACTAGAAATCCTTCCCTTTTTTCTTTAGACTTTTACCTATGTGATCTAACTATATTGGATGTACTTTTTGGGTTTCCCTCATTGTGTACTTCATTTGTTTGATTTGTGGTGTACTTATTGTGTTTATTAGTGCTTATTGCCTTTTTGGTATTGGGGTCCCTACTAAGTATTATTTAACTCACCACTACACAATATTTTCTCATATATGTCGCGTCATGTACATAAGATCGAAAAATTGACGAATTCCTTGATGGACTAGGACTAGGTGTTCTTAGAGGGATCATATGGGAAAGGGGTGCTCCTACAACTTTAGAAATATGTCTTAAAAATACCCTTTAGGTAGGGTTTTCTACAGATGACTTCAAAGCGCTTGTACTGTTACTTTTGGTGGGATTGTATTATGTCCCAATTTACCATCCAGTTTTTCTGCTGTCATACTCGGTTGTTGGTATCTTAGTGTTATACAAGCTTGTTTACTTAGTGTTTTTACATTTCATAATTTTGGGCTCGGATATGTGTGCATATTTAAAGGTACTTAGGAAAATCCCCCCATTTGTGGGATATACCTACTCAATGCAATTCAGCATCTGAGGTCCTATCAAAGGCGGGCTTGGGGTAGTCACATCATGGGCCCCTCTTGTACCGATCGTGATAGAGTGGTATTAGAGGATCTTGGTTCAACATAAAGAAACAAGAGTATATGAGGTTGTTTTGGGGAAATAGTGTTAAGTGTTTCGATTTTAGGTTTCTGACTAGGGACTCCAGTGTTGGTGCGGTCACCGATAGATCCATATATCAGGACTCTGAATTCTACTTTTCAAACTGGTAAATGAAAACACTAGTTATATAACGACCCACACTTTACATACATTGTTAATACTTCAAAATTGAATCACACTTATTACAACATATGACAAAACCACAAAGGACCGTATAGGTATAGTGTCTTTAGAAACTGGGAAACATAAACAACTGGTTCATAAATCTTCTACAGTGTCTCCCATTTATTTCATCATATCTAGGGTCCCTTTTAGCATATCCTACTTAATATCCATCTTCCTGGCCTGGGGAAAAGAAAACATAAAAGGGTGAGCTCAAATGCTCAGCAAGGGCAAATAAAGGAAATAAAAATCATATCATATCTTTTTGAAAATTAAAACCTGCAAAAGAGATCATAATATCTTAACATGGAATAAATCATAGAAGTGAAAATGAGATCCCCATAATCATAACATAAAACTTGAATCTTTGTGGCATGCACACATAATCATGGAAAATCATTTCTTGTTAGTCATGACTCATTGCCAAGACTATCTTAGTGGAAAAAGTCCCTTTCTGAACCGAGTTCACTCCTCGTTTCAGTCCTGTATCACTGAACCGAAATAACCTTCCGTTCCAGCCATGTCTATCTCATGAGATATAAAATCATTACCCAATGCATTGGAGGGAGATATAGGTCCCACCCATCTTATAATGAATCCTTTCTTATGTGTGCCACATAATCATAAAACATACATCATCGCATAACACATATAACAAAAATGGGATTCTTGAAACATCATGACATCATAAATCAATTCATATATGATAAAGGAATTCATAAACATAATTCCATCACAACATAGTCAAACCAATGTAAAAATATGGATAGAAACAGAACCCTTTATTATCTTAGATGGAAAATAATTTTGATAAAACACTTGAATTGAATTCTTGAGGAAAATATCCTTTCTTCTTCAAAAACATTTTTCCTTTCATAACATGTCATAAAACTTTAAAATAAAAGAAGTTGATTAAAAATAAACTTGAAAACTTGTAAAGGAAGCTTCTTTTAAGTAATGTTTTAAAAATCCATTCATGCCGTATAAGTTAAAAAAACATTCTTCGTACTTTTGTCGGAAAAGTCAAAAAGTACCTCGTACGGAAAAACGACAAAAGATTCCTTTCATATTCTTTAATAAAAACTCACCTAAGGGTAAAATTGGATTTAAACTATTTCAAGTGGATGGAAACAATATTACATATTGAGGGAACATGGATGTGGATGATAAAATACACCCCAGTAAATACTTACGAATAAACAATCTTGGATAAAAATGAGATTGTGATATTTCCCTTACCTTAGGTCCGATTTGCTTTGTTCGTGTCCGAAGCTCCTGTATAATGGTTTAAATAATGTTATTGAATTATTCCAGAATCATACATATTGATATGAGATCATATATGGTCATATTATTAGCTTCTTGTTAGTAATATTTCATTGTTACTTGTTACTCGGGTCTTTATAACTTTTTGTTCTTATGCGTGTTTTGTCGAATAAATTCTTATTCTTATCTTTAGGTTATAGATAATTCATTTCCAGAATGGTATTAGTGTAGTATATACCATATTCATTCATTCAATTCATTTATATAATCATTATGAAATGAAGATCATGTAGAACGAGTCGCATCACATCGTGGAGACGGTATTCCGTACGTACGCACGAGTGATGATATCGTTCCTATGATCGTGGAATTGTATTGGAGTATATATATATATTATTTCAGTATCAATATTACTTAATAATAATCATATATAGTTACTGATTATACCATTATACCCATCCTTGTAAGGTGATGGTGGAAAATAGATTACACCACGGCGTGGAGACGGTATTCCGTACGTACGCACGCGCGGTGATTTCATTTTTCTGTAGGATGGATAGAAGGTGAATTAGGGTTGTTTCATATTTATAATAACATATCAGTATGTAAGTAATACTGATGTTATTACTTTATCATGAAACAACTAAAGAAGAAGAAGTTGAAGAAGAAAGAAATTGAAAAGATCGGTAATGGATATTACCTCTTCTTTGGAACGCCTTTTTGAATCCTCCACTTAAGGAACTAAGATTGGTCTTTGGAGAAGACCAGGACCTCTAGGATTATTCTAGGGAAGTGGAGAAGGTAAAATGGCAGGGTTTGGCCGAGCTTGAGTGCTCAAATTGGTGTGAGGAGGAGGGGGAGGAGGTGCCCTTTTATAAGGGAGGAGAGGGGCACCTTAGGAATATCTCAAAATATTATTTTATATTAAAGTCAAAATCGGTTTATAATGGTTCCAAAGGGTCTTATTTCGAAGCTAAAGTGGGGATGGGTCGAAATCCTATCAACCAATAGGATTTAGACAAGTTTAGGGTATTATTGTAACCTTATCAATTAGATTTAACTCTAAGTTAATTAATTTAACTTTTACCGTGTCTTTTTGTTTTCTTTCACTATATGGTTAATACACTTACTATAACATGTCAAATGAACCCCAAATTGTTTATTATTAATATATATATCCTTATCTAAGTCATTTGGCCGAACCATAGATTTTTAGGAATACAATAACAATTAATAATATAATATTTGATTTAAAAACTATTTTGTGTCAATTTTGACACTATTTGATATATGATTTTTGTGAAAGTCATAACAGAATTATATGTTCGAACCAAGTTGATTAAATCAATACTAATATATCATATTAACCTAGAAAATTAGTGGAATTCATAAAAAGTCTCAAATTACATTTATTTTGGTATTTATATTATCAATTTCGTCAATATTTCATTAATAAGATAATTACTGCATCATCTTTGTGTCATAAATATATTAAATTATTTGATGTCTAAAAATTACAAATAAAATACCATCATGTAGGAAATCGTTTTAGCTTTCTAATGAATATTTACAATCGAATTTATCTTATGTATAACCATATATTAAAAATGATTTACTTATTAAACTTTGATTTTAACTATTTTAACCCTTCTTTAAATAAATTAATAATAAATGTCCTAATCTAATCCAAGTGGGCCTAAATGGTCATATTTTATTCCTAAGATTGTTTTTGGTCGAATTACACTTGTCCAATAGAATTAGGACATGTGTTAGGGTAATATTAATATCATATTTACCCTTAGTTACCCTATTTACAATTAACCGCGGTAAAAATAGTAAAAAGTTACTATTCACCAAAAAATTATTTTCATCTCATTGAACCACATTTTAGTCCTTGATATTAACCGTGTCTCTCGGATTTTTGAAATTCCATTCACAGAAGCGGTAAAATTAAGTTTTATGCAAAATTCAGTTTTTAACCTACCACTTAGTGGTTTCACTATTCATCAAAAATTGAAAGTTTTCAGAAAAATACCAAAATTTCACCCTAGGATAATTTCGATATTCTGAGTCCAAAAATGAAGTCCATTTTGAAAAATAAAATTTATAAAATTTGAAAAAGTGGTTATTACTATTCATAACGGCTAGTTTTAATAGCATATTGTTGTTTAGTGAAACTCGGTATTGCGTACGACGCAAGCTATCGAGGAAGGTCGCGATTGCGTGTAAAGCAAGCCAAGCAAGTGTTGTGTAGAAAAAGATTCCTTTGATGATTTATATAACATAAAAGTCTCGGGTGTTACATTCTACCCCCCTTAAAAAGAATTTCGCCCTCGAAATTCGTCACTTTGCAACAAACAAATGAGGATACTTCTCCCTCATCATATCCTCAAGCTCCCATGTAGCTTCTTCAAGTTGGTGGTTTCTCCATAAAACTTTCACCAAGCGAGTGGTCTTGTTTCGTAGGACTTTTTCGCTACGATCCAGAATCTCTATCGGCTGTTCTTAATAAGAAAGATCTTGCTCCCGCGGTACAACTTCTGAGCTGAGTACATGTGAAGGATCTGGTATGTACTTTCTCAGGAGAGATACATGGAACACATCGTGAACTTGAGAGAGATTCGGTGGAAGCGCCAATCGGTAAGCTACCTTCCCAACACGATCCAGTGTTTCAAAAGGACCGATATATCTAGGGCTCAACTTCCCCTTCTTTCCAAATCTCATAACCCTCTTCCAGGGAGATATTCGTAAGAACACTTTATCACCCACTTCAAACTCTAGGTCTTTTCTTCGGTTGTCGGCATAACTTTTCTGTCGACTCTGAGCTGCTCTTATGTGTTGTCGAATAGATCTGACCTTTTCTGCCATTTCATCAACGAGATCAGGTCCTAATAGCTTTCTTTCCCCAACTTCATCCCAGCAAGTTGGAGTCCTGCATTTCTTTCCATAGAGAGCTTCATAAGGAGCCATCTGAATACTGGAGTGAAAGCTATTATTATAAGAAAATTCCACCAAAGGTAGGTGTTGATCCCAACCTCCTTTGAAATCCATAGAGCAAGCTCTCAACATATCTTCTAGGGTTTGAATTGTTCTCTCAGACTGACCGTCTGTCTGGGGATGATAAGCAGTGCTGAAACTCAACTCTGTATCCAGAGTATGCTGAAGACTTCGCCAGAACTTCGAGGTAAATCTCGGATCTCGATCAGATATAATAGAAAGTGGTACTCCATGCAATCTTACCACTTCCTTTACATATATCCTGGCAAGCTGATCTAGAGAGAAATCTTCTCTAATAGCAATGAAGTGTGCAGACTTTGTAAGACGATCAACTATGACCCAGATAGCATTATTGCCTTTGGATGTTTTAGGAAGTCCTGTGACAAAGTCCATAGTGATGTTTTCCCATTTCCATTCGGGTATGGGTAATGGTTGTAACATCCCCTTAGACTTCTGTCTCTCAGCTTTAACTTGTTGACAAACCAAGCATCGAGAGACATATTCAGCAACATCTCTTTTCATGCCATCCCACCAGAAGTACTCTTTCAGGTCCCTATACATCTTCGTGCTTCCAGGATGAATAGAGAATGAAGAACTATGAGCCTCATCCAGCAGCTCTTTCTTTAATTCGGGGATGGGAGGAACACAAACCCGATTCCTGAACTTTATTATCCCATCACAATCAAGGTTGAATTCAGGAACATTTCTCACCTTCTTTTGTAACTCGACATCTTCTTTCTGTGCCTCTTTAATCGTCACATGTATAGATGGTTGAACATTCATTTGAGAAAGATAAGATTTTTCCCCTTCCATTATAATTCCAAGATCCATCCTTTGTAAATCCATAAATATTGGATCTTTTGTGATCCTCATCATGGATAAACTAGCATGGTCTTGTCGACTTAATGCATCTGCCACCTTGTTTGCTTTCCCAGGGTGGTAATGGATTGAGCAGTCATAATCCTTAATCAGCTCCAACCATCTTCTTTGGCGCATATTCAGCTCCTTTTGTGTGAAAATATACTTTAAACTTTTATGATCAGTATAAATATCACACCTTTCACCATAAAGGTAATGCCTCCAAATCTTTAATGCAAAGATTACCGCAGCCAACTCCAAATCATGTGTTGGGTAATTTTGCTCATGGATTTTCAACTGTCGTGAGGCATAAGCTATCACCATATCATTTTGCATAAGAACACACCCCAATCCCTTCTTGGATGCATCACTGTAGATCACAAACCTTTCTCCACTACAAGGCAGTGTGAGCACAGGTGCACTGGATAACCTTCTTTTCAACTCCTTGAAATTCTCTTCACATTCCTCTGTCCAGACAAACTTAACTCCTTTCCGAGTCAACTTGGTGATTGGATTAGATAATCGTGAAAAATCTTTTACAAAACGTCGATAATATCCAGCCAAACCAAGAAAACTTCGGATCTCAGTTACTGTTGTTGGTCTTGACCATCTTTCGATAACCTCTGTTTTTGCTGGATCCACAGATATCCCCTCTTTTGAGATTATATGACCCAAAAATGCAACTTTTTGAAGCCAAAATTCACACTTGGTAAATTTGGCATAAAGCTTCTCTTTTCTCAGGGTCTTCAATATAATTCTCAAGTGATCTTCATGCTCTTCCTTGCTCTTTGAATAGACAAGAATATCGTCTATAAAGACTACCACAAATTGATCAAGATAGTCTCTAAAGACTCTATTCATTAGATCCATGAAGATAGCAGGGGCATTAGTAAGACCAAATGGCATCACTATAAATTCATAGTGTCCATACCTTGTACGGAAAGCCGTCTTTGGTATATCCTCCCTTTTGACCCTTAATTGATGATACCCTGAACGAAGATCAATCTTGGAAAAGTATTGAGCTCCACGTAGTTGGTCAAATAAGTCATCAATGCGTGGGAGAGGATATTTGTTCTTGATAGTGATCTTGTTAAGTTCTCTATAATCAATGCAGAGTCTCATTGATCCATCTTTCTTCTTAACAAATAGAACAGGTGCTCCCCAAGGTGACGCACTAGGGCGTATGAATCCCTTATCAAGATTCTCTTGGAGTTGCTTCTTCAATTCCTGCAACTCAATTGGGGCCATTCTATAAGGTGTCATTGAAATAGGCAAAGCACCCGGTACGAGTTCTATTGAAAACTCAACTTCACGATTTGGTGGGAGACCCGGTAATTCCTCCGGAAAGACATCATCAAACTCCCGTACAATGGGCATATTCTTAATCCTGAGTTTCTCACCAACTATTTGAGATAAATAACCTTCATTTAGTGGAATCAATACCCATAAGATGGAAGAAATTTCCACTGGAAGGTTATGTTCATCCTTGCATTGATAGACGATCGTAGGTTGATCTGGAATATGAAATGTGACTTCCCTTCTTTGGAAATTGATATGAGCTCCATGTAGAGAAAGCCAATCCATGCCAAGAATCACATCAAATTCCACTAAAGGAAGGATCACAAGATTTGCAGGAAGTACTTTCCCACAAACTTCGATCGGAGAAGAATTATAAACTTCTGATGCGATTGATGTGCCATTAGGTGTTGTCACAGCTAACTCAACATCTAATTGTTGAGGTAATACGGTGATACCCTTAGAAAATTTTTCAGAAATAAAAGAGTGGGTGGATCCAGAATCAAATAAAACATTTGCTACTTTAGAGTGGATGGTAAGTGTACCTTTCACCACATCGTTATCGTACTCCACATCGCTGATAGAAATTGCATGTGACTTTCCTTTTTCTTTAGCCTTAAGAGTTTGTTGACGTCGACCATCATCATCAACCCTTGGATTTGGGCATTGATTGGCATAATGCCCCATCTCCTTGCACTTGAAACATTTAAGTGTAGCAGGTTCATTCTGTGTATCCCTTCCTTTGTTTGCATCATTAGACATCTTCTTCCCATTATCACGGCATTCAAATGCCCGATGACCTTCCTTTCCACATTTAAAACATTTACTTGTCCCTTTAAGACAACTCCCTCCATGTTTCTTTCCACACTTTGAGCATAAGGGAAAGTTCATCTTCTTTTCCGTGTGCTCTTTAGATTTTTCTTTGAATTCCATCTTCCTCTTCTTATCAAACCCATGTGACTGATGGGTTACTCTAATCTCCATCTCGACTTTGAGAGCACATCGAACGATTTCCTCGTAGCTATTAAAGTCCCTTATGGCTAACGCCCTTCGAAGACTTGGTTTTAAGCCACTAAAGAATCGATCGATCTTACTCTCAGGTTGGATAATAATACCAGAAGCGTACCTTGCAAGTCTGGTAAAATTTGCTTCATAGGTACCAACAGATTCATCATCCCTTTTCTTCAGTTCAAGGAACTCTTTCTCCATCTTTGTTCGGAGAATACGAGGGAAGTACTTATTGAAAAATAAGTTCTTGAACTCGTCCCATTCCATAGACTCAATTTCATCCCTTTTCCTTGTATTCTTAACAAGATTCCACCATTGATCAGCATCTCCTTCCAAACGATACACTGCTAGGATGACTTTATCATGCTCAGAACATTGAAGAACTGAAAATATCTTTTCAGTAGTACTAATCCATTGTTCAGCAACTAATGGATCAGTAGACCCGCTGAAAGATGGTGGACGCTGCCTCATGAAGGATTCAACAGAATGTTGCTCCCTCCTTTGTTCGTTTGGAAATCCTGCATGATTCATAGCTTGAGAAAGTTGTGTGAGCATGGCTACAAGATTTTGCATTCCAGCTCCCATATCGTTTGGTTGCTCAGGGGGACAATCATTGCATTGCCCATCGCATTCCGCATTAACACGGTTCCTTCGGGTTCCAGCCATTGACTAAAACCAAGAAGAATAGTGTGAGCAACACTAATTATAATAGGAAACCACATAATTCAAGAATAAAATTTTCATGCTTATGGTCTTATCCTAGGTTATTCATGGCCATTTCTAAGATTGTGTTCTATGCTTAGACTTATCCTTAGGGTTCTTACTAAGGCTTTCACATCCTAGTTTCCAAAGGTTGACTATACCTTTCCTTTGATACCAACTATAACGACCCACACTTTACATACATTGTTAATACTTCAAAATTGAATCAAACTTATTACAACATATGACAAAACCACAAAGGACCGTATAGGTATAGTGTCTTTAGAAACTGGGAAACATAAACAACTGGTTCATAAATCTTCTACAGTGTCTCCCATTTATTTCATCATATCTAGGGTCCCTTTTAGCATATCCTACTTAATATCCATCTTCCTGGCCTGGGGAAAAGAAAACATAAAAGGGTGAGCTCAAATGCTCAGCAAGGGCAAATAAAGGAAATAAAAATCATATCATATCTTTTTGAAAATTAAAACCTGCAAAAGAGATCAGAATATCTTAACATGGAATAAATCATAGAAGTGAAAATGAGATCCCCATAATCATAACATAAAACTTGAATCTTTGTGGCATGCACACATAATCATGGAAAATCATTTCTTGTTAGTCATGACTCATTGCCAAGACTATCTTAGTGGACAAAGTCCCTTTCTGAACCGAGTTCACTCCTCGTTTCAGTCCTGTATCACTGAACCGAAATAACCTTCCGTTCCAGCCATGTCTATCTCATGAGATATAAAATCATTACCCAATGCATTGGAGGGAGATATAGGTCCCACCCATCTTATAATGAATCCTTTCTTATGTGTGCCACATAATCATAAAACATACATCATCGCATAACACATATAACAAAAATGGGATTCTTGAAACATCATGACATCATAAATCAATTCATATATGATAAAGGAATTCATAAACATAATTCCATCACAACATAGTCAAACCAATGTAAAAATATGGATAGAAACAGAACCCTTTATTATCTTAGATGGAAAATAATTTTGATAAAACACTTGAATTAAATTCTTGAGGAAAATATCCTTTCTTCTTCAAAAACATTTTTCCTTTCATAACATGTCATACAACTTTAAAATAAAAGAAGTTGATTAAAAATAAACTTGAAAACTTGTAAAGGAAGCTTCTTTGAAGTAATGTTTTAAAAATCCATTCATGCCGTATAAGTTAAAAAAACATTCTTCGTACTTTTGTCGGAAAAGTCAAAAAGTACCTCGTACGGAAAAACGACAAAAGATTCCTTTCATATTCTTTACTAAAAACTCACCTAAGGGTAAAATTGGATTTAAACTATTTCAAGTGGATGGAAACAATATTACATATTGAGGGAACATGGATGTGGATGATAAAATACACCCCAGTAAATACTTACGAATAAACAATCTCGGATAAAAATGAGATTGTGATATTTCCCTTACCTTAGGTCCGATTTTCTTTGTTCGTGTCCGAAGCTCCTGTATAATGGTTTAAATAATGTTATTGACTTATTCTAGAATCATACATATTGATATGAGGTCATATATGGTCATATTATTAGCTTCTTGTTAGTAATATTTCATTGTTACTTGTTACTCGGGTCTTTATAACTTTTTGTTCTTATGCGGGTTTTGTCGAATAAATTCTTATTCTTATCTTTAGGTTATAGATAATTCATTTACAGAATGGTATTAGTGTAGTATATACCATATTCATTCATTCAATTCATTTATATAATCATTATTAAATGAAGATCATGTAGAACGAGTCGCATCACATCGTGGAGACGGTATTCCGTACGTACGCACGAGTGATGATATCGTTCCTATGATCGTGGAATTGTATTGGAGTATATATATATATTATTTCAGTATCAATATTACTTAATAATAATCATATATAGTTACTGATTATACCATTATACCCATCCTTGTAAGCTGATGGTGGAAAATAGATTACACCACGGCGTGGAGACGGTATTCCGTACGTACGCACGCGCGGTGATTTCATTTTTCCGTAGGATGGATAGAAGGTGAATTAGGGTTGTTTCATATTTATAATAACATATCAGTATGTAAGTAATACTGATGTTATTACTTTATCATGAAACAACTAAAGAAGAAGAAGTTGAAGAAGAAAGAAATTGAAAAGATCGGTAATGGATATTACCTCTTCTTTGGAACGCCTTTTTGAATCCTCCACTTAAGGAACTAAGATTGGTCTTTGGAGAAGACCAGGACCTCTAGGATTATTCTAGGGAAGTGGAGAAGGGAAAATGGCAGGGGTTGGCCGAGCTTGAGTGCTCAAATTGGTGTGAGGAGGAGGGGGAGGAGGTGCCCTTTTATAAGGGAGGAGAGGGGCACCTTAGGAATATCTCAAAATATTATTTTATATTAAAGTCAAAATCGGTTTATAATGGTTCCAAAGGGTCTTATTTCGAAGCTAAAGTGGGGATGGGTCGAAATCCTATCAACCAATAGGATTTAGACATGTTTAGGGTATTATTTTAACCTTATCAATTAGATTTAACTCTAAGTTAATTAATTTAACTTTTACCGTGTCTTTTTGTATTCTTTCACTATATGGTTAATACACTTACTATAACATGCCAAATGAACCCCAAATTGTTTATTATTAATATATATATCCTTATCTAAGTCATTTGGCCGAAACTTAGATTTTTAGGAATAAAATAACAATTAATAATATAATATTTTATTTAAAAACTATTTTGTGTCAATTTTGACACTATTTGATATATGATTTTTGTGAAAGTCATAACAGAATTATATGTTCAAACCAAGTTGATTAAATCAATACTAATATATCATATTAACCTAGAAAATTAGTGTAATTCATAAAAAGTCTCAAATTACATTTATTTTGGTATTTATATTATCAATTTTTTCAATATTTCATTAATAAGATAATTACTGCATCATCTTTGTGTCATAAATAAATTAAATTATTTGATGTCTAAAAATTACAAATAAAATACCATCATGTAGGAAATCGTTTTAGCTTTCTAATGAATATTTACAATCGAATTTATCTTATGTATAACCCTATATTAAAAATTAGTTACTTATTAAACTTTGATTTTAACTATTTTAACCCTTCTTTAAATAAATTAATAATAAATGTCCTAATCTAATCCAAGTGGGCCTAAATGGTCATATTTTATTCCTAAGTTTGTTTTTGGTCGAATTAAACTTGTCCAATAGAATTAGGACATGTGTTAGGGTAATATTAATATCATATTTACCCTTAGTTACCCTATTTACTATTAACCGCGGTAAAAATAGTAAAAAGTTACTATTCACCAAAAAATTATTTTCATCTCATTGAACCACATTTTAGTCCTTGATATTAACCGTGTCTCTCGGATTTTTGAAATTCCATTCACAGAAGCGGTAAAATTAAGTTTTATGCAAAATTCAGTTTTTAACCTACCACTTAGTGGTTTCACTATTCATCAAAAATTGAAAGTTTTCAGAAAAATACCAAAATTTCACCCTAGGATAATTTCGATATTCTGAGTCCAAAAATGAAGTCCATTTTGAAAAATAAAATTTATAAAATTTCAAAAAGTGGTTATTACTATTCATAACGGCTAGTTTTAATAGCATATTGTTGTTTAGTGAAACTCGGTATTGCGTACGACGCAAGCTATCGTGGAAGGTCGTGATTGCGTGTAAAGCAAGCCAAGAAAGTGTTGTGTAGAAAAAGATTCCTTTGATGATTTATATAACATAAAAGTCTCGGGTGTTACAAGTTATAGGAAAAAATAAATGGTACACACATCATATAAGATTGAGTGTGATATAATGTCCTTCTTGAGTTAGTATACGCTAATTAGGTATACTCTATTTACTTTGGTATATCTTGATGTATTTTAGGATGCCACTATGAAGATATCCATTTATGATTCTATTACGTGATCATAAGGATGATTCTCTTAGTGATGAGGCATCTGTATAGGGACCAGTGTCAGAGATAACACCCATGGGTGGTGTACCAGTGATACCAGAACCTGGAGAGAAGCAGTTACTACCAGCATTATCAGAAGAGGACACACAAAGGCTAAGTGCATTGCATGTGTTTTAGATCTAGGAACCTCCTAGAATTTTGGGTGAGCCAGACCCCCAAGAAGATGAGGATTGGCTAAGGGAGGTTACGTGTGTCTTCCTCCGGGTGAGGGTGCCTCTCGACTAGATGGAACGCCTAGCTGCAAGTCCTCTTTAGGTCTCAAAATGGAGATGGTGGAGCTTAGTGATCTATATGTATGAGGATATATCCCTCAAATGGATATACATAGAGAAACTCTTTATGGAGGAGTTCTTTCCAGTTATGTTATGATTTGTGCATATTCAGGATATAATACATCTACAGTAAGGTAGCTAGATAGTAGTGGAGTACTCAATGTGATTTATGGATTTTTCATGCTACTCAAATTATATGGAGAGAGAAACATTCTTCAAGGTCGGGACCTTCGTGAATGTGCTACAATAAGAGATCAGGGCATCCATGATATCCCTTAGCATCCCTACATATTATAGGGTACTAGAGCAAGACCAACTCGTAGAGTCCTTTCTGGAGGAGTAGAGACTGCCAATGGGAGCTACCACTAGACATTAGGTAGATGAATCTTTGAAAGCAGGTAGCCGATAGATGATATAGGGATCTAAGTGGATCAGATAGTTTAGAGGTTACCCCATGGAATAGGGTCAGTAGTGAGAGGCTCATAGGGCAGAGCATGTCAGCCGATGGACAGAATGTGTTACTCATGTGGTAGTTATGGACCTATGGGTAGAGAATTTCTAACTGGTTGTAGGAATGATCATGAGAGGGTCTAGGGACCACTAATGCAGGGGAGAAGGTAGGAATGGGGAACTACACTAGTTGGAAGACATGGAAGAGGAGATGGCTGTGTAGAATAAGGTAGGTGAAGGTTCATTATACCACCACCACCACCCCCAGGTGGTTCACCATGAGATCATGGAGTTAGTGGATAGGGAGGAGGACACCTTTTGGAGACGATGGGTTATAACCCCATTTCTCCAAAGATGATTACAGGTATGATCTATGTATTTTCCACCCTAGATGTAGTTCTAATAGACAGAGGTTTTTGCCACTCTTTTCTCTCTTTGACCCTTGTTCGAGAAACAAAGAATCCAATGGAACCATTGACTTGATCCATATCATTAGAGACTCTTACAGGAGGAGATTCGATGATCAAACATTGGTGGTGATAGTGTGACCATACTCTTGGGGTGAGAGTTTCTATTGGGATGACTTGGTTGCAGCGTCGAGGGCTTAAAACATCATCCTTGGTATGGATTGGTTATCCACAATCCATGTCTAGATTGACTATTTTATGCACAGAGTGTGGTTTTCCATGGAAATGGGACCAGTTTTTCCTTTTTCAGTGAAAATATAACCCAACAAGTGCTAGATGGATTCACACATAGGAGGGTACACGTGATAACACACCAATTGGCTATCATGAAACTCTGTGTAGTGGATGATATGAGTCATAGTGTTCTATAGTGGTGGATGAGTTAAACTACTATTTTCTTAAAGATTTCCCTCGATTACCTCCCTATAAGAAGATTTACATTTTCATTGATATTTATACCAGGACAACACTGATATCTAAACCTAAATATCTGAAGGATTTTGTGGAGCTTTGGGAGTTGGGCTTCAAACTTGAGGAATTGTAGAGGATGGGCTTCGTAAGACCCACTGTTTCACCCTGGGCGGCCCCAGTTTTGTTTTACAATAAGGAAGATGGGATCTTGAGGTTATGTGTGGACTTACATATCCAAAATTAGTTGTTGTGAAGAATAAGTATCCACTGTGGTGGATTTATGACCTCTTCCATTAGTTGAAGGGAGTGAGGTGGTTCTCCAAGATAGACTTCAGATCTGAAAATCACTATCTTTGAGTATAGGATGAGGACATTCTGAAGACTGATTTTAGATGTTGGTATAGACACTATGAGTACTTATTGATGCCTTTTGGTATAAATAATGCCCCAAAAGTGGTCATGGGACTCATGATCATGATCTCCCAACATTATATAGACCGATTTTCCCTGGTCTTCATTGATGAAATCCAAGTGTACCCAGCATCCGAGGAAGAGAACATGATACACTTGAGGATGGTCTTAGACACACTCTGAGAGAATCACCTTTATGGGAAGAAATCAACGTGTCAGTTATAGATTTGGGAGGACCACATTCTAGGACACATCATTCCAGAGTTTTGAGTCATAGTAGATCTAGAAAATATTGAAGCGGTGCTTGCTTGGGAGCTACCTAAGAGTGTTACCGAGGTGTAGAGTTTCGTGGGTTTTTATGGGTACTATCAGAGGAATTTACCCAAACCTTAAAAAGTCGTAGCACCCTCAAAATCGTTGACATGGAAATGGAATCCTTTTGTGTGGAAAAAGATGTTCTAGAATTGATTTCAAATTTTGAGTTAGAGGTTGATAAGCACCCCCATATTAATATTACCAAAGGTGGGTGTTGATTATGTAGTGTTTTATGATGCATTAGTGACCAAGATTGGTTGTGTCATGATGAAGGGGTAAGAGATGATTTCTTATGGTTCTTTCTAGGTTATACAACATGAAAAAAACTACATGAACCATGATCTTGAGCTAGCATCGTTAGTCTTCACATTGAATATGTGGTGACACTAACTGATGGTTTAGCGGTTTGTTGTCTACATAGTACAAAAGAGTATCAAGTATATCCTCTCTCAAAAGGATATAAATATGAGAAAAATAAGATGGATAATGTTCCTACAGGACTGAGAATTTGAGATTGTATATACTCCTAGGAAGGGGAACATAATGAAGAATATTATCAATATGAGATATTGTTCACAACTATTGAATGAGACATTAGAGCAGTTGTCCTATTTACCGTTATCCTTGGTTGATGGAGTCGAGGTTTCTTATCTCCAATTAAGGGTTGAAACCCCTCCACTCGTAATGAGTGTCAGGGAGGTAAAACATGGTGATGTCAACTGTGAGACCCAACAAGATCAAATGTCCATAGGGAATATCCCTTATGGACGTTCGATAGGTGAAGATCAAGTTTTTCTTTTTAGAGGATTCACCAAAGTACCAGTGATGTTGAGGGAGGAGGTTCTGATAATGTTTAATACTTTCCCATTTGTACCTTGAGAAATCCTTGTGTGGGAAGGATGAATGCCTTGATTTAGGATCGAGGGATCTATTTCTATGTTTTCCCGGGTTCTTGTGTTGTGACATGAGCCTAGGCTGGTTTAGCCTAAAGGGCTATCGTAATATGTGGGTGTCGGGGCAGAAATTGACGATGGTGAAATGGGTTAAATTTGGTCTTACCTAATTATAGGAATTTTGGATTCTTGTTGAATCAGTTCTTTGTTTATCAACTAACAGTGTTGAGCCACATGTGTTTGGAAGGGGATTCTCCTTTTCATTCCTAAGGTACGGGGACAGAAGTGGTATTAGATCATAATGTACTTTGTGAAGAGTTTACCACATACACCTAGGGATATGATTCTATCTGGGTGATCACTAAATGACTAACTTAGTTATCCCATAAAATAGCTACATAGTAGCAAAGTCCAGTAATGAGCTTGGGAATCCTCTACGTGCAGGTGATAGTTAAAATCCATGAAATTCAATCGATTATAGTTTCATATTATGAAGCTATATTTTCAACATGGTAGAGGAGATCAAGGATCAAGAGGATAGGATCCTTCACAGATTATAGATTCTTTTATTTTATTTCAAATGATAGCCTGAGAATCTCTAGGAGTGATCCTGGGAGTCAGAGTCTTTGGTTTGTGCTCAGTACCCTCATCCATTGTGTAACTCCTGGTTTTTATTACGGGGAAGAAACACCATAAGGTGGGGATATATTAATGTATTGTATTTTTATGATTTTTTTTTATAAATTATCATGGAATGTTCTGAAACTAGGCACTCAGACCACATCTGATTCCGAGGCCCAAGGTTCCCAAGATGATTTTATGTCAAATGTTATGTTATTAATAGGACACATACATAAATTTTGTAAAAAAGTGAAATAAATCATAAACAGGTTCTCAGGTAAGATATCTAAGGGCACCATTGATCTTAGTGTAGTGGATTTACCCGAAAAACATCCTATCATTGGCCAACACGATTCATCTGCAGAAAATGTCTATAGGGGCATAACTGTAAATAATATAATTATACAAAAATTATTTATTTTGAAATCCTAATGATTCATAAATGGTATCTCAAATTGAAAATCCATGACCACTGTGGAGTTTTTAGTAGTTTTGTTTCCTTAGGTGAGGCCTAACATTGACCAGTGCGGGTTGGCTGTGAATGTTAGAAATTTGATGTAACCATTATTAAAATATTGTTATTAAAAATATTTTATCTGATAACACATTGGCTTATTTTAATTAATTATTTTTTTAGATATACAGGTCTATCACCATAACACTAGAGTTCCCTTGTGGTAGAGATACGAAGGCTCTTCTACCATTTTTGCAAAAAAGATTGAAAGTTAGATCAGAGCACTGCGGGTCGACGAACGCCAATGGATTGAGGATCAAAGATGAAAAATAAACTCATTATTCATCGATTCCTAGTCCAACCTCAAGGTTGGGTGTCAATATATTCATGATTTCTCTTTCCCTTCTTAAAATAAACAGATGAATACAGACCAACCCACGAATAGGTTGATCGACGATTTGATCATTTTTACAGGAGGGAAACTTATTCAAGGATTAAAGGGAATAGATCTTGGTGATTATTAGATTTTTGGATTCTTTTTAATTCCACTAACATGACTGGATCATGTCTGAAATTAACAGGGCCCTGATCTATTCTTAGGGTGTTCATGTGCATAATCTCTCCCCCTAAAATCTATCACGTTTTTTGTGTGTTCTTCACCCAAGAAACCATATGATAACAACTGATCATTGCACTCGAGGTCAATGGTGCAATAATATGGGACCGAAGGTTGTCATTCGAATCAACATTGAAGAGTTGAAAGGTGGTAATAGTGCAAGTCGGTGGCAGGAAGCATCAGCTATGGCCGGATCAGGTAGAGCTTGGTAGGGAAAGGCCGCCGATGAGGAGGCCGATGACGGAAGTGCCACCGACCTGAAAATATTAGTTGGGCTAGGTGATGTGTGGTAAGAATGAGCCACCAGTAGGGAAGCTAGTGGAGGTGTAATGATGTGGTCCATTCCGGACCACGTTATAGGAGCCCGTGGCAGGAAAGGACATAGGTGGCCACTGGTGGCTATGGCAGGAGGCCGTGGGTGCTACAGGTGGACGTGGCTCAAAGCCGCAGTAGAGGAGAAACCCACGTCATCGTATGTGGGGTAGGTCAGGCAGCGGCTGGCCATGTTGAATGAGTTATCTAGACATGTTGTTTGGTGGAGTTGTATGGAAACAGGGTTAGGTGACCATGTAGACCAGGGGGATGCGGCCAGGACGGTCTTTATCTAGCGGTGCAACACTGGCCTGCGCAACATAGCCGAACTGGAGAACCAGGCCACACCTATGTCATTATGGGCTATGGCCCAACATACCATTAGTCAAGATGTTTCATGCTAGTCCATATAGACCTGTATTGGTTGGGACAGCTGTATTGGGTCGGGTCCAACCCCGACTAGACCCGACCAATATTACTAAATTGGCCATATATTTCAAAATTTGTGTCTGTTTGATGAACCTTTTTTAGCATTGGGAACCTTGATATGAGACGATCATTTTAAGATACCCTATGTGTGTTTTTGGGGGAATTCATTTTACAATATAATGGTTTGATAAGTAGGTTCTCTCAGAACAAGCGTGGTTCGAGTGGAATCCTACGGCTGGCTATGACTATGTGATCATAGTGACCATGTGACTTGTGGGCTTCTAGAAACATTGACACTCCATGCACCATTGATGTTCCATGAACCAGCAATGATTCATGATCCACAAAAGCTTCATGTTCCATCGACACTCTGTGGACCATCAATTTCCCAAATTCCATCACAACTTTGGGTTCCACCAATGCTTTGTGCCCCACTAACACTTCATGCTCCACCAACACACTTTACACTACAAAAGCTCTGTGTTACAGTTATGCTCCGTGCACCATCGACACTTCTAGTGTCATAGAGGATGTGAGATCTGTGGAATACATCTAGATATCTTTTTCTTCATGATTTAGACTTATATGTGTGTGAGCTGACCATATTGATTGTACTTCATGTGTTTCCTTCAGGGTGTGTTTTTTGTTTTTACATTATGGTGTAATTTTAGTGTTTTCTTCATGGTGTAATTCATGTGTTTCCATTGTGGTGTAATTTTTTGTGTTTCTTAGTGGTTATTAAATTTGTGGTTTCAGTGTCCCTATTATGTATTGTTTTACTCATCCTTACAAGTATTTTCCAAAAGGTGTCGTGTCTTGTACAAACGATTGATGATTTGTTGGAGTTCTATTTAGACTAGGACTAGGTGGTGTTTAGTGTGACCAAACAAGCGAGGTGTGCTCATATCGCTTCATAGACAACATTCTTACACCTTCCCTTCAGTTAGGGTTATCGGCGGATGAGTTTTAGGAGCTTGTACTTTTACTTTTGGTGGGCTTGTATAATGGCCTTGTTTTCCTTCTACTTTTTCTACTTTCTTACTAATTTGTTGGTATTTTAATGGTATAAATGTTTATTTACATAGTGTTTTTACGTTTCAACATTTTGGGTTTGGAGATGTGTGTTTGTACAAGTACTTAGGCAAATGCCTCTAATTTGTGGGATATGCCTACTCAGTGCTAGTCACGAGAACCTAGCCTATCTGAGGAAGGCCTGGGGTAGTTACGACATGGGCCCCTCGGGGATGGGTCATGAAACTATTCAAGATTTTAGGATAAACCTCAAACATAATAATGGCCATGGTAATAGTTTCTTCTTTTAAATTCTCACTCATTGAGATAATTTTGTTATTATACACATTTTTTCTTAGGAATGGTGTTTCAATTAAATAATTATTATTTTGTTTCATTATCCTCTCATTATTTAATTAATTTTATGTTTATTTTTAGTTTATATAGAATAGGGACAGTGACTCTAAAATTTATGAATGCTTTCATTGTTATGCTAAAACAATTGTTTCTATTGAGTCACATAAATTCTTATTGAATTTTATTGGTTAGAGATTAATTTAAACTAAAAAGTAAATAAATTATATTTTCATTACCTCATATTTAATGGGGTTCAAAAATTCATTCTCATTACCTAATTATCAAATTATTCTTACATCAATGATAATGTTACTAATAAGCGGTACTTTGTCTCAAATTTCCACTCTTTGATACATGTTTAAATTATACTACATTTCTTTTATTATACGGTATACTAAATAATATAGGATATTTAATATAATTATTATCTTATTATTCATAGTATTTAATTATTCGTTTTAATAATATCATACACCGGGGTTTGATTTTAAGGTTTTATTGTTGTACATCTTATTTTTCTCTATTTTCAATTCCATAATTATTTTTTATATTGTAAAAAATATTTTATTTTATTTGTGTATAAACAGCCCTATAGAATTTAATTATAATGAATTTATTTAATTTTTTATATATTTTAATATCATTGTGTTCCTATCATGTTATTCTGAATCTTATGTGTCTATTTTCTAATGGGTTTTTTCTAAATATAAATATTATTTCCTTAAGATATGACTTGAATTCATGGAATGTTTCCCATTTTATGTTTATAAATTTGTCATGGATTACCCTATAAATCCTCTGGTAGTATATTTATTTTTTATTGAACACAATGAAATCTGTCACGTCCTTTAAAAAAATCATCCTCTATAGTAGTAATATTTCTACATACAATTCCATTCCAATTGGAAAACATTATATTTAATTCAATTGATTATAGTGTGTTCAATTAGATATAATACAATGATTTATTGAGTAAATTACTTAATTAACTATATACCATTACTCTATAAAGTGTTAGTTTGAGATATTCTTACATAGAAATCAATTTCATTTTTTTGGAGAAAAATTGAAAAGTAGTAAATGTTTTATTCAAGAATGGATGTTTGTTGACTAATAAGAAAAATTGGTCAATTATTATATAGATTATACATACATTTATATAATGATTTCATTGAAATTAATTATAAATGTGTGTGTTCTAGTATAGATACCCATTGATGCATCAATAAGACTAATCAGGAAATCTATCCTAGGTATTTTGATGTTTGATGGACCAGGAAAAAAAATTTAATCATAGGGAATTGTATCTAATATCATGATGCATAGTGTGATAATGTTTTAACTTACTGACGGAATTATTTTTCTAACATTATATATTTCAGCATGGATAATCTCTTTATTTTTGTCCATGCAATATATTGATCTCGATTATAATAAATGGATATAAAAATCTTTCATTTAAATTATATTACGTTTATATTTGTCATTATGTATTTTTTTGATATTAATTAATATGATTTATTATCACTTATGATTTTTAATGTGTAAATTTATATATAACCATTTTTTTATTTTGAGCTGAACCATTTTAAATTTTCCATTGTACTAGGTTATAAAGAAACAAATTACGGAAGATATGTCTTGATGAAAAATGCATGTTCAATGAATTTTTTAAGAGATATAGAAGTGAAAATAATGAAAATTTAGTTTCATATTTGCGGTAAAAATGTCCATTAGTTTCTAAAAACACTGAAACATTTTATTATTGTTTCCTTTAAATATCTAAATCTCTAGACCTAAAAGGTATATTGAATGGTTTTAATGATATTTTTTCTTTAAGTCATATAATTATTTTATAGTTATATCCTAGAATCTATATATGGTATCAAATATATTATGTGAGATATATGTTTTAGTCATTATATATAAGAGTGTGGGTCTCACATGATATAGAAGAATAGTAAGGGTAGGGACCAATATTCTATTATTTAGTGAATTTCATACCAGATTAATTAAATATCGATATCCATTATTAAAATAGTGTTTAGATATATAATTTTTTTTGAATTTATTAATTAAATTAAATATCATAATTAATTTTTAACTTATTCACCTGAAGATGATAATGAAGGAAAGGTTCTACTAGTGTGTATATATTCATCTGAAAAATGTTTATCTCTTTGTGTATAAATTAAAGATGATATGGGAAGGATTTTAATTCACATGTTGGGGATGCTATTTTTTGGTTGATATAATGTATTAAGAATAAATTAAATGGGATTTCTATGAAATAATATTTATAAAAATAAATTCAATCCTATTTTACTAATAAAATTATGATTTTTTTATCTTTGTTTGTTTTAATAAATATGGATGTTTTTGGAATATCAATTTAGTTTGAAAAAGAGTGTCAGGTATAATGGGGACATGAATGTTTTTACATTACAATGATACATTTATCCAAAAAATTCAACTCTGTATCCTTTTTTTGGAAATTTCAAATGACTGAAGCAATATAACGAACCCAATCATACACATGAAAATATTAGAATAATTTTAAGAGGAAAAGAATAAATATTCGAGAAGACACTACTGCTGGAAAGTAGAAATTTTGTATGGTGAGAGGAAGAAGAATCATTCTCAAGGAATATGAAGTATGTCAATATGATGTACACTATATGATGTTACAATAGTTACTATAGATAACTTAATAAAGATAAACTACCATCATGGTTTCAATGATTAATTTTTTCTGAAGAAGCTGACCTGATTTCATACATGATAGTTTATGTCTTGAAATTGTGAAGAATTGAAACCCAAATACCTTTTATTTTTCTTATAGTCCCCGAATGATCATGACATGTAGTGAATTTATTTTTTATTATACATGTAAGATATATTCATACCATAGTAAAAAATCTTAATAGTTGAGTGAGGATCCAAAAATAGTTTCTATATAGAATATT
Organism: Viscum album; assembly: GCA_963277665.1. Taxonomy (NCBI): domain Eukaryota; kingdom Viridiplantae; phylum Streptophyta; class Magnoliopsida; order Santalales; family Viscaceae; genus Viscum; species Viscum album. The sequence continues at coordinate 1,283,234,647 of OY728153.1, forward strand.
TGTCAATGTAGATATCAAAAGGATAATTTTCTTGAGTTATTAATGATTAATTAATGGAAGTAAATTTAAATTTGGTTGAGGGATAAGATCATATTAATTACTGTGGTGAAATAAAAAGATATATTTTCAATATAATCATACTAGAAAGTAGAAATCCCAGATTTAAATCTACTTTGAGGTATGTTTTATAATACTGGTATGTAGTACAAATATATCTTCATTTTGCTACTATAGAAATAAAATTTTACCATTGTAAAATGTTGGTAACTTTCCTTTTTAATATAAGAAATATTTACTTTTATCCATTTCCTATCCATTCGACTATAATTGATATTGATATTATTAGTGGATAATTCATCTCTCATCACGAGTTGAACATGAGATGAAGATGGTTTCCCACATTTTTCCTGAACATTATTTTAAACATGTTACATCATTAATTTTTATATATGAATATTATATAGGATTGTTCAATGGAAAACTCAAAGAAATTTTCAAAACCCTAGTTGGTGATTGAGGTTAAGAATAAAAATATGGTGGAAATAACTCTAGTAAATTAATTACATTTTAAAAAAAATTTGTGTCATTTGATTAAACCCCATCCATATTTTCCCTTTTCACATCCCACTAGGTCATATATATGTACAAGAGAATTGTTTCCTGCATATTATAGTAACATGTTCATTAATTATATGTGATTATTAAATTTGACGAAATTTATATTTTAATTCATTAATGATGTATGGAATATGGAAGACTCTACTTGCATCTGGTAGAGAATTGTTTTGAAAGTTTCTTTTATGTCCTTAAAAAATTTAAGACTAAAGATTCCATATAGTAGAGACAGAGTTTATAAATTATATTGGAATCACCACAATGTATGGAAGATTATTATAGCGAATTCTTGTCAAAAATATTAACATCTATTCCTCTAACGAGGAATGATTAAGATGTAATGAGTATGACTTTGATGAATCATTTAGTAAGATTTATTATTAAATAATGTATTACTTATAAAATAAATCCATTAAAGTGTTAAATTAGAAATATATATATATCACTAGGATATTAGAAGATAATTAATTGATATAAATAGAGACTAATGCAATTGAAGAGTATTTATTCAATAAGGTGTGTAAATTAAACACCCTAAAACATCTTATGTTATGGTAAAATTTCCAATAAATTAAAATGAATTTATTTTTATGGTTTAATAATAATTGGAAAGAATAATTTGTTACAAACATGATCTATAAATGGTTGTTACTATATGAATTCATTTATTTTTTAAAAAATAAGGTTTAATGGATGTTAAATGTGAGAAGATAAAACAATATCTCAAAATTGGTGAAATAGATAGATAAATGATTAATTAAAACAATTAAAATTGATGAGGATAAAATTAAAAAGATAAAGAAGGATTACATAGATATCATTAATTCTTTCGAGAATGAATTTTATTCTATCATGTTGAAGTTCCATGAGTAATAATTGAAACTAAAATAATTATAAATTCAAAACATTATACACCCCAAACTATAATGAAAAGTTGTGATGGTTCAAAAAAATCATAAATGAGTCATGATTATAAGAATAAAATGAATAGTTTATAGATTATATCGAGATAATAAATATAACTATCCACCACAACCTCACTCAATTATGAATATAAAAATCCTGAAAAATATGTTTGTACTCAAAAAAACTACCTTGTCAAAAAGGAAAAATATAACAAACATTATAAATGTGTAATAGAAAAATTGTTGGAACATATAATAATATATCGATGAAATAGGTGATAATGATAAAGAAATCACCACCCCCATTAATGGTTCTCACAAGGGGACTGGAATAGTATTAAGTCATCGGGAATTGAAATCATTGTAGATTGTATGAACTATCAAAAAATATTAATTGGTATATATTACCACTAATAGATGTGTTAAAAAGGGGAGTTGTGTTGAAATAGTCTAAAAATTCATTATTTAAATGACCAAAAAACATTACTAAAGTATTATTAATGAATTATATGCTTCATGCCTAGAGAAATAAAAAAATATTTTTATTTGGGGTTTGGCATAGTGGTAAGCACCCCGTAATCCTACATGAGAATGGAGGTTCAAAACCCATTGGGCGCATGTAGCATAACATTACTATAGCATATTGTAGCAGCTACAACATTTTAGCAACGATGGGCACTGTATCACCGACATGTCACTATAGTAGTGACAGGGCACTGTAACAATGGATGATACTGGGTAGTACTACAGAAGGTGGAGTACTACAACATTACTATTCATAGAATGGGCCTTGGGACGAGATTTTGGGCATACAGGTCATGTAATGGGTTAAATGACCACTGGGCCTTCATGATATTTAATGGGACTCCCTATACCCAGTTAAAAGAGGTATTTTATTTTCATTAAATAATAAATGAGGCTTTGGCCCCAACCATTAAAAAAATAAAAAAATATTTCAATGTATTATACTCCCCATATTTCAAAAAAATTATCTATATGATGAGATTGAATTGATCACATGAGTATTGGATTAATTGAAATAAATATTAAATTAAATACATAATGAAACTCACTTGATCACATAAAGTCATATAAAACTAAAAACATATTACAATGTACAGAAGCAACCACACAACTAAACGATTTAGTCATATGTTTTATTAGTCAACCATAGTTTAAATCTCACAAAATCCTCAAGAGGATAATATAGTAAGTTAAAATAATAAATGATGAAATAAGTCATTTTATAAAATATAAGAGTGACCATATGTGATGACTTATTTATTTTGATATAAAATTATATAATTTTATGATATATATAAAATTTTGGTAATGTATATATTTGACCATATGTTGAATTCTAGTGATATCATGTTATGTAAAGTGATCACATGTGAAAAGGATATATTATACTACATGTCATGTAAATCAATTAGGGGTTTTACCTAAGTTCTTAGTCAACCATGATGTATCAAATTGTTGTTACATTATTAAGTAGACCATATCCAGTCAGAATCATAGTTATGTAATATATTACGTTGTCCATCATTAACGACAATATATGAAACAGTAGGAAATTTATTAATTCTATATTTATAGATTAATTTGAGAATCCTTTAGTGATTATTATTTATATATAGGATCAATTTTTTATATAATAGGTGAAATGGGTCATGGATATCATATCAAACAGTGATGATAAAAAAATAACACATTATATTACTCTAATTTTGTAATCAGTTTCACTCTGTAACTTAGTTTTCCTTCTTGAAATATATGAGAGATCATATTACCTCCTATAATATGATATCAATTTTTAAGGTTGACATTATAAGAGTGTAGAACATTAGAGATAAAAAAACCTTATTTAATGTAAAAGTGTTCCTGAAAATCATCTGTCTCTCCATACCTCTCCCTATTTAAAATTTATATTGATTTTTTCATAGAATATTCTTTTAACCACTTCATAATATACCCTTTTATAACATTTTTGTGTACTCTGATAAGAAGTTATTAACATGGTTCATTTATTATCTTTATGATAAACTACAGAAGGGTTGGGTTATATCCTTAATAGCCCTTTCAATTTTTTTTGCTTACATGTATTCATTGTGTATCATCTTGTTTATATTTATAAACCTTAATAAAAATTGGTTATTGCTTAGTATGTGGAACTATGTAATTGATTCTTAATGAACCTCTTATTTTTTTATTTATACTATCATACAACCTTTTCTCTTACATGTTTTTAAAATTTATTTACATTCAAAATATGTGCCTCAATTAAAAATTGTTTAATCTTTTACATATCAAATTTAGAGAAGAACATAGGTAATTTACTTTTTCTCGGGATATATATACTCTTTGATTTGACTTCAGTAATATCGAATGATTTTAAAATTATAATTTTATTTTAAATAAATTTTTAGCATTTTTTCACGAGTTTATTTCAAAACATCAAATTACCGACAAAAAATATATTATTTAACTAGTTTATTTCTATATTGCGGGATTTTATTTTAATATTGGATTGAAACTAAATTTTTATTAGTTATTCGATTCAAACCCCTCTAGTGAACTCCAATGTGACTAATGTTTTGTATTGAAGGATGTACCATTATTTTCCATTCTACAATCATTTCATAGACCATGATCAATATAGATTTACAAGATGTCCATTTTATTATTATATGAATTTTATACTTATGGTTCCCTCTATATATGATGATCATTCTACCATTACAACAAATTAACATAATATCCAAATAATTGATCAGTGGAAAATAAAATAGCAAATTAATATTGAAATTATTGAGGGAGTTAGTGACCTAGAACAAAATCTATTTTACATTATGATAACCTATATTCATAGTTTTTAATATTAATAAATTTCATATCATATCATGTTTTTTATTAGGTGTAACATGGTATTTTATAATTTCCCAAGAGTTGTTGTCACACTAAAAGGTCATCATATTTCCCCATTTTGAGGAGAACTCGAAAGTGTTGTGACACTATTCTTAAATATATTTTCTCTATTTGTATGATATTATTTGATAGACACAAATGATACATGCTATTGGCATGGATATTCATAGGTCACTAAGCCACCTTCTCATGGTGTATGCATTTGGTAATATATATCATAGGATATTATGAGAACGAGATCCACCAGTAGGGAATAATCATTTATATGTTTCATTGGATGTTCCAATATGTGTATGTGTGTATTGATACTTATAATTTAAGATTATTATTAATGAGCATAATGAGTTGTGTAATTTGATGTATTGATGAAAACTATGGTGACATATTTTCATGACAAGGTAGGATACATTGAGTGCATCATAATAAATATTTCATGAATGAATAATGTGAGAAAGGATTTGTCCCATATTTTCTTTAATGAATGTTAATATCTCTTGAACATTGATGGAAATGATGTAGATTAAATAAATCCAGGTTTATAATGTTCAATAAATAAGTTCAATTTTATAAATTCAAAGAAAGAGACATTTATAATAGAGGTTAATGTCACCAACATGCAACATTCTTGATTATAGATATAATAATAAAGTGATTATATAATACATAATGCATCTATATGAGGTATTATTTTGTTCCAACATTAACTTCTTTCTCAAAGGTTTCTTTAGCGTGTTTTTAGATGATAACAATGGACATTAATCTATTTCACATAATGTCATTGAGAAAGAGTCCTAGAGGGCCACACACTAAGTATATCCAGAATATCAATTAAATAAACTATTATTATTTATATTTTAATAAGTTCAATAAATATTACTCTCAAGCATGGTTTAATAATTGTTACTGTTTTCTTGATCACTTATATATAATCACATGTAATTTAAGATAAGATAATGTTAGAAGAATACTTAATAAGTATTTATCTACTATCTAGTGAATATAATATTTATTTATTTATTGGAAATTAATTTGGTGACATTTATTTAATAAATAAGTAGTCATTATTCAAGGCATGATAAATATCACGGATGAACGGAGGATCGAGTTTAATGGTCTAGTGATAAATAATAAATATAAAATATTCCAAATCCATTTTTCATAACTAATACAAATGAGTTGGATCTTAGAGAAATAATATAATGTGTTTTATATATTGCTTGGGTTAAAATAATATAATTTCACACGTTCCATTTATTAATTATTTAATCACTTGATAACCCCATGGAAAATAATAATAGTAATATTTTTATTTCTCCAGATGTGCTTAACAGTTAATTAAATTATATATAATTTAATAAAATAATATTTGATACTTTTTATTTATCATGGAACCATTAAATTCAGTCCACCATTCCTCCATAATATGCAGATTTAAACATTACAAAAAAATTAATTAAACATGTATATGTATATTAAATCACACCACATGGTGTGTACTATAAACTTAATGAACAAACATAAGGACATATTTATAAGGTTCACATAGTATAACAAATAAATTTTAAATCTGTGTAATTTGGTATAAGTACACAACATGTTCTATTGAGATACATAGTTTGTACATCCGTCATTGTGTATCTTAGGAACATTCATAGGGACTTTTCATGTAAACCAATCCTTAGAAAATTGGATTAAACTGTTTTATAATCAACTACATGGTGTGTGGTCTTTGAGTTTCATGGACACAAATTAGGTAGGCCATGTATGATAATACATGGCCTATGCCTGACTAAAAGGGACTATATGATGTGTACACAGACTACACGGTGTCTGCTTTGGCTGACCGTGCACCCCCCTGGACCAGTCAACATATAGTTAAAAAATAAATACACATCCTTTCATTAATGGAAATGGATTTATTTAAAATCATAATTAATTCCTGATTCATTGAACAAAAGTACACACCATGTAACTCCAGTTACATGACATGTATTCATGTTTTATCTAGCCATAATTCATGGAGCCTATGAATGATTTCCAAGAATTTCTTTCTTTCATAAGATTATTCTTATTTATTAGATCCATGATAAATGAAGGAGTAATAAATATATGTTTCAATTTCTATTTAAATAATTATTAAAATAGAATAAATAAATAAATAATAAATTTTTAAATCAATCAATGATCATTAAATAATTATAAATAATTATGCGACCACTCTATTATCACATGAAGGTTCCGAGCATAGTGGAAGTGTGCGCTGGGTCATGCCAAAATTTCCTTTTTCTAATGATAAATGATCTATCTGATATTTACACAAAAATAAACATCACGATCTATGGAATTGAATCAAGGACTATAGAAAAGGGATTGAACATCAGAACCAAATAGATTATTGTCACATATTCTTTATAATCAATAGAATGAATTATATAATTAATTTATTTGAATTATTTCATCATTAATTGGTTTGACCACAAATATGCATTGTATTTTCATTGAATTGTAGGATTCAAGAGAATATTTCCTCATGTGGTGATCCACACATGTTCCACATATCTCTAAATGTATTTGTTGGAATCTCCAGATGCTACCATGATAGATCATTCCATTTTCTCTATATTCTTTTGATCTCTTTTTGAAACACTTCAATAGAATTATAATTTATCTATCTTGATTTGAGAGTGGGTGGTGGAGGATGATTGGTTTCTATTGTTGGGATCATTCATGGAGATGGTAGCTCTCTAGAGCTTGAGATTATTTTCCAAATATATTTTTAAAAACCAATAAAAATGATTTTTCTCTTAGAGAAAATAGTTTAACTGGTTTAATATATTACTAGGGTTAAAATAATATAATTTCACACGTTACCTTTATTTATTATTTAATCCCTATAGAACCCCATGTCAAGTAATAATAGTAATATTATTATTTCTCCACATGTGCTTAACTGTGAATCATATTAAATATTATTTAATAAAATAATATTCAATATTCATTATATCTCACTAGACCCCTGAACTCAGTGTGCCATTCCTCCATGATATTTATCCGACCATGAATATTATTTAATCAAATAATATTCCATATCAAAGGTGGATGGAGAAAGTGATATGATATTTCATACCGGAATCTGAAGATTCCTACTATGAAATTTAGAGATTTTTGGAACATGTGTGGATCCCCAGTTGAGGGAATATTCTCTAGACTCCTAAAATTCAATGATGATACAACAAAAATATGTTTTCAAATACAATAATGATGAAATAATACCAAAAATGTAATTATTTAATGAATTTAATGAATTTTAAATAATATGTGAAAATAATCTATCTGGTTTTGATATTCTATCCCTTGTCTATAGTCTATGAATAAATTTCATAGATCATGACTTTTAACATTGTGTAAATATTGGATAGATCATCGATCATTAAAAAATGAAAGGTTGGGCTTGACCCATCGCACACTTCCACTATGCTCAGAACCTTCATGTGACATAAGAATGCTCAGATGATTATTTTTAATTATTTAAAGATCATTTATTGATTTACACAATTATTATTTACTTTTCAATTCATGTTTAATCATTTTTTAATCCAAATTGAAATCTTTGTTTTATACTACATCATTTATCATATATTTGATCAAATAAAAATAATCTTATGATTAAATAAATTCAAAGTCTTCATTTTGAGGTTCCATGGATTCTAGATGTATAACAGATTAGTATATGTTGTGTAACTAGAGTTACATGGTGTGTACTTGCGTTAAATGCATCAAGAATTAATTATGATTTTAATTAAATCCATGTACATTAATGATATTAATGGAATTTATTATTTACACTAATGTTTACTATGACAGGGTAGTGCACGGTCAGCCAGAGTACATGCTATATAGACCATGTACATGACATGTAGTACCTTTGTGTCATAGATGGTCTGTGTATTACCACACAAGACCTACATAATTTGAGGTCATGTAACTTGAAGACCACACACCAGGTATTTGATTATACATATATATACTTGATTTTTATGAGGCACATTGTACATGCTGAGTCACTAGGCATGTGCCTCATATACACTATAAGAGATGTACACACCGTGTAGCTCAGTGGTACATGATGTGTACTTATACCAAATTATGCATATTTCAAATCTATTTATTATACTATGTAAACCTTATCAACTTTTCCTTGTGTGTGGTCATTAAACTTGTAGGACACACCTTATTATATGATTTAATATCTATATATATATAACTCTTTTATTAATATATGTGTAATGTTCGAATCTGCATATCATCTGTGAGTCCTATTAAAAGTTCTTACTCTACATGCATTGATGTATAATATGTGGCCAAAAAACATGTACTTTATGTAATCATTATGTTGATAGTATACATCATAGAAGTACTTGATAAGTCATGTATTTCATATTCCAAAAGTGTACATTATATATGAGTATAATAAACATTGGGTAGATTTAGATGGGTATTTACCATATTTCATCCAAGGTACATATATGTAAATAGTTAATTTTAAATATATTTTTAATTTTATAACATTATTATTGATGATAATCCCATGGAAATTTAGATGAGAATTAAGATAAATGAACTGGTTAATTAATTATGAAAATTAATTGATTAAATTGTGATTTATCTTAAATAATAATGATTATGAATTGAATTATTGTTTTTAAATGCCTAATTTGTTTCATTCATGTGGATGATCATTAGCATAGACTTGACCTTTGTATGAGAGTGGAATCCTTTTAATTTATTAGAAAATTAAATCATTGTCATGCATGCCTTCAATCATCTTATTGTGTAGTGGATTTTGTGGTCATGATTTCTTTTATTTAAACCATTTTCCTCCCACCTGAGTGTGAGTAAAACAATATGTAATGGGTGGATCTCCCCAACCTGTGGAGGTGGCTCTTGTTTGGAGTCGAGGTTAAACCAATCCAAATGAGATACATAGTTGGACATATGGAAGGCTATAACACAAACATTAATCTGTTCAAGTTGTTTTCCCACTAGGTTAATAGTTAGTTTGTCAACCACAAGATAATATAACCATTAGGAAAATATCATGATCATATTTATTTATTATGTTAATTCAATTAGGTTACATGGTAATTTTATTATAGATTTTTTTCATGATCAAATGAATTAATTAAATTAATGAGAATTAAATATAAAACAAAATAATGTATCTTATGAATATATATTATCTAATATATGGTCAATCACTTAATTAAATCTACATAATATTCAAAAACCTTAAATAAAGATAGTAACTAGAAATTGATATATAAAATGAAAAAATATCTCAATTACATAGATTAAGTCAGTATAGCCTTCCACAACTTACGTTAAAATCGATCCATAGTTAAATTTTCTTAACCCACCAATGTTTGAGTGATTTCAATTATTAGGGAATTATAACAGGAAGTTCTAGGTTGACATAACATAGTTCACATCAAGGTTTGACTACCAAATTAGAACGTGGTATAACAGAGAGGGAAGTGTTGGGGAAATCCAATTTCAATATTTTTGGATTATGGATTCCACTCAATAGATCAAAGAACTGCGAGTTAATGCAGTTCCCATTTTCAATGACTACCTAAAATCATTCATGTTTCTTGAACAACCATTGTTGGAGTAATGAGGAGGGGAATATAGACCATTTCTAGTAGATTGTTTATGCAATTGGATATTTTAAATCTAATTGTAACAGATATTGGGTTTTGATAAAAAGTTTGGGGACTAATTAATTTAATATTTATTTATTTGTTAAAATTTGACCTGCTAAATTAATAAAATATTTTCATATTATTTTTAGAAACAACATTAAAATTAATTCAAACGTATCATTATGATCCATACAAGAGAAGTACAACCTTTTCACTTGCACACATTTCTATGAGTGGCAACAACTACTAGGAACTATCATTCACCATGCAAGGAAATTTTATGTTCTAGAAGAAACTATTCCTGAAACACCATGTAATGAGGGATGTGATGAGTAATTATCACTATATGAGAAAAATTTTAATGATTCCAAATATAATCAATGTTTTATGCTATCATCTATGTCCAATAGTATTTCAAAGAAACCTAAGAACATTGATGCATATAGCATGATGTCACAGCTTCGGGATCTCTGTTAATAAAAAGAGGGATAAGAGAGGTAAAAGATCTCCAATGCTTTGTTTATGACTAAGCATGGAGAGTCTTCACTAGATGGGCCTCATGCAGTCAAGATTATTTGCTACATTGAACACTTAGACATTATAGGGACTATGTTCTAGGATGACTTTCATAAAAATATCATACTTTCATCACATCCCAAGACCTTCTCTAGTTTTATTATTAATTATAATATGAGCAGTAATGAGGATAGTATTTTAGAACATCTTACCTTAATTATTCAAATGGATACCAACATGTGTCATGATAAACACATAGTCCTTATAGTGAACATGAAAAGGAAGAATAAAGAAAAGGCCCCAAGACTCAAAAAAGTATAAAAATCATGTACACCATCTTTCCAATATGAGGAAGATCTAGAGGCATGGAATGGAAAATGATGATGTATGATTTGTTTGTCAAAATTCAGGACACTCAAAGAGTAACTATACCCAGAAACAAGGGGGATAAGTTTGATTTAGTTATCATGTTTAGCTTTTCAGTATCTACACATTGTGTATTAGATAAATATTTTTTCACTAACATATATATAAAAATGAAGGAACCAAGATTATTTTTATAGATTTCTAGAGGAGAGGTAGTTATGAGAGCCACTAACAGAATGAGGTTGGCTTCCCTAGCCTTTGTTGACAACCACCATTCATTTCAAACCATAATGATTTTGGTTATAAGATATTATTCTTATGTACCAAAGGTTAGAAAGAACATATTTATTGTATCATTTCTATGTGTAGGTGAGTTTATATTTATGTTCTTAAATAACAAATTTTTCTTTTATAAGACAAAAATATGTTATGGTAGGACACATTTAAAAAACTTCATCTATTTATTATATTAAAAAATCCATTTATTATCAATTGTGAGTGAATCATGTTCATATGAATCTTATAAAACTAAGTTATGGCATTGATATTTTGTTCATGTGAATGAGAATCATTTGACAAAGATCATTCAAAATGGTTATTTAGAGTCATTTGGAAAAAACCCAATCGAATGATCTCATGATTTTTTTCAAGTAAATATGACCAAACCCCCTTTTGGTGGATAGGGTGACAGGAACATAGAGCTTCTAGGATTGGTACACACTAATGTGTGTAGACTATTTCTAGTAGAATCAAGAAATTCAAATTATTACTTCATGAAATTTACTTATAAGTTCAGTATATATTTATATGTTAGCACAATGATGTATAAGACTTAGTCTTTTGTGATATTTGAGGAATTGAAGTACGAATTATAGAATCAACTTGCCTAGAAGATAATGATGATTTTATCATATCAAGGGGTTGAATATATTAACAAAGAGTTTATCAACATTCAATCAGTGATTGGGATTCTATCTCAACTCACACCACCTTACACACCATATTGGAATGGTGTTAGTGAAAAGAGGAATCGAAACTTTTCAAAAATGTTATGGCCAATGATGAGTCATGTGGATATTCCAATATCATTTTGGGGATATGCCTTACAAATTATGAAATACACATTAAATTGAGTACCAAATAAATTATAAAATGGAATTTAATTCGAGTTATGGAGTGGAAAGGAACTTTTTTGCATACACGTGTATGGGGTAGTGATGTTTTTGTTAATGAATTCTCAAAAATAGACTAGAACCCAATGGGACAATGTGTCTCTTTATATGGCATCCCATGTAAACAAAATGATAATACATACACAAAACCTCAAATAATAAAATGAATATCACCAGAAAAGACATCTTTCTTGAGAGGGATCACATCCCCAAAAAGGATACTGGGAGAAATACTAACATTGATTAAGTTGATTCTCAAGATACATAATATTTGGTACATGAAAAGATTCTATAGGTCTCCATGGATGAAGTTGTTTCTAAAACACAAGTACTGCGTTAAAGTGTAAGGGAGGTAAGAGAAACAAATAGATGTGGTTTTCTAGTCATGGAAGATGTTGACTCATTATTGGTTGACAATGATGAACCTACCTACCACATGGAGGGGGTACAAATATAAGTATTTGAAAAATGGAATAAAACCATGAATTCAGAAAAAGGATTCCATTTATCCGAACCACATTTGGGTTTTGGTTGATGTGCGAGTTGAGGTACATACCATGGGATTCAAATGGGTATTTAACAAGAAAAATAGACATGGAAGGTAAATTAAATTCCCATAAAATAAGGCCAATGGCTAAAGGGTTTAAAAAGAACTAATGAATTTTCAATAATGAAATATCTTTATTTAATTAAATGTTTAGATCTATCAGAATTCAAATTTATATAGAATCTTACCATGACAATGTGATTGGGTAAATGGATGTAAAAACGCCATTACATAATGGGAACCTTTATAGAGATGTCTATATGACATTACCAGAAGAATTTTCGACTCCAAGTGATGCCCAAAGGATTTTCAAGCTTCATAGATTCATTTATGGATTGATGGAGTAATCCAGGTCCTAGAAACATAGATTAGATGAATCAATAAAAGATTTTTGTTTCATTAAGAATGAATTTGGGATAAGGGTTTATATTAATATTATTTAGAATTCATTCTTTATCTTTGTAGTTTAGGTTGACGACATATTACTTGTTGGAAACAACCTTCCAGTCTAGCAGTCTATTATGAATGAGTTAAAAAAGTTTCTCTACATATAGGAATTTAGTGAAGGAACCTACATTCTAGGGATAAAGATCATTATTTATTGATCCAATAGGATTCTTGTAATATTTAAAAGTACAAATATTGACCAGTTACTAATTATAATTATAATGGAACAATACAAGAGGGTATTAGTTCAAGTTTCCCATAGTTTACATAATCATATGAAAATGTGTCCTCAGACAGAACATGTGAAAGTGATAATGAGTAATATTCTATTTATTTCGATGATAGGATCAATAAGGTATGTGATGTTATGTACCAGACACGATTTTGCCTATGTGTTGACCGTGGTAGAAAGATATCAAGTAGATCCAGGAGAAAAAAATTAGTCATTCATTAAGGATATCTTTATATAGTGGTGACGAACTATGGATATGATCTTGGTGTATGTTGTAGATGAGGGGCTCTTCAAATGGGGATATATTGATGCTAGTTTTAAGATGGATAAGAATACTATGAAGGTATATTTAGGATATGTTTTTTTATCATTGGATGATCTTTGATTTGGAAGAGTTCCAAATAACCATTTGTTGCTAATTCAATAATGGATTCTGGGTAAATAAAAGATTATGATTCATTCAAGGAAGCCATTTGGGTTCATATTTTTTTCCAAGATCTTTATATTGTACCTTATAGTAAATACCATGTCACATTGTATTGTTACAACCCTACAATAATGGATCATAAAAAATATCTAAGGTCACACCAATATAATAAACATATAATCCATTAGTATTACTTCATGCGGGATTTATATTAGAGGGGTGAAGTCATAGTAAGAAGAGTATCTATGGAAGAAAACCTAGTTGAACCCTTTACTAATGGCCTATATTAGCAGAATCATGTGTCTCTTATGAGACATATCATACTAAAGGCTTTTTGTAGTTCGGTCTAGTGAAAGTGGGAGTTTGTTTGAGTTGGTTCCATAGAAAAACCATTTGGATCATTTTTTATAACATGTAATTATCGTTTTTAATATTAATAAAATTCTTATCATATCAAGTTTGTTTTTATTTGTAAAATAGTATGTGATAATTTCCTAGGAGTATCTATCACACTGAAAGGCCACAGTAGTTCCTTGATATGATGATAACGCTGAAGTGCTACAAAATTGTTTCTAAAAATATGTTATATAGTCGGATGATATCATTTGAGGGAAAAATGATATGGGCTATCAGGGGTGGATACTCAAAAAATGTTGAGTCACCTCCCCCTAGTGTACTCCCTTTTTAATATCTAGCATATGATATATGAGAATGAGACCCACCAGTAACAAATACATATCTGTATGTGTCATTTAATTTTCCTTTCTAGGTATATGTGTATTGATCCTTAGTACTTAATATTGATATTAATGATTTTCATGAGTCACATTATTTGATTTATTTATGAGAATTGTGAAGATAGTTTTTCACATAGACTTATGATACATTGGCTGTATCATGAGTAATATTGAAATAATGAATAATTTAATAGAGGATTTTCCATACTTTTATTTAACAAAAGTTAATATCCTAGGACCATTTATATAAATGAGATAACCTAAATAATTTCATGTCCATGGGGTTCAATAGGCATGGTCAATTTTGGGGATGTTGAAGATAGATACATCAATCATATAGGATGATGGAACCAACATACACCATTTTTTATTAATGATATTGAGATAAAGGGATTATATTATATAGTAAGCATCAATATGTGATATTATGTCATTGTAGAATTTTATTCTTTCTCTATGGGGGACTTGGCATGTCGTTAAAAACTAACCATGGAATTTAGATTTCTTTCCCTAATGCCACTGTGAAAGAGTTCAAGATGGTCAACAACTAAGTATATCAAGAATCACAGTTAAACTATATATTTAATTTTATAAATTTGAATGGTTGAATATGTACTACCCCAGGATTCCATGAATTTTTTAAAATTAAATGGAATTGTTATGAGACTAAGATATGAGGTGACAAATAATTCTAAGGCCTTGAGTGGTCAAAAAATATTTATGAATTTTTTTGAGGTTCATCTAATAATAGTGTGAGGAGGTTTTTCTAAATTTTAAATCGGTGCCCAGATCAAAAATCTGAGAGCACCATTGAACATTGACCATCAGGATTCGCCTAGAGAGGGCCTAATGTTGTCCGACATAGGCCAATAGTGGGTTATAGTTTATGACCATAAATAAAATAATTATAAAACACTTATTTTATTTTCAAATTGTTATAAATTTTAAATGGTAACTCAGATTGGAAATCTGAGAGTACCGCTGAGCTCGTGAGGGTTTGTTTCCCTTATGAAGAGAATAACCTTGACTGACATGGGTTGAGGGTGAAAGATAGTTTTTGAAATTTATTTATGAAAATTAAAATGGAACGCATGCACAGTTTTAAAAACATCTAAACGGGTATCAGGATTGAAAATATGAGGGCACCGTTGTGTCCAGAACATTCATATTACTTAATAATGGACCTAAAATCGACCGGCGCGGGTCGACCAAGAAAATTTATTTTTCAGGCATTTTATGGAAAGATAAAAACAAATTGAACTTTCGATTTTTTTATATTCAGTTTTCAAATTGTTGTGGAAAAAAATATTTTTAACACAATGAAACCAATAGTATTATTTAATTAATGAAACATTATAACGACACTATAATGAAGAGGCAACAAAAAGGTGTTTCCACCATCAATGCTTCGACTAGGGGGTGCATCTTTGGCATGTTGGGAGAAACCTTCAGAACCTATGGAGGATCTCCATTGATGAACGATGATCACCAACAACCTTGATAATTCCTCCTCCTCTTAGTGATTTCACTTCTTTGATGACGGGTCCATGAAATTTATAGATGGATCACCTTCAACAATGGATCCTTCCCACGAATAGACCTTTACCCGGTAAGGGATGTTATTTAATTCTATTTTCACCATTTTTGTTTTTAAATGAAGAATGTGGGTCAAGCCATTAATAACTTTACCCATGGATCGTTTTTTCTTACACGAGGGATTTCAATCAGGTTTATCTTTTGGGAATTAACATTTTCATGATCTAATTATATTTTATTTCCCCCGTTTATTCCTTATAACAGGAGTGGATCAATGCCACAATGAATGAGAGGGAAGTTTCATTCATCATAGTTGTTTATGTGGATTTCATCTCATATATTAATTGGCATTCATCACATTCTTTATGGGTTGAAGAATGGTCAGTCATTGAGCAATAATTCTTGGCACGACAATCCAACATCTATGATATGGAATAGAAATGACATGATAGAGTTGTGAAGATGATGACAGAGGAATAATCGAGTCGGAATAGGAGATACAGATGATAAATCATTTTCTTGCGGACGGATCACAATAGAGATTAGAAACCTAGATATTGAAGAACATGGACTGAGGGCTCCGGAACACCCTCTGTATCGATGAGCGGACCATTAGAACTCATATGGCGGTCCGTGAATGTTTTACCAGCGACCATGTAATGAAGATGCGCAGCTAGAGGAGACGCAGATAACCATGGGTCATGCCTAAAAACCATATTTCCTTGAGAAGACCGGTTGACTAGGAGGCATTGCCTGCTGGTGTCACATCATGCGATATAGACAAGACTCTACCATGTCTAGGCTGGTTCTGTCGGGCTACGCCCTAGACAAGTAGGATGGGCTGACAGAGGGTCAACCCTATAGCCCAGTGGGTCGGGCCGAGCCTAGCCTATCCGAGATGGTCCCATCCAGTATAGGATAGGGCCCGCTAGTCTATGATGGGCCAAATGGGCCAGCCCAAACCTAGGTCATGTCGGCCTGACCTTGTCGGACCAGACCCGAACCCAATCATACCAATTTCTCTAAACCCCCCCGAATTTTTCAAATAGAGAATCTATTTGATTATCCATCTGTGGTGATAGGAACCTTGCAATGATACAATCCATTTGAAATACTCTAATTGAATTTTTGATGAAGTTAGAGGATGCACTATTGATTTGATGAGTAGTCCCTCTATATTCAAGAACACTTTGAGCAGAATCTGGGTAGTTCTCTTAAATAGATTCTAGGATGGTTAATCCATTGATGACTCAAGGTACAAGTACTCTTTATCCCTCTTATTAGGTAGATATGGCACTCCCCATGTCATGGGTGTGGGTTCTTTTACTTTGGGTAGTTTCCTCTGTGGGTGTAACTCACCTAATGGACTAGGGCATGATTTCTAAGAAATGTCTGTGAAGGAAGAGTAGATACTCCACTATGGGAATTATGAGTGGGTTACATATCATTGGATTCGTTACTCCCCTACCATTGTAGGGTGCAGGTCCTACTTATGCACTGTTTTGGAAGATTTGGTACTCCCCTGTTGTTCCAGGGAGTGGCTTCTCTAGCATGGGGTTAGTATTCCCCTAACGTACATGGGTGTTGGTGCCCCATAGAGAATAAAATAACAGAGTCGGTACTCTCCTAGTATTTGGTTTCAGGTCCACTATTTACTGAGTGGTACTCCCCTACAGGGTAGAGTGCGGATCCTCAACATACAAAGTAGTACCCCCTGTCGTAAAAGGGTGCATGACCTTCATGAGTAGTACTCCCTAGTTGGAACTAGGTCCCATGTCCTCAAATATCTAGGGTGTACTACTCCACTGTCTTGGAGTAGCAATGGGGAGAGGGTCATCCATAAGAGTAGGAGCTTCCTAGACTATAGGATATAACTATGAGGAGTGGCCCCCTCCACCTGAATAGTTGGATACCTAAGTTGGAGAATGTACTCTCTCGATGAGACCGAGTTGTGGGACACTTCTTATATGAGAGAGTGGGGTATAACATAATAGTCTAGAGTAGTGCTCCCTCAACTCTACGTAGTGGAAAGGGTCAACCTCTTCACATGGGTTTCCTTAGTCTTGCATTGGGTTCAAGAATGTTATGACTAGACCTCTAGTACCTAGCACTATATTTGGACCTAGTAGAATGTCTCTGATGGAGTGTATCTCTTAGACAGTTTCCACAAGAGATGGATTAGCTCGTGGAGTTTGATCTCCTAGTTTGTGGGTTATGACATGAGACTTCTGTGATAATCTTGATGCTAGCTATGAGTTTGGGACCTCATGTTTCTTAGTTTCTGAGACAAGTTTATATGAATGTTCACTTTATATGTATGGACATATACCTGAGTAGAAATGAATGATCATTTATTCATTGTTTTTTTCTCTTTTTGTTTATCTTTGTGGATTTTGAGTCCATTATTGTGTATTTCCTTACTCTCCCATAAAAATACTTTTCCCACATGTTTTGTGTCTTGTTTAGATGGCCATCACTTCGACAGAGATCTCAGTGGCCCAGGAACAAGAAGTTTCCAATGATAAATGATAAGAAGGACGTACTTTCACAGCTTCCAACAGCTACTCATTACCTACAATTTAGGGGGGGGGGGGTATTCTAGAGACGTATTAAACATATCTTTTTTATTTTCATATTGTATGTTTGTGTTTTGTTGGGTTTGTATTCCTACCCATTTGATATACAACATGTACCTTTACTCAGGGGTTTTATTGTGGCATATATTCTTTCCTTTCTAGTTTTGTGGGACATGGTTGGGTGTGTTCATATGTGTAGCTACTCTAGAATATGCCTTCCAATTGTGGGATAATTCCTTCGTTTCTAGTTTCCATCCCTTGGACCTAGGGATGCAGGCTTAGTGTAGTCCTGACATGGGCCTCGAGGGATGAGTCATGAAAAATTTGTTTCAGATCGAGGTTTGGTTTCACCTTTGAACTGAGAGCTGTGAGTTTGGGTGGAGTTGAATAGAAACAGTGTTCAGTTATTTCATGTTTGAATCTCAGGAAAATGGTTCTAGTGTTGTTGTGGTGGCCAACATATCCATTAATTAAGACTCTGATAACCTTCTTTTTCGAATCGGTACATTAGGACACTAGTCTCTGGAAAATGAATGATACATGCATCACAAAATAATGATTTTTATATTTCCATGCTATTCATGATTCAACACAACATATATACTATTTTATTCATGGTTCATATCGACCCATTTCAGGATCCCACCATCTAGATTGCCAGTCGATATTGTTAGATGAGACCATGAGGATGGTTTTCTGAGTGATGAGGCATCCGTACAGGGACCGATATCAGAGATAGCCCTATTGGGTGGTGCGCTAGTGATAACACCACCCTTCAATCAATAGTTTCTACTAGTAATGCCAGTAGAGTATGTGCATAGGCTGAGTGCGCTATATGAGTTTCAGAGGCAGAGAGCTCCTATGTTCAGTGTTGAGACTAAACCATGGTGGCTAAGGATTGCCTTCAAGCAGTTACGTGAGTCTTCCGACTAGTGACGATGCCTCTCGACCAGATGGAGATATTGGTCATAAACCTTCGTCAGGGCTTGGTGGGGTTATTGTGGAGATTGATGATATAGATGAATGACAAGGTGACCCTCACCAGGATAGACTTTTAACACATCTTTAGGGAGGAGTTCTATCTGGCAATGTTAGGTTTTGTGTGTATACAAGTGCTTCTGCAACAACAAAAATGCAGCATGATAGTATTTTAGTTCTCAGCAAGATTCAAAGATCATTTTTTCTACTCTATAGATATGGTGTGGGACCCATACTTCAGGGCTTGAACCTTTGAGCAGGGGCTACGCTTGGAGAACATGGTGTTGGTGATACCCCTTAGTATTCTGACATATGCTGGGGTGTTAGAGAAAGCCCTAGTGGTTGAGAGATCCCTGGAAGAGGAGAAGATGGATTTGACCTATGACAGAGGTCATGAGATAGAGGCATCTGTTAGATCTAACAGATGCTAGATGATAGGATCGCAACATAGGAGGCATACCCATGACCAAATAGAGACACATGGTTCTATGGCATATGAGCAGCACCAAGGAGCATATCATCCGTAGGAGAGGCAGTGTTATTCATGCAACAGATTATGGAATATTTCTAGATATATTCCAAACCACCATGCCACTAAGAGGTAATTAGTTGATGAACCGCCTTATTAGATACAAGACTTAGAGCAGGGAGTTCTGCAAAATTCTGGGCGAAGAAGAGGAGATGGATGAGCACAATGAGGAGGCATCCAATTTGATGCATTACCAAGACAACTCCAAAGTGGTCCGTGCTAGGCTCTGGGTGCAGAAGGATGTGGGTGTGGATAACATCATGTGGTCATGGCTTATGAAAAATAAGCTCTAGGAGAGATTCGAGGTATGATCTGTGTCTTTTCTTTTGGATGTCGTTATAATAGACACAGATTCTAGTTTTTTTCCATTTTTTGGGTTTTGTTGGAGACATTGAGGATCATTTTGGACCGTGGACTTTAAAATCATTCATAGATAATTATTCTTGGGGAGACTCGTTGATCACACACTAGCACAGATAGTGTGACCTAACTCTAGGAGGTGAGAGTTGTAGATGGGATCTCATAGTCATGGAGTCGAGGCCTTATGAAGTTATTCCTGATATGGGACACTATCATTCATACTCTATTTGACATTATCAATAAAATTATGTGACTTTTCCATGATGGTGAATTAGGGTTTTCTTTAAAGGGAAATGGAATCCCAAGGAGCACGAAGTAGACTCTCATATGGAGTCATGATTGGCAACATTCTGTGGTGGAAGAGTTAGACCCCATGATTTTTTCGCAGTATATAATGGTTTTTAACCATTCATACTCATCTGGGATTCCACTAGTGAGTGCGGTATTGTTCATGTTTTGGCATGTTGTGTGGATGTTGGAGGTTGTAGATAGAGGGCCAAGTGAGACCTAGTGTTCACTCATGGAAAAATCAGTTTTGTTCGTAAATACCCCATACATGGTCCAAATCAACCTTGACTACATAATGATCATGGAGGTTTTATCATAGTTCATCCATGTGTGGATACGAACTGTGGGGTTCTATCTGTATCTTCATCAGGGTATCATGGTGGTGAGCCGCTAGAGCACATGACTGTAGATGGACCATAGTGCTTGGTTTTTTCCACATGTCAAAGAAGAGGAGGTATGTATATGATTCATCTCATGTCATCGACTGGGGATAATTGGAAATTGACACTTGGGTGACATTTAAATACTTCTTTGTGGAGATTGAGGATGGACAAGATCAAGTCCTTCCTATAAGATCGATTCCTTTGGTTCTTGTTTGTTACCAGCATGTGTATCTCCAAGAGATCCCATGGGAGTGGGAGGCTTAGATTCGTCCTCAGTAGCACTTTATGTTTGATTTGACCTTGTTTTGAATTACGAGGACTTAAATTCCTAAAAGGGGAGAGTATTATAATACCCAAAATTCTCTGAAATCATTTGAAAAATTAAAAGATATTATTACAAGACCAGGCTTTGAGACAACATATAATTCCGATGCCCGGAACATATTTTTGAATTTTTTTGTTTCATAAAATAATTTTGCGAGAGTTATTTTATAACTATTCAACCGGTGCCCATATTATAAATCCAAGGGCACTATCGAACTCAAAGCATCGAGATTCACCTAGAGAGGGCCTAACAATGGATGACGCAGGCGAACAGAGGAAGTTAGTTTTTTCTGTAAATAAAATAATTAAGTAACAATTATTTTATTTACAAAACCATATAACTACTAAATGGTAACATGGATTGGAAATATGAGAGTACCATTTAGCTCAAGAGGTCTTATTTCCCTTAGGAGGATCTTAAAATCAACCATCATGGGTCTAGGATAAAAGTTATTTTTTGAACTTTTTCTAAGCTAACAAAAATGGTGTGTGTGTGTGGTTTTGGAAACTTCCAGATAGGTTCTCGGATTAAAAATATAAGGGCACTATTGCATACAGAACGATAAAATTACCTATGAATGGACCTACTCTCAACCAGTTTGGGTCAACATGAAAAGTTGATTTTTTAATTTTCTAAGGAATGTAAAAAAATAAAATTAACTTGTTGATTTATATTAATTTGAGTTTTCAAATTGATGTGGATAAATGGATTTATAATGCAACAAAACTGGTAATATAGTTTCATTAATGAAACAACATAACAATGCTGAAATATAGTAGCAACAAGAATGTGTTTCAACATTTAATGCTTTGACCGGGTGGGGGTGCATCATTGCCATGTTGGGAGAAACCCTCCGAACCACTAGAGGATCTCCATTGAAAAATGAAAAATTATGATTTCGAACGACCTTGAGCATTCCTCTTCCTCTTCATGAGATCGCATCCTCGATGATGGATCGAGGATCTTTTCAATTGGATCACCTTCTATGATTGATCCTTCCCATGAACAGACCTTCACTAGGTAGGGGTTGTTATTTAATTCCATTCATTCCTCAGTATTTTATTTAAATGATGAAAACGTATCAAAATATGAATAGGATAACCTATAAATCATTTGTTCTTGTGGGAGGGATTTTGATATAGTTTATCTTTAGAGAATTAATACATTAATGTTCTAATTATATTTGATTTTATCCATTTAATCCTTCCAATGGGATCGGATCAATGTTGGGATAAACAATGGCGACAGTTCATTCCTCACTTTGGTTGATGTGGATTTCTTCTCCTCTTTTACCCTATGTTGTTTGTGTTCTTCATAGGTTGGAGAATGGATGGTCATCGGAAAACCATTTTTGGCACAATGATCTTAAATCTAGTAACCATAATGGATATAACATGATATATGTCTGACGATGATGATGACAGACTGATCAAGATGGTGTATGAGATATCTCCAATCAAATTCATTATGAACTAAGGGATATAAATGGATATTTGAAACCTAGAAGATGAAAAATGTTTTTTGAGGGATTTGGAAAACCCTTTAAATCGAATAATGGACCCCCAGAGCATGTTCAAATGTCCACATAATTTCTATTGGTGCATCAGCACCGGCGGCCACGTACTGGACGGTGAGGTGGCTCACCAATTGACATGACTACCCACATGGAGGAGCCTCAGATTACCTAGACCTGAAACAAGACCGTGGTCAATCCCAGTCTGTGTGAATGGATTGGTTGACTAGGATGCAGAACCATCTGAAGCCGCATGGTTGGAGACAAATGCGGCACTGCTGCGTCCGGGCTGTAGGAGCCGACCCGCTCAAAGGTGATCCGGGCTGGTTCTCGTGGGCCGCACCCCATGCATGTGGGGTATCCCCAAACGGTCTAGGCTTGGCCCAATGGTCCAGTTTAGAGCAAGGCTGGGTCGTACTGACCGTGGCAGTTGAAACCCAGACCCAAATGGCCCCGGTTTTTCTAAAACCATTGTAACTTTCATATAGAGAATTTGTTTGATGAGCTATTAGCGACAATGAGACCCTTGTGATGGGATGACCCTTTTGAGATACTCTAAGTGAGTTTTTTAAAAATATGGATGATGAACTATTGAATTGGATAGTAAGACCTCCTGATATTAGAATATATTGACTAGTGTGTGGGTATTTATCATAATGATATTCTAGGACAGTTACTCCCTTGACGACTCTGGGCATAGGTAATCAATATCCCTTATATTTGGTATAGATGGAACTTCCCACATCATGGGTGTGTGGTTTTTTACTTTGGAAATTTTCCCATGGGGGTGTTACTCCCTTGAAAGACTAGGGCATGGGTTCTTGGATATTTTCATGAAGGAAGAGTAAAAACTCCCTTGTGAGTCCAAGGATTTGGTTCCCTAACTTCAGAGTCGTTACCCCCCTACCATTCCATGGTGTGGGTCCTCCTTACACATTTTTTGGCAGATTAGGTACTCCCATATCGTGCCGGGGGGTGGGTCCTCTAGCCTAGGGTTAGTACACCCCTAATGTTCTAGGGTGCGAGTCTCCCATAGCGAACAAACTAACAGATTCAGTAATCCTCTAGTATTAGGGTTTTGGTCCTCTAGTCATCGAGTAGTAATCCCCTACAAGGTAGGGTGTGGGTACATGATTTATGAAGTAGTACTATTCTATCGCAAAAGAGAGCAGATCCATCATGAGCAGTACTCCCTTGTTGGAACCAAGGTACTGGTCCTCACATATAGAGAATTACTCCCCTGTCTCCGAGTAGTAGAGCGGAGTGGGTTCTCCATAGGAGTTGGAGCACCATTGAATGTTGAACACAACTACAAGGAGAAGGCACCTCAACTTGATGATATTGATACCTATGTTGGAGCAAGTGCTCCCAAAACAAGACTGAGGTGCGGGAAACACCATAGAAGAGTGACTGAGGTATCAAAGGATAGTCTAGAGTATTGCTCCATCAATTTTTCATAGTGGCGAGGGGAGGGCCTCTTCACTTGGGTTTCCTTAGTCTTGCATTGGGCACATGAATGTGATGACTAGACCTCTTGTGTCTAGTACTAGAGTTGGACCTAGTAGAATGTTCCCAATGGAGCGTATATCTCGGACAGGTTCCACTAGAGATAGATGAGCTCATGGAGTGTGATATCCTGGTTTGTGTGTTATGAATTAAGCCTTTAGTGAGAATCCTGATGATGGTTATGAGGTTGGTACCTTAGGATTCTTAGTAGTTTAGATGAGTATATCTAGATGTTCATGTTATATGTTTGGTCATATACCTAAGTATATATGACTATGAATTTCTTCATGGTTTGACTCTTGTGATTTATCTTTGTGGATTTGGGGTCCCCTATCGAGTATTGTTTTACTCACCCCTTCCCGGGCTTCGCCCACACATGTTCTATCTGGTGCAGATGACCAACGCTTTGACAGAGACCTCAGTGGTCTGGGACCATGTAGTTACCCATGAGATATGACTGATATGACTTACATCCACAACTCATGACATCCACTACTTTCTTACCGTTCCAGTGGGGTCTTCTGTGGATGTCTTACATATATCTTTTTTTTTACTTTTCTATTTTTAGATTGTCTTTTTTTTGTTTATATTTTGTCCCAGCTGACTTACAACTTGTACCTTTACTCAGTGGTTGTTCAATGGCATGAATTATTTCCTTTACAACAGTTTGGGACATGGTTGTGTTCATGTTCATGCATATAGTTACTTCTCAAAATGCCTCCCACTTGTGGGAGGATTCCTTCAGTGGTAGTCGTCATCCCCTGGCCATTAGGTGGAGGTCTTGGGGTAGTCACGGCACAGGCCTAACAGGATGAGTCATGAAAAATAAAGATTATTCAAGCATTTGGTATAATAATTATTTATTCTTTATTTATTTAATATATTCTGTCACCAGTTATTCATGAGAATATAATGTGAGAAGAATATTTAATAAATACTCATTTTATATTTAGTGAATATAATATTTATTTATTTATTAGAGAATAATGTATTGATATTTGTTTTATAAATAAATATCCATTATTAAAGAAATGATAAATATCATGGATGAATGGTGGATATAATTTATTGGTCTTGTGAGAAATAATAAATATTGAATATTAATTGATTAAAAATTATTTAATTTAATTTACAAGGTAAGAACATGATGAGAAATAATTAAAATATTATTATTGTTTTGACATGGGTTTCTTTAGGGATTGAATAAATAATAAATGACACTTGTGCAGCTATTTTATTTTAACCTTACATTATATGAAAAAATTATATTATTTTTACAAAAATCTAATTCATTTGTTTTGGCTCTCCACAACTGATTTGGAGAAACCTTTCAAGACATAGAGTGCTCATGATCCAAGAACACACCCATGAATGGAGACAATTTATCCTCTACCACCCACTCTAAAATCAAGAGGGGTTAAGGAGAACACATTGGAAGCAGTTCTTAAGGCAATCAAATATAGATGATGCAAGTCATAGGATCTTTCATGATAACATCCTTAGATTCCTACCATGACATTTGAGGATTTTTAGAATATGTGATGATCACATATAGAGGAAATATTCTCTTGATTCCATCAATTAATGGATAACAAAACTCAAATATGTAGTCATATCCATCAATGAGTAAGTATTTCCAATAATGTAATTTATTAATTAATTAAATTGATTATAAATAATATGTGAAGATCATGGATCTAGTTCCGACATTATATTACATGTCTATATATATTGATTCAATTTCATAGATCACAAATATTATCATTTTGAAAATACTAGATTAAGCATAGATCGTGAAAAAAAATTGGCCATGAACCATCACACACATCCACTATTCTCGGAACCTTCATGTTTGGGTTATGAAATGTGGACTATTATTGAGGATCAATACAAATAACAAAATTATACTATACCTAACTATGGTTATAACACAAAATATTTTTATGATAGTAAATTAAAATTAATGAATTAATATTATTTTGATTAAGGAGGTGATGAATTAGTTGAATATTGACTTTTGATAAATATTTTCAAATCATGGATACCCTATTTATTTCTCACTAAGGAAAAGAAATATTATTGAAATATGATTTAATACCTATAAAAATAAATATTATACATTTAAAATGAAACATGATGAACCTATTTCTTAAATGTGTTTTAGGTTCATTGAAATAAGAAATTCAAAGTTTTATCTTTCATGGAAATTTGATAACACATCACAAGCATTAAGGATCATGAGATATATACATGATCACTAGATTGGATATTCTCTCTCTATATGATAGGCCGATGACAAAAAAAATTTATATTCAAGGATGTAATTAAGAAACTAATGATCTAATAGGAAGAATACAAGGTAGATAATTATGAGAATTTTGAACCAAAAATAGTATTACATATAATGAATCTCAGTGGAAATCAATTTATTTTAAATTGATATTACCCATGGGATTGAATCATATTAGAATAGTGATGAGAAGATAATTCATAAACCTAGAAATATTAATACATTTGTTAGGATTTTTTTATAAAAAATCTAATGACAAGGGAATCTATGATAAAAAAGAAATAATGAAATAACATGTCATGTTAGGTGTGGAATGATCCAAAGTGTTTAAATGAAAAGGGAGAATCACAATAAACTTCCCAATGATTAAATACAAGTGTATTTATAATGATAAAGGTGAGAAATTAAATAAATTAATGAAATCCATTAATAGCGAATCAGATTATAGATCTAGTGAATAAAACTCAACATTAGATAAAGATCATGAACCGTATCATTTGTGTTTTATGGATTTTTCATATTTGTTAACACCTACTAATTAAGGATTCTCCTAAAGTGAGTATAATAGATATTATTACATGTCAATTAATTAATTAATTGAATACGTATCCATCCATGAATAAAAAATTAATGAGATTAAATATAAATAAAAATATATGAATAAACAACATTATTTGGTACAATATCAATATAAAATATTTTTATTGAAAAAAATAATAATTTTATTTCCTTAAATAAAAAAAAAATGAACATAAATTATCTTATGAACTGCTCATGAATGACCTTGAGAGATTATTCCATGGAATAAAAACATTTACCATGATTTTATGTAATTAGAATACACCTAAATATACAATAGGAATTGGTTACCATCTTGGTTGAAGGGAAATTCATAAATATAATTTTCTTCATCATTAAAAATCATCTAGTTCTTGAAACAACTCATATACATTTTTCATATCGAAGGTATTTATTTCTAGGATTCTCAATTACTCTATTGACAGAGTTTTAATTCATGTATGGATTCCTAATTCACAATATGAGAATATTTAGGAACTTATGGTAATATTGGTAGTAAAATAAATAATTAATTAACTTTTTATTAGTGAAATAATCAATTATATGTAGTAAGAACAAATGGAAACTGAATAGTGGTTATTTTAGGCATATGATTTGGGATGTTTCACATATATGAATCTTATAAAATTTAATTGTGGGATGTAACTTTTGGTGACAAAGCTAAAAAATATATCTCTAGAAATGGGAAAATTGATTACTCTACATATTCCCTAACATTATGAGTTTTATTATTCTATGGATAAATTTATAATTGTTTCATTATTTCTCAATTATAGGATATGCTTTTTCATGTTATTTTTGAAAAATATTTTGGTATGAATTATTATTAGAAGAATAATTTAGAATTCACTAAATCAAGAAATGATAATGCATATGTTATTAATATAGATTCTTGGATGACCCAAGATATTCATTTTATAGTTTTATTTAATAGTGAACTAAATTTCAGACTAGGAGAATAGGGAACTAAATAATATAATTCCTTATAAATAATAATAAGAATTATTTACTCAGGGATTTTCTTAATCAAGAAATTTTAAAAAGAAAAACTATTAAATACTTTTAAAAATGGAATTGGCATAAGATATCACAAATACCAAAGAAATATCATCAAACCTTTATACCCCTAGTATAGGTTCAAAATGATTTTATTAGACCACCATGAATTTTTAGTTTACTAGGGACCATTATTCTTATGTGATTGTTTCAGGTTACTCCAGATTTACATGGGATTATTTACCATCTTAGAAACTTAAATCACACACACACACACACACAGATATATATATATATATATATATATATATATATATTTCAATACATTATATCTTATCATAAATCCTTAGTGCGGTTACCATCAACAAATAAAAAATTTATCATTTCCATGACTTTAAAAACCGTGACTTTGAGACCTTATTTTCACAATATGGATATAATCATAACTTATATACACATAGAAAAACTAAATTGAATTGATTTTTTAGGGTAGAAATAGAAAAATAAAATAACTTTATTAGAATATGTTTACTAACTATGTTATAATTTTATAATTTTGGGTTGAATCATATAATATATTTTTTTCATTATTAAGGTTCTGATTAAAACATTTTTGAAGAAAACTAAATATAATATATAGATTGGAAGAATGATTAAGGTTAATTACATAGAAGTATTTGAGCATAAATTATTTATTCATAATAAAAAATAGAATCTATAAAACATTAGTCTAAAAATATATATTTGTATCTTCTTAGGTTATTCATCCTCAATAAATCATATAAATTGATCAATAAAAGAGCCAAATTTTTGGAAGAATATATGCATGACACTTTAAATGAAAATTTACACAATAGTGTATGGATTTTATTTATGATATTTAGGATGATATATCAAATATGAATATCAATCATACCTCAAATACTCATGAAAAATCGTAATATTTTATTGATAAATCTCCTATGATGGATAAAGATAACTATTTTTACGAACCAAATATGTGTGGAAACATAGAATAACAGAGTACATCTATTCCTTAAATAAATAGAATACATTGAGATCACCCCTTATAAATAGTTTTTCCAGACCTATAAAGTAGTTATAAGATAAGATAATCTCTTAAAACCCAATTTGAATACTAGGATTTCAAGTCACATTATGAGTAATTTGTTTTTGATGTAAATAATGACGATTTTTGTGCCATGGATATACAAAATCAGTTGAATTAGGTTTAAAGGAATAAATTATGATTACTAGTCAAATGAGCTACGTTTTACAAGAATATTTTCTCTAACTAGGTTTCTATAAAAAATACCGATTAATATCGAACTATAGCATGCAATAAATCCTTTCTTGTTTCATAAAAATATAGTAAAATGAAGATAATTGATAATAAAAATACCATTGTAATTGTAGGAATACATTAATCCATTATAATAGTATTTTGTTTTAAGGAATATCATAAATAAAAATTAATAAAAATGGGAATAAAGAGTGAATTAATCAATGGTCATATAATTTAGGATATGTTTGTTAAACAACGCCATAAATTTAAAAGAACATATTTTCAAAATCATATTTTTACCATTTATAAATATCACTATAGTTTAAAAAATCCTAGATACTACTATGATAAAATCATCTCATTAATGATTTCTAATGGGTTTTCAGAAGGAATATATGATCCTAAAATATTTATAAAAAGGTAATGAAAATATGTTATAGTATATCAAATATCTGAAGATAATATTATTTTTAGCTCATCTAAGGAAGCTTTATTTATGGAAATTTCTAAAATGATGAAAAATGGATTTCAAATGAATTTACTGGGTCAGTTAAAATTAGTTTTAACATTATATTTCTATTTAAAAAAGCAGAGAATAATTTTAATTTATTATATTCATACCTTGGATCTTTCCAAACTTTTTGGTATGGACAAACAATATGGTATTGACACTCCCATGAGTACAAACTATAAACTGGATACAGAATAACCTTCAAATCATTTTGAAAAAATAAACTATAGAAATATGATTGGTATTTCACTATAGGAAATGGTTAATCCTCATGAAATTATTTATAGTGTTTTTATGTGTTATAATTTTAATTAACACCATAGGGAATCTCATATGAATAAAATTAAAAGGATATTTTAATGCAGCTATAATATAATTATTTAGGATTTTTTTTATGATAGAGGATATTCTATGATTTAGTTAGTTGTTATAATGGTAAATTCAGTGGCTATAAGTTATTAAAAATACCACCTAAAGAACATGTAATAATGTTGAAAGGTCTCTAGAATCATAGTGTAGTAAAAAAGTAGATCTATGTTTCATTTTCCACTACTAATGTTCAATACATTATTGCATGGACTTTAATTTGAATAAATTATGTGGACGAAAAACACATTGCTCGATTATGGATATCAATATAGAATTATCCCTATGAATTTTCAAAATACAATATTTATTAACATTTCAATGATTATTTTAACTCATTTTATTTAAAACATCAGTTTTGGGGATATAATTTTCAAAAATGGGATAGCACTCTTGAATTCATTATCAGTAAACCTAAGAACGCTATAATATTAATGAAGAATATGAATGTTTGACAGATTACATTATATTGTAACTAAATTAGGAATTAATGACTATTTATAATTCATTTTTTTAGCATGATATATCTTTTTTTAATTACTTAGTTAATATGTGGTATAATGTTTATGTGGTTTGGAAAATGTCTGTTTTTTTGTTTTTATATTTCATATGAATATATTTGGGATAATATTATTCTATGTTTAATATATATTTTAAAAACAATTCATGTATCATATTAAATATATGAATAAATAATTTATTATATTCTTTGGATTTATTTGTAATTATATTATATGACATAATATTATGCCTTATTTCAAAGTTAACATATTTTTTTATTATTTTATGTCAATTTTATAATTTTCTAAGGCATTAAAACTTAAAAATCCATAAATAATTTTTAAGGATCCCCAAATAGAATTTGAATCAAATAAATTCCTTAACCCCTATACCTATACCAAATTTGACATCTCATTGTTAAGAGATCCATATCATTACTACATTAAATTATCAGTCAATAGTTTCCAAATGACTCATTTCTATGAAGATTCATCTCTATAATCATTATTTAAATATATGATATTGAAATAAAGCACTAGTGGAACCTTGAAAGACATTAGGTGACACTTATTTTCTTATTATAGTAAAATAATTCTAGGTGAATATTAATTATGATAGTAGTGAATGATTAGATCATATTGAAATTTTTGTTAATGGAATGGAGTATGTATTTTATATAATTTTTCGGGATTTGGGTTTACAAGTACCACATTAGGTGGAGTATTAGGGTGGTCAATGTTTTTACCCAATTAATTATCCTCTTTTTCAAATATGACACTATGATTTATGAGTAATTGAATTTTTTGAATATTAAAAATAGACTAATGGAATGAGTTGATGTAAAGACCCATAAATTTCAAGGAAATTTTTTTTTCTTAATTTTCTTTAGTATTTTACAACAACGCAGTTTCTAACGGCACCTGATTCCGAGGCCCAGTGTGCCCGAAATCATTTTCCGAAGTTTGGCTCGGGTACGTTCAGTGAACGGACAAGCGGGTTTTTCTAACATTTGAACCAGTGCTCCGAATATAATTCTGAGGGCACCGATGGAATCACAGCGCTGGTATTTTCTTAAAAACGCCTCTTCCGGAGTTGCGTTTACTCGGGTGTGGTTTTTAATTTTTGGGCATAAAGTTAAGAAATAAAATAATTTGTACGACAAACATTATTTTATTTCACTTAAAGCCACTTGATAGCCAGTTAAAGATGGTTAAGCTGAGTTGTTGCGGATATGGTGCTATCCAAAAATATCCTACCCCCTTGGTAGGATATTTGTGAGGTGGGGCCCGCATGAGCCCCGCCGTTTCTTTTCCGCTAAGTAACGCACCCGCAAAAACCCTTCATTATGAAAGTCAACTGAAGCGTTTTATTAATTTCGTAACGCACCAATTAATTGGGCGGTTTTATTTATTAAATTAATTCTATGAATTAATTTAATCATTTGTTAACCTGTTTTTCAATCAGTTGGCGTAATAATAAAATAAGACCAACGCACGACTACTGAAAAATGTACGTTGAGAGGATTTGATAGAAACCAAGAGTTCTTCATCCCCCTTCGCGAAGAACGCAAAGAACGCAAAGAACGAAAAGAATGTCGAGCCCTCGGAAATTGATAACGCGACGCCAAGTTCCGCGACGCCGGTGATTCTTCTTCGATGACGTTCTTCCGCGACAATCCAACCCCGCGACAACCTTTGATCGGCAGCGACAAGGTAGGGGGTTGCAATCTTTTTTTAAATTTACTTTGTGGATTAAAACAACAATATGGATTTAATTATTATTAATTAAATCTGTTGCTTCTTGGTCCTCAGAGTTCATCGACGCAACACCGGATACCGCGACGACGCGAAGATCCCCTCCTTCTGTGACGATCAAATCTGTGAAGAACGCGCATTCGACAACTTGACGAGGTAGGGGTTGTTTGTGAAATAACTTTATATTCCCATGATTGTTTCTTTTAAAGCAAAGAACCCGGATCAAGTTCAATTTTAATTCTATTAAAATTGTGCCTTGCCTTTATTCATGTGTTGAATAATTCTCCCGTCTGTTATTATCTAACGCGGAGGGTGCGGGCCAAACAAACATGGCCCGACAAACCTCCGCCGTTCTTCGTTCTTGTGAAGATTTGGCGGGCGATGAAAAAACGTGACGCAAGGGAGATTTGATGATCCTGTAGTGAAGAACGGAACTCGGGAGGAACAACGGCGCAGACGGGAAGGAAAACGGACCACCGAAGTAACTCTGGGGGCCCGCGGAAGCCAACAGCGGCGCGGGTCGCCGGCGCGGCAGCGGCGGTGCCAGCGGACCCGCGGCCGCGCGGGTCCAGCGCACACGCAGGACGCGGCCTTTGCCTCGTCCGTTGACCAGGGCCCCCCCCCCCCCCTATGGGGGTCGCAGTGCTGTCACGTGGGGGCAGCGAGCCCCCCGCGCTGCTTGGCCGTTTGGCCGAGCTAAGCCGGACCGGCCGGCCGAGCCGGGCCACGCCCTGGCCCGGGCGGACCGGGTCGGGTCGACCCGGTTCGGGGTGACCCAGTTCGGCCGACCCAGGGGGGTCGGGCCGGGTCGGCCCCGGCCCAGAACCCCTTTTTCTGGATGTTTTCGATTATTCGATGATAACTTGAGCTACGTGCCTCCGAACGACGTGCCGTCAGTGGAGATGCGATCCTTGGATCGAGATAGTCGTTTCGGTATATCGCACTTAAGGTTCAGATTACTTTGAGTTCGGCCAGGTTGGTTCGTATACAAAACCAACCAGGCTATCAGAGCAGAATTGCTCATATCTTGAGCTCCGGATGTGTGATTGACGTGTTGTCAACTTTGATGAATTCCTCTATGTGATAGGTATATTTTGGCTCACTCCGCCCGATGTTTGGAAGCAGGTGGAGTACGGTCGGGTTGGTTTTGCCTAAAAAACCAACCGGGCCCCTGGGACGAAAAAGCGAATAACTCTCAGACCGGGCGTCCGATCGACACGCTGTCTGTCACGTTGAGTTCCTGTGGACAATACAGAACTTTAGGATACATCAACTCCAGACTAAATGTCAGTTGATGTATCAGCCTTTCAGCTTGTGGAGCAGACCCTCCCGAACGAGCTTGTTGTGTGTGGGAACCCTAGAGGAGGCTGCAACTGCTGGTGTGACAACGACGACTGTACAGAGATCCTCAGTGGATTCGACTACGACGATGATGAAAAGGGTACGGGAATCCTCTGTGTTTTCGATAGTGATCACTATGGTACATCTTGGGATACATCAACTCCGGACTACATGTCAGTTGATGCATCGACCTCTTAGCTCGTGGAGTGGACCCTCTCAGAACGAGCATGCTGTGTGCGGAAACCCTAGAGCCAGTTGAGACATGACGACTGCTGATTGAATGACTCAGTGTGTTACGGATAGCCCAGGGGGAGCGCTTGGTTGTAGTGGCAGACCCACGACAGAGGTGCGCTTGGTTGTAGCGGCACAGGGGAGCGCTTGGTTGTAGCGGCAGACCCACGACAGAGGTGCGCTTGGTTGTAGCGGCACAGGGGAGCGCTTGGTTGTAGCGGCAGACCCACGACGGAGGAGCGCTTGGTTGTAGCGGCACATGGGAATGCTTGGTTGTAGCGGCAGACCCACGATAGAGGTGCGCATGGTTGTAGTGGCACAGGGGAGAGCTTGGTTGTAGCGGTAGACCCACGACGGAGGAGCGCTTGGTTGTAGCGGCACGGGGGAGCGCTTGGTTGTAGCAGCAGGCCCACAGTACCCTATAGGTGGAGTACTACAGCATTAAAAGGTAAGAGGGAAGCGCTTGGTTGTAGCGGCATAACCACTGTACTTGATGGAGAAGTAGTTTCCCTATAGCTTTGGGTTCAACTTCATGATCTATCTTGTGTGGGTCATTGCGAGGGTTAGTACCTACAGATCCTTTGTGGGTCCGACGGCTTAGATGAATCAGTGGCCAGATCTGATCATCTCTAACGTCTTACGAAGAAGTACCTGTGTGAGATGAGTCCTGTTTACTCTCCTTTGTGGAATGTGTTGTGCTATCCTATGTGGATTACACTTCTCTTTCCTGTGTGGACTGGGTTGTGCTTGGGCTCGGATGTTGGAGCTGAACGGGAATTGATGACTTAGGTATATATATGGGCATATACCTAAGCAGTGTCGAATGTCACTTCATGATTGTATCTTATCCCTTGTGGTTTATCCTATGTGGATTTAGGGAGACATTCGGGGGTCTCGGGGTCCCTACTGAGTAGATTATACTCACCCCTGCACGGGCTATGCCCGCACTTCGTTGTGTTGGTTACAGATGACGAACAACACTGATCGTGGTGGAGGCTTGCGGAGCAGGACAGTACCTGGAGGTGGACCACTGGGCGGGACGTACTCGGAGCGGACGACTGGACCGAGGAGCTGTGGAGGATATCCGTGCTCACCCTTCAGGTGGGACTTCCAGACGACGGCTCGACTCTGCGGCTTTTATTTTTAGTCGCTGTTTTCCACTTTTGGTTGTACTTTACAGTTGGTCTTGTATTTCCGGCCCCTTTTATTTTTAGCACAACTTAGTACAGTTTTTACTTAGTGTTTACTTTTTCCGCTTTCTTACTCTATGGTGGTTGTTTACTTTACAAAGGCAATGCCTTCCCTGTTTATCGGGATTTACGCCTTGGTGTTAGTCGCCAGCCACTGGCCTATGGAAGGAGGGCTTGGGGTAGTCATGACACGGGCCCCGAGGACGGGTCGTGACAAATTGGTATCAGAGGTGGTCGGTTCTACCACAGACTCTGATCTTTCTTCTATGTGAAGCAATAGTGTTTAGCGTATTCAGTGTGGTTATTAGTCCAGGGAGTCCAGTGTTGGTGCGGCGACCGACGTATCCGTACACCAGGACCCTGACTTCTGATTTCCGACTTAATGCACGAAAACAATGATTGCATGTGTGTTTCAAAGTTTTCTTTGTGATTACTTTGTATCGGCTTACCAGGTATACTGTTCTGAATATGGCGCACCTATTTCCTTTTCAGGATGGCCCCACGACTGTAGCTAGCTAGGGTTCTGAGCATTGTGCGTGGCGAGAGCCCACCGAGTGACGAGGACTCGGTACAGGGCCCTTTGATAGCTGAGGCACCGGCGGTACCTATACCCGCCGAGCCACCGATGCTACCAGCCTCAGCTGCTGACGATGCACGTCTCCTTAGTGCACTGCATGAGTTCTAGCACCAGCGACCGCCTAGGGTCCGCGGGGAGACGGACCCTCAGGCCGCCAAGGACTGGCTGGAGGCAGTTGTACAGGTCTTCATATTAGTGAGGACACCATCAGACCTCATGGTCATCCTCGCAGCGAGCCTCCTACACGCGGCAGCAGGCAGATGGTGAATCTTGATACTCCAACTTCACGACGAGACATCTCTCCTCTGGACGGACTTTGAGAGCATCTTCTGCTCCGAGTTCGTCCCAGCCACCCTCCGTGCGGTGCGCATCCAAGAGCTGCTACAGCTACGGCAGGGCGGCATGACAGTGGCCCAGTACTCGGCGAGATTTACTGATCTCTCGCGCTACTCCACATATATGGTACGGGAACCGTTCTTCCGGTCCCAGACCTTCGAGCAAGGACTGAGGCATGAGATCAGGGCTTCGATGATCTCCCTCAACATTCCGACTCAGGCAGGGGTGTTGCAGCGAGCCCTCTTAGTGGAGAGTTTCCTTGATGTGCTGTCTCCAGCAGTAGGACCCACCACTTTCCGGCATGCGGTAGAGTCTTCTGTAGCAGGCAGTAGACAGATGACGCAGGGGTCCAAGAGGACTAGACCTACAGGTGGTCGACAGTATGACTCTGGATCGTTTGTGCGAGGCACTCAGGGTGGACAACAACTTGCCATGAGAGGGAAGAGTTACTCCTATGGTGGGATTGGTCACATGGCTCGTGACTATCCGACCCTCCATACGGATGACCAGCAGATGAAAGAAGGACCCCCCAGGCAGTGGCAGAGGTTCGATCAGGGTGGGCCGCAAGGAGCAGGCAGCCATGGCAGGGGAGCTGGCCGTGCAGTTGGAGGTGGACGACGCTTCGGGGTGTTTCCACCACCACCACTGGGAGGTCCACCCCGACCGCATGGGACAGGAGGACATGGGAGAGCTCAGCTTCAGACAGCTGAGGCCTACGATCATGGAGCTCCGGGAGCAAATGGACAGGAACAGAACTAGTGGATATGTCTTTTGTACTTCTAGTTCCTTGTTGCTATGGTGTAGTGTCTTTGTATTATGAGTTTCAATAATAAAAGACGCATACCTTTGTGATGTTTTTATTCCTTTCCTCTTTTGTGTTGTTACTAAGAGATTTCGGTTTAGACTGTTGACTTGACCCTCACTTGTGAGACGTCTACTGGAGGAGACCCGGTTACCACCCACTGATGCCGACAGTGTGACTCAATCCTTGGAGGCGAGAGTAACGGTTGGACCTCTTGGTAGGAGTGTCGAGGCCTTATGACGTCATCCTTGGTATGGATTAGTACCATCCATGTCGGGATTGACTGTATTTGGAAAAGGAAGTGGTTCATCCAGGGGATGAGACCAGATTTCTCTTATCGGAAAAGAAGAAATCTTAGCATCTTTTGTGGTACCGGAGATGGACCAGGCCACAACAGAGAAGGTACAGGTCATCCAGGAGAGGATGAGGACAGCTTAGAGCTGACAGAAGTATTTTACTAACAGGAGGCAGAGGCCACTAGAGTTCTAGGATGGCGACCACATCTTCTTGCGGGTCTCACCTCGACGGGGTTTATGGAAATTTTGCGTGGTGGCTTATCGCCTGGCTCTACAACCTCAGTTGCACCGGGTGCACGACGTTTTTCACGTATCTCAGTAGAGGAGGTATGTGCATGAACCGACACAAATATTTGACCATGGAGAGCTGTTCATTGATGATGGGGAGACTTTTGTGGAGGTTTCAGTGGAGATCGAGGATCGATAGGAGCCGGTCCTACGTGGACGATCGATTCATCTAGTACGCTTCAGATGGAATCTCGAGAACCTCCAAGAGGGCACTTAGGAGCGGGAGGCTCAGATGCGTGCTCAGTACCGCCTTTGTATCCCTACGTTTGTGGTGAAGCTTTACGGGGATGTAAAGCCCTATGGTGGGAGTAATGTAAAGACCCGTAAATTTCACTGAATTTTTTTCTTCTTAATTTTGTTTGGAATTTTAGAAGAACGCAGTTTCTAACGGCACCTGATTCCGAGGCCTGGTGTGCCCGGAATCATTTTCCGAAGATTGGCTCGGGTACATTTAGTGAACGGACGAGCGGGTTTTTCTAACTTTTGAACCGGTGCCCGAAATCGAATTCCGAGGGCACCGATGGAATCACAGTGCCGATATTTTCTTAGAAACACCTCTTCCAGAGTTGTGTTTGCTCGGGTGTGGTTTTTAATTTTTTGGCTTAAAGTTAAGAAATAAAATAATTTGTATGACAAACTTTATTTTATTTCACTTAAAGCCACTTGAAAGCCACTTAAATCTTTTTAAGATGAGTTGTTGCAGATAGGGTGCTATCCAAAAATATCCTACCCCCTTGGTAGGATATTTGTGAGGTGGGGCCCGCACTAGCCCCACCGTTTCTTTTCCGCTAAGTAACACACCTGCGAAAGCCCGTCATTATGAAAGTAAACTGACAGGTTTTCTTAATTTCTTAACGCACCAATTAATTGGGAGGTTTTATTTGTTGAATTAATTTTATGAATTAATTTAATCGTTTCTTAACCTGTTTTCAATCCGTTGGCGTAATAATAAAATAAGACCAACACACGACTTCTAAAAAAATGTTCGTTGAGAGGATTTGACAGAAACCAAGAGTTCTTAATCCTCCTTCGCGAAGAACGTGAAGAACGTGAAGAACACGAAGAACGCCGAGCCCTCGGAAATCGACAACGCGATGCCATGTTCCGCGACGCCGGTGATTCTTATTCCACGACGTTCTTCCGAGACAATCCAACCCCGCGACAACCTTCGATCGGCAGCAACAAGGTAGGGGGTTGCACTATTTTTTTAAATTTACTTTTTGGATTAAAACAACAATATGGATTTAATTATTATTAATTAAATTTGTTGTTTCTTGGTCCTCGGAGTTCGTTGATGCAACACCGGATACCGCGACGACGCGACGATCCCCTCCTTCAGCGACGATCAAATCCGTGAAGAACGCGCATGCGACGACTTGACGAGGTAGGGGTTGTTTGTGAAATAACTTTATATTCCCATGATTGTTTCTTTTAAAGTAAGGAACCCAGATCAAGTTCAATTTTAATTCTATTAAAATTGTGCCTTGCCTTTATTCGTGTGTTGAATAATTCTCCCACATGTTATTATCTAACGTAGAGGGTGCGGACCAAACAAACACGGCTTGACAACCCTCATTCGTTCTTTGTTGTTGTGCGGATTTGGAGGGCGACGGAAAAACGTGACGCAAGGGCGATTTGATGATCCCGCAGTGAAGAACGGAACCCGGGAGTAACAGCGGCGCAGACAAGAAGGAAAACGGACCATCGGAGTAACTCTGGTGGCCCGCGGAAGCCACCGGCGGCGCGGGTCGCCGGTGTGGTGGCGGCGGCGCCAGCAGACCCACGGTCGTGCGGGTCCAGCGCACATGCAGGACGCGGTATTTGCCGCGTCTGTTGGCCAGGGTGGCCCCCTGCGGGGGCCACGGTGCTGTCACGTGGGGGCAGCGAGCCCCCCGCGCTGCTCGGCCGCTCAGCTGAGCCGAGCCAGACGAGCCGGCCGAGCCGGGCCGCGCCCTGGCCTGGCCGGACGGGGTCCAGCTGGGTCGGATCGGGTCGGGTCGACCCAGTCGGGCCGACCGGGGGGGGGGGGGGGGGGGGGGCGGGTCGGCCCGGGCCCAGACCCCCTGTCTCTGGATGTTTTTAGTATTTCACTC
Source organism: Viscum album (assembly GCA_963277665.1). Lineage (NCBI taxonomy): Eukaryota > Viridiplantae > Streptophyta > Magnoliopsida > Santalales > Viscaceae > Viscum > Viscum album. The sequence continues at coordinate 1,283,274,671 of OY728153.1, forward strand.
ATAACATGAGCTATAGGCCTCCGAACGACACGCCGTCAGTGGCGATGCGATCCTTGGATCGAGGCGGTTGTTTCGGCATATTGCACTCAAGGTTTCGGATTACTTTGTGTTCGTCCGGGTTGGTTCGTACACGAAACCAACTAGGCCTTTGGAGCGGAAACGCTCATATCTTGAGCTCCGGACGCCCATTTGACATGCCGTCGACTTTGTTAAATTCCTCTAAGTGAGACAGATATTTTGGCTCACTCCGCCTGAGGTTTGGACGCAGGTGGAGTATGGTCTAGTTGGTTTTTCTTTAAAAACCTACCGGGCCCCTAGGACGAAAAAGACAATAACTCTCTGACCGGGCGTCCGATCGACGCACCGTCTGTCACGTTGAGTTCCTGTTGACGATACAGAACTTTTGGATACATCAAATCCGGACTACGTGGCAGTTGATGTATCATCCCTTCAGCTCGTGGAGCGGACCCTCCCGAACGAGCTTGCTGTGTGTGGGAACCCTAGAGCTAGCTGCAACTGCTGATGTGACAACGACGACTGTACAAAGATCCTCTGTGGATTCGACTGCGACGATGATGAAAACGGTACGGGAATCCACCGTGTTTTCAGCAGTTATTACTACAGTACATCTTGGGATACATCAACTCCGGACTACATGTCAGTTGATGCATCGACCTCTTAGCTCGTGGAGTGGACCCTCCCGGAACGAGCATGCTATGTGCGGAAACCCTAGAGCCGGTTGAGACTTGACGACTGCTGATCGAATGACTCGGTGTGTTACGGATAGCCCAGGGGGAGCGCTTGGTTGTAGCGGCAGACCCACGACAAAGGTGCGCTTAGTTGTAGCGGCATAGGGGAGCACTTGGTTGTAGTGGCAGACCCACGACAGAGGTGCTCTTGGTTGTAGCGGCACAGGGGAGCGTTTGGTTGTAGCGGCAGACCCACGACAGAGGAGCGCTTGGTTGTAGTGGCAAATGGGAGCGCTTGGTTGTAGCGGCAGACCCACGACAGAGGTGCACTTGGTTGTAGAGGCATAAGGGAGCGCTTGGTTGTAGCGGTAGACCCACGACGGAGGAGCGCTTGGTTATAGCGGCACGGGGGAGCGCTTGGTTGTAGAAGCAGGCCCACAGTACCCGATAGGTGGAGTACTACAACAGTCCAAGGTCAGAGGGAAGCGCTTGGTTGTAGTGGCATAACCACTGTACTTGATGGATAAAGAGTTTCCCAATAGTTTTGGGTTCAACTTCATGATCGATACCATGTGGGTCAGTGCGAGGGTTAGTACCTACGGATCCTTTGTGGGTCCGACGGCTTAGATGAATCAGTGGCTACATCTGATCATCTCAAACATCTTACGAAGAAGTACCTATGTGAGCTGAGTCCTGTTCACTCTACTTTGTGGAATGTGTTGTGCTATACTATGTGGATTACATTTTTCTTTCCTGTGTGGACTGGGTTGTGCTTGGGCTCGGATGTTGGAGCCGAACGGGAATTGATGCATTAGGTATATGTATGGGAATATACCTAAACAGTGTCTGATGTTACTCCGTGATGGTATCTTATCCCTTGTGGTTTATCCTATGTGGATTTAGGGAGACCTTCGGGGGTCTCGAGGTCCTTACTGAGTAGCTCATACTCACCCCTGCACGGGCTATGCCCGCACTTTGTTGTGTTTGTTGCAGACAATGGACAACGCTGATCGTGTTGGAGGCTTGCAGAGCAGGACGGTACCTGGATGTGGACCACTGGGCGGGACGTACTCGGAGCGGACGGCTGGACCGAGGAGCTGTGGAGGATATCTGTGCTCACCCTTTAGGTGGGACTTCCAAATGACGGCTCGACGCTGTGGCTTTTCTTTTTCAGTTGCTATTTTCCCCTTTCGGTTGTACTTTACAGTTGGGCTTGTATTTCCGTCCCATTTTATTTTCAGCACAGATTATTACAGTTTTTACTTAGTGTTTACTTTTTCCACTAGGTTACTTTGTGGTAGTTGTTTACTTTACAAAGGCAATGCCTTCCCTGTTTATCATGATTTATGCCTTGGTGCTAGTCGCCAGCCCCTGGCCTATGGAAGGCGGGCTTGGGGTAGTCACGGCACGGGCCCCGAGGACGGGTCGTGATAGTGGATCTGGGTATATAAAATAATTAAATGGTTTAGGAAAATTATTCTTCCAATGAATGTTGAGAAGATAGTGTGGATGAATCTAATTGTGTTGGTCCACATAAACATGGTTGACTTTATATATCCCATTTACAACATGATCTAGATACTGTTGAATATACTATATCCTCTCCCATTCTTGTGGAACAATGTAGACTTGACATACCAGTTCATCATGTTTTCAAAAAAATGTTCAATTCAAATAATATATAACAAGCTATTCCATATTTGGAAATTCATAACATATATTCCTTAATTTTAATTAATTGATTTTATGACTCCACTCATAATACATAAATTGTACCTGTATAAAATTAAAAATATTTAATTCAAGAGATTAACATTCATATGACTTTTTCATATGATAATAAGGAACCTATATTTATTTCCTCATATGTGGATGTTGGTTAATCAAATATTATCTATATTTCATCCTATCAAGCTTCTTCTTCCTGCTTAATTTCATTAGTAGTCTTTTTTCTACAAAAAAGATTACATTGAATGCATTAAAAGAAAATCATTATAAGTATAGTATATTTATGTGAGTCTCTTAATAATGAAGATATAGATTTTATAATTTCTAGAATTTTTTCATAGTCCAACTAAATTTTTTAGAATCCTAAAAGGGGGAGTAATCATATGGGATAATTATTTATCAAAAAGATTTATTACATTACATTTTCAATTACATGATTCATGAAAATTTGGATGGGAAGACTATTGTTTAAATACACTAATATATAATTTTAATGGCCCCAAAAAATAATTATGTTATTATAAAAAAATTATACATTATATATATGAAAATATTCTTATATTTCAATATGATAATACAACAATCAATCAACTCCATGAGTAAACTTGACTAACTGCATGAGTACTAGATCAAATGTATGAATAGTTTAACAAAATATCTATGGGATATTATTTTATCACATGAAACATCCTAAAAATCAATAAAATATCCAATTTATAGAAGAAATCACTTTAATAAATGGATTTACCATATGATTGATCGACCCAATATGGTGTACTTATTCTAAATTGTACATGTTACTATATGAGCATGTGTAGTGTTTATATTTATAAATTAGTCTTTTGATAATCTATTGGAATGACCACACATGATAATTGATAATCAGTAATATGAAATAAAGATAACACATAAAAGAATTATAATTCCCTAAAAGTAGTGAAGTAGATGTGAGTGAGTATATGTTGACGTGGAGGGAATGTATGTCAAACTGATGGGAATCCTATCTAGTAAATGGAACTGATTAAATTTTTTCCCCTAGTGGTTGAATAAACTATAAAGTATCAAGATGAAATATCAGACAAAAATCTATAGTGTCTAATTGTAATTTCATATAAGGGATATATTCCAATGGACATAATTTATGAATTAAATAGTAATTCATATAATTTAATATATTAGAAATTAATGATGAATACATGGTTCCTTTAAGGAGTCTTCATGAATGGATATTTTTAGAAAAAATTTATCAATTTTAAATGATAAATACCCCAAAGAGGGAATATAAAACAATAAGGATGAAAAACACGTTACATGTGATATTACTCTATTTTCAAAATCTAAAACATAATTTTTTTATCATGCTTTATTGAATGCTTTGTACGATAATTTATGAACATTCCATATGGTTGGGGAATAAAATAAAGACATTGGGAAGATAATGCAACCTCACTGACCAACCCATACTCAATCTGTTTCAAAACTCCAACTAACATCACCTCCCTTGTTCTAGATTTTACATTAATTTCCAGTTTTTCATATTTTATTTTGTTTATCTATTGATCACATACTCCAGAAAAAAATTATGAGTACTATTGTAGTGTTTATTTATCTAAGTTTACTTTTATATATTTATAACCAACTAGGGAAGATGTCTGGTAATAGTTTGGACACAACTTTGTACTATTATACTCCCTCTCTTAGTTACGGATCATCCTTTTAAAATGATTAAATGTGTCTGATAATGGGTTAATTTTATGTGGCGATGACTAAGTCTCGTATTGAGACTAAAAATCATGTGTTTTTATATTAATATTTGTGTTAGTTATGATTTTCTTTATCTATTATATTTTTTTACATTAATAATATATTTCTAAAAGTATTTTTAATAATTTTTTACAAATCACTTTGGAAAAATAATACATTGATGGTCAACATTTACCACTGATATATATACTATTTTATATGAGATGTGTAATATCAATTTTTTAGAAAAAACACAAATTATTCTATATATGTTTTAATAAATATCTAGAGATGTTATTTTAAAATTTCTAATTACTTATATCTATTATATCGGTTAACTATGTTTTATATAATTTCAGTGACTTTTTCATTATGATTGTTTTCTAAAGAAAATATTTTCTGATGCCCATTTTACTAACTACTTATCCCTCTACAATGAAAATATAAAATATTTCTTTTATAATATATTTTTATATGAAATTAAAATAAGACGAATTGACATGGGTTCAAAGATGAATGTAATATAAAACCTATAGGAAAATATGATATATCCTATAATACTATTAATATTTCCATAAAGAATAAAATTTAATTGCTGGAGAACATATGTGAGTAATATGAGATTGTTTTCAACTATTATGATAGAATCTATTATCTATAGACCTAAAATATATCTCATGTTGATGAGAAAATAAGAACACAATAGAGAAAGATGCAAGTCAAGTAAAATGTGATGTATTCATTGGGAGATAAATCAGGTAAGAATATAGTTCCATGAGGTACTCATAGGAAGGAAATAATGGATGTTTATCATGTTTCTCATCTAATATAAAAGATATTCACTAATAATGGTAATATAGGACACATAATAGACTATAATTAATCATCCATGAATTCTGTTGTGAAATTAAAAAGACAGAATATAAAATACAATTCATCCTACAGATAGACAACAACATTGGACTAGTATTTGACACTCCTTGTAATGAATTTGGTATGATTAAAATTAAAGGGAAAGGTAATTTTGATGAATATGGGTGTGTAAAGTGAAAGATGAAAAGTAAAATTGATAAAAAAAAATACATGACATGGATACTTTAATTGGAAGAAATAATGAACTACATGGGAAAATAACTGATGAATACTTGTTACATGAATTCTTATTTGATAAAGAAGTTAACTCACATAATGAAGTTCATGAAAGTTAAAATGGGATGTCTTATTAAAAGGGACGAATAACTGTTAATGTCCATTATAATGGGTAAAAATAAAATACTGAAAAATTATCCAATTTCTAGTACTCATAATTTCAAAATATCTGAGATAATTATTGAAATTTTAATGAAATCCATCATTAAAAAAATATTTTAAATTTAATGGAGTAGATATCATGATGTTTTCCAACAGACCTGGAGTTTCCAAATGGATTTTCCATGCTTTTAGGAACAAATCACATCCACACTACCCCAACTATAAAGCAAACGTTCATCCAACATATTTCTAATTCAATTTTTATTGTTATTAAATTATTGGAATTGATGGTTATGAATTGTAGAGATCAAAGTTGGAGAAGATGTTATATTATATTTTAGGCATCTATATATTTCCAAAATATTTTCAATTTTAGATATATGAAAACCCCATTTAAAATTGAAGGGTGAGGTATACTTTTATCCCTCTCAACTATGATATATATTTTATAAAAAAATTCATTCATGGGGTCTGATTATCAATCAAATTATTGAAAATAGCATGATTATAAATTATATACATTACTATAAAACAAAATAATTTCAATATATTTCTTTACACATATCACCAAACTATAATGAACCATAGGATAATATATACTTGTGGAAATTTATTTATTTAATTGAAGACTAAAATAGATATTTCTCAATTGTGAAATATAATTCAATATAAAAATTAATATCATTATTAATATTTTTCAATTCATCTGAATTCAATTAGTATAAAAAAAATAAGTAATCACACAAAAATATTAATTAATATGTGAACTTTTAAGAAATAACTTCTAGATATCTTATTTAACAAAAAAATATATTTAACGTAAAATATACTATCACTAATATGAGTAGTTATTTATAGTAAATAGCTATAATAATAATTAATATTTGAAAAAAGAGATTTTCCTTTGATTTTATTATTATAATTTATTTAATTATTTGAAGGTTGCATTTTAAACTCTTTGAAACTTAATTGGAAAAAATAAACATCATTCATAGATTCAAAATATCAATATTATCAAAAAAACTACTTTTTTGTATTTTATAATATTGTTTTTATGTTAATAGTTAAAAATAAAGTTTCAACCAGAACAATAAATTATTTGATGTTATCTTTACATAAGAAACCCGTAAAAGTTTATAAATATTATAAATAATTAAATATTTTTTAAAGATGAAAAATTTAAAATTTAAATAAAATTTTTAATTTACAAAACCCCTGTTTAATATTTTATGAACTTAAGTAATTTTAATCCAATAATAGTACGTGTTATAAATATATATTTAGTTAAATATTGATTTTAATTATTTTTTTTATTTTTTATAGAAACATAAATTTTCATATATTATAATAACAATGTAGTTCATATCTTGAAATTTAAATTCCTTGACAATTTTATCCAATAAAAACTTTACGGTTAAAACTATAATTTTCCTAGAAACAATTTTTTATGAGTAACATTAATCTTAATTTAAATTAAAAATATAATTTTATACTAATAACACAAATTTAATAGTAGTCATTAGAGACAAAATTAATTATAAATAACCATTTTATTTTTAGAAATTAATTTCAAATTACTTAAGTAAATAATAGTTTTGTGGGTAAAACCTCAAATTGAAAAATATAAAAAATAATGGTAAATGAATAGAATCACGATTATAAAAATTGTAAAGATTTATCGTAAAGAATTTATCAATATTATATCACCTAAAAATCATTATTTATTATTAATTTTTATATTTAATATTGAATTATATAATTCAATTAAAGAAAAATAATTGATATTCACAAAACTGAACTTTCATCACTTAGAAAATGGGGATCACTTCCACCAACACATATTTACACATCCCCTTAAAATATAATTGTACCTGCATCATATTTTATCTTTAATAAGTCCCTTTATTGACCTAAATCAACTTTCAACAATAATTTATTCTAATCTATTTATTTCCAAAGAGAAATTTCGGAGAATGTTCAAGTTCCCAAACTATGCATTACATAATTGATAAATTTTTATCATTATTCATAATCTTCTAAAATGTTCTTAAGGATAGAAATATAATAACCTCATTAAACATAATATACAATATTTAAATTATTTGTATGAAAAAAATCCACATTTATTCTCCACAATAAACTAATAAAAATAGAAGCATATTCATTATGGGTTAGTGTAGACTACTACCTCCACAAAGAGGATTTCATTGTTTATCATCACTACATAACATGGATGAATTTTAAAATGTATTTATTATGAAATAATGGTGTTTATGATACAATTGTTATTATAAAAATACAATTCCTCACATTACATTGGTTAGATTATTCTGAAATGTTAATAGTAATATTAACAATAAAAAGTGAACATCTCACGGTTCCAAAAGTAATCTGGGTCCATTTCATAAAAACCTAAAAAAAATTTATATATATAATTATAATATACTAATAAATAGAATAAACCCCTAAATTTTTTGAAGATGTGATTTTATTATAAAAAAGTATTATCAATGGTAAATATTCCTGATCAGTTACATAGAAATTAAACAACCCACCTTAAATAACCAACAAAAGGAAGATAAATATAATAAATAAATAGTATGTGATAATTATTAATCCTTAGTGAGGGAAATAAAGATGAATATTTTCTATTATAATATATATTATAAATAATATTTAATTATTCTATACATTAAGTTCACTCATAATGATAATAAAACCCATTATTTGTTTTTCTTTTATTAATATTCACCCTTTGGGACATATTTTCTATTATACAAAATTTTTTCTTTTTAATAGTGCATATACTAGCCCTTTAATATTTTTTTCATGATCCTATCAAGAATAAAAATGATAATGTTTCATTTTAAATAATATATATCATGTGTATTTGGTTTGAATGGTTATAATGGGGTACGAGTTTGTTTTAACTCATCTCTCTTCTATTGAGTTACAATACATTTTATTAAACTCTATTGTTCCATGTTTTATGTATTATTAATAATGAATAATTTTTATTATATTTCCTCCCAAATATATAGGGTTTAATAATTATACAGTATAAATAAATTATAATATGATTATTAAATCAATTAATATGCTACATGAATGGAGTTTATTAGTCTCAAATATGTCTAATGGAGAGATTTTATAATTTGTGCAACATTTTTTATTTTATATTTTATTATTTTTATTTACATACCATTAAATAATTTTGATATAATTTTGATATAATTTTAATTTTAATAATTTTATTTAATCATAAGAATTTATTTTATATCTTTATTCTAGATTTGATTGATGTTTTACCCATGTTATAACATATTTATTCATATAAATTTTTCTTCCCTGAGAGTTGATTTGAATTAACAACTCTTTCCCCCTCTTTATGTATTTATTTTCTATTTTATACCATCTAATTATTTTTTTATTTTTATAGATGGATTAAACATGAATAAATCTATCACTACCATTGCATTGCAAAGTAAACCACTTTTATCGGCATAATATTTCATTTAATGACTTTACTATGTTAAAAATATGTATTTTCTTTATATTTATTGAAGGGTGGTCACATCACTTCTATATTTTTATTAATTCAAAAAATTAATTACATTACAAAATACTCTTTACTCTATATGTGGTATGTTTTTGAATTCATTACCTACAAACCTATTTAATTAATTTATTAGAAAAATATTGAAAATACTTATACTAGCTATTTTAATTAGGATATTTATTGATAATTTAGAAAAATTGTTTTTGTATTTATTTTTCATTCCTCCATATAATGAATTCATTGGACTTTTTTGAGATTAACAGGGAACATAATATACCATCATTTCATCGATTGGTCTCATAAGCCAAACTGGATCATATATTTTGGTTTCTGGAAGCCTAAAAAAATATTACCTTGAAAAAGTTTCTTTATCTTATGTCCATGATATCCATGTTCATGATATCTTGAATTAGTTCATGAAATATCTACATAAAATTATTTATTTCATCGTTATGGATATAATAATTCTAATTATTGTTATCCTTTCAATTCTATTATTATCCATGTATATATAACATATTCAAATCCATTATATTTTGGAAAAGTTTTGCTTATTTATTACTACGATACTATTCATGCACATGTTGTTATTCATTATGTTATTTAATTGTTATCTCTTATGTTTACCTTATAGATATTTTGACTGCACCCCATTGTATGTTTTAATTTCTTGATGTTATGAATAAATGTATTACACATTATATTTCTTATTAAATAGATTTTTTATATAATGTTTGGGGGATATTGATAACATAATACAGATTTTTTGTTTTACCATATATTAAAAAAATTCTTTCATTGATAAATAAATGAGATTTATTAGTTTCATGTTTTTTAATACTATAAATACATATTCATAAAATGTACTATGAATGTAAGGAATGAAATATTTTCATTATGTCATATAATTATGGGATAGTTGGGTTATGGATTCTATAGCTGGTATCATTACCAATATGTAATTTATATATTTTTATTACTGGATTTGGGAGTGGGGGAATTTTTCATCCCAGTTTATATCAAAGAATGTTTTGGATAAATTTAAAGGTTATTATGTTATTTGATAATAATTGAGGATTTGATAATATATGTTTGATCATAATTTAAAATTTATAGTTAAAAATTGTGGTCAAATGAGGTATGTATTGAAAAATTATGATACAATGATAAGACATCCTTAGTGAAAACCCTAGGGATTGGATTAAGATATAATTCTACCTATATGATAACATCTCAATGTGTTGGTAAAGTAAGGATTGTGTGTCATTCCATGAAATTACATCTAGGTCTTGATTATGACATGTATATGTGACTATAAAGAGATTCACTAAAGTAAAATCACCATTAAAATGGATTGTTGAGTTTCAAATCATTATTAACTGTATTTAATGATTTCTACCCTTATAACCATCTCCTTAGCAGTTAATGTTCGCTACTGTAGTAGTCTGAACTATTCACCCGATTGGGGCCTTCGGGCCACCAGTTTGGGCCTACGGGTCTCCAGGGCCTTCGGGTCATCAAAGACCTTCGGGCCACAGGGCCTTTAGATCACATAGACCATGGATTAGCCTCGTTCACACAAAACATACCCTAGAATAGGATCATAGCAACATGAGTAGTAGCCACCAGATGAAAAGCTAACAGGATTGAAAGAATGAGAGGGTATGGCAGTAGCCATCGGGACTAGGCACCGTGCAACTTTGTACATGGCAATACTAGCCGATCAGTAATGCAAGGTGGAGAGCTAAGGAGATCAATGTTTCAAGATGCTAGGGAGGGGATGTTCTAGTGGGATGGGCCTACGGGTCATGTAATGGGTATGGTATGCCTCTCGGACATTGGGTCATGTATTGAGGGTCATCTCAGGCCTTGTGCCTTGCGCCTACGGGTCATGTATGGGTTCCCCTTCAACCCTTAAAATGGGGGATTATCTATAATAAAAATAAAAAATAAGGCCTTCGGGCCGTTCAGGATATCACAAAGAAACATACATTCAATTGATACTGATTTAACCAGAACAAAAATATAACGTAATAAATACAAAGCATACGAAATTTGGAGTTTGGGTTATTAATAAAACTATAATTTTTTATATGATTCAATCATTTATCAATCTTATTATTTCCTTTTTAATTTATTATAGGATAAATCCGAAAAGAAATATATTAAAGATGCATACCATGTATAATCTAGAAATTGTCCTAATGAGAAACCAAATGAGATAATAAATCATGTTGGAAATTATATTAATATTGACAATAGATATAAAAAATCATGATTTCCAAAATAAACATAGGTTAATTCCGAAACACACTAAAGATGATTATGATGGGGTTTTATGAATGTGTGGGTGAAAAAATTGGTCATGGAAAGAAGATTCCATTTCATTTAGGGATTTTTTTGGAATAATCACCATCGAAATATTTGAATAGAACTAGATTACACATCTTGAATGAGAATGAAGGGAATATAGAATTATGTTTAAATATAAATATGATTTTATATTTTCATCATAAATTCATGGGATGTGGTTCCCTTTTATACCTTTGATATATTTGGATACACCACTTGTAAAAATAGGTTCTGAGTTCCACATAACTATAGGATACCAAAAAAATTATTTTATTATTGAGTGGAATTTAATATTAAGAGTATTCTTTTTATTTATGTTTGGAGAATGTAGGACCCTGAGATTTTGAATTATATATTTTCCATTGGAACATAATTTTTTTAATGGCATGAATCAAGAGAAACACTGAAGATAAAAGAACATAAAAAATTATACACCTGTAAAAATATATTTATTGAATTGGTGCATTAAAATTTTTGTTGATAAATTATTAAATATATGTAGAAAATAAATACTTAGTAATACAAAGGCATTGATGAAAATTCAATTAGTGTATCTGATGAACTAATAAGAATGAATTATAGATTAAAATGTAGCCCTTATATATATTATATTTGTATTCCCCTTATTACATTAATTTAATTAAATAAAATATAAATTATATTTTTGATATGACTAATATAATAACACCCATTAGATGGTGAATGGATCCCCATTCTCCAAGTCTCCCTTTTTTCTCCTCAGTATAGGGCCCCTTCTTAGAGCGACCGTTCCCTCCCTCTCATTATCCACCAATGGTGAAAGGATTTCTTCTGTATTCTCCTACATCTCAATGTATTGTCCCTTAGTTTTTCATTGATCTAGTTTTCCCCATTCCTTAGCTTCTTCATTCTACATTCCTAGCTCGTTTAGTGATGCTCAGATTCATTACTCCATCAATGGTCTCGTTTTATTCATCTATCAAACTCATTTCTACAATCGTAGTGAATAAACACAATCTTGGTTTAACTTGATGAGACTCTGGTGATTTGTATTCTATTGATGGTTTCCTTCGTTGAGGTATTTTATTTTGATTTCTTAGTTAGCTTTTGGGTTTTTCCTTCACTCTTCATTTGCTTACTGTTTGTGTTTTTGAGACCATCCTCTTCTTATTTCTTCTCAAATTCGAATCATTCTTGGTCAGTAAATCATGTTGGATCTCATATTTTTCTCTCATCATTTCATCCTCAATAACAATGGGTTCCATTATGTTCAAATTCGATCAAGTGGGTTTATGCAATGTTGTAGTCTTCACATTTATGATGAAGGTTCGATATTGGGGTTTTTATGGAAGGGCTTGATACACCAGGAAATGGATAAGTCATGATGTTGAGGCTCTATAAGGTCAGAATTTACTCTAGTTTCCTTCTCCAATTCCTCTCTCTAGGTTGGTCTAGTAGGGAGTTTCTCATGGCGGCTTTGGGATGTACAATTTTTGTAGTAACCTCTGGTATAGGAGTCACAAACGAAATATTTATTATATAATTACACTAGGATTTAGATGATGGTGTATTTTCTGAAATCTTATAACTTCACGTGCTATATATTGGATCAATTTCATGTGATAGAGATGACTTGTTTTGTTTTTTTTCTGGGTCAACATTTCAGTGGGTTGCTCTCGCTGAATTTTTAAGTGATAATGACAATGATAGAGTTTTACTTTCTCAATGATTGTGTGATGTGTCCTATAAGTATCCATTTCTTGGATGGAAATAATATATTTATATTGAATTTAAAATTTCAAAATGTGTTTTTGTGGAAACTTGAGGGTGGTGGTGGAAATTGTTTATTTCGTATCGCAATTGTTGGTAGAGTTTCAATTATGAAGTCTTCGAATAGGGATTTAATTTAATATTTTTTTGATTTGTAACTAGATCCCATTAATCCACAAAGTGGGTTTTATTATAAATTAAAAAAATGGAGATAAAAAAAGTTTGTCTTTTTATTGAATAAAAAAATAATAATATCTTCTAATATTTTTACAATGTTATTGTTTTATGAAAATAATTTTAAATTTTTTGGTTTTTATTTAAAGGTAAATTATTAACTTTTAGTATCTAAATATTTCATATATATATATATATATATTCATCATGTAAACATTATCATATGATGTGTTTTTTTGATTTCTCTTAAATAAATGATGTTTATCTCAATGGTAAAAAATATTTTTTTGGGAAATTAGTAACTATTATGACATTATCATTTTATAAAATGTTCTAGAGGTATATTAAACATTTTAATTGACAAATGTTGTATTCATCATGTAAAAATATACATTTTTAAATACTAATATGATTTTTTAGACATATGATTATAAATTTAAGAACTTAAATAATTTTCCTAATAAATTAACATTTTTTATAATTACATTAAATTAAATTTTATTTCAGTGAATTTATTTTATTTCTTTTAATCCACTATAAAATTTATTTTTTTAATTATCATCTTTATATGTAATTTAAATGAAATAGTATATTAATTTTATCAATCTATTAAATATAATGCATTATAATTAAATTTTTCTAAAACAAATTATGCATAAAATGTGGTATCATTTAAATTAATTTTAGATACCCATATAAATTTTATATCATTTATAGAATCCGTATTCCAAAATTATTTATTAATATATATTTTTTGGAATTTCAATTTTAATATGTATCTAAAAATTAATTACCATAGTAAAAATGAGAATATTAAAATATAAAAAATATAATCGATAATTACAGGATATATTTTTAAATCATTTGTAGTAATTGTTTTTAGAGGTTATTTGGACATATGTCATATATAACTACAAAAGTTTTCACTTTTAAATCATTGACCCTAGAATAGGGTCATTCCAATATTGGAAAATTATGTCTATTCACAAAAGTGAACTTTTTCCAATATAAAATGGGATCACTTCCACCCTCTCAAAGTTAAACTTCCCATCAATAATTTTCTTCAAACCCAAATTAATTATAACTTAAAAGATATATAATGTAATGGCCAAGACCCATCTGGCCCATTACTTTACCAAAATAAGGCTCCCCCAAAACAGTGGCACCGTGTCCTCACCCATCCCTACATTTCCTTTTTCCAGTCCCGCTCCCGCAAAGTAAATTTTTGACGTAAATTAAATCTTTTACCTTTTTAAATCCATTTAAATCCCATAATTAATTCCTAAAAATCCCGATAAACCTCCCCGATGGGGGTTTATTAAATAACACCTTAATATCATCATTTGTAGCTACCCACCTGCGTAGGAAACCACGATCCGACTTTCTAGGCATTAAAAATTCCATATCCCGTAACTGTAGGATCTTCTCCTTATACCATCCGCTAGAGTTTCTTTTTCTCTTCTCGGGTGGATTTCTCATTCTTCCAGGTACGCCTGGAGTTCCTCTCTTCTCGTGGCTTTTGGTGCGCATATTCTAGAGATTTTTTCACCTCTTGGAGTCCACATAATTCCTCCCCTACAAGCCGCGCATCCCCTATTCTTGGTGTGTGGAGAAAACATTCGACCCTTGATCAACCAAGTAGGGTTATTTCCTTCATCTCACATTACCCTGCATCATGCGGGGTGGGTATTTTTTTTTATGAGGATTGATGAAACCAAACCATAACAAAGATAACAAACGGACTTTTAAAAAATAAAGGGGAGGGGTGTGATCGATATGTTGTTGTTCTATTTTCTCCTCTTCCTTGATCATTATTTTGTAAAGTGTGCAGGTTTATGCCTACTGGAAATCATGGCCATTGGTGGTATTTCTTTTTGCACTAATAAATTATTGTCTTATGTGATTATTAAATGGCAGTAACATGGAATTTGGTTAATCATGTAAACTTGGTGGATTAAATGGATGCCCAGTGAACATAAAACCTTGTCTGGTCACCCCGACTAACCAACAAAAAGAAGAAAATAATAAATGATGTGATTGAACCTGGATGTTTTCCTAATCTATTTTGGTAGTGGGTGTTGTTCTGTTCGATTCTTAAGGGGGAAAGTTTCAGAGGATGGGATCCTCCATTGTGGTATGGTTGTTGGTTGTGAATCTGAAGCTGTGTGTTTTCACTGTTTTGATATGAATTGGGGTGGAATCCTCTACTGTTTTCATATAGTTGGTTCATGGTTTTTGGGAATTTGGGGCTATATCTTGAAGCCTGATTTGGTGACATTACTTTGAGGGATCTCACTTATCCCTTCGTTGTTGTGACGACACAAGAGAACCGAGTGTGAATGCTTAAATTGTTGTTTGGATGTTTCTATTTTCCTGGCATGTGGTTGTGCCTGTTAGTTGCCGAGTGGTGAAAAATTTACTTATATGAAATCACTTGAACATGAAACTAAGAATGGGTTGACAGGGGAGTTGGTTTTGGGAATGATTTTTGACTTGGTCGTGAGTGCGGTGGATTCTTTTATGAATGAATAGTAACAAGGGTGTTATGCTTGGGTTGGCTTTGGAAAACCTAGGATGGGATGAGTTCTTGTTAACTATATATAAATATAAATATATATATATATATAGTTTTTATGTTTTCTTATTCCCACCCCACCCATGTTGAGCACTTAGTGTCGAACACCGCAATTTCATGGAGGAGGGTGTTTTTCCCAACACTCCTATTAGTGGCTGGTTGTTAACTCCTTCTCTGATCCCTTTCCAGAATAGTCCAGGACTCTTCGGGTAGGCTGTGATGGATTGAAGTCCATTATTAGCCCTTGAATTTTCAGTTAGGGTAGTGTGGTGATTGGCCTAGGTGATTGCGGGCAGGTTATTTCCCATGTATCTTCGTGATGAGGCCCAGGTGTCTTCGGGCGAGGCAGTGGTTGTTTTGGCCTAAGTGTTTCCGGGTATGGTTATGTATGGTTTTTATGGACTAGGTTTATGCGGGCGGGATAGTTTTTGTGGCCTATGTTTTTGCGGGTGGGATGGTGGTTGTGGCCCAGGTGTTTGCGGGCGAGATGTGTGGTTGTGGTCCAGGTGTGTGCGGGCGGGGTGTGGAAGTGGTATTGTAGTAAGAATGACGGTATTGGTTCAATGCGTAGGATGTCTTCAATAACCAGTGGGAATTTGGCGTAGGGTACCCAAACATCGATGTCCTGTTACTATACATTTCATGAATTTCATTATTTGGGGAGTGTGCCTTGGTGAGCCTTGGGTGGATAGTTTTCCTTGCTAGGTATTTTGGTTGTCTCTTTTCTCATAGGGCATTAGATTTCCCCCCATTTGGTCATGAGTGTCTTTGGTTTTACCTTCTAAGTATACTTATATGCTCACCCAACATATATACAACTGATTTTAGGTTTCCAGGATGACTTCATGGATCATGTGTGACCGTACTATCTCGGACCTTGGGGTGGTTGCTGTTGTCATTTTCCTTTTTCGTGGTACTTACATTAGGTGTTCTTGTGGCTTGTATCTTTTTCTGTTGAACATGCATATGAGAAAGGTTTACTTTTGGCTTTACCTTTACCTTAATCTTTTGGTGTTGTTTGGGATTTACTATCATATCTCCTGATCCTATTAAAATAAAAATGGTAATGCCTTACATCTTGTGTGCTATTCTATACCCTTGGATCTAGTTTCGACTCCGGGACCTATTGAAGGTGGGTCTCAGGGGGTCATTCTATCTCCTTCAACATAAATAAGGAAGGGCCTTGCAAACTGTTGTCCCTTCCCTCCTTTTGGTGAAGGCGGGTCGTGATATAACGGTATTAGAGGCGAGGTTGAGAGATAGGATGGAGTCTGGAGTTAGGCACAATGAGGATTGCATGGGGTTGTAGGGCAATAGTGTTGGGTGACCTTGGTGCTTGAATTAGGCCAAGGAAGACTAGATAGGATATGGGATTTTAGGGCACCCGTGATCCTATGCAAGGAATCTGGACCTACCGAATGACCAAGTGAGGCTACACTGATTGCAGGGTAGAGACCCTAGGAAAGGTACATGCATCATAATGACTTGTGTTCTTATGTTTCATGGGTGTCTTGGGGATTCAAAATAAATAAATCAGTCTAAGAAAAGTTACGAACAATATTCTACACTACTCAGGCTTAGGCATTCGTTGTTCACCTTGCAGCTATGGCACCTGGAGGGCGACGATGAGTAGTAAGGGTGATTGAGGCCCAGGAGGTTGACTTGGGAGATCTGTAGAGGACCGACTGAGAGGAGGAGGATGATCAGTGGCAGAAGATGCTTTGAGCCTTTCAGTGACTGACCCTCAGGATGTATGAGGGCAACATATCAGATATAAGGACAGAGAGCTGGCTAGAGGAGCTGGTGATAGCCTTCAGCTTGATCCGGTCTCTGACAGAGTACTGGGTTCCTCTAGATGTAAGCCAGATATATGGGGCAACACGTTAGTGGTGGACACATTATCTTGGGGAGAAGAGGGAGACCGAGGTGACATGGGCAGACTTCGAGAAGGAGTTCCGTGTAGAATTCCTCTCTTCCATGATGAAGGATGAGAAGAGTCAGGAGCTACTCTCCCTCTAGTAGTGGATTACGTCAATGAGAGAGTTGGGGATCAAGTTCAAGGATCTCCATCGCTTCGCTCGAGACCTGTTTTTGAATTAAGAGTCTTGGGTGAGATGTTTAATGGAGGTACTCCGACCTTCCCTTTAGTACGTCATTACTCCCTTAACCCTACGAACATACTTAGAGGTGTAGAAGAAGGCTGAAGTGGTAGAGAAGATGCACACGCTGGGAGGCGTGTCACGAGAGGGGATCCAGTTGGGATCGTTGAAGGGGAAGGCCGTCAGTAGTAGGCCTCCAGCATCAGGACCCTCTAGATTTCGACCAGCAGGGAGTATGCCTCAGCAGTTTCGGTTCTGACCATCCGGCCCTCGCCCTTTTCTTTCGGGCCCAGGGCCGAGATGCTTTATTTTTGGAAGCCATGGGAACCTTTGGAATCAGTGCCTGGACAGAGTATAGTAACATGGGGGTAGGTAGGTCCAGTACCCACCTCAGCAGCAGCAGTTCCCAGTTAGTCCCTTTCAGCAGCAGAAGCAGGGGAAGAGGGCTCCCGCTCCACTAAGGGCAGACGTTGCAGGAGGAGGCCGACCTCTGGGTGCTCCTCAGGGACCTCAACCCAGCGTGGTGGGGGAGTTGGCCAATAGCTGAGAGGAAGAGGAGCTGGGAATGGGAAGTTTCATGTCGTAGAGGAGCTGGGCATGGGTAGTTGCATGCCGTAGAGGCAGCAGTTCCAGCATTGCCAGATGTCGTTCGAGGTATGATAAGCTTGTTTAGTACCATTTAATTTTCCTTCTTCAATACAGGAGCCTTGAAATCCTTTGTTATACATAGTCTAGCCCATGCTCTGGTTTTAGACGCTGAGAGACTTTCAGTGCCCCTGGTGCTGAGCACACCAGTCGGTGTTCAGACCAACTTGTTGTATGTTTGTCGAGGATGCTGATGGATGATAGGGCCACATCATTCAGTCAGGGATCTTCTATTGTTGCAGATATAGCCATATTATGTCATCCTAGGCATTGGCTGTCTATTCTCTGTATGTGCCGTCATTGACTGCTTCTGAGGAAGGGTTGTGTTTTCAGATTTGGGTGGCCGACAAGTGACTTTCATCGGTGAGCAGAGTTTCCAGTGAAGCAGTAGGTGAGGGTAACCCCTCCTCTCCTTGTCAGCCGAGCTATCAGTGGAGTCGTTGGATGCAGAGATGGTGGAATTTCCGAGGGTCTTCAATGAGTTTATGGACATCTTCCCTGAAGAAGTAGCGACTCTACCCCCTCAACATGATATCAAGTTTGGTATAGACCTGCAACCTGGTGCTCGTCCGATCTCGATGGCTCCCTACCGGATGACACCTTCTGAGTTATGGGAGTTACAGATTCAGATTGATGATCTGATGAAGAAGGGTTTTGTTCGACCAAGTGTGTCACCATGGGGTTCTCTAGTCTTATTTTCCATGAAGGTGGATGGTGGTCTCAGGCTATGGATAGACTATCGGAGGCTGAACCAGGTAAAGGTCAAGAACCGTTACCCCCTCCCGAGGATAGACGATCTCTTTGACCAGATGAGGGGATCAGGTTGGTTCATGAATATTGACCTGCAGTTGAAATATCACCAGCTAAGTTTGAAGGAGGGTGAATTCTCGAAGACTGCCTTCAGGTGCAGATATGGGCACTTCGAGTTTGTAGTCATGTCGTTCGGTGTTACGAACCCACCAGTCATGTTCATGGGACTCATGAACTCCATCTTCTAGGAATATCTGGACCGATTCGTAGTAGTTTTTATTGACGACATCCTGATATACTAAAGATCAAAGGAGGATCACGCCGAGCACTTGAGAATGATTTTAGAGGACCTCCAATGGTACCAACTCTATGGTAAGTTTTCCAAGTGAAATATCTGGACACGAGAAGTGAACTTCCATGGGCACGTGGTTTCCAATCATGGGATAACAGTGGACCCATCGATGGTCGAGGCGGTTGTTTCTTGGGAATCACCCAAGAATGTGGTATAAGTTCGTAGTTTCCTGGGGCTGACAGGTTACTACCGGAGATTTGTGCCCAACTTCTCCCGAGTTAGAGCACCTTTGGCATCTTTGACAAAGAAGGACCAGGCTTTTGTGTGGAAAGGGAAGTGTGAAGAGGCCTTCAGTTATCTGAATTAGAAGTTGGTTAGTGACTCGGTGTTGAGGTTTACAGATGAAGGGGTAGCGTATGAGGTGTTCTGTGATGCTTCAGGGAAAGGCCTCAGATGTGTGTTGATGCAGTGGCACGGGGTGATCTCCTATGGGTCTAGGTAGATATGCCCCCATTAGCATAACTACTCCACCCATGATTTGGAGCATGCGGAGGTCATGTTCACCCTAAATTTGTGGCAGAACTACCTCGTTGGAGAGCACTTCGTGGTATTCAGAGATCACAAGAGCTTGAAGTATGTATTCTCCCAGCGGGACATGAACATATTGCAGCAGAGGTGGATGGAGTTCCTTCAGGACTACAACTTTGATATTTCTTACCCCTTAGGAAAAGATAATGTAGTGGATGGTTCTTTGAGTAGGAATTCATAGAAGGATGCAGTTCGAGAGTCGGCAGATGCTTGGAGGGCGATGGAGGAGTTGGCTGCCCTGCACCTGGATGAAAGGATGGAAGGTGGGAGAGGTTGCATGTATCAGAAGAAAGTGCAGTCTTCTCTACTACGTCAGGTGGAGGTGTCATAGTGGGGAGACTCAGAAATAGAAGTGGTGCGTGACCTAGTTAACCAAGGTGATGCTCTGGAAGGGTGGATAGAGGATGTTCATAATCAGGTTTTTTTCTGAGGAAAGATGTTTTTTCTAGAGGTGATGCATGAGAGAGTTCTTAGTGAGTTCTAAAACTCACCCCTAGCGGTGCACCCATGAGTTTCCAAGATGTACCAGGGTCTGAGGAGACATTTTTGGTTGCCCAGGGTGAAATGGGTAGTAGCAGAGTTCGTAGAAAAGTGCCCAGAGTGCCAGTAGGTGATGGCTGAACACCGTGTTCCTGGTGGCTTGTTGCAACCTTTAGACATTCCTGAGTGGAAGTGGGATGACATCTTGATGGATTTTGTCATGGGGCTACCCATGTTTCAAGGAGGTTGTGGTGCTATCTTGGTAGTAGTGGATCAATTGACAAAATTAGCCCACTTCTGGCGATCAAGGAGTCGAGAGAAATATATGCCTCTACACAGAGGTATGTGGATGATGTGGTGCAATTTTATGGAGTTTAGAGGACTATAGTCTCGGATAGGGATGCACGGTTTACCTCACAAGTATGGAGAGGATTGTAGCATGGTTTTGGCATCCAGTTATGTATTCACACTGCTTTCCACCCCCAGATAGGTGGATAGACAGAGTGCACCATCCAGACATTGGAGGACATTCTACGGGAATGTGTCCTAGATTTTGGAGGATCATGGGTGCAATAGTTTCCACTGGTAGATTTTTCCTACAATAATAGATATCACTCTACCATTGGTATGGCTCTGTTCGAAGCCTTCTATGGATGGTTGTGTCGCTCATTCGTGTGCTGGACTGAGATTGGGGAAACAAGTGTTCTTGGCCCAGAGGTGGTGTAGAGCACGACAGAGAAGGTCTAGCTTATACGGGAAAGGATGAAGGCAGCTAAGGACCTACAGAAGTCATATGCCAATAACAGGAGGAGATGCTTGGATTTCGAGGTTGGGGACCACGTGTTTTTGAAGGTCTACCCTCAGCGTGAGAAATAGATGTTTGGTAGGGGAAGTGAGATTTCTCCCAGGTTCGTTGGACCCTTCGAGGTGTTGCAGCGGGTCGGCGAGGGGGCATACCAACTGGCGTTACCACCACCGCAGTAGAGGGTGCACAACATCTTCCATGTGTCCCAGCTTCGTCGGTATCTACACGATGATTCACACGTCATCGACTGGGGAAAGCTAGATATCAGGGATGATGCAACATTTGTGGAGCGACCAGTGATGATCTAAGGTCATGAAGATAAGGTTCTTCATAGAAAACCCATTCCTTTGGTTCGTGTGTTGTGGAGACATGGTGGGATTGAAGAAAGTACCTTGGAACGAGAGATACAGATGCATGCCTAGTACCCAGAGTTGTTTTGAGTTTTGTGTTGTCCTGTTTATACTTGTTTGTGATGGAACACTTTACCATGTTGGCTATGAAACGTGTGGTTTCCCTTATTCTCTGAATGTGTGTGAAAATTCTTGGATATGGGGAGGGGAGGACCCGACCCCTAATAAAGAAGAATTAAGGATGATTCGATTAAACTCCTGCGGGAGAGTCAGTGCCGCCCGAAGTGGATAGTATCTTGACATGGATGAAGAGACTCCCCAACCCATATGACTGGGCATTTAGACCTTGTATGTTGCCTAGATTATTGAGGGAGAGGTGTTTCTAGATGACGGTGAGGTTCACTCTTGAGAGGTATCTTTCGAGTTTATTGTTCTGACCCTCTCTTTTCTTCTGGTTTGTTTTTGATTCTCGGGGGAGAGAATAGTTTTAGAGGTATCTAATGTAATGGCCCAGGCCCTTATGGCCCATTAATTTTCCAAAATAAGGCTCCACCAAAATAGAGGCACTGTGACGGGGGCACCATAAGGGTGACACCGTGATGGTGGCACTGTGTCCTCGCCTAACCCTCCGTTTTGTTTTTCCAGTCCCGCTCCCGCAATGTAAATTTTTGACATAAATTAATTATTTTATCTTTTTAAAGACATTAAAATCCCATAATTAAGTTTATAAATATCCCGAGAAACCGCCCCGATAGGGGGGTATTTAATAACACCTTAATATGATCATGTGTAACTACTCACCCATGTAGGAAACCACGATCTGACTTTCTAGGCATTCAAAATTCCATATCCCGTAACTATAGGATCTTCTATTTATACCTCATGCTAGAGTTTTTTTTCTCTTCTCAGCTGGATTTATTCTTCTTCATGGTGCTCCTAGAGTTCCTCTCTTCCCATGGCTTGTGGTGCACTTATGTTGGAGCTTTCTGCACCTCTAAGAGTTCACAAAATTCCTCCCATGCAAGCCGAGCATCCCCTGTTCTTGGTGAGTGGGGAAAACATCGATCCTTGATCAACCAAGTAGGGGTTTTCATTCATCTCTCCTTACTGTGCATCATGCGGGGTGGGTATGCTTTTGTTTCATTGAGGATGGATGAAACCAAACCTTAACGAAGATAAAAAATGGACTTTTAAAGAATAAAAGGGAGGGGGTGTGATAGATATGATGCAGTTCTGTTTTCTCCTCTTCCTTGATCATTATTTTGTAAAGTGTGCAGGTTTATGCCTACTGGAAATCATGGTCATTGGTGGTCTTTCTATCTGAAATAATAAACTCTTGTCTTCTATGATGATTAAATGGTGGTAACATGGAATTTGGTTAATCATGTAAACTCGGTGGATTAAATAGATGCCCAGTGAACATAAAAACTTGTGTGGTCACCCCGAATAACCAACTGAAAGAATAAAATAAAAAATGATGTGCTTGAACATGGAATATTTCCTACTCTTTTTAAGTAGTGGGTATTTTTATGTTCGATGCTTAAGGGGGATAGTTGGAGAGGATGGGATCCTCCGTTGTGGTACGGTTGTTGGTTGTGAATATGAAGCAGTGTGATTGCTCTGTTGTGATATAAATTGGTGTAGAATCCTCTACTGTTGGCATGTCATTGGTTCATGGTTTTGGGGTTGTGGAGTAGTATCTTGAATCTTGCGTTGGTTTCAGTACTTTGAGTGATCTCACTTATCCCTTTGTTGTTGTGACTTCACAAGAGAACCAAGTGTGAATACTTAAATTGTTGTTTGGTTGTTTCTCTTTTCCTGGGTTGTGGTTGTGCAAGTAAGTTTCACTGTAGTGAAAAATTTACTTAAATGGAATCACATGAACATGATACTAAGAATGGGTTAAATGGGGAATTTGTTTTGGGAATGAGTTGTGACTTGGTCATGAGTGTGATGGCTTTTTTTATGAATGAATAGTAACAAGGGTGTTATGATTGGGTTGTCTTTGGATACCCTAGGTTGGGATGAGTGCTTGTTAACTATATATATATATCTGTAGTTCTTATGTTTTATTATTCGTGCCTACCCAAGTTGAGCACTTAGTGTTGAACACCCCCATTTCATGGGGAAGGGTGTTTTTACCAAGACTCCTATGAGTGGATGGTTGTCAGCTCCTTTTCTGATCCCTTTCCCAAATAGCCCAAGACTCTTCGGGCATGCTGTGATGGCATGAAGTCCATTATTAGCCCAAGAATCTTTGGGTAGGGTAGTGTGGTGATTTTCCAAGGTGTTTTCGTGGAGGTTGTTTCCCAAGTATCTTCGGGATGAGGCCCAGGTGTCTTCGGGTGAGGCAGTGGTTGTTCTGGACTAGGTGTTTGCAAGCATGGTTACGTATGGTTGTTATGGCTCAGGTGTCTTTTGGTGGGATAGTTGTTGTTGCCCAGGTGTTTGCAGGCATGATGGTGGTTGTGGCATAGGTGTTTGTCGGCGGGATGTGTGGTTGTGGCCCATGTGTGTGCGGGCGGGCTATGGCAGTGGGACAACGGTAAGAATGACGGGATTGGATCGATGCATTGGATGTCTTCAATAACTTATGGGAAAGTGGCGTGGGGTACCCAAACATAGATGTGCTATTACTATACATTACTTGACTTGTGTTATTTGGGTAGTGTGCCTTGGTCAGCCTTGGGTGGATAGTTTTCCTTGCTAGGTGCTTTGGTTGTCTCTTTTCTCACAGGTCATTAGAATGCCTTTCCACTTGTGCACGAGAGTCTTCGGGCAGGCTGTGATGGAATGAAGTCCATTATTAGCCCATGGATCTTCTGGAAGGGTAGTGTGGTGATTGGCCAAGGTGTTTTCGGGTAGCTTGTTTCCCATGTATCTTCAGGATGAGGCCCAGGTGTCTTCAGGCGAGGCAGTGGTTGTTCTGGCCTTGGTGTTTGCAGGCATGGTTACGTATGGTTGTTATGACCCAGGTGTCTATGGGTGGGATATTTGTTGAGGCCCAGGTGTTTGCGGGTGGGATGGTGGTTGTGGCATAGGTGTTTGTGGGTGTGATGTGTGGTTGTGGCCTAGGTGTGTGCGGGCGGGCTGTGGGAGTGGGACAACGGTAAGAATGGCTAGATTAGTTCGATGTGTAGGATGTCTTCAATAACATGTGGGAATGTGGCATGGGGTACCCAAACATAGATGTTCTATTACTATACATTACTTGACTTGCGTTATTTGGGGAGTGTTCCTTGTTGAGCCATGGGTGGATAGTTTTCCTTGCTAGGTGCTTTGGTTGTCTCTTCTCTCATAGGGCATTAGAATGCCTCCCCACTTATGCACGAGAGTCTTTGGTTTTCCCTTCCATCTTATGTGTGATTCTATACCCTTGGTGCTAGTCACCACTTTGGGACCTATTGAAGGCGGGTCTTGGGGGATCATTATCTCTCCTTCAACTTAAAGAAGGATGGGTATGGAAAACTACTGTCCCTTCACTCATTTTGGTGAAGGCGGGTCATGACATATAATTATTTACCAAAATACCTTGGCCACCATAATTAGTATTAAACCTTCATTTCCAAGGATACATTGAAGAAAATGTTTAAGGTATCTTTATGATTAACACTTAATCGCTATCCTTTTACACATAATCATCCCAAAACAAATAATTCCTAACCATGGTAATATAGTTACTCTTATTCCATTAATGTAGTGATGTTTCATTGTATTTTTTGAACAACCATTATTTATTTATTTCTATCCACTAGTAATAGTCAGAGAACAACAATCATGTATTAGTGAAGAGTACGAAGTCCATAGGGAAACATGATTTATTTTTCCTCACGACCTAACATGGATGAAAATATAAATGTATTTAAGCTAAAAATAATAATTTTAAGGAAATTTTTAATAATATATAAAGATAATACTTTATATACCATATGTAAAATTAATAGGAAACAATCATAGTAAATATAAGAACATATATCTATCATATTAGAGTACATTTTCTAATCTATTATATTTTTATAAAAACCAATATAACTATATAAATTTAATTCTTATATAACAAAATACTCCATGAAAATATATTACTAGGGATATTAATTTGTTATTATACTATATATTTAACAATGGTCATCACACAAAGAATTTACATTTAAAGTGATTTATCCACATATAATAACAAGTACTTGGAGAAAAAAATACATTAAGTATATACCATATGATGAAAAATTATGTTTAATAAATGAAATATAGACTAATAATACTCCTATGATTGTATGTAACAAACATAATTGAATTATTTATAATGTCATGTATATGAATAAGGTAAATAAAAGACTGATGTATGGGGTTATTGTTTCAATTTTGACCTAGTGAGACATGTTTCATATTATACACAATGTTTTCCATCAAATGGTGTATCTAAAAAAAATAATATTTAATATCTTTATCATATTATTATTAACGTTTTTACTAATTAGTTTCAAAAACTAACATCTAGGGGTGTGATTTAAAAAAAGTAAAATTATTTCTTGTTGTTTCTTAGTAAATTTTCATCCACCGTGTTATAAAAATTCATATTAATATCTATTGTTCTTTGTTTTATTTATCTTGTATAATAAATACCATGAATTATATTTCATCATTAATTTATATAGTTATAATATTATTTAGTAAAACTACATTATCAAATAATTCTTTCTGGAATGATCATGTTACTCGAATGTGGTTTCACGGTTCCAATAATGACACAATGAGATATGATATATTTTATGAGCTATTTTTACTATTTTATTGTGTTTTTTGAAGTTTATTCAAATTAGTGGTTTTTATATTCTTTTAAATTCATTAATGGGTTATAAAACCCAAATCAATATTGTTTATTTATTTTTCTTCGAATTCAATGATACCCAAGGAGTTTTTTTTACCTCAATTTTAATTCAAAAATATATAATTTATATCCAACATTTTAATCCAATATATGGCATATATATTGATCATTTATTATGATACTTATTATAATGTATTATTTTATTGTGGTAATTAAACTTTTCAAAATACATCATAGAATTTTTTTCAAAATCATCATATTTTATAGTCATAATATTTCAGCTAATCCCTTTTCTATATGAAAAATTTATATTTTCATCCATTGGATGATGACTTTTAACATGGATTCCATAGATTTAATGATTTGAATAATTATTGACCTACTCATATACAACATTCTATATATGATGTTAGTTTGAGGGATTCATACATTGAATAATATTCTATTCATTGATTGTGGAAATATTGAAATACACATACTTTTTAATATAATAAAAATCATTATTTACTTGTATGGTATATCAGGGATGTTTAAAAATTTCATTCTATTATGTGATGAATGTGTTGTACGTAATTAACAATGTAAGGGGTCCACCATAGCACCTCGATGCACTAATAGATATCATGAGAAAAAATAGATTATCGATTTTTGGTGTATACCTTCCAGAAAAATATTTCCTAGATAGAAGGCCTTGAAGATAAAATCATGTTTTCTTGGATCATGATTTCAAATATCATGATATGTTATATAAGGGAACGTATTTAGTTTTCCACCATTATGAATTTAATCACTAAGGAATTTTTTGATGTAATCCATTTGATTATTCCATTTCTATTATAATATATGGACATATTATTCTTTTAGTTTCATTATATTATGGTTATTTTGTGTAATATATTCCTTATATATAATTTACTCTCACGTTGTGGTCAATAATGATAAATAATTCTTATTGATTTTGTTTACACTTATTGTTAATTTGATCACATCCATTATTATGTGTATATTCCCTCATATGAAGATCCATATTACACATAACATGTGTCATAGAATAGAATGTGTGGAGAATATTTGGGGATTTTGAATAATTATTATGGATTATATTGTTTCATTTATAGTTTTTTTTTTAAATGTCCATTAGTTGGGAAAGGTGTTATACATTTTATGTTATGATATTTCCAAATTCCCTAAAACTATAAACCTAAACGTTCTTGAGATTCTATGAATGAAATATATAAATTAAATATCGTAATTATAGGATAGTTATGTCTTGGAAACTACACTTGATATCAACATAATATATTAAGTAATTTTTTTTAGTAGATCATGGAGAGATGGTACATGTTATTTTACTGGGCATCAAATATGATTTTAGATAATTGATAAAGGTAATTAATTATTTTATGATAATTTATTGGTTGATAAGTTATGTTTGATCATAATTTAAATGTTATATGTAACCTTATTTGGTAAATTCTTGTAAATATTTATTATTTTGGCGATTAGTATAAGATATATTTGATGAAAACCCTTGGAATAAATTTAAGGTACATACCTATGTATATGATAGTATCCAAATATTTTAGTAATTTATAGATTGTTTGGTTATCTTAGAAATTGAAATCTTCCCTTGATACTGGATTGTGAATGTGGATATAGAACAAATTCACCTTATAATAATCACACCAAAAATTCTAGTTGTGTATCAAAAGAGTATTCACTCTAATTTATAATGACTACTGTTAATAAATTTCCATTAGCTATAAAATCCATAAAAACTCATTGATTAATAAAATTATCTATAAGATAAGTTATGATGATTTTATATGTTATGGAATTAGGTTAATGAAAAAGAAAGAATCCAATATAATGAATTCTATAAAAAATGATTTGGGTCAATGTAAATGAAACGTTGATAACATAGAAGCATATGACATTATGGGGATGAATTTGACATCATATAATAATTATATTTTATTCTATTTTTTATTTGAAATCAACAAGTAAAAATAATTAGGAATAAGTAATGTATAAATCCTAAAAGAAAGAATTTAATGATGGGTATTACATTAAATGTAGATATTGTCCCAACATGAAACCGTATATAATAATAACTAAAGTGGGAAACCATATTATTATGTTATTCCATCATATAGAAATATATATTATCTATATGAACATCGTTGAATTCTCAAACACACTAAAGAATGAATGTACGGTTGTTATTAATGTTTGGGTAACGAAATCAATAAAGGAAATAAGATTCAATTTACTATATATTAAAAATATTAGGAGAAACACCTATTGAATTTTCTCAATAGAAATGAACCAAAAATAAATTATTTGAAATAATGAAATATGTTAATATATATCCATATAGTGATTAATTTTATTGTTAACACAATTAGGGGGAAATATGTGTTTCTAGTAATACATAATATATTGAAGTAGAAACCTGATAAGAATGTATATCAAGAGTTATGTTTATATTTCAGATACATATAACGAATTTTATTAGTGAATTAAAATAAATAATGTGATGATGTAATTATCTTATGGGGTAAGAATATAACACCATGTGGTTTTAAATTATATACTATCCATTAAAATTTATTGTTTCAAAAATATTTCTTCACATGATCATTGACCTATAATAAATAAAATAACTTCACATAACTATTAAAATTTATTATAATTTTTTTAGTAAAAAAGTTGTAACCAAATAATGAAATGCTTTCTTAGAGAAATATTTTTGTCTTTATTATTAATATTTCATTGATGAAAATTCAATTAGTGTAGATAAATAAGTAAAATTACATATTTATGATTAAAAATGTAAGATTATAAAATATTATATTTGTATGAGTTTAAGTTTAAGAAAATATATATTTTAAAAAATTTATATTTATTATATGAACAATATATTATATCCAATATGATTAGTAATTGACATGGAATAAGAATCTCAATTGTTAATATATTGAAAAAGATGTCTTCCTATAAAATCAATTTTAATTATATTTTTTTGTTTTTGTGTAAAAGATGAAATTTAATTTTTTAGAACATTAACATGAAGAAATAAAATTCATTTTTATATTAAATGTGTTAATATTAATTTAATATTAATTTTTGGTATTTTTAATATATATATTATTTTTTGGTGAATAATGAAAACTGTAGTTTTTAACAAAAACATTAACATTTATGACATTAATGTTATATAACAATGAACTATAAATTTATAAATACATTTAATTGTTTAATATATTTATATATAGTAAAACCATGTATTATTATATATTGTTATATATTTAGAAAACCTATGTTTAAAATTTTCTAATCCAAAGTTATTTATCCCAATAAAATAACATAAACATACAATTTTATCCTATACCATAATTTTATTCATAAAAATATTTTTACTTAAATATTGGTTTTTAAGGATTATATGTTCTAATGTTAAATTGATTTTTTTATTAAAAATATAATTATTATTTGATAAAATGGATTTTATATTTGAAATAAATATCCTAAATAAGGTAATAGTACCCCCATTTTCTTTTAATTCCTAAATGTAAATTACATAGGTAACAATTATTTACCATAGTAAAACAAAAAATAATAAAATTATTAAAAACCAAAAGATAATTTGAATTAATCATATTTAAAAATATTTATGAAAATTAGAAGGAGATGTCCATTTGACCTTTCCAAACCCCTAAATCCATTATATCTCACACTTTAAACCATTTACCCTTGAGTAGAGCCATTATATTATGTAAAAATAGTGGATGTTTAATAAAGTTCCATTTTCATCACTTATAAAAATGCCTCACTTCCACCCATAAAAAATTACACATCCCATTAAAAATTCCCTTGATACCCTATCAAATTACCCTTTCCTTTAAATCCATTTCATTATATAATGAATCTACTCCCAATAAGTTTTCCTAAAAAATCATTTCTATGGATTCTTTCTAGATAATGTTCAAGGTCCCAGAGGGAGAATTACATAAACCTTATCCTTTTATTCACAATCATCATATTAAATAAAAATTCTAACAATATAAAAATTAACCAATTTTCATTATTATTATTTTAATTTTTTTATTAAGTGATCAACCCTCAATTATCCATTATTATCCAATATGAAATATAAATTATATTCGATCATGGGTTTGGGTGGACTACCACCTAAATGATGTGGAATGTTTTATTTTTTTCACCAACCAACATGGTTTGTACTAAAAATATATTTAGTATAAAAGGTTTTTTTATAAATCTCTTAATATTATTTAAATTTAATAATGGACATCTACCAAATGATATTAATTGTGAACTTTCATAGTAAATAAAACACTATAAAACTAACATAATATATCACCTTTCCTAAGCCATGTTCATTCTATGAAAACATATATAAATATATGAGTTTTAGGGATATAAAATAGTAGTTTAAAATTACCGCTTCAATGTTGTAAATTTACTTTTATTCTATGACATCCTTAACCATGATCAAGACACAAAAATAGTTTTTTAGATATTTACTACACCATAAAAAATAAACAATGTAATAAATACATGGCCTATATTAATATATTTCCTATAGTATATTTAATATAAATGATTAAGGTTTCTAGGATGTTATATAATAAATCTGATTTTATAATTTTTGATGTTAGGCACATAAACCATGTGAATAAGGACAAAGTTTTGTGATTTTTGTCTCAATTTTCAAACCTTGATAAATATATCCTTTTATACATCATGTTTCATTTGGAATGGTGTGTCTAATGAAAATTTAGTATTATTTATCATGATCAAAGAAATATTCACATTACTAATATATATATATATATCAATTGAAATAATATCATTTTGGTGTTTGATTCAATAGTTTCAAATGAAGAACGAGACTACTGTAAGTAAATCTTTCCCATTGTGTTACATACATTCTTATTGAACATAATTGTTCTACATTTTATTTATTATACAAGACAAATAGTTTTTTCCATATTTAATCATTACTTTTTATGGCTCTAAAATTAATTCTTCTAGAATAATTATAAAATGATTCATTCTAAAATGATTAGGGTACATCAAAGTGGGGTTTTTCTTTAGTTCAGGCTCTTTCAAGCATGTCAAATTTATTAACATTTTTTAAATTATATTGTATTAGTATTATTTAATTACCATTGATTATTTTTTATATAATTTCATTTGAATTAACCAATATGAAAATCCAAATCGAGTTTATTTCTTGGTTTTTATACTGATTTATATATTACCCATTCCATAATGGATTTTTCATCTCAATTTCCCTTTACTGTAATATAAATTATCTTCACTAATTTTGTTGATTTTCTAGTGCATATACTAGTCATAGATTTACAAACACATTTCCCCATAATATTTTCTTTCAGGGGATTGATCTCATAGAAATACATCATTTTCTATATCTTGTGAAATTATCCCATATTATAGAAATTTTTTTTCTTCCAATCAGTTTCCTATTTAGACTATATTTATTTCCAACCATTTTCAAAACTATGTTTGGATTGATTCCACATATTGATTGATACTGAACATAATAGACATTCCATATATATCATTCTCTTTGAGGTGTTAGTTTGAAGGATCATTATATAAAAATAAAATTTATTTAATATTTGAACAAAGTTTGATAATTGGTATATTGGTTACTTCAATAAAGTTTATTATTGACTATTAAGGAATTTTGGTGATGTATTGATTTTATATTAATTTATATAATGGATTTTTTTGGAAAAATCAATTATTGGTATATGGGGATTATAACCCATCGATTCAACAATAGGATTCAGGAGACAATCTAACTTGGGTTTTTTGGTTTACTGCAACCAAATAAAATATTATTTAACTCAAGGTCCTTGATTATAAATACATTTTTTATAAGATAATGATTTTTTATATGGAATGGTATTGGTTTTATTGAATTTCATATTTCATCACTATGGAAGTAGTTATCATTATCCATGTGATCCATTAATTTCCATTATTATCCATAAATATATTATGCTATGATCTTTTTTATTTTATGTAATTATTTTTTGTTATCTATTCCTTATACATTATTTATGATCATGTTATGCTAACCTATGATATTTGGTCATTATTGTTTAATATTACCATTACTGAATTATTTACCACACCCCTTCTTATGATTCCATTTTCCCAAGATATGAATAAAATATATTACACATGTTAAATATAATAGGATAGTTTTTTAGATAATTTTTGGAAGATTTTGAACACTTATTTTGGATTATTTAGTTTAATATGTAGTGAGAATTTTTTTATTATTTTATAATGAAATCGATTTTATTAGTTTCTTATATAACCAAATTTTAAAAAAATATAAACATATATTTTCATGGGAATGCATGTCATGAATTATTTTCATTACATATTATAATTATGGAATGGTTATATCTATGAATCTATAGTCATTATCAAATCTAGTATGTAAATTCAATGTATTTGACCCCAGATCTAGGTGTTAGGCCTGTGGTGTCTCAATTAACTTCGTGTTCTCTCATATTATGCATACACCATTATAAATTTCTTTAAAAACTACGAAATATCAACAAAGAATTGAATTGTTTGTCAATCAGAGTAGAGTACTCAAGAGGGTGGGGGATGAATTGAGTATCTAAAAAAATTTCTGGATAAAAAGTATTATTAAAAAGGGTTCCCCAAAAAAATTAAATACAGCCCAGTTAATCAATGTAATACTTGGATGAAAGTTTAAATATTTGAATAAAATATCCTAGGATTTATTAATTATCCAAAATCATAATTTCAGTTATTAACATTACTTTTTAATCTATTTTAATAAGTCAAAACAATTTTATCTTCTTTCTAAGATTAAATATCTATGTAACTTTAGTAAATTCCAAATTAAATAGTAAAATATGGAGAACAAAAAATAGCACAGTTGATATAAAATTAGTGGTTCAGTCTCAAGCCAAGACCTAATCCACTCCACTTGGAAGATCACATACCACCATGGATTTTATATAAACTAACATGATCCACTCCCTGTATATGGGTTATCAATAGTACAAAAGACTGTCTCTGTCATGTGATCTCTTCCATAGTTCTTTGTGGTTATAAACTATCAGGTCATACAAGGACTTCTTCCACTCTTATCCGTGGGAATACACGAGTGTAAAAAGATTTAAGCAAAAGTATATCTTGTATCCTTCAGTTTGATGCAGTAGATAGTTCATGTTTTTATACACACAGACACATTAATCGAAAGAAATACCCAACAAAGATGAAATGATGAGATAAGGTTAAAAGTGCTCTGAGTGCTAGTTTATGCATCTCTAGACTTCTAGAATAAAGAAGATGCAGAAATTGTGTCCTCTCATGGAAAATAGAGTATCATAAGTCCACTAGATCTGGTTCGTGTTCTTTATGGAGTTGATTGTGACAATATTTTATCGACTCTTGGATTCATGTTTCCATTGTGTGTTCTTTAGAAGTGTCAGGTTACATGTGTTGGATATTACTTGATAAATGATTGTTCTTGTTTGTTATCACTCAAACACTTGTTTTTTCTGTTGCCATTATTTCTACATTTCACCACATTTCTTCTGGCTACATTGTTCCTTTTATTCTTAGAATGCATGTGTTAGAACCGACAGGATGGATTCATTCTACACTTCGTACCTCATATTGTTAGGTGACATGTCTACAAAGAAACAATTATTATGCTAGTGTATTAAAAAACATCAAATATGACCGTCATAAGTTAAATTGGAAAATGGAAAAATAGATTAAGAAACAAAGTCATAATCTATCTTTAAAAGGTGTCTCTATGAAATGGTGTCTCCTTGAAACAATGTATCATTCATTATCTTTGAGCGGTGAGACACCAATAATGACATAGTTGTATAGAGATCTGTAACAGGTAGCACAGATGCAGTGTTAAGATCACACTGTCTAGTCAGGGTGTCGGGATGGTCACGATGTCTGGATGGTCACGATGTCTAGATGTTCATAGTGTCTGGATGGTCATGGTGTCTGTATAGTCATGATATCTAGATTTTCACGGTGTCTGGATGGTTATAAAAACACAACCAGTGGCAGACTCATAGTTTCTCAAACATAGCCAATAATCTGTACACATACTTAAACAGTGATATTCATAGAATGAACAAAACATAATTATTCATAAGATAATTTCATTATAAACAAAATAGGTTACAATAATTGTTTAAGGCAAAAAGAAACTAATCATATGTACACATGATTTTATATAGATTAAATAGGATTAACAATCATTATAGAATGTATCTGATTTGTGATCATTAAAACATGACTAACACATGAGGAGTCCAACAATCCCCCCTTTTTGATGATCAAAATCATTTGAGGGAGATATTTGTTTTTAGTTAATGTGCCTATTCCTTAGGGTTCATATAGACCACATCTTTCTCCCCCTTTTGGGATTATCAAAAAGAGTATATAAGAAATCAGAAATAAAAGTGCACAATGCATTATATGGATAAAAAGTGTCATTACCAATAGTAAGTTAATGAAATACATAAAAAATCCCTATCTAAAGATATTAGTAACTGTTCTTAAGCACTACCTAGTCTTCTCTTTTATCTTGGCAGAAACATTCAAAGAATAAGCCAAAGGAGCAGAGGTACAAGTATAGGAAGGTAGTGAACTAGTTTATAAAGAAGGTAAAGGGAGTCCTTCAAAAATAGAAGGGGCCAAGGCAGGGGTAGTGGAAGACTGAGGAAACTTTTGATTAAGGGTAATTGGATTGATTTGAATCAAATACTGAGAGGTAAAACTTTATGGAGGGGTGAGGGAAGAGGATGAGAAAGTAGGAAAACTAGATCTTAGGGGTGTCACTGCAAGAGCGACAATGCAGTACTCTAGACATGATAATAAGGCCTCAAAACCTTGATGAAGTCAGCAAAGATCTCACCACCATAGTGCATGGCTTTCTCAAAGTCATCCATGTTCTCCATAAAAATATCCAACAAAGGAGGGAAATCTTTGAGCTTTTGGAAATGAGTTTTGGAATCTTTAGTGATAGGAGGAATCCTCAGATTCTCTATAAGGTACATGAAGTGGTTGGTCATATAATTCATAGAGAAGATATGATTGAAATAAAATTCCACCTTCTTAGAAATTTCATACTAAGAATCATTGAAAGTATTTGAATGAATTGTCACCCAATCTATAACTCCATCATTGTTCTTTATAAAATCAGATAGAGATTACTTCTTAATTTCACTGAGCAGAGATTGAATTTCTTCTTTGACAATTGTTTTGAGCATATAACTCTTCAAAGAAGTATGAGATGATTGCCTAGTGGTATGAGAAGAATTAAAAATAGAGGTAAGATATTTCCATAGATTTAAAACATTTTGGAGATATTCTTTATACCCATTAGTTAACTTTTGAATACCAATAACATGCTCACACATCTATTGAACAATCTGCTTGTTCATTCAGCTAACTTCTCAGCTAAGGAAGTTATATTAGGTTGAATCAGTGGTGCTACTTCCTGTGGAGTTTGACTAACAATATCCTCAATAATAAAAGAAATAGGTTATAGTCTTTAGGTTAACACTCTCTTCATATCTTCAACCATACCTTCGAGAGTTTTTAATTCATCACTGAGTTGTTTGTTCTCAATTCTGAATTCTTGAATCTCATGAAACATCTTGTGTAGAATATGCCATATGACATTTTCCAACAATAGGGAAGAATCATTGTAACTTAAATTGGTTATAGGATCAGGTGGGGTATTCATGATTTTTTCAACGCCAGCCAATATGGTAGCTCTTAAATCATTCAGATCATTCCTAATCACTAATTTTGGAGGTTCTTGTGAAGGTTCATGAATAGAAGCATAGACAGACATAGGTTATTTGGTAGATATATCTTCAGGAGAAGATGCCAGTTTCAAATAAATCATAGTAGATAGATCAATTCATTTAACTGAGACTTCCTAGGAATCAATCACATCAAAATAACAAGGGAATTTATACCATATATCCACTAAGCTTGGATTAATCAGATTAGGGACTTCAGTTGATTCCATATTGGGTGTTTCTCCCCCTCAATAGGTGCATCTTTATCAAGACTGAGAGATTATTATCCTTGATATATTTTCATGATTTCATCTCTAATTTTCTCACCCATTTCCTTTCTATCCAACATAAAGTCTTGTTCCATTCTCTCTTCAGTAGATGGAATAACATTATGAATACCTTGTTCCTATGGGTGTTCCTCAAGAGCAGTTTCTTTCACAATAGAAAGATATTATTCTATATGCTCTTCTAAATAATCCTTTTCACATAACTTAGAAATTCATCCAGATCAACAACTTCTTCAGGAACATGAATTTACTTCTCAAATATGACTTGAGGAGAAGAATCATTTCATTCCGCAACCAGAACATTTTCTCTCTGAGGTACAACAAACTACTCTTCTTCCACCTCATCAAAATACACAATAAGTTCATCTGTCTCCAAACCATGATAAAAAATATCCTTAGGTATTGAAGGGTGTTCCAGTAGACTAAAAAGTTCATAAACACTGTCATTATCTTCCACCAATACTTTTCTCCTAGGTTTCAAACTAATTTTTATTTACTTTACTATAACATTCAATAAATAGAACTCATTGTCTTTAATGGATTCTTCTTCTGGTCCAACCAATCCTTTTTATCAACTCACCTTTTTTGGGGATAATCAAATTCTGAACAAACATAAATAGAATCCTGGTTTCCCCATCAAGCTCAACATCTATGGCTCTCCTATTAGTTTCATTTATAGTTAAAATTATCAATGCTTCTTCCAAAATAATGAACTCACTTATAGGTGGAAGAACAATTTGGTAGTCCTCAAAAATACCCTCATGAGGTATCCTACGGCATGCAACCCATGACCTTGAAGAGAAGGTACAAATATGGTCATTGATCTAACTTCACACAACATATCCATCTTCTGAATCAAAAGATAATCGAAGATACTGATAAAACTGTGCAACTAGATTCAGGAAAATAAGCCTATCCTCTTTTGTAAACCAATCCAAACATCCTTTTCCTGTTATCACTTTCAACACCAATTACTTACTTGACTGAAGGCACTTAGGGCATATCTCTTTTTCAATTACCACCATTCTGTTTACTATATTTGGATTCAGAGGACCTTCAATTTCTATCTTCGGTGTGATTTTCAACATCTTCTTTGAACTATGCTTCTCAGGAGTTAGCGATGATTGGAGTTTCTTCTTGGGAATTCACCAAACGTTCAAGAGAGAAAAGGGCTGAAAGAGGGGTTATGGTTCGAGATAAGAAATTTCGAGTAAAGAACTATTGAAACTTCTTTTATTTTATCATTTAGGGACATCTTTCATCATGAGATCAAAAGCACAGGAAAGTAAAAAATAATTAAACATTGAATTTCCATGATACAGGTTATAAAGTATAAATTAAACAATAAATTGTCTTTACGTGAGAATGTAATAAAATTTCATGATGTGACCGTAACAAGAGTTCACGTAGAGACCGTAATAGTGTGATTTCTAAACTACATGATCATATTATTGGAGACATTAAGTGCCATACAGTAACTAAGAAATAATAACTATGAGACCATAAACATGAAATAGAAACTCTTAAGATAGAAAAACTATAGAACTGTTAGAGTTAAACAATAATGTTAAGACAGTGAATTGTGAAACTGTAAACTATGAAAAAATATACCTAATACTTAATATTTATCATTCCCAATTTAGGTATGATGTAATATACTCTTTTAGAATTTAATTGTTTGGTGAATATATCATCATGATTATACTCAGTTCCAACGAATGTCAAAGTGATGTCTTTTTTTGATAATGATCTCTCAAAAAGTGACGTCTTACATAAATGTGTTTTTTCCTAAAGTGTGAAAGAAGATTTTTTGAGATGATAATAGAACATGTATTATCTAAATTTTTTTCTACATGCCTGAATTGATATCCATAGTCTAGTAATGTGAGTTTCAACCAAAAAATTTGTGCACAACAACTTCCAGTAACAACATATTCAACTTCTCTAGTAGATAATGCAACAATTATTTGTATCTTACTACACCATGATACTATTGACTTTCCTAAAATGTGACATGTTCCATAGGTGATTTTTATCTAACTTACAACCACAGATGTTGTCATCATAATATCTCACTAACTCAAATCATTATCCACTTGGATAGAATATTCCTAGATTGGGTGTATGCTTGAGGTATTTGAGAATTCTCTTAAAAGCATTTAAATGAGATTCCATCGTATTTTCTTTAAAACAAGCACACATACAAAAATAAACCTAATGTCAGGTCGGCTGGCAGTTTAGTAGAGTAAGATTCCAATCATTACTCTATATTTGGTTTTATCAACAGATTTTCTATCTTCATCAAGATCCAACATACAAGTTGTACTTATTTGAGTGTCACTACTTTTAGTAATATCCAATCCCAAATGTTTTATAATATCTATAGTATATTTTCTTTTATTTGAAAAAATACCATCATTTTTTTGAAGGATTTAAAATCCAATGAAGAATTTCACTTCACCCATTAAACTCATTTTAAATTCCTTTTGATTCATTTTAGAAAATTCAATACATAATTGATTTTTTGAAGACTCAAAGATAATTTCATCCATATATATTTTAACTACTAAACATCATTAGAAATTCATTTGATAAAATAGGTAGGATCAACTATTCATTTTTTAAAACCTTTGGAAATAAGAAAAGTACTTAATCTATCATACCAAGCCCTTGGAGATTGTTTTAAACCATATATAGGTTTTGATAATTTAAAAATATGGTTCGTAAAATGAGGGTATGCAAAACCAGGGGGTTTATCAACAAAGACATCCTCGACTATATACCAAATTAGAAATGCAATTTTGACATCCATTTGATATAGTTTAAAATTTATATGTGCTTAATAAGAAAGAATAATTATGATGGCTTCAAGTCTAGGTACTGGTGAAAAGGTCTCTTCAAAGTCAGTTCGTTATTCTTGAATATATCCTTGTGCAACCAATCTATCCTTGTTCATAATTATATTACCAACTTCATCTACCGTATTTAAAAACACCCATTTAGTTCCTTTTCTTAATGTGCCTTTGGTACTGTCAAATAGTTTCCAAAAATTGTTCCTTTCAAACTGATTAAGTCTTTCTTTCATATCCATTGAAGGACCCCGGGACACCCTGAGAGGGGAGGGGTGAATCAGGGTGACCACTTTTTCTTTTAATTTGTTGGATCTTGTTCCCACGTTGGTAGGAACTTGTTGAACCTGTATGATGATTACGATCAAAAAAGAAACATTCACACGCACAGAGAAGACACAATCATTTTTACTTGGTTCACCACTAAGGGCTACGTCCAAGGAGCATACGCCGACAGGTTGCCGGTCGTACCTAAATCCACTATACTTCACTAGCTGCGGATACAAAAGTTCGGGTACAGACACCCTGTCCCAGGCTCACTGCCTTTACAATAGTTCAGGGATAACTCACTGCGTCCCTCGGGTCACTCCCGTTGACTCCCCCTGGCTCACTGCCGTTGGTGAAGTCCCACTCAGTTTATAGACGTGTAGGTCTCTTCTTCATTTGCATAAGAGTGCATCCTTTGTTGAATGTAGATGCTCTATTGAAGTCCGATTCTCACCAGAAGAAGAATATCACTTTTCCTCGAATGAACCGAGTAGTTTCTCGGCTTTCGTGCAGCTCCAGCAAGGCAGGCGTGCTTCAACAGTGTCTAGGTCTCCTTTTCAAGCCCGGCGCGCAAGTCTCCCGGCGGCGCGCAAGTCTCCCGGCGGCGCGCAAGTCTCAGGCGCGCAAGACTAAACTGGAGCGCAAGTGTCACTGAAGCACCTGCGCGACACTGCCTTCTTGAACTAAAAACTTGCGCGATCCACTTCCTTTCTCTTCCAAACTGCCTTGGGAGAACAGCCAAACACCGGCGCGCAAACTCTACTTGCGCGACAAAACAACCACCTGCGCGACTCTACCACCTGCGCGACGAGAGCTCGAACAATCTCTCGGCCTTGAACTCCGTTGGAAATGAGGAGGGGTGGTCCAGTATTTATAGGCAAACTGGACCCCCTGCGCGGCGACGCGCAAGTCCCTCGACGGCGCGCAAATCCTGTCTCCAGATCCTCTGTCGCGCAAGTTACTTGCGCGACCCAACCAACACTTGCGCGACCTTCCTTCCTTAGCCAAATTTTGATGTTCTGATCCTCAAAAACATATGGCGCGCAAGTCTTTCATCCTCCAAGAGCTCGGCGCGCAAGTATCTTTGCCAAAAACACTTTACTTTATTTACGGATTTTCCGGCCCAAAAATTTGGCAAACACTGGGAAACAGCGCCACCTTCACTACTGTTTTCTTCCTCAACGGTAGGATCGCTTTGTTGGTTCACACCCTGAACTTCCACTGAGGATTGAAAACAAACACAAACCATACACCAAATCATGCTTTGAAGAACCTGGTTCCAACAATCTCCCCCTTTGGGTTTGTTGGCAATCAGAATAAATTCAATAGATCTTCAACCATGAGCAAATCCAAAACGCAAGCATCAACTCAGCTAACACTCTAAGTCTACGTGAGCAATGCTCGGTGTAGAAAACAAGAGAGAAAGCTTGAATTGGGTCTTAGTGTGTTGAAATCGTACACAAAATCCTCCATCCCGATGTTATCCTTATTAAACTTATCATCACAAGCTTACACTTCTCATCACAGAAGAATTTCTTGCCTTGAATTTATTCCTTTCTCCCCCATTGACAATAAAACCAACGACCGAAAAGTTTGTTCAACATTCAGCTCAAGCCATACTCCCCCTGGATAGTATCTCCCCCAAAAACCTGCATCACAGCCATAAACAGATAAAAACAGTTAAAACAAACAGGGAGAGGGGACTTCCGGAGCCTCCTTATGCAGTAGGAGGTGGTCGAACACCGAGGTTCAACCGATGCTTCTCGAACACAGCCGTGGACAATGGCTTGGTTAGGATATCAGCCACTTGCTCATTAGTTCCAACATGATCCATTTTAATCACGCCTTGTTCAACCTTTTCTTTGATAAAATGATACCGTATTTCAATATGTTTTGTACGAGAATGCTGAACCGGATTCTTCGTAAGATCAATTGCACTTTTGTTATCACAATAAATCACCATTGGTTGCTGCACCTTATCACCAATATCTGTTAGCTGCTGCTTCATCCAAAGAAGTTGAGTGCATGCTTTTGTGGCGGAGATATATTCAGCTTCAGCAGTACTAAGAGAAGTACTTTCTTGCTTCTTGCTTAACCAGCCAACACATTTATGCCCAATATAGAAAGCTCCACCACTAGTGGACTTTCTGTCTACTACATCCCCAGCCCAGTCAGCATCAGAAAACGCTGATAATTCATTGTCCCTGCCTGCAGCAAAAAATAACCCAAAGTTATGTGTGCCTTGAATATACCTCATGATTCTTTTTACTGCTGACATATGTTCCTCCTTTGGATTACTCTGGAAGCGGGCCGCAAGGCATGTTGCAAAGACAATATCTGGCCTTGTCGCTGTCAGATACAGTAGGCTTCCAATGATCCTCCTGTACATGGTGGGATCAACAGAGTTCCCATCCTCATGCTTTCCAAGTTTAGTTCCAACAGGAATCGGAGTTGACATTGGTTTGGAGTCTTGCATATTGAACTTCTTCAGCAACTCTCTTGCATATTTTTCTTGAGAAATGAAAGTGTATTCCTTCTTTTGAATTAATTGCAACCCCAAGAAATATGTGATCTCCCCAATCATAGACATTTCAAATTCTGATTTCATGTGGTTGGCAAATTCATCCACTGATTTCTGCCTGCTGCCACCAAAAATGATATCATCAACGTAGACAAGAACCATGAACTGATCTTTTGGAGAATTCTTCACATAGAGATTGTGATCAACTCCTCCTCTTTTGAATTCCAACTTCTTGAGATATGAATCTAGCCGTGAGTACCATGCCCGTGGTGCCTGCTTCAAACCATATAGAGATTTCTTTAGTTTGCAGACCTTTGTTTCGTCGGTACCCAAGACAAACCCCACCGGTTGTTCAATGTAGACTTCTTCTTCGAGTACACCATTCAAGAATGTTGTCTTAACATCCATTTGATATACTTTATATCCTCTTTGGAGTGCCATGGCAAGGAAAAGCCTGATTGATTCCAGTCTAGCAACTGGAGCAAAGGTTTCTTCAACATCAATACCTTCAATCTGGGAGTATCCTTTACATACTAGTCGTGCCTTGTTTCTGATAACATTTCCATGCTCATCAAACTTATTTTTGAAAATCCATTTGGTACCAATCACATTGTGACCTTTAGATCTCTGGACAAGATCCCATGTCTGATTCTTATCAATCTGATCTAATTCATCATTCATGGCTTTAACCCAAGATTCATCCTTTGCAGCTTCTTCGAATGAGGATGGCTCTACAACTGATAGAAATGCAGATTGCGTGGTATTCCTCATCCTTCTGGTTTGTGTGGGTGCACTCCTATCCCCAATTATGTTGGATGGATCAATCTCAGCTCTTCGATTTCTCCTACGAGGTTCAGTAGTATTCTCTTCAGCCATAGTTTCT
The DNA here is from genome assembly GCA_963277665.1 of Viscum album. Classification (NCBI taxonomy): domain Eukaryota; kingdom Viridiplantae; phylum Streptophyta; class Magnoliopsida; order Santalales; family Viscaceae; genus Viscum; species Viscum album. The sequence goes on from OY728153.1 coordinate 1,283,318,016, forward strand.
TCTTCAGATTCTTCTTCTGAGTCAACATCATTATGTGATTGATGAGTGTTTTGAATAGCTTCCTCTATTTCTGCATTTGTAGTTTCTTCATGTCCACATTCTTCATGACTTTCTATCACATCAGCATATGACGTCCGTGAAGCATTTGTGGTTTTCTCTTCAATTATCTTAACATCATTGCTTTCCACAATCCTTCCCAATCGACTGTTGAAACATTTGTAGGCTTTGCTGTTCATTGAGTAACCGAGGAAGATTCCTTCATCTGCGTTGTCACCATATTTCCCCTGATTTCCTTCTTTGTTCCTGATGAAGCACTTACTTCCAAAAACACGAAAGTATTTTAGAGAAGGCTTCTGTCCATGCCACAATTCATATGGTGTCTTCGTCTCACCCATATAAAGTCCTGTTCGATTCTGAATGTACACTGCAGCTTGAACAGCCTCTTTCCAGTAATGTCGTGGAATACGACTCTCAATCAGCATAGTTCGTGCCATGTTGTTCACCTGTCGATTCCTTCGTTCAACAACTCCATTTTGTTGTGGAGTTCTCACAGCAGCTACCTCATGTTGTATCCCATGCTTCTCCAGATAATTTTCAAATTCAATGGACGTGTATTCTCCTCCATTGTCAGATCGCAACACTTTGATTGTTCGTCCAGTATCATTCTCGGCGATTCGCCGATATGTTTTCATGCAGTCAAGGACCTGTCGTTTCCGGTGAATGACCATCACACATGCCATTCGACTGTAATCATCTATGAAAAGGACAAAGTACCTTTCTCCATGAGTTCCGGCAACATTTATTGGACCAGAAACATCTGTATGAATCAGATCAAGAAGGTGGGATGCCTTTTTCTTCTTTGGCCGATATGAACTGCAGACCAACTTCCCACGAATACAAGCATCACAGGATTTTTCACGCTCACGCTTCAGGTTGGGAATGTCCATGACAATTCTCAATTTTGATATTTTCTCCATGTCTTGTTGATTGATGTGTCCCAATCTCCGATGCCACAGATTGTTTTCTTCTTCAACAGTCATGTAACATACATTCTCTTCACTATCAACCTGATACAAGTTTCCTTCTGTTCTGCATCCCTTCATGAGAGAATTGCCAGTTTTTCCCTTGATAGTGCAGCCTTTCTGATTAAAAGTAACAACAAGTCCTGAGTCACAGAGTTGACTCACGCTGAGGAGATTATGACGTAGGCCATCTACGTAAAGGACTTCAGTCTTCTTTAGTTCTCCATTAGCTAATTTGGTACTTCCACTCCCTTTGATTTTCAGAGCCCCATCATTACCAAATCTTACTCTACCATCAACATTCTTTATGATATTTGTTAGTAGACCGGCATTACCTGTCATATGAGATGAGCAACCGCTATCTAGAATCTAGGTACTGTTGTTCTTTGTAGCTTTGAGAGCTACCTCTGCAAGGTTTGATTTCTCAATCTTCCTCCTTTCCTTCCATGAGACATTAGATTGAGTATATAGAACTGATGGCCTTTCAACTATCTCTTCCGCAAACCCAGGTTCTTCATAGTCAAAGTCTTCTTTAAGAGGTGAGAACCTGTTTGAAAGAGAAACATCGTCTTGCTGACGAGACTTGACATGTCTGGAACTTCTGTATGAGGTGTCAATGTCCCTTCTCTGCCTGCAATTAATGGCCTTATGACCGAAGTTAGAACAATGAAAACAATATCCATAGAAATTATTTCTTCTATAAGAATTAGGATATGAAATTGTTCTCCTTTGTTGAGCATCTATATCTTCTCCATTCAGATAGCTTCTTGCCTCTTCACAATAGGACATGGTATGGCCCAGATAGCCACAGAACTGACACTTCATGAGAAGAAATGTCTTCTCACTTGAATTTTTCCTTATAGCTTCTTCCTTGGGAGAATAGTAAGACTGTCTGCCATTTTTGAAAGTTTGAGGATAATTTTCAGGTCTCCTTTTAGTTTGGATTGAGGGTTCCTTTTTCAGCACTCTAGGTAACATTTCAACATGTTCAACTTTCATCTTATCTGTCTTTTGGATCTTTGCACTTCCAGCAGTTGATGACTCAGCCTCACAGCCAATTCCACTCTTTCCCATGCAAGCAGGTCTTTGATCACTCAAGACTTTTCCAACCCCATCTGAACCACACTTGGCTCTTGCAAGTAATTCTGCATCTGAGAATCTTCCGAACTGTATTTTCTTCCTCGATTCTTTTGGAACTGATTCTGTCTCCATTTTACTCCTCAGAGTAACTACTTCCTCCTCAAGACCCTCAACAGTCTTGGATTTTTCATCCAGTCTGGATGTGAGGTCATTGATGACCTTTGCTTGCTCTTCAATTCTCAGCTTCAGATCAACTGCATCATCATTGCTTTCAATTATTTTAGACTGTACCTTCACAAATTATTCCAGTCGTTCAATTTCAGCTTCAAGTTGATCAACATATTCAGTTGATTCTTCTACAATTGATTTCCACTTATTGCAGCTCTTACATTTAATCTTAAGCTTACTAACTGCATCCTTAAGTTGCACCTCAGGATCTACACAAGTTCTCAGTTGTTTTTCACCATCAGTATCTTCTGACTTTTCAACAGTGGCCATCATAGAAGCATGGTTCCCAGTTTTGAATTCTGGTTCTTCTTCATCACAGAATTCATTGTCATCTTCTTCCTCTTCACAGACAAAACTCTTTCTTTGCATTTTCTTACCAGATTTGAAGTCTCCCTTTTTGAAGAACCTTCTTTGAGGCTTCTTGAAGTTTTCATCTTCACTGTCATCATCATTGATATTCTTCAAGCACTGAGAGGCAATATGCCCAACTTTTCCACAACGGAAGCATGCGAGAGGTAACTTCCCTTTGAATTTCCCTTTCCCCTTCTGGAACTTCTTTGCAATGAGAGAAAGAATTTCTTTCTCTTCGTCATCATCACCGCTACTATCCTTTGAGATTTTCAATTTATCCATGGCCTTGAATGCCATTTCCTTGCTCACCCGAGTCGTAGCATCTTCTGGTTTGACTCTCATTTCATATGCTACCAAACTGCTCAGTAAGTCATCAAGAGAAAGTTTGGAAAGATCTCTTTCCTCAAGAGCTGACACCTTCGCATTATACAGAGGTGGAAGTCTTCTTAATATTTTCTTTACAATATCAATATCTTTGATTTCTTCGCCTAGACCCCGAATTGCTCCAACCACTTCAGTAATTCGATTGAAGAAAGAGTCTGCATTCTCGTCTGGATGCATCTTCAGATCATCAAACCGATTGTGTAGCACTTGTAGTTTCGCCTCCTTCACTTTGCTATCACCTTCATAAATATTCTCAAGTTTATCCCACATAGATTTTGCTGAGGTGCAATTCATCACCTTCAGGTAAATCTGATCAGAAAGGGCAGCAGTGAGAGCATTCTGTGCTTTGGCATCTGCATCAAGAAGTTTCCTGTCTGTTTCAGTCATAGCCAGACCTGTTGGATCAGTGACATGTATTCCTTGCACAGTAGAAAAAAGAACTTCCATTCCAAGAGATCTTAGATGAGATCTCATTCTGTTCTTCCAGATCTGGAAATTGCTTCCATCGAAGTGAGGGACTCCCCTGACATTGATCGCGTTTTCCATGACGAAGAAGGTCAGATTCAACGCCCGCAACCTTTACGCTCTGATACCACTTGAAGGACCCCGGGACACCCTGAGAGGGGAGGGGTGAATCAGGGTGACCACTTTTTCTTTTAATTTGTTGGATCTTGTTCCCACGTTGGTAGGAACTTGTTGAACCTGTATGATGATTACGATCAAAAAGGAAACATTCACACGCACAGAGAAGACACAATCATTTTTACTTGGTTCACCACTAAGGGCTATGTCCAAGGAGCATACGCCGACAGGTTGTCGGTCGTACCTAAATCCACTATACTTCACTAGATGCGGATACAAAAGTTCGGGAACAGACACCCTGTCCCAGGCTCACTGCCTTTACAATAGTTCAGGGATAACTCACTGCGTCCCTCGGGTCACTCCCGTTGACTCCCCCTGGCTCACTGCCGTTGGTGAAGTCCCACTCAGTTTATAGACGTGTAGGTCTCTTCTTCATTTGCATAAGAGTGCATCCTTTGTTGAATGTAGATGCTCTATTGAAGTCCGATTCTCACCAGAAGAAGAATATCACTTTTCCTCGAATGAACCGAGTAGTTTCTCGGCTTTCGTGCAGCTCCAGCAAGGCAGGCGTGCTTCAACAGTGTCTAGGTCTCCTTTTCAAGCCCGGCGCGCAAGTCTCCCGGCGGCGCGCAAGTCTCCCAGCGGCGCGCAAGTCTCAGGCGCGCAAGACTAAACTGGCGCGCAAGTGTCACTGAAGCACCTGCGCGACACTGCCTTCTTGAACTAAAAACTTGCGCGATCCACTTCCTTTCTCTTCCAAACTGCCTTGGGAGAACAGCCAAACACCGGCGCGCAAACTCTACTTGCGCGACAAAACAACCACCTGCGCGACTCTACCACCTGCGCGACGAGAGCTCGAACAATCTCTCGGCCTTGAACTCCGTTGGAAATGAGGAGGGGTGGTCCAGTATTTATAGGCAAACTGGACCCCCTGCGCGGCGACGCGCAAGTCCCTCGACGGCGCGCAAATCCTGTCTCCAGATCCTCTGTCGCGCAAGTTACTTGCGCGACCCAACCAACACTTGCGCGACCTTCCTTCCTTAGCCAAATTTTGATGTTCTGATCCTCAAAAACATATGGCGCGCAAGTCTTTCATCCTCCAAGAGCTCGGCGCGCAAGTATCTTTGCCAAAAACACTTTACTTTATTTACGGATTTTCAGGCCCAAAAATTTGGCAAACACTGGGAAACAGCGCCACCTTCACTACTGTTTTCTTCCTGAACGGTAGGATCGCTTTGTTGGTTCACACCCTGAACTTCCACTGAGGATTGACAACAAACACAAACCATACACCAAATCATGCTTTGAAGAACCTGGTTCCAACATCCATCACCAAAAATTCTTCATTGATGGAGTTATTAATCTTTTTAGGTTCAAGTTGTGACAAGAAGACTTGATGTTCAACCAGATTTCTAAGAGAAGATCTATTTTGAGTTTCTTTCTCAATGTCCCATACAACAACATCTAAAGGATGGTTCTTAAGAGTTCTAACAGCCCTAGAAAATGAAAGACTGGTGATTTTAGGTTCTTCTACACGGTCAGGTTCATTGCAACATGAATCTAATGAATTTCTAGAACTAGATGTTTTCGAAGATTTCTATACAAAATGGTTAGAGGATTTTGAATTAATGTCCATATTTGATACATCATCCTCTAGTTTCTCTAGAGTGGTCTTAGGCTCATGTGGATCTATTTCATCAAATTTTATATGGACAGATTATTCCATACATTTTTTTCTTTTATTAAACACTCTATAGGCTTTACTAGAAATTGAATATCCCAAGAAGATTCATTCATCACTCTTGGATGTAAAATTTTCAAGGATGTCTTTATTATTAAGGATATATACATTGCAAGGAAATACTTTTAAGTAGATAACTTTGGGTTTTCAATTGTTCCACACCTCATATGGAGTTATTTTAATAATAGGTCTAATCCAAACACTATTGATAATATTACAATTTATATTTACAGCTTCATCCCAAAAATAAATAGGCAAGTCAAATTCAATATGCATGGTTCTAGAAATCTCATACAGGGTTCTATTACTTATTTCTAAAACTCCATTCTGTTGAGGTGTTCTAGGGGAAGATAAATTATGACTATTACCATTTTGTGAGCAAAAAGGTTCAAAGTATTTATTTTCAAACACACATCCATGATCACTTATTAAGGATTTAATTCTAAGTCCACTAATATTTTTTATAGTTTTGGAATATTTGGTAAAATGAGAGCGAGCATCAGTTATGTGAACCAAAACAAAAGTCTAGGTATATCCAGAAAAGTCTTCTACAAGAACATAAATGAATTTCTTCCCATTTAACCTAGAAACTCTAGATGGTCTAAACAAATCAATTTGAACAAGTTCGGGAGGCTAAGAATTTTGAACTTCTTTCTTTGTTTTGAATGAAAATATGGGTTTCATTCTTTTTTTGACAATGATTACACACTTTATAATTTGTAATCTTCTGTTTCGGTTGGTCTGACTGAGATTTTTCTAGTTAACTTTCTATGGTGTGAGTGTTATAGTGCCCTAGTCTCCTATGACAAAGCCAAGACTCTTTGTGAAACACTGAAAAACATGATTCATTTTGAGATTATGAAGAATGTAAGTTAATAGAATATAAATTTTCATTTCATAATGCATCAAACACTAATTCATTTTTAGAATTAAAAAAATTTCAAGAATTATTTCCAAATATAACATGAAATCCATCATCACACAGTTCGGAAATACAATGAATATTTTTTTTCAATCCATCATCAAAAAGTAATTTGGAAATCAAAACCGAGTTAGTGATACTGATTTGGACAAGGCCAATAATCTTTCCTTTGGAATTGTCTCTAAAGGTGACATATCCACCATAAATTTTTATTAAGTTCTTGAAGCATGAATAGTCTCCTATCATGTGTCTTTAACACCCACTTTCCAAGTACCATATGCTTTTATGAGAACTCTTGAAGCAATATTCCTACAAAATAGCCTAATAAAAACTGATTTTGGTACCCATTCCTATTTGGTTCCAATAAAATAAGTGACTAATTCCTTAAGAACCCATATCTGCCTCATGGGTTTCCTATAAGGATTTTGTAAAGTATCTAAAAAATAAACTCTATTTGGTATAGAAAAGCATGAAACAATAGAGAGTGTATCACAAATTGAACTAGCTGAATGTTTTCTAGAATTGGGAGTAAATCTGTATGTCCAAGACATAGAAACAAAATTAGTTCTTCCAAAATTTATTTTTCCAGGTTGATATTCAATGCGAGTAGTATATTTATGAGAAATATGTCTACCTAGAATTTGTACCATGGTACATTTACCATTAGTAAAACTTTTAAGATCCTTTTTCAATTTCTCATTAAATTGATTTAGGTCATTTTTCTCTTTGATTAATTGAGGATTTTTTCCATTCTACAGTGAGTATATTTTTAACAATTGAGGTAAGAGAATGTTGTGTCTTTAAATAATTCTATTTATCTTCTAGTTCATTGCATGTCTCTTCATGAATATTACAGTACTCAAACATTTCTTCATTAGAAGTATTTTCAGAGTCACTATCATCTCCAGAATAATAAGAATTTTGTAATGGAGATTATATTGTTACCTCAGATGTGTTTTACATAAAACACATATAGGATTTGTTAACCTATTCATTATGTAAAGATTCTGAGTCACTTGAACTATCCTCAGAAGCACTCCATTGTGACTTATTTTACTTTTTATAAATTCTATATTTTCCCCCATATTTATTTTTATACTTGAGCTTGAGACACTCAGCCTTGATATATCCCTTTTTCTTATATTCATAGTAGAAAATCCCATAATACTTGTCACTTATTTTCCAATATTTCTTCCAACTTACTTTTGGATTATATCATCCCTTGAATTTAGGCTTTCTAAAAAAGATCTTCATCTAATAAAATCTATTAAACCATCTGGACAATTGAGCTATCTCCTTATCACTTTCTGGATATGATTGTTCACTTCTGGAATATTCTACAGAAACTTCTACTTTCAATTTTTCATTTTTTTTAGAGGTGGTGGTCCTAAACGTGATATAATTTCTTTTGGTTTCATCCTCCTCTTCCTTATTAAATTTCATCTACTCTTTATACATCATCAGTTTTCCAATGAGATATTTTACAGGTATCTTGTTGATGTCACATGACTCTCTAATAGAGAGAGAGGTTCCTTTCCATTTTTCAAGTAGGAATTTGAGAATCTTAAAGATTGTTTATTTGGTAGTGACTTATCTTCTAACAGAAGTCACTGTGTTGAAAGTTTTGTTGAACCTAAGAAACATGTTAGAAATAGGATGATCATGTTTCATTTCAAAGTTATCATATTTTATAGTATAAGTATAAAGTCTCAATTCTTTCACACTAAAAGTTCCTTCAAGTGAAACAAACAAGGTATTCTGAATTTTTTGGGCAGTTTTACATGCATATATTCTATTAAATTCATCTTCTCCAAAGGATCATTATAAAGCCTTCACATATTTGAAATTTTTATTATAGGAAGTTTTGGTAAAATCATCCCAAGTGATTATATCATTAGAAAGAATCTTAAATTCACCTGTAATTGAAGACCAAATTTCAAATCAAATACATTCTAAATGAATTTTCATTTTCATTTTCCATTGAGCATAATTGGTTCCATTAATGAATGGTGGTATGTTTGTTGCATCACCTTTTATTATATTATAAGTAATAAATAAATACCTTAAAATAGATAGAAATTTAGAATTAATAGAAATTTACAGATCTTTAATGGACAACTACAATAATAGTTTAATAGTGTAAAAAAGAGTCTTAATAAACAACCTCTAATACTAAATGTTGGTTAGACTAGAGTACTCAAGAGGGGGGAGGGGGTGATTTGGGTATCTATAAAAAATATTGTTTAAAATTTATTATTAAAATTGGTTCCCCAATAAATTTAAATACAACCCAGTTATTCAATGTAATATGTTTCTGAATGTTTGACTGTTTGGATAAATTCTCAAAAGATTGATTAATTCTCTGTAATATTAATATTTGTTATTAAAATTAATTTTGAAGCTATTCTAATAAGGGAAAACAATTATAACTTCTTAACAAGATTAACTATCAAAGTAAGTTTATTGATTTCAAAATTAAACAGTAAAATAGAGAAAACTAAAAAAATAGCACAATATATATAAAACAAGTGGTTCAGTATCAAGCTGAGATCTAATCCACTCTACATGGTGATTAACTACCACCAAGAAGTTTATATAAATAAACATGATCCACACCTTGTATTGGGGTTGAAAATAGTACAGAAGATTGTCCTAGTTACACAACATATTCCACAGTTCTAAGTGGGTATAAACTATCAGGTCACACATGGAACTCTTCCATACTCATATGTTGGAATAGACACATGTAAAAAGATGTAATAGAAATGATATCTTGTATCCTAAAATTTGATGCAAGATACAATTAATGTTTTTATAAAGACACACACACTTCTCGAAAGATAAAAATAATACACAACACAGAAGAAATGATGAGTTAATGATAAAAGTGCTATGAGAGTTAGTCTATGCAGCTTTGGACTTTTGGGATGAAGCAAATGTAGAAATAGATTCCTCTCGCAAAAAAATATAGTATCATAAGTCAGCTAGATCTGGTTCATGTTCTTCATGGAGTAGATAATGAAAGAATTTTCTTGACTCTAGGATTTGAGTTTTCTAAATGTGTTCTTCAATAGTGTCGGGTTGCATGTGTCAATTATTATTTTATGAATTCTCGTGCTTGTTTGTTATCATGCACACACTTGTTTTTTATGTTTCCAATATTTCCTCTTGTCACCCCTTTTCTTCTGGCCATGCTATTCTTTTTATTATCAGAATGCATGTGTTGGAGTCGACAGAATGCATGTATTCTTCACCTTTTACCTCTTACTTTCAGGTGACAAATCTGTAAAGAAACATTTATTTTTTTAGTCTATTTAAAAACATCAAATATGACAGTTATACATTAAATTGAAAATTGAAAAAACAGACTATGAAATGGTGTGATAGTTTGTCTGTAATCGGTTTATCCTTGAAACAGTGTATCCTTGAAACAATGTGCCCTTCTTTTACTATGAGCGGTGAGACAATTGTGATGGCATTTTCGTATAGAGATCAAGAACTGGTAGCACAGATGTTTTGTTAGGTACACGGTGTATTGTAATGGTGTCTATAACAAACCATACATTACATACATTGTTATTAATTCAGAATTGAATCACAATTATTACAACATATAACAAAACCAGGAAAGGACCGTATTGGTATAGTGTCTTTAGAAACTGGGAAACATAAACAACTGGTTCATAAAGCATCTACATTGTCTCCCATTTATTTCATCATATCTATAGTCCCTTTTTGGCACATCATACTTAATACCCTTCTTCCTGGCCTGGGGAAAGAAAACATACAAAAGGGTGAGCTCAAATTCTCAGTAAGGGTAAAAAAAAATATCAATTTCATCAAATTCATAAGAACATAACATTTTCAAAATCTTATCCTGCAAAAGAGATCATAATTTCATATCATGGGATAAATCATGGTAGTGAAGTGTAATCCCAATAATCATAACATAAAACATGAAACTTTTTGGCATACACACATAATCATAAGGAATCATTTCTTATTAGTCTTGACTTATTTCCAAGACTATATTAGTGGACAAAGTCCATTTCTGAACAGAGTTCACTCCTCATTTCAGTCCTGTTTTACTGAACCGGTTTAACCTGCCATTCCTTCCATGCATATCTCATGAGATATAAAATCTTTAGACAATGCATTGGAGGGAGATATAGGTCCCACCAATCTCATAATGATACAATTGTTATGTGTGCCACAAAAAAATCATACATCGTAGCATAACCCATGTAATAAAAAAAATGGGAATCTTAAACATCGTGACATCATAAAACAATTCATATAAGATAAAGGAATTCAAAAAAATATTTCCATCACAACATAGTAAAATCAATGTAATAATACAGATACAAACAGAACCCTATATTATCATAGATGGAAAATAATTTTGATAAAACACTTGAACTCCATTCTTGAGGAAAATATCCTTTCTACTTCAAAAACATTTTCCTTTCTTAACATGTCATATAATTTTAAACTAAAATAATTTGATTAAAAATAAACTGGAAAACTTTTAAAGTAAGATTCTTGGAAATAATGTTTTAAAAATCCATTCATGCCGTATAAGTTAAAAAAACATTCTTCTCGTACTTATTTCAGAAAAGTCAAAAAGTACCTCGTACGAAAATGACAAAAGATTCCATTCATATCTTATACTAAAAACTCACCGAAGGGTAAAATTGGATTTAAAAAATTGTATAAGTATATAAATATTACATATTGAAGAATCATGTATGTTGATGATAAATATTCCCCATTAAATTCTGAAGTACAAACAATCTCGGATAAAAATGAGATTGTGATATTTTCGCTTACCTTAGGTCTGATTTGCTTCGTAAGTGTCCGAAACTCCTGTATAATGATTTAAATAATGTTATTGACTTATTCTAGAATCATAATTATTTTTCTGATATTATATATAGTCATATTCTTAGTTTCTTATTAGTAATATTTCATTACTACTTGTTATTCTGGTGTTTATTAGTTTTTGTTCTTATGCGTGTTTTGTCGAATAAATTCTTATTCTTCTCTTTAGGTTATAGATAAATCATTTCCAGAATGGTATTAGTGTAATATATATCATATTAATTTATTCAATTCATTTATATAATCATTATGCAATGGAGATCATGTAGAACAAGTCGCATCACATCGTGGAGACATTATTCCGTACGTACGCACGAGCGATGATATCGTTCCCATGATCATGAAATTGTAATGGAGTGTATATATACTATTTCAGAATCAATATCACTTTAAAATAATCATATATATATATTGTTTACACAATTATACCCATCCAAGTAAGGTGGTGGTGGAAAATAGATTACACCACGGCGTGGAGACGGTATTTCGTACGTACGCACGCGCGGTGATTTCATTTTCCGTAGGATGGATAGATGGTGAAATAGGGTTGTTTCATACTTATAAAAACATATCAGTATATGGGTGATACTGATGTTATTACTTCACAATGAAACAACTAAAGAATAAGAAGTGGAAGAAGAAATAAAGTTGAATGAATCGGTAACGGACATTACCTCTTCTTTGAAGCGCCTCTTTGAGATGTCCTCTTCGGGATATAAAATTGGTCTTTAAAAAATAACAGGACCTCTAGGATGCTTCTAGAGAAGTGGAGAAGAAAATTTGACAGGGGTTGTCCAAGATGGAAGGCTCAATGTGGTGTGAGGAAAAGAGGGAGGAGGTGTCCTTTTATAAGGGGGGAGAGTTGCACCTTTGGAAAACTAAAAATATTATTTTATTATAAAGTGAAATTCGGTTTTTAATAGATAAAAATTGATATATTTCGATTCTAAGTTGGGGATGGGTCTAAATCCTCTCATACAATAGAATTTAGACAAGTTTAGGTCATTATATTAACCTTATCCTTTAGTTTTAACTCTTAGTTAATTAGATTGACATTTACCATGTCACTTTGTATTTTCATATTATATAGTTAATAAACATACCATATACATCCACACAACCCCCAAGTGGTCCATTAATGATATGAATATCATGAAATAAGTATCTTTTCCGAACCTTAAGTTTATAGGAATATAATAAAAATTAATAATATAATATTTGTTTTAAAAAATATTTTATATCAATTTTGACACTATTTAGCAATTTATTTTTGTGAAAATTATTACATAAAATTAATTAGAAAAAAGTTAACGAAATCAATACTAACATGTCATATTAACCTAGAAAATTAGTGTAATTCATAAAAAGTCTCAAATTACATTTATTTGGGTATTTATAATATCAATTATGTCAATATTTTATTAATAAGATAATTACTGCATCATCATTGTGTCATAAATAAATTAAATAATTTTAAGTTTATAAATTACAAATAAAATACGATTAGGTTTTAAATCTTTTTATCTTTCTAATGAATATTTATAGTCGAATTTATCTTATGTATAACCCTATATTAAAAATGATTTAGTTATTAAACTTTGATTTTAACTATTTTAACCATTCTTTAAATAAATTAATAACAAATGTCCTAATCTAATCCTAGTGGGCCTAAATGGTCATATTTTATTACTAAGGTTGTTTTTGGTCGAATTTCACTTATCCAATAGAATTATTACATGTTTTAGGGTAATTATAATACCATTTTTACTCTTAATTACCCGATTTACTTATAACCGTGGTAAGTAAAAGAAAAAAGATACTATTCACCAAAAATTATTTTCATCTCATTGAACCACATTATACTTACTAACATCAACAGTGTCTCTCGGATTTTTGAAATTCCACTCACAGAAGTGGTAAAATTATGTTTTATGTAAATTTGCAAATTCTCCTAGGAGGTGGGTAAAAGACGGTGAAAAGTTCAATAAAATTTTTATATATAAAAAATTATTATAAAATTACTCCAAATAATTACATTGAACTTATATAGGTATTATGTATCAATTTTGACCAAAAATAAATTTAAATAAAATAAACAATTTTTAAACAAAAAGCCGGTTTTTAAATAGCAACCCAGTGTTATTACTATTCATCAAAAATTAAAAGTTTTCAGAAAAATACCAAAATTTCACCCTAGGATAATTTCGATATTCAGAATCCAAGAATGAAGTCCATTTTGAAAAATAAAATTTATAAAATTTCAAAAAGTGGTTATTAATACTCATAACGTCTTGTTTTAATAATATTTTAATAGCATATCGTTGTTTAGTAAAACTCGGTATTGTGTACGACGCAAGATATCGAGGAAGGCCGCGTTTCTGTGTAAAGCAAGCCAAGCTAGTGTTGTGTGTAATGAAAGATTCATTTGATGATTTATATAACATGAAAACAAAATATTTCTCATAAAAGTCTCGGGTGTTACATTCTACCCCCCTTAAAATGAATTTCGCCCTCGAAATTTGTCAATTTGTAACAAACAAATGAGGATAACATTCTCTCATCATATCCTAGAGCTCCCATGTAGCTTCTTCTAATTGGTGGTTCCTCCATAAAACTTTCAAGAAGCAAGTGGTCGTGTTCCGTAGGACTTTTTCGCTACGATCCAGAATCTCTATCGATTGTTCTTCATAAGATAGATCTTGTTCCAGCGGTACAACTTATGAACTGAGTACATGTGAGGGATCATGTATGTACTTTATCAGGAGAGATACATGGAACACATCATGAACTTGAGAGAGCTTCGGTGGAAGCTCCAATCGGTAAGCTACCTTCCCAACACGATCTAGTATTTCGAAAGGACCGATATATCTAGGGCTCAACTTTCCCTTCTTTCCAAATCTCATGACCCTCTTCCAGGGAGATATTCATAAGAACACTTTATCACCCACTTCAAACTCTAATTATTTTCTTAGGTTGTCGGCATAACGTTTTTGTCGAATTTGAGCTGCTCTTATGTGTTGTTGAATAGATCTGACCTTTTCTTCCATTTCATCAATAAGATCAGGTTCTAATAGCTTTCTTTCCCCAACACCATCCCAGCAAGTTGGAGTCCTGAATTTCTTTCCATAGAGAGCTTCATAAGGAGCAATCTGAATACTGGAGTGAAAGCTATTATTATAAGAAAATTCCACCAAAGGTAGGTGTTGATCCCAACCACCTTTGAAATCTATTGATCAAGATCTCAACATATCTTCTAGAGTATGAATTGTTCTCTCAGACTGACCATCTATCTGATGATGATAAGCAGTGCTGAAACTCAACTATGTATCCAGAGTATGCTGAAGACTTCGCGAGAACTTCAAGGTAAATCTCGGATCCCGATCAGATATAATATAAATTGGTACTCCATGCAATCTTACCACTTCCTTTACATATATCCTAGCAAGATGATCCAGAGAGAAATCCTCTCTAATAGCAATAATGTGTGCAGACTTTGTAAGACGATCAACTATGACCTAGATAGCATTATTGCCTTTGGATGTTTTAGGAAGTCCTGTGACAAAGTCCATAGTGATGTTTTCCCATTTCCATTTAGGTATGGGTAATGGTTGTAACATCCCCTTAGACTTCTGTCTCTCAGCTTTAACTTGCTGACAAACCAAGCATCGAGAGACATATTCAGCAACATCTCTTTTCATGCCATCATACCAGAAGTACTCTTTCAGGTCCTTATACATCTTTGTGCTTCTAGGATGAATAGAGAATGATGAACTATGAGCCTCATCTAGCATCTCCTTCTTTAATTCGGGTATGGGAGGAACACAAACCCGATTCCTGAACTTTATTATCCCATCACAATCAAGGTTGAATTCAGGAACATTTCTCACCTTCTTTTGTAACTCGAAATCTTCTTTCTGTGCCTCTTTAATCTTCACATGTATATATGGTTGAACATTCATTTGAGAAACATAAGATTTTTCCCCTTACATTTTAATTCCAATATCCATCCTTTGTAAATCCATAAATATTGGATCTTTTGTGATCCTCATCATGGATAAACTGGCATGGTCTTGTCGACCTAATGCATCTGCCACATTGTTTGCTTTCCCAGGGTGGTAATGAATTGAGCAGTCGTAATCCTTAATCATCTCCAACCATCTTCTTTGGCGCATATTCAACTCCTTTTGTGTGAAAATATACTTTAAACTTTTATGATCAGTATAAATGTCACACCTTTCTACATAAAGATAACGCCTCTAAATCTTTAATGAAAATATTACTGCAGCTAACTCCAAATCATGAGTTGGGTATTTTTGCTCATGTATTTTCTACTGTCGTGAGTCATAAGATATCACCATATCATTTCTCATAACAACACACCCCAATCCCTTCTTGGATGCATCACTGTAGATCACAAACCTTTCTCCACTACAAGGCTGTGTGAGCACAGGTGCACTAGATAACCTTCTTTTCCACTCCTTGAAATTCTCTTCACATTCCTCCATCCAAACAAACTTAACCCCTTTCCGAGTCAACTTGGTGAGTCTATTAGATAATCCTGAAAAATCTTTCACAAAACGTTAATAATATCCATCCAAACTAAGAAAACTTTGGATCTCAGTTACTGTTGTTGGTCTCAACCATATTTCGATAACCTCTGTTTTTGCTGGATCCACAGATATCCCCTCTTTTCAGAATATGTGACCCAAAAAAGAAACTTTTTGAAGCCAAAATTCACACTTGGTAAATTTGTCATAAAGCTTCTCCTTTATCAGGGTCTTCAATATAATTCTCATGTAATCTTCATGTTCTTCCTTGCTCTTTGAATGGACAAGAATATCGTCTATAAAGACTACCACAAACTGATCAAGATAGTCTCTAAAGACTCTATTCATCAGATCCATGAAGATATCAGGGGCATTAGTAAGACCAAATGGCATCACTATAAATTCATAGTGTCCATACCTTGTACGGAAAGCCTTCTTTAGTATATACTCTCTTTTGACCCTTAATTGATGATACCCTGAACGAAGATCAATCTTGGAAAAGTATTGAGCTTCGTGTAGTTGGTCAAATAAGTCATCAATGCACGGGAGAGGATATTTGTTCTTGATAGTGATCTTGTTAAGTTCTTGATAATCAATAAAAAGTCTCATTGATCAATCTTTCTTCTTAACAAATAGAACAGGTGCTCCCCAAGGTGATGCAATAGGGCGTATGAATCCCTTATCAAGATTCTCTTGGAGTTTCTTCTTCAATTCCTGCAACTCAATTGGGGCCATTAAATAAGGTGTCTTTGAAATAGGAAAAGCACACGGTACGAGTTCTGTTGAAAACTCTACTTCACGATTTGGTGGAATACCCATCAATTCCTTTGGAAAAACATCGTCAAACTCCCGTACAATGGGAATATTCTTAATCATGAGTTTCTCACCAACCATTTGAGATAAATAACCTTCATTTAGTTGAATCAAGACCCATAAGATGGAAGAAATTTCCACTGGAAGGTTATGTTCATCCTTGCATTGATAGAAAATCATAGATTGATCTGGAATATGAAATGTGACTTCCCTTCGTTGGAAATTGATATGAGCTCCATATAAAGAAAGCCAATCCATTATAAGAATAACATCAAATTCCACTATAGGGAGGACTACAAGATTTGCAAGAAGCACTTTCCCACAAACTTCAATCGGAGAATAATTATAAACTTTTTATGCAACTGTTGTGCCATTAGGTGTTGTCACAGCTAACTGAACATCTAATTGTTGAGGTAATATGACAATACCCTTAGAAAAATCTTCAGAAATAAAAGAGTGGTTGGATCCAGAATCAAATAAAACATTTTCTACTTTAGAGTGGATGGTAAGTGTACCTTTCACCACATCGTTATCGTACTCCACATCACTGATAGAAATTTCATGTGACCTTCCTTTGTCTTTAGCCTTAAGAGTTTGTTGACTTCGACCCTCATCATCAACCCTTGGATTTGGGCATTGATTAGCATAATGCCCCATCTCCTTTCCCTTGAATCATTGAAGTGTAGTAGGTTCATTCTGTGTATCCCTTCCTTTGTTTTCATCATTAGACATCTTCTTCCCATCATTGCGGCATTAAAATGCCAGATGACCTTCCTTTCCACATTTAAAACATTTACTTGTCCCTTTAAGACAACTCCCTCCATGTTTCTTTCCACACTTTGAGCATAAGGGAAACCTCATATTCTTTTAAGTGTGCTCTTCAGATTTTCCTTTGAATTCCATTTTCCTCTTCATATCAAACCCATATGACTGATGGGTTACTCCAATCTCCATCTCAACTTTGAGATCACATCAAAAGATTTCATCATAGCTATTGAAGTCCCTTATGGATAACTCCCTTCAAAGACTTGGTTTTATGCCACTAAAGAATCGATCGATCTTACTCTCGGGTTGGATAATAATACCAGAAGCGTACCTTGCAAGTCTTGTAAAATTTGCTTCATAGGGACCAACAAATTCATCATCCTTTTGCTTTAGTTAAAGAATCTCCTTCTCCAACTTTTTTCGGAGAATACGAGGAAAGTACTTATTGAAAAATAAGTTCTTGAACTCGTCCCATTCCATGGACTCAATTTCAACCCTTTACCTTGTATTCTTAATAAGATTCCACCATTGATCAGCATCACCTTCCAAACGATACACTACTAAGATGACTTTATCTTGTTCAGAACATCGAAAAACTGAAAATATCTTTTTAGTGGTACTGATCCATTGTTCAGCCACTAATGGATCAGAAGACCCGCTGAATAAAGGTGGACACTTCCTCATAAAGGATTCAACAGAATGTTGCTCCTTCCTATGCTCGTTTTGAAGTCCTACATGATTCATATCTTGATAATGTTGTGTGATCCTGGCTAAAAGATTTTTCATTCTAGCTCCCATAACGATTGGTTGCTTAGGGGGACTATTAGGTCCACTAGGCTGAATACCTTGAGAGGGGGGTGAATTTGGGTATGACTAATTAAAAATTAGCGCCCGTTCTGATCTTGTTTCGCTGTTAAGAAAAACACTCTTCTCTATCTTTCCTGCTGCACAATATAAACAGAAAGTAAAGAAAGCACAAGACATAACAATTTTACTTGGTTCACCGCTAAGGGCTACGTCCAAGGATAATACGCCGACAAGTTGCCGGTTCGTACCAAATTCCACTAGACTTCACTAGATATGGATTACAATGTTCATGCTATATCACTTCTATGCCCAGGCTCACTGCCATTACAAGGTTTAGGGTTAGCTCACTGCTTTCCCAAGGGTCACTCCCTGTTTCTCTCTCTCCGGCTCACTGCCGGTGGAGAGAATCACCTTCTTCCTCTTCCTAAGCTCACTGCTCTATGAAGGGAATCAACTCACAGTTTATAGACATGTATGTCTCTTCGTTTGCTTTAAGGAATGAATCTCCAACTGTAGATAGATGCTCTGTTAAAGTCCAACTTTCATCCACTGATGAATACCTCTTTGCCTCTTAACCACTGGGAAATTCCTTTTGGAAACACCTTCGCAAAGCACCCTACTATGCGAGGCTCCCAATTTCGCGAAACTCAAACAAGCATTTGCGAAGCCCGTGCCTTTTCACGAAGCTCTCTCGCGAAGCTCACTCGCGAAGAACTCCCGCGAAGCTCAACTCATTGCAAAGAAACTTCTCTCGCGAAGCTCACCGAGCCAACGCGGAGAAAACAGTTTTCACGGAGCTACAATAGCTGCCGCAAAGCTCCTCTTTCGCGAAGAACAATGGCTCCGCGAACTACCTTCGCAAATCGAGAGAAAATGATCTTCTCTGAAAATTCTCTCTACTTCTCTCGAGGGGTCAGCCTCTATTTATAGGGTATTCCACCGACCCTCATCCCTTCCACGCGAAGTCAATGCCACGTCATCTCAAATTGCGAAGCTCCAAAGTTTCTGCCGGAATTCTGTCCAAATCGCGAAGCACCACAACAATTTTTCGTTCGCGGAGCTTGACGTAGTCACGAAGAATCACCGTCAACTTACCTTCGCGACTTCGCTACGAAGCTCCCTTGAGAAGACCAACATTCCTTCGCACCTTCGCCGCGAATCTCCCTCGTAAAGCCCTTCACCGCCGTGATGCACTTCAGCCTCTGCCGTTCGCGAAGCTTGACGTAATCGCGAAGTATCACCACC
This sequence comes from Viscum album, assembly GCA_963277665.1. Lineage (NCBI taxonomy): Eukaryota > Viridiplantae > Streptophyta > Magnoliopsida > Santalales > Viscaceae > Viscum > Viscum album. Next base: position 1,283,337,384 of record OY728153.1, read on the forward strand.
TCCACTCTTCTGGTTTTCGCGATTTCCAAAACATGCATCCTATCTTCGCAAAATTCATTCCTCTGCCATATTAAATTATTCTCTTCATGGAAATCCTCCTTTCGCGATGCTCACCAAACTCCAAATTTTGGACCCCAAAAAAATTTGGCAAACACTGGGAAATGACGCCACCTTGTACTACTCTTTTTGTGTCACCTCCAGATCGTCCATTCCTTTGTCATCGTTCTTTGTCAACAGGTATTGTCAACAAATTCTTAGGAACTCTAAAAAATATCCATGAAAACCTGCTTTGTCAACAAACACAATCAACCCAAAAAATACTTCAATGTTACCTTGAGGGATTTTTGCCCAACAATCTCCCTCTTTGGGTTTGTTGACAACTCTTCACAACTCTTCTCAGGATGATTGTCTGTACTTTGATACCTCACTGAGTCTTCTTCCATCCACTACCACCATTCGCCTCTTGCGATTCTGATAGAGTTCAAGGAGTCACTTAATACGTACTCTAAGCCCACATGAGCAATGCTCGGTGTAAGAAACAAGAGTAGTATCAAAAGTTCATCAATGAATCACTTCATGTCAAACACCAATTATCGATTCCAATCTGATACCAATTCATAAATTGATACCAATTGTTGAACCACACTGATACCAATTGGTGATAGCTGCACACCGTCTCACATGATTCCAACACCACTGTTCTACATTTATCACGATCCTCATCTGTCGTGATTTCTATGCTTTGATTGATCACTTTTAGCATCGTCAGATTTAGAAATCTCTCCCCCGTTCTCATTGCTCCCCCTTTCTGGCTGCTCCACCTGTCAGCTTCTCCCCGTATCAATTATGATTTATCAAATCTCCGCACTGTCTCCCCCTTAAACAATCACTATTTTCTCCCCCTTTAACAAGCTCTTTTCTCCCCCTTTGTCAACGAACCCAAAGGTCACTCCTTTGTAGTCTGTAACATAGTAGAGAACACATACCAGCACATTAGGGAAAAACACATCATAGCTCGGGGAGAGGGGGGGTTCCACATCCACACTATTTCAAGTGCGGGGAATCGACTGAAATCCTAGAGCCAGTCGATGCCTCTCAAAAGCTTCCTTGGGTAAGGCCTTTGTCAGAATGTCTACAACTTGTAGCTCTGTAGGCACGTACTCCAACTTCACGATTCTCTGCTCAACCTTCTCCTTGATAAAATGATACTTAATCTCAATGTGCTTTGTCCTTGAATTATGGACATGATTTTAGCTAAGATTTACAGCACTTGAGTTGTCGCACTAGATTCCGATCGGAGACTTCACTTCAACTCCCATATCTTCAAGCTACTGCTTCATCCACAATAACTGTGTGCATGCTTGAGTGGCCGCAATATACACAGCTTCTGCGGTGCTCAATGAAATGAAATCTTTCTTCTTTCTTTACCAAGAAATACATAATCCACCAAGATAGAAAGCACCACCTGACGTTGATTTTCTATCATCTTCTGAACTGGCCCAGTCAGCATCAGTATATCCCAATAACTCTGTCTGAGATTTGTCAGTATATGTTAAGCCGAAATCCACTGTGCCCTGGATATACCGAAGTATTCTTTTCACTGAAAGCATGTGGATTTCCTTGGGATTGCTATGATATCTCACTACTTGGCATGTGGCACAAACAATATCAGGCCTTGTTGCAGTCAAGTACAACAAACTTCTAATAATTTGACTATATTTTGTGATATTAACTGCGTTGCCATCTTCATCTTTCGATAGTTTCATCCGGGTGGCAACCTGAGTCTTCATCTCCTTGGAATTTTCCATTCCAAACCTTCTCAGGACCTCCTTGGCTTATTTAGATTGAGAAATGAATGTTCCATTCCTTCCTTGTGTAACATGTAGACCAAGGAAAAACATTAGCTCTCCAATCATTGACATTTCAAACTCATTTTTCATGAATTCGGAAAACTGTCTGCACTGAGCTTCATCTAATCCGCCAAATATTATGTCATCGATATAAACCAACACCATCATCCTTTGATTACTGTCATTACTGAAACAGAGATTGTAATCAACTCCTCCACGCTGAAAACCAATCTTCTTCAAGTACTGATCAAGCCTTGAGTACCACACCCTTGGTGCTTGTTTCAGCCCATACAATGCCTTCTTCATCCTGCAAACTTTGTTCTCATCCTCATGAATGAGAAAACCATCTGGCTGCTCCATATACACCTCCTCTTCCAGAACCCTATTCAATAATGTGGATTTGACATCCATCTGGAACACTTTGAACTTCCTTTGCACTGTGATGGCTAAGAATAATCTTATTGTCTCCAGCCTTGCAACCAGTGAAAATGTCTCATCAACATCAATTCCCTCGATCTGGGAGTACCCCTTGCACACTAGACGTGCTTTGTTCCAAATCACTGTGCCATCTTCATTCATCTTGTTGTGATAGACCCATTTGGTCCCAATGAAATTTTTGCCTGCTGGCCTCGAAACAATCTTCCATGTCTGTTTCTTCTCAATTTGATCAAGCTCTTCATTCATAGCCTGAACCCAGTTTTCATCTTCAGCTGCATCGGAAAATCATTTTGGCTCCACCTGAGATAAAAACGATGTTTTCTGTAATGATTTCATTCTTCGAGTCTGAAGTGGAGCTGTCTGATCACCAATGATATTTTGCCTATCAATTTCAGCTCGACTCTTTGGCTTCCTTGCAGATACAGACTTGAAACTTTCTTGTTCATCATCAGTATCTTCATCTGAGTCATCCTCTTCCACTTCTACTCCCCTTGTGTTGCTTACCTCATCACCACTTTCATCTAGATACTGTTCACTGGGTTGTTGAGCAGTCTGTTCATTTTCGACTATAGTGACATCATTGCTCTCAACAATCTTTCCTAGCCTCTTGTTGAAGCATTTATATGCTTTTCTTTTCCCTGAATAGCCAGGGAATATCCCTTCATCTCCTCATTCCTCAAACTTCCTATGATGTTCTTTGTTGAGAATGAAACACTTACTTCCAAAGATTCAAAAGTATTTCAACGTTGGCTTCTTTCCGTAACACATTTCATACATAGTCTTCCCTTGCTTCGGACATAACAGGGACCTGTTTGAAACATAGACCGATGTCAAAACTCCTTCCTTCCAAAATTTCTCTGGTAGGTCCTTATCAATAAGCATTGTTCTGGCCATGTTGTTGATGATCTGATTTCTCCTTTCAACCACTCCATTCTATTGGGGAGTTCTTACTGATGAAACTTGATGCCTTATCCCATGTTTCTTGAGATAGTTTTTAACCTGACTGTTTGTAAATTCCGCACCGTTATCAGTACGAAATTTCAGAATTTTCTGCCCAAGCATATTTTCCAATTCCCTCCTATACTGCTTTATCCAACTGAACACCTCTGTCTTATGGGTAATGATGAATACCCAGGATATTCTGATGTAGTCATCAATGAAAAGAACATAGTACCTTTTCCCACCTATAGCTCGTGGTGAGATAGGTCCACATACATCAGCATGCACCAATTCGATCACTCCAGTTGCTTTTTGTTCCTTTGGCCTGTATATATTCCTGATGATCTTTCCTTGTTGACAAGCATCACATGTATGAGTGAGATCACATGATAGTTTGGACAGGTCTCTAGTAGCATCACACTTTACAAGATCTTCCATAGATGGTTGACATAGATGACCAAGTCGCTTATTCCACAGCTGATTTTCTTTTTCTCTGGATAAAAGGCATGATTCTTCTCCCCCACCTACTAGGTAAAGATTCCCCTTTGTTCATTTTCCATGTAGAATGACTATTCCATCTTTTCCTTTAACAATACCCATCTTCTTGGTAAATAGGATATAGTGTCCAGAGTCGCATAGTTGACTGATGCTAAGCAAATTATGACTGAAACCCTCTACCACCAAGACATCAGCATGTCTCATTTCTTTGCCCCCAAACTTGGATTTTCCTAAGACAAAAATCTTCAGGCCTTCATCATTTCCAAATTTGACTACTCCTTCTTTGTCATATTTTATTCCTGTAACCAGATCCTTGTTTCCTGTCATGTGGGATGTGCAACCACTATCAAGGATCCACACACCAGAACGATCGGATGCTTTAATGGAAATTTTAGCAACTACGACCTTCTCAATTTTCTTCTTCCTGGTCCATACTTTTTCTTTCATACTCATCATGGATTGAGGCTTCTATTCTTTCTCAAAGTATGATGGACTAGCTTCATCTTGCAAAACTGCAAATCTGTTCTGAACTTTTAACTCACATGTCGGTTTACTGATCTGCTGCTTGCGAACATTTTGATTATGCTTTGGCACATTTTTCTGAATGGTCGGAGTGCAGTACCTAGCCATGTGTCCAAATCCTCCGCTCCAAAAACAGTGTCCTTCAAAATATGTTCTGGAGAGACGTTCTCTGTTTGGCTGCGATCTCTCTTCTTGTTCCCTTCGATATCTTTTGGCTATAGAACACACATACTGCAAATGTCCCATCTTTCCACAACAATAACACCTAATATAAGGTACATTCATTAATGTTACTTCATCACTACGAGTTTCCCCTTGGGATCTTCGAGTATTCTCATTCTGCTTTGTGCTCAAATCCACTTTCAATCTTGGGACAGGTGCTTGCGGTCTAACTTCAACTGCTAAATTTTTTTGTTTCAGATTAAACCATGACTCAGCCTTAACTTCTGAGTTCAATTGCTGCTTCTTTCCTACTGAACTACTAAGCTCTTCTTTCTTCTTTTTAGTCTTCGTAACAACCTGATTTCTCAAGAATGTGTTGGGATTCAAAGGTATTTCCTGGTCTTTAACTTTTCTCCACAGACCGACAACTTCCTCTTCAAGATCATCAATACGCTTGATGTGATCTTTCACTTTTCAACTCAAGCAATCGATCTCCCTTTTCTGCTCTTCAATCTTGAGCTTATGCTCATCATCCTTTTCTATGCACTCTGGCCTGGAAGACTTAAGATTTTCAATTTCTTTCTCAAGCTCAGACTTCTCTTCTTCTTGTTGTTGCATATAGAGTTTGGCATCACGTACTATCTTGTTGGCTTTCTTTGTTTTTGCTCGCCAAACATCTATCTCTTCAAGAGCTACTTCTAATTCAGCTTCCATGTCAACTCTCCCTTCAATTTCATCTTCTTCTTCATCAGTTTTGGTTTCTTTCTTTTCTTGAGCACTACTGGCAACTGCCACCATCTCATTTTGTCCACGATCTTTGTAGTTTTCTATCTCTTCAACTTCTTCACCCTCAGACTCAGCTGAAATTTCTATTTCTTGTGAGAGTAGATTCTTCTTCTTAAAGAAATTTCTCTTGAACTGCTTCTTCCCTTTCACATAGGCTGAAGATTTTTTCATGGGAATCTCAGCATCATCTTCATCACTTTCTTCTTGAAACTTTTTGGGGCATCTTGCAGCAAGATGACCAACCTTTCCACATCGGAAGCATGCTAGTGGAAGTTTCCCTTTAAACTTTCCTTTTCCTCTTTGCAGATTTGAAGAAAGGAACAACATCACCTCATCTGACTCTTCTTCCTCCTGAGAATCTTCAATAGTGAGCCTCTTCATGGCCTTAAATGCCACCTCTTTGGATTTCCCCTTTTCCACAGCATCGTTGTCATCATTTCTCATTTCATAAGAAACAAGAGTGTTGTGTAGGTTATCCAATGTCAGCTCTTTCGGATCTTTATCTTCCAAAACAGAAACTTTCGGATTGAACCGAGGTGGAAGATTTTTCAAGATGCGCTTTATGATTTTAATGTCTTCGATAATCTCACCAAGGCCTCGCATGTCTTCTACCACAACATTTACCCTGTCAAAGAATGCATCAACAGACTCATTCGGGTTCATTCTCAGATCTTCATATTTGTTCCACAACACTTGCAGCTTTGCCTCTCTGACTTTTGTATCCCCTTCATAAATATTCAAAAGCTTTTCCCACATGGCATTGGATGTATTGCATGACATCACCTTTGTATATATGGGATTGGAAAGGGCTCCTCCTAAGGCATTGATTGCTTTGGAATCAGCATCCAACTCTTTATTCTCAACTTCTGATAAAGCACCACTAGTAATATCAGTTTTGATACCATGCATAGCTACTGAAAACACATCCATTCCCAAAGATCGGAAATAGTTTTGCATTCGATTCTTCCATATCTGAAAATTACATCCGTCGAAGATCGGAATCCCTCTATGATTCGTGACCTCCATTTGAGAGAAGAACAACACTAAACCTTTCCCTCTGATACCACTTGTTAGGTCCCCTAGGATGAATACCCTGAGAGGGGGGGTGAATCAGGGTATGCCTAATTAAAAATTAGCACCCGTTCTGATCTTGTCTCACTGTTAAGAAAAACACTCTTATTTCTCTTTCCTGATGCACAAAATAAACAGAAAGTAAAGCAAGCACATGACACAAAAATTTTACTTGGTTCACCGCTAAAGGCTACATCCAAGGAGCATACGCCGACAAGTTGCCGGTTCGTACCAAATTCCACTAGAAATCACTAGCTGTGGATTACAATGTTCGGGATAGATCACTTCTATGCCAAGGCTCAATGCCTTTACAATGTTTAGGGTTAGCTTACTGCTTTCCCAAGGGTCACTCCCTATTTCTCTCTCTCTGGCTCACTGTCGGTGGAGAGGATCACCTTCTTCCTCTTCCTAAGCTCACTGCTCTGTGAAGGGAATCAACTCACAGTTTATAGACCTGTAGGTCTCTTCATTTTCATGAAGGAATGCATCTTCAACTGTAGATAGATGCTCTGTTAAAGTCCAAATTTCATCCACTGATGAATACCTCTTTGACTCTTAACCACTGGGCAATTCCTTTTGGAAACACCTTCGCAAAGAACCCTACTATGTGAGGCTCCCAATTTCGCGAAGCTCAAACAAGCCTTCGCGAAGCCCCTGCCTTTTTGCGAAGCTCTCTCACGAAGCTCACTCGCGATGAACTCCCGCGAAGCTCAACTCGTTGCAAAGAAACTTCTCTCGCGAAGCTCACTGATCCAAAAATGGAACTTTCGCGGAGCTACAATAGCCGCCGCGAAGCTCCTCTTTCGCGAAGAACACTGGCTCCGCGAACTACCTTCGAAAATCGAGAGCAAATGATCTTCTCTGAAAATTCTCTCTACTTCTCTCGAGGGGGTCGGCCTCTATTTATAGGTGATTCCACCGACCCTTGTCCCTTTCGCACGAAGTCAACGCCACGTCATCTCAAATTGTGAAGCTCCAAAGTTTCTACCGGAATTCTGTCCAAATCGTGAATCACCACAGCAATTTTCCGTTCACGGAGCTTGACGTAGTCACGAAGAATCACTGTCAACATACCTTCACGACTTCACCGCGAAGCTCCCTCGCGAATCCCAACATTCCTTCGCACCTTCGCCGCGAAGCTCCCTCGCAAAGCCCTTCACCGCCGTGATGCACTTCAGCCTCTGCCGTTCGCGAAGCTTGATGTAATCGCGAACCATCACCGCCTCCACTCTTCTGGTCTTCGCGATTTCCAAACCATTTATCTTATCTTCGCGAAATTCATGCCTCTGCCATATTAAATTATGCTCTTCATGGAAATCCTCTTTTTGCGATGCTCACCAAACTCCAAATTTTTTACCCCAAAAATTTTTGGCAAACACTGGGAAACGACGCCACATTGTACTGCTCTTTTTGTACCGCCTCCAGATCATCCATTCCTTTGTCATCGTTCTTTCTCAACAGGGATTGTCAACAAATTCTCGGGAACTCGACAAAATATCCATGAAAACCTGCTTTGTCAACAAACACAATCAACCCAAAAAATACTGCAATGTTACCTTGAGGGATTTTTTCCCAACAGGGACAATCATTGCATTACCCGTCACATTCCGCATTAACACGGTTCCTTCAGGTTCCATTCATTGACTAAAAACAAGAAGAATAGTGTGAGAAACACTAATTATAATAGGAAAACCACATAATCAAGAATAAAATGTTACACTTAAAGTCTTATCCTAGGTTATTCATGGCCATTTCTAAAACACTAAGATTGTGTTCTATGCTTAGATATATTCTTAGGTTTCTTACTAAGGCTTTCACATCATAGTTTCCAATGGTTGACTATACCTTTCCTATGATACCAACTATAACAACCCATACATTACATACATTATTATTACTTCATAATTGAAGCACACTTATTACAATATATAACAAAACCAGGAAAGGACCATATTGGTATAGTTTCTTTAGAAACTGGGAAACATAAACAAAAGGTTCATAAATCATCTACACTGTCTCCCATTTATTTCATCATATCTATAGTCCCTTTTTGGCATATCTTACTTAATACCCTTCTTCCAGAACTGGGGAAAGAAAACATACAAAAAGGGTGATCTCAAATGCTCATTAAGGGTAAACAAAAGAAATATCAATTTCATCAAATTTATAAGAACATATCTTTATGAAAATCTTATCCTGCAAAAGAGATCATAATTTCATAACATGGGATATATCATGGTAGTGAAGTGTAATCCCAATAATCATAACATAAAACATGAAACTTTGTGGCATACACACATAATCATAGAGAATCATTTCTTATTAGTCAAGACTCATTTCCAAGACTATCTTAGGGGACAAAGTCCATTTCTGAACCGAGTTCACTCCTCTTTTCATTCCTGTTTTACTGAACCGGTTTAACCTGCTGTTCCAGCAATTCCTATCTCATGAGATATAAAATCTTTACCCAATTCATTGGAGGGAGATATAGGTCCCAACCATCTCATAATGATAACATTATTATGTGTTCCACAAAAAAATCATACATCATAGCATAACCCATGTAATAAAAAAATGGGAATCATAAACATCGTGACATCATAAAACAATTCATATAAGATAAAGGAATTCATAAAAATATTTCCATCACAACATAGACAAATCAATGTAATAATAGGGATAGAAACAGAAACCTATATTATCTTAGATGGAAAATAATTTTGATAAAACACTTGAACTCCATTCTTGAGGAAAATATCCTTTCTACTTCAAAAACATTTTCCTTTCCTAACATGTCATATAATTTAAACTAAAATAATTTGATTAAAAATAAACTTGAAAACTTGTAAAGGAAGCTTCTTGGAAATAATGTATTAAAAATCCATTCATTTCGTATAAGTTAAAAAAACATTCTTCTCGTACTTATGTCGGAAAAGTAAAAATGTACCTCGTACGAAAACTACAAAAGATTCTTTTCATATCTTTTACTAAAAACACACCAAAGGGTAAAATCGGATTTAAAAAATTTTATAAGGATATAAATATTACATATTGAGGAATAATGTATGTGGATGATAAATATTCCCTTTAAATTCTGAAGTATAAAAAATCTCAGATAAAAATGAGATTGCGAGATTTTCACTTACCTTAGGTCTGATTTGCTTCGTTAGTGTCTGAACCTCTTGTATAATGATTTAAATAATGTTATTAACTTATTCCAAAATCATAATTATTTTTATGATATCAAATATGGTCATATTCTTAGCTTCTTATTAGTAATATTTCATTACTACTTGTTATTCAGGTGTTTATTTGTTCTTATGCGTGTTTTGTCGAATAAATTCTTATTCATCTCTTTAGGTTATAGATACCTCATTTATAGAATGTTATTAGTGTAATATATATCATATTAATTTATTAAATTCATTTATATAATCATTAAGCAATGAAGATCATTTAGAATGAGTGGCATCACATCGTAGAGACGGTATTCTGTACTTACGCACGAGCGATGATATTGTTACCATGATCGTGAAATTGTAATGGTGTGTATATATACTATTTCAGAATCAATATCACTTTAATATAATCATATATAGTTATTATTTACACCATTATACCCATCCAATTAAGGTGGTGGTGGAAAATAGATTACACCACGGTGTGGAGACGGTATTTCGTACATACGCACGCGCGGTGATTTCGTTTTCCGTAAGATGGATAGATGGTGAAATAGGGTTGTTTCATACTTATAATAACATATCAGTATATGGGTGATACTGATGTTATTACTTCATAGTGAAACAACTAAATAAGAATAAGTGGAAGAAGAAATAAAGTTGAATGAATCGGTAACGGACATTACCTTTTCTTTGAAGCGCCTCTTTGAGACTTCCTCTTAGACCACTAAACTTGTTCTTTAAAAAAGACCATAACCTCTAAGATGTTTCTTGGGAAGTGATGAAGAGAATTTTCCAGGGGTTGGCCGAGCATTAAGGCTCCAAGTGGTGTGAGGAAAAGAGGGAGGAGGTGCCCTTTTATAAGGGAGGAGAGGGGCACCTTTGGAATAACTAAAAATATTATTTTATTATAAAGTCAAATTCGGTTTTTAATAGCTCAAAATTGATATATTTCGAAGCTAAGGTGGTTATGGGTCGAAATAATCTCATCCAATATAATTTAGACAATTTTAGGTCATTATATTAACCTTATCTTTTAGTTTTAACTCTTAGTTAATTAGATTGACATTTACCATGTCACTTTGTATTTTTATATTATATAGTTAATAAACATACCATATACATCCAAGCGACCCCCAAGTGTTACATTAATGATACACCTATCATTATATAAGTATTTTGGCCAATCCTTAGATTTTTAGGAATATAATAACAATTAATAATATAATATTTGTTTTAAAATATATTTTATGTCAATTTTGACACTATTTAGTAATTGATTTTTGTGAAAATCATAACAGAACGATTAATTGGAAAAAAGTTAATTAAATCAATACTAACAGGTCATATTAACCTAGAAAATTAGTGGAATTCATAAAAAGTCTCAAATTACATTTATTTGGGTATTTATAACATCAATTATGTCAATATTTCATTAATAAGATAATTACCGCATCATCATTGTGTCATAAACAAATTAAATTATTTCATGTCTAAAAATTACAAAATAAAATACCATTATGTTGGAAATATTTTTAGCTTTATAATGAATATTTATAGTTGAATTTATCTTATGTATAACCCTATATTAAAAATGATTTAGTTATTAAACCTTGATTTTAATTATTTTAACCCTTATTTAAATAAATTAATAATAAATGTCCTAATCTAATCCGAGTGGGCCTAAATGGTCATATTTTATTCCTAAGGTTGTTTTTGGTCGAATTAAACTTATCCAATAGAATTAGGACATGTGTTAGGGTAATAATAATATCATTTTTACTCTTAATTACCCTATTTACTTTTAACCGTGGTAAATAAAAGTAAAAAGTTACTATTCACCAAAAATTATTTTCATCTCATTGAACCACATTTTACTTACTGACATCAACCATGTATCTCAGATTTATGAAATTCCACTTAGAGAAGTTGTAAAATTATGTTTTATGTAAATTTGCAAATTCTCCTAGGAGGTGGGTAAAAGACGGTGAAAAGTTCAATAAAATTTTTATATATCTAAAATTATTATAAAATTAATCCAATGAATTACATTGAACATATATAGGTATTATGTATAAATTTGGACCTAAAATAAATTTAAATAAAATAAACAATTTTTTAATAAAAATTCGGATTTTAAATAGTAACCCAGTGTTTTCACTATTCATCAAAAATTGAATGTTTTCAGAAAAATACCAAAATTTCACCCTAGGCTAATGTCGATATTCCGAATCCAAAAATGAAGACCTTATTGAAAAATATAATTTATAAAATTTTAAAAAGTGGTTATTACTATTCATAACGGCTAGTTTTAATAATAATTTAATAGCATATCGTTGTTTACTGAAACTCGGTATTGCGTACGACACAAGCTATAGAGGAAGGACACATTTGCGTGTAAAGCAAGCCAAGATAGTGTTGTGTGTAATGAAAGATTCCTTTGATGATTTATATAACATAAAAACAAAATATTTCTCATAAAATTCTCGGGTGTTACAGTGTCTAGATGGTCACAGTGTCTTGATAGTCATGGTGTGTGGATGTTCATGATGCCTGGTTGGTCACGATGTCTAGATGGTCAGAAAAACACAACCGGTGGCAGACTCATGGTCTCTCAGACTTAGCCAAATATTTGTACAAAGACTTAAATATTGATATTCATAAAATGAATTAAACATAATCATTCATAATAGAATTTCGTTATAAATAAAATAGTTTAGAATAATTATTTAATTAATAAAGAAAAAAATCATCTAAACAGATGATTTTATATTGATTAACAAGGATTAACAATATTTACAGAATGTATATTATTGGTGATCATTAAAACATTATTAACACATGAGAAGTCCAACATTGTTGAGTGGGATCACATTAGGAATAATTATATATATATTCTTTTATAAAAAATTCATCTATTTATTATATCAGGTGTTATAAAATGTTTACATTAGTTGAAGATTCACCAGTATGATCATGTGATATCACCATTTTGTCATGGAATCATTGTTGTTCTTGGAATTTAGAGGGAAAACTGGTATGTGGAATAGTTTGTAAAATCTAAAAGATAATATTAGATGAGAAACTATAACATAGATTTGTGATCTCAAAATGGGAAAAGAAATTTTAAACACCATCCCAAAAATATCAATAAGGGGAAATATTTTTTTCTCATTTAAATTTATTTTCATTCAAAGGTTAAAATTGTCATGTTGACATTAGATGAAATTTTTTAAAAAACAAAAATTAAAAAACAATATAATAGAGTAACCATATATTTAAACAATAAATATATATATTTGTTATCAATGTAATGTAATATAATGTATGATAATGGTTGATGGGGATGAATTTAATTTCATAATAATGTGATATTAAATCGCTTATATATATATCTTACGTTTGATATAGATGTTGAAAGGTGCTTCCAAAGAGACCTGGGTAATGAAAAAGGATCAATTGAATAAAATTATAGTTATATTAAAATGCAATCCCAAACATAAAACAATTAGGGTGGTTTTCATCAATTTTATGATTACTACTAATGTGTTGACTTTTTTATACCACATATCAAAGAAATTAGATCAAGATAACAGTTAGGGAGATTAGTTATATTTTTATTAACATATATATGATAGAATGAATAAACCTTGGTTTCAATGAATTATTTATTTTTATGTGTCTTTTTAGGCTTCTAATGTGTCATCCAGACCTATGATGGTGTCATGCACTCATTTTCATTAGTTGAATAATGTGTGTAATGTACATGTAAACGAATTTAATGTATAAATTATACTATAATCAAAGGTATTTTGTTATGTATCATATAATATGTGTGTATGTCATCTAGTAAATTGATTATGTGTTGCTACTTACTATGTATGTGTCATTTGTGAGCAATGTAAGTGTCATTCCAGACCTAAATTAATTAATATTCTTCTAGATGAAGAAAATATTTTTCATAATAAATAATTTGAAGAGGGTGTCAATTTGTTATGATGATATCACTATTTTTTTATGTTTAAAACATCATCTATAGATTTCTGTGTGATCTAAGAATTAAATTCAAGGGGGATGATCATGATTCTTTTAATGAAAAGAAAAAAATTCTTTAGTAAGTGAATGCATGTTTAATGTTTAAAAAAAAGTTTATAATGTATTTGTTAGATATGAATAAAAGTATTGTGATTTAAAACATATACTAATGGGTTATAGTTATCATGAAACATTTAAAATACATGGTTAAATATATTTATGGATACGATTGAGGTTAAATAAAACTATTTTATTATTTTGTGATTTTTAAATAAGAACATTTTTAACTCAGTATTTGTGGTAAAAATGTTGTTTATACCATTCAATACATGATATTGTTCATTAGTGTATATAATATCACAAAAAATGTGATTCACGAAGAAGAAGTTGACAAGAAAGTTGAGGTAGTTCTTCTGTCTAATAATTCAACATGAATCTAAAATGGAAATAAAAAATTCACCCAATAAAAAATTAAGATTCTCTATATTAATATAAAATCATCATCATCTAAATACATTATCCTTATGAAATCTAATTTATAAACATTGTTCCTATAAATTTAATCCTTTAGACTATGGTAATTCAATATTAATAAATATCCTGGTTCGATAAAACTTTTTTCTACATCATTCTCTTTAATATGTCACAAAATGTATGGGAAATTATCATTCATGTAGCACCACTCTATAAGTTGTATTATTATATTTATTAAAAATTCTGTAGATGAAATTACATATTATCTAACATATTTGTACTCATATGAGACTTGATATAAATATATATATATGTGCTTATGTTACCCATGAAACAACAATATAGATATTAAATCCCAGTGAATAATAATTATCAATCTTAGCATATCTATGGACTATCCATATAAATCATCTTATTTTACTTGTGAAAAAGAAAAATATAAATGGGATATCTAAGACACATTGTAAGATGTAGTGTATATCATACTCTAACATGATGTAAACATGGTGTAAAAGGATTCTAGAAATAAATAATTCCATGGATAGAATTAGATGAATATAGGGTGATGGAATAAATAACTCAATATATCCTAATCACATAATAAAGGCCTTGGATAAGAAATAATATTTATTCCATCTAGACTATGTGAAAATCCGTTATACATAATATGGATGGAAAAAATCCCGAAATTTCATTTTCACAAGAGACCAATAGATCCAAAAAGGGGAAATATATTTCCAATTCCACATATTATATAATAAGTCAATGCATCCTGGTTATTATAAAATTTCTCAAAAAATATTTTACAAAAATATTTGAAATAAATCCTCATATATACACATGTCTGGGATGAATATATGTCTATATAAAATAGATTTCTATATGGATTCAAAATAATTCTATATTCCATTAATTATATGGATATATTGGTGTATATAAGTAAATATAGTCTAAATTATAGTAACTTTACATTGATAGGGAGTGTATCCCTGTTAACGGTATAGTTTAGTGTGATAAAATCATTGTATATGTGTAATAATAAAAATGTATCAATAAATATATAGAAGATATGATATAAAAAAAATCAATAATAAAAATGATTTGAAGGGTAGAATAATTATTTGAAATAGTGTAGTCTTATTAGTGATAAGATCAGGTATTTAAAAAAATGAAACTTAACGTCATTTAATAAGTATATATAAAAGAAATAAATGGACCATTAGTTATGTTATGATGATAGAGATATAGAATCCATTACCATGATGTGTCAAATCAAAAATTAGGATAATTAAAAACTTATATAGTTGTGAGAATTAGCTCTCTAAGTGAAATGATGATAAGGATTTTAGAATCCTAACCCCAGTATGAATACTAAGAAAAATACAATAGAATGGAATAAATATTGAAATAAGTATTTATTTTGAAACCCTTATCTCTCCATGTGTCTTACCAATGCAACTATAGATCTTAAAGTAACTGGAAAAACATGAGAAATGTTTTTATATTGGAGAGAAATCAAATATTTGGTGTGTATTTGAAAAAAAATATGGAATATTTAATTTAAAATTTCTTAACAAAATCCTCAAACAATAGGTTAATGAAAACAAAAAACAAATACATTCTTTATGTTTCAAACAATTGTATTGGACATTTTATACATGGTGTTTTAAATTAAAATATTTATGAAACAAAATTAATTAAATTATTTTATTATTCAGATTGAAATTTTTATTTCATCAGAAATATTTTTGTTTTAAAAAATCGAAAAATATATTTTTCTTCATTACAGACATCCTTGAATGGTCATAAATTAAATATTATTATTTTAAAATATATTAACTAAATTATCAAAAAATATGTTTTATAAAGTAATAATATTATTCAGAACATTAATTTGATATAATAACATATTCATTATTATTATAATGTAGGAAAACTATACGTATAAAATTCACCTAAAAATTCACGATTCACATAAAATCATAAAAAAATAAACACAACATTATTTGTGAATTACCAATTTTATATATGATTTACAATTTAAGAAAAAATTATATATATGAGAATTTTTTTAATTAAGAAAATAATGGTATTTTGAAATAATGATACACATGAAAAATAATTTAAACAAATATATTAGTATAAATTGTTATAATATATCGTTTTTATTTTACTTGATTTTTATTCATTAATAGTTTTTTTATGATTTATGGTTTTTTCTTTTTTACAAATGTGTTCAGAACTATTCAATTACTATCACAATGAACATATTTATTATGACAATGTCCTAATTACTAGTTTTCTAATTACAGTGTTCATATCTATCATTATATAAATTAACTTCATTATTACCTCTTAAACCATTTTCAAAATTATGTTATTATTTAAATATTATATTTTTAGACTTAGTTTTTCTTCACAATATCAATTTATCATCTATATTTTTCATTATATTTAATCAATTATTCCCCAGAGTTCATGATTATGTTATTTCCCTCTATTGTTAGGTTTTTTATAGCATTATCCAGGATTGTTATAGTGAATAAGATTATCTAATCTCATAAATATACAAATATAAAATAATTTATTTTAAATTTTGTAATGGTTATTATGAATAATTTTTAATATAAAATATTAGAATAATGTATCTTATATTATTTCCCAATAAATAATTTTACCCAACAAATTTTTATTTTATTTCAATAAATAGACACATAAATATTTAGTTCTTAACCATTGTTTCCACATGCTCACACATTAAATCAACAAAATTTTAATTACTATTTAGCACTTTCAACAAACAAATTTTCAAATTCTAATAGAGTTACTCTCTAGTAAGATAAATCTCAAAATTCCATTCTCTTTATATTAATTATGGGTCAATTTATATTTCATCAGTGGTTAGTATGTGTTTTGTGTTTGAAAAACACTTCCTTAATAACTAGATCTATTTGAAAACTTAATCATACATTGGTTAGGAAGAATTTACAAATGTTATACCATTTATCCAACTCAATACAAAATCTCAATGGAAATAAAATAACATGATATTTCCATTTCCTTCTTACTGATCATTATAACCCCTTCCATGGAGATACCTTCAGGAATGTATTATTTTCCACATGAATTCCAGATTAATTATATAGGTTATCAGAATTATTTTTATACCAAATTTTAAATATAGTGATTTATTTCATAATATTTTTAACTCTTTTATTTTCTTCTGCAATTATTTTTATATATACTTGTTGGATTTCACAAACATTATTAATGTAGGAAAATTTTAATGACTCATCCTATATAAGGCATTAGTTGGTTCCATATGAATTCAAAAATAAATGTTAATTTTTTTTTAACTTTGTCAATGGTTTGAAATTATCCAAAACAATCATTGAAAATTAATATAGAATTACCTCAATATATCCCCTATTATATATATTTACCATTAAAATTTAATTTTTTTGCATGATAGGTTGCACTCAAATTTAATTTATTATATAGTATCATTTGAGGACTCCCATATAACAATAACTTGAAATTATGTTTTTTGATCAGATATAACTGATAGAGGTGATTCAAAAAGCATTATGAAATTTTTATTATAATTTCATTAAATATAATCAAATTTTGGATCATCCATCACATAATGTAAATTTTAATAAATTTTATGGTAATATATAATAACCCATACTGAATAATTCCAATTTCACTATTTTGGGAGTTCTATGGATAATGTTCATAATACTAGTTTTCCGTTTCCACGTTGGAACTGGGAGTGTTTTCACAAAACCATAGGGATTAAATCCCTTATCCTTTATTTTTGAAAACATAATGAATCTAAAAATACATCCATTAATTTTTAGACTCACATTGTTCCACCAAAAATTTTACCCTTAATATATTTTTATCATTGGACTTTAGGGTGTATATAGAAATGTTTTATATGATTTTCCACATTTAATTCCATATTCAGTTTATGTAGTATTAGAATACATTGTATTCTCCAAAATATAAATACATAATCCTTATAGTTTAAAATTTTCATTTACACATCAGTTAATTATTTAATATTATTTTATAAACAGTGTTTATATTTTTATTACTTCTTTATCTTCTCCAATAATGATGGCAGAGAACTCATTTGAAAATGAATTATGTTTCCCCTACCCAAAAAATTTCATATCCATATTTAATAAATTAATTGAATATTAGGTATTTTTCTATACTACTCATGATATGAATAACATGATCTATCAAACTGAAGGAATTATCCACCTTGTTTGTATTACCTATGTTTTAGTGAATTTTATTATCATAGTCTGAAAGTTGTTCTAGGAATGTACCTTTACTCAAGTTGATATAAATTTGTATAAATGTATAATACATAATTTTTTTTGAACATATGTATCTCGCATATTCCACCATAAGTATATTATCCCAATAAATTAAGGGAAGTGATTATAGATACCAATGAAAGATCAATAGGGGATAATTTTTTCCATTAGTATATAATTTTCATGATATAAAAGCAGCAACCAAATCATGTTATACAAGTATATATCAAATACATTTCATTATTATATAACAATTTATAAAATATATTTACATAAGCGATGGTAATTTTAATTCTAGTTAATTTACAAATAACTTATCTATTTTCCATATATTTATTTGACCATGTGAATTTGAAAACGTGATGGGTTAATATAGTTATGTAGCTTGGTAATCTATAAAAATTATAATGCAATCAATTATTGTAAACTAATTAATCATTAAAACTAAAAATCTTAGTTATATATATTGATGATTTTTTTTAAATCTTATATAAATTGATGTTTTAATTTATGTATCTTCATACGAAAGAATATATAAAAGAAAAGATACATGCTGGATTAAAAAAATCACCATTTAGGATCTTCCAAAATACTAGTTTTTTATGAGTGTATAAAAATATAGTAAATTATTTTCATTCACCACAAAGATTTTATTTAAAATAAATACATCCTTAAGTAATTAAAAAAAATTATATCACAAAAATCCTTGAATGAACTATTCAAAAAAAATTTAAACATTAATGGTGAATTATGTAATTATTATAAACACATATTTTACATACCATATTTGAAATGAAATATTTATTCTATCGTAATTATTTAGTATTATTTGTGGTTAGGAAATGTCCTATATTCCCCAATAATCATGGTTATAAAATGCTAAAAAAACATGACCATAAGGGTGATCTATAACCTTATTCAGCATTCCACAAGCACTCAGGTTACATTGATAACCTAGGGAATGATTTCACAAAAATAAATATAAAAACCGACCTAAAATATATAATAATTATTAAATAAAAATTCCATAAAATAGCTAAATACCTAAAAATAAATACATAATAATAAAAACAAACTAAAAACCATATACATAATCCATGAGTAAACTATTGAAAAAACAAAACAACCACTATCTCCATTACTATGATCTTGACCATAAACATGATCTATACTTCACACTCACACCTAGCTTACACGAAACCCACCACCTCACTGTGGCACGTTGACTCCTACATTAAAAAGGCCTAAATACACTAAAGGGCATATATATGGTGTCTGAAAAAGAAGCCCCATCGGATCCAACTATGTGGTCTATAAGAACTATTTTCTAAAAGTTTTAAAAGTTTTATAATTTTTAAGTAATTAAATGAATGATATTCAAAATCATTAAATTAACAAAAATAATGAATATTTACATATTTCAAATGTTTGTAAACAGTTTCATATAATATAGTTTTCTGTGGAATTTAAAATAATCAATTTACTATGTTCATAGAATTCACCATTAACCCACATAAACAAAATGTGAAAATGTGGATATCCCAAGGATAATATGGGTTTGGGATTGCTGGGATCCCCACCTAATGTGATCAATAATGACTAGTTCACCAAGAGAAAGAACATTGTAGAATGAATGAAGGAGTGGAGTGACATCCTAATATGTGAACCCTCATACCTTGTATTGTAAACCATTTGTCCACATGGTGATAAAGAGACTAGAGAAACACCATGATATTTGGACCTCCATTCAATGTACTATAAATAAGTCCTTGTATTAACTTCAACTAGGTACAATAGTCTCCCATGTTTCAAACATTTAAATTTATTTCAAAATGGAATATTAGATCAATACAATCAAACTATAATACATTTTTCACCAAATTCATGATATGAAATAAAATTTCAAAAAATAATCCAATGGTTATTTGAATCTACCTTTATTTACCAAATATGAAATGAAAACCATTTTATATTAGAAACTCAATATATATTTAAATATATCTGATATATTTATATTAATTGTTATAAATCATTTTTATAAATGAGAGGTCATGTATAATTATTAAGACAGAGACATTATATATTAATAACCACCTCAAAAACACAGTGTTCCCGCAATTCTATGTGAACTATATACAATAAGAGTAGAGGGATTTTAAAATCA
This sequence comes from Viscum album, assembly GCA_963277665.1. NCBI lineage: Eukaryota > Viridiplantae > Streptophyta > Magnoliopsida > Santalales > Viscaceae > Viscum > Viscum album. Next base: position 1,283,357,836 of record OY728153.1, read on the forward strand.
ATATATGACACTAAACCATGAATACTCTAAAATAAATCATATAATCTATGTTCCCAAGGTTAACATAGATGATCTAGAAACCACTTAACATGAAGACCTCAATGTTTAACATAATATTAATCCTAGATCAAATGAATTACACATATTTCCATGAATTATTTTATTAAACCATCATTGTAACATAAAAACATTCATTGATATGGTTAATAAATTGATGGTCAATGATTTAAATATATATAAAGTGTATATTTAAAGAAAAAAAGTGAATAATGATTATGAATATAAAAGTACAATCAAATTATGAGATCTGAAACTTGTTGATCAAGTCAATTCACACTCCAAAAGCATTGAGTTATCCAAAATCTATAATAATAGTCTCTTAGATCAATAGAATAATTCATTGAATGAATAATGTGGTAAATAATATGTGTTTTGGTACTTAAAAATAAATTTTTATTAATTAATATGTGTTGCATGGTTTGGCTACAAGGTTCGAGAAACCATGATGAGACTTTTCACCCCATTCTAGAATAACATATAGTCTACATGGTTTGAAAAATACTGATCCAACGACAAAATAAAGTAATGTACTATGTTATATGGTTTTTGGAGACTTTATCATTTATTGGCCAAATTATGATAACTCTATTGGGAATCCATAACATGATTTATGGATTCTTAGGATTACTCACATAGTTTTCCATAACTGTGCAGAACCATTCTCACACCCACAAAACAATGAAAAAAAGTTCACCCAAAAATCCACAGAAAATCCAAAATTAGGATTTTTTCAAAACTTATTATGATACCATGATGCGAAATTTATTCCCATTATATAACTTCCTAGTACGTAATTTCATGTCATAGGATATTGATCCAAAAATCTATAAAGCTTTGTCTCCCTCATTAATGATTCCCAATACAATTTCAAATAGGAATTTATTCTATGTTTACAATAAACATTATCCAAAGGAATAGATATTTTGTGAAGCATTTTTTCCTAAAAATACAATCTGAACTATTTCTTTAACCACAAGGACATTCAGTTTTAGTGAAATATTCTCCAAATTCATGAAATGAGTAGAATCTAGAAGATAATTCTTATGATATGTTATATTGAATTAATCAAAGATAATAGTGATCTAAGATGGTAATTTTAATCAATGGGACGCCTTTTTAATTTAATTAATAACCTTAAATATTATAATATATCTTGGATCCAACAAACACTGATTCCCCAATCATCGGTGACCCAATAGAGGTGATGCATTCAGGGAAATATATTAATCAGCTGAGAAGACCAAATAATGAAGTCAAAAAACCCATTCAAGACTTATATCATATATGTTCAATCACCAATTGTACATAATTAACCTCAATCCCCACTGAATTATCCTAAATAATGTTAGTTCACATAAAATAATCGCAACCTATCTCTGACAAAAAAATTGGTGATGTACATGGGAGATGATAGATTTAATAAAAAGGATTCATTCTAATAGGAGACTCATAAATATTTACTTACGAAAACTGACTAATTAAGATAGTTATCTTAAGATTCTAAAAATATATCATATAAGTATATAAGATATCATCTAGGATATGAATAAAATTCTTTGTATGAAATTATGTTTGAGGAAAAAAATCCCCACACAACCTGACATGATCCCCCATCCCCTCATTGAGACTCTATGAGAACCATGATGAATGAATGAGATCCCTATAAGAGATAATAGTAGATGAAATCCCATGCAACCCAATAAAATCATTAATGTAATAATTCCCTAATTCCTAAAAATCTGGATTATACCAAATAACAATGATGTTCCCCAATTCAGTCAATTGATCCGTCACAACATATATCATGTTTTCCCTCATGTATTCCAGGGTAATCCTGTGATGAAATCTATGGAAACCTTTTTTCTATTTAATGATTGAATAGACAGATTCTAAAGAAATCCAAAAGTATTTTAGTTCTTATTATTAATCTATTTGGGTGCATAAGAAAGGGACATAATGTTTTTTAAGTTACACTATATTTGAATCCTTTATAAGTAACACATTATATCATAATAAATCATTAGAGTACCGGGGTGAATGGACCATGGGTATTTATGACAATCCTACATCATGGAATTCCAATCAGATATAATGACAGTGATCCCAACCACAAAACTAATTACCCATTTTTAGAAGATAGATTAACCAAAAATGTCCTACTAACTATAAAAGGATCCCCAAATTTCCCTGAACTCACAAAATTACTAATTCACCTAAATAATAGAAATAATGATAGAATATTGAAAGTGAGAACTATCTAGTACCATACCAATCTAATCCTCCCCCACATCAATGTGAAACATTGTAAATATTAGTATGAGATTTTATTCATCGTTTGATTCCATGAGAAAATGAAATTGAAATTTCCTAATAATTGTGTAGGAAACAAAATTCAATTTTCCATGGGTGTATGTGATGTCATTGTAAAATGTATTAGGATTATAAGGCCTCGCCCTTAAACCTTACTTAATATTGAATTAAATGAATAATTCATGTCGAGCATCTTTTCAGGTTTAGAGTTTTAGAGAATTAGAACATAACTATTACATCTCAAAATATTATAAAGTAGTCACTTCTACTAAGTTTCCATAATAAAAAAACCTCTTAAAAAGAAACGTGTCTAGTTCCATGTTTTATATAGGATGACATTCCCTTGATCCCATCCTTGACCTTATTCCACATTATGTACTGTGAAAACATTTCAAAAAAAACTTGGGGTGAGCATAAAAAGCTCAGTAAGGGATATAGAAAGAATGAAAACTGTTTGTTTTTCAAACATCAAATAAACCATATATACTCTATCAAAGTAATACCTTCACCTTCATGAAGTAGTAAAAACTCTTCACTGAATAAAGTATCATTACTTACCTTTTTGTAACCAAAGGATTACCATAAAATCCATAAAAAGAAAACATAACATATATAATGGTAACTTGGTACATAAACATACTTTAGTGGAATAACCATACGGTCGACTTCCACACATATCACATAATGGAATAGCCATACGGCCAATTTCCATACATACTTAATGGAATATCCATACGGCCAACTTCCATACCCAATGCATTGGAGGTTATAACGTAACCACCCCTCCTGGTATTCACGGCACCACCCGTCATATGGTTTATAACGTAACCACCCATTAAAATGTCCAAGTAACAGTATAAAATCATAAAACATAAAACCAATATAAAGGAATGATAACATTTCCTCATTTCAATCACAATATATCATAAATATATTGGCATAATAGAATACTTTTTCAAAACCATTTTCAATACCAAAATACATAAAAGAGTATATGGTATTTATTTTATTCTAAAAACATTACGTCTTGTAAAGAAAGCCAATGACCAAATAATACTCGCGGCAGCGGAAAAGGTCGTTGTCACCACGTACGTTAAAAGAAACATTCCTTTTTGTCGTTTTGTAAAAAACTTCGTAGAAAAAGATTCCTTTGTATAAAAGTAAAAGTCAAAGGGGATTATACACCGTATAAAAGAAAGTTGTGTATAAAACGAAATATGCCTCAATGAAAGGAGATTGAGACGGAGTCCCTTACCTCGGGTCCGACTTGACTCGATCATTCTTTAACGTCCTGAATAATAAACTTGAGTTAATTTATACTTTATTAAGAACCTTTATAAAGTTCATTATTCCTTTTAAATCACTTATTGCCATGTTATAAACATTATGTAACCATTTAAGTTAATAATGTTTGTTTTCTCAATATTTGGTTCTTAAGTCGAAAGTGGACTTCTTACAATTACATGTTGTTCGTGTGGTCAAAGGTTCTTTATATCCATAATGAAATTCCCAATTTGGATATAATATTTATCATATATATCCAGCATATACATGTATTTATAATATTACATAATCATTTAGAGGCAATAAATGAAATGCACCGTTCATTGAGACGGTAAGCCGTACGTACACATGAACGCTACTTTCATTTCTTTGTCATATTAATGGAATTAAAACTAAATGAGAGGTATATATATTTTAATTCCAGAATTATATTCATCATTTAGATATATCATTAATTATATATATCCATTATATACATGTACTTTTAATAGTTCATTACATTTGGGGATAAGAAATGAAATGCACCGTTCATGGAGACGGTAAGCTGTACGTACGCATGAACGCTACTTTCATTTCTATCTCATACTTTAAGGGAAAGAAATAATAATGATATAGAGGTATATTATAATTACAGTATAACATCATATATAATAACTTTAAATCCATCCTTTACACGTCCCACATATGGCATTAACGAATCACATCACTTTGAGGGGGCGGTAGTCCGCACTTCCTTAAATGAAGATATCGTGTTCAATTATAATGGAAACCATAAAGGTATGACCAAAATGAAAAATAAAGAAGCTTAAAGAAAAAATAATCATATTATATATCATATATAAAAATAGTGACATCATAATGGCTACCTTTGAAGGTGTTAAATGAGTATTGAACAATCATCGTTTTGGGAGGCAGAATTTCGCCATCCACAGAAACCGTTTGTTCTTTAACCATTTGATGTAGTAGTGTGAGAGTGTAGCTCGAATAAATATTATAACAACATACTAGTATATTGAAGATACTGGTGTTGTTAAAAAAGAAGTAAATAAAAAGAGTTTAGAGGGTTGGAGAAGCAAAATAAAACAAATGAACAAGAGAGAATGAATTACCTTTAAAAGTGTAACTACTTTTGATTTGAGCCTAAAGACTTACATTGAAAGGATTCTGCCCAAAGGGAATCCTCTAGGATGATGAGAGGGATGTGGAGAGAGTAAATGGGAAGGGGTTGGCCGAGCCAAAGGCATGAGGAGTGTGTGAAATGAGGTAGAGGTGGGGACCTTTTATAAGAGAAGAGGAGGGGCACTTTTGGAAAGTAAAGAAATATTACATTATTTGAAAATGTGTTTCGGTTTTAAAAGAACCCACATTGATATAATTCGTGGATAAGGTGATAAGGGTTCGAAATCCACTCATCCAATTGGTTTTGGACATGTGTAGTTCATAGATTTTACATTATCTTTCCATTTTATTTAAATCGTCATATAATGATGTCATCGCTGCATCATTATTATGTCATAACTAATATAATTTATTTAATATATAAAAATTATAAAAAAATAATATGATGTAGGAAATCGTTTTATCTTTCCAATGACTATTTATAATAAAAAATATGATCTTTATAACCCCATGAAAAAGTGTTTTTGTAAAACATATTATATTTGTGTCATTTTTACTTTTACATTAAATAAAAAGTTATTTATGTCATTTCCCAACCAAAGAGTCTCCATGGGGTCCCCAAGTTGACCCATGGCTTGTCTGGGTCGGCCATGACACAACTAATAAGGTTGGGACATGTGTCTAGGTCATTTCATATTATTAAATCATTATTTATACCTTAAACTACACTAATTACCACTAATCGCGATTAAGAACTTAATAAGATACTATTCACCAAAAAATTATTATAATCTCATTGAACCACATTTTACTTCTTAATGACAACCATGTATGTCGGATTTTTGAAATTCAAAACACAATGATGGAAAAATTTCATTTAAACGGAAAATCAGTCATTATAAGTACCACTTAGTGGTTTCACTATTCATCAAAAATTGAAGTTTTTCAGAAAATTACCAAACATTCACCCTAAGCTATATTTGATATTACGAATTCAAAAATGAAGTCTATTTTACAAAATTCAAAACATATAAGTCACATTAATTAATTTAATAATTAATTCCCGCTGTCAGAGCAAATAGCGTGTTTTTATGAAACAATAAGTATCAAAAGATTGACGCTAGTTTAAGTCCAATTTCAAAGTGAAATTGATTCCAATGACCACAATTGTACTTAATGGTAGAAATATTTTCTAATTTCACTTTAAAACCAATTCAAGTGATAATCTAATCATATAAATAAATTAGATTAAAAAGAGGTTTTGAATTAAAATACAACATTTTACACTATTTATTAAAAAAATGAACTTTATGAGAAAGGTACCAAAAATTTACACAAAGTAAATTTTGAAGTCCCGATTCTAAAGAAGAGTTATATTTGGTCCAATAAAATTTATAAGATCGATCAAAACTATATTTAATGACGGTTCTCTGTCAAAAGGTGATAAGTGGACCTTTCGTGAAAATTAGGGTATAAATGCCTAAAATTGACCTCTTTCCGTATTTTAAGCCTTTATCTTTTATTGGGTAAATGTAAAAACATTTAAAAACATATATAATCATATTTCTAGTTATTTCTATCCATTCCCTCCAGTACAATGGTTACTCGTTAACTAATATTTAAAATAATATTATTTTATTACTTGTGTGCAACGTAAGTTTTCAAAGAAACTCATCGTTGCGTACCGAGTATGCTATCGAACGTAGAAACCCCTTTTAATTAAAATTAATATTTAATTTGTAAATATTAATAAATATGAAAATTCTTTATTCATTATTTACTTGGGATGTTACATCCTTCCCCCATTTTGGGAATTGCGTCCTCGCAATTTTATTCACTTATCAAAATAAGTGGGGGTATTTATCCCTCATTGCATTTTCAGATTCCCACGTTGCCTCTTCAATCACATGGTTTTTCCACAAAATCTTTACCTGATGAATCACCTTATTCCGTAACACCTGCTCCCTATGGTCAAGAATCGGGACCGGTTGTTCGTCATAAGATAGGTTCTCTTCCAGCTGAACTACCTCTGGACTCAAAACATGAGATGGATCTGGCATATACTTTCTCAACATTGAAACATGAAAAACATTGTGTACCTGAGATAAACTCAGAGGTAAATCCCCCCGGTATGCAACTGATCCAACTCTCTCCAGAATTTCATATGGCTCAATAAACCTTGGACTCAGCTTTCCTTTCTTACCAAATCTCATCACACTTTTCCAAGGATAAACCTTGAGAAAAAACATGATCACCTACCTTGAAAGATAGATCCTTCTTCTGGTTATCCGAATAACTCTTCTGCCTGCTCGGAGCTGTTCTCATGTGCTTCGGAATCAACTAAACTTTTTCTGCCATCTCTTCTACCAATTCTGGTCCCATCAGCTTCCTTTCACCCACTTCATTCCAAAATGCTGGAGTTCGACACTGCTTCCCATATAATGCCTCAAATGGTGCCATCTTTATACTGGAATGAAAACTATTATTATAAGAAAACTCAACCAAAGAAAGATATTGGTCCCAACATCCCTGATAATCCATAGAACAAGCTCGTAGCATATCCTCCAATGTCTAGATTGTTCATTCTGACTGCCCATTTGATTGAGGATTAAAAGCTGTACTAAAATTTAATTCAGTACCCAACGAATTCTAAAGGCCTTTCCAAAAGTTAGAAGTGAACCTGGGATCACGGTCAGATACAATGGAGAGAGGAACTCCATGTAACCTGACTATATCTTTAAGATACAACCGGGAAATATGATCTAGAGAGAAAGTATCTCGTATAGAAAGGAAATGAGTAGATTTGGTCATGCAATCAACAATAACCCAGATTGCATTATTACCTCGAGATGTCCTCGGTAATCCCACAACAAAGTCCATGGATATGTTTTCCCATTTCCACTCTGGCACTAGTAAAGGCTGAAGCATCCCTTTCGGTAACTGTCGCTCTGCTTTAACCTGTTGACATGTCAACCACTTCACAGTAAAATCAGCAATGTCTCTTTTCATTCCATCCCACCAGTAATACTCCCGCAGATCTCTGTACATCTTAGTACTGCCAGGATGAACTGAAAACGGGAAACTATGAGCCTCACATAACAACTCATTCTTCAACTGTGAATCACAAGGCACACATAACCTCTTCCCAAACCTCAAAACACAAACACCAACTTATCCAAGAACTCATGGAAAATTTTATTCATAAGGTCCATGAATACAGCAGGTGCATTGGTTATCCCAAAAGGCATAACTACAAATTCATAATGGCCATATCTAGTACGGAATGCAGTCTTCGAAACATCTTCTTCTTTTACTTTCAACTGATAGTACCCCGACCTCAAGTCAATCTTCCAAAAATACTAAGCTCCCTGGAGCTGATACCACTTCATTCGATGGCCCAACATCTGCTGAAGTTGTTGCAAAGGATCTCACCACCCCTTTCAGCTTGTAGTCTGTCTGCATTCCCCCAGTTGAGTTGTTCGTTGGACACTCATTTTCATAATGGCCCATTTCATTACACTTAAAACATCTTACCGTTGGCTTTTCATTTCCTGCTTGATCATCTTCCTTACAGTTACGAGCAATATGACCAGACTTACCACACCGAAAGAACTTACCAGACTTGGATAAACATTCTCCAAGATGCATTTTACCACACTTCTCATAGGATGGATTTTTGGTTTTCTTACCTCCTTGCTTCTTTGATGAATTCTTCCCCTTTGCCTGCCAACTAGACCTCTTGTTCTGTTGTTTGTCATAGAACACCTGATCATCGGAAAACTCCATTTCCACCTTCTCCACACATCGAAAAAGTTTTTCATAACTTTTGAACTCACGAGAAGCTAAAGCCCTGCGATACTTTGGCTTTAACCCTGAGTAAAAACGGTTTATTTTACTATCAAGATCTCGTATGAAATTTGGAGCATACCTTTCCAATCGAGTGAACTTTTCTCCATAAGCAGCCACTGAATCATCCTCCTACCTCAATTCTAGGAACTGTTTTTCCATCCTAAGACGAACCACCTTAGGAAAATATTTCTCAAGAAACATACCTTTGAATTCGTCCCAGTGAAGATCCTCAATCTCATCACTATCCCTTATATTTTTCACCATCGACCACCACTGATCAGCTTCACCTTCAAAACGGTAAACAGCAAGACTAACCTTTTGATGTTCTGAACACCCCATGACATCAAAAATCTTCTCCAGTGCTTTAATCCACCCTTCAGCTTGCACAGGGTCAGATGATCCTCTGAATGATGGGGGATGTTGGCTCATGAAATGTTCCACCACTGACATGTTCCTCTGCGGTTGATCTGGCTGATCTCGTGCACGGATACCACAACCATTTATAGCCTGAGTCAATTGTGCCATCACTGCAACAAACTGTTCAGTTCCGATTCTGACCATCTCAGGTTTCTGATTTGGAAGGTTATCTTCCTCCTGATGTCTTCCCAGCATAGCTGCTTTGTTTCCTCTGTGTAAAACCATTCTGAACAGAGAATTACCTTAGGCGAAGCAACATGGTAATCCGTAAATTCTATATCATTTCAATCATATTATAATTTAACACTTTTCTAACTCCTAAAGTTGTCTAAACCGACCTTTGATACCAACTATAAGGCCCCGACCTTTAACCTTACTTAATATTGAATTAAATAAATAATTCACGTCCAGGATCTTTTCAGGTTTAGAGTTTTAGAGAATTAGAACATAACTATTACATCTCAAAAGATTACAAAGTAGTCACTTCTACTAAGTTTCCATAATAAAAAAAACTCTTAAAAAGAAATGTGTCTAGTTCCATGTTTTATATAGGATGACATTCCCTTGATCCCATCCTTGACCTTATTCCACATTAAGTACTGTGAAAACATTTCAAAAAAAACATGGGGTGAGCATAAAAATATCAGTAAAGGATATAGAAAGAATGAAAACTGTTAGTTTTTCAAACATCAAATAAACCATATATACTCTATCAAAGTAGTACCTTCACCTTCATGAAGTAGTAAAAACTCTTCACTGAATAAAGTATCATTACTTAACTTTTTGTAACCAAAGGATTACCATAAAATCCATAAAAAGAACACATAACATATATAAAGGTAACTTGGGACATAAACATACTTAAGTGGAATAACCATACGGTCGACTTCCACACATATCACTTAATGGAATAGCCATACGGCCAATTTCCATACATACTTAATGGAATAGCCATATGGCTGACTTCCATACCCAATGCATTGGAGGTTATAATGTAACCACCCATCCTGGAATTCATGGCACCACCCATCATATGGTTTATAACGTAACCACCCATTAAAATGTCCAAGTACCAGTATAAAATCATAAAACATAAAACCAATATAAAGGAATGATAACATTTCCACATTTCAATCACAATATATCATAAATATATTGACATAATAGAATACTTTTTCAAAACCATTTTCAATACCAAAATACATAAAAGAGTATATGGTATTTATTTTATTCTAAAAACATTATGGCTTGTTGAGAAAGCCAAAGACCAAATAATACTCGTCGCGGCGGAAAAGGTCGTTGTCGTCGCGTACATTAAAAGAAACATTTCATTTTGTCATTTTGTAAAACGCTTCGTAGAAAAAGATTCCTTTTGTATAAAAGTAAAAGTCAAAGGGGTTTATACACCGTATAAAAGAAAGTTGTGTATATAACGAAATATGCCTCAATGAAAGGATATTGAGACGAAGTCCCTTACCTCGGGTCCGACTTGACTCGATCGTTCTTTAACGTCCTGAATAATAAACTTGAGTTAATTTATACTTGATTAAGAACCTTTTTAAAGTTCATTATTCCTTTTATATCACTTATTTCCATGTTATAAACATTATGTAACCATTTAAGTTAATAATGTTTGTTTTCTCAATATTTGGTTCTTAAGTCGAAAGTAGACTTCTTACAATTACATGTTGTTCATGTGGTCAAAGGTTCTTTATATCCAGAATGAAATTCCCGATTTGGATATAATATGTATCATATATATCCAGCATATACATATATTTATAATATAAAATAATCATTTAGAGGTAAGAAATGAAATGCACCGTTCATGGAGACGTTAAACCGTATATACGCATGAACGCTACATTCATTTATTTGTCATATTAATGGAATTAAAACTAAATGATAGGTATGTATATTTTAATTCCAGAATTATATTCATCATTTAGATATATCATTAATTATATATATCCATTATATACATGTACTTTTAATAGTACATTACATTTGGAGATAAGAAATGAAATGCACCGTTCGTGGAGACGGTAAGCCGTACGTACGCATGAACACTACTTTCATTTCTATCTCATACTTTAATGGAAAGAAATAATAATGATATAGAGGTATAATATAATTCCAGTATAAAATCATATATAATAACTTTAAATCCATCCTTTACACATCCCACATATGGCATTAACGAATCACATCACTTTGAGGGGGCGGTAGTCCGCACTTCCTTAAATGAAGATATCGTGTTTACCCATAATGAAAACCATAAAGGTATGCCCAAAATGAAAAATACAGAAGCTTAAAGAAAATATAAACATATTATATATCATATATAAAAATAGTGACATTATAATGGCCACCTTTGAAGGTGTCAAATGAGTATTGAACAATCATCATTTCGGGAGGCAGAATTTCTCCATCCACGGAAACCGTATGTTATTTAACCATTTGATGTAGTTGTGTGAGAGTGTAGCTAGAATAAATCTTATAACAACATCCTAGTATATTGAAGATACTGGTTTTGTTACAAAAGAAGTAAATAAAAAGAGTTTAGAGGGTTGGAGAAGCATAATAAAACAAATGAACAAGAGAGAATGAATTACCTTTAAAAGTGTAACTCCTTTTGATTTGAGCCTAAAGGCTTCCTTTGAAAGGATTCTTCCCAAAGGGAATACTCTAGGATGAGGAGAGGGATTTGGAGAGAGTAAATGGTCAGGGTTTGGCCGAGCCAAAGGCTTTAGGAGTGTGTGAAATGAGGTAGAGGTGGGGGCCTTTTATAAGAGGAGAGGACGGACACTTTTCTAAAGTAAAGAAATATTACTTTATTTGAAAATGTGTTTCGATTTTAAAAGGTCCCACATTGATATAATTCGTGGATAAGGTGATAAGGGTTCTAAATCCACTCATCCAATTGGTTTTGGACATGTGTAGTTCATAGATGTTACATTATCTTTCCATTTTATTTAAATCATCAAATAATGATGTCATCGCTGCATCATTATTATGTCATAAATACTTTAATTTATTTAATGTCTAAAAATTATAAAAAAACTACTATGACGTAGGAAATCTTTTTATCTTTCCAATGACTATTTATAATCAAAAATATGATCTTTATAACCCCATTAAAAAATTGTTTTCGTAAAACTTATTATGTTTGTGTCATTTTTACTTTTACATTAAATAAAACGTTATTTATGTCATTTCCCAACCAAAGTGTCTCCATGGGGTCCCCAAGTTGACCCATGGATTTTCTTGGTCGGCCATGACACAACCAATAAGGTTGGGACATGTTTCTAGGTCATTTCATATTATTAAAGCATTATTTATACCTTAAACTACACTAATTACCACTAATCGCGATTAAGAACTTAATAAGTTACTATTCACCAAAAAATTATTATAATCTCATTGAACAACATTTTACTTATTAATGACAACCATGTATGTCAGATTTTTGAAATTCAAAACACAATGATGGAAAAATTTCATTTAAACGGAAAATCAGTCTTTATAAGTACAACTTAGTGGTTTCACTATTCATCAAAAATTGATGTTTTTCAGAAAATTACCAAAAATTCACCCTAAGATATATTTGATATTACGAATTCAAAAATGAATTATATTTTAAAAAATTCAAAACATATAAGTCACATTAATTAATTTAATAATTAATTCCCGCTTTCAGAGCAAATAGCGTGTTTTTATGAAACAATAAGTATCAAAAGATTGACACTAGTTTAAGTCCAATTTCAAAGTGAAATTGATTCCAATGACCACTATTGGATTTAATGGTAAAAATATTTTCTAATTTAACTTTAAAAACATTTCAAAAGATAATGTAATCATATAAATAAATTAGCTTAAAAAGAGGTTTTGAATTAAAATACAACATTTTACACTATTCATTAAAAAAAAGAACTTTATCAGAAAGGTACCAAAAAATTACACAAAGTAAATTTTGATGTCCCGATTCTAAAGAAGAGTTATATTTGGTCTAATATAATTTATAAGGCCGATCAAAACTATATTTAATGACGGTTCTCCGTCAAAAGGTGATAAGTGGACCTTTCGTGAAAATTAGGGTATAAATGCCTAAAATTGAACTCTTTCCGTATTTTAAGCCTTTATCTTTTATTGGGTAAATGTAAAAACATTTAAAAACATATATAATCATATTTTAGTTATTTCTATCCATTCCCACCAGTACAATGGTTACTCGTTAACTAACATTTAAAATAATATTATTTTATTACTTGTGTGCAACGTAAGTTTTCAAAGAAACTCATCGTTGCGTACCGAGTATGCTATCGAACGTAGAAAACCCTTATAATTAAAATTAATATTTAATTCGTAAATACTAATAAATATGAAAATTCTTTATTCTTTATTTACCTGGGATTTTACATCCTTCCCGCCTTTTGGGAATTGCATCCTCGCAATTTTATTCACTTATCAAAATAAGTGGGGGTATTTATCCCTCATAGCATTTTCAGATTCCCAAGTTGCCTCTTTAATCACATGGTTTTTCCACAAAACCTTTACCTGATGAATCACCTTATTTCGTAACACCTGCTCCTTGTGGTCAAGAATCTGGACCGGTTGTTCCTCATAAGATAGTTTCTCTTCCAGCTGAACTACCTCTGGACTCAAAACATGAGATGGATCTGGCATATACTTTCTCAACATTGAAACATGAAAAACATTGTTTACCTGAGATAAACTCGGAGGTAAAGCCACCTGGTATGCAGCTGATCCAACTCTCTCTAGAATTTCATATGGTCCAATAAACCTTGGACTCAGCTTTCCTTTCTTACCAAATATCATCACACTTTTCCAAGGAGAAACCTTGAGAAAAAACTTGATCACCTACCTTGAAAGATAGATCCTTCCTCCGGTTATCCGCATAACTCTTCTGCCTGCTCTGAGCTGTTCTCATGTGCTTCTGAATCAACTGATCTTTTTCTGCTATCTCTTCTACCAATTCTGGTCCCATCAGCTTCCTTTCACCCACTTCATTCCAAAATGCTGGGGTTCGACACCACTTCCCATATAATTCCTCAAATGGTGCCATCTGTATACTGGAATGAAATATGTTATTATAAGAAAACTCAACCAAAGAATGATGTTGGTCCCAACATCCCTGATAATCCATAGAACAAGCTCGTAGCATATCCTCCAATGTCTGGATTGTTCGTTCTGACTGCCCATCTGATTGAGGATGAAAAGCTGTACTAAAATTTAATTCAATACCCAACGACTTCTGAAGGCCTTTCAAAAAGTTAGAAGTGAACATGGGATCACGGTCAGATACAATGGAAAGAAGAACTCCATGTAACCTGACTATCTCTTTATGATACAAACAGTAAAGTTGATCTAGAGAGAAAGTATCTCGTATAGAAAGGAAATGAGCAGATTTGGTCAAGCGATCAACAATAACCCAGATTGCATTATTACCTCAAGATGTCCTCTGTAATCTCACAACAAAGTCCATGGATATGTTTTCCCATTTCCAATCTAGCACTGGTAAAGGCTGAAGCATCCCTTTCGGTAACTGCCGCTCTGCTTTAACCTATTGACATGTCAAACACTTCACAGTAAAATCAGCAATGTCTCTTTTCATTCCATCCCACCAGTAATACCCCCGCAGATCTTTGTACATCTTAGTACTACTAGGATGAACTGAAAACGGGGAACTATGAGCCTCACATAACAACTCATTCTTCAACTGTGAATCACAAGGCACACATAACCTCTTCCCAAACCTCAAAACACAAACACAAACTTATCCAAGAACTCATGGAAAATTTTATTCATAAGGTCCATGAATACAGCAGGTGCATTGGTTATCCCAAAAGGCATAACTACAAATTCATAATGGCCATATCTAGTACGGAATGCAGTCTTCGAAACGTCTGCTTCTTTTACTTTCAACTGATAGTACCCCGACCTTAATTCCATCTTCCAAAAATACTGAGCTCCCTGGAGCTGATACCACTTCATTCGATAGCCCAACATCTGCTGATGTTGTTGCAAAGGATTTCACCACCCCTTTCAGCTTGTAGTCTGGCTGCATTCCCCCAGTTGAGTTCTTCGTTGGACACTCGTTTGCATAATGACCCATTTCATTACACTTATAACATCTTACCGTTGGCTTTTCATTTCCTTCTTGATCATCTTCCTTACAGTTACGAGCAATATGACCAGACTTACCACACCGAAAGAACTTACCAGACTTGGATAAACATTCTCCAGGATGCATTTTACCACACTTCTCACAGGATGGATATTTGGTTTTCTTACCTCCTTGCTTCTTTGATGAATTCTTACCCTTTGCCTGCCAACTAGACCTCTTATTCTGTTGTTTGTCATAGAACACCTGATCATCAGCAAACTCCATTTCCACCTTCTCTGCACATCGAACAAGTTTTTCATAAATTTTGAACTCACGAGAAGATAAAGCCCTTTGATACTTTGGATTTAACCCTGAGTAAAAATTGTTTATTTTACTATCAAGATCTCGTATGAAGTTTGGAGCATACCTTGCCAATCGAGTGAACTTTTCTCCATAAGAAACCACTGAATCATCCTCCTACCTCAATTCTAGGAACTGTTTTTCCATCCTAAGACGAACCACCTTCGGAAAATATTTCTCAAGAAACATACCTTTGAATTCGTCCCAATAAAGATCCTCAATCTCATCAGTATCCCTTATATTTTTCACCATCGACCAACACTGATCAGCTTCACCTTCAAAACGGTAAACACCAAGACTAACCTTTTGATGTTCTGAACACCCCATGACATCAAAAATATTCTCCAGTGCTTTAATCCACCCTTCAGCTTGCACAGGGTCAGATGATCCTCTGAATGATGGGAGATGTTGCCTCATGAAATGTTCCACCACTGACATTTTTCTCTGCGGTTGATCTGGCTGATCTCGTGCACAGATACCACCACCATTTATAGCCTGAGTCAACTGTGCCATCACTGCAACAAACTGTTCAATTCCGATTCCAACCATCTCAGGTTGCTAATTTGGAAGGTTATCTTCCTCCTGATGTCGTCCCAACATAGCTGCTTTGTTTCCTCTGCGGAAACCCATTCTGAACACAGAAATATCTTAGGCGGAGCAACATGGTAATCTGTAAAGGCTATATCATTTCAATCATATTATAATTTAACACTTTTCTAACTCCTAAAGTTGTCTAAACCGACCTTTGATACCAAGTATAAGGCCCCGGACTTAAACCTTACTTAATATTGAATTAAATGAATAATTCACATCAAGGATCTTTTCAGGTTTAGAGTTTTACAGAATTAGAACATAACTATTACATCTCAAAAGATTACAAAGTAGTCACTTCTACTAAGTTTCCATAATATAAAAAAACTCTTAAAAAGAAACGTCTCTAGTTCCATGTTTTATATAGGATGACATTCCCTTGATCCCATCCTTGACCTTATTCCACATTAAGTCCTGTGAAAACATTTCAAAAAAAACATGGGGTGAGAATAAAAATCTCAGTAAGGGATATAGAAAGAATGAAAACTGTTAGTTTTTCAAACATCAAATAAACCATATATACTCTATCAAAGTAATACCTTCACCTTCATGAAGTAGTAAATACTCTTCACTGAATAAAGTATCATTACTTACCTTTTTGTAACCAAAGGATTACCATAAAATCCATAAAAAGAATGCATAACATATATAAAGGTAACTTGGGACATAAACATACTTATGTGGAATAACCATACGGTCGACTTCCACACATATCACTTAATGGAATAGCCATACGGACAATTTCCATACATACTTAATGGAATATCCATATAGCCGACTTCCATACCCAATGCATTGGAGGTTATAACGTAACCACCCATTAAAATGTCCAAGTACCAGTATAAAATCATAAAACATAAAACCAATATAAAGGAATGATAACATTTCCACATTTCAATCACAATATATCATAAATATATTGACATAATAGAATCCTTTTTCAAAACCATTTTCAATACCAAAATACATAAAAGAGTATATGGTATTTATTTTATTCTAAAAACATTACGGCTTGTAGAGAAAGCCAAAGACCAAATAATACTCGCAGCGGCGGAAAAGGTCGTTGTCGCTGCGTATGTTAAAAGAAACATTCCTTTTTGTCGGTTTGTAAAATGCTTCGTAGAAAAAAATTCCTTTTGTATAAAAGTAATAGTCAAAGGGGTTTATACACCGTATAAAAGAAAGTTGTGTATAAAACGAAATATGCCTCAATGAAAGGAGATTGAGACGAAGTCCCTTACCTCGGGTCCGACTTGACTCGATCGTTCTTTAACGTCCTGAATAATAAACTTGAGTTAATTTATACTTGATTAAGAACCTTTTTAAAGTTCATTATTCCTTTTATATCACTTATTTCCATGTTATAAACATTATGTAACCATTTAAGTTAATAATGCTTGTTTTCTCAATATTTGGTTCTTAAGTCGAAAATGGACTTCTTACAATTACATGTTGTTCGTGTGGTCAAAGGTTCTTTATATCCAGAATGAAATTCCCGATTTGGATATAATATGTATCATATATATCCAAAATATAAATGTATTTATAATTTTACATAATCATTTAGAGGTAAGAAATGAAATGCACCGTTAATGGAGACGGTAAGCCGTACGTACGCATGAATGCTACTTTCATTTCTTTGTCATATTAATGGAATTAAAACTAAATGAGAGGTATGTATATTTTAATTCCAGAATTATATTAATCATTTAGATATATCATTAATTATATATATCCATTATATACATGTACTTTTAATAGTACATTACATTTGGGGATAAGAAATGAAATTCACCGTTCATGGAGATGGTAAGCCGTACGTACGCATGAACGCTACTTTCATTTCTATCTCATACTTTAATGGAAAGAAATAATAATGATATAGAGGTATATTATAATTCCAGTATAACATCATATATAATAACTTTAAATACATCCTTTACATGTCCCACATTTGGCATTAACGAATCACATCACTTTGAGGGGGCGGTAGTCCGCACATCCTTAAATGATGATATCGTGTTTACCCATAATGGAAACCATAAAGGTATGCCCAAAATGAAAAATACAGAAGCTTAAAGAAAAAATAAACATATTATATATCATATATAAAAATAGTGACATCATAATGGCCACCTTTGAAAGTGTTAAATGAGTATTGAACAATCATCGTTTCGGGAGGCAGAATTTCGCCATCCACGGAAACCGTATGTTCCTTAACCATTTGATGTAGTTGTGTGAGAGTGTAGCTCGAATAAATTTTATAACAACATACTAGTATATTTAAGATACTGGTGTTGTTACAAAAGAAGTAAATAAAAAGAGTTTAGAGGGTTGGAGAAGCAAAATAAAACAAATGAACAAGAGAGAATGAATTACTTTTAAAAGTGTAACTCCTTTTGATTTGAGCCTAAAGGCTTACTTTGAAAGGCTTCTGCCCAAAGTTAATCCTCTTGGATGAGGAGAGGGATGTGGAGAGAGTACATGGGCAGGGGTTGGCCGAGCCAAAGGCTTTAGGAGTGTGTGAAATGAGGTAGAGGTGGGGGCCTTTTATAAGAGGAGAGGAGGGGCACTTTTGGAAAGTAAAGAAATATTACTTTATTTGAAAATGTGTTTCGGTTTTAAAAGGTCCCACATTGATATAATTCGTGGATAAGGTGATAAGGGTTCGAAATCCACTCATCCAATTGGTTTTGGACAAGTTTAGTTCATTGATTTTACATTATCCTTCCATTTTATTTAAATCGTCAAATAATGATGTCATCGCTGCATCCTTATTATGTCATAAATAATTTTATTTATTTAATGTCTAAAAATTATAAAAAAAATAATATGATGTAGTAAATCTTTTTATCTTTACAATGTCTATTTATAATCAGAAATTGTATCTTTATAACCCCATGAAGAAATTGTTTTCGTAAAACATATTATGTTTGTGTCATTTTTACTTTTACATTAAATAAAACGTTATTTATGTCATTTCCCAACCAAAGTGTCTCCATGGGGTCCCCAAGTTGACCAATGGCTTTTCTTGGTCGGCCATGACACAAACAATAAGGTTGGGACATTTTTCTAGGTCATTTCATATTATTAAAGCATTATTTATACCTTAAACTACACTAATTACCACTAATCGCGATTAAGAACTTAATACGGTACTATTCACCAAAAAATTATGATAATCTCATTGAACCACATTTTACTTCTTAATGGAAACCATGTATGTCTAATTTTTGAAATTCAAAACACAATGATGGCAAAATTTCATTTAAATGGGAAGTCAGTCTTTATAAGTACCACTTAGTGGTTTCACTATTCATCAAAAATTGAAGTTTTTCAGAAAATTACCAAAAAAATCACCCTAAGCTATATTTGATATTACGAATTCAAAAATAAAGTCTATTTTACAAAATTCAAAACATATAAGTCACATTAATTAATTTAATAATTAATTCCCGCTGTCAGAGCAAATAGCGTGTTGTTATGAAACAATAAGTATCAAAAGATTGACACTAGTTTAAGTCAAATTTCAAAGTGAAATTGATTCCAACGACCAATATTGGATTTAATGGTAAAAATATTTTCTAATTTCACATTAAAACCAATTAAAAACATAATATAATCATATAAATAAATTATATTAAAAAGAGGTTTTGAATTAAAATACAACATTTTACACTATTCATTAAAAAAAATAAACTTTATCGGAAAGGTACCAAAAATTTACACAAAGTAAATTATGATGTCCCGATTCTAAAGAAGAGTTATATTTGGTCCAATATAATTTATAAGATCTATCAAAACTATATTTAATGACGGTTCTCCGTCAAAAGGTGATAAGTGGGCCTTTCGTGAAAATTAGGGTATAAATGCCTAAAATTGAACTCTTTCCGTATTTTAAGCCTTTATGATTTATTGGGTAAATGTAAAAACATTTAAAAACATATATAATCATATTTTAGTTATTTCTATCCATTCCCGCCAGTACAACGGTTACTCGTTAACTAACATTTAATATAATATTATTTTATTACTTGTGTGCAACGTAAGTTTTCAAAGAAACTCATCATTGCATACTGAGTACGCTATCGAACGTAGAAAACCCTTTTAATTAAAATTAATATTTAATTCGTAAATATTAATAAATATGAAAACTCTTTATTCTTTATTTACCTGGGATGTTACAAGGATACTCCACCCATAACCACTATGGTTCACATATTTCTGAGAGAAGATGTATTCCTGACTCATATTATCATTATAGATGTTGAAACTATCCCAAAAATTAAGTGTATTCCATAAATAAGTGAATTCATAAATAGATGAGTTCATGTTCATGAGTGGGATTATAGTTTTCCTATAGCAATGGATATTGATAGCTATATTCCACCACATGATCTCCCAAAATAATCACACAAGCCATGAATGGAATTGAAGCATCACTATACACCACATATCTAGATCCATTTTCTTAAAAAATCAAGACAATATCTGAGGTCAAACATCATATTAATTCATTAATAGAATCACATAATTTTTATCCAGCAAGAAAGTGACACATTTCAATGTAATAACTATTAATTGTGAAATCATTTTTGAGAATACATTAATGAACTACTGGAAAAAGAACATTATACACAACAAACATCATATATCAATGAAATAATGTGGCTCATCCCTTGAAAATATATCCTCCACCTTCTTAAGAACAAATAATATTCCATGCCATACAACCGCAATACCCATGAACATAGTTTCATGAATCTAGAAGTGTTATTTCAATATCAAAAAATAAATTGAAGTATTCTTCAACAGTTCCAAAAAAATGATAGATGATGTTCATGATCCTCATAGTATTTTTCAAAAAACATAGATATCATACATATACACCTCAATAAAGTAACCTAGATACTGGTGGAATATGTTGTTCCTCAAGGATGTTGAAATTATAGTAGAATTAATCAGAAAAAACTCTATCCCAAGATCATCAAAATAGTTATACGTTCTCTTAAAAGATGCCTTCAAGATATTTGAATACCTACCTCTTAGCTGTTGACTACTAGATTGGAGGTGGAACACCAATAACCAATTTTCACCCTTTAACGTATCAAATTGGTTTGATAATATAGGGAAAGATACAATTATTCTTAATTTTCATCCATTTAATTGTTCTATAATTGAAAACAGGATAAATATTTCAATTAAAAGTCTTATAAAAAAAGAACATCATATACACGATAGATTCATGAGGATGAATGGAACCCTTCACCTTTATCTATGAAATTTAATGTATACAAATTTCAACTAATTTAGTTCCATATGATATAAATTAAAAGTGATTAACAGAGTTCCATGAAACATATGATCGAAAACACCATTACACAATTCATAGGACAAATAAATAATTCATCAGTGAATAATTTTGGGTAATACTTTATTGGTGATGAGGATTAAAACTAAACGAATCATTCAAAATAATTACTGATAAAATAAATATCTATTGCGAAAACTAAATCAACATCATAGATTTTAAAAGAAAATTTGGTCCATTGAAAACCCACCATATTTTATTTCCAAGAGTCATATCCATCTCCATAATGATTTGGATGAGTTCTACTAGAATATTAAAAAGATCTTAAAAATGTCATGTTAAAGGATTTTGAGGATCCTATATTAAATACATCCATTTTTATTGATGATACAATAAATATCATACATATTAAAATTATTAGGTACATTCCCTATTCTACCACAAATTTCTATATTGGTGAAGATGATTCAATTAAGAGGAATGTGGTAAGAACCTAATCTATTTATATGCTACCAATTGTTTTCACACGTCCATTTAGAATATGATAAACTAGATCCATAATTATGTGTTGACCAAACATGATGAGACCTCTTCAAAACACCTAGGTGAAAAATAGAACTATTGAGGGAATGTAATTATAAGTGCATCTTATCCTTCCACACTAGTCGAAATTCAATGGATCATTTTTAACTACTATTACTAGTTTCCTAGAGAAGTAGTATTGGTTTTTAATATTCCTAAGTCAAAATGCCTCATGCCACAAACTAGTATTTCCATGTTAGCCAATAAATATGACATTGGGTAAATAATTAAGTCAATACAAAACCTAATTTATTTCTAGATCCATTTATCATACCAACATTATATCCACTACCTATTAATTAGTGACAATATTCGACATAATAACCATATAATTAATGTCATTCCACAAACCCATCTATAATCTTATAGCCCATGTCATTTTGTTTGTCAATACATCAAGAAAATAAAAGTCATATATAAATTTGAAATATTATATCAATAATTTACCACCATTCTTATTGGATTTAATCTCCATATTATTCTATAAATACATTTATTCTGGTAAACTAATTTTGAAATATAGTCTTAATGAATTTCCATACCAATTCTTCATGTTTTTTTTGTTCCGACAACCGTATCCCACTGCTTATTTCCATATACCTCACTGTTAAAAATAACATAGTACAAATTAATATATTTTTTAATATCACATAATAATATGATATTATCATCTATATCTGACATATCTCTTCTCTTTATGATACTCATTAATCACCTCAAAATATGGAGGATTATAGTAAAGTAATTTATTAGCTCGATCATTGTCTCATCTATCTCTTGATTATACCTTCCTACCCTTGGTTTGACCATGATGTAATATTTAGCCAATTTGGTTAACTGATCATTCTATATACTAAATTAGGTTTTGATCAATCCAAGGGTTCCATCATGGAAACTTATTCATAGTTCCCTCTTAGTTTATATGAGGAAGTCTTACTGGTTGCATGATAATATATAAATGAATGTATAGGGACCATCAGGTATAGAATGAATCTTTATTATAGTTATGAGATCACAATTATGTAATTGAGATAAATATAAACAGTAAATATGGGAGATAAAATTTCTAAAATCCCTTGTAAACTTCATTATTGAGGCATTGAGAGATGGCATTCAATCATTTTTAAAATACATTTTATCTCCTAAAAATCCTATATTGTATCTTCTAAAAAACACAAATTAATTATAGTTTCATTACAACCATTAATTTGGATCCATTTTTCACGAATTCAGATAAATGATCTATAAATCTCTATTCTATATCAATCTTTAATAGAACCTAATAGAAATTACCAATGCATAGAGGCAGGAGACAACGAACCTTGAAAAAAGGATAACCATTGGAACTCTCTCTCATAATATGAATATATGAGCAACTTGAAATAAATTATACAAATGGATAATAATGTCCATATTAAATTTATATTTTGTAAAAGGTGTATATAATGGGAAAAATTGAAAATACAAATATATGATCCATGTGTAATCAAGGATAAAATATATGGACAATGATCTCCATGTTCTATGTGGGAAGAATCCCACACTATCCCCACCTGAGCTGAGAACCCAAATAACTCCCCAATTTGCTGCCTTACTATGGCGTGTAATTACCCAGTGTTTATTAGTAGTATTTTTTTCCTAAATAAATATCTGTTGTATTATATAAGATTTTAAATTAACAAAATTTATAGAAACTAAAGACACATTACACCATTACTATATTCTGTTACATTAATCGGTAATAAAAACAATTAAAATTACAAACATTAAAACTGGGAAAAAATATAAAACAAAAAGATAAAATGGAAAAGACATATCACACCAATCATTAAGAATCATCTCCTCCACTATAAAAAAATATTTAAAATGAAAACATTATTAAAGTCACGTCATTCAAATATATAACCTTGAGAGGAATTTATTGAATAATGATTGATGGGTTATAGAGGTATTTTTAAAATGTAATGTGATCATTGGAATAGTAATGTGATCATTGGAATAACAACCCGCCTCTTGCGAACAGTTACCTGACCATTGAGAATAGTAACCTGACCATCAGAATAAAAATTTTACCTTGAAATAAAAAAAATTAAATTAATATTTACCATTAATAAAATAATTATATATGAATATTATAATACTAAAAAAATATCATGATTAAAAACACAAATTATTTATAAGCTCATTTTTATACACTTCATTTTAAAATATTTCATAAAAATATCAATTTTTATAACAAAATTTAAATTTACCTATGTCAGTAATTAATTTTTATAACATTAATATAATTTTTTAAATCGTATTATTTATATTTTCCAATGAGTTTTTTTTGTAATTTTTAGAAATAAATCAATTTTTAGGTAAATAGTAAAAAATATTGTTTTTTCATATAATAGGTGTATTATAAATTACATTATTCATGATTTAATAATAGTATTATCTTTTTGAGAACCTAGGAATTGAAAATGATATATTAAATTTAAAAAATGACTCATTAAAATAAAATAAACTTAAATTCCAAACCTAAAAATCACTTTCCAAACCTAAATTAATATGGGATTCCTTAAACTAAAAATTGATTTTTCCACATTCCTTATTAATTAATTAAGGAATTATAATTATAATGGGGATTAAAAGTCTTAAAACCATCACATTATATTTATATATCATTTAAAATTAAAAAAATATACTATTACATGTTTTAAAGTTAATATATTATTTTATTTGATATTCTATTCTAAACCCCCTCACCCCTCCTCAATTATAAATAACCCCACTCCATCCCCTTGGAAAACAACTGAGCCCCACAAAAAACATATATCCTCTTGAAAAATATTCCCTACCAAGTTGAATAGAATGACCAGGGGTATTCTGGTGTAAAACCACTCCCAAAATTAATGTATTTTTAGATTTGTATAAGAGAAGCTGCACTGATGATTAAGTATATTTCGACCAAATTTTGTTCTTTTTTTACCTCTTCTTATTCTAACCCTTCTTTTTTTGAAACCCCTTTTAAAAAATCCATAAAATATTTATTCAGGAAGTAATTTAACATTATATTAATGATATTAAACAAATTTAAATATCAGATTACTCTACATTTAAATTTCAGAGTTCACATTCCTACTATCATGATAATGACCCATCAAAGTTCATTTAACCACCAATGAAGACATTTCCAAATCAATGATTATGACCAACATCATGGATGGATATTATGAAATATATATAATATATAAACATTTATTTATACAAGTTATATGTTTCTATAATCAGTTACTAATTTATAAATCACATTTAATAAAATATTCAAATCGTGGAAAAATGAGATTGTTTAGTGAAACATGATTTCAAAATTACTACCCTATAACTAAGAAAATTAATAAATATTATCAAATTTTTATAATTTAAGAAATAGTAAAAAAATTCAATAAGTTACTAATATATCAATGGTTTAATAAATACATTTTTATTTTTAATGAGATGGAAAACTGATGAAATCAAGTGGGAATAAGGGTATAGGGATTCTAAAACCCATATACTTTTCTTTGGGATATCCCTATTTCACAACATATTTTGTGTTAATAATCCTATTTTGTTACCAAAATATCATTTAATTGTTTTTTCCTTTTATTTTCATGGATATATATGTGTCCAATATGATTTTAAAATGAATACAATGATTTTCTAAAAGAACAATTATTTCAAAACAAATTTTTGAGTCCTCTTGAGTTGTTTCTTCCTATATCATAAATGGTGATTTTAATACTGAATATGTTTTAAAATCATTCATTTGGGAACCACAAGATTAATGTTGAACTAATTATGTACGAAATCACTATGGGTCCCATTCCATTTCATGGGTTATTTCATGATAATAATTTTAAAACGTTCAATATTCCATGCATGATTATATAAATATTATGATGTTATGGGTGGTCCCATAGTTATATAAACCTCCAATGAAATGGGTAATGTGATTTATCTCATGAGAATATTTTTAATATATTTGTACATGATGCTGGTTTTGGTCACAATGATGATGCTATGAATATTCGCATAAGTTATGTGTGAACATCATTCTATCTTTTCTCAAAACTTTGTGTATTATTTGACCAATATGACATGATGATTCATTTTTATGAATTTACACATTCCATTACATTATCACATGTTTCCCAAATTATATTAATTATGATCATATTCATTGGATTTGATGATGATGTTAAATCTCACCCTTGTTATATTGATTAATGCCCATTATTTATCCTCTTACTAGGCTTTTATCTCTCCATTTATTTGATTTATATCCTTATGATATTATATGTACTAAGTGGAATTAATACTTTTATGAACAATTTTAAGGCTGTAAATAAATTATTATGTTTTATTATGTTCATGTTATGTATGACCGTAATTTTATTGACTCTAAACCTTTAGAACCTATATTTGAATAAATATATTGTTTTTTATCTTATAATTCTTCTGGTGGTTGTATAATAAAATTTCAAGTCACCATAGTTGGAATCCTAGAAAGGATTAATTAATTTTGATATTTGGATTATACATTTTTAGTGGAAACCATATGATAATTCTAATTATGTGTCAATATCCAATAAGGTTTCTTTTACATAATGACTAGACATATGGATCCCAAAAGGCATTACTTCGATTTTAATTATTTAAAAGAATAAATTATACATTCTTTGCTAAATTATGTTCATAAATTTTCTGTTTTTGAAAATGGTGGGAACAAGGAGATATAAGTCCAGTATTCCGTATGAAGGATAATAATATAATTTCATGACTGAAATACCAAATTACAAGGGAGGTGGATTTAAAAACATTCATGAAATGATTACCAAGTTGTATGATGATATGTATAAAAATCATAAACACATGGAATATCCTCCTTTACTTAAGACGAATCAACCATTCAATGAGTATTTTATATTGAAACAAACATCGACATATTGTGTTCTTCTGATCCACATGTTAATGAATAGTTTCTTAACTCATTGGAGAATATATTTTATGTGATCCACTACACTGAGAATGATATCGTAACTCCAATCATTTATAATTTACAAGGAAAATCCAATACATTATGGGAATCGTTAAATAACAACAAGGCAAAGGATAAAATGGAAGAGTTATAGTGGGATGACATTATGAAAACATCTCTTAGTAGTTATTCCCCTCAAACACTTCAAACAGAAATAGAGAGAGAATTTATCATGCTGATGAAAAAGGACGGTGAATCTAAAATGGATTATGAAGAAAACATCACCCATATTGCGTGAAAAACCTTGATATTTTTTATCAATAATGATATAAATAGATAAATTCTTTAGTGTTTTAAAACAACAGATTATAAATTCATTGGATATTTAATACTTCAAAAATTATAAATAAGTGGTACGATGTAATCTCAATGTAGAGATGTAGTTTTGAGACTAGTCCCATGGTTATGGAGATCAAAATATAATAATAGTGTTTCATGATGGTGAGCAAAATAAAAAGAAGGTAAAATGATCCAAATTCTTTATTGTCAAAAATATTTAGAGAAACTACATGGGAATTTTCTTAATGAGATTGGGAAATGCGTCAAGTGTGGGAGAGAGTGCCACTCATATCCTGAATGTAGAAGAGATATGAAGAATCTTACCAACATGTTAGTGTAATGGATGGAGAATCCTAATGCACCACACATGGATCAACTACTAAAGTATAGAGAGAAAGGTAACTAAAAAATATAGTTCACTAAACTAGGAGTAATTGAGGGTAATATTCCTCAACATCTACCAAAGATAAATGAGAATGGTTTATATTATTCAATCACTACGTCTAAAGTAGAGCATAAAACTGATGTTGTACAATGTTCACTCTATTAACTCAATAATTGAAAATGTATTGTTTTATTCTATTTCTACACATTCCTCAGTATCTTACATGTCTTCCAGAACCATTTAATCAAATCTATGATAATATAAAGTAGATATATTTATAGAAACACCAAGTGGTATAATCATTGCTACCCAAGTGTTTCAATCTTATCCTGAAAGAATTTGTGGGAACATTCTTCTAGTGAATATCATGATACATCCCAAGGAATTTTTTTTCCTATATTGGTAATGGATTGGATACCATTATATAGAAAAAACATCAACTATAGGGAAAAATAAATCACTTTTCATATTAATAAACTATCAAATATTCCTTTACAAATATATGGAAGATCTTTAATCTCCATTTGAAAATCCAACAATTCTGTGGGTGCTTATACATTGTGAAGATGCATATATTTCCAAATTTTTTTAATCAATTGAAGGTATCAACCTAGAGAAAAATCCCATTTTTAGGGAATACACTGATTTATTTTCTAAATAGTTTCCCAGAATTCCCCTAGATCATGAGGTTGAGTTCTAAATTCATATTATATATGGATTGACTCATATCTCCAAATTCCTCTATAATATTACCCCGACCAAACTAGAAGAGTTAAAGAAGAAGTGTCCAGATAATATTGACAAAGGATTCATATTCCCTAGTGCACCAACAAGGGGTGTAAAAGTTCTATTTGTAACGAAAAAAAGGATTTATCAATGTAGTTATGTATTGACATCTGGAAACTCAACAAGATCACCACAAAGAAAAATTATCCTCTTCCAATGATTCATGATGTTTTTTGATCAACTATGAGGATCTTAGTACTTCTCCATAGGTGAAGTTCATTTTGGATATTATCAACTAAATTTTATGAAAGATGATATTCTGGAGAATGCTTTTCATACAAGTTATAGGAACTATGAGTTCATTATAATGACATTAAGAATTACTAATTCCCTAAAATATTAAAGGATTATATTAATAAAGTATTTAGAGAATACTCTAATGAATTTTTTTAGTTTTTATTAAATATAATTTAATTTACTATAAGATTAAGGAGGAATGTGGATAGAATATAAGGAATATGTTGTAGAAATTAAGGAAAGAGAAAATGTATGATAATATCAGAAAGTGTTACTTTTCTATGTATCAAGTTGAATTATTGTGGAACATTATAACAAGTGAGGGAATTTATTTGGACCCTTGAAAATTAAATGATGAATGGCCAAGACTCACTAGTGTCATGGAAATCTATTTTGTTTTGTCTTAGTTGGGTAAAACTGAATTTTTTTAAAGAATTTATCATGACTTTCATTCCTGATAACTCTATTAACAAGGAATGGGGTAACATATTACTAGAAATATTATTGTGTGTAAATCTTGAAGGATCTCAAGAAGTGGATAAATGATGTTCTTTTAATCAGACCAGAAAATAGTATAGATGATTTTACGATATACATTAGTACATCAATGAGTCTATTTTGTGGTGTAAACATGAATAATGATAATGTGATAGCTTATTCCTCATGAGGGTTGATAATACATAATTATAACTAAACCACACATGATATTGAATTACAATATGTGATCATTGATCTGAATATTTTATGTAACTATCTCTTTTGAGAAAATTGTGATATGTATATTGATCACAAGATTCTGAATTATATATTTCCACAAAAGGAGCTTAATATGAAACATTGAAGATGATTAGGGATAATTGGAGGCACATATTTCCTTATTCTCTACCATCTAATAATGGAAAATTAGGAAATTTATTGTCTTAGTACAAGTGGTTTTTTTACTCTATCCTTGTTGTATATTGAGAAGGACTATATCTTCAGGGATATGAAAATGATGGATCTTGAAATCACAATTTAAGAGAATACATCCTTCCTAGGACAAATTATTCTCTATCCCTTTATCCAATAGAAAATCAAGGAAGAAAAAATAGATGATATAGAGATACAAAATAATATGAATGAATTAATGGAAGGGATTTTACACGAGTTCCAAATTGAAGAGGATGGTATAATATGATTTAGAACTATAATTATTGTCTTTCCACACTATAGATAAATAGGTTATTCTTGAGTAATTCACAAATCTCACATTTCTTTACAAATCCTAGATGTTCCATGAAGTTTCAGGATATTAAGGATAACTTCTATTAAGACCACCTGAAAATTGATATTGTTGGGTATATATCAAGATGATTGGGTTTTTCAAATTTTAAGAGAAGAGTGAACTATGTTCAAATAAATGATGAAACCATTACCTATATCCACATAAATTGGGATAATATAACTATGGAATTTCCGCTGGACTCCCAATGAAATCTAAATGAATCAATGTGATATGGGTTGTTATCGAACAACTCAATAGGACCATCCACTTCATTGTTATTTGGGATTATTTCATTCTTGAATAACATTAAAATATATGTTAAGGATTTTTTGAGGATTCATGGGGTTCCACTTTCAATCATATATTATCATCCTTTAAGGTTCACATCAATATTATGGAGAAGCCATTAAGATGCTATGTGTAATTAACTGATTTTTAGTATGGCATATCACCCCTAAACTGATGGTCAATATGAAAGGACTATTTAGATACATGAAGAAATTTTATGATCCTTATTAATGGAATGAGATCATAATCTCCCATTGGTTTAGTTATCATTTCAAAACAACTTCCATTTGAGTATTCAAATGGCACCGTATGAAGCTCTTTATGGGATGCGATGCAGAACTCCATCTTGTTGGGATAAAGGTGGGTGAATGAAATCTACTTGGACCTTGAAATATTCAAGAGATTATAGATAATTTTAATACAATCCAACTTCATATAAAATCCTATATTATTTGGAAAATTAGCTATGTTGGAAACCGTAGAAGGGACATGGATTTTGATGTGGGAGAAAATGTTTTCCATTAAATATCTCCCTAGAAGACAGTCAAGATCATTGGGAGGAATGGGAAGCATAACCCAAGGTAAATTAGCCCCTTTGATATCGTTTATTTCATAGCATAGATGTCCAATATACTTTCAATTAAACCAATTATTCCTCAAGATAATGATATATTCCAATTATCACTCCTGTGGTACTTGATCCCTCACATTTAATGAATCAATAGGTGAAAAAAAAGATAATGACCTCTCATTTGAATATCAGCAAGTGAAAATATTTTTCTGTAAAGAAACGTTTATACCTAATAATATGACTAACCTTGTTAGTGTGTTATGGATATAACATAAGTACAAATAGGAGACATGGGAATGAGAGGAAACAATGAAATATAAGAACTATTGTTTATTCTAAATTGATAATATGAGTTAAAATTTCAATGTGGGAATTTCTAAAATGGGTAAGAATGTAACAAATTAGTTTTTCATAGTAATATCTATTATGTAAATAAGTTTATTGAATCAAATAATATTATAAGAGTAAAAAAAAATGGAGGATCCAAAAAAAATATTTCATTATTAAATTTTCATCATTAATCAACAATGTAATTAATTAAAATTTGAAACTCTACAACTAAAAAAATTATAAAATAGAAATACTAAATGGGAAAATATGGATTTCCCCAATCTAATAAAAATATCACCCCCACTAACACAACTATAGAAAAGAATAAAAATATTTAATAAACTAAGAAACATTATGAAAATATGAAACCTTTAAAGGAATTGAGTGAATAATGAATGATGAAAGGTATATGTATTTATAGGAGGTAAATAACTGTTGGATTAGTAATGTGACTATTAGGATAGTAACCTCCCCGTTGGGAATAATAACCAGACCATTGGAATAGTAATTTTACATCAAAATAATTAAGGTTGAAATAAATAAATTTTTATCATTATTTATTTACTAAAATTGGAATATTATAATTTCAAAAAAGTGTCCTGATTAAAAAACTAAAAGAAAATATATGCACATTTTTAATAAACTATATTTTAAATTATTTTTTTAAAAACCTAATATTAAAATTAAAAAAGTAAATATTTTTTAAATTAATTTTCCTAAATATATTACTATTTTTTATATAATAATGTCAAAAATTTCTAATGCTGATATTTTCATAATATTGTGATATAATTCGATTTTTAGATGAATAGTAAAAATATAGGTTTTGAAAAAACTGGTGTATCTTAAACAACATCATTAATGATTTGATAATAAAGAAAATACATTGTATAACATGATGTTCATCCATGAAATATTAAATTTCATTAATAATTCATTTAAAAATAAACATTAATTCCAAACCTAAAATGCATATTCCAAAACGTAAAGTCAAATGAGATTCCTTAAAATAACAAATTCTCTTTTTTCCACTTCATTTTTAATAATCTGACAAATTCGAATAATAAAGGTGATTTAAAGTCATAAAACCATTATATTATATTTATATATTATTTATATTGTCAAAAAATAACTACTACATGTTTTACCATTGATATATTATTTTATTTAATTTTTTATTCTAAATATACCCCAAATCTCAAGTATAAATAACACCACTCCATCCCCATAGAAAACCACCCATATTGAAAATTTAAAAGAATAACCTCTAGAAAAATACGCCATACCAAGACCCATTAAATTCCAAGAGACTTTATGGATTAAACCAACTCCAAACATAAAAGGATATGTAGTGGCATATAAGACAAGCTACACCAAGGATTAAGTAACCTTGATCAACTCATCTTATTTTTATTTCTACTTCTTCTTGTCATTATATTTTTAACCAACTCTAATAAATATAAGAAAAAAACTTTATGTAATTTAATATTTTGTTTTGTACATCAATATAATTTAATTTTCATATTACTATATATATATAAATCTCAAACAACCCTTTCCCGCTTTCCAAAAAATGTCTGATCAAAGGTCAGTTAACCACCTACATAGAAATTTCCAAGTCAATTATTATAACCATCTTTATTAAAGGTAATTATAAATTATATATCTTATATAATGATCTAATATTATTTATTAATTTATTTTGTAATTAATAATAATAATTTATATAATACAATTAACAAAATATTGAAATCGAGGGAAACTGGTAAAATTTAAGGAATACATGATATCAAAATGACTACCCTATAACCAATGAAATTAATAAACATAATAAAATATCAATAATATATAATTAGATCTAAAAAAATACAACAACTCCCTTCTGGTTCTATTTTTTAATCCATTTATTTTAATTATTTAGGAGGCCTATAAGTGACAAAATAAAGCTAGAACAAAGGCAAGGGGATACCAAATCCCAACTCATTTTCTATGGATTAACCGCCATTAATTAAATATATTGTTTGAATAATCAGATAATGTCTCATAAATATCATTACATTATACATCCATTTTATTTTTTGTGGATATACCTCTTTTCTACTAGATTTAATTACAAAAAAATACTTTCGAAAAGAACAATGCATTCCATAACTCATTATTAACTCATATTAAGTTTTCACTTATTCACCCAAGAATGATGATTCATACACCAAATATATTTTTTCATATTCATTTGAGAACCCCTAGTCTATTCCTAAAATCCTAATTTTAGAAATTCTTATGACTCCCATTCCTTTTTATTGGATAGTTCTAACTATTATTGTAATACATTCCATGGGGGATGCTCGATTATATAAATATTATGATGTGATGGGTGGGAATGGGATTATATATCCCTCTAAAAAATTCAGTAATGTGATCTATCTCATGAGATAATGTGTAATAAACATGAACATGATGCTATAATTTGTCATAATGATGATATTACGATTATAAAGTTGTGTTAAGGATGAACATGATTCTTGTTGTGTTCAAAACTATGTGTCATACTTCACCAATATGAAATGATGTTAATTTTTTATGCATTTCCACATTACATTACTTTATTGCATGTTTACCACATTATATTTTTGATTTTCCTATTCCTATGATATGATGATAGTGATTATGCTCACCCGTATTATATTGATTCATTCCCTTATTCATCATCTCACTAAGCTTCTAGATCACCCATTTCACTAATGTGTGTACTCATATTGTATCATGTACTAAGGATACCATTATATTTTAGCGATAAATATGAAGGATTTAAATACTTATTAATTTTTTAGTATGTTCTTGTTTTGTGTGAGCCTAATTTCACAAAGAAACTAAAAAATTTGATCATGGTTTTTTATCTATATTATGTTGTTTATCTTAAAAATGATAAAATATTTAACTATAGAAAATTCTGGTTGCTATATGGTTCATTTAAAATTCCCACATTGGACAAAATAAGGTTTAAAAGTAACCAACTATGTGAGCATGGTGAGACAAATACAATCCCAGTGGGATCCCACCTAGTGTTCCAAATGCATTCATTAAAAAATATTAATAATATGATCATTCAAAAATAATCCAACGCATGAAATGAAAAATGAAAAATTGAATTGAATACATGTACGTCTAATTTTGTCCATAGTTTAAGAACAATTTCATGAAATATCATTTTTAAATAACAATAAAATAATCCATCTACCATTTAAAAATATTTAATTATAAATCAACGTCAATGTAAGGAATAGTAGAGAGTATTAATAGGATAACTTTGGACACTTATATATAGTATCCTCACCCCATTTGATCACTGTTGAATAGTTCACACACAAAAAAAATACCATGTAAAATTAAATTAGTGTCAAAGGACCACCTTGATGTGTGAACTCCCTATATCATGTTAACCAGCCCCTAACAATATAACCTAAAGTGATATGGAACACCTCAAAGTTTGAACCTATATAATTTCATTTAAATAATTTTTATTTGACCCATTACACCTCTCCTATGTACATAAGGACCCCCATGTAGGAAACGTTTAAAACATTTCTAAAGGTAATATTATATTTCAATAATAAAAAAATATATTTCACATCAAAACTAATCTTTAAAATAAAAACCTCATAAATTGGAAAACAGTGCATCAAAATCAAAATTTAATTATCAAATACAATTCGAAAAAAATTATTTAAACACACAATACATATATATTAATAAATCATTTATAATTCTATTAGAAGTATAGAGTCATTTATAGAAATTATATAGCAGGTGTAGTTAATAAGATTGCAACATTATATGAAAACTCCCATATCAAAAACTAGGTATTTAGAAAATTCCATAAGAACTATGCATAGTAATAGTATAAGACTCTAGAAATCAATATAATATCCTAAAATATAAATCCTATTAAATGAATATAAAATTTAATGATCCCAATTTCAATATATAAGAGAGAGAATAAACATACCAAGAATATCACAATGATTCCCATAATAGTAAACTCGAATCCAATGAAATCAAACACTTTAAATGATCAATGTAATTAATAGATAAATATTTTATCAAAAAATACCTAGATTGGGATAATATAGCTTTAATGTGAAATTTATATTAATTTAAGAATGGGTTATCCAAAGAGAATTATAATAAATATCAATAAAGGATACATAACATCAATTTCATATATCCAATTCTTGTAGATCAAATCATTTCACACACATAATGGTAAGAGATGTTGAAAACCACCAATAGGAGTCTCCAAGATCAAGATCATTTTTCATTTGAGGAATAACGATACCAAATAAAGTTTTTTCAAGACATAAAAAATAAAATATAGATTATTTAATTAGCATCACATGGTTTGGCGACAGGTTATGAAAAACAACTGGACAATAATTCAGCCACTTATGATCTATTAGAGAAGACACGTGATTTGGAATCACTATTTTTCAAAATATGAAACAAGCATGTGAATTAACCCTTTCCCATATTTCATGGTTTGAGAAGAGTGTAACATGGTGTGGTATAGAAATGAACCAACCGTGATCCCTTATATAGGGATAAAACAAATAAACAATTTCTATGGATTTCCCACATGGTTTTCCATAATAGTGTTCCAACCATAAAAATTCATATAAAACACTAAAAAAAATTACATGAAAAAATTCATGAAGATCAGAAATTAATATATAGAAAAAAGTATATCAACTCCTGAATGTAGTTATTTTAATTCATATGTGTTGATAACCCAATTTAAGATCAATATTTTTTTATGTATTTTTAAACATGAAAAAGATCAATCACTTCATCAATTTGTAGTAATATATACATTTTCTTTAATGTAATTCCCCCCATCTCTCTATAATCTATGAAAATGTTTCTCCCACTCATATGTCATTTTTAAATAGATATAGCACTTCCCATGTTGATATATTATGGAAAATTAATCCCTTATCATAAAACGATTGATGTTTTTTACTTATATATACAAAATCCACTATTTCTATTGCATAGGGTGTAATAGATTTATGTTTTTCTATAGGAATAAGTTCAACATAAAATTCAACATCATGATAAGATAGGTTTCATGGAAATTATTTAAAGAATGTATAATTATATAATTTTTTTAATAATTTTATTGTATTTTTGAATGTTATTCCACTCATCCATATGATTTTTTATTCTGTTACTCTAAATACTTAATTTGGATTACTTATTAGCGGTGGTTCAAATGTTGATACTAAAAATAATTGTTATCCTATAAAAAATGTGATTCTATGAATTCATAAATAATTATAATATCAATTATTGAATATGAATCATATAATTATACATTAATGTATATTAGATTCAATTTATTTTTTCAAATTCAACCATTGATATAATAAAAAATTTTCCAACTTGAAAAAATTCTCTACCTCATAATATAATTTTTTAAATATATTTACAATGAAATTTTTTCCATTATTAAATTTTTATAATAAGATATTCCTTAATATATTTGGGGACGATTCCTTGTTCATATAAATCATTAAAGATATAAAAGTCTATACAGATGAAGAATCACATGTTACATGTTACATTATTCAATATTAATTTTATTTTTAAAGTATGTTTTATGAAATTATATAGGACATGAAAATCTACTATAGTATTTGAATTAGTAAGGACTTCCCCCCTTGGCCTTTTTAAATGTAAAGTCAATTTATATATGGGGAATTGATTGTAATAGTATCATATCTCCATGTGTATAAATCATTGAGCATTGAAAAAAATATAACATAACATCAAATTATTTGGTATGATGTTCTTTATCTATAATCTATTAGAAAAATAAAATTACCTTCACGAAATTATCATGGTATTTAATTCCAATGTAATCAAATGTTGGTAATTCTTGCCTTCATACCACCCCTTTCACCAATGATACACCCACATGGTTCCCGACCATCATCTTGTTATCTATAATTCCTTTTAAATTAAATTAAAAGGAAATTTTATTCTCATTCATGAATGAATTTCAGGCTATATTATCAAATGATGAAAATTTATATGTTTCTAATCCACTATGAAGACATCAATATAGCCTTTCAATTAGAACTTAAATCATACATTATAGATTTTATATGTAATTAGTATCATTTCCTGATAACCGAGTATTATTATACCTATTCTATGAAATATATTCCTCTACCTTTTGGCATATTTTTTTAATTATCATTCCATATCATCTCTTTACTAAGGTGGAATGTCTTTTTTATATAATATCACCACAAAATATGTCCGTTAAAAAATATCTATATCATCTGCATTGATAATGATATGAATCAATTTCCACCTTTCATTAGTAAATCCTCATAGAATATATATACATATATCATAACATTTCACCTTTTTATATATACTAGATGCTTGGAAAAAATTCTTTCAGGACATCATCTATAGTTCATATACTAATAGATTATTTATACCATTTACAAAGGTAGGTTTGTACTCTATAAAGAAATCCATATTTTAAAATCAATGTTGATAAGTTTTATATTATTTACTAAATAAGTTTTTATATTTAGTGACTCATTTATTTATTTGTTAAACTATTAAATATAATAAGGGATAGTTTCGATGCTATTCGCTGAGTCAGTGTATGATTTTAAGGCTCAGTGAGCTTGAAATTGATATTATAAAAATAATAAATATATTATAATAAAATAGGTTTTTTCCTATAATAGAGGTATAACTATAAAAATAAACCTCAAATATGAAATATGATATCATTCTTGAGTCCAGAATGTGGGGTTATCCCTAAGCGTGGCTAAGGTTGGTCAGTACTAGATGTCTATTTGAGCTGGTCAATGGAAGTGTGTTTAATTAAAATATATTATTT
Organism: Viscum album; assembly: GCA_963277665.1. NCBI lineage: Eukaryota > Viridiplantae > Streptophyta > Magnoliopsida > Santalales > Viscaceae > Viscum > Viscum album. The sequence goes on from OY728153.1 coordinate 1,283,395,973, forward strand.
CATTTTGTTATTTTAAATCAAATTCACATGACCTAAATAACTCTATATATCCTTCATTATTAAAATTCTCATGGTTTTACCACATTAAACTTATGATAATTGAGGGGATCTCTAATCATTTTTCATTTTCAGATCAGATTAAAAGACAAAGGGTGATCATATTATGGTGGATCTTGAGGAAGTGAATGCATCCAATCAATATCAGCACTCGATAATATGTTCTTAACAAATGATTTATCAACACCATTTTAGGTCTATTCATTAGTAAATTTTCCCATGTTGATTAAATTATTTTATATTGATTATTTATTTTCTTCTGATTCGGTGATCGGATGTTCATCCCATAAGCCACATAGACCAATTAAATTATTTCATTAACCATGTTATTATTTTACTAGGATCACATCCTATATATTCCAAATTTATGATTATAATCCATGTAACCATTAACAGTTATGGTTTATCATTTTTATTTTATAATTCTCCCACTAATTAATTTTAATCTTCATTGTTGGATCATGGGGCCATGATTCGACATTTCCAAGGTGGGTTAAAGTGAGATAAAAGCATTGATTCATGGTGGATAAGTGAAAGTCAATCATCAATTTTTTTGAATATATATAAGGAAATATTTTAGGTGAAATTTCATTTACCAATGATCAATGAGTGGTAATTAGTGATGTGACCTTATAATAAGTGCAGTGGCAACGTACATGTTGATTAGATTCAATTATTCAGTCACTCATGGTTGTGGAATATATGATTGAGGTGTTTTGTTTTTAACTCTTATAATAAATGGGTATTATCTATAGTGAATGTAGAAATCCAGAAACCATATGGAGATTCATAACATTCTATGAAAAAGTACTAAATGAAATGTAGTGCGAAATAACACAAGACATGTACTCCATTTTTCACAGGAGTTGTGGTTTCAATTTGAGTAAAGGATCACAAGTTGTGTCTTTTGACCCACACATTCTATAATCCTAACTATGAATCCAAGAAATGTTTATAAAGACCTAACCTCAAAATACCAAATTTTCTGCCTTATTTTAATACAATATTATGATTACAAGGAATCAAATAACTACTAGAATTTTCATATTTACCAACGGTTTAAAACTGTCAGCCAAATATGGAAAACCATTGGTATAAACTATACCAATATCTGTCCAAACTGTTGGGTCTTGAGTCATTGGTATAGACATATCCCAACAGTTCTGTGAGAACCATTGGGATATTTTAGAAAAAATGAGTATATACCAATGGTTTACTGAATCCGTTTGTATAAATGTTTACCAATGGTTTAAAACCGTTGGTATAAATATTTATCAATGGTTTAAAACCGTTGGTAATGTCAAAAATCATCTCTATACCAATGGTTTTTAAATTTTTGTTATATAATTTTACCAATGGTCTCCCACAAACCATTGGGAAATATGAAGTAAAAATATCTATGCCAACAGTTTACATACGATTGTCATATACTTTTACCAATGGTTAACATAAGACCATTGGTAAAATTTCTTCTTTTACAGATATGCCAATAGTTGTAAACCATTGGCATGCCTTTAAATAACTGCCGCAGCAAGCTGACTTTATGGCCTCCCCTTGTGCACCTGTATAAATTCCTCCAGCAGACCAGTAGAATTCATACAGGGGTTTGGGGGAATTTTCTATGATTTCATACAGAATTCATACAACACATAATTCATACTGAATTTTGAATACCTCAAATTCTATATTTAATTACCCTCTACACACATACAGAATTAACATGTAATTCATAAGTTAATTACATCAAGTATACACATACAACAAGTTAACCCTTGGAACAAGTATACCCATACATCATTAACACACAATTAATAAGTTAATTAAATACATAAATAATTCAATTCAAAATTCAAGAGGTTGGGGGGGATGTTCAAGGGGTTGGGGTGGCTATCCAAGGGGGTATGGGTGTCCAGGGGTGGGGTTTCCAGGGGGATGGGGGTGTCCTAGGGGGTGGGGGACTATCCAGGGTGGTGGGGGGTGTTGTTTATGGGGGTGTCCCGGGGGTGTGGTGGTGTCTAGGGGGTGGGGTGGTGTCCAGGGAGGTGGGGGGAGGTGGTGTCCAGAACGGTGGTGTGGTCTAGGGGCTTGGGGGGATATCCAAGGGTTGGGGTGGTGTTTGGGGAGGGGGGGGTTGACTATGGGGGTGGGTGTGTCTAGGGGTTGGGTGTCCAGGTGGTGGGGTGGTGTCTAGGAGGTGTGGGGGCGTCCAGGGGGTTGGGGGCACTCTAGGGGGAATGGCGGATGTCCATGAGGGTGGGGGTGTCCAGGGGGTGGGGGAGATCAAGGGGGTTGGGTGGGCTATCCATGCAGGTTTGGGTGGTGTCCAGGGGGTGGGGTGGTGTCTGGGGGGTGAGGGATTTAGTTATTAGGAAAAGTAATACATTTTAATTGTGGGACAACAATACTATATGATTTTTGAAATGGAACCTTAAAAGGGATTTTTATATACCAATAGGGATTTTTAAATATAAAGAAGTCTCTATTATGTGATTTTGAAATGGTTTTATGAAAAATTATTTATGATGTATCTTTATGGGATTTGTGATTTTGTGTCCCTTATTTTAGAACATCGGATTATTTTACTAAAGGTTTTGTTTTTGATAATTATTTAGAATGTTACCACTATAAATGAATCAAAAGGTCAATAAGAGGATATCTCGGGTAGTCATTCTTGTGATACAGCTATTGTCTTCCTAGTATGGGTATCTACTCAAACTCTCGTGGAAGTGGAATAGACATGTTCTTCTTGTATCATTGATTATTCATGGGAGTGTCTAAAATAGCATCCACTATTTTTTATTGGTGATCAAGGATCCCAGGAGGCAAAAAAGTGGGAAGCTATTATTAAGGGTATCTTAGTGTTGTTGGAAACCCTATAATCCATGGTGGTAGGGGATATCTAGGGGGAGGCGGTAGTCCATGGGGTACGGGGTGTCTAATGGGTGGGAGGGGCTGTCCAGTGGGGTATGGGGTACCCAGGGGGTGGGTTGACTGCCTACATGGGTGGTAGGGCTGTCCAGGGGGGTCGGGGGGTGTCCATGGGGGGTTGTCTATGGGGAGAGAGGGTCTCCCAGGGGTGGGCGGGCTGTCCAAGAGGGTGGTGGGGCTGTCCAGGGGGGTTAAGGGGTGTCAAGGGGGTGGGAGGGCTATCCATAGGGGTGGGGTGGGGGGCTATCTATAGGGGTGGCAGGGTTGACCAGGGGGTACGAGGTGTCCATGATAGCGGGCAGGGATGTCTAGGGGTACAGGGTGTTTTGGGGGGTGATCAGGCTATGCACGGGGCTGGGAGGGCTTTAAAGGTGTAGGGGAGTGCAGGGGGTGGACGGGCTCTCCTCGGGGGTAGGGGTGTCTAGGGTGCAGGGGGTGTCTACGAGGGTGGCAGGGATGTCCACGAGGGTGGCAGGGATGTCGAGGGGGAAGGGGATGTCGACGGGGGTGGACGGGCTATCCATAGGGGTTGGGGGAGGGGGGATATCCAGGGGGTCTGGGGTGTCCACGGGGTGAGTGGGCTGTCCACAAAGGTGGTGGTTCTGTACAGGGGGTACATGGTGTCCAAGTGGATGAGCAGGATGTCCATGTGGGTGGGTGGGGGCTGTCCAAGGGGGTACAACGTGGCTAGGGGCTGAGAAGGGCTATCCAGGGGGTATGGGGTGCTCAAGGGGTGGGCGGGCTGTCCACAGGGGTGACGTGGCTGTCCATGGGGGTAGGGGTGTCCAGGGGGTGGACGATATCTCCACGGGGGGGGGGGGGGGTATCCATGGTGGGATGGGCTATCCAGGGGGTGGGCGGGATATCCACGGGGGTGGAGAAGCTGTCTAGGGGGTCATGCCTTTCCAGTACTGGGGGCATTTCAAGGGGGTGGGGGTTGTTTGAGGGGGTTCGAGGTGTCCATGGGGTATCCATGAGGGGGGGGGGGGGGGTTGTCCAGGAGGTAAAAGGTTTCCAGGGATTGTGAGGGCTATCCATGGGGGTGGCGTGTCTATCCAAGGGGTAGGGGTTTTCTAGGGAGGCTTTCTAGGGGTGGGGGAGGGGGTTGTCCAGGGGGTACGAGGTGTCCAGGGGGTGGGATGGTTGTCCATGGGGTGGCGGGCTGTCCAGGCGGTAGGGGGTGTCCAGGAGGTTGGTGGGCTATCCAAGGGTGGGGGTGTGATATCCACGGTGGGAGGGGGTGTCCAGGGGGTGGGCGAGCTTTCCATGGGGGTGGGGGACTATCCAAGGGGGATGAGCAGTCCAAGGGGTGGGTGATCTATCCACGGGGTTTGGGGGCTGTCTAGGGAGCGAGTAGTCCATAAGGGTTAGGGGGATTCTAGTTGATACATGGTCTACAGGGGGTGGGTGGGTCTGTCTAGTGGGTACGGGGTGTCCAGGGGGGTTGGGGGTTGTCCACACGGGTGGAGGGTCTATCTAGGGGGGGGGGTTTGGTGTGTCCATGGGGTAGGCTATCATATGGGTAGGGCTTTCCAAGGGGTGAGGGTTTTTCTAGGGGGTGGGTGGGCTGGCCACGGGGGTGGCGGGGCTGTACAGGGGGCACGGGGTGTCCAACGGGTGGGTGGGCAATCCATAGGGGTCGGAAGGCTATCTAGGTGGTAGGGGGTTTCTAGGTGGTGGTCGGGCTATCCACAGGGTTGGGGGGATGTCCACGGTGTTAGGGGGTGTCCAGGGGGTGGGAGGGCTATCCACAGGGGTGGCGGGGCTCTCTAGGGGAGGGGTGAATTAGTCACAAGAAAATCATCAAGTAAATTTTTATTATTTACAGATTAAAAAAATAAAGATAACATGACTTAACTAATCACACATATATTAAGTCACAAAAAATCAATACACATCAAAGGTCAGCAATATCAGTCAAAAAATGAAACAGATCAATTTTTCCCTCTTCACCATCACTATCATCGCCGCAATCCTCAGCCTCACCCTCTTTCTCATCATCGTCCACACCATCATCACCGCCCTCTTTAATGCCCTCCTACTCACCCTCGTACACAGCCTCAACCTCCTCATCACCCTCCTCCTCAGCCTTCGCCTTCTTTTCACCCACCTATTCTGTCTCTCCCTCCTCTTCCTCTACCCCGACCTCCTCCTCTCCATCATCTCTACCACCTCTAGAACTTCCACCTGGTTCACCATATATAGAACTCATCATCAACATATATTCATTACAATTAGTTCTAGCCTCTAGTGGAAGTGTTAGATGTAAAACTTCCATAAGTTTTATAAATGATGTGTTTTCCCTAGTAGACTATTCTACCATCCCGATGGCCATTTTTTCAGCATGTTCTGCATGTTCCTTAACCTTCTACAACTCGGTGACACTAGAACTCAAACCTGAGTAGGTCTAATACCTCTTCATAACTATACTCTTCCTAGGTCAAAAACATACTCTACCAGGGTGCTCATATCACAACACCTAATGCAAGTGATCATTTGGATCAAAATTGCAATGTTCTTAAGAATCATGGGCCTCTAAAGAATCCTATTACAAATATAAATATATTATCAAGTTACAAAATAGAGATTAAAATTTCAAATTTACGAATTAAATCTAACAATCTGTTGCTGAGTCGGTTCATTAACCGCCCTTCCATATTATTTCTTTCTACTCGAGGAAAACGATTTTTCCCGAGGTACATGACCTTCTATAATCAATTTATGCCTCTACAATGACATTGTATGTAGGAAACCATAATTAAAAATAGTATACCAATAATTAATTTCATAACTAAAATTATATAACAACTTTATCAATCGAATAAATTATAGAAGAAGAAATAGAAAGTGAATGTTGTAATGAAAGATTATAAACTATCATACCTGCTGCCTCCCTTGATCTGGCATCGTAGTACATCCCAATGTGTGGAATTATTTGTTTAGAATAATTTTTTTTATTTCCTCCATATGACTCCTAAATAAAATTAAAAAAATTAATATTAATGAAAAACATGAAGGTTTTCATTTAAATACCTATAATGTAATTAATACCACAATCTAGCTAGTCGTCCAATGAGTAATCATTTGTCAATACTATTATAATGGAAAATCATCCATGGTAGGGATGCCCTCTAACACTATTCCAACTCTAGCACACTATCCAATATACAATTCATGCTTATAAGCTCTCAAAATCTCACCTAGATCCTTTAGACGTGCTGGTCGTGCACCCTCACCATTGAGGAAATTAAACCAAAGTTGACACCACAATTTTAATTCATATAAATACAAAAAAAATATTTCATATATAAAACATATTTTTTTAACCATATCTTTTCCCAAGATATATCCTTGAATTCATTTGGAAACTATATCCATGAGAGCGGGCTAACAGTAATGATGTCAGAGTATTTAGCAAGCATCGCCAAAAAACTCTGACATTGCACTGATTTTTCAATCATTTGACTATCTTCATTCTAGTCCACCATCAACTATGTGTGGTGGTTACACACCACTGACATGCATGTACACCCCTGCCACTACCATCTATTAGTATATTTATCTGTTATGAAAGAAAAAAAATATTTTATCAATACATGTTATAATGAAAATAAATAATGGTGTAAAAATTTGTTAGGGTCATATAAGTATACATGTAGTAGTCTGATCAATGGGCACCGCTGGATCCACAGAAACTGAAGGAACACCCAATATAAGTGGAGTGGGGACCCAATGTATGCTTAGTAGGGACATACTCAGGCAGATCTAGAGTCAAAGAAGATGGAATATAAAATCCCAGAGAAAAGTAAGAATAAGTAAAAGAAGATGATAGGGTTGGGTGGTCGAATGCTGGATGGGGAGTGGGAATAATCATCAGATATGTTATAGATGGGTGAGGAAGCTTAGATGTAAAGGGTGGTAATAAAATGGGAGGCCTAAATATCCCGTGTGTCCCTAATGACCCACCATGATTAGAATGTTGTATGGATGGTATTTTAGTGGGATGGGCATGGTCAAATCAGGTACGCCGACCATATCATCCAGCTCTCGTACCACCCCCTCGTATGAACACCCTATGTACTAGGACCTCTACTAGGATGCTCATCAAATAATTTCTCCTAATAGATGGATCATAAAAATAATATTAATAAAAATTGATCACATGACATTATATATTATTTATATATATATATATATATTTAAAATAAAATACTCACTACAGGAACTAGTGATGGACTACCCAGCTCAGTCATTCGACGATTATTGTCCATAATCCGTTTCCATCGCCTCTATTCAATTGTTTTCATTTCATTCATTTGAAAACAAATATGGAAGTAAATAGAAGTAGAAAATAATGTGTAACCCAAAAAACAATATAAATGAGAGGGAATAAGGGGATTTAAGGATAATTTTACAATCGATTATTTTAGGTGAGTATGAACATATATATAATGATGTCAATAAATCTTAAATGATGAAATAAAGAAATATAATTTTAGTTGGATAGTTATTTACTAGGTGTCATCAGTCTAATAAAATCATTGAACATTGATTCTACCATATTAATAAGGGGGTAAATTAGTTGTCAAAATTAAAGAAAAAAATTTAATTTATTTAGCCCAGGTATATAATGCAGGTTTCAATACATGTTTTGCAGAATAATACAAATCATCTTGTTTATTAACTGGTAAAATGTTAAAGAGAGGTCTTAGGGGGTCGGGGTGTCTAGCGGGTAAGGGGTGTCCAGGGGGTACGGGGTGACCAGGGGGTGGTAGGGCTGTCCACAAGGGTGGTGGGGGCTTGTCCAGGGGGGGTCGGGGGTGTTTAGAGGGGGAGGGGGATTTCCAGGGGTGGGGGCTGGCCAAGGGGGGTGGATGGGGTTTTCTAGGTGGTGGGCGGGGTTTTCCATGGGGTGGGTGGGCTATCCACAAGGGTGGTGGGGCTGTTCATGCGGTGGGGGGTGTCTAGTGGGGTGGGGGGATTTCCAAGGGGTGGTGTTGTCTATGGGGTGGGGTGTATAGGGCATGGGAAGGCTGTCCATAGGGGTGGCAGGGCTATCCAGGGGGTCATGTTGTCTAGGGGGTTGGGGTGGGGGGGCTTTCCAGGGGGTGGGTGTGTCTAGGGGGATGGGGGTGTCCGAGGGGTGGTGGGTGGGGTGTCTATGGGGTGGGGGGGCTATCCAAGGGGGTGGGGGTGTCTAGGGTGGGTAAAGGGTGTCCAGGGGGTGGGCAGGATATCCGTAGGAGTGGCGGCGCCATCAAGGGGGGTCGGGGGTGACTTGGGGGTGGGGGTGGGGGGGTGCTTTCCAAGGTAGTGGGGGTGTCCAACCACAAACTAGGGTCGTAAAATCCAATCTCAATCCTGTTGTAGCATAATTTCAAGACTATTATAGATGACATGGAATACTATTGGTGTAAACCATGAATATCATACTTATAAATCACAATTCACCCAATTGTAAACATACCACCAAATATTATACGTGGATCAAATTTTATGAGCCACGTTTCTATGGGACACTACTCATGGGTGTATGAGATTTGTTATATCATTAGGTGATATGGAGTTGTACGAATATTAAATTTGCATGAGATCAATATGGATAGTGGATAAAAACATGAGTGAGATTTCTTTATAGAGGTCACTTCTTCTTGGAAGGGTAAGAGTGGGTGTTGTTATGGAACTTCAAGAAAAGACTTAACTTGTGAAAGAAACTATACATTGGTTATATGTAATTAATTTTTTTATAGAGTATCGGTGTGGAAAACCCACCCCCTACATGGAGAGCCCACACCCCCACCCCCTTTCTGACCCCTACCACCTACAACCCCCCCCCCCCCCCACCCGGATAGCCCCCACCCCACCTGGACACCCCCACCTCATCTGGACATCCCACCCCCCTCTTCCATGGACAACCCCCACCCCCACCTGAACAGCCCACCCCACCCCCCTTAGATAGAACACTCCCCTTGATAGCTCACACCCTCCCTCCCCACCTAGATAGCCCACCCACCACCACCCTTGGACATCCCACCCCTCCATGGATAGCCAAAACCCCCCCTCTCATGTATCCCCATACCCCCCTACAACCCACTGGATAGACCACCCCCACCCCCCACTAGATAGCCACCCCCCATCCTTGGACAACCCATACACCCCTCCCAAACCTAGATAGCACACCCACCCCCTCACGGACAGCCCACCCCCCCTCCCTGGATAGCCCACACCCCCTCCCCTACAGCCCCTAACCCACCCCCTGGATAAACCCTGGACATCTTTCACCCCCACCTGGACATCCCACACCCCCCACCTAGATAGGCTACCCCCACCACCCCCACCTGGACACCCCACACCCCCTCCCCCACCTGGACAGCCCACCCACACCCCTAGATAGCCCACCCCCAAGATAGTCCACACCCCTCCCCCACCTGGACATTCCACCCCCACCCCTGGACATCCCCCCAGGAGATCCCACACCCCCTCCCCCACCTAGACACACCACCATGACCCCCCTGGACAACCCACTACCCTCCTTGGGAAGCCCATAACAACCTCCCCCACACCCATATGGCCCCCTACCCACATGCATCCCCTTATTGCCCTGGACAACCCACCCCAACCTGGACAACCCCTTACCTCTCCAACAGCCCCCTTAGGTAATTTTATTTAAAATCATTTTAATCATTAATAAAGTAAAACCATCATGCATTAGCCATTTCATTCCAAATAATAGATTAAATTTATCAGAACATGAAAAAATTAATATATAAATCTCTATGGGCCACTTAATAAATTTCATTGAGGAAAGGGGAAATCAAACTACTTTAATTCCAATTTAAAAATTCTTCCAAACACTTCGGAGGTTTGGTGGTGTTTAGGAGGTGTGGTGGTGTCCAGGGGGGCTGTCTAATGGGGTTGGGGAGGTTTTTTCCTAGGGGGTGGAGGCTGTCCAGGGGGGTGGGAGTTTTTTTGGGGGGGTGTGCATGGGGGTGAGGGGTGTCCAGGGAGGGTGGGGAGGGGGTGTCTAGGGGGTTGGGGTGTGCATTGGGGGGGGGGGGGGGTTGTCCAATGGGTGGGTGTGTCAAAGGGGGTGGGTCTGTCCAAGGGATTGGGGGGCCTCAGATGGGGGTGACGGGTGTCCAGGGAGGGTGGGGGTGGGGGTTTCCATGGGTGGGGGAGTAGGCTATCCAGGGGGTGGGTGTGTCCAGGGGGTGGGGGTGCAGGGGTGGGGGTGGGGGATGTCCAATGGGGGGTGTCCAGGGGTGGTGGGGGGGCTATCCAGGGGGTGGAGGTGTACATGGGGGGGTGGGGGTGGGGGTGCAGGTGATGGGGGGTTGTCTAATGGGGGTGTCCAGGGGTGTTGGGGGGCTCCCCAAGAGGTGGGAGGTGCCTAGGGGTGGAGGTGAGGGTGTTCATTGGTGCCAATCCATCCTCAATATCAATAGCCTTCACATTATTCATGAACAAAAATATAAATTCAAAATCCAAATTCAATTTTCAACAAAACTGAAGTCTATATAAACCACCATATCACCCCACTAAACAAAGCCTTTACCATGTTTGAAGTGTAGAAAAAAACCGAAAACAAATCAAAGGGTTCGGTATTCCATAGACCTTAGGAACTCAATTTTTTCCAAATTCAAAACATAAAATGTAAACAAATAGTGGGAGAACATTAAATCAAATGTGTAACACTTACTAATTTTATGTTTAGAAATAAAAAATTTATTTATAAAAGTTGGATCTATGAATGGAAGGAGTTTCATGGCCGAGAAAACATCAGGAGGAGCTTTGTATTAGGGTCTGTAGGGTAAACAATCGGGCCGAGGGGTGATGTGAATTTGAAGGAAAAAATTCACAATAGTTTTTAAAAACCATTGGAAAAGCCTATATTTACGAACATTTTATTAAAACCATTGTCATATCATTGAGGTACTAAAGATTTCAAAACTATTTTGTCAAACTGTTGGGAAATCTTATCTACATTAACACATTGCCAAGGGTTTGTTCAAACTGTTGGAAAATGGTTCATTTTTTTATAGTATGCCAATGGTTTAAAGAAACCATTGGTATATATATATTGGAAAACACCATTTCTAGTAGTGAATCTTAAAGGACTGACCAGTTTAGTAGTTCTTTAAAATATATTACAAAAATGAAATTTAAATTACAATTCAAAACATATTATTTAATATAGACAATACTTTGATAATTCCATTATTAACCAAGATTAACCCTATATATCCGACATAACACACATATTAACATCCTAGAAAAGAAAAACATAAGAAAGGGGTGATCTCAGATGTTTAGTAATGGTAAACAATATAAGAGAAACTATAATAAATAATAATAAACATTTAAGGAAATGTATAAGACTAAATCCAAAACATTTTAAACATACTATTGAGAACAATATGGAAATAATAAACAAAATAATTCAATTTAAAAATAAAAATTGATATTATAGTATTCAAATAACCATATTTAATATCAATAACTAATCTTATAATGTGGGAAATCAAAATGAACATAAACATTCATATTAAAATTAGAATAAAAAATCTTAATACATTATCCATAAACCATGAATGGTTTAAAAATATCCCATCCATAGTCAAAATATCAATTAACCCTTAAATACAATATGCTAGGTTTTATCATAGTAAATAGACCTCAATTAATCATAAGATTCAACAAAGGCTATTGACATAGAAGAAAATGTTATTAATAAAATCATTAGAAACATCATTAGATAAATGCACCTTTTTATTGAAAATAGTTACATAATATTCCATTTAATTTAAAAAGAAAATTTTTTCCTTGAAAATAATCTTGTATGTTTTCAATGTGATCTTTAAAACCATAGGTTGTCACGATGGTGGGAATAGTTTCTAATTCCATATAGGTTAAAAACATTCTTCTTGTACTTTATCAAAAAAGTCAAAAAAAAAGTAACTCATAAGGGAAAAAATATTCTTATTTTTAAAATAAAAAATCGGTAAAAATGTCTTCAAAAAATCAAAAATATTAGTGATAATATTTTGAAGTACATTCCTAAGAAAGATGAAAAGGGATGATAAATATGTACAAGAAAAATCTTATGTAAAACAAATCCTTAATAATAAAAGGATGGCGATATTAACCATTAACTCATACTTTCTTCTATTTGAGCATGTTTTAACCTCTTGAATAGTGGTTAAATAATTCTATTAATTTATAATACATCCATTATAATATTTATGATATATTATATGATTCTATTATATCATACTGTTAATAATATTTTAGTATTACCATTATTTTGGGTGTTGATTTCTTCATTTTCCAAATCATGTTATGTTGTGTAAGTCATGTTTATTATGTATAGGATATATTTTTGTAATGGCCCATAGCCTCGATGTCCATTACTCTATCAAAATTATGTGCTTGGGGTGGCCTGGATGCCATGGGTGAGTGAGGATGCCGTCAGTATCGGTGGTAGGGCATCATTGTGGTGTCACTTATCAGTGACACTGATCAGTGGGTCATGATTGGTGTGTCCCCATCCGTGCATCCCAATTGGTGTGTCCCGATCAATGTGACCCGATCGGTGTGTCCCAATCGGTGGGTCCTGATCAGCGTGTCAGCGATTGGTGTGTCTCAATTTGTATGTCACCGATCACTGTTTCCCGATCAGTGTGTCACTTATTGGTGTGTCACCGATCAGTGTGACTTGTTCGGTGTGTCTGGGATTGGTGTGTCACCGATCAATCTCACCAATCAGTGTTTAACCCGATCAGTTCCACAAGGGGGGGGGGGTTGTTTATTTACTTTCCCCGATAATAACTCCATTAAGTTTCATACCACTTTAAATAGTTTTAGGACCGCTGTAAAGGTAATAAAAGATTTTTTAAAGCCCCATTAATTTGGCGGCCCATGGGGTTACCAAAACATGTTCCCCATGTTGTGTATTTATAGTTTCCACCCCTATCACGTGTTTCATCCGATTAAAGGAAACCCTTTAACTCATAGCCCTTATCAGCACCTCCCATAGGAGAATTATTAAATAAAAATTATTTCCACCATGTGTAACCGCCCAGTCATGTAGAGAAACTGTTATCCACCTTTAAATCAGTTCAAGATTTCATATACTATAACTCATGGATATCACCTTTTATGACACATAGTTTTTTTCTCTTTCTTGGATATAATCCTTTCCTTTTCTTGCTGCGTTTGGAGTCCACATTCCTGAGGCTAGTTAGGTGCCCATGCTAAAGAATTTCAAACTCACTTGTGGAGTCATTGGTGTTCTTCTCCTGCAAGTTGCTCATCCCCAGTTCTAGGTGCAAGGATGAAAAAATCAATCATTGATCATCCAAGTCTAGTTCCTTCTTCATCTATCTTTACTATGTATCAAGCGGGGAAGGAATGGTAATGTTACCTTGGTTGATGTATGAAACCAAACCATAACAAAGATAATTAATGTTTTCATTAAATAATAAATGGGTTTGATTATTGATGTTTCTATACTCTTTTATATTTTCTTATATGTTTTGAATTGTATGGGATTATGTACATAGAAAATCCTTGCTATTGGTGGTCCTTTCTTGCGCACTAATGAACCTATGTTCTCTAAGTAATTCTGTGATTGAATGGACGTAACATGGAAACAGGTTAATCATGTAAACTCAATTGAATAAATGTATACCCAATGAATAATAATCCTTTTTGGTCACCCTAGTTAACCAAATGGAAAGTAAAAACTAAAGGAATGGTGTGTTGAAATATGAAAACTCCCCTGCTCTGTTTTGGTGTCTGTATGGTTGTTCTGCAAGATGCTGGTGGGGTAGCATGGATGGGGATGGAGACCGTTATTGTGTAGTTGTTGTTTGTGGATTTGGGGTTGTGTGGGGTAGTATATTGGGTTTTGGTTTGGTTATTGTACTTCTAGGGATCTCACGAATCCCTTTTGGTGTTGTGACATTATAAGAGAACCGGGTCTGAATGCTTAATTTGCTTCTTGATTGTTTTTCCTTCCTTGGATTCTGGATATGGCTGTTATTTTCCCTGTAGTGAATAATTATTTAAAGGGAACCACTTGAATGTGATAACAAGAATAGTTTCAATGAGAAATTGTTTTTCGAGAATGAGTTGTGACTTGTTTGTGGTTGTTGTGTCTTTTTTATGAATGAATAGTAATGAGGGTGTTTATGTATTGGATGGTTTTGGAACCCCTAGGTTGGGATGATTTCTTATTTAACTATATGTATACTTTAGTTATTATGTTTCTTATTCACGACCCTCACAAGTTGATATCTTTCTGTCGAAGACCCCCATTTTATGGGGGAGGGTGTTTTTTCAAACATTCTTATGAGTTTTTGGTTGTTAGATCCTTTTCAACTCCCTTCCCCGAGTAGCCCATAACTCTTCGGGTAGGTTGTGACAGCATGAGGTCTATTATTTCCATAGATTCTTCAGGCAGGGTATGTTTTGGTGGTTGGCCCAGGTGTGTACGGATAGGTTGTTTCTCAAGTTTCATCAGGATGTGGCCCAGGTGTCTTCATGTGTGGTTGTATTTGTTCAGGTCCATGTGTCTTCAAGCATGGTGGTATTTGTTTTAGCCTAGATGTCTGTGGACATGGTTATGTGTGGTTGTGGTGGACGAGGTGTTTACTGACATAACTATGGTTGTGGTGGGCCAAAATTTTGTTGTTGGGGTGGGAGTGGGAATGTAGTTAGAATGTGCTGATAATGGTGAGGGAGTTCTGATGTATAGGATGTCTTCAATAACCAGTGGTAAAGTGGCGTGTTTTACCCAATAATTGATGTGCTATTACTATTACTTTACTTGTCTTGAGTTATTTTGGTAGTGTTCCTTGGTTATGTTTGGGTGGACAATTCCAATGCTAGGTGCTTTGGATATCTTATTTTCTCACAAAGGAATTAGAATGGCTCGCCACTTTTTCACGAGAGATTTTGGTTTACCCATTAAGTATACCTAGATACCCTCCCTATAAATATATAAATGGATTTCATGTTTCCAGAAGGTCTTAGAGGACTGTGCCAGACCCTATTAGCTCGGAATTTGGGACCATTGACATTTCTGCTTTTATTTTATTTTTTTAATTCCCTTTGGAGTTTTCTGGTACCTTGTAGTACTTTATTTGGATCATGAAAATGGGAATGGATTTTGGGTTTTACTTTACGTCTACCTTTAGTTTTAGAATTTTTTTCGGTTTTTTCCATCATATCTCTCAATCTTACTAAATAAGAAAGGGGAATGTCTTCCATATTATATGCAATTCTATACCCTTAGTGCAAGTCGCCACTCTAGGGCCTATTGAAAGTGGAACTCAAGGGTCATTATCTCTCCTTGAACTGGATGAAGGATGAGTTTGGTAGTTTGGTGGCGCTTACATCGTCTCACTGAAAGCGGGTCGTGACAGAATGGTAGCAAAGGTGATGGTTGAGGGATATGATGGATTCTGGGGTTAGGTATAGTGAGGATTTCATGGGGTGCTGGGGAAAAGTGTTAGGAAATCATGGTGCATGACAAATTACAGGGAACACCTGCTAGGACAAGGGATTTTAGGGCCCCCATGATCTGATTCAAGGACACAGGACCTACCAAATGACCATGTGAGGGTACAGTGATTTTAGGGTAGAGACCCTATGAAAGGTACATACATCATAATGACTTGTTTTATTATGTGTCTAGGGTATTTTGGGGATTTTAAATAATTAAAAAGTCTAAAAAAATTTATAAGTAATCTTCTACACTACTCGAGCTTAGACATTACTTGTTTAATTTGCTGCTATGGAACCCAGATGATGACCATGAGTAGTGCAGGAAATCGAGGCCCAAGAGGAGGATCTAGCTGATCAGAGGAAGACTGATCGAGAGGAGGGGGATGGCCTATGGTAGAATATTCTTCATTCCATTTAGCGGAAAACCCTCAAGAAGTATGAGGACAACATCTTAGGCTTGGAGACTGAAAGATGGGTCATGGAGTTGGTTATAGATTTCAGCTTGATCTAGGTTCTGATGGAGTACTGGGTTCCTCTTGATGTAAGCCAGATGCTGGGAGCACCACATCCGCGGTGGTTTCTCTACCTCAAAGGGAGATGGAGAGTGAGATTTTTTGGTCTGACATTGATCAAGAGTTCCAAGTGGGATTACTTTCTTGTATGATTAAGGATTAGAAGAGGAATGAGATAATCTCCCTTCAATAGGGTAGTATGTCAATGAGGGATATGGGGATTATGTTGAAGGATATCCTTTTTTTCACGATCTTTTTTCAGATTAGGAGTATTGGGAGTGATGTTTATAAGAGGCACTCTGACCTTCTCATCATTATGTTGCCACTCCCTTCACCATACCGACATAATTGGAAGTCTAGAATAAGGATGAAGTGGTGGAGAGGATGCACACACTGTGAGGTGTTCTATGAGAGGGGAGCCAGTTGGTCTCGTCAAAGGGGAAGGCCTTCAAAAGTAGGCCTCCAGCATTCGAGACTTCTCGATTTTTGCCTGAGGGGAGAAGGCCCCATTAGTTCTTGTTTTGATCACCCGGTCCTCGCCCCTTTCTTGAGGGCCCATGACTATGATTATTTATCTATGGAAGTCATGGTAATCTTTGGAATCATTTCCCAGACTGATTTTAGTACATTTTGGTTTGGCAGGTTTAGCCCCAACCTTAGTGGTAGCAGTTTCCATCCAAGCCCTTTCAGCAGCACTAGTGGGGATATTGAGCTCCATCTCCTTCGAGAGAAAACGTTGTAGGAGGAGGATGACCTCCAGGCACACCTTAGGGGCCTTGAACAAGGCGTGGTGGGGGAATCAGCGAATAGAAGAGGAGTAGAGGAGCTGGGCATGGGCAGTTTCACACCGCAGAGGGAGCAGTTCCCATAGGGCCATAAGGCGTTTGAGGTACAATCATCTTGTTTAGCACTATTTCATACACCTTTTCGATTCAAGAGCTTCTAAATCCTTTTTTAGAACCACTCTATCCCATTCCTTCAGAATTTATATTGATAGACTTCCCGTTCCCCTAGTTTTGAGTACGCCAGTTAAAAGTTATACCATCTTGTCTTATGTTTGTCAGGGATGCAGACTGATGTTGGAGCCACATCAGTCCTTTGGGGACATTCTTTTTTTGTATATGCATCCATATGATGTCATTTTACACATCGAATGAATATTATCTCTATGTGACTTTATCAATAAATTTCATAGAAGGGTCTTGTTTTAAAATATTGGCCGCCAACATGTAGCTTTTGTCAGTGAGCGGGGTTTCCAGGAGGGCAGTAGGAAAGTATGGCCCCTCCTTTCCTTGTTAGCTGAGCTTTTAGCAGAATCTGTAGATGATGAGATGATGGATATTTCAGGAGTTGTAAGTGAGTTCCTGGAATTTTCCCCTGAGGTGGATGTGATTATAACCCCTCAACGTGATGTTGAGTTGGGATAGACTTGTAACCCGGTGTCGGTTTGATTTTCATGGCTCCCTATCGGATGGAACCTTTTGAGTTTCGGGAGTAACGAATTCAGAGTGATGAACTGATGAAGAAGGGTTTTCTTTGACCATGTGCATAACCATGGGGTGCTCCGGTCTTTTTCACAAATAATGAATATGATGGTCTTAGGCTGTGTATAGAATACCAGAGGATGAACTAGGTAACGATCACGAACTGTTACCCCCTCCCAAGGATCGATGAACTTTTTGATCTGTTGAAGGGGTAAGGGTGGTTCTCTAAGATCGACCTACAGTCAGGATATCTCTAGTTGAGGGTGAAGGATGGTGACATATAGAAGATTGCCTTTAGGTGCACATATGGTCACATTGGGTTTGTGGTCATTTCGTTTGACATTACGAACACACCATCCGTGTTCATGGGGCTCATGAACTCCATATTCTAGGAATATCTGGACCAATTTTTAGTCAGGTTTATTGGCATCATTTTAATTTACTCAAAATGAGATGAGGATCACGCTAAGCATATGAGAATTGTTTTAGAGGTCCTCTGACAGAACCAACTCAACAAGATGTTGTCCAAGTGCATGTTCTAGACACGAGAGGTACAATTCCTAGGACACATGGTGTCCAAGCATAGAATTGCAGTGGACCCATTAAAGGTCGAAGTACTTTTTTCATAGGAAGCACCCAAGAATGTGGCCAAGGATCATAGTTTCCTGGGTCTAGGCAGTGACTACCCCCCTGAACATAACAATTCCACCCATGACATGGATCACAAATCAGTTGTGCCCACACTAAAGTTGTGGAAGAACTACCTCGTTGAGGAGTTCTTTTTGGTCTTCATGGATCACAAGAGCTTGAGGTATATCTTCTCTCAGTAAGATATGAACATGAATTGGCATAGTTGGAATGAGTTCCTTCTGGCCTATGACTTTGATATTTCCTACACCATAAAAAATGGGAACGTTGTGGTTGATGCCATGAGTAAAAGTCTCATAAGGATGTGGTCTGAGAATTGACAGATTATTGGAAATTAATGGAAGTGTTTTCTTCCCTACACCAGGTTACAAGGTTGGAAAATGGTATAGGTTTTCTATTTTAGATGATAGTACATTCCTATCTATTTTAATATGTGGAGGAGTCTTAGTGGAGGACTTAGAGGCTAAAGTGATGTGCAATCGTGTTAGCCAGGGTGATGCTTTAAGAGGGTGGTCTGAAGATCGGTAGAATAAGATGTTGTTTCATGGAAATTAGTTAATCCCAGTAGAAATGCACAAGATAGTTTTTTGTGAGTTCCATAACTCAACCCTGGAGGTACACCCAGGAGTTTCCAAGATGTAACGAGGTTTAAGGGGTATGTTTTGGTGGCCTAGTGTGAAGTGAGATGTGGAAGAGTTTTTGGAAAGGTACCTAGTGTGTCAGAAGTTGAAGGTTGAACACTGCATCCCATGAGGATTGGTGCGGTTTTTAGATGTCCCCGAGTTGAAGTGGGATGAGAAATCAGAGGATTTTGTCATGGGACTACTCATGGTTCAAGAGGGTTGCGATGCTATCTGGATAGTGGTATACTGGCTAACGAAATCAACTCACTTCCTGGAGATCAAGGAGTCGAGTGTGGTGTATTCCTTAGTATAGAGATACATGGATGATGTTGTGTGGTTTCATGGAGATCCAAGGTCCGTAGTCTTGAATAGGGATTTAAGATTTACCTCACGAGCTTAGAGGGGATTTCAGCATTTTATTGGCACCTAGTTATGCCTTAGCACTGCTTTCCACCCCTAGACAGAGGGGTATATTGTGAAAACCATCCAAACGTAGTAGGATATGAAACAATCATCTATTTTGTACTTCAGGGGATCATGAGTTTGACACTTTCATCTAGTAGATATTTCCTACAACAATGGCTATCAATCTACCATTGGCATGGCTCCATTTGAAGTCTTGTATGGGAGACCGTGTCACTCACCCCTGTGTTGGATATATGTTGGGGAAAGAGGTGTTCTTGGCCGGGAAGGGGTACAGAGCACCACCGAGAAATTTCAGCTCATACGAGAGAGGATGTGGGTGGATTCGTATTGGCATAACTTGTATGCCAATCATAGGAGGTAACACTTAAAGTTTGAGGTTGGGGACCACATGTTCTTGAAGGTCTCCCCTTGACGTGTCCAGCATAGGTTCGACAAGGGGAGAGAGTTCTATCCTAGGTTCATTAGGTATTTCGAAGTGTTGGGGTGAGTTTGTGAAATTGAATATCAGCTATCATTTCCACCTTAGTTGGAACGGATCTGCGACATTTTGCACATCTCCTAGATTCATCGATATCTACACGATGACCCCCATGTCACTGACTGGGTAGAGTTTGATATAGGGGATGTAGCTACATTCATGGAGATACTAGTGAGGATCAAGGATCTAAAGGATAAAGTCTGTCATGTATGAACCATATCTTTGTTTCATGTGTTGTGGAGGCACAGTGGCCTTGAGGTTAGTATTTTGGAGTGATAAGTTCAATTGTGCATCGAGTACCCATAGTTGTGTTGAGTTACTGTTTTGTGCCTTCCTTGATGTTATTGTTTGGTGACATGCTGTGATGTAATTCTTGACCTTGTTAACTATGAGGTGTGATGTTTCCCTTATTCATTGAATGTGTGTGAAGTGTCCTAACTGTGGGGAGGGGAGGAACTGATCCCTAATCAAGATGCATTAAGGTGGATGTGATTAAACATGTGCAGGCGAGTTAGTGCTACCCAAAGTAGATATTATCTTGACATGGATGAAGAGAATCCCTAACCAGTATTGGTAAACAATATGACCTTTACATGTTTGTGGGCTGCTTAAGGGAGGGGAGTGGTAGTGCCTCAATAGTTGATCAGTATGAGGGAGAGGTTTTCCCATATGTCAATGAGGTTTACACATAAGAGGTATCTTCAAGGTGGATGTTTGGGCCCCTCTCTTTTCTTTGGGTCTAATTTTGAATCTCGAGGATGACAACAGTTTAAGAGGTATCTGATGTAATGTCCCATACCCTCATGGTGCATTACCTTTTAAAACTCTACTGCTTGGGGTGGCTGGGATGACATGGGTGTGTGAGGAGGGTGTTAGTGTCGGTGGCAGGGTGTGACACTGGTCTCACCTGTCAGTGACATCGATCAGTGCGTCCTGATCTGTGTTTCACTGATTGGTGCATCCAAATAAGAGTTGTCGATCGGTGCATCTCGACCAGTGTCACCAATCAATGTGTCACCAATTGGTGTGTCCCTGATTGGTGTGTCACCGATCGTTGTGTCCCGATCACTGTGTCACCGATCGGTGTGTGCGAATTGGTGTGCCCCGTTTGGTGTGCCACTAATCAGTGTGTCACCGATCAGTCTCACCAATCAGTGTGTCACCCGATCAGTGCCACGAGGGGGGGGGGGGGTGCCGGGTTTTTTCCCCCGTAATGACTCCTTTAATTTTAATACCTCTTTAAAGAGGTTTAAGACTGTTTAAAATGTAGTAATTTTTTTAAACCCCCATTAATTGGGAGACCCATGGGGTTACCAAAACATGTACCCCATGTTGTGTATTTATAGTTATACCCCCTGTTACATGTTTTCTCCATTTAAAGGATACCCTTTAACTCACAACCCTTATAACCACCTATCTGGAGAGAATTACTAAATAACAATTAATTTTGTCATCTGTAACTGCCAATATGTGTAGAGAGAACATTATTCTCTTTAAAATAAATTTAAGATTTCATATCATGTAACTCCAAGGTCTCAGCTTTTATCACACATAGTTTATTTCTTTTTTTTGGATGGTCTTTTCTCCTTTCATTGGTGCTTTTGGATTCCCCCTTCCTGAGGCTAGTTGTGCTCCCATGCTGGAGCCTTTTCTACTCACTCTGAGAGTCCTTGGAGGTCTTCTCCTGCAATTCCAGCATTCCCAATCCATGGCGCTAGGAGGAAAAAATTGACTGTTGATCATCCAAGTAGGGTTCTTCCTTCGTCTTTCTTTATTGTGTATCATGCGTGGTTGGTATGACAATATTCCCTTCAGGGATGGATGAAACGAAACTTTAATGAAGATACTAATTAGTTTTTTCAGAGAATTAAGGGGTGTGTTTAATGATTCTACTACACTATTTTACCTTTTATTATATGTTGTGAACATTATGGGATTTTTTCCACTAAAAATTGTAGCTGTTGGTTTTCCTTTCTTGCGCAATGACGAGCCTCTGTTTTCTGGATAATTCTAAGATTGAATGGTTGTTACATGGAAACTGGTTAATCACATAAAGTCGATTGATTAAATGGATTCCCAATTAAAATTAATCCTTGTGTGGTCACACTGGTTAACAAAACAAAATGAGAGAACTAATGGAATAGTTTTTTAAATATGAAAACTCTTTTTCTTTGTTATGGTATTGTGTATGGTTGTTCGGCTTGATGCTGGTGAGGTGACATGGATGGGGATGGGATACCCTATTGTGTAGTTGTGGTTTGTGGATTTG